>CM064326.1:54491859-55741859 GCA_032595735.1 Pelochelys cantorii
ATTCTAGATGCTGAACTTTAAATTCACCCCTACCTTAATCCAAAACCACTTGATTGTTTCAGTTTTCACCAAGAAAGTTTGCAGTGATTAGATGACTAACATACTGAACATAAGTATAAACAGGGTAGGATCTGATGTTCAAATAGGAAAAGAACAAATTAAGAATTACTTAGGCCCTGCTGACTTGAAAACATCTAACTTGGCTGAGAAAATATCTTAGACTTCTTAAGGAATTGTCTGGAAAGATCTCTGAGCCGTTAGTGATTACCTTTGAGAACTCATGGAGAATGGGAGACATACAAAAGGACTGGAAAGGGGCAAATATAATACCTAAAAAGGGGAATAAAGACAACCCAGGAAATTATGGAAAAGTCATCTTAACCTTGGCCCCAAGATGGATTGTTTTATTATTTGCTTCAATATCTATTTGTAAGCATGCAGAAGAAAATAAGGTGATAAGTAATAGCGAACATGGATTTGTCAAGAACAAATTATATCAAACCAACCTAACATCCTTCTTTGACAGGGTAACAAGCCTTGTAATAGGAGGGAAGCCGTGGATGTCATATATCTCAAAGTTAGTAAGGCTTTTGATGACCTCATAAACAAATTAGAGAAATATGGCCTAAGCAAACCTACTATAAGGTGAGTGCATAACTGGCTGGAAAACCATACTCAGTGAGTAGTTTTCAGCAGTTCAAAATTAATCTGGAAGGGCGTATCAAGTGGGATCCTTCAGGGCTCTGTCCAGGGGTCAGTTCTATTCATATCTTCATAAATAAATAATTTGGATAATGGCATATAGAATACACATGTAAAGTTTTCATATTATCAAGCCAGGAGAGGTTGCAAATGCTTTGGAGGACACATATAGAATTCAAAATAATATTGACAAACTGGAGAAATGGTCTGAATTAAATATGATGAAATTCAATAAATGCAAATGCAAAGTACTACAATTAGGAAGGAATAATCAATTGCACAAATGCAAAATGGAAGATGACTGGCTCGGAGGAATACTACAGAAAAAGATTTGGGGGTTGTAGTGGATCATAAACTAAGTATGAGTCAATAGTGTAACAAAAAATAGCTATCATAATTTTGGGATGTATTACCAGGCGTGTTGAAAGCAAGACTTGAGACATAACTCTGCTGTATTCAGCACAGATAAGGCCTCAACTCGAGTATCATATCCAGTACTTTGTGCGACATTTCAGGAAAGATGTGGACAAATTGGAGAATGTCCAGAGGAGAGGGGGAAAAAAAGATGAAACATATAGAAAAGATGACTGATGCGCAGATCTGTCCTGTCCATAGGACAGTTCTGGGCAATAACCCCATGCCCTGCTGTTTTTGGGGGCCCTATGGCAGCCACCCAAATCATACTATGGATGGGACCCATGGGATTGTTCACTGGGCCTGGAAGTACTTTTTGTTACTCCCCGAGCTTGAGACCGGTAGGGTAGCCAATTTAATCAAGTAGCCCCAGCTGTCTGGGTTTGTCTGTACCAGCACACCCTTAGCTTTGCTCTGCTTGCGGTGGCCCATGCTGACTCTCTTCAGAATCATCAACCCCATTCTCTGGGCTTGATGAAGCTCCTTTCTCAGTGCTCAGGCCACTCTGCCTGTGAGGGAAGGGACCCAAGCCTGCCCTCTACTCCAGTTCCCAACGTAGCAGAGACCATATAAGTAGCAGCCACCAGCTGCTTCCCTTTAACTACTACCTACTGTGTTTCCCTGGGCTACTTCCCTTCTTAGGCTCAGCACTTTCAGTTGGACTCTGATTGGGCTGCTCCCTGTAGCCTCTCTCTGGTTGGCTGCTTCCCCTCAGCCTCTCTATGCAGGTTGGAGGGCCCATCACTACAGCTGTGTCCTCTGATGGGGTATGGTAGGACTGTGAGGCCTCCAGCAGGGGACCTTAAAGGGCCTGATACACCCCCATCACGCAACTCTTAAATCAGTGTTTCTCAAAGTGGTCCATGGACCCAGTCTGAGAGAGCTGCTACAGGGCCCCTCTGGTTTGTTTACTTACCAGCTCCGCAGTCACAGAGCTTTGCAGCTCTCATTGGCTGTAGTTAGCTGTTTGCAGCCAAGGGGAGCCGCGGGAAGCAGTGGCCTGGGTCACGCTGCTTCCCACAGCTCCTTGGCTGCCAACAGCGAACTTCAGCCAATGGGAGCCATGAGGCTCTATGGCTGCAGAGCTGGTAAGTAAACAAACCAGAGTGGCCCGGTAGCAGCTCTCTCAGACTGGGTCCGTGGACCACTTCGAGAAACACTGCCTTACATCAGTGCTAGCCTATTCCAGCAGGGGGAACCCTATCTGGGGAGATCTGGATGCTTTACAGCTTCTTCATGACGCAGAAGCAGCCCGAGGGAACATAGCTGGCTCGTGATAGGACATAGGTGTCTGTTTTCATAATAGATTTTGACCTTTTCTATGAGAAGCATCAGAACTTCAGGGCCAATCCTTTTCCTATTGAAGTCAATGGGACTTTGCTGTTAATTTCAGTGGGATGATAAAAATTTGTAAAAAGCACCTGAGATACTATGTGAAGTTCCTTCCTCTTAAACGTGTATTTAAGAAGCACCTTTCTTTATGGGTTACCCCAAAATGTTTCCAAAGAGTCCCTCTCATCTTGTGGTAGGCACATCGTTTCATGTTATCCTGGATCAGATACTCAGGTACTATTTAGCAAGACTAAGGGAAATGGGGTACGGCCTATTGTAATCTCTATTTTACATCATCTATGAACTTGATACACAGTTTTCAGTTCTTTAAAAAAACAACACTCTGATATTGTAAAGATCTACTGTCAGCATAAAGGCCCCCAAAACAGTAAGTCCTATGTATATGTATGCTTAACTTTAAACCTATGATTATTTTCCTCAAAGTGACTGAAAATTTGTGTACTTGAAGCCAAGCATGGACCTAAAATGCTTTGCTGAATCGGTCCATAATTCTTGACTGCAAAAATAAGACATACCAGGTTTAAAATTTTATAAAAGCATTTTGAATCAATCACCCAAAATAAAAACTGTAAATTAATTTCTTAGATTATTATAGAGAAATTTAATGAACAGCTGATCTGCTGTACACTGTGATGCTTATCTTTTTAAGCATAATGTAGCCATAAAACATTTAAGTAACTGCAGACTAAGAAATCAGTACATTTTATTCCATTCTTTACATTATTGTCACAATGTGAAATAAGAATTTCTCCCTGTTCAGTCTAATGTAACTGATTTCATAGGTACATTAATTATTATTAATTGGGGTAAATAATACTGGGGTTAAAACAATTGCTTGTTTCAACATATTTTATTAATCAGTTGGAAGGTATGTACCAACAGGGTCAGATTTTCAAAATCTGGCCTTTTTTGTGTCTCAAATTTGCAGATTCAGTTTTGCACGTCTGATTATTTTGTGGGCATAATTTAGGCCATTTGGAGACCTAATTAAGACTGGCAAAAATGTCTGCAATAAAACCAAGGAAGATTTCATGCCACAGTGTAATTATTTATTTATCTATGTAGACACTTAGAATGCACCCACTCACAATGGCGTGTTGGTATGGAAAACAAGATTTACAAAAACAAAATTGTATTATTAAAAGATTATCTACTGCTTAATTTAGTCATTGTTCTGGGATACTTAGGGATATTTATGGCTCAGAGTATTTTCTCCTAAATTTAATTTACAGTGCAAAGCAGGATGGATAACTTTATGCTAATTATGATAGAGATTGCAAGTCAGATTTTTAGTCTTCTCAATAGGTGTCTCCTTTGGCTTTTATTGGTCTGCCAGAGAAGAAACAGCATCAGCAGAAACTTATCTCAACTTTCTTGAGGATCATTAGTACAATTTCTTGCTTTTTCTCATGGGCAGTGAAAAGTGTCAGCCTCGTGAAGAAACAGATACTTAATTAAGTTTGGAGAATTGACAGGAAATGTAAGTTTTAAAGGTAAAATTAGAAGGTAGAGTGCAAGGGTGTTGGAACACTTTCATGGAAAAATAGCGAGATATTTTAGCATTAGTGTGACATTGAAAAAAAGACCACAAAGTGACAACATTATTAGTTTAAGGACCTGATTCTGATATTCACACTGCATAGAACCTACACTGCAGGTAGCTTTAGCGAAGGTGTAACCACCACCGGGCACATTTGCACCTGGGACCCCTGGAATTTAGTGTAGGTGCCTCAATAGCTTGCACTATTAAGTCAGCTGACTCTCAGCTTAGGCTGTAGTGCTCCCTTGTTCTTATCTCTTGCTGTAAGTGGTCTAAGTGCCCCTACATGGGACAGTGAACCACACTAGGTGTGTGGGTTACAAAGTCACACAGGTTAGCTATGAAGTCAGATGCTACTCAATGCAGGGGCGGCCCGTGCCTATAGGCAAACTAGGCAGCTGCCTAGTTACATGGGGCACCAAATTACATGGGGCGCCAAATTCCAAATACCTTGCCACTTCCATTTCCCCTTCCCCTTCCGGTGCCTTACCTGGAGCACGGCTTCCCTGCGGCCAGGAGGGGGGTAAGTCCTGGGAGAGGCGGCATGCGGGGGGGTTTCTCCTGTGCCGCAGGAGGGGGGGTCGGCCCCGGGGGAGGCAGGCGCCGGCTTCCCCTGCCCCGCGGGAGGGGGGGTCGGCCCCGGGGGATGCAGGCGCCGGCTTCCCCTGTGCCGGGGGAGGCGGGGTCGGCCCCGGGGAGGAGGAATGCGGGGGTTTCCCGTGCGCCGCAGGAGGGAGGGTCAGTCCCAGGGGAGGAGGAATGCGGGGATTTCCCCTGACCAGTGGGAGGGGGGGTTGGCCCCAGGGGAGGCAGGCGCCGGCTTCCCCTGTGCCATGGGAGGGGGGGTCACCCCGGGAGAGGCACATGCCGGCTTCTCTCTGGGAGGGGGGGTCTTGGGAGGAGGCGGATGCAGGGGACTCTTTCCCACGACTGGCACACTGTTCCCGCTCCCCGGCCCCCATCCCCAGCACTCCATCCCCAGCCCCTTGGCCCCCAGCCACAGAACTCCATCCCCAGCCCCCTGGCCCCCAGCCCCCTAACTCCATCCCCAGCCCCTCGACTCCCAGCCACAGAACTCCATCCCCAGCCCCCCTCTCCCCAGCACAGAACCAAAACCCTCAGTCGATATCTGCCCTTGGGGTTGGGCGGGGGGGGGCGCCGATTGCATGGTTCGCCTAGGGCGCCAGTTGCTGGCAGCTAGTCTAGGGCCGCCCCTGACTCAATGGAAGTAAAAATGGCAGAATTGGGCCCTAACAATGATATCAATATTTAGCTATAATTGGTTGCATTAGAAAATGCAATGCCTTTCAAAATGGCCAATGTCATCTGTAATAAAAAAATACTTATTTCAGGAACAGATAGTTCAATTTACTTTTGGGGAGTAAGAACAGCTGTTTTGTTTTTGTGTTTTATTTTACTATTGGTTAATCTCTTTGTCCTTTAAGGTGATGTCAGATGAAGGCTAAAGAGTTTCTTGCATCAAAACTTCCTTTTTCACTCATGTCTTGATTCTGAATTGAACATATGCAAAGAGGCTTAGAGCTAGATAGGGTACAGTTCCTCCAGAAGGTCGGGGGAAATGATTGCTGTCTTACCTTTTGATAGCATGCAACCTGGGCTCATTGGTCCAAGTTCTTCCCCAGTTTCTGTGAGTATTGTAGAGCTGCCAGTGACGCTAATATTTCACAGTTTTCAACCCTGACCACACAGACTACAGTTCTGCCTGCCTTTTCTCAGGGATGCAAAAATGAAAGGGCCACTTGTGCTCATCCTCCTTTCTTATGCACCTGTACAGGGTTGTATATATCAAAGTCTTAAAGCACCTGTAAAATCAGATACGTTTACTTTCCCAGATGGACAGTTTAGACTTCTCACTGATGTATTAGAAAGGTGCAGATACAAACCTAATAAATACAGGTTTAAGGAAAATCTTAGCAAGGGAAAAATCCTTCTCTACCAAGCATTAAAAAGAGCAGATAAAAATGTGTTCCTCAAAGCCTGGGAATGAAGGCTAAAAATACGTAAGCTGAAATGAAATGAAGTCCAAAGCAAGTTCATCATAGGTGAGAACCCTGTCTTCCATCAGCTTCATGTGTGGGACTTGTGTTTTGTGCAGATGTTCTCTTTGTAGGGGAAGAGAAGGCCACTACCTTTCCCGCACAATCTTAGGGTATGTCTACACTACAGTGTTAATTCAAGTTATCTTAATTCGAAATAGTTAATTCGAATTAAGCTGATTCGAATTAACGCGTCTACACACAAAATACAGTTTGAATTAGCATTTTGCTAATTCGAAATACCGCATCCACACTGAGTGGACACTGATTCGGATTTAAGGCTGGCCGGAACCAGGTCAGGGGTAGGGGATCAGGTCAGGAGTGTCTTTGTGTGGCTGTTGCCTGAAGCTATCTGAGGCTTGTGCTTAAAAGGACACACACACGCACACACACCTGGGCAGCCAGTTCGCAGGTGTCCCTGCTTGCTTGCCTGCCTCGCTGAGGGACAGCAAAGCATTTGTGTCTCGGAGTGCTCTGGTTGCCCTCACTTGGGACACCACAGCACTCTGCAACATGGAGCCAGAGCTGCCCCTGGGCACTCTGGTGCTTCTCGTGGATGCGTTGCTGCGAGCCTGGCTGCACTTTCTGCAGGCTGCCATCCGGGAGGTCCATCGGGGGGCTGTCAGTATCCAGGAGGCCCTGTGGGAGAGCTTCCACCCTGAGGAGCACTCAGAGCCTCCCTGGTCTGCCCCACTGGAGGCTTGTGCCTCATTCCTCCCTCACGTCCTTCCACTTACCCCTCCCCCCACCCCCGCTTCCTGATGTCAAATAAAATACATGTATTTTCATGAACACAAACTCTCTTTATTTAACAAAACTGGTGGGGGTGGGGGGATGAAACTCTGATGAGACTGGGGAAAGGAGGCGGGAGAGGGGAAGAGAGAGGGTGGGAGAGGGGAGGGGGAAACCTGGGAGGAGGGAACTTTCTTGCGCAAGAGTGTCCATGCAGTGTGGACGCTCTCTTGTGCAAAAGCACATCGCTTTTACAATGTGCTTTTACAGTGTGGACGCACTTTTGCACAAGAAGTTTTTGCAGAAGATCTCTTCCGCAAAAAGCTTCTTGCGCAAAAATCCTGCAGTGTAGACAAAGCCTGAATGTTTGCATAGACAAGCCTTAAATCTTAGTTCCTGGTAGGCTGGAATATAAATTTATCCTACACTAGTCTGCCTTTTATTATATGTCTGCCAACCTGCCACCTACTAAAAGTTTTGTGTTGTGCCTTGATTGACCTCACTTTGAAACAGGAGTAAGTTAGAACACACTAGGAAGCTTGTAGTATGAGTGGCCCCTGGGTCTGCACCGCACCTTACTGCATGGCACATTACTGCTGGTTACATTTGCATCCCAGAGTGCAGTGAACTAAGTGTTCATCTAGATGAGCCCTAGACAGATGCCAGGTTTGCTAAACTGTGGGTGTAGGAAGGAAAAGTGCAGTTTTTAGCAAAGAAGTGTATTTTATTGAGGCCACCTTATCAATAGCAGAACAACATGGTAATGACTTGATTCTTGCATTTTAATCTTTGTATCTGCAGCATATAAAATTAAATCAGCACATTTTATAAACGTAAAATAAATAAGCCATTGCATATTCCTGGTTCTGGTCACCTCAGACAAAACATCACAAAAACATAGGTTTAATAGTGGCAGTGGATCTGCCATCTGGCACCTTGCTTAAAAACCTGCCTGTAGGATTACAAGCTTAAATTTACAAGGATTGTTTTCATGTCTTGCTTAAATTTTGCTCACAAGAAAAAGTCCCCCTCTAAGCCCATTTTTAGGCTATGTTGCAGGGGTGAGGAACCTTTTTTGGGTCAGAGGCCACTGACCCCAAGAAAAATCAGTCAGGGGCCGCACACAAGTGAGAAGCCAAAAAAAAAAAAAACCCAACCCTCACTGATGTGGCCCCCAACTGAGAAGGAGAAATTCATTCTCCACATTCCTCTCCCACACTAGAGCCTATGGGTGACTTATAGATTTTTCTGTGCTCCAGACCATGGTGGGCAGCAGGGGAGAGGGGCTGAAGCAGGCTCCCCAATACTGAGCTTCGGGGGCCAGATCCAGGCAAGCCAGATGCCCCCCGGGCTAAGGTTCCCCACCCCTTCTATATTGGTTGATTTTTTTTCCCAGTATGGAAACCAAGTAGACGGTCAAAACCTGCATTTTATAAAGATTTCCTGATAGCAAGGAATTCATATGGAAGCACAAATTTTCACCCTAAATTATGAAACAGCATTTACTTGGCCAGTGCCATCCTCTGACAGGTTTGGGATATCACCAGTTTAGTTCATGTTGAGGGCTCACAGTGGAAAACTGGCAAACATGACTGTAGATGACATCAATAAAGATGGCCTGGGTCTTCATTGTGAAACATCTTCCACTGAAAAAATTGAGGGTGCTTGGATTCTGTGGTTCATTTGGCTTCATGTGCATATAGTCAACAGAGAAAATTGGGTCTGGATCTAGGTTTGCAATCAAAGACCACTCCCACAGCAAATTCAGAGCTGTTTGGATCAGGCTAATCTCTAGTAAAAGCTGTGGGAAATTTATGTGCAGAATTTTCTTCCTATCCCCATAAAGCAAAAGACACTAAGAAATTAGTGTCTTTTGCTTTATGGGGATAGGATAGTGTCTTTCTTCTTTTCTAAGTCCTTGAAGTCACCTTTATAGGCAAATAATTTCCTGTTTTTCAAGATACATTACCTCAGGTGAGCAATTAAACTACATGGTCTACTAGTAAATTAATTCTATTTTTCTTTTCTTTCAGGACTGAAGGATACAGCATTTTATATTACCTGTGGATTTGAGAAGTGAAGAATAATTCTGATCACAGGATGACTAGTTATACCTATCTTGTGATGGAAAAATGAGAGCATCTAGGTTACAGCATTTTTTACACTTCTAAAACTGCCTTTGACTACAAGATTTATTCCCTTAAAACACACACACAAAATGTCAAAACTTGATCCTTCATCTGGATTAGTAGGAAACATGGAAAATGGGACTTTTCTGGAGCTATATCCCACATCCCTGTCAACTTCAGTGGATTCCTCATCGGGCCGCTTATCAAATGTCTATGTCTATGTTTCTATATTTCTCAGTCTCTTAGCATTTCTTCTTTTGCTATTAATCATTGCACTTCAGAGGCTGAAAAACATAATCTCTTCCAGTGCCTCCTACCCAGAATACACTAGTGACGCCGGAAGTTCTTTCACTAATTTAGAAGTTTGTAGTATTTCTTCCCAGCGATCTGCTTTCTCAAACCTTTCTTCATGAAAAGAAATGAAGAATAGATATTGGGAATGGAACATCTTTGTCTAGCTTTTGTGGGAAGTAGTGCATGCAACATTTGCTATTGAGGACTATTAATCATGAAAGAGGTGACTTTTGAAGTTCTCTTTGATTTTTCTTTCTCGTTTTAGTTTCCATCTCCCCTTTTATTAACAATACTTTTAGTCTTGGAGCATGGAAAATGGCATCTGGTTGTAGCTTCATGTATGTAATAGTAACGCTGCCTTTCTGTAATATATATACGCAGCCATGCATACGCAGTTTTCCTGCCAAATTTGAATATGGTTCTAGGTAATTGTTCTAATTTGTCTCTGGAGTTGTATCCCTCTTATCTGGATTTCCCTTTGTTAGTGTGTCATTGACTTTACTCGCTAGCACCTTCTGGACAAAATCGCTTTCACAAAAATGCTACCACACTCATCTAATAGACAAACTGGCTTCTTGGCCAATTTTAAATTTGTTGAGGGGGGGTTGTTTGTTTTGTTCTGTTTTTAATTGTGGTGTTAATTCAGTATTTAAATTATATTATTAAAACAAAAGTAAAATACTTATTTTGTTAACAAACATTAATTTTGTCTATGTATACCAGTCCATTGAACCTTTCTGTATAAAGCCTTTAAAAGTCAACTTTCACATATACTTTGACATATTTGCTTAATTTTATTTAGCAAAAGTGACTAGAATAAATATACACAGTTGTGAACTCAAGCTGTACTATATGTTATAAAAATATTTTTAGAACTTACTTGCATGCAATTGTCAGGGCTGCCTACTTCTTTGGGGTAGTTTCTGCCTGTGAATCACAAATACAGCACACCTCTTTTCCGCGCTTCATTGCTACTCTAGCTTATTGTTAATGGTGCCAAACACAATCTGAGCAGCCTTTTCTCTCCTTGAGAGACAACATAATTCCCATTACTGTTGCTGGCAGCTGATTGCCTGCATTAAGATCCCTTATAGGCATGGATTCTTACCTCAGTGGACCTACTTACATTGGTAAGAATTACTGAGGGGCTAGATTCTGCCTTCTCCTTAAATAGATGCACAATGGGGTGGAGGAGCAAGATGAATCCTTCTTGGCAGTGGCCCGTGTAAGGTCCAAGTGGTGTCATGTCCCTTCTCTGAAGGGGTCACAGTGCCTGCTCTCTCCCTACACCACCATGCATGCACAGAGCCCCACTGAGGATAGGAAGAGCTGGGAAGGCGGGGAGGACATTACAGAATGGGCCCAGTATGCATGGCAGGAGAATAAGCTGTACCCCATTAAGAGATGTAGTAGAGGTCATGCCCTCCCTCTGCTCTAGGGAGTTCAGTGTTACATATATTGAGACTGGATGCCTCTCCATGGCCAATATCCTCCCATAGTTTGGGCTATGCTGAAATGGCATCATTAGTTCCAGGAGAATTAGGGTTTGCAGGCTTGATTCCTACACGGAGAACAGCCTCTACACACTTAAATAATTCATATGATACTCTCAGTAACTGTCCATTATGTCCACATTTAAAACAGTAGCTCCCTTGATTAAAACAGAGTCCTGTATTTGGTCACTGTCATAAAGCAATTATTATGGCAAAGCAGAATTATGTGAGGTCTCCAGCACACCCAATGTGGGTTTAGTCCCATTAAAATTGGCAGTAATACCACATGGAATGCAAAGATCGGTTTGTTATGATTGCAGCCTCCAAATTATGCTACACAATGTTCTCATATGAATGAGGCTCAAGTCCTTTATTATTTGGCAAGCATGTGTTTAAAGTTAGGGAACAGTTGATACACTACAGCCTATGTTGATGCAGCCATATGTGAAACACTCCAGTACTTTTAAAGAATTTTCTTCCTCCAGCTTATTAGTTTGCTACAGGCAGGATGCAGATCCCAAGACCCAACATTAATTGTATAAGTCTAGGAAATACTGGTTTTTCACAATCAAATGTAAATGTAATAATTAGAAATATCATTATTCAGTGCCAAACAAAGGCAGATTAAATTAGAGTTGGTGTTTTCAAGTCTTAAAATTAACATTATTAATACAATAATTTGTGGCAACATTTGGTATTAATAAGATTCTTATAAGAGCAAAAGGATTTTGCTGTAAAACAAAGAACTTAAGCCACGGGGATTGCTTATCTACTCTGCTTTTATAAAGGTACTAGAAGATTGACCCAGTGTTGCTTGGGTCCTTAACTCAATTAATTTTTGTTTTTTTGGAAAATAAAATGTAAATGTACATGTTTCATTTGAATCATTGCTCTGGGGCGGGGCTGGAGATGAGGGTTTCAGTATGCAGGCTGCCACAGAGAGAGAGAGAGGAATACCCCAGTCCTCTTTCATCGCAGCTTGGGACCAGATGAGAAGCACCTCTCCATGGCTGCTGCAGCTCCAGCAGGCACAGCGAGGGGAGGGGTGCATGTTTCCCAGCTGAAGCAGGTCCAAGTTTGACAATAACTCCCTAGCTAGAGGGAGGAATGCAGCAAACTATGCATTTTCCCCTCACTCCCTGATGAAGAAGAACAGCCAGCAATGTTCCCAAAGGAATGGAGGGGGCTTTAGCCCCCTACCCTCCCTAAAGTATGCCTGGGGGGTGCCAAGTGGTTAGCTCTCTAATTGACATCAATCACCTCTCACTTTGCCTGCTGCAAAACCCTGGCGTGTTAGTCATTATCTTTCTCATCATTTTTCTCATCATCACCACCAGTGGTTGTCATTCTAGCCTCTCCCTAGGTGTTTCCCTCCATGCACAGCTGGACAATACCTTTTATCCTGAGGACACTTAAGCCCACTAAGGATTGTCCAGATGCATAAGAGTTCCAACCCCTTTTTCCTTATCCATTCTTCCACACCCCACTAATTTAGGTATGCCCCATTTTCCATAGGCTACTTCATTAGTTCCTCTTTTACTTATTAACATTTGTAGCAAATAGTTACCATAGCAATCTATCGTTAATTTAGAATTCCCCAAGACATTACAGTGGCCAGCTCATGGTAATAACTGATATATTTTATGAAACATCCGTAGTTGACACATCTTTTGCTACACTCTTAGGCTACGTCTACACTGCAATGCTATTTTAGGATACCGGAGTATCCTGAAATAGCTATCCCGTGTCTTCACAGCAAGCCCGTTATTTCGGGCTCGCTATTCCTACGTCCCTGTAAACCTCATTCTACAAGGAGGAAGGGACATTTCGGAATAGTGCTTTATTTCAAAATTTGGTGCTGTGTAGACAGCACCAAAGTGATGAAATAAGCTATTTGAAATAGCATAGAAATAAGATACGCAATTTGCATAGGTCAAATTGCATATCTTATTTTGAGTTACGATGCAGTGTAGACGCACCCTTACAATTTCCCAATACAAGGTTTTCAGCAGTTGACAACCTGTACCTCAGTCTGAGGCCCTGTTTGGGCAAGCTAAATATTGTACAGACCCAAAGCTTGTTACAGTATTTTGTCCCCACCTGGGGCTACAATTCATAATTACATATAGACACACCAAAAGAGGAAGGATGGTTTGATGATTAGGTCCTTCACTGAGGAATTGGTTCCCTACTCTGTCACAAGTATCCTGTGTGAATTTGCACAAGTCATTTTGGGTTCTTCTGCCAGTGGCAGCTCATGGCAGCAACCCTCCATGTCTGACTCAACAGATTCAGGTTCCAGGGTCTCTGTGCTAATGAGCTAAAACTAACTGTGTATACAGCACTTTTAAGTTTCACTCTGGCTGGAACTCGGACTTGGAAGCCCTCCCTGCCTTGGTAAGCCTCAGAGCCCAAGCTCCAGCCTGACCTTCAGGGTCTACGTAGCCATTTTTAACATGGTAGTGTGAGCCCCACAAGCCTGAGTCTGTCCACCTGGGATAGGAGGGTCATGCCCTTGGGCTGGACAGATATACCCTTAAGGCAGATCCTCAGATGTATTCAGCCCCCCATTTCTATTGAGTTCAATGGAAGTTAGGAGGCTGAATCCCTTTGAGGACAGAGTCATAGACTGTCTTAGTTCCCCATGTATTAAATGGATATAACAGCACTTCCCTACCTCCCAGGCTGCTATAAGGAGAAATACATTAAAAATTATGAGGTGCTCAGATACTATGGTAATGAGTTCACATAACTACCTTGACTAACCAGGATGGTTGGTAGCTAAATGGATGTGATTATGCTTGCTAATACTTGTGCCCATATTTAATTACAAACACAAAGCTGCGCCAGCAAAACTGCATTCTGATTTGGAGCCTGAGTATAGAGAAGGGCCATAGGTTGAAGTGTATTTGCTTAGGTTCAGAGCTGCTGACAGGGAAGGACAAAGAGGGCAATTGCCCCAGGGCCTGGTGATTCTAAGGGGCTCGGGGCTCCCAGCCACCACTGCTGCTACTGCGGCAATGGTGGTGGCTGGAGCCCCAGGTCCCTTTGAATCACCACCAGAGTGCTGGAGCACCATGCCTGGTGCTCCTTCAGGCTCTGAAGGTTGGGGGAGAGGGCCTGCACCACCACCCGGGTGGTGCTGAGGACTGGCTGCCTGCCACTGGCCCTAACCTTTCCGCCCAAGGTCCCACCCCTTCTGCCTAAGGCCCTGCCCCTTTTGGGGGTGCAGAGCTGCCTCCCCCCAACCTTTGTCAGGGCCCTAGGTGGCTGTGGGACCTGCCTCATAAGTTTGTATCAGATATTTTATTATATAGTGGAGAGGGAGAAAAAGATTGTTTGAATATGTTAACACTCCATCCTGTACTGACCCATTTATCTTTGGCCTTCAGAACATCAGTAAAAGTCATACAAACGGGACGTGCTAGGCTTAGCTTTGAGCCTAGCCTCAACTACTGCTGAAGGGCATGGAATAAATACCTATGAAAAGTGCCTTTCCAGTCTTCAGGGCTGCAACGTTATGTTCAGAAATGTCCTTTTTGTGCGAATCTTAGATTGAAGTGGATTAAATCTTAACTCAGGCCGCACAAGATGAGCAAACTTTCTGGAGTGTATGAACTAGAGAAATAAGAGCATATATCATCTTTGGCAACTTCCATGTATTTGATGGTTTTCGAGTGAATGAACATCTGTTACGCTTGAGAACACTGACAGAACAATATAGTTACTATTTATATGCCAGTGCCCTTTTGAACTTAATTGCTTGGCGATGAATTCTGCCCTTAGATCAACAATATGTTTTTCTAAAGTTTGGAACAGTGTACCGGCAGGTGTCCAGTGAGATATTGCAGGGATTGGTACAGTCTTCTTTAACATCTTGATTATAATGTTCCTGGAAGAAGAAGTAAGTAGCATATTAATGAAACTCACAGATGTTATTATAATGGGATAAGTTGCAAATATCTGCCACAGCAAAGGAACAAGACAAAGGAATCCAGAGAGAACAGAAACATGGGAAGGAAATAAAATGAGATTCATCCTGGGAAAACACGTTAATATATGTGAGGGGAAAATAATGTGAAAAAGAGATACTCAATGGGAGGGAGGAAACTGAGAAACCATAATATCAAGAGGAACTAGTGGTGAGAGTGGGCAGCAAATTACACATGAAACTGCAAAGTTGGAGCAAAGAAGAGAAAGGCTATTGTGGGCCACAGAACATTGGAAACATTTACCAAGGGTCCTGGTAGATTCCCCATCATTTAGCAAATTTTTAAATCAAGATTGAATTTTATCTAAAAGATATCCTATAAAAATTATTTTGGTTGAAGTTTCATAGCCTGTGTACTACAGGAAGTCAGACTTAATCATAGTCATCCCTTCTGGCTTTAGAATCAATAAATCAGTGAAAAGTCATGGAGCTGGGAGCTAATGGTGCCTCTTTCTACTGTCCTGATTAAAACAGACCTGTACAGGTATCAGAGGGGTAGCCGTGTTAGTCTGAATCTGCAAAAGCAACGAGAAGTCCTGTGGCACCTTATAGACTAACAGATTTACTGGAGCATAAGCTTTCGTGGGCAAAGATCCACTTCATCAGAACCATGCATCTGACGAAGTGGGTATTTGCCCACAAAAGCTTATGCTCCAATAAATCTGTTAGTCTATAAGGTGCCACAGGAGACCTGTACAAATACATTCAGTTGGGGGGACACATTCCCAGAAAGATGTAGTTGAATTGGAGAGAAAAGTAACAAAAGTGTCAAGGGAGCTTGAGGGTCTCACATAAGGAAACTCCAGCAGCACACCTCCATAAAGGAAAAGTTTGACTAGACTTGGGAGAATGGACCAAAGTGTATAAATCATGCATAAATCTGTATGTTGCCATTTGGATACAAACAAGCATTGAGGAACTCAAACTGAATATACTTTACAGCCATACGCACACAACCCTTGCATATGTACAACATATATGTGAGAGCCTCTGTAGATGTGTAATCAATATGGAGTCTGTCTAACTACAGTTTTTGGAAACTGGTGCTTTACTGGTCCAAAAAGGACTATGTATGAGAAATAATGCTCCTCAATCTCAAATACAGGGTTTTGCATCACATTGCTGAAAACCTTTTGGGTCATGGCTAATTTCTTTGGTAACTTCTATGGAAGAAGGCTAGGTGTTAAATACTCTTTTTTTCCTCATTTTTTGTATGCATGCAGCTTTTATGAAGTGCAGGATGATGTCTCATGTAAGGATATCAAACAAAAAAATGTGTCCCTCCCTACATCTTGCACAAATCTCCATGAAGATGATCCTCCTCAGCTAACAAATCTCAGAACAGACACTGGTTGAATTTCAGATTGTACCATTCCCAATTGTGCCTAGTTAATATATTGCTGAAGAAATGACTAGGGATACAATTAATTGCCTGGGTACCAAAACAAAGTGCACTGCAGAAGAAAATAAGAAATTAAAGATTAGTATATGGAGCTAAATCTGGGTTAAACATTGAGTATGTTTGAGAGCTTTGTGGCTCTGATGACCCTTTCTATAACTAGACACAGATTATCCACTACAGATATTCTTGTACCCTGATAGTGTACAGAGAGCTTCAGATCTGAGGTGCTTAAAAGGGTAGAACTGAGGCAATAAAATGGACTTTTCAAAATAATTTTACACATTTGTTCTCAGTTACACTGGTGTGTGGACAGAGGAGTATTTTGGATTTATATCACTGTAAATTATACCAAAATGTAATCCTGATTTTTAATAAACTGCATAAACAGTATCATTTTTCTAAACCTAATTGTGTTTAAACTGCTGTTAGGGAAAGCTGAAATGCAATACAGCAAGCAACTTGATAAAGAAAACTGTCATTTTTATGTGATCTGATTTTTCACCTGGGAGGGAGAATTTTACTCTGCAATAAAAATGAAGAAGGAACATTCCAGTTATATAAAAACACTCTTAATTAAATCTACTGTTCCCATGATGAAGGCCTGGAAATTTTGATCTCAGTAACAGAAGTTATAGCTATGTACTGAGAAGAAACTAGACACTTCTGAATAATAATGTTACTCCTCCCCATGCATCCATCAGACCAAAGTCAATGTTACATTAGAACACCCTATCTTCCATCTTCAAGCTAAAAACTGTCAGATTCATTCCTGTCTAGATACACTGTGAATTCAGATTAATGCAAGCTTTTTGACCAAAGGTTCTTTCCCATGTCTAACTCATCAGTATTCATTAAGTAGAGATTTAGGCTGCTGTGACAAAGAAGAAAATCAGACACAGTAACTTGAACTGTGGCAGCATCAAAGGCAATTACTACATAAGTGACATTGCTTAGTTCAGTACGGAGCGGAAAATTGTAACTAGCAGCCCTGCATAGTAGATTCTGTGTGTTACACACAGCAGTTGTGTTATTTTGTAATACCGAAGGGGTTTACAGAGAAAAAGGAAGAGTGTGTAAAAATAGCAAGAAGAACAGTAAGACAGACTGTAGGTATGCACTGATAAATAGCTTTGCTCATCCTATGTTTCTCTAGTCTCTGTGTTGTCCAGAATTACCCCGAGGGCATATTTATACTTATCGGAGGATCAGCGTGCTGCAGTGATCGAACCCCTGAGTGTCAATTTAGTAGGTCTAGTGAAGACCAGCTAAATCAACCGCTGAAGTAGCTTATCTCAGCTTTTGGTGCTGTCTACACAGCAGGAAGTCCAAGGAAGAACACTCCATCCTTTGACTTCCCTTACTCTTCTTGAAATGAGGGTTACAGAAGTCAGAGTAAGAAGCCCGTTATTTCAAAATTATTTCAAAATAATGGGCTTCCTGTGTAGACATGCACTAAGTGGGCCCAGTTTTACCCAAGGCCATCGTAACTTCTCTATAAGCAATTGCATACTTAACTGTCCATACATAAGAGATTGAAATGTAAAATCCAGTGATTTCCTCACTGGGCATTAATATATTCTAGTATCTCCATTCTGTGGGATATATCCTTAAATAGCATGAGTTGGTTAACATGATAAACTCGGCATTTCTCGTGTTTTCAATAACCCAACTATACAAAATGAACTTAGCTTATTTACAATATTATAGGGACTAAATCACATGATACAAGTAATGTTTTAGTACAGCACATGACAAAAATATTACCTGAATTACTATTTTTTAATTATATTTATTTTATTCTTTTGTTAAAATACATTTTTGCCTTCTATACTGATTTTCTCAGTTTTTTAGTCACTCACAAAAGGACTGGTTTCAGATGATTTTTCAGTTTTTTGCATAAAGACATCCATTTTTGGTTCCTTAACATGTGCATTACTAGTTTTCCATAATAAATGGAGTGCTTGAAGGCTGTAACAGGTGCTCACACTCTTCTAGAAGATTTATTGCTTCCCACTCCCAAAAGCACTCTGTTTTAGCAAAAATCAGCAACAGAATGCTTACTCATGCTTTTTAGAATGAATTTGTTATACCAATTCAACTTTTGCTACCTAATGTAAAACACAAACCTGAATAACCAATACTGTTTTTAACACTGCACAAAAGAGAACAGTAAAAAATAAAGCAAAATGAAGCTTAAAATGCCAGTTTATGTAAACACTTACAGGGGAATGAACTCTTATCACACTTGATTTGCTCATGCCTGAGACACACAGGTAGAAACCTGTTATTTTAATCCAGCTTTCTTTTTTCTGTATGGTGAGTGAGCTGCTGAGAACCTCACCAGTACTGTTATTAGGAAGCAAAGCTGAAAGTGGAGAGCAGTATGTCTACTGGGGAGGGCCTCAGGCTATGTCTAGACTGCATGCCTTTTTCGACAGAGGCTTTATCGACAGATACTGTTGACAAAGCCTCTGTCAAAAAAGAGTGTCTAGACTACCAACAGTATTGTCGGAAAAGCAAGCTGCTTTTTCAAAAGAGAGTCTAGACGCTTTCTTTCGAAAAAGCACAGTTTCCATGCAATAGCGCCTTTTTTCGAAAGAGTACTTTCGAAAAAAGGCATTATTCCTCGTAAAATGAGGTTTACTGCTGTCGACAAAACTGCCGCGTTCTGTTGACTTACTGTCAACAGAACGCGGTGGCAGTGTAGATGCAGGTATAATTTTGTCGACAAAAGCCAATTTTTGTCGAAAAAACCCTGTAGTCTAGACACCCTCAGATAGGGAATCATGACACTGAGGTCATAATGCCCTCCCATAGGCCTTAGACTGGGGATCCTGAGACTGGGATCTTCCAGTGCCTTATTTTGGACAAGTCACTTCACAGCTGAGTCCCCTCCCAGCCTTTGTCTGTCTTGGTTATTTAAATAATTAAATAGGTAATTAAATACCAAATCATAATGCATAGGCACAAAGAGGGTGGGAGCAAAATAAGTTTACCGAGGCAGTCTTAATTCTGGCATTTTCTAATTTCTGGTGCTTGAATTTGTAACCTTAAAACATAAGAATGGCTCTACTGCTCCTAACAATGGCTCTTAACAATGGCACAGTATCCTGTCTTTTGACAGTGGCCTTCAGAGGGAATGAACAGAACTGGCAATCACTAATGATTCGTCCCGTTGTCCACTCTCAGCTTCTGGCAAACAGAATCTAGGAACACTAGGATCATGGTGTGGCATTCCTGTCCATCCTGGCTAATTGCCATTGATGGACCTGTTGTATCTGACCCCTTATAATTTTGGCCTTGACAACATCCCCTGGCAAAGAGTTCCACACGTTGACAGTACATTGTGTGAAGAAGTACTTCCTTCTGTTTGTTTTAAACCTGTCTACTATTAATTTCACTGAGTGACCCCTCATTCTTGCATTATGTGCAAGAGTAAATAACATTCCTTTCCGTACTTTCTCTGCACCATTCAAGATTTTATAGACCTCTATTATATCATCCATTGGTCATCTTTTTTCTAAGCTGAAAAGTTTCCATCATTTTAATCTCTCCCCATAAAGAAGCTGTTCCATACCCCTAATCATTTTTGTTACCCTGTTCTAAACCTTTTCTACTGTCAATATATCTATTTTGCGATAGGGTGACCAGATCTGCACACAGCATTCAACATGTGGTAGTACCATGCATTTATATAGAGGCATTATGATATTTTCTGTCTTGTTATCTCTCCCTTTCCTAATGGTTTCTAACATTCTGTTTGCTTTTTTGACTGCTGCTGCACATTGAGTGGATGTTTTCAGAGACTATCCACAATGAGCCCAAGATCTCTTTCTTGACTGGTAACAGCTAATTTAGATCCCATCATTTGGATGTTTATTTGGGACTATGTTTTTCAATGTGCATTACTTTCCATTTATCAGCAATGAATTTTATCTGCCATTTTGTTGCCCAGTCACCCAGTTTTTTGAGATCCCTTTGTTACTCTTTTCTGTCTCCTTTAGACTTAACATTAGCATCTTAGCATTCTGTTATGATGTTAAAAGTCTCAGAGGGGTAGCCATGTTAATCTGTAACTTTAAAAACAATGAGCTCCGAAGAAGTGGATTTTGCCCATGAAAGCTCATGGAACTATATATATATTTTTGTTAGTCTCTCAGGTACCACAGGAGTATTTGTTTTAATGTAAGTAGTAATGTAATTTCCAATGTTTTTTAAAGACAGAAATTGCGAAAAAAACCTAATTTCAAAATGTAGAATTGTACTAGCTCGCCACAGTGACAGGGCTGGATATTCCTACCCACAGCACAGTCTTTTGACACTTGAGCTAACAGAATACCTCATAGGATCTGCAGGCTATTATTTTCTGTGTGGACCTGCCACTAGAACAGAGCTACTCAACTTTGGAAGCTCTGGGGGCCACATTGATACTCACAGCACATGCCGAAGGCCGCAACTTAAGTGTGGTTGCACATACATGCAAATATATATGCAAATATGCACAAATAGCTTCTTTCACACTGACTGGCATGAATACAAAGATTAAGGAAAGACTACACAACACACAGGCCCCATTTAAGTCTGTTCTGCTGATATTAATAACATGCAATATTTACCTGGTTTCCACCCATATGACAGCACTTCTAATGAGAAATGACAGTCCAGGAATTTAACTACTCAAATCAAGTGTAAAAATGTAATAAGAAAAGCAAAAAAAGATTTTGAGGAACAGCTAGCCAAAAAGTCAAAAAGAAATAACAAAATGTTTTTTAAGTACATTAGAAGCAGGAAGCCTGCTAAAAAACCTGTGGGTCCCCTAGACGATCGAACTATAAAAGGCGCAATCAAGGACGATAAAGCCATTGCGGAGAAACTAAATGATTTCTTTGCTTCAGTCTTCACGGCTGAGGATGTTGGGGAGATTCCCAAATCTGCACCGTCCTTTGTGGGTGATGAATCTGAGGAACTGTCCCGGATTGAAGTGTCATTAGAGGAGGTTTTGGAACAAATAGAAAAACTTAATGTTAACAAATCTCCGGGACCGGATGGCATTCATCCAAGGGTTCTAAAAGAACTCAAATGGGAAATTGCTGAACTATTATCTGTGGTTTGTAACCTATCCCTTAAATCGGCTTCCGTACCTAATGACTGGAAGGTAGCCAATGTGACACCAATATTTAAAAAGGGCTCTAGAGGCGATCCGGGCAATTACAGACCAGTAAGTCTAACTTCAGTACCAGGCAAATTAGTTGAAACAATAGTAAAGGATAAAATTGTGAAGCATGTAGAAGAACATAATTTGTTGGACAAAAGTCAACATGGTTTCTGTAAAGGGAAATCCTGTCTCACTAATCTATTAGAGTTCTTTGAAGGGGTTAACAAACATGCGGACAAGGGGGATCCAGTAGATATAGTATACTTAGATTTTCAGAAAGCCTTTGACAAGGTCCCTCACCAAAGGCTCTTGTGTAAATTACATGGCCATGGGATAAGAGGGAAGGTCCTTTCTTGGATTGAGAACTGGTTAAAAGACAGGAAACAAAGGGTAGGAATAAATGGTAAATTTTCAGAATGGAGAGGGGTAACCAGTGGTGTCCCCCAAGAGTCGGTCCTAGGACCAATCCTGTTCAACTTATTCATAAATGATCTGGAGAAAGGGGTAAGCAGTGAGGTGGTAAAGTTTGCAGATGATACCAAACTGTTTAGGATAGTCAAGACAGAAGCAGACTGTGAGGGACTCCAAGAAGATCTCACCAAACTGAGTGATTGGGCAACAAAATGGCAAATGAAATTTAATGTGGATAAGTGTAAAGTAATGCACATCGGGAAAAATAACCCCAACTATACGTACAGTATGATGGGGGCTAATTTGGCTACGACAAATCAGGAAAGAGATCTTGGAGTTATCATGGACAGTTCTCTGAAAACTTCCACGCAGTGTGCAGCGGCGGTCAAAAAGGCAAATAGGATGCTAGGAATTATTAAGAAAGGGATAGAAAATAAGACCCAGAATATCTTACTGCCCCTGTATAAAACTATGGTACGCCCACATCTTGAATACTGTGTACAGATGTGGTCTCCTCACCTCAAAAAAGATATTTTGGCCTTGGAAAGGGTTCAGAAAAGGGCAACGAAAATGATTAGGGGTTTGGAACGGGTCCCATATGAGGAGAGGTTAAAGCGACTGGGACTTTTCAGTTTAGAAAAGAGGAGACTGAGGGGGGATATGATAGAGGTGTATAAAATCATGAGTGGTGTGGAGAGGGCCGATAAAGAAAAGTTATTTATTAGTTCCCTAAATAGAAGAACTAGAGGACACCAAATGAAATTAATGGGTAGCAGGTTTAAAACTAATAAAAGAAAGTTCTTCTTCACACAGCGTGTAGTCAGCCTGTGGAACTCCTTGCCAGAGGAGGCTGTGAAGGCTAGGACTATAATAGAGTTTAAAGAGAAGCTAGATAATGTCATGGAGGTTAGGTCCATAAAAGGCTATTAGCCAGGGGATAAAATGGTGTCCTTGGCCTCTGTTTGTCAGAGGCTGGAGAGGGATGGCAGGAGACAAATCGCTTGATCATTGTCTTCGGTCCACCCTCTCTGGGGCACCTGGTGCTGGCCACTGTCGGCAGACAGGATACTGGGCTAGATGGACCTTTGGTCTGACCCAGTACGGCCATTCTTATGTTCTTATGTACTAAAATGCATATCAACAGAAGATCACTATATTCAGGAGCGGCCCTAGACGAGCTGCCGGCAACTGGCGCCTTAGGCGAAATGCGCAATCGGCGCCCCTGCCTCCAAAGCCCTCGATGGCCATTTATCTTGGTGCCCTAGGCGACCGCCTAGTTCACCTGTATTGACGGACCACCACTGATTATACTGTCTACCTTTTTGTTTTGGCTCCCACTCGTGGGCCACATGTTGAGTCCCGCATAAACCCAAACTGCACTGCAGGCCACAAACAAACAGGCCACGAGCCACATGTGGTCCACAGGTCACGTGTTGAGTAGCTCTACACTAGGGGTTTATGGAGATACACATTTTGCTACAGGATTTCACAGCTATTTGCTTGACAGCAAAGGAACACTGAGACTTGTTAAAGAAAGGGATAGATGGAACAGATATGCCTTGAATGATTAATAATTATTGCTTTCTTCTGGCCCACCCATCTATGTTTATCCCAAAATAGGTTCCACCTAAGAAATAAAGACAATAAGAAAATGGTTCACATCATGAGACACTTTGCCTAATGTCCCATAGACCAGTCACATTCAAGAATTCCTCACCTCAAGAATAGAAACTAAAATGGTTAAGTGACAGAATAGTTAACTGCTTAGGCAAGTATGTCTCAATTTGCATAGGTTTCTTTCTCCCTCCCAAATTAGTTAAAAAGAACTCGCATGTTGCCAAGAGAGGGTCACTCCCTGCTTTCTTATGCAAAATGTTTTCTCTCAAAAGTATGAACTATTCATTGTTTTCTTTGTAAATTCTATATATTGAGAATAATCTTTAACCCCAAAAGAGAATCTGCAATTTGTTTGCCTTGTGAGTCTGATCTACATCCT
The DNA here is from genome assembly GCA_032595735.1 of Pelochelys cantorii. Taxonomy (NCBI): domain Eukaryota; kingdom Metazoa; phylum Chordata; order Testudines; family Trionychidae; genus Pelochelys; species Pelochelys cantorii. Next base: position 54,515,529 of record CM064326.1, read on the forward strand.
TTTGTATGTGAAAAACATAAGATGAAATGGTTATGTACAATCTAGCATTGTCTCGATTATAAGGATTTGGTTGGATTTTCATCTATTATATATCTGAGGCTACATCTAGACTGCAGGCTTCTTTCGGAAGAAGCTTTTCTGGAAGTGATTTTCCAAAAAAAATTCTTCCGAAAGAGAGAGCCTCTACACTGTCAAAGTGCATTGAAAAAGTGATCTGCTTTTTCAAAAGAGAGCATCCATACTGATTGGACACTGTCTCACATATAAGGCCACCTGGAACCAGTTTAGCCAGGGTTTTAGGTCACCAGTTGCTTCCAAGTACTGGTACCGAAGCCTAGCTGGCATACACACTTAAAGAGCCCCTCCTGGACAGCTGTTTCTCTGCTTCTGCTACGTGCTTGCTACTTCTTCAAGGGACAGCAAAGCTTCAGCAGTGCCTGCTGTGGTTGCCCAGCTCTTTGGGATGCCACAGCATTTTTCTTCGTGGCATGGAGCCGGAGCTGCCACTGGGCATGCAGTATATCAACCGCAAAGGCTACTTTTCAATGGTGCTGCAGGCCTTGGTCGACCACCGTGGACAGTTTACAGGCATTTTTGTTGGGTGGTCGGGCAGGGCACACGATGCCCACATCTTTCATAACTCCAGCCTTTACAGCAAGCTGGAGATGAGCACATTATTCTCCCACCGTGACTTAGCAGTTGGGGACGTGCAGATGCCACTGTGCATCGTGTGGGACGTGGCCTACCCCCTGATGCCATGACTGATGAAGCTGTACACCATCCACCTGAACCCCAGCAGGGACCAGTTTAACTCCCACCTCAGCCGAGCAAGGATGCAGATGGAGTGCACATTCGGCGGCCTCAAGATTCAGTTCAGGTGCCTCTGACCCACCTCGACATAGGGCAGCACAACATCCCTGAGGTCGTCTCAGCATATTTTGTCCTCTACAACATTGTGGAGAGGAAAGGAGAGGCCTTCCTCCCAGGGTAGGGGGCAGAGGCCAGCTGCAAGGGGAGACCCTTTGAGCAGCCATGGACAGCTGCCATCCCATCAGGCCAGGGTGCGCATACAGGAGGTCCTGAGGGAGAGGTTCTCTCAAGGACCCCAGTAACTCTCCCCAGGGCCTCCCAACCAGGGGCTTCTGGCCTGCTCTAATATCCCTTTCCCACCACAACCCCTCCCTTCGCCCCTTTCCCAATCTCAGAATAAAGACACCTGTTTTGATTTGAACAGAACAAACTTTGTATTAATCTTTTATTAAAAAAAGCTGGGGAGGGGGAGAGGAGCTGAGGGCTGGGAGTGGCATGGGGACAGCTGGATGTCCCACCTCGGGTGCGGGGACCTCACTGAACTTGGGGTTGGGTGGGTCCTGGGACCACATGGGGGTGCACAGAAGGGGGGGCTGGAGCGGGGTCAGGGATGGCAGGGGGAGGGGGCATGGGCATCACTTGGGGATGGGACATGGGCATTGCTTGGAGAGGGGGCATGGGCATTGATTTGGGAGGGAGCAGAGGCATCACTTGGGGGGCAGGGAGAGGGGGAATGGGCATAGCAGGGAGGGCAGGAGGGTGGTAGGCAAGAGCAGTGACAGCAGCTAGGTGTGCCATCATTTCCTGCATGGTGGCTCACATGTTATCGCCCTGCCACATGAGCTGGTCCCACATGCGGGTCCACCAGTCTGTGTCCTCCCAGACCTTCTGCACCAACATGCTGCCTCATCAGCTCCTCCTGGACCATAGATCACTTTTGGGTCCCCCGGGGTTGGGTGGCTGGCACGGGTGGTGTGGCTTGCCCCTCAGTCCCGGCTGGTCCAGTTGGGGAGAATACAAAGAGGGAGAGGCGGTGAGTCAACCCTGCAGACACTGTCCCTGAGGCCATGCCCTCCTCCATAAGCAGCGACCAACAGTCCTCGGGCCAGAGGCTGGGGGGTTTCCCGGGAGCAAGGCCATGTGCGGCCTGCAGAGTAGGCCCTGCCTCACAGGGGCTCCGAGGTGCCCAGGGAACCATGCTGGCCACTGTCCTCTCCTCCTTCCCCATGGACAAGCAGTCAAGGGAAGTGTCCAGCCACAGTGGGATCACATGGGCGGCAGAGGAACCTGGAGCAGCCTGGCCCTCCCTGGGGCCCGCACACACATCTGCGCCTCACTGCGCTGTCCGCAGGAGCAGGTGGTACCTCTCACGTACAGGGGTGCCCATGGGCGGCATTCCTAGATGTGTCTGCGGTTGTGCCTGCGCCCTTGTGGCTAGCCTGCTTCTAGCCATGGCAGATGGTGAGAGGGAGTCCCTCCCCCCCACCCTGGGGCCAGATGTGTGTGTGGCCTCCCCTGAGCCTGGGAGCAGGATCCTGGGTGGGTTCAGGGGCTGCCTGCTGAGAACACATGGCACACAATAATGCTGCACATGGTTCCACGTGCACGGACTGCAGCACGATGTCCAGTCTGAGCAGGCTGACCTGAAGATTTCTCCCCAGAGTCAGACAATGCCTGGGACACGTCCTGGCTCACAGCAACTGGCTCCAGGGACAGCATCACTGTGGCCATGTTGTCCTCCTCCCCTGTGACCTCCAGCCAGGCGACGACGGGCGTCTCCAGCCCAGAGTCAACCACGACGGGTGGGGAAACGGCTTCCCCATCCCCCAGAATCTGGTGGAGCTTCTGGTAGTAGGGTCAGGTGTGGGGTCCTGCTCCGGAACCCAAGCTGTGGTTTCTGGCCCTCACATATCCCTGGAGGAGCTCCTTCACCTTACTTCGGATCTGTTCTAAGGTCTGGGGTGGGTGTCCCCGCTCCACCAGGGACTCGGCCATCTGGCCATAAAACTCCACCATGCAGCATTTGGAGCAGAGATCCTGTGGTGTCTCCTCCTCGCCCCACAGCTTGAGGAGGGACAGGATCTCCACTCCAGACCACGAGGGTGCCTGCTTCTTGGAACTCTTCGGTGGGTCCTGGGAGCCCCGGTGCTGCTCTCTGCGAGGGCCAGAAGGTCTCAGGGGACTTGTGGCTGTGCCATGGGTGAGCAGGCCTGTGTCAGGGAGAACCACACGGTCAGGGTGCTGCTCCAGGGCTGGCTTCCTGCCATGGGGCTTGTCCAGGGTGCCTGCAGCTTTAAGAGGGGCCAGGAGACAGGAACTATAGAGTTGTGATTACTTTGGATGGAGTGGCCACCAGGGCAACTGTGTTATTTCCTGGAGGCCTCTTCTTTCGAAAAAAAACCCCTTCTTCCCCGTCTACACAGGCCTTTTTCTTAAACAGCTCTTTCGGAAAAGGCGTTCTTCCTCGTAGAAAGAGGTTTACAGCTGTCAGAAAACCCCCTCTGTTCTTTCAATTTTTTCCGAAAGAATGTGATTGCAGTGTGGACGTAATTGAAGTTTTTTCAGAAAAACAGCCATTTTTCCGAAAAAACTCTGCAATGTAGACATACCCTGAGAGAGTTTGTCTGCCTGTGTGTCTATCTGTCTGTTCAAGAATTAATCCTAAACAGTAAGAACTAGGACCACCAAATTTGGATTACAGCTTCCTCTTCTCATAACTTAAAGCAAGGTAAGAGTTTGGTTGTGCCAGGAAAATGGGATGTGTGTGGAATAGGATTGCTTCTCATAACACCGTACAGAAAAGAAACAAAAATCACCAGGCAGGTGAAAGGGGTTGATGGGGGGCATGCCCCCCACCCAGGACTGTTCCAGCACCAACCCTCCAACCCCTCAGGTGCCCTTTAGGCTGGGTAGGGGGGGCTGAAGCTCCCCCTTCTCTGATTCACACAGGAACATTGCTGGCTGTTCCCCTTCATCAGGGAGGAAGGGGGAAGTGCACAGTTTCCTACATTCCTCCCTCTGGCTGGGGAGCACAGGGGACAGACGAACTTGGACCTGCTCTAGCTGGGAGACATACAGCCCTCCCCTGGATGTGCCTGCTGGAGCTGCAGCAGCCATGGACAGGCACTCTTCACCTGGCCCCAAGCTGTTGTAGTGAGAGATGGCTGGGGTAGTCCTCTCTCCCTTGGGCAGCCTGCATACTGAACCCTTCATCCCCAGCCCCACACCAGAGCAATGATTCAAATGAAGCATGTACATTTTCATTTTATTTTCCAAAAAACAAAAATTAATTTAATTAAGGACCCAAGCAGTGCTGAGTAAATCTCTTAGTTGTAACTAACTGTTTCACTCTAGAAGGAATAGGAATTGTCTGGCACAAGAAAGAAGAAATACTTACATATATAAACCAAACTGAGATATAACTTTGGGATATTAACAGAAGTTGCTTAAAAGGGGGAATTCTATTTGATGGGAGGGGCAAATAATGAAACAATCCTCCAAATGAATCAAACTTAAAAAACTTAAACTTTAAAAACAAAGGACTGAGGAAATTTGCTACACACCAACACCTTATGCCAAGAATAGAAGCAGCAAAGAAACTGAAAGAGCTAAAACCTAAGCACTCTCTTGGCATGCTTTCAATAGGAAAGAAGAGGGTAGCACCCTCCTTCCAGCCCTGTAACAAGGGTATCTCTAAGCTGAAGTCACCATGCTCTCAAGAAAGGTGCTTGAACGGAACAAGAAGCTGAAGAATCCTAAGTCTGAGTGATGCACGGACTAGCTGTGTGGAAAGGACCAGAGGTGAAAGTAAGTGAGTGCACCCTGGTGCACCGCTCTGGCAAGAGCTGGCTGAGCTATGGCAAAAGCCAGCAGGGAGCTATTTAAAGAGCTGGTGGGGACCTGGTCTGCAATAGGACAGTACCTGTAAGAAATTGTAAATTACTTTCATCGCTAGAAAGGACTCTCCCCATCGTGGGTTAAGAGATAAGAAGTGGTGAGATTTCATTCAAAGACTTGCATTTCCCCTTTCTATTATTTAAACATGAGTAACTGTAGGTTATTTTGCTGAATTTGTACTCCTTAACGAGATCTCAAGGAATCATATTTTAGGGGCTATGTTTACACTTGCAAGGTGAACTATTAATTGTAGGTTAATGTGGTTCTGGGTAAGCTCACACATTTTTGGTTGGTTAAGAACAAGCAAGCGTCCTGATTTGAAACATTCAGTTCAAGTTAAAAGCCGACCTGAAAAGACCCCGGCATTAAAACTAGTAAGCAGACACTCCCTGGAGTCAATAAAAGGAGTTATCATATTGAATACTATTATACATTGACAAACCTTAATTTGTTAGATTTCAGCTTTAAAATCTAACCAGCACCCTGGCAAATTCACACTTACAGTAATAAAAGGTTAAATTCCTGGTTCTGAAGGAGAGTGCCCTCTAGTGGTTACAGACCCTTCTACCCTGTTCCATTTTCCCTCCTCCCCCAGCCCTCCCTATTGCTATCTTTCAGCTCCTCATCATTCTCTCCCCACCTGACTCCCCTTGCTGTGTCCTCTCTTCCTGCTAGGGATGTTAAATAGTTAACCTCTTGAATTCTTATCGGTTACTTGACTATTCTATAGTAACTGGGGGCAGCAGCCCATGTGCTCCAGTCCTACTCCCGAGGAGCCCCCTGCCACTATGTGCTACTGCCTATCAGAGGCAGCAGCGTGGGATGCCAGGCAGGAGTTGGTCCGCAAAGGGAGCCAGTTTAAAAACCAGTTCCCTTTGCAGATCAGCTGCCTGTCACTCTGTGCTGCTGCCTCTGTATGCTGCTGCCTCTGATACAGAGGTAACAGTGTGGGGTGGCAGCAGCCCCTGTCTGGGTGGTCTAAGCTCCCAGACCCAGCGTATGCCGGAACTGAGCCGGGCTGCCTGCCCACCTAGCTCCTAATAAACTTTAAATGCAGAGCCACAGCTGGAGTAGGTCCCAGACCCAGCGTGAACCAGGACTGGGCTGGGCTGGGCTGCCTTCCCTCCCAGCTCCTAATACACTCTAAATGCAGAGCTGTAGCAGGGATAGTCCCAGTCCTGTTGCAAGCCTGGACTGAGCCAGGCTGCTGGCCAGCCTGCTAAAAATTTACTGGGGGGAGGAGGGGGGTATTCATGTAGTCTACAGAATTACCTTATAAGCTTTTGCTTAATGGTTAATCAACTACACTATTACATCCCTACTCCCTGCTCCTATCCTCCCATCAGCTCCTGCCCCAGTCCCTGTCCTCTTTTTTTGGCTCTTGCATTTCTCTCTGTCTCTCCCTGCCTCTCTCACCCACCTGTTCCTATCTTCCCCTGCTTCTGGCTGAGCCCCAACGACCCTCAAGCATCTATCCCCTTGCCCCATTCCTCACACCTCTGGATTCTAGCCAAGATAAGATGTTCCTCCTCCCACACTGCCTGGGCACCAGCAGGTGTCAGGGTAAGAGTTTGGATAACGAGCACCGCAGCTGCTGGGAGAAGCCATTACAGGGAAAATCCTGGGTTAACAAATGTAGCATGGTGGATGTGTAACCCACACCCCCATTGGGTGTGGTTCACTGTCCCACCCTGTAGCACTCAGAACATGAAGCCCTCGACTATATTACCAAGCCCGTTATTTTGAAATAATTTCCTAGTGTAGACATGTCCTTACAGAGAAAAAGAAAGAGTGTGTTCTTCAGCTATAAAACTTCTGCACTCATCATCTGATTGTGGAATTCTGCATAATTTTTATCTCTGGGCTAGAATGGATAAAAGGATTGTTAGCAATCTCCTTTAGTACAGACAAATGTCCATGAATTTTAATAGACTATAAGTATACAGTAGGTAGGATTTTGTTTCCCACTGTGGTTTTCCTTTTTAAAAATGAAATCATTGTGGTGAATATAATTGCCAAATGCTTCTGAATAAACATCAACTATACTTTATAATTTAAATGAATTCCTAAAGGCCAAGCTTTATGTGTGTAGATAATCTCAGAGATGATTATTTTCCTTAGAACAATACTGATACTATACTGGAATATTGTGTTTTCAGAAAACATTGTTCTCTTTTTCAAATACTTTCCATTTTCTTATTAAATCCATCGACATTGGGGCAGGCAATAATTTTAGATGGGAAGCCACTTCAGAAATTTTTGAAGTGGCCTCAGGCGGGGCCTCGAACAGAAGGGGCAGGGCCATGACACTTCCATGCTTCCCTCCCGCAGACCCTGATTGGCCTGGGAGAGGGGGGAGCGTGTGAAGTCTTTGGCCCCCCCCAAGAGAACTACCAGCTGTTCTGAACAGCTGGAGGTTCCCTCTAGGGGCCCATGCCCCTGGCAGCAGGAGGAGACTTCATGCACTCCGCCCACCCCCAGGTCAATCAGAGTCTGGGAGTGGGGGAAACATGGGAAGTCTCACTCCCTGCCCCCACCTTGCAAGGGATCGCTGCACTTAGAGTCAGCCGCCAGCTGAGCAGCAGCTGGCGGTTGATTCTAAGCATTGGGTGCACCTTGCAGGGCAGGAGACTTCACACGTTGCTCCTGCCCTAAAACCCTGATTGGCCTGGGGATAGGGAGAGCGCGTGGAGAGAGTGGTTGACTCTAAGCACTGCGTGCCACTGGCAGGGGAGGAGACGTTGTGCGCTCCCCTGTCCCCAGACTCTGATTGACCTGAGGGTGGGAGAGCAGCAAGGTGTCTGCGGACTGGATCAACCCACTGGGTGGGCTGGATCCAGCCTGCGGAGGCCATTTTGCCCACCCCGATCTACATGGTTACACCTCTAGCTCACTATACAGCAGGAGTTCTGTTAGATCCCAAATTATGAGTATCGACTAGCATTTGCAATAATTTAGGGGCCAGATCCTGCTACTGGATTTGTGCAGATGGGACCTTGTGCCTACTCAAGTATAACAGCAGGATTTGGCACCCAATATGGTTTATGACAGAGGCAAAGCAGCTGGAGACATTGAAGGATGCCAGCAACTTAGATCTGAACTAAATATAGATTGTGTATGTAACCCTTCTGCCAGGTAGCGCCGGCAGCAGCCAGGGCCGGGTTCAATATCTAGCGGTTCCTTCTTATCCATCTCACACAGAACTGGCTCAAGCCCCCACCCAGTAACCTGGGAAATTCACAGACACCCTTGGGCGCCTCTGGGAGGCAATGCTTCCCCACTCGCAAGCACAGAGTCTGAGCATAGAAAAGAAACTGTTAATGAAAGAGAGAGAGAAGTATTGTGGCATTGCTCGTGGAATGAGGAGTAACAGTTAATCTGAACTAAGGACTTAGTTCAGATTAACTTTAAACTGCTGCATGTAGCCGCGGGCAGTTAGTTCGAACTAAGGGGGATTTAAAAATGGCAGCCAGACGGGAACATGCAAATAAAGCCCGGGATATTTAAATCCCAGGCTTCATTTGCAACTCTGGTTCCCTGATTTGCCTACCTAGCTCGAACTAACGAGCTAGTGTAGACATACCCATGGTTAGTAGGGCAGGTCATGTGGTAACAAAATCCCTTTCTGCTAATGATTAGTACATGACCAGCAGGTGTCGCACCCAATCTGCCATCTACCAAGAAGAGGAGTTCTGTATTACTTCCCAGCCAGTGTCAGCAGGCTCCTGAGCTCATCTCAGACAGCTATCAGTGTCCAGATGTGAGACATGCATTTTTGCATGACATCCTTATGAAGTGGGGACAACAGCTCTTTGTCCTTGAAATGTGATTCCATCCTGCACACTCTGCTCATCTTTCGTTTGAAAATATGGTTGTGATCCTACCAGTACTTGACCTTTGCCTTCTGGCCACTCTGCTAGTACTGCTGTCTTGACTGTCTGTAGCTGAATGTCCTTTTCCTTAGCCTCTTTGATTTCCATTAGCTTCATTGTTGAACCTGGGAGACTGAATCCATTACCATGCTGCATTATATCCTGATCTCCTTCCCTCAGGTTGTTCATGCTGGGTATCTGTGCCCTTCTCAGGGCACCAGCTAACACCAGTAATTGATCTGGGCAATGTCTGATCTTGACAGGTAGCACTAGAGTTGCATCAACTTGTGCTGCAATCTCTTTGGAGTGCTAAGAAGAGGCTTTGCCATGATTGTCTCTGGGGCTTGTCTGGTTGCACTATTAGTGGGTGGGTATCACTGTACTGAAGGAGTTGTTCTGATCCAAATACCACATCAGAAGCTCTTTTTCTATTTGGGCATATGCCTGTTCAGTCTCTGACAGGGCTCTATTGGCCTAAGTTACTGGTTGCTCCTGCAAAAGAGCTACCCCAAAACCCACTGGTTCTCCTGGCTGGTAGTACTTTCAAACAGAGGCATCCATTACCATTTGCTTCAGTCTGTCAAATGCTTGCTGCTGGGGACCTACTCAGTCTCACTAAACAGCCTGTTTTGTGAGCTGACACAGGTGTTGCACTGATTGCAGAGGGTCCCAACAGCCTGGACAGAAATGTTATCATTTCTATGAAGCACAATCCCCCTTTCATATCCATGGGAGCTGGCATGTCTCTGGCTGCCTTGATCTTGTTAGGAGCTGCTTTTAGTCCCTCTGTTGTGAGCTGATGTCCAATGTATGTTACTTCTCACTATTAAGTCACATTTTTTCTGGGTTGAGTTTTTTATGTTCTTGTCCCGTTTCACCGGAGGAAAGCTTGTAATTTTCTGTCACAGTCCCATTCAGCTTCTGTTATATTGCTCCTTTGTGCTAAAATTAGGCTATCACCTGCAATTATTTACACCCCAGGCAATCCTTCCAGCATTTGGACAAATTTTCTCTGGAACCCCTCTGGTGCGGAACTTATGCCCATTGGCATAAACAGCCATCTGTAGTGACAAATGGTGTTGCAAAGGTTGTCAGCTGGACTCTCTATTCAGGCTCAAGTGCCAAAACCCATTACTCACACTGCTGTCAAGATTCTGGCTTTGGAAAATTCTGGCAAGACATCATCAACTGTTGGCCACTGGTTCAGTGGCCTTGCATAATGCATAATTTGCCTGAGGGCTTCTTTACTGCAACTATGATGCTTACCCAGGCTGTCCTGGCCTCCATAATTGCTATGATACCCCTGCTCTGCAGATTTCCAGTCTCGTTGCATACTGGATTACATAATGCCACTGGAATTCTCCTTTGTGGTAAGAACACATTTTCCACTAGGGACTCTTATTTCCAATCACACCTTTCTTTCAAGGCACCCATTGCTTTTGAAAATATTCCATATACTTTTAAAATTGTTTCCATTGTTGTCCATGGGACTCCCCCTTTTGCTTCTTGCGCTACAGGTATACAACTCTGAGGCTGCACCCTGTTCAGATCCAAGGCTTTATAAGTATTCCCTAAGAGGCGTCTGTGGTGCTTACCATTCACCACTACAACTTCAGTCAGTGCCATCTATCTTTCAGGTTATTTTAACATAATATTAACATTAATTTTAACATCCCTAGAAATAAGAACAGCTGTTCAGAATAAGAATTTGCATGTAACAAATTTCTTAGTGATCTAGAATTAGCTATACACTTTCTATTCATTTAAAGTTAATAACTTACTTTGATCTGTTTACACTTGCAATCACTTAAATCCTACCTTTTATAATTAATAAGAAACTCTTTTAAAAACAACGAGTAGTCCTGTGGCACCTTAGAGACTAACACAAATTTCTTAGAATCATGAGCCTTCATGGATAAAACCCACTTTTTCAGATAAATTGGAGTGGAAATAACAGCAAACAAGATACCTATTATATATTTTGAAGAGAGTTTTTTTGTTTGTTTGTGGATTTGTTTGTGCAAAATAAAGTCACACTTCACGATTACCTACAGATATCAAATTTTGCATAAACAATCCTGCCACTTAAATTAGCTGAATGTACTACTTTTTACACTGGAATATGCTGGGTGAAAGGTTTAAATAATTTTTTTCATCGGAAAAAAGTCATGGCTATTATGATTAGAATAAGCTGGGAGCACCCAGGCCTTTCTGAGAAGGCAATGCCTTTCCTTGCTTACATAACCCACCACCTATGCTGTTAGTCTGTGGTAGGCAGGCAGTTGTTGGTTGTCCTCCTCTCTCTCCTTTCTGGACACTTGAATCCTCACCAGGTGACGTATTGAGCCTCCCTCTACCAGCAATGCTACCCCAAAAAATGAGGGTTACGGGATCTTTCGAAACGGGGCATTTCTTTCGAAGGATCCCCGTCTTGACCATGGTTTTTTTTCTAAAAGCAGCTTTTCGTAAAAAAGCCACGGCCGCCATTATGTAAATGAAGCATGGGAAATTCAAATCCCGGCTTCATTTACAATTTCAATATGTCTAATTTATATCCCTTTATCGAAAAAGGGATGTCGTTTAGACGTACCCTTACTGTAGAGTTCCCCACCCTCCTTTCCTGTGCATGTGAAATGCCATGTCGTGACAGACCTAAGGAGCTCAATCTATTTAGCTTAATAAACAGAAGGTTAAAGGATGACCTCACTGTCTACAAGTACCTACATGTGAAACAGTGGGCTCTTCGATCTAGCAGACAACAGTATAACAAGATCCAATGGCTGGAAGGTAGACAAAGCACAGTGGAAATAAGGTGTAAATTTTCAAACTTGATACAATTTACCCAAGTGGAAATTTTAAAATCAAAATTGGATGTTTTTCTAAGGGTGCATCTACACAGCACCCTAAACTCAAAATTAGATAAGCGATTTGTGCTATGCAAATTGTGTCTCTTATCTCCAATCTATTTCAAAATACCTTATTTTAAAATTTGGCATGCCTACACAGCATCAAATTTTGAAATAATATGCTATTTCAAGCCATCCCTTATCTCTTGTGCAACAAGGTTTACTGGGATGGCAAAATAGTGCACCCATTATTTTGAAAAATATTTCGAAATAACAGGTGGCTTGTGTAGATGCAGGGTAACTATTTTGGGATACCCCTGGTATCCCAAAATGGCCGTGCAGAGCAGACGTACTCTAACAGACATGCTCTTGTTGAAACAGAAAGTATTTGGGGGAAGTTCTATGGCCTCTGATATACAAGTCAGACTAGATTATCATAGTGGTCCCCTTTGGCCTTAGAATCTATGTGCCTCAACCCTGGTCTGTAATGACCTCTGTGAGCCGGCGGTAGGTAGTACAGTGTCTACATCCATTCAATCTTTGGTCTCGTTGCAGAGACTACCACTAGCAATATCAATAGTTTTGTGAAACTGATGTGTTAATTTCATGTAATAGCCATCAGGCGGTACCACATTTTCACCACCATCACTCTGGGCCTGATTTAAACCAGTGACCTCAAACTGACAGGTTCCTAACCTAGTCCCGTCCAGTTTCTAAATAACTGGTATTTTAATGTACTGCAAAAGTTCGTTTCTCCCCTTGTTAGTTTTTATAGTTTAATTTGGCTTGCAGCTTAGTTTGATTTCTCTGTGGGCTTTTTGGAATATGTACTCACCTGCATGCTTATTATTCATTGACACACATTCAACATTGCTGCCATAGAACTAAAGGTCACATGCTGTAGATGCTTCAGAGAATAATTGTACAAAGCATGAATAGCTGTAGGAGTACCAGTGCACTGAATTATTAAAAACTCCGCCCCTGAAAATGAAGATGTGGTATAAACTTCAGCCACTGTATGATCTAATGCAGTGTTTCTCAGCCTTTTTTTTTTATAAAGTACCCCTTTAAAAAAAAAAAAAAATATATATATATATATAAGTACCCCCAGTACCTATAGTTTTCACACACACAACATTTTTTTCTACATTGCAACACATTTGTTTAAACAACTTAATCATAGCCAGGCAGGTGATGAAATTTTTGGGTGTAAAAAGTACAAAAATAATAAAGTGCTGTAAAACTTAAAACAAAAATTCAGTTTTCTCCAAATTTCAGTTGTGTTGATGTACCCCCAGACTTCTCTCGAGTACCCCAAAAGGTACTCGTACCACTGGTTGAGAAACTCTGATCTAATGGACTGAGAGCTGAGATTCTCCTGCTTTCTAAACCTGGCTCACTGTGTGACTCTAAGTCAGGGGTCTCCAACCTTTTTAAGCATAAGATCACTTTTTGAATTTAAGGTGCAATCCAAGATCTACCTCAAACCCAAATACCCTTGCTCCGCCTCCTTCCTCCCCCTTCTCTGAGACCCTGCCCCTGCTCACTTCATCCACCCTCCCGCCCCCATCCTCCCTCACTTTCATCAGACAGGGGCAGAGGGTTGGGGCACAGGCTCTGGTCTTGGATTAAGGAATTTGGAGTGTGAGAAGGGCTCTAAACTGAGCTTGGGGCAGGCAGCTGGGGTAGCAGAGGGGGTTCTAGGTGCAGGCTCTGGGAGGGTGTTCGGATGCAGGGGTGCTCGGGGCTGGGGCAGAGGCTTGGGGTGCAAGAGGGGATTCATGAGTGGGGTAGGGTTTCAGGATGTGGGTTCTGACTGGGCACTGCTTACCTCAGGTGGCTCCTGGTTGATGGTGCAGTGGGGCTAAGGTAGGCAAACCAATCAGGATCACCTGTCAGAGGCTCCAAGATCTACCAGTAGATCCCAATCTACTGGTTGGTGACCACTGCTCTAAGTAGCCAGGACCAAGAGACAGATCCTTTGCTGATGTAAATTATCCTAGTTACACTGACAATTGAGTGATGACAATTTGCTCCAGCAAAGGCTCTCCTATCCCTCTGCTCCAAGGGTGCTGAGCACCTACAAATTCAGCTAAAATCAATGGCATCTACATGTGCTCAGCCGCTCTGAAAAGAGTGAGTTACCTTGTGCAGTAATGGTAGCTCTTTGAGATGTGTGTTCCCGTGGGTGCTCCACTCTGGGTGCTAGTGTATCCTTGCGCCAGTGACTGGAGATTTTTCTAGCAGTGTCCACCACGCCCCACATGCGCTGTGGTGCCCCCTCACAGGAGTGGCCCTAATCGAGCTGCCGGCAACTGGTGCCCTAGGCGAAACGCGCGATCAGCCCAGCCTCCAAAGCCCTCAATGGCCATTTATCTTGGTGCCCTAGGTGACCGCCTAGTTTGCCTGTATTGACGGGCCACCACTGCCCCCTCGTGCTGTATTGACGGGCCACCACTGCCCCCTCGTGCTGTTAGTGTCCGTTAGGCATGCACACGGTGTGGTCCCTCCATTCCTTCTTGACCTGTGCTAGTAGAGTGTGGGGCTCCAAAGCAGGGGAAGGAGGGAGAGTAGTGGAGCACCCACGGGGACACACATCTCGAAGAACCACAGTTACTGCACGAGGTAACTCTCTCTTCTTCTTCAAGTAGTGTCCCCTTGGGTGCTCCACTCTGGGGGACTATAAAGCAGTAGTCGGCTCTTGTAGGCGGGTTTGGAGCCCTGTCGTTATACCGAGGATGATACTGTTTGTCCCACAGCCATGGATGATGCAATGGAGGATGCCAGAGCATAATGTTGTGCAAATGTGTGGTCTCATGAGCAAGTGGCCGCGTTGCAAATGTCCTGGAGAGGTACATTTTTGAGGAAGGCGGTTGTAGATGACATGGCACTGATGGAATGGGCAGTGATGGTGCTAGGTGGTTTTTTGTTGTGGATGGTGTAGCATGTGTGGATGTATGAAGAGATCCACTTGGAGATCCTTTGAGAAGAGACAACCGGTCCTTTGGATCGTTCCGCAAAGGATAGGAAGAGTCTAGGAGATATTCGCCAGGCTCTCATACAATCAATGTAGAACGCGAGCACTCTACGGACGTTGAGGATGTGCCATGCCGTGAGTGATGGATCAGTGTGTGGCTTGGGGAAAAACGCAGGTAAGTGTATCGATTCATTGATGTGGAAGGGAGAGGGAACTGTCGGGAGGAATTTAGGGTGGGGCCAGAGTGTCACTCTGTCCTTGCTGAAAATTGTATAAGAGGGGTCCGCCATTAGGGCTGCAAGTTCCCCCACTCTCCTACTGGAGGTTATTGAGACTAGAAAGGAGACCTTCACAGATAGGTATGACCAAGGGCAGATTGCCAAGGGATCAAAGGGCAGCTTTGTTGGGCTCTTAAGTACGTGATTTAGGTCCCAGATAGGAACTGGTGGGCAAACAAATGGAAAAGTGTTTTGTAGACCAGTGAGGAATCTTTTGGTGATTGGGTTCAAGAGGAAAGAATCACCTTCAGTGGTGTGATGGAAGGCTGCTATTGCAGCTGCGTAACCTTCATAGTACTTAGAGTCAGGCCTGACTCTCTAAGGTACAAGAGGCAGTCCAATAGGAGGGGGAGGCGGGTGGTTTCAGAGGTTGTAGTGGGAGTACACTTAAGCCACTGGGTGAATCTGATCCACTTGTAGATGTATGTTTTCCTGGTGGATTCTTTTCTGCTGTTGATTAATATCTGTTTATTCTTTCTGAGCAAGTGTTTTCGGCATCCTGGAGCCAGGCATGGAGGTGGAGTTTGTGTGGTTCGGGATGGAGAATTGTGCCATGATTCTGGGAGAGAAGACTGTGTTGAAGCGGAAAAGCATATGGATCCGTTACCATCATTCTGTGGAGGTAAGGTTACCATGTCTGTCTCGACCACACTGGTGCAATGAGAATCATGAGAGCTCGTTCTGTTCTGATTTTAATGATGACCCTGTGGAGCATGAGGAGGGGTGGGTACGGGTAGAGTAACAGTGCATCCCATTTGATGGAGAAAGCATCCCCAAGGGCGTGCTTCCCTAAGGCTGCTCTGGAGCAGCAAAGGTGGCATTTGCGATTCTTCCTGGTCGCGAAGAGGTCTATGTCTGGCTGACTCCATTGGTGGAATACGTAATTGAGGGCTTGCGTGTCTATCTCCCATTTGTGTTGGTCGTAGAACTTGTGGCTGGGGGCGTCTGCTGTAATGTTTAGCACCCCTGGGAGGTAAGTGGCAACAGGGGTAATCTGGTGCGCAAGGCACCAGTTCCATAGTTTGAGAGCTTCCATACATAGGGATGGGATCATGCACCGCCTTGCTGATTGATGCAAGTGGTGTTGTCTGTCATAATGTTGATAGTCTTGCACGCTATGTGGTGTAGGAAATGCTGGCATGCGTACCGCACCACTCACAGTTCTAAAAGGTTGATATGGAGCATTTGTTCTGTAAAAGACCATTTGCCTTGGGCCATGAGGATTCCTAGATGGCACCCCATCCCATGAGTGATGCATTGGTCATCATAGTAAGTGTAGGGGTCAGTTGATGGAATGGAACTCCAGTTAAGAGTTTGTGTGGATTCATCCACCAGAGCGAGGAATTGAGGACCCATGGTGGAATGGTAACTGACTTTGAGAATAGATCTCTGGACGGGGTGTAAAGTGTGGTGAGCCAAGACTGAAGGCGTCTCATGTGGAGCCTTGCCAGCCTGACGACGTAGGCTGTGGCGGCCATGTTGCCCAAGATTTTTAGGCATTCGTGAACTGTCATGGTAGGGATCGCCCGCGCTACTGCGATGAGGTTGCAAAGGGTGTTGAATCTGTGCATGGGTAGAATCAATTTGGCTTTGACAGTATCGATATGTGCTCCTATATACTCCAGTGCCTGAGTGGGATGGAGCATGGATTTCTCGTAGTTTATATGGAAGCCCAGGTGGAGCAGCAGGTTCATAGTAGTCTTGATCATGTCCTTTGTCTCTCGAAAGGATGTGCCTTTTATACTAGAGTTTTGGAAAGCACTCTGGGAGCCGTTGAAAGGCCAAAAGGGAGCATTCGGTATTGGTAATGGTGACAGCCCACTGTGAATCATAGAAAACTGAGGAGTAACATTAGTTCGGACCAAGGGGTTTGGTTCAAACTAATGCGTCCCGGCGCGCACTTTCACTTTCAAAACAGCTGTTCAGCGGAGTAACATGCTGGCGAGATCATGCTAATGAAGCACAGGATATTTAAATCCCCACTTCATTAGCAATTTCAGTCACCTACATTTGCATCCCTAGTTCGAACTAGGGAACAAGTGTAGACGTACCCTAAATACCTGTGTCACAGGGGTCAGCCTGGAATGACTCAGACAATGTTTGAAAAGCACTTTGAAGATGTAAAGATCTCTCAAAAGCTGAACTCAGAGCAGCTGTGGAGGGGAAGGGAGCAAAGGTTCTGTTAGACTCTGTCTGCCTCCTAAGAGCTTGGAGCTGGTCAAAGACTAGTTGCCTTCCTGCTTATTAGAAGTCAGGAGTGCTCTAATTTATATTGGCTGGGTCCCTGTGAGGACTTTGGCCAGCAGAAGATCAGGTGGAGGACTGCAGGCTGCTCTCTGTATCTGAAACCCCCTCTTTCCGCACCTTTTCTGTTGGGCAAATCATCAGGTGTCTGTTTAAGGTAGTTTTAAATGCCTTTTGCATAGCTGAACCTCAGAACAGGATTATGCTCGTGGCAAACCTGAAGCAGAGCTGTAATGATTTTATGAATATATGACTGAGCTGTTGAGATCATCAAGGTACAGCTGTACTGGGTTATTGGAATGCGTGAAAGTATTGGTTCAGTTTTATAGTCGGCTATTGGGAAACCAGCAGGAAGACAACACAATAGCCTAAATAAGTAACAGCCCAATAAACAGTTAAAAGACAATAGCCAAGCCATGTTTGGGGATAGGTGAGCACCTGGGCTAAGTGGAATCTGCCTTAATTGGCAAGGAAAGGCTATGTTTAGGGTAAGATATACACAGATAGGCTTTTATCATTACCCTGTTCTCTCTGCTTGTTAAATTACTATGGACAAATAAATCATACTTGGCTTTGAAGATACCATCCTGAGTCATTGGATTTCATACTGCTCACCAGCTCTCAGAGAGGATTTTATAGCTGGTTTCAAACCCCGTTGGGTTGGCTACAGTAAATATGGTTAGTAAACAAGGGTGTTGTAGTCTGGCGATCCAGTCTAAAGTGGGGGTGAACTCCTAAGCTTCAAGCCAAATCCACAGGGAAAGCTTGGAATTACAGTACATTCACAAATTCAATTCACATGCTAATGGACTCAATCAAGATTTGGCTGGTGGGGACTCTACCACTGAAGGTGCTAACAGCTTTCTGAGCGGTATCCTTCCTGTCTCAGCAATCTATCAATTGACTTTGATTTTTATCTGCTTAGGTTTAAGTACCCACTCTCCAGATACTTAATGATGCCTTGTTCCCCCCCCACCCCACCCCTTCCTTTTTCCTTTCTCTTCCCCTCTCCTATTTATTTTCAGTTTTCTTATCCCCTACTCATAACTCCGGTCATCTGAAGAAGTGGCTGTGCCCACGAAAGCTCATGATACCATCTACATGTTTTGTTAGTCTATAAAGTGCTACCAGACCATTTGTTGTTTTTTTCTGTAACAGACTAAATCGGCTACCCCCTGAAGCTCAGAGAAAGAGTGAGGGTATGTCTACACTATAGCACTATTTCGAATTAACTTATTTCGAAATAGTTAATTTGAAATAAGCTAATTCGAAATAACGCATCTAGACACAAAAACTAAATCGAAATAGCGTTTTTCTAATTTGAAATAGCGCATCCACATTGAGTGGACCCTGAATTGAAGGTAAGGCTGGCCGGAACCAGTGCCGGCAGGGCATCAGGTTAGGACTTAGTGTGTGGGGCTGCTGCCTCAGGCTATCCAAGGTCTGTGCTTAAAGGGACCCGATCCCCCCATCCCGGATAGACAGTTCTCAGGTTTCTCTGCTTGCTGGTCTACCTCGCTGAGGTACAGCAAAGCATTTGTGTCTCAGAGTACTCTGCTTGCCCTCACTCGGGACACCACGGCACTCTGCAACACGGAACCAGACCTGTCCCTGGGCACGCCAGTGTGTCTTGTGGGGTCGTTGCCATCAGCCTGGCTACACTTGCTGCAGGCTGCCATCCAGGAGGTCCATCGGGGGGCTGTCAGGATCCAGGAGGCCCTGTTGGAGAGCGTCCAACCCGAGGAGCCCTCAGAGCCACCCTAGTCCTCCCCACCGGGGGCTCATGCCCCATTCCTCCTTCACGTCCTTCCACTTACCCCTCCTTAGCCCCCCTTCCTGATGTCAAATAAAACACACGTTTTTTCATAAACATCAACTGTCTTTAACAAAACTGGGGAGGGGGAAAGAACCTCTGGGGAGACTGGGGAAAGGAGGCGGGAGAGGGGAGCAGAGAGGGTGGGAGAGGGGAGGGGGAAAACTGGGAGGAGGAAGCTGTAAGGGGGAAGCAAGGGGGAGGGGAAGCTCAGTGCTCAGGGGTGGGGGTCTCGTCGGGCCACATGTCTCCTAGCACGGTGGGGAGATGGGGAGGAGGGTGTGGAGGTCGAGGTGGAGGGTGTGGAGATTGAGGAGGAGGGTGAAGAGGTTGAGGAGGGAGGGAGGGGGGCAGGAGTGGGAAGAGGAACAGTAGCTGGGGGGGCAGCAGGTGCTGGGGCGGCATGGGGCAGCATGCTCTGGAGCAGGGCCTGCAGGTGTGAGCACATGGCACGGTCCTGAGCAAGTTACTCCCGGCGGAGCTGCAGGTCCTCCTGCATCCAGGCCTGGATGGTGCGGTGCAGGGCTCGCAGGGCCCCCAGGTGCTGGTCCGGGTACCTTGCCGTGTGCTGGTGGTCTGGAGGAGCCCTCAGGTGCAGGAGCATGTCCCGAGGGGTGGTGCACCCTGCATGTGCAGCTGGTGCGGCTGTGGAGAAAGAAGGGGAGTGGTCATTTTTCCCTGGGGACACAGTGGATGATGCCCAGCGCCCCCTGCGAGGTGAGGACGACCGTGCCCTGCACCGTCAGAGCCGACATGCTTGCACAGAGGCCATGGTCGGGATGTCTGGCTGTCCCCGGGACTGGGAGCTGCCCCAGGACCGCACCCATGTCCCTGTGCTGTGTATAGTGTGGCCGAGGCGGGGATGAGATGTCCCCTGCCTCTGTGTAGAGGGGGCACGTGAAGGGAGAGCATCCTGCTGGGTCCCGCCCCGGGGTTGGGAGCGTGTCAGGTCTCTTCGCACACGCGTGTGCCTATTGGGCCACGGCCCCTGGGTGTCACGCAGCTGGAGCCACCTACCCAAGGGTGGCACGGCACGTGCTCGCACATGCACAGGTGGCTACGTGATCCACGGGAGGCATGGCCCGCACGCGCGGTCCCTGGTCTCCCTCTCCGCCTCTCCCCTGGGTAGGGGACAGTGCTGGCACTTACCTGGTATGGCCTCCCCGGACGACTCTGCTGACTCCGGTGCCAGGACAGCTGGTGGTGGCCCCTCTGCGGCACCGAGGTCAGGGCCCTCAGCTCCCGGCTCGCTGCCTCCCTGGCTGGTGTGCAGGGAAGTAGGGACAGGTGGCAGCCCCTGCTGCGGTGCTGCCCCTGGTGGCCCTGGCGTACGCCTGCCGCAGCTCCTTCACCTTCAGGCACACCTGCTTCTGGGTGCGCCTGTGGCCTTTCCTGGCCATGGTGGCTGCTATGCGGCCATAGACGGCCGCGTTCCTCCACCTAGTGCGGAGATCATGGACGTTGGGGGCCTCCCCCCAAACCTCGATGAGGTCCATGATCTCCACGCTAGTCCATGAGGGCGCGGGCCATCTACGGCCCCTGGCTAGCCCCTGGCTGCTGGGGGACTGGGTGGGGGACGGCTGGCTGACATTGTGCAGCCACTGGCTGAGGGTCTGCGGCTGCTGGCAGGCCTGGCTCTCGCACGTGCCCAGTGTCTACCCCTTTAAGGGCCCTGGGGCTGGGGGAGAGGAGAGGAGTTTTCCTGGTTGGCCCAGAGTGGCCACCAGGGGAAACTGGGAAAGGCTGGAGGCCCCCTAATTCAAAATAAGTGTCCAAACAACACTTATTTCGAATTAGCTATTTCGAATTTGGTGTTATTCCTCGTAGAATGAGGTTTACCAAATTCAAAATAAGGGCTCCACTATTTTGAATTGATTTTGAAATAGCAGTTTGCCTGTGTAGACGCTATTAAAGTTAATTCAAAATAACTGCTGTTATTTCAAATTAACTTTGTAGTGTAGACATACCCTGAGAGCTAGATACAGTGCAGCACTAAACCATAACAGAGCCCTGAACAGAGAAGACAAATGTTTTGCCTTTCCCCAACTAACCAAAAATAGGTGTTGTGGCAGCAGGTTTTAGTACCCCCTCTATGCTTTTGCAGTGCAAAGTTTACTACAATGAACAAACAAGACTCTATTCAGCAGGGGCTTGTGTGTGCGCATGTGTGTTTGTACACTCTGAGGCACAACAGCTGGTGCAAACAATTAGGTAATAATGAAGAAAATGTCAGTAAACAGTACACTGAAGATTGATGCTTTGCTGAAAACCTTTATAAAAATGGGATTATGGAGTTTCAGGTTTATTGTGTCTTAGTGACTTTGTTTGTATTTGCTCAGTATACAAGATATTGGGATAGAGCCTTAGCTGGTGTAAATCAGCAATGATTTACAGCTGCCACAAGAACTTGGGCAATAGTTCCTGGATGCAATACTGCAAACTCTACCATGTCATGAGTAATGAGATTCTGAGGGACAAATTCTGCTCTCTGCTAAACCATTGCAACTCCACTGTATCTGATAAGTTATACCAGACAGCAACATTTGACTCTACCATTAACTTCAGTTAACCATTTAGCTGATGAGATGAGTCAGAACAGAATCTCAATCACTGTGTCAGAGCCATGCCAGCCCTGCCATGCAAACAAGTGTAAAGGTAATGGAAATTTATTTGTGTCACATACTGAGAGTGCATCTGTTGAGTAAAAGTGTCATTTTTGCATAATCCTTTTTGACTGGAACAATTTGTCAAAGATTGTGGTTGAGTGTCCATCACTGACACTTTTTAAAATCAAGACATGCTCTAGGAATTATTTGGGGGGAGTTCTATGGCCTGTGTTATATAAAGGTCAGACTAGGTTATCACAATGGGCCCTTCTGGCTTTGGAAGCTATGAATGATAAAACTGCACTTTATATTATCTTTCCATATTTGCTTAAGAGTTGATGTTGGCCTATTATCATAATAAAGAGAAGGGGTGGGTAACTTTTGTTAATTTTCATTAGAGAGTCAGTGACACATCAGGAATGATTAAGGTTTTTCAATTAATGAACAAACATGATTTGAAAAACAAAAACCCTGCCAAACTCAGGTTCTTGCCCCATAAATGCTTTGTTCGTTATGTGATAACAATAGTTCAGTTTGACAGCAGGGTTTTGCTTTGAAGAGTGAATCTAAAAATGGCATTGTGGGATTCCACGGGTACTGTGTCTCAGTTGCTTGCAGACCAAAGATGATTAGATGTTCAGAGCAGCCACCTAGGATCAGACTATATTCTTTTCTTCTCATGAACAAACACCTGTAGCAAAAGTTCTGTGGGTCAAATCATGTCTTTATTTACAACTCTGCACCTCTTTGTGCACGCCCAGTGCTCTAGAATTTAGTGAGCAAAACTGTTAGAAAGACACTTGAAGGAGAAGAATCCAGATCACTCACCCTTATTTGTATTGATGTTTCATGGTATGGGCAGAAATAAAAAGCATATTTGTCAAATTGAGCAGCTGCGAGTGAGTGCACACAAGGAACAGATGTGTTGAATAAGAAGTTGCCTTTGTTACACCAGCACTTTTCAGAGCTGAACTGCATTCTAACTATTTTTGACAGTACATCAGAGAAAATGTACTGTGCTATATTTTATAAAATTAATGAAGTCTTAGTAATATCACACATATCAGGGATCAGTAGCAAGACTTTGCTACTAAAATCTTTTGTGAGTAGGTAATTATAGAATCAGAAATTACAGATGGCAATAACCCATCCATCCCTTTGCCAGTGCACTGAAACAATGAAAAAAGTGGCAAATTGTTAGATTGGTGAGTTAGTCAAATAAGTGAAGTGAACTAATAAGACTCATCTGTACAATGCAATGTCAAATCTTGTTAGGTATGAGACAGCCTAATCATAATTGAAAACACACAGCTAAGAATCTAAAACTTAACCAGCAAGATAAATGCCTTCAAGATGGTTTTTCACCTGTTTTCAGTTTCCAAAGACTTGACTGCCCTGTGATGGTTGAAGGACCCATCTTCCTCAGTTTGCTTGAACTCTGTTCCTGTATGTCTGTCTAGTGATTGATGTCAGTGCAGGTTTCTGTCCTTGTTTATATCTTCCAAAGTTTGATAACTTTGTTTCATACCTGTGGACTTTCTTTCCCTCTGAATTTAAATGGCACTTCCATTGTTTTGATTCCACCATGCTTAATTTACACAGGAGACAGGTAAATAACTGCTTTCTCTCCTGTCTGAGAGGAAACCTGTTTCTCCCTGTTTGGTCACAGATGTACAAACATAATACCATTAAGCATCCATATTCCCTCATAGTATTAATACACTCATTTCACAATTATATTAATCATGTATCATTAGCTTTCAGAAAAGGCCTGAATCTATGCTCATGTAGAATACAGTAACAGTCAGATAATTCAACTGCTTATCACTGGAGGTCCAGCCCCCTTGTCTTTATAGACCATTAAGTCTCTGAAATGGATATTTCTGAAAGTAAAATCCAGACCAAGCTTCTCTCCTGCTGGGTGCAGACACCACGCTGCCTTCTCCCCCACTTGTTTGAGAGATTTGATTCCACCTCTTGTTAGCCTAATGGGTCTGTTTATGAGCTAGGTAAATACATTATCACTGTCTCTCAAAGTACTCAGTGAACAGGTCTGCACTAGAGAAAGGGTGTTCCATACTTTTCCTGGCAGTCCTGACTGATACCTTGCAAAGCATATTTTGTCCAAAGCTTAGTGTCACAGAGCGCTAGCACCTGCAAGCTTGGAATCAGTCCTAATGCCCACTGTAGATGTAGCTTTACCATGCACAAGCCTGCTTCTCACTAGTTTACATCCCAGCTCACCACAAACTGTATTTGTTTAGATGGGTCCCCAAATAAGCATTTTGTCTGAAGCCATGTTTTGTTTTCTGTATGCAGAAATAAGACAGCATACATGCATCTTGTCTGACTGGATGTCCTCCAAATTTCAGCCATAATGTCTTCAGAGATTGTAATGGAGGCTCATTCATTGCTGAGGAACTTCTTTACAGCCACATCTGTGGATTTGCTCCTTTCAGGTCTGATGCCCCCTTCTCATGGTTGCTTGTACCACATCTCCCCCTTGCTATCCAGTGCTCACATTGCTCTTTTCCTGGCTCAGCTCTCCAGCCGGGTCACTGTAAAGTCCTCTGGGTTGGGAGCATCAAAGGCCCACTGGGTTAACTGTCTGCGTGCCATTCCAGCCAGCATTCCAAACCAGGGACAGCTGTTGAACCACTATCCCAGTGCAGCACAGGGGAACCCAGGCCTGCCTACTTCCCTGGGTTCTAACCTAGGGACCTTTATGTCCAACAACTATAGTCAGGCTTGCTCTTACCTTCTGGGTTTATCAGCCCAAACTTCCCTCCCAAGGAGTAAATATAGCAGCTGCCCCTTCTTGCAAGACTTCATAGCCACAAACAAAACTCATTTCTTCCAGGAAGAGCCAAGAGACTACTTCCCTGCAGACACACACCCTCCCCCTTTCTCAGCTCAGCTTCATCCCTTTATTCAGACCCAACTTGCTCCTTCCCAGCTGAACTTCATCTTCCATTAGGCTTTACTGATCCCTGGCTCTCCTCTAGGTGCGCCATATAAGGGTAATTGACCTAATTTAAATTGTTCTGCCTTGTGTAGGATAGATATCCCATGAGAGAAATATACATTAATGCTCTGTCTTTCAGTCATCTAAGTTTTGTTTGGATTTGGGCATTCTGGAGATTATGTGGACTGTGGAAATAAATATTTAATTGATTCAGTAGGAATAAAAATCCAAACCAACTGGGGAGTTTGCATTGTTCAAAAGCTAACCAGATGGCTTGACAGTTGCTAAAACACACTGTAGTTTGAAAACAAGCTGAATTTGAGTCTGACTTCAGCAATTTCATACCTGGTGCCAAAAGGAATTGAAAGGTGTTATACATTAAGTAGACAGAGAGTTTTGATGTTATTTCACTGAAGTATTTCAGTGGGAGGAATTAGAATTATTTTGGGTTTGCTGTTTCACACTAAGGGAAGGCAGCATAACCTAAAATCTTCAAAACAGAGTTGGAAACTTAGAAACAAAGTTTTCCTTCCAGCTCTGCCACTGCATCATTTTGTGATTTTTGGACAAGTAATTTAGGCCCCGGTCCTACAAAAATTTACACCTGTGCTTATCTTTCCCCACTGTGAGTAGTCCAATTAACTTCCCAACTGTGCTCTGAAATATTTCAAAAGTATTTAGTGCATTGACTTCACAGTATATAAAGTTAAGTACATGTATAAATCTTTGCACGATTAAGGCCTTAATCTTGCTGGCCATATTGCCTGCTCCCAAGCAAAAAAGAAATGACACTGTATAAGGCCACATCTACAATGCAGACCTATCCTATAAAAAACCCAGGCCCCTGAGGGTGCATCTACACAGCAGGGCTTAACTCGAAATAAGCTGTGCAAATTGAGCTACATCCATTGCATAACTTATTTCAAAATAGCTTATTTCGAAATTGGGAGCATCTACACAGCACTTACTTTGAAATAGAGCACTCTTCCTGACTTCTCTTATTCCTCATACAATGAGGGTTACAGGAATCAGAGTAAGAAGTCCTCCAGCTTGACAGCATTTCGATATTATTTTGAAATAACTGCCTGCTGTGTAATGAGGACTAAGTTATTTCGAAATAACACTAGTTATTTTGAAATAATGTTGCTGTGTAGACATACCCTGAGTGACATAGTGACACCTACCTTAACTCCCCCTCCCCACATGTAGATAACATAGCCACCACCTTTCAGCAAGGTGGACTAACTACACTGATGGTTGTAGCGCTCCATTCAGTGTAGCAGCATTTTCACCAAATTCCTAATGTTGTGCAGCTACACCACTTTAAGTGAAGACAAGTCTAGTAAATCAGAATAACAGAAAACAAGACTTCTAAGTATTGTAGGGACATTTCATTGATGAAATACTTAGGCATACAAAAATAAATTCTCAAAAGCAAACTTTTATCAACAGACTTGTATGAAACAGCAGTAGTGAAACAGGAAAATCAGTTAATCAAAGGCACCGCAGAATGAAATAACAAATCATCCTTATCTTTATTATTTCACAAATCATCCATCTGAGCACATAAGAGAAATCTAACAAGATCATAATAAACTCCACTGCATTATTCTGTTTTCTTTAGTCATTCTAAGTTTCGTTGAGAGGAGAACAGAGATGTCACAGCCTAAGGATAAAAACTATACAGAGTGACAATAGTTACATGTGTTACTGACTTCACTTATATCTTGGTAATCAAGTCTTCTCTTTTTTAACAGTTTGCTACATTTCAATCTCCAGATACTGTATTAGCTGCAGTCACTGATAACATTTAGAGTATGTCTAGACTACATGCTTCTGTTGCCAGAGGCATGTAGATTAGGCTACCCGGCATAGGAAAATGAAGCAGCGATTTAAATAATCGCCGCTTCATTTAAATTACAATGGCTGCCGCGCTGTGCCGATCAGATGTTTGTCGGCTCAGCGCAGTAGTCTGGACGCTCCGCGGTCGACATCAAAGGCATTTGTCGACCTCCCTGGTAAACCTCATCCCACGAGGCATACCGGGGCGGTCGACAAATGCCTTTGATGTCGACTGCGGAGTGTCCAGACTACTGCGCTGAGCCGACAAACATCTGATCGGCACAGCGCGGCAGCCATTGTAATTTAAATGAAGCGGCGATTATTTAAATCGCCGCTTCATTTTCCTATGCCGGGTAGCCTAATCTACATGCCTCTGTCTCCAGAGGCATGTAGTCTAGACACACCCTTACAGTGGAACCAAGCACTAAAGTGTTAGTTAAAAGGCCATTATGGAAAAAATGTGTCCATTGCTGGTAGAAATTTCTCAACATCTCCCTTAAGGAGGGAATATTGCCATTTTCTATTAAGGAAGCTGCTACAGTACTGCATCTCAAAATGCCATCCCATTAGTAACTATTTATTGTTCAGCATCTAACTTTCTATTTTTGGTTAAGATTATTGAGTCATTTGGGACAAGAAAACTCTTAGATTATCTGAGTGCCTCAAATCTTGATCATTGTAAATCTCAGTATGAGTATCAGGGACCAGATGCAAACCTGGTGTAAATTAAGATTACAGGAGACCCTCACAATTTGAGGAATTGCTATTCACAGTTCTGCATATTCGTGGGTCTCATATCCCAGTCTGGGAAGGCCAATGGAGGCTAGGAGCTGGGAGGAACTCACCGTGGTTCTCAGCCCCCACAGTGAGTTCCTCATGGCTGCCAGCAGCCATTGTGTTCCCTGTGGCTCCTGGCAGCTCCGGTGAGTTCTCTGCGGCTCCCAGCCCCCACACTGAGTTCGGGAGTTGCATGAATGGCGAGGGTTTCCTATACTCCATTAAAGTCAATGGAACTACCTCAGTTGACACTAGGTGAGAATCTGGCCCCTCGTACCTACGCTGATACTTTTCAATCTAGCAGCTGCCTTGGATTTTTGGGGCATAAATACATGACTTTATCTCTTTTTTTCCAGGTATTTGTGGACAGGAAAGCACATTAAAAGAATGGCTACATTGCAATTAAACACCTGGAGCTGACTCAGGCTTGTGGGACCTGGGCTGTGAGGTGGTTTAATTGAGGTATAAGCATTCAGGCTCAGGCTGGAGCCTGGACTCTGGGACTCTTCCCTTTCCTGTGTCCCCATGAGCAGACTCTACCTCAGTCATCTACATTGCAATTAAACCGCCCTGCAGCCCAGACTCCCAAGTCAGCTCAGATTGGCCAGCCGTGGGTGTTTAACTGAAGTGTAGACATATTCCAGAGCCATGGTGGGCAACCTTTGGCTCATGGGCCACACATGGTTCATCAGGGTAAGCTGCTGGCAGGCCACCAGACAGGCTGTTTACCTAGGTCTGTGGGTACGGTTGCCCGCAGCTCCCATTGGCCATGGTTCACCATTCCCAGTCAATGAAAGCTGCAAGAAGTGACAGCCAGCACAGCCTTGCAGCCCATGCCACTTCTTTCAGTTTTCATCCGTCCGGAACTGCAAACCGCAGCCAATGGAAGGTAAACAACTTGTCTGGAAGGCCACCAACGGTTTACCCTGATGAACTGCATGTGGTCTGTGTACTGCAGGTTGCCCTATCCTAGAACCAGGATGGTTTCCTACTGGGATACGTTTTATGTGATATATGTGGTATTAGGGTAGATGGGCCTTAATGGTACTTGAATGTTAATCCTTGTGCTCTTAAAAAGGATAATCAATACCAGTGTCTAAGTAGGATGGCAATGTTGGAGTTATCAGAATGTCAATCTGAGGTACTGAACTGAAGAGTCTAAGGGACTGGAATTGTTCCTTTGTCAGATATGCTTATAAAGACTCTCAGACAATTTTAATTTTATTGCAATTTTTCTTTGTGCAAAAGACCTAGATTAGAAGAAAAGTCATATACTGTTTATTCTTTAATTCTTTGAACCAAATTGTCCACCCCTTGCAGATTTCCTGTGATCTCTCTCGAGAGGGATGGGGAGATGTGGAAACAGCCTGAGGAAGAATAAATTGTCCCTTGGTTTGGTGGTAAAATCAGTAATAGGTTGATAATTCCTTTTCCAAGAAACTGATTTTCAGAGAAGGAAAGCTCTATAATTAAAGTTTCAGTGAAAAGTGGTCACAAATAGTGATGACAGCCTTACATTTACATTTAAAAGGACCACTCTAAACAGTCATTTTAGAATTTGCACATCATTCAGATTACACAGCAGGCTACGGAAAACGCTTTATTTGCCATCCAAATATCCTTAGGATATTATCAACCACAATAAAGTCCACAGCTACTTTATTTTCTTGCATCAGAATAAATTAGTACTGTAAACAATTAATAATTTACACAGGTGATTGCAAGGACACGCTGATCAAAGCAACACAGCATAGTCAGCCATGGAAAATCACTTACTGAAAGTATCCGTTTTTGTTCATTATTAACTTTCTTTTAAAGAACTTTGTTAATTTCCATATACGAAACCAAATTTAAAAGCCCTTACTCAGTGTTTACTCAATCATGGAAACTCTGAGGCTACGTCTAGACTGCAAGCCTCTTTCAAAAGAGGCTTTTTCAAAAGTATCTTTCGAAAAAGCCTCTTTCAAAAAAGAGCATCTAGACAACAAGAAGATTTTTCGAAAAAGCAGCTCGCTTTTTCAAAAGAGAGTCTAGATGCTCTCTTTTGAAAAAGCCGTTTTCATGTAATAGCGCCTTTTTTCGAAAGATGACTTTCGAAAAAAAGCGTTATTCCTCATAGAATGAGGTTTACTACTGTCGACAAAACCGCCATGTTCTTTCGATCTACTGTCAACAGAACACGGTGGTAGTCTAGATGCAGGTACAGTTTTTTCGAAAAAAGGCCACTTTTTAAAAAAAAAAACCTGTAGTCTAGACACACCCTGAGAGTTTTTGCCTGATTTAAAAAAATAACACTTAAATAAGAGACTTCAAGATTTGGCCTACAAAGTTTATGAGAACAGATAAATAACAAAAATGGATTGAGGACTACTTACAAATAGATGAAAGGAAAAGATCTGTAGGCATGTGTGTATATAGCTCAATGCAGTCAATAAAAAAGAAACATTACTTAAAATACACCCAGTCCTGAAAATGTTAACTGTCACACTAAAAGACATTAGGATAATTTATATGTTAAATAGATATCCAAACACAGATGAAAGCTATTACATACTGTTTATTCCAATAATGGCTGGGTTGTAAATACAAGGATTCCAAAGGTAATCCATGTTCTGAGAATGGAAATATTTAATCATCCTTGTCCTACTTCCCTCAAATCAAAATGTTCTTACTCACAAAAAGAATCCTCTCTAAAACGAACTGTATTTCACAATGCAGGCAAAGTACACATACATTCTGTTTTGACAGGAACATTTTTTTGAGGGGAGTGGGACAAGAATAGTTTTCAGAATGGAAGAGGTCCATCTGGCACCAGTTTTCTATAGGCAGCAATACTTGGAGCCTGCTCATATGAAGTCAAGTTTTATCATTGACTTGAATTGGAGCAGGAGCAGCTAATAAAGGGTTGCAAATAGTCAAATGCCCTTAAACTAGACAAAATACTTGCTACAAGGAGAATGAATGTATACTACTTATTTTAATACTAGATATTAGTTTTAATCAATCAATTAGATGATATGTTCAGAGAGAATGACTGCATTTTTCTGTTTGAGCCTCTGTTCCTTTGATCACCTTTGATCAGCCTCAGTCAGCCTTGTGATCACCCTCCCGCTGTGTGATTAACGAGGTGGTATGGCTGACCTAGGAAAGAAGGCGTTAAAGGCCAGGATCTAAGGGTGCGTCTACACAGCACCCTTATCTCGAAATAAGCTACGCAATCTGTGCTATGCAAATTACGTAGCTTATTTTGATGTTATTTTGAAACAGCTTATTTCGAAATTTGATGCTATTCCTAAACGTCCATTATCCCTCGTGCACAGAGGTTTACAGAGACGACCAAATAGTGAGCCTGTTATATTTCAATATAACGGGCTTGCTCTTAAGATGCGGAATAGCTATTTTGGGATATTGGAGGTATTCACAAATAGCTCCATTGTGTAGACGTAGCCAGAGGGTGAGTCTACACAGAACCCTAAACTCAAAATAAGATAAGTAATTTGTGCTATGCAAATTGCATATCTTATTTAAAAACTATTTTGAAATTTGGAGTGTCTACACAGCGCCAAATTTCAAAATAATGCGCTATTTCGAGCCATCCCTCATCCCTCGTGCAACGAGGATTACCGAGATGGCGAAATAGCGCATTCATTATTTCAAATATTTTGAAATAACAGGCAGCTTATGTAGATGTGGGGTAGCTATTTCGGGATACCTCTGTGCAGTGACCAGGCGACTACAAACAGGGGAGTTGGAGAAGGAGTCTTAGTACAACCAGTATGGTTAGTAGGGGCTGTGTCACCTGTGCTAATATTGCTCCTATCTCCTCCACATGCACCTGTAGCCAGACAGACCACCTGACCATGAATGCCTCCATCCAGATCCTGGTGTGGTTTTGCAGAGACTGTAGCCTGCATTTCCCATTTGCAGAAATCCAGGTGCAGGGGAGGGAGGGCGGGGACATCCAATATATGAAAGGTGCCTGCTGGTGGAATGTCTCAGGAAGCAGGTGGGAAAGCTACAGGAGGAAGTAATAGGTTTTTATCTAACCCGCTCTTAAAAATCTCCAGCCTCCCTAGGGTATTCCAGTGTTTAACCACCCTGAGAAGTTTTTCCTAACGTCTAACCTAAACTTCCCTTGCTGCTATTTAAACCCATTGCTTCTTGTCCTATCATCAGAGGTTAAGGAGAATTTTTTTTCTCCCTCCTCCTTGTAATAACCTTTTAAATATTTGAAAGCTGTTGTCATTCCTCTCTCAGAGTACGTCGACACTACCCCCCTAGTTCGAACTAGGGTGGTTAATGTAGGCATTCGAAGTTGCAAATGAAGCCCGGGATTTAAATATCCCAGGCTTCATTTGCATCTCGCCGGGCGGGCGCCATTTTTAAATCCCCTTAGGTCGAACTCCGTGCCCGCGGCTACACGCGGCACGGAGTAGGTAGTTCGAATTAGGATCTCTAATTCGAACTACCGTTACTCCTCGTGGAACCATTTCTCCAGTATTGTCTAGATTGTTTTGAATTATAACCCTATCTTCCAAAGCACTTGCAACCCCTTCAAGCTTTGTCAAGGTCATTTTTAATTCTAATTCTGTTATCCAAAAGTGTTTACATTCACACCCAGGTTGGTGTCATTCACAAATTTTATAAGCATACTCTCCGTTCCATTTCCAAGTCATTAATGAAAATATTGACTAGGATCAAACCCAAGACTGACCCCTGCCGGATCCCACTAGATGTGCCTCCCAATTTGACAGTGAATCATTGATAACTATTCTTGGCATGCAGTCTTTCAACCTGTCATGCATCCACTTTACAGTAATTTCATATAGACCACATTTCCCTAGTTTGCTTAAGGGGCTGTCATGTGAATGTGTCAAAATTCTCACTAAAAAAACCCCCAAACCAAAGAAATATCATGTCTACTGCTTCACTTCATCTAGTGGGCCAGTAACCTTATCAAAGATAGACTTGTTTCTTTGCTTTTTTTTTTAAGCGAGCAAAGTACAAAGGAACGCGCTGGATTGATTGGCTGGGAGTAAAATTCTCTCTGTACAGAGTAAATACAATATGGGCAGCAG
Source organism: Pelochelys cantorii (assembly GCA_032595735.1). Lineage (NCBI taxonomy): Eukaryota > Metazoa > Chordata > Testudines > Trionychidae > Pelochelys > Pelochelys cantorii. The sequence goes on from CM064326.1 coordinate 54,547,534, forward strand.
CAATGCTGGCTTCTCCAAATCGTCTGCTCCCGAGACTCAACTCTGACCTAGAAAGGCCACCTCGAGGGATGTGTGCACTCAGATCTGTCTCCATGCCCATTCAAGCTTTAACCTCTGTTCTGTAGCTACCAATAAGGGCACCACTTAGTCACAGCTATGCTTAAGGATTTGTGATGCTGACATCTGTCCAATCGGAACTGGACTGAGACCACCGGCCTATTTCACACAGGCTCTTGAACCGTTAGCAGATGCAAACAGTTTTCAGTCAGTGACAATCTGGGCTGGATTCAAGCAGTGACTTGACTTCTTTATCTCCCTTGTTCCTGCTGTCATTTTTCCAGCGCTGGTTTATGCAAGCCCATTAATGAACTGATTACAAGGTCACAACACAGTATACCAGATGTATTGTTTGTCTAAAAGTATAAGCAGATGATGAGACACTGTCCATGCAGTCATACAGTATATTAGGGAGCCATGACTCTATTAATACTGTCTACTGGAGTATTTGTCTATTTCAGCCTAAAAAATTAAGCTTTGTAAAAACAAGTTTTCCAAAAATCTAAGATCATTAGAAAATTTCTCATAATTTCTTCAAAATCCCACTGGAAACTCTTATTTTAATTAGATTTGAACATCCCTCACTGTGTTTGCAGTGTGCCAGGTACTAATCGCAGTCCTTAATCTATCGGTGAAACAGTGAAGGCTTCAGTGTCAGGTCTTGAATAGAATAAAGCCTACATATTCCAGTATGAGAGCCAAAGCATGAAACTGACTAGTAACACTCATGGAAGTGGCTAGTTATTTTTCATTATCTAGCCCAGGGGTGGGGAATTTTTTCTGGGTCAGGGGTTACTGACCCATGGAAAAATCAATCTGGGGGGGGAGGGGGAGAGCACACACAAGTGAGAAGCAAAAAAACCCCAAAAAAACAAACAAACAAACAAACAAACAAACAAACAAACAAAACCCCTCACTGACATAACCTCCAACTGAGAAGAAAGGCACTCCTCACAGTCCCCTTGCACACCAGAGCCTAGGGGGGCTCAGCTGAGTAGTTTTTTTACTTCCAGACCCCCGGTGGGGCAGCAGAGGGGCTGGAGCGCCAGCATGGGTTCCCCAATGCTGGGGAGGGGAAGGGGGGCTGAGCTTTGTAAGGTGGATCCAGGCAAGCAAGGGGCTGCATCTGGCCCTCGGGTCTATGGTTCCTCACCCTGATCTAGCCTAAAGCAGTGCAAAAACAATAGGGATAACATTTATCATAAAAAGTACCTTAGATTTTAAAGCCTTTTTGGTTGATTCTTACCAAAACCCTTTTTTGACAATCTCAGCAGAGTAGAACAGAGTAAACATGGAGACTGAACCCTGTTCGTATACTTGATAATAGTCCTTCCACTTCGTTATTGAGACATATTGGCAGAATAGCATAGCTAAGTTTGTCCTATCCATTCAGTAGCTGATCTGCAGGTAGAGTTCTTTGCTGCCCTGTAGAACTAGTCAGGAACTTTTTGGGAGGAGGGAGGGAAAGGGAGTCAGAAAATGTTGTTACATTTCTGCAAAAGTTTCAATTAATCCACTTCTGTACAACATGGAACAGCTGGGGTTTCAAATAATTGCTCTGAATCAAGGAGAGCAGAGACTTGACCTTTGGTTTCCTACATCCCAAGCCAGCAGCCTATTGGTTATTCCAGGCTGGTTCTTGGCTGTGTGTGTGTGGGGAGGGTGTTTTGTGACAAATTTTCAACAGTCTAGTTTTTCTTTCCCATCCAGCTCTATTCTTCAGAGCTTTCAGTCTGGTATTAGAACCTGCATTATTAAAACAAAGCTAAATCTTTCCCTTATATAGGAAAATATAACCTCACTGCCCCATGTAGAGAACTGGGACTGTGGACAATATCCTGTGTATTCAGGATGCCTGCAGCTTGCTTTCCCTGCTAGTCTGGTGCAGGCTGCCTTCTTGTGGAGAGCAGGATGGAGTCATAGGGTGCATCTATACTGCACCGTAACTCAGAATAAGATAAGCAATTTGAGCTACACAAATTCTGTATCTTATTTTGATGCTATATCAAAATACCTTATTTCGTCATATGGCGCTGTCTATACGGTGCCAAATTTTGAAATAAAGCGCTATTCCAAAACATCCCTTACTCCTGATAGAATGATGTTTACAGGGACGTCGGAATAGCAAGCCCGAAATAACGGGCTTGCTGTGAAGACACGGGATAGCTATTTTGGGATACTCTGGTATCCTGAAATAGCACTGCAGTGTAGACATACCCATAGCCTCCCTGCTTTCCTCTCCCACACAGGGTGAGATGTGCTTCTGGGGTTTAGTCAGAGTACAACCTGGACTGTTAGGCTATGTGTAGACTACCAGGTTATTTCAAAACAAGTTGTTTCAGAATATTAACTCCCGAAATAACTATTTCAAAATAAGCTTATTCCTCTTCACAAGTAGGAGTTATTATTTCAAAATAACAAGCCCATAATTTTGAAATAACAGGCTTGGTAGTGTGGACACTCCGCTTGTTGTTTCGAAATAAGGGGATTTATTTTGAAATAACTCCTCAGTGTAGACATGCCCCTTAACAGCTGAGTCCCCTCAATTCTATTATCTGGAGTGCCTTTTACCCTGCACTGCTATAAGAACAACCACTCTAGGACTGGTCACACACAGCCTCCAACAGGGTAATTCATTCTCACCTATGTTATAGGAATGCTATGGCTAGCCACACATGAATTATATTGCTGAGTAAAACCAGCAAATTCTCAGTCCCAGCCTTGTCCTCAGAAATGTGCATCTTGTACTGATAAGCTCTTTCCTTCTGGACAATACAAGCTCATGGAAACTCCATCATTTCATTAATAGAAAATAATATGGACAAGACCTGCTATCTCAAATGGAGGTTTCCAAGTGCACCAGTTTAGATAAAATGATAAAACAAGTTTATTAACTACAGAGATTTTTAAGTGATTACAAGTAATGAGGCATACAAGTTAGAATTTGTTTACAAGAAAATAAAAAATAAAACCAAACTACATCTAACTTAGCATGCTAAATGAATTCAAAGCAAAGGTTTTTCTTATCATGTGCTTTTGCAGTTTACTGGCTGAATGCCTTTCACTCAGGGTCCTGTTCCCTGTTCAGTATCTTTTCAGGTGCTGCTGGTGCCAAGAGCAAAGAGAAAGGGAGGAGGAAGAGGAGTGATGTGAGTCTCTGTTCTTACTTACAACCATTTTCCTCCTCAAGGATCATTTCCAACTAAGGTTCAGGAATCAGGAGATCTCAGGGACAGGAACCCCTAACATTTTCTTTTAAAATATGTAAACTTCTTGTTCAGACTCTTTTTTCTGACAAAGAGTTGGCTGTTTACCCCGGTGATAGTATGTTTGATTATACTGACACATGGCTGAGGCATCAGTTTTCCTTTTGCTTCTGAGGAACTGGCTTATATCTGCTTTTTAAAAATTTTATTAATTGACAGAGTAGAATTGTCCAACTTTACAATGTTGCCACATGTATTTTACCAAGTTAATAATGTTCCTCAGATTATGAGTTTTCAAAATGATAGCTCGCAAATCATACCTTGTACAAAATGTATCGTAATCTCATAAAAAGAGTAACCATAATGATACAGACTGTCACTAGGGTGTACTGAGGAGCTGAAATCATGTCTAATCTTTGTGCAGGTCACACAATAGCGAGGCGAGATGCACCTGGAAACTTCCTCCCTCTGTGTGCCTGCACAAGTGCTGCATAATATACAGCTTTATTTATCAGACAGCTAATTGCCTGAGTTCACATTGAATTAGTGAATAAGTAAGTCATAGGTCACCTTGATAACATTTTAAGTTCTGCTTTAGTTAATTGAACTTTACAATGGTAAAACCATGAAGGTCTAATTATGTATTCATAAATTCAAAGTATCTTCATTTTAGGCCATTTATTATTCCCCACTTTGTTTAATGAAGGAGACAAACTATCCCAGAAAACTGTCTTTATCAGAAATGTCTCAAACAGGAAACCAAGATAGTGATAATGATCAGCAATGACATCATGCTTTCTGCAGCTTTTGATTCCAGCTCTTTGTAGAGCAGGGGTAAAGCCTTTGTAAGCTGAACCAGGGTGGACCATGGCCTCCTATCTGGGCATATTTTATCCATCAGAGTACAATTCGTTTCTGTCAGGGACAGTTCTCCAGTCTTCAAATAGTGAGATGAATGGTGTTTGAGGTAGGGTATCCCCTCCACTCTGTTCTTAGTTAAGATGCGGTAAGCTTTGTTGTTTCACTTTGCTGCATGTGGTCAGACTAGCATCTTAGCATTATAAGTAAGGTTGGAGGAGCCCCAATGAACGAGGGGTCAATTCTCCATAGAAGGAGAGGTCAAAAGAGCAGCAGTAACCACTTCTCTGGCATGCTCCTCTGTCTACCATGTTTCAGCTACACCAGACTAACACGGCTGCATCTCTATCACTGTCTACCATGTAGGTTTCCTAAAATCTGCGTAGGGAGTAACCCTGTTGACAGCAGCATTAATTCCTCTCATGTTGCATTTCCTTCATGAGGAAACCACTAATAGCAAGACTTCTTTAGATGCCATGATGCCAGAGGTCTGGAAAGGTTAAGAGTAAATCACAGGGGACTGGCTAATTGTATAAATGACTTGGGTCACATGAAAAACGTGGGTTATCCCAATTACCTGGACATACAGTCTTTTCAGCTTACACAAATAGCCTTCCGATCATCAGCTTCTTGAATGAGAGATACTTTCCTCCAGGAAAAATGCTGCAAGAAAAACAAGGAAAGAATGAGATACACAGAGAATTGCAAAGTAGTAGAAAAATAAATGTTCTTGTGTGATTTTCCCCTATGCTTCTGCTTTCTGAGGAGTTTAATCTGGAATTAAAAACTTTGGGTTAGAAATGGTTAATAGTGAGTAAGAGAAATGAACCATCATTCCAAACTGTCTCAATGCTATGTAAATAAGGATCCAGAATGAAACCCATTTGTCATAATGAAATGCGGTTTGGTGCCTCACTGAGGAGATTAGAAACTAAAGGGAAATATCCAGTTTAGATTCTGCATGACCCTTCTCGCTGATTAATAACTGTTAAATTGTTGTCTGAGGTATTTCTACTGTACCTTGAATGAAAATAAGATGAGGCTGTTGCGGGATGTGTGTGTGTGTGTGTGCGCGCGCGCATGCGCACACTGATTGGCATACACACCCTCATTATTTTATTAATGCCTTAACATAAGGCTATAAACATCCAAAGTGATTCAGTTAGACAGCTCTATTCTCCACTGAATGCAGATCAAAATGTGACAGATTTGTTGGATCAAACAGGAAGAGCTACATGAATGTCTGATCTTCAGTATCTGACATTTTCTACTGATTTGTAATGTGTGCACTTCTTTCCACACACACACACACACACGCACACAAAAGTTTAGGAAAAAATACTTGGTATACTTTTGTCACTCTCAAACACTTCAGCATATTCCTGTGATTTAGAAATCATCTCAAATTGCTGTGCTATGTGCCCAAACGACCTCAGTGCACAGGGTTTGAAATATCCACAGCGACAGATCTAGAGTGAAACTTTTAAAATATGCTGACTTTTTAAGGCTGTACATAAAGAGAACTGGAAGGCTTAAGGGACTGGTCACATTATTCTACTGCCTTCTGTAGGTATTGATACTTGTGTAAAGCACTATAGGCCTAATTCTCATTTATACTAAGACCACTTTGCCTTCCTCTGACAAGGTAAAGTAGCTTTACCACACACAAATGGCCATACTGGGTCAGACCAATGGTCCATCTGGCCCAGTATCCAACAGTAGCCAATGTCAGGTGCTTTAGAGCAGGGGCGGGAAACCTAAGTCCCGGGGGCCAGATGTGGCCTCCAGCTTGCCTGGATCAGGCCCCTGAGACTCATGGTTCCCCCAGCATTGGGGAGCCTATGCTGGTGCTCCAGCCTCCTGCTACTCCCCATAGGACTGGAGCATACAAAATCAACTAGCTTGGGCCCCCCTAGGCTCTGGTATGTGAGGGGAATGTGGGGAGTGTCTTTCTGCTTCTCAGTTGGAGGCCCCATCAGTGAGGTGTGTAGCCCCCGACTGATTTTTTGTCAGTCAGTGGCCTCTGACCCAAAAAAGGTTCCCTACCCCTGCTTTAGAGGGAATGAACAGCTCATGCAATCATGAAGGGATATATCCCCTGTCATTCAGTCCCAGCTTCTGGCAGTCAGAAGGTAGGAATACCCAAAACATGGAATTGCATCGTACACCGCCTTGGCTAATAGCCCTGATGGAGCTTTCCTCCAGGAACTCATCTAATTCAGTTTTGAACCCAGTTATACTTTTGGCCTTCACAATATACACCTGGCAACAAGTTCTATAGGTTGACTGTATGTACGTTGTGTGAAGTACTTTTGCTTGTTTTAAAACTGCTGCCTATTAATTTCATTGGGTGACCCCTGGTTCTCATGTTATGGGAAGGGGTAAAAACAATTCCTCATTCATTTTTTCCACTCATAGGGTATGTCTACACTAGCTCGTTAGTTCGAGCTAGGTAGGCAAATCAGGGAACCGGGGTTGCAAAAGAAGCCTGGGATTTAAATATCCCGGGCTTTATTTGCATGTTCCCGTCCGGCCGCCATTTTTAAATCCCCCTTAGTCCGAACTAACTGCCCGCAGCTACACGCGGCAGTTTAAAGTTAATCCGAACTAAGTCCTTTGCCTACCTAGCTCGAACTAATGAGCTAGTGTAGACATACCCATAGTTATATAGACATTTATCCTATCTCCCATTAGTTGTCTTTTCTAAGCTAAAAAGTCCCAGTCTTATTAATCTCTCCTCATATTAAAGGTGTTCCATACTCTCAATTTTTGTTGCCCTTCCCTGTAGATTTTCCAACTCTTATGTATCTTTTTGGAGGTGGAGTACTTAGAATGCATACATTATTCAACATGTGAATGTATCACAGATTTATCTAGTGACATTATGATAGACAATAAGAGAGAAATGACCCCTTTCCTAATGAAGGCTAACATTCAGTTATCTTTTTTTGACTGCTGCTGCACACTGGGTGAATATTTTCAGAGAACTATCCACAGTGACTCCAAGATCTCCCTAGGTAACAGCTAATTTGACCCCATTATTTTGTATGTATAGTTTGGATTATGTGTTTTCCGATTTGCATTATTTTGCATTTTATCAACATTGAATTTCATCTGTAATTTTGTTAAACATTTGCAAGTTTTGTGAAATCCTTTTGTAACTTTTTACAGTCATCTCTGGATTTTTCTTATTATGTATTGTCTACAAATGTTGCCACTTCCCTGTTTACCCCTTTTTCCAGATCATTTATGAATATGTTGAACAGCATTGGCCCTAGAACAGATAACTGAGGGACACCACTATTTACCTTGCTTCATTCTGAAAACTGACCATTTAGTCCTAGCCTTTGTTTTCTGTCTTTTAAGCAGTTACAGATTCATGAGAACACCTTCCCTCTTATCCCATGACAGCTCACTTTACTTAAGAGCCTTTGGTGAGGGACTTTGTCAAAGGCTTTATGAAAGTTCAAGTACATTCTAGCTAATAGATCACCCTTGTTCACCTGTTTGTTGACTCCCTCAAAGAATTCTAATAGATTAGAATGACGTGATTTCCTTTTACAAAGGCCATGTTTTTCATCCCCAGCAAATCCTATGTGTCTGATCATTCTTTTCTTTACTATAGTTTCAGCCAATTTGCCCGGTATCGATGCTAGGCTTACCAGGCTGTAGCTGCCCGGGTTTCCTCGGGAGCCTTTTTAAAAATGGATGTCACTTCAAGTATCCTCCAGTCACCTGTACAGAGGCTGATTTAAATGATAGGTTAAATACCACACCTAGCAGATGTGCAATTTCATATCTCAGTTCCTTCCGAATTTTTGGGTGAAATACCATCCGGTGCTGGTGACTTATTACTGTTTAATTTATCCAAAACCTTGTATATTGACACCTCAATTTGGGACAGTTCCTCAGGATTTGTCACCTAAAAGAATGGCTGAAGTGTGGGAACATGCCTCAGACCCACTCGCATGAAGATTTATGGAAAGAATTCATTTAGCTTTTTTGCAATAGCTTTGTTTCCTTGAGTGCTCCTTTAGCACCTCGATAATACAGTAGTCCCAGTCATTGTTTGGCAGACTTCCTACTTCTGATGTACTTTAAAAAAACTGCTATTAGTTTTTGAGTCTTTTTGGCTAGTTTGCCAGAGCTTATGCACTATTGTATTTTTCTCAGTAGGATTTAATTCCAATTTTTAAAGAATGTTTTTTTGCTTTTACCCACTTCTTTGTTGTTTAGCCATGGACAGCATTTTTTTTTTATCCTCTTAATATGTTTTCTTAATTTGGGGGGATATGTTTAATTTGACCACTACAAGTTGAGCCTCTAGTCCGGCACTCTCCGGTCCAGGAATATCCGTGGTTTGGCATGATTTTAATTAGTTGGATGTCCACTTATATGGGTGTGTCTAAGTTTCCTATCGTCCCATAAAGTTTCTCTCAGGGTGTGTCTAGACTGGCAAGATTTTGCGCAAAAGTGGCCGCTTTTACGCAAAAATTTGCCAGCTGTCTACACTGGCTGCTTGAATTTGCGCAAGAACACTGAAGATCTAATGTAAGATTGTCAGTGTTCTTGCACAAATACTATGATGCTCCCGCTCAGGGATAAGCCCTCTTGCGCAAGAATACTTGCGCAAGAGGGCCAGTGTAGACAGGGAAGAACTGTTTTGAGCAAAAAAGCCCCGATGGCGAAAATGGCGATCGGGGCTTTCTTGCGCAAAATCGCATCTAGACTGACCATGGATGCTTTTGCGCAAAAGCACTTTTTGCGCAAAGGCATCCGTGCCAATCTAGACGCTCTTTTGCGGAAATGCTTTTAACGGAAAAACTTTTCTGTTAAAAGCATTTCCACAAAATCATGCCAGTCTAGACGCAGTCTCAGTGTTTTAGCTCTAATTTACCCCTAACTGTCTTCTAAGAGCTCAGTAAGCAGTGGAAGTGTTGGTAAAGCTGCTAGACAATACTGACCTCCTGTGGTCCAGCAAACTGGTTAGGCATGGATCAGGTCCCCAGAGTTCTGGACTGAAGAGATTCAATCTGTATCATGGTGTTTTTAAAAACTTTCCATGCAGCTTGCAGGGATTTCATTCTTGTGAGTGTACCATTTAATTTCCATTTAACCAGCTTCCTCATGTCTGTGCATTTCCACTTTCTGAATACTACTGTGGACTTCTTTGGTATTGCTTCCACACACACACACACCCCCACCCCAGGGTTTTAAATTTAATTACTTATGGTCACTATTACCATGGGTGGCCAGTAACGTAGGCAAGGGAAGGCACAGCCTGTCCGAAACTGCCTGCATGTCCTGGCTGCCCGTGACGCGGCAGCTCAGCTCCCTGGATGCCAAGGAAGGTTGGCCAGGAGGGATTGGACTGGGGGTAGGTGGGTCTTGGCTCCAGGGGCAGGGCCTTGAGCGGAAGGGGTGGGGCTGGGGCTTGCCTTCCTCAAGTGGGCCTTCACCGGCTGCCCATGACTATTACCAAGCAGTTCAACTATATTCAGTTTTTGGATCAGAACCTGTGCTCCATTTAGGACTAAATCAAACATTGTCTCCCCTCTTGTGTTTTCCAGAACTAGCTGTTCCAGGAAGCAGCAATTATAGGATCAAGAAACTTTATCTCTGCATCCCATCCTGAGGTGACATGTACTGAGTTAACAGGGGGATAGTGGAAATCCCCCATTATTACTGAGATTCAGACAGAATGTTATTATTCAATCACACATTCACCCCCTTTAAAGCCATTTTATACTGACAGGACCGGTCTCAGTCCTGTTTCTGGGGGATTGGGTGTTTATATCACAAAGAAAGATGACCAGTTATGAGGAAAAGGTCACTCCTGACATCAGATCTCTCAGTTTAAGTACATGAGTTTCTCTGAATGCAGTGTTAGCTCAGAAAAATATAAGCGTATTTGGCCTAGAAATTCAGAAAAAATAATGACACAAAATACTCAGTAGCAGAATTATCTACCTCACAGAGACTATTTGTTAAGGGAATTTTAATCACTGAGAATTTTCTGCACCAAAAAGGTTATTTAATATTTTCTCACAAGCTCCAGTCTACCATGATTTTAACTAGCCTGTCCCAGCTCAGTCGTCTCCATTCTGCTCATCTCTGGCTCCCCAGTTTTCTGCCCATAACACCACCAGTAACATTTAGACTTTCTCCCCAGCTCCACCTGTAATATTTGCCAGCAAGACTCAAACTCAGTCTCCCCTAGATGCTTACGACAACCATGGCTTCTGACATGCATCTGGATAGGATGTGCCCTGAACCATGCTTGTGATTAAACCCTATTCAGCATGAGTTCAGGTTTAATCACAAGTGTGGTTCAAAGCACATCCTATCCTATGTGAGTTCAGCTGTATCTTTTATAAGAGACGTGTGATTTCGTAGGGCATCTTCACTGGGGAATCTTACGTTTAAATGTGATTCTGAGGAGTCACTTCAACTGATACAATTGTGACCATGACTGACTGGTCAATATAGACAAGAAAAAGTTAAGTCACATTTCCCAGACAAGGCTTTAAAGCTTCAGCTTCAAAGCTCAGGCCATTTGAGCAGGAGAGACTGGAGAACACTGATAGGGGCAGAAACAATACAATCTGTTAACTAAAATGGATTTGAGCCCTACCACTTTATCACATGGGCTATTGTTGTGCTTGCCATAGAAGCAAGCTTAGTTTGGATTCCAGTGCCATGACGAATCCTCCTGTGATTACATTACCCGTACTTAGACTGTAAACTGCTTGGGTAAGGGACCATCTTCTTATTCTGAATCAGCACGGAACCTAGCAGAGTGGACTCTTTATGCACGATTAGAGCTCCTAGGTACTATCACAATGATTAAATAATTCAGCTTTAGGATCTTTTTTGACATTTGCTTTTTGTTCATTCATTTTCAGTACCTCAAAGCAATTGGTTGTAGAACATTTTATTAAGAGATCTGGCAAAGAATAGACTCCATTGTTTTAGGAACTGCATAAACACAAAATGGGACAATGCCTTCCCTGAAGATCTTCCAATTTAAAGAGACAACATAGATAAAAAGATAGATGAGAGAAAAGATCTTCTATTTCCCGCACACCTTTTACAGTTGAAGAAACTGAGGGATTAAGTGATTTGTCAAAGGTCATCTAGAAAGTCTGTGGCAGAGGTAGAAAATGATCCCAGATGACTGCCAGCCCAGGGGGCTCAACCTAAAAACTGATCTTGCACATCAGATCACTTCTTCCTGTTTCTGAGTTCCAGTAAGTGGGTTTATGAATCCTGAGAGGAGATCAAGTTGATGATACTGCATCTGAAACTGGGCTAACTTCAAGTTCAGATGAAAACAAGTATCATAGCAAAACACCAGCCACCTCTCTTACTTTTCATTTTCTGTAGTAAATACTGTAAAAATACTGAATAGTTTTCACTTGTCTGCTTTTGAATATGAAGTAGCCTTATTTAGAGCAATTCTCTGACAGGAGTTCTTTCCTCACTAAGCTGATTAGAAATCCAGGAGCAACACAGCTGAGCTCTATTATAAGGTATCACTTACAACCACTACTGGGAATTACTGTGTATTGCTGAGCAAAATCCATTTGAAGTCAGAATGAGAAATGTGGGAGAGTCGAAGCAGCTAGGAAGGTGATTGTGTAATGTTATCAGTTGATATATTTTAAAAACACTGATTTCTTGAAACTCTACTTACTAATGTATTGTAAAACCATGCCCTCTGGAACCCTCCATCTCTTTTGGGCCAACCAAGGTAGCAAAGGAAGAAAATAAAGATGTAAACCTGTTCCCATTTGTATCCTGATTGACTTCTTTTGACATTCCCTAATCATCAAATATTCTTGAACTTTTCAGAGGACTTAATCACACAGCAGACATCCTCAAAAAGGGTTCTTGTAAGACAGCATGGACATGCATTTTAGTTCACCATGAAAAACTGCTGAAGTGTAAAACCCTTGACATGAATGAAAACCTCAGAGGCTGCATTCAGCTGACAAAAATGTCACTGAAGTTGAAAGATCGCTTGCTCTCTCTTCCCATCAGTGTCGGACATCACCATTGTAATTCATGCCCAGTGTGGGCTAATTATGCATCACTGCATTAACACACAAGCTACTGTCACACGGTGAGGTATAGGTAGTGTGACCCAGTGGTTGGAGCAGAATCAGAGGGCAGAACTGGAGGAATGGTCAAGAGACAAGGCAAAGGCCAGAGACAGAACAGAGCCAAAGAGGAGAGCAGGAGTCATGGTCAGACAACAAGCCAGTGGGCAGAATCAGGAATCGGGTTCAAAGGAAGACAGGGGCAAGAGCTGGATGGGAAGCAGGTCTCATGCAACTGTGAGTGTGGCTCACATTGAGCAGCCATTGTGCTGCTCTTGCTACCAGGTTTAACAGGAAGCTTGTTGGTCCTTCTGTCCCGACAGTGAGCACAGTCACTTTGGGCATGTCTACACTAGGAAATTATTTGGAAATAACAACTCCGGAAATAGCGTATCCACGCTACAAGGCAGTCTTGAAATTAGTCCGAAGCAGGAACCCTTAATGTGGATGAGCTACCTCAACTTAGAACCCCAGGAAGCACTGGGGAGTAATTAGAAGTTGGACCTCCCTTGTGACCTCCCTCGTGACCTGAGCTGTTCCAGACCAGGGAGTTTGCTGGACCAGGGGAGGTCAGTGCTCCCCTGCTGGCTGTCCCGCTCCCAGGCTCCTCTCCCTGGGGCTCCCTGTCCTGACGCTGGTCCTGCTAAAGCTGGCCCACCACGGCTCCCCACGTTGCTGCCCACCCGCTGCCCCAAGGTCTCTCGGAGTTCCCAGCAGGGACCACTTGGCCGCTACTGGTCCCACTGCCACAGGGTGTTCTCCGGGGTTTCCAGCTGGGGCCACCCAGCCGCTCCTGGAGGTTCCCTGGCCAGGGCTGGGGATCCCTGGTCACTACTTGGCCCTGTTGATGCTGGTGGTTCTGGGCCAGGGCAGGAGTTTCCCAGATGCCACCTGGCCCAGCTGGGGCTCCCCAGTTCCTGCATTGCTCCGGATGTATATATGACCTTCATCTGCTAGACACTAAGGTTACCAATCACTAAGGTTATGAATCCAGTGCATTCATATACTAGTCCACACAACTAGATATTTAGACAAAACAGTAGAAAGTGAAACAAAGGAATGATCTAATAGACTACACGAATACAGTACTGGTATTTGCATTGATCTCATGTTTGTATTCATGAAGCCATTCTGACTCAATATTTCAGAGAGAGGACCAAATTCTCTAATTTCAGTGGAGTTATGCCAGTAGCAAATATGGCCTAGAGATTTATTTTTGTATTGTCAATTGTCAGCCTTATATTTGGAACCAAAAGGAGCAGATGAGAGCAATTCTAATAACAATTGTGCCCTTGCAGTGTGCTTTAATGAAACAAAAATGATCATTAAGTCTTTTCCATCTATAATTTTATGTCAGCTAGATCTTCAGAAGAGCAATACTTCTGGTTGACTATACACCATCTGATTCTTAATACTTGTTCATTCAGGGTTCTGGAAGCAACACCAATACAATCCTACAATACCAGTTTCAGGATGATTAGAGTATTAACTATTTCCCTACTATTCTTTCCTCTTCTGAGGTGTAGACTTTTAACCCCAGTTAGACCATGTTTTTGTTGCTGTTTCAATGACATATTGCTATTCTAACTGTTACGACTAATAATAGTTTTTAATATTTATGCAGAATCACTGGTGTAGCTGAGATATTTGCCTCAGAGACCTCACTAGGAAAATGACCTCCCATGGACACTGGGTCTCTCTGAACTAGTGCTGGAAGAGTTTAACTGCAAGTGATGATGGGACGTGATCATTTTCAGTGCTGTTAAAGGTATCGTTCTTGAGATACTGCTGGGGCAGCTCCAGGGGACACATGCTGACAACAACAGTCAGCAATGGGTCAATTTTCTAGTGCAGATGAAGTCTCTGAAACAAGGGCAATGACATTAATATCAATAAAGAGTCAGACATACCCACAGTGCCATATAAATAAAATAATTAGCTACGATAATTAATGCTAATATTTCATCGAAATTGTAAGAAGAGATCATGGCACTAGTTGGGCCTGAACAGAGGTGTATTCTACTCAATCTTCATGCATAGCACAGTAGCAACAAAGCAGTTAAAAGTGTAAGAATAAAGCAGTCACCCACTGCACTTTTATAGTTTAGATTGCAAGAACCACAGAAAGATAATTTCCTCCTAGTAAACCCAAAGGAATTGGGCTTTTAAATGAAAGTGATAATGCTTTTATTAACCTCATTTTTTCCCTCATACGTACGCAGCGCTCTGTGCTCTGAGAAAGTATTGTGACATTTCAAAGGTCATGATTTGAAGGGCATTTCATCATTTACTGAGCTGGAAGGTGAGCTAGAGCCAGACTTTATGGTTCTCAGCTTGGGACAGCTTTTTAAAGGAGCTTTAATTACCTGGCACAAAAGCTGTGCCACGTGTTGGGACGACGTTCTGCCATCCTTAGTTGCTGGCTCAGAGCAATGCTTCTCCGGCAATTACAATTCTTCATTTGTGAGAAAGTGGTTTGATGAATCAGCCAGGTGGTAGTTTAATTACTGAGCTCAAGCATGATCTCATTTTGATTCAGGAAAAGGCTTTTGAATACTAAAATCATTCCATTAGCTCAATGTTGTCCATACCGATTTGGTGGGAGCCAGTAAAGACACACGGTACCATTAAGCAGGTTGAGGGGTGGGGAGAAGGGAGACTTTTTTGAGATTCCTCAGTTTTGTTATGTGATTAGGCTTTGCGTTTGAGTCCTGCCCAGCAGAATTTTATAATCGGGAAAAACAAAGGTGCACGTGTCTTTGGAAAATCACAGGGAAATATATTAACATAAAATGAATCAGGTGGCAAAAATAGGACTGCACTATTAATGTTCTACACTTGAGGGGACATGACAATATACGGGACTGAAAAATTGTGAGCAATTTTATATTTATATATAAGAAGACTGGGGAGAGGGGCATTTAAAGATGAGTGTGTCCAGTGACAAAACTAACAAATGAAAGAAAAACTAGCCTAAGGAGGAGAAGGAGAAATGAGTAGATTATAACTAGTGATGGCCAAACCCAATATTTTCAATAGAGTGTAATGGGGTGAACTTACCTCTCACAATTGCCAGTTGGCCAAATGAGTGTCCTTGCACTTTCTCACCAGCTCTTCAGCTGGGCCACTAAAGAGTTTGATTCCTCTTTGGGATGTATCAAAGTCCAGGACACTTTCCCAGTAGCTGGTGGGGAAGATCTGGGCCCACCCTCTACTCCAGGCCCCAGCTCAGGGACCCTATAGATAGCAGTCACCCAATACATCCCTTGACATAAACTCCACTGCTGCTACAATACACTGTGCCACTTCCCCCTTCTTCACCCTTACAAAGACCTTGGCTTGGTTAGGTGCAAGCAGCCAGCCTCGAGTTCCTTTACATCCCACCTCCCCATCTCTGGCAGCATTGCTCTGTCAGAGGTCCTGGAGCTCCCATAGCCAACTAGGCACCCAATCCACACTCCTAGCAAGGAACCTATCTTTCTATGGCCCTGCAGCTCTTCTTCACTAGCCTGCTGCATCCTGATTGGCTGTGTCCCATATAGCCACGTTAGTCAGCTTGGAGATGGCAGAGCTGCAAGACCTCCAGCAGGGGGCCTCCATGCATAGTGACCCCTATCACAAGGAGGTTCAGTTTGATTTAGAAAAGCATACAGAAAAGTGGATGCTCCTCTGAAGCTTAACTGAACTGTTAAAACTCTTGGGCCTAGTTTAGAGTAGGGAACTAAGCTGCTGAACAGCAAAGGTGTATGTAGTAACATACACCAAATGGTGCCATGCTGTTTCAAGTTTTGGTCCACTGTAGTTTTCCCCTATTTCTACTTTATCACTGTTTTACACAACTGCAGTTGTATTGCCCTCTGGTACCTATCTAATAGTTCCTTGCATAGTCCCCTGAAGTAGTGGCATCTAGGAAGACAGAAAAGGGCTTCTGGTATGTTTTGTGAAGCCCAATGGAATTATGTTGAAAGAGATCACATTATCATAATACCCTGGAAAACTATTATCATTCCATGGGTGAAGTTACATAAGGCCCCTGGTGCCAGACGAGGCCCTTGTATTTTTCTCAGAATGGAAGCTAGGATGTACACTATATTTTCACTCCGTGCACAGCAAAAAAGATTTCTGATGGAGCTTTTGAAAAGTATTTATGAGGCATCTTATATTGCAACAAAGAGGCTTTGGAAGTTGTTGAAATGACTCGTGATGAGAGACTGTGATCATTATACTTAGCGCATGGAGCTCATCTCAGTAGGTGGTTGCAGGCTGTAGTTTTGGATGATCCTCAGCAGGTAGACAACCATGTTGGGGTCTTCTACATGACCACAGACTAGTGGGGCAGAGTTGTACTCATAACATGGAATGAGCAGCACTAGCTCCAATCTTTAGAAGCAGACTTTCCTGAGTGTATTGGATAAGCTAGACTCAACATTGCAGTACCAGACCACAAGGATGAAAAGTCCACCCCTCTTAATGTGACCACCCTTAGGATAATCACTGGTCAGTGGGCACCAGTTTGGAGATAGGAGGAGTATGATGGGTGTTTCTGTGGGGAGGATTTGTAGGGGCAGAACACAGTGTGCAGTGAGGGCAGGAGATCAAGGTGGCCAATGTTCCAGAGATCAGTGTGTTAGAAAGTTGGGGTACTTGAATTGTGCAGGTTCCATTGAAGTAACAATCCACATGCCACAAAATCCCAGGAGTACAGCAACAGAAAGAGTTACTGGCAGCAGTGCTCAGGTTTTGGAGGTTCATTGTGGAAAATTAATCGATATGTCAATAAGGCTATGTCTACACTACAGTGCTCTATCAGAAAAAGGTACGCAAATTGCACTTTGCGTACCTTTTTTCTGATAGTTTTTTCGGAAGAGGCTTTTCCAAAATTTGACCTGTCTATACTGGGCCAAATTTCGGAAAAGCCTCCTCTTTCAGAAGAGCCCTTCTTCCTCATGGGAAGAGGAAGACAGGGCTTCCAAAAGAGCACGTCTGCTCTTCCACCAAAAAAAAGCAGAAGAGCAGACGTGTTCCCTGGATGCGGTGGAATTTTTCCAGGATACCAGAAAAACCCCGTAGTGTAGACATAGCCTAAGAGGCTAGGTGGACTATATGATGCTAGAATTTTCACAAATCTCAACTTTAGAGGACTGGACAAAGAGGAACTCTATTCCTGCTGAACAACATTGATATTGATGGTGTTTCTCTCTCCACTGGGATTCTATGTGATTTGCTCACTCACTTTCAACCACAGCTTATTTACTGACTCCAGGAACTCTGAGAGAGGCAGATTAAATTACACCCTCCACAGGAACAGGCTGGAATGGTTAATTTTCAGTGATTCTTTTATTCTGTTTTCCCTCAGAAGCATTTAAAGACACATTTATAATACTTTTAAAATGTTTAGTTTATTTTTCTTATCATGATGGTGGATCAGGTCTCCTTTTGCAAGGTGTTGTGTAGGCAAATAACAATGGAAAAAGATCCTGCACCAGAGGGATTATAGTTTAGGTATCATGCAGGACACTACAGGTGGACAAAACACACAGGAGGTACACAGGAAGTCAGGTAGCAAAAAGAATGGAGTTTTGAAATACCCCTAAAACCTTTTCCCCAGACTTTTTTTCTAATTGTTTTCCTTTCTCCTCTTCTCTTTCTAACTTCAGGGTATTTTCTTGTCTTTCTCTCTCTTCTCCCATTATCTCCCACCATTCTTCTTCCATAACTACTCTGTCCATTCTTGCTCCTCCCCCTCTGTTTCTATTTCTTTTCTTATAATGGAAGGTATGGAGTGAGTCCAGCTATGGCTGTCTAAGAATTTTGAAGATAAGCGGGCAAGAGACATTTGCAGGCATTGCCCTCTGACAGCCTGATCCAGAGACTCCCAATTGACTTCAGTGAACTTTGGATCAGATCCCAAATAAAGGTGAGTTGACAAGTTTGCTCTGCAGTATCCAGTCATTTTCCTCAGCTAGAATATTGGGGATTGTAGTGCAGAGTACCAAGAATAAAAGTGAAATGTAAAATAAGAGAATGTGGGGAAGATTCAGGTTGTGAAGGGGACATGGGAAAAATCTCCAAAAACACACAATGAACATTAGGCCAAGTGATTCAAGCAATAAAACCATTTTACAGGGGTATTGCTATTTACTAAGCACTAACATTGTTACAGGAAAAAGCCTACAGCCTTCCTGGCTGTTCTTAGGTTTAATCATCAGTATAACACATTAGTTGGAATTACTTTTTCTTCAGGTGCTAGCTAGACTCAAAGTTAAATTAATCCTTGGGAAATATATTGTATAAAACCATTTGAAGGGTGGTTGGCAATGCAGGAGTTTTTACTGCTATTCTAAAAGCTGGATTATGCATTGTCACTCCTATGCTGCTTCAATAAATGTATATGCCCCTTTAAAAACTTCTCATATGGAATCATGTGGTGATATTTGAAGGCTAGCTGTATAATATGTTTTGCAGAAAGTGCTGAACTTCTGTAAAAAGACACATTACATTCGTCTTGCAATAGATATGAGCTTTGGCACAAGGAGAGGCTGATTCCCGAACACTTTTTTTTTTTTTTTAACAATGTCTCATATGACAAGCAAACTTGGAAAATGTGGTCTAGATGAAAATACAAGTGATCAACTAATTGAAAAACCATACTGACAGAACAAAGTATCTGTCAAACTGGAAGGATTTATATAGTGGAAGGTGAGGTCTCTCCTGTGGTCCAGTACCATTTTAAATTAGTTTAATTGTTTTAATTAATTGTAATTAATTAACGGAGTGGAGAATACGCCTATAAAATATGTAAGTGACACCAAACACAGATGGGTTGCAAGCATTGTGGAGGATAAGATTAGAATTCAGAACAACCTTGATAAAATTAAAAACTTGGCTGAAATTCAATAAAGACAACTACAAAGTATTATATTCAGGAAGGAAAAATCAAGTACAGAACTACAAAGTGTAGAATAATGGCTAGATAATAATACCGCTGAAAAGAACTGGGAGGTTATAATGGATCACAAATTGAATATGAACCAAAAATGTGAATCAGTTGCAAAAAAAGCTAATGTCATATTGGGGTACGTATCATGTAAGACCCAGGAGGCAACTGACCCTATTCTATTGGTACTAGTAAGTCTTCAGCTGAAATTATATCTCCAGTCCAAGGCACCATAATTTAAGTAAGATATGGGCAAACTGGAGAGAATCCATAGGACAGCAACAAAAATTATGAAAGGTTTACAAAACCTGGCCTATGGGAAAAGGTTTAAAAATAACTTCACATGTTTAGTTTTGAGAAAATAAGAGTAAGGAAGGACCAGACAACAGTTTTCAAATATGTTAAGGGCTGGAGACATTCTTTTATGATTCATCTTCAACCCAGAAGACGCCTGGCAGATGCAATGGTTAGACTCTGATGTAAACAGCAAGCATGTCATAGATGATCCCACCATCTGGTTTCTTGCTCTGCCAAAAACTGTGGAGGACCATCAACCATATTAGGATGTTGCACACACCTGATGTACAAATGGAAGTTCAAGGATTTGCCACAGTGTTAATGTGGAGACCTCCAAATGATCAAACACTCTGGCTGTGTCTAGACTGGCAAGTTTTTCTGCAAAAGCGGCCACTTTTGTGGAAAAACTTGCCAGCTGTCTACACTGGCCACTTGAATTTGCGCAAGAACACTGACGATCTAATGTATGATCATCAGTGTTCTTGCGCAAATACAATGACTCTCCCGTTCGGGAAAAAGCCCTCTTGCGCAAATGCTTTTGCACAAGAGGGCCAGTGTAGACAGCTGAGAACAGTTTTGCGCAAAAAAGCCCCGATGGCGAAAATGGCGATCGGGGCTTTCTTGCGCAAAACCGCGTCTAGAGTGGCACGGACGCTTTTCCGCAAAAAGTGCTTTTGCGGAAAAGCATCCGTGCCAATCTAGATGCTCTTTTCCGCAAATGCTTTTAACGGAAAAACTTTTCCATTAAAAGCATTTGTGGAAAATCATGCCAGTCTAGACGCAGCCACTGTGAATAAGTGCTCCATCTTTTTATTTCCAAGAGGTATAACAAAGCTGTACGGTGCATCTCCTGAAGCTCTCAGATGGATTCAAACCTTTTTCTTAACTTGTAAATGTTACTATTTTCGTACAAAAGAAGAGCTATGATAGAGGACAGTGACCAATTTTTCTCCATGTCCACTGAAGGTAAGGCAAGAAATAATCTGTAGCAAGGGACATTTGGGTTAGATATTTGGAAAAAATGTTCTAACTACAATGATAGTTAAACACTGGAATAGGTTCTCTAGTCAGGCTGTGGGATTCCCATCATTGTAGGTTTTAAGAATAGGCTAGACAAACCCATGTCTGGGATGCATTAACAGGTGTGTTGTGAGCAAGACACAAGAAGTCATTCTTCCGCTCTACTCTGCGCTGGTTAGGCCTCAGTTGGAGTATTGTGTCCAGTTCTGGGCACCGCATTTCAAGAAGGATGTGGAGAAATTGGAGAGGGTCCAGAGAAGAGCAACAAGAATGATTAAAGGTCTAGAGAAAATGACCTATGAAGGAGGGCTGAAAGAATTGGATTTGTTTAGTTTAGAAAAGAGAAGATTGAGGGGAGACACAATAGCTGTTTTCAGGTATCTAAAAGGGTGTCATAAGGAGGAGGGAGAAAACTTGTTCATCTTGGCCTCTGAGGATAGAACAAGAAGCAATGGGCTTAAACTGCAGCTAGGGAGGTTTAGGTTGGACATTAGGAAAAAGTTCCTAACTGTCAGGGTAGTCAAACACTGGAATAAATTGCCCAGGGAGGTTGTGGAATCTCCATCTCTGGAGATATTTAAGAGTAGGTTAGATAAATGTGTATCAGGGATGGTCTCGACAGTATTTGGTCCTGCCATGAGGGCAGGGGACTGGACTTGATGACCTCTCGAGGTCCCTTCCAGTCCTAGTATTCTATGATTCTATGTCAGGGATGGTCTAGATATACTTGGTCCTGCCTCAGTGGAGGGATGGCCTAGATGAGCTCTCAGGGTTCCTTTCCCTGGTTTTATTTTAATAAGTTTAATAGAGCTCCTCCAAGACTACTCTATGAAAAACTATGAAGAATTCATAAATAAAAATATGAGTAACTCAAATCAGTGCGAATTTTTAAAATGATTACGATTATTATTGCATTGTGCCAAGAATGTACATAGAGACACAAAGTGGAAAATCTGTGTCAAATAGGCAGCAATTTCAAGTTAATGGCCCAGCAAAGACAAATTTTGCAAACAAGACAGAAAGAGCAGGATTCACAATTAGATTTTAGGCTGAGCAGTAGAGCACCTAACTTTTAAGCACACTGCCACCAAGTGCAATTCACAACCCCAAGTTAGGTGCCTGTGCTCCTTGTCAAATTCACAGTAATAGACATAGTCCTGGTTATCCTCCAGAAACTCAATGGATTTAAACGTGACTGTGGAAACACAAATTGACAATATATTTTACCACTGGAGAAATAAAGTATGCACCCTGGGGAAGAGCTAGTTACTTTAGCTGGGAGCCATGCTCTAGAAAATTAAGAGCAGGAGGGAAAAGGGGATGGCGCTCAGGAGGAACTGGGATTTAGGAGCAAAGAAAAGGGTGTAGGGTTTTGACAGCAACAAGAGCAGGGCACCTGGGGGTCAGGGAGCTGTTGGATATGGACAGCCAAGAAGAGAGTGTGGGGTTCAGATTATCCTTGCCTCTTTTTTGGGAGCACAGCTGCCTTTTCTGGAAGCACCTCAAACATCAGGCCAGAACTGTTAGGAGTTATCGCACTAGAAATTTAAACAGCTAATTCTAAAACTTCTTTAATTTCTTAAATAAATGTGTTATATGGAACCTTATCAGTGGGACAAATGCAATACTACAGAGTAGAATGGAGAGGAATTTGCATTTATATGGCACCTTTAATAGGCAAGATAATGCAAAGTGTTTTCCAAAGTAATGACTCCAACCTATCAATTCCTTTCTCTTGGCACACAATGAAGGAGAAAGATCTTAAAGTCAGAGTAAATGGCCTGGAGGGATTAAGAAATGTATTGTGCCCCTCTCACACTACCTTGATGGTGGCAGTCCTTCAGTGAACTACTTAACGTAACCCCTATGTTGGGACCCATGGGTGGTGGGTATAATAGGCTGATGATTCCGCAGGGGAAGATTTTGCTTTATTATGCTCGATGAAGGTTCCAGGGTGGCTGAGGAAGTGGTGTGTGCTTATTCAGCTTCTTGGGTTCTTCAGTAATCCCCCTGGACTCCAGAGAGATTACTGATGAACCCAGAAAGCTGAATAGCAGATAACTCCTCCTTAAATGTGCTGGAACCTGCATGGGCCGTAGCAAAAATGTCTTCTGGATGAGAGTGAAATGCTTTTCCCTGGGGTGGCTTGAGCTTTGAGGAGGGGAGGCATGGTGTAGCTGCAGCTGTCCTGGGAATCCTCTTTGTAGGTGTGGGGGTGCGGATCTCAGGGCTTCGGCTGGCTGGGGATTCCCCCAGCTAAGGAAGGTGCTCAAGCCTGGTGCTTGGGCCTTTGGCCAGCTTGCGGCTGCTCCGGCCAAGGGAGGGGCTGCTTGGGGCTCTAGCCAGCCCAGGGCTCTTCCAGCCAAAGGGGGAGGAGCATTCAGGCTTCTGGACAGTCTGGGGCTTTTCCAGTTGATGTGGGAGCTCTGGGTCCTTGGGCCAGTTCAGGGCTTCTCCAGCTGAGGGGAGTGTCAGGACTCTGACTGTGGAGGGTGGAGGGGAGGGCTCTGGGGGTTTGGGCCTCGGGAGGGTGGAGTAGGGAAAAAGGGATGGAGCCAGGGGCTAGCCTCTCCAAAGCAGGGCTTCACCCACTGACCATGGCCTGGAGGGATGAGAAGCTGAGCTAAATAACATACTGCACCCAGGAAGTCAAGGACTTTGATCCATAAAAAGTATAATAAATTACTACTGCTATAAGCAGCAGTAAATTATATTCTGTTCCCATCAGGAGCTCTGCTGGCATTGAGAAACCAAAGGTAGCATGACACCTCTGCCAGCCATCTTCTCAATGCGGGGAGCGGCAGGAGGGAAATAGAGCCATAGGGTTTTCCCTCACTTATCCTATATATCCTTGACCTCCTCATTTGATCTGCAACCTAGCCTCTTCCCAGATCTCTGCACTGCTGCGGGCTCAGCTCTCCCAGATACGACAGAGCATGGAACAGAGGCAGCCCAGCAAACACATATATTTTACATTAAATCCTCCCCTTCCACACATGGTTATACAGAAAGGAGTACCAGTAGCACCCATAGTATGACAACTGTGTATACATACTGTGTTATCAGTCCCTTCATTGCTAAGTCTCTGCTGCAGCATGGTTCTGCAGTATGATTTGAAGTGCTGATGATTCACAGCAGGTGCATTTTGTCCCACATTTCAGCTAAGTGAGGCAGCAGCAAAGAAGGTAATTGCTATCACAGATGTAGAATTTCCCTATTTCTGTCTAATAGAGGAAACTCTAAAACTCAGAGAATCCCTGGGGATAGCAGGGTCAGCTGCAGAAGCAAGCCTCAGCACAGTTCCTCAGACCTTCTTCCATAACCCGGTCCCCAATGGCCACCCCCACCACACACACAAAAAACTTTTAGGGGCTTTACCATGCAGAGCTGAAGGCTCACTGGGTCAGCATGATCTTGCAATAGGAAACCACTGTGACACTGCTGTATGTGGAAGGCATACTCACAGTGTGCCTCTTCCACAGTCATGGAGGCTTGACACTTTATGGTAGCAGAGAGTTTTTTACAGGATAAAGCCATTAAATTTCACCATACTGTCGCCAATAACTTGTGTCTGATGAAGTGTAATTTATGTTTAGCTAAAGTGTGTCTTCTAGAAAGGCATCCAGTCATGATTTGAAGACATCCAGGCTATGTCTACACTGGCAGGTTCTTGCGCAAGTACGGCTGTTCTTCCACAGAGCATCCATACTGCCCGCCTGCTCTTGTGGAAGAAGATTTACAGTAAAGCATGGTAAGAAAGGGCTTCTTCTGCAAGAGCTACACTTCTTTCTAACAAATGTAAGCTCTCTTGTGTAAGAGCTCTTGCGCAAGAGGGCAGTGTGGACGCGCGGCAGGGGTTTCTTGCACAAGAAAGCCCTATGGCTAAAATGGCCTTCAGAGCTTCCTTGCTCAAGAAAGCGTCCATACTGCCATGGATGCTCTTGCGCAAAAGCACATGGCAATGTGGACGTGTTCTTGCGCAAGATGCTCTTGCGCAAGAAGCTGCCAGTGTAGACATAGCTCAAGAGTTGGAGAATCAACCACTTCGCTGGGTAGTTTGTTCTAATGGTGAATCATCTTCAGGTTAAAACTGAACCTCATTTCTAATTTGAAATTTTCTGGCTTTGGCTTCCAACCACTAGTTGTTGTAATGCCTTTCTCTGTTAGATTGAAGAGCTCTTTAGTACCCAGGATAATGTATTTGTGAAGATACTTACTTATACATTGTACTCACATCATCTTTTAATCTCTTTTTTGATAAACTAAACCAGTGGTTTTCTCAACCAGCAGTACAAGCACCCCTGGAGATATGCAGATGTCTCCCAGGAGTATAGATATTTGCCTGGTTTTACAACAGTGTACAAAAAAGGCAATAGCCAAGTCAGTACAAACTAAAATTGCATATGACTTGTTTATACTGCTGTGTATACTACACATTGAAATGTAAATACAATATTTATATTTCTATTTATTTATTTATTTTTATTTTATAATTATATGGTAAAGTAACAAGGAGTCCTGTGGAACATTAAAGACTATCAGATTTATTTGTCCTTGTATCTGACAACATGGTTATTACCCACAAGCTTATGCACAAATAAATCTGTTAGTCTTTATGGTGCAACAGGACTCCTTGTTGTTTTTGCAGACACAGATTAACATGGCCACCCATCTGAAAATGGTAAAATGAGAAAGTAAGCAATATTTCGGAAATAGTGCTGTGACACTGATGTATTTTTAAGTAAGTCATTTTAAACAAGGTGAAAACTTGGCAGTACACAAGACAAATCAGACTGCTAAATATGGTCACAGTAGTCTGGAAAGGTTAATAGCCACTGAACTAAACATTCTGAGCTCTTTAGTTCTCTCACTTAAAGCATTTTCTAAAGCCCTCAAATCATGTTTGTGGCTCTTTTCTGAATCCTTTCCTATTTTTCAACACCTTTTAAAAAATATGAATGCTGGAATTATACATAATATTGCAGAGTCAGTCACACCAGTGCTGTACACAGAGCATCTCCTCTACAGCTACTCACTACTCCTCTGTTCACACAGGCAAGGATATTACCCCTTTTCACCTCACCATTGCACTGGGAGCTCCTTTTGAGTTACTTGTCAGTTATGACCCCTAAAACCTTTTCAGAATGACTGCTTTCCAGGATACAGTATCAGATTCTGTGGGTATGGCCTAAGTTGTATCTAGAACTATAATTTTGCATTTGGTTATATTAAAACACATTGGCTAAGGCTACACTGTTCCTTCTTCTGGAAAAGCTTATGCAAATGAAGCGCGGCGTGGAATATCGCCTCGCGTCATTTGCATAATTAATTAGCAGCCGCTTTTGCACAAGAGGCTTTTGCGCAAAAAGGAGCTGTGTAGACGGCTCCTTTTTGCACAAAACCCCCCTCTTGCGCAAAAGTTGTTCTTCCTAATTTTTTCAGGAAAAATGGCTCTTGTGCAAGAGGGGGTTTTTGCACAAAAAGGAGCCATCTACACAGCTCCTTTTTGTGCAAAAGCCTCTTATGCAAAAGTAGCTACTAATTCATTATGTAAATGAAGTGCGGCAATATTCCATGTCACACTTCATTTGCATAAGCTTTTCTGGAAGAAGGCTACAGTGTAGCCGTAGCCATTGTGTTTGAATTAGGGATGTAAGCGACTATTCGACTACCTTATCAGGCAGGTAACTGAGTGGAGTACTCAACTACTCGCTTCCTGCCCCCCGCCTTGCTGCCACTGGATGAGATCTAGCTCTGGCAAGATAAGGAACACACAGAAGACAGGGAGGTTCTTGAGTGGCCTAGGGGCAGTCATGAAGGAGCACAGTGTGGTGGGTTCAAGCCTATCCTGTCCTGCCTTGCCCACCCTGGGAACAACCAGATAGCAAACACAGGCTGCCCCAGGCATGGATCTAGCTCCAGCAGGATAAGTGACACCCCCCTTTCCCCCCCGAGGTGGGGTGGGCTCTAGAGTGGGCTAGAGGATAGGTCATTTGACTGGGGAGGGCAGAAATGTGGGCTCTAGTTAGCTGCAGCCTTAAAAGCTGCTTCCCCCCAGCACTGTCTCCACAGTGCCACCTGCCTCCATCAGCAGCATTTGGGCGGGGGGAAGAGGGGAGGCTACTGTAACGCAGCCTCTGCCCACAGTGGGTTGAGGCTCACCACAGGCAAAGGCTGCCCTGGCGGCTGCAAACAGGGGCTGCTGGACCTGGTGTAAGCTTGCACCAGTCCAGGACAGCTGTGGCTCTGCATTTTAAATGGTAGTAAGAGCTGCCGGGCAAGCAGTCCCAGCTCACACGGGCTCCAGACTGCTGCAGCTCTGTGTTTTAAATGTAGTAAGAGCCCAGCGGCTCTTACTACGTTTAAAATGCAGAGCCACAGTGGTCCCAACTGGCATGAGCTGGGACTACTCAGTCCCAGCTTACACCAGCTCCAGAAGCTACCCTCACTGTGGCTCTGCAGAGCGGTCCTTATCGACTAATCATGTAGTCAATACAAAATTGTATTGACTATACCAGTGGTTCCCAACCTTTTTTATGCCGGAGACCGGCAAACCCATTCAGAAACTTTTGGCGGACCAGTAATATTGTATTTGCATATTTATTATGCAAATAATGAATATGCAAATAAAATGTTACCTGACAGCCTAGCCCCCACCCAGCCCCTTACTCACTCTTGCCTTTGACCCCCACCTCTACACTCCAGGACCTTTGACCCTTTAATCTCTGACCCCTACAGCCCATGCCAACACCCTCTTGCCCCGTGACCCTACCACACCCTCACCCAACACCTCTTTGCCCCCACCATACCCCTGCACTTCCCAGAGTGAGGCTGCGGCCCTAGGAAGTGTGGCTGTTACTGCCGCACGGAGTGGCTGTTGGCAGTGCACGCTCCCTTCTCCTTCGCATCCTCTTCCTCCCCAAGTGTGTCTTGCACTCCCCTGGGTAGAGGGGGGGGCACAGAGTCCCGGCCAGGCCGCCATTACTGAAGGGGGTAGGAGGAAGCAAGGAGCCTCCAGCTCTACTGCCAGTAAAAGCGGCTGTGCAGGCACAAGGGGGGAATTGCAGAGCCCCGGCCTGCCACCATTACCAAGGGGTAAAGAGGGAGGGAGGCTCCACCTCCTTCTGCTCTGCCACCTCAGCCCCACTGCTGCTGGCGACAAAAGCACCCACGCAGGCAGGAAAAGTGGCCTTTGGTGGTGCATGCGCTTTCTCCCCGCCAAGCACATCTCCCCAAGCACAGAGGTGGGGAGGAGGCAGGGAGATGCCTCCTGCTCTGACTCCTCCTTCTGTGCCTCAGCCACCATGGCTGCCAGAGCTGAGCTGCTGCGAACAGCTGGCTTGAGCTCTGGCAGCTGCCATAGCCCAGCAGCCAGCGGGTTGTGGACCAGCAGCTGGGAACCACTGGACCTCACGATTAGCCAAATAACAGCTCTTTAACATCCTTAGTTTGAATGGGCCCAGCTTACCAAGTGATCTCCAGTCCAGTGATTAATTAATATGTAATCCACATAATGAAGTTCAGGCTATGTTGTGTTGAGTGTAATACCTTTTGCATTAGAAAATCGACATCTATCATTTTTAAAAACTCTAACAATATTTTATTACTAGTTGCCCAAGACTTCCACCATATGCAACCATAGTTCTATTTCCTTCCATAGCATAGTACACTTCTAAGACAGCACGACCATCTATTTGTTATTATACAGAAGTTGAAGGATCAAAGGTCATGTTAAATTGCCTGACTATGACATTGTTTTGCTATTACTTTAAGTATAATCTGTTTATATCTGTGACAGTGAGGATGGAGATAAAATGAGACTAGAAAAAGATGAAAGTGAGCCCATTGTGGACTGCATTAAATACCTGTCTACCTGAGAGCCAACAAAAAACTAAGGATACCGTGTACAAGTTCAGGAGTGAGATCCCAGTTGAAATAGGCCAACACAGGCATATCTGGTCATGTAATTGCTGGTATCTGAAATACCTTCCATTAGCAGTAAGAGAGATATAGATTGTAAGCAAGCTAGGACTTAACACAACAAAATGAATTATAAGCCTTCATGGATGTGACAGAGATAAAAAGTAGCTGCTTCTTTCTGCTGCTGGGCTTTTTCCAAAAGTGAGCTGTATCATCTGGATACTGTATGGATAACTATAGGCATCATGATCTTCAGGGCTCGACAAATCATGTAATCTACTCGCCCGTGGCGAGTAGATTACAAGCCGGCACAGCTGGCACTGTGCGATCTGCACATGCGCAGCTCGCAGAACCGCGCGGCTGGCGAGCGGGGCTTGCCGCTGCTTGGCGAGCCCTGATGATCTTTTTGATGTAAGGGTTTAATTATTAAAATGAAAAAGTGCTTCCTTCCCCCAATTCATCATGTAAATGATACTTAGTGCCAAATTCTGCCCTGACTTAAAGTAGTTGTACAGGATGTAAATTAGGGCAGAATTTGTTCCTTAGTATTTTTATATATATTTTATAGAAAATAAGCATATTTGTACATAATATCACTAGCTGAGATCTTAATATAAAACATTTTCAAAAGTGAAAACAGAAAATAGCACAGGAACACTTTGTAGAAATATATAGGCAAATTAATATGGCTTAAGACCAGTGTTCCCTCTCAGCTGTGGGGCAGCACAGCTTTACAAGTAATTAATCAGCCCCACCCAGTTAGTCAGCCCCATGCAAAGAGCCCTGAGCCTCTGATTGGGCTGATTAATCACCTGTGAAGTTGTGCTGCCACACAGCTTACAGGGAACACTACTTAAGACTGGCATTCATGAAAACTATGTCTTCAACAGATAAGGTAGCTAATCAGAACTACTATAGGTTGAACCTCTCTAATCCACCAACCTGGAGACCTGAGCAGTGCTGAACCAAAGAATTTGCTGGATCACTGGAGGTTGATATTATCTAGAAGCATTACTAACACTTCCACTGCTTCCTGGGCTCTTAGAAGATATTTTGGGGTAAATTAGAGCTAAATAACATCACAGAACACTGAGAGCTAGGACTGGTAAGTATAAACAAATTTCATGGAACTCTGGGAAACTTGGCCACACCCATGATAAAAGGACATCTGGGTAATTAAAATCATGCCGGACTACAGATGTTGCTGACCAGAGAATTCCAGACTGGAGAGGTTCAACCTGTAGGTACTTTCCTCCAAATATCTTTTGTGACAAAAGCTGAAGCAAACTTCATCTAATCATTATTTTTACTTTGCAGAGTTCAGCATTTGCACTACTCCTTCACCACTGCTAGTATTACCAAATTCAGATCCTATTAACCAACTCACCAGCAAAGGCTATATCCTTTGAGCAATGCACAGTTGCTTTCAACCCTCAACTATACATACTCTAAATCTCTTTACCAAATGTTTAGAGGCAGATTTTGCCACCGTTACAATGACTCCTTACAGAAGTTATTAAGCAGAGTGAGTAACAGTGGCAGAATTTGGCCCACTATAAGTGACAGTGACTGAAGAAGCAAACGACTAGCATTGCTTGAATCCTGTGCATTCAGATTTTTAGAAAATATTCCTCTACCTTAAAATAGCTGCAGAAAAGCAGAAAGAAATAACTAAAGGTTATGATGTAACGATTAATTAGATCCTTAATCAAATTTGGAATGTTACTTGGCATTCCATATGCTTGGTTTCAGCTCATGTAGCAGAAATTACTTATAAATGGGGAAGAATCAATGCTTCAGTAACAAAGTTCTTTTTTGTACAATTGTACAACAGTGCTATTGTAATGCGACAAGGCACATTAAAGCTGGCGAAGGCTTCCAGGGCCCACTTTGCTGTCATTTCTGCAAGGAGAAAAGCAGAGTTGATGTTCTGAGCATGTGCAAGATGTGTTTTTCAAGTATTCCAACTCTGCGTTTTCAGCGTGTAACAATTTAGAGCCAAATGCTTCTCTCTATTGTGCACTTGCACAAAAATTGGTTTGAAAATTGCGGCTGGAGGAAGGAGAAAACAGCTTAAAGCCATGTGTTCTCCCCTCTCTGCCGACTGCCTCACTACACAAACCCAGCTCATCTGGAGATCAGCAGGGTCTGATGAGATATGATTGCCATGATGGACAGCACAGCCAGTGAGCAGCTGCAGGTACATAGCACATACACATATTCATCTGTTTCTCCTTCCATTGGTCATTTCTGCTTGCTGTCATAGAAAACTCATCATGTAGCATCAGCCAGAGGGGAAAAAAAACAAAGGGAGAATCACCTAGTCAGTTCAGCAATGATGCACTACATTCTCAGGATCATTCAGTGATTCAATACCATGAACAGTATGAACCTTTCTCTCCCCTGTGGGAGTTCTTCCCTTCTGAGATGCTTGGAACCTAATCCAATTTAAGTCAATAAAAGTTTTTGCTATTTACGTCAGCAGCCTCTTGACCAGCTAATGGCAAAGACTGTTGAAACCCTGAGAGCAGCAGGCTGGCAAAACACATTAATGAAGAACCTATAAATCTTAATTAGTGATAGTAATAAGGTCTTAAGCAGTAACTGCATACCCAACAAGTCTCAATCTTTTCCATATTTGGAACACCTTTTCCATACCAGGACTACCCTTCCTACCTCTACCCACTTTCATCTGCTTGGTATCTAGGTGAGACAGCATCTCTCCCCACTAGCAGTCTGTGATCCCCTGAGATCCCCATCCATGACAACCAATGTAATAATAATAATAAAGTAGTTGCCTAATGAAAAACATGTAACTGAAACATCTGTACCTGTATATAGGAATTTGCAGAATTGCTATTTCACAGCATGAACAAGGCAGTAGGAAGAGGTGAAGAAATATAATTGCAGTCCAAATAAAGAACTTTCTGTACACAACATGGAACAATTCTCACCCATGAGTGTTGCAAAAAAAAATGAAAATCAGAAAAATTGGATGATTTAAAAACACCTATATGTGAGAAATTCTTTGCATATGACCAAGACGACAAAGTAAAAACATAGTTGCTGAACTAAACATGCAAGCAGAAATAAGTTTTAAAACTTTGGTTGACCTGACACAGAATGCCCATGTATGTACTGTGTAAGTCTTACAAACAACGTTTTGTTGGATGATTAAAGTGAAGACAGTAGATCTACCTAGTGCAAAACTTATTGGTGGCTGGCTT
Source organism: Pelochelys cantorii (assembly GCA_032595735.1). Taxonomy (NCBI): domain Eukaryota; kingdom Metazoa; phylum Chordata; order Testudines; family Trionychidae; genus Pelochelys; species Pelochelys cantorii. The sequence goes on from CM064326.1 coordinate 54,579,158, forward strand.
GAGATTCCAATGAAATATGAATGGTTCCACATTAAGGTGCATGAAGGAAGTTAAGTTGTAGAGCCAAAAAGGCACAACCATTATCACAAGTTACCGAACACAGACAACTGAAAATTTCCAAGGCCATAATCTCAGAAATTGAAAGACTTACTGGATTTCATAGATATCTGGTCTGACTGCCTCCTGACACAGGATTGCTTCTTTGCTGTACACTTTGTATTACTTTATTCAGTCTAGTTTTAAATGTCCAAAGCAATTGGGCTTTAGCCATTTCTACTGGGAGATGGTTTTATCGCCTGATGGACCTCACTAATTTTCCTAATATATAATCTCATTTTTTTCATTTCTTAATTTAATTGCATTACTTAGCCTTACCACTTCATCAAGCACAGTAGTTATGCCTGCTTTTGCCATACAAGATCATTTTTTTCTCTATTTGGAGTTCACACCCATTGGGCTGCAAACATTTAGATCTTTGGGATTGTCAGTGTAAAGTGGGAATGGATTAAATGCTTTAGAAAAATACGATCCAACCAGTGTAACAGTAGTCATTAGAATCAGGGATATCAACCCTTGCTATACTCACAAAAAAAGAACAGAAGGCATTTAAGTACAATCAAGAAGAATACTGGCTCTGCATTTGTTGAGGACAACCAAAATGTTCCTGGTTGTGCTCCTGTGCTAACGTATGTCCACCCTGTTGTAGACAATGAAAAACTACAGCAGCAAACATGGTCTCCAGATGTCACACTCACTCCAGCTGCTGAAACAGCCTTTACACAAGGCTTTCTGTTGAGAACAAGGAGCATCCAGGTAACCAAAGAACAACTGAGTTTCAGCAACAGTTGTTCAGGAATGTCAGGTGTCTGATAAGAGGCAAAATAATCACCCTTTCTCTCAAGGCAATTGAGATAATCTTCCCTGACTTCTCTCCTGCACCTCTGTATTTTAATAATTGTAATGATATATCATTTTATTTTTAAATAAAATAAAATAAATGGGAAGAGGAAGATATAACAGTAACCATTACAACCAGCAGATGTGTCCTGCCTTGGGACAGAAGTACCAATGAGAAATGCAGGTGCCTGAGACCAAGAAATAAAAATTAGCATTTTACCAGCAGTGTGACATGTCACACCTTTATAACACCCTGAATTTTTGTCCACAACTCAGACCAAACTGCTTTCTATGTGACATACCAGAGCACAATCCAAACTGATTGGGAGCTGTGTACCCCTGTCCTGTAGCCTGGGGTGCTCTTTAAACTGTTTTGCTGCTGTAGCCACCAGTCTGGACTGCTCATAAACAGTCTCCAGCATGCAAGTTACTTTCAGCTATGTCTGCATATGTGCTATAGCCAGCGAGCCACACCCTGGCTCTTACAAGTCTGGATTATGGTGCAGTTACCCCAACACACCCGCACTCCAAAATTTTCCCACAGAAATGTATGTTCTGTGCTACCCAGCCCTCTTCTGAACAGTTCAATATATTAAATTTCTTATTCCTTTAAGGGAATAATATGTCATCTTCTTATCTTAAATTGTAGTCACTTCCCCTCTTTGAGAAGCATTTTCAGCTGGGAGCAAGGCAATAATTAGTCTAGTGAAGAAAGAAAAGTCCATGCTGTTTCTTTGCTAAAATGCAGATTCCCTGCCCTGTTTCTCACCAAAAAATGGCCACTTAGCAAGTAATGATCCATCAGCTTTGTTGCTATCTGGCTGAGGCATCAGAGCGAGAGTGGGCAAACTTTTTGGCCAGAGGGCCACATTGGGTATGGAAACTGTATGAAAGGTATGAAGGCTGTGCCGCCCCAAATTGTCAGGTATGGGCTGGCCCCAGTCCCCTATCCACCCCCCATGATCCCCATACGGACCCTTAGCCCCCATCCAACTCCCTCTGCTCCCCACTCTGAAGCATCAGGACTGGTTGAACCTTGACCACATTGCACAGGTGCTGGGAGAGCTGAGGCTGTGGAGCAGAAGGGGGCAGAAAGGCAGGGGCTGGAGGCTAGCTGTCTCTCCTTAAGGTACTGCCCAGGAATTGGGCTGGCTCTTCCAAGCAAGTCTGTCTCATCACTGCTCCCTGGTGGGGTTTCGTGGACCATACTGAAGAGTCCATCAAGCCAGATGTGGTCCATGGGCTATAGTGTGCCCCCCTCTGCATCAGAGCTTGTCCTTTGTCTCTGAAGTACTGGTGTAGCAAAACTCCAGACTTATCTGGGAAACACACTTTAGTTGTGACTTCAGCTTATGTTCATAATTTTGTATATAATATTGTCATGATATTCTTGATGAGCAAGTCATTTAAATAATTTCTCACAAGGCATACATTGTACAAACATTATTACAATAGCGTATATGATGAACACAAGGGTATATTCTGTGACACTGAGATTTTTGAAAAGCTATATCCTTCTGCACTTTCCAGTCTTGTATGGAAAACAGAAACACATCAGTACTGTGAGAAAGGCTGTTTATAAACATATTATAAACATCAAAACCAAACCTTAAGAAGTTTGCCATTGGTAGTCTAATTCTGTTTGCATTGCCATTGATGATGGGAGTTCAACATTCATTGCTTTCTAAGAATTAATATTCATAAGTGGAGCTTTGCACAGATACAAAATTGGCATCCACAGCTGCATCTGCAAACTGCAGTGTCTGCAGATGCCCATGTATTTAAAGTGGATAGCCGCAGATTTGCAGAGCTCTGTTCATAAGGCACAGTTCACCATTTGATTTGGTTTGCCTTTTTGAGTTTATCAGGTTTTCCTATTACCAAGTGTTTGAATCTCCTCATGGCTTTCTCACAAGGTTATATGACTTAATATTATGGATGCTGTTAAGTAGTAAAATGAGCAATAAAGGAGAAGAAGCCTTTTTTTATACCAACATTTTGAATCCTTTTAAAAAAGAAGTGTCTTTGTTAAGAGATGTGCTTTAAATGAGATGAATTCTCAGTTTAGGTGTTGCCAAACCTCCATGTATGTCCTGAAGTCTCCAGGAATTAAAGATTAATCTTTAATTGAAGAGTATGTTAGATGTGATGAAACCTCCAGGAATACATCCAACCAAAATTGGCAGTCCTATCACTGCTCTACCCAGAAGGCTCTATTTCCTTGTGTCATTCATGTATCTTTCAAAGTTGTGTTTTAAAATCTCAAGCACTCTCCTTGATTTGACCTTTTCATTTTATAATGGTGTAATAATGTTACAAAATAATTTGCATTTAGATTATGTTTTTTCTGCAGGGCAACCTTAACATTAGATATCAATTTCATCATCTCACTTTTCAGTGAAGTTCTTAATATTTCATAAGATACACACATTGAAAGACAACAGCAAAAGCACTTTGGGTGCAAAACACTCAGGCAACAATAAGCAAACAGACCTTGTACCTTCTGTCCTCATAAAGACAGAAATAACCGCCACAGTTAGAAAATGTTGCTGCAGCTGCAAGTATGCACATCACTGCCATCTTATCCCAGAACTAAGGCAAACTGAAGTGGCCTAATCACTTCATATGGATAATGGAAGACAGGTTGATGTGCTAATACTTAGTTCATACCCTTATATTAATATTTAGTATAAACATCACTGCCTGTCAATATATTAACATATTCCAACCAGTACACAGTACCTCAAATGGCTCTCCCAGTACCTCAATTATGATGACCATGCATAGTACCTATTTTATCACCAGTCTATACAAAATGAAACATGGTGGTTAACAATATACTTTGAGAATTTTACCTCTGCCGTGAAGCTATAGCATATGAAGACATGGAGAATACAAGCCCCTTATATCTTACATGAAAAAAAACCATTCTCCAGAAACTCTGAAAAATGTGTTGTCAAGAAAATCAAAACAATGCAACACTGTTAAAAAGCCATCAGCGTTGGGTAGAATTCTGTGCTGCTGGCAGCAGAAGCCAAGAGAAATGAATTGCATTGATGGCTACTGGATAAATTTACTAGTTCAGATGATGTGGCACCAATATTCTAACAATCTTCTTGAGTTCATAGAATCATAGAAGATTAGGATTGGAAAAGACCTCAGGAGGTCATCTAGTCCAGTGTTTCTGTACTTTTTTTTAATAAAGTACCCCTTTTTTAAAAAAAAATTATACGTACCCCCCTTTAAAAAAAAAGTAAGTATATCCAGTACCTATAGTTTTCAGACACACATTTTATTTTTCTACTATTGCAACACATTTGTTTAAACAACTTAATTGTAGCCGGGCAGGCAATTAAACTTTCGGGTGTAAAAAGTACAAAAATAATAAAGCGCTGTAAAACTTAAAACAAAAATTCAGTTTTCTCCAAGTTTCAGTTGTGTTGATGTAAACCCAGACTCCTCTCAAGTACCCCTAAGGGTACTCGCCCCACTGGTTGAGAAACACTGATAGTCCAACCCCCTGCTCAAACTTCAGTCCCCAATGACTGTTTTTCTAAAGAATACTTCTCACCAGGATAGTTACTGAGAATTAAGAACCGAAAAATTGGTCACGGAAGCTCTGGCACGGCAAAATGAAACACTTTATGAGCACTAATGTAGATGGCAGAAATATACGGAGTCTATTCAGACCACAAATAGGCAGCATGAGCACAGATAAATATCTATAATTTAAGCATACAGTTTCTGGCATCTGATATTAGACACACCTGGCCAGAGACCATGCATCTGTTCCCAATTGGGCAGCTGGGACATGTAGATTAAAGACCAAAACGTCAAAACATGGCGTTCATTCCCCAAAAACAAGGCTGGCACAAATGGTACATGGCATATAACTTTTGTTTTCTGCATTTGAATGTTTTCTCTCAATATTTTCTACAGTCTCTCGTAAGCACATCAGGAACAAAACAATATTTAATTATATTTTTATCCATAATATTCTCTGAGTTCAAAGTTAGGCTAAACTGATTAGCTACCCATTCCTTTTCTTCTTAGGCACAGACTTTCCAAATCATACAAAAAGCAAAAAGTGTGGGGTGGAGTATGGGGGAAGGACAGCCCGCACTTACACTTCTGATCAAGCAAGGGTAGGCAACCTATGGCTCACTAAGGAGCCAGATATGACTCTTCTGGAGCCCCAACTCAGCCCCACTTGCTCCCCCCGCAGCAGGGAGCCCTCACTGGCACTACAGACTTACGGTCCCCTGCGAGACTGTTGCGTCAGCACTGGCTTCCTACAGGGGGAAAAAGCCTCAAGTCTCCCCGCCAGACCCAGAATGCGGGGAACAAGCGGAGCAAAAAATGTCCTGTGCACTGCTCTTTTCCTTCCCTGCCTCAGGTGGGAAACAAGTAGCCAAAATGGCTCCATGCCCTTTTTGTCCCCTGGGAAACACTTCCCTGGAGGCTTCCAGAAATGGAAGTAAGTGTCCCTCACCCCCTAATGCCTGGACTCTCCACCTCCTCATTAACCCCCCCCCACCACCCCACCAGACACCCCTTGCCCTCTGTCCTCTGGCCAGAATCCCCCTCTGCCCAGGCACTCCCTGGCCAGGCAGCCAGCCTCCTGCCCCCTTGCTAGGCTCCATGCCCCGTGGCCAGGCAACCTGGCCCCGGTCAGACCTCGCACCCTCACCCCCTCTCTACACCCCACCTCCTTCCACCCAGATCCTGCACTCCCATCCCTATGCCATTCACTGGCAGCCCTGTCCCGCACATTTAATGCCTCATTTTTGGCCCCACCCGAGAGCCTTGGGAGTGGGGGGGGGCACAAAATATACTAACCGTGGAACCCCAGAAGAGTAAATCTGGCCTGAGACCTTGAACCTCAGTCTTGCCTGCCCCTCCCCCCCACTATGGGTCTGGAGCACTAGGCAAGTGAGGTGTTTCAGTTGGGGGTCACATCTGTGAGGGTTGGTGGGGGTTTGTTTGTTTGTTTTGCTTCTCACTTGTGTGGTCTCTGACTTATTTTTCTATGGGTAGGTGGCACCTGCCCCAAAAAAGATTCTCCACACCTGCCATAAATCAAGAATCCCCTCCTGCCCTCTCGAGTAAAGTAAATATTTTACTTTATTTAAAAATGAAGCCTGGTTAACAAGCCCCCATTTGGGGCCCAGCCCCCATCTGGCCACAGTATCGTAACACTCCTGCACACCAACCTTGAGTCCATCATACACCCGAACCCCCGGCCCTGAGCCCCTCATGCCCCACATCCCCATACTTCTGCACCCCACCTTCAGACTCCTGCACCCCACCTCCAGACTCCTGCACTCTAACATCCCCTGCCATAACACTCCTGCACCTCCACACATACCACCCTTGTGCCCTGAGTCCATCATACACCCTATCTCCAGCCCTGAGCCCCTTGTACATCCCAATCCAGACTCCTGCATCCCTACATCACGAACACCCTTCCATAATATTGACAGAAGACAGCCTGAATGCATGCATTAAGTTGGATTTGACCAGTTATGATGTAAACTTCAAAGAAATGTGTGAAAAGATGCAGCAGCAGAAGTCCCATTAAATAAAGTCTGTGAGTACAATGTTTCATTTATGCTATTATTAATCATTATGTCAATTATCAATAATATTACGTATATTTTCAGTCATGCAAACGGACATTCTTATATGGCTCTTTGTTGACCACATGTTCTGAATTTTGATGTAATTTGGCTCTTTGCTTTGAAAGGGTTGCCGACCCCTCTGATCAAGGGGACTGATCATTGAAAAATTCCCCTCTTCTGTTCATCTGCTTGTAAACATCTGGCACTGGCCAATGCCAGAAGAAAGGAAACTGGACTAGATGATCCATTGGTCTGACCGTTGGCAAGTCTACACTTAAAACACTACATCAGTTTTGTTGCAGTGAATGAAGATGCACTTGAATGAAGATGATCTAAGCCAATGGGAGAGCTCTCTCCCATTGCTGTAGTGAATCTACCTTCCTAAAAGGCAGTAGCTATGTCCACAGGAGGTCTCCCACTGATACAGGACTGCCTAACTGTTGGGTTAGATTGCTATGACTATGTCACATGGGGGATAGTTTTCACTAGTGAGCAATGAAGGTATTCCAACATAGAGAACATAAAGTGTAAACCAAACCTCAGTATGGCCCTTCTTATGTACTGTTATCTTCACTTTTTTAGAGGTGGAACTTGGGGAACAATTATACTAATGAAGGGTCAATTTGTGCCTTAAAGCACAGATCTCCAGTGAGAACTCCAGTGTTGCAGTTGAGATCAATGAAAGTGCCTGAGATAGAGCCTCCTCAGAGGAAAAGAGAGTGAGCTTCCAACAGGGCGTTCTTCACAAAGACCTTTCAATTTGAATATAATTCTTCACTTTGATCTGAAATAGCCCATACCTGTTGGCCTTCCTGTTATGTGGCAAAACCCATCTGTCTGACATGGCTCTTGGGGAGGGCTGGAGTACTTGGTAAGAAGTTTTGTCTTTGCGTGTTGGGCATGTGAAGGATTCTAAGGATTAAAACTTGTTCCAACTAGTTATTTATGATGTTGGGGGGGGGGCGTATGTGCGTTAGCATTCTGCTCTGGCCAGGCCAGGTTGACCTCACTGCAGGTGGGGTCTGCTTAGGCTGAGCCAGCCACACTGCAGGCAGAAAGTTGCTCCAGCCCAGCTGTCCTGGAGCACCCCCAACCCACAGTGTGGCACAGAGGGCCCAGCCAGGTTGGAGCACTCCCATCTCATAGCACAGGGGGCCCAGCCAGCCAAGCCACTGGTTAACAGGTTAGCAATAAGCATCACCCAGTAATGGTGATGCTTATCGGTTACACCCCTAACTCTTTGCTGGACATGCTTCTCAAAGGGAGGACAGCTGCACTTATGTTGCCCAGTCACAGAGTTTTGTGAGATCCCTTTGTAATTCTTTGCAGCCAGCTTTGGCCTTCACTATTTTGTATCATCTGCACATTTTACCACCTCACTCCCCCCACCCCTGTTTTAAGAAGTTTAACAGCAGGGGGTCCAAATGCAGATCCCTGCAGTAGCACCGTTATTTATTCCTGTTCTTTTCCTGTCTTTTAAGTGGCGGGTACCTGGCAATGTCTTCATGAGGGTCTAAGGGTCTTTCAAGGACTTGACTAACTAGCCCTTTGTTATCTCAATCACCCTGCCTCCCTCTGGTCATAAACAAGCTCCCTGCCCAAAGGCAAAGGATGACAGGTAAGAGCTGCCTCTGCAGCTGGGAACTGCGCTTTAACCTGCTGCAAGTATGAAATTCAGGGGTTCTAACTTTAGGGGGGGGCTACAGACCCCTCTAGCCCCCCCCCATAAATGGTGCCCTTGGGCCGTGCCCCTCCTCCCCGCCCCTATGGGGCTGGCACCCCTGCAGTAAATGGAATCTCCGAGCAGGGACAGGCGACCCGCCGCGCACGCGCAACAGATTTTTCCGGCACTGGTGTAGCGCTTCCTGAGCTGTCAAGTTAGCCTGCCACAATACGCATGCGTGCTCACTGCACACTCCCCCTCAACCGTTGGGGCCGTAAAGGGGGCGGAGGAGTGGGCCCAACGTTGTTCTTGGGGAGCATGCGCGGTAGGCACCCGGAGACTCCCTGCGTACTCGCGCACGCGGTGTCGGTTGCGTGTACGCTTGGTCGCCCGTCAGGGCCGCGGCGGCTGCGCAGTCGCTGCTCTGTGGCTACCGGCCCGGAGCGCCCCTCTGAGGCGCTCGGCGGGTGGTTGAGCGGGACGGAGGGCCCGGGCGGAAGCAGCAGGGCCCAGGGGGCCGCTCCCGCCCCCGCTTCTTCCTCGCCCCCCCAGCTGGCGCTGCTGGTGATGCAGCCCTGCCGTGGCGGCCACGAGGAGGCGGCGGGGGGGATCGTGCGCCACCAGGGCCCCGCGCAGGCCCCGGAGCCCCCCGGCGGCCTCATGCTCCTCTGCGAGCTGGGCCCCAGCGAAGGCGATGGGGACGCGGCTGAGGAGGGCGAGCCGGCGGGCGGCGAGGGCGCGGCCAGCCCGGAGGAGCTGGAGGACGAGGAGGCGGCGGCGACCTCCGGCGGGGAGGCCCCCCCGGGGGGCGGGGGCTACAAGAGCTGCACGTACCAGGGCTGCAGCGAGACCACCACGCAGGTGGCCAAGCAGCGCAAGCCCTGGATGTGCAAGCGCCACCGCAACAAGATGTACAAGGACAAGTACAAGCGCAAGAAAAGCGACCAGGCACTGGGGGGTGGCGGGGCCGGGGCGCCCGCACCGCAGGGCGGGGCCGCCACCCCGGGGGGCAGCGCGAGGGCCGAGGTGAGGAGTTAGTGCCCAGCTCGCCGCTGAGCCCGTGTGCGAGGTGGTAGGGCACCGAACTGCGCGGGGGGAGGACAGCGGAGACTGCATAACGGCCCCGCATAGTCCGCGCTGCAGCGCCCAGAATCACTTGGGCTAGGGGTAATCAGCTTTTTGGGGTTCCCCTAATAGAGGGGAGACCTAGCCTGCTGTTGTATGCGGCCGGAGAGCCACGGAACTCTCCTTGTTCTCGTTTCCACGAAGGTGAAGTATGGCACTAGTTATTCACATCATCTACCAGCTTTGGTCTGCTTCCCCCCCCCCAAAAAAAAATTAGTTCTTTTTAACGAGCCTGTTAGCTTGGTGTGATTGCCTGGCCTGGTTTGTCTAAATATGTTTGTGGTGGCCCAGTCAACACTCGTATTATACACTGAGGTTACTGTGCCGGTACAAGCCTTCCAGGGAATAATTGGCCATTTTCCTGCTTTCTCCTGTGATACACTTATGAAGCCCTCTAAGTGCTTGTCTGATACTAGACTCCCAACATCTAAGAACTATACTGAGACTGCAACCTCTTAATAAATGTTATCTACAGTTCTATAGTTATCTATAGATCTAGAAACAGAGGCACAGTAAATCAGTGGCAGAGTTGATATAGCATTCAGCTTGTGTTTTTGGCAGTTTTGGCTCAGTCCCAAACTCTATACAGTGTAAATGCTATACAGTGTAAAAGTGAAATGTGTTCACTTTTTTTGATTGTCTCCCTTTGGTATATATGGTCATGCCAGTTTTCTTCCACAATTTGATCTGAGGAAGTGGGTCTGGCCCATGAAAGCTCATCACCTAATAAACCATCTTAGTCTTTAAAGTGCTGCATAGTCCTGTCTTTTGTTTCAGCTAGACCAGACTAACATGGTTACATCTCTATTACTATTCTATACAGTGTAGTCTTAGCAGTGCCATAATTTTTATAAAGTGTTTTAAAGCAGATTTTTTGTGTGTATGCATTGTATTTTGGAATAGTATTGGGAAGGAGGAAAACATATTTCTTCCATTAAATAAAAAAAATGGTGGAGGCACTTTGTACAGTGAAGGGATGGAAGGGACTGGATTCTTCTTTTTCCACAATTATATAGGATCTACATTAGGCTTTGAACGTTAGTGAGATTCAAGAGATGTAATATATGCATCTTGTAAAGATTAGGGCTTTTGACATTTAAAATTAGATTATATGCTCTCAAACACTGTAGACAATCTTGTTCATCTCCTGGGGAAGAGAACTAGATGTTCTAATAAGTATTTTTCATTTGTTTTTTTTTCCTTCAACAATGTTGGCATAGCAGGTGCTAGGATGGTATTTTGTCTGACCTCTTTCAGTTGGAAGAATAGTTAGCAAACTTAAGGCCACTTCAGACCAGAGAGAAAACAGTGTGAGGAATCTGCAGGGTATTGTGAAGTTAGCACTTTATGTATGCTAAAATGTGGCTAGAATTTCCTGGGCTGGGAGTAAAGCCTGACTTGGCCTCCAGCCTCTTATACTAGAGCACGAGTGGACAAACTTACTGACTCTCTCTTAAATAGGACAATCTTCAGAAGCTCAAGAACTGTGAGGCACCTGCCAGGGTTTGGGTCTTCAACCCTCTAGGGAGTGAGTAGCTCATGTGGCGCTCTGTCCTTGAGCCTCACTTAAATTGTAAAAGAGATACAGTTTGGCCACTCCTCCTCTCTACATACATTACTTTCAGGGAAATGTTAAAAAGTGTGGGTGAATTATTGGGCTGATTAATCTATTTGATTAAAAATAATTTAAAGTTTATTAGCTGTGGTAACTTGGTTAGGAGTCTTATTTTGAAATCTAATTCACCAGTTTCTGGTCTCTACAGCTAGTGGAGACTGGAAGAATTATGGAGTGAAAGGGAGAAAACAGAACATTGGGTGGATTCTTTTCCTCTCTGGTATGCCTCCTTTCCTTCCACAGGTTAGGAAGAGGAAGCAGGCCCTTTTATTCTGAGGCCTTTCCCCTGTAGAAACGAAAAATGCATTGTAATGACAACATATAATATCCATCTTCCTATTGTATTTTGTTTCTTGTGTCCAGGATTGTGTTGAAGGTTCAGTTTCTGTTACAAAACAAAGAACAGGATCTATTGGAGATCGCCCAGCAAGACCAACTCTTTTAGAACAAGTATTGAATCAGAAAAGACTGGTAAGTACCCTGGCTTCTCAACCTCATCATGGGCTCATCCAATACTGCCTGTATGACCCTGAGGGTGTCATATGACCTACAACTCTGTGTTGACTAAGATTGCATGTTGAAAACCACTGGTGTATATAATCTTACTATATATTTTAGAAACTTTGTGCATTTGCCTGTCCATTTGTTCAAGTACTTCTCCTACACAGTCAGAGCTAGGACCACTAACTTTGGTGGTCCACTTATCATAGCTTAAAGCAAGGTCAGAGTTTGGTTGTGCCAGGACAATGCAGTGTGCATGGAATGCAGTTGTTTCACATCAAATGGAAAGGGAGGGGTATGATAGCTGGGATAGTTATAGAAACAAATGATCATAGGTGAGCAGCAAGTGCCAAAGCCTGGCAGTACAGCCTCTGCCACCCAGGCTCCAGGGAGAAGCTGGCATGTGGGCTGTATGGTTCCCACTGCCTTGGGCTAGCTCTGTTTTCTGCCCACAAACAGGAAAAGTGAGGCACAGGTTCTCCAGTTTTCAGTGCTTTACCCTTTTCTTTCTCTCATTGAGAAAGATCCCTTTGCTTTTAATATATCCCACCTGGGGCAATGAATATGGGAAGCAGGAGGACATTATCTTATAAACCATAGGGATATTTGTAAATGTAATGTTACCTGTATACAACTTTAGAAAAGAGCAGAATCTTACGAAAAATTGAAGGATGAAAACATTCCATAATAGGATACATAATATGTAGGACTTTTATAGCACCTTTTTTCAAGGATCTCAGTTTAAGTACTCTTTCTGAGAGTTACATAATTATTGCTATACTGCACATGGTGGGAAGGGGGAAATTGTGGCACAAAAGTTGTGATTTTGGCCAAGGTTCATAGCATAGTAGTAGTGCCAGGAATAAAACCCAAAGCTTTTGACTTCCATTCTCTTCACTCGTCACAACAAAGTGCTTCCTTTCATTCTTTCATTAAGTTGTTTATTTCTGTATGGTGACCAGTTAGTATAATAAACTATAAATATTTTATATTTATAGAAATCACACTTTAGTGACAGGCTCCGTTTCTCCAAAGGAGCAGGGCTTTGAGGTACTTTGCTGTATGGAATACAGGACGTGTAGTTGAAAATAAAAATGTTTAACAGCATTTTAAAAGCCAATGTTTAAACTGTAATACTGCATACTTTTGTTGTTTAAACAAAAATAAATTACTGTCATATAGACAAAGTGGCATATTGTGCACACGTTTGTCTTGATTAAGTTAACTGGAGGTGTTAACATTAACTTCATTCCTTTTGTAGGATTGTGTAATGAGGGAAACTATTCCCACTTTGATTTGTGGGCATGTTTTTGTAATCTATTACTTTTATTTAATTTCAATTTATAAAGTGGTGTACATGAACAGGTATAATGTATAGTTCACTAATAGGGGATTCTTTTCTATTCTAAATATTTTGGTACCAATTCAAAATATTCTCTCTTCTTTCTTTAAGTCCTTATTAAGAAGTCCAGAGGTGGTACAGTTTCTGCAGAAACAGCAGCAACTGCTAAGTCAACAGGCTTTGGAACAAAGGCAGCATCAGTTTCCAGGAGCATCTGTGTAATGGGGACAAGATCTGCAGAAGAATCTCATAATGAAGTAGTAGAGAGATGTATTTTACATATGTGAAGAAGACGAGTTAAATATTAAGATGGAAGACTAAAATTTTTGCTGCTGTATCATACTTGTTTTGTGATTGCACTTTTGGGGTTCTGAGCTGCATAGATGTCTACAAATTTGTGAGTAAATCAGGAGGAATCTGTCTCCCTATTCTGTTTTAGAAATTTAACTTATTCATAATTTTTGTATAAGTGTAATTATTAGTAATCCTTATATAACCCCTACTTGTATCAAAGTCTTCCATTATAAACTAAACATTTTGCTGTGTGAAAGACTTCATAGCTTCAATGTAGTCACTCTTAGATGGCAATCATTGAAGAAAAAAGAAGCAATTACTTTCTGTGGAAGTTGTATAATTAAAAAAAAAAAAAAGTACTGACTTTGAGCCAACTCAGTAAGATGACATCGTAACAAATTGCTCAGGGTATAGGAGACTTGGAGTCATTAGATTCTGTTGCACTAACAGTTACAGACAAAATATTGCCCTGCAGTAGCTGCACTAATGGCTGACTTCAAATCATGGATCCTTTTTGTGTATGTTCATAATTCACAAGTCTGGTTAAACAATCCAATCTAACTGTTCTTACTAAAAGAAGTACTATAGGGCTGTAACCAGCACAATGGGTAGTTGAAAGGAATTGATGTGGAAAATGGCCCCAGGATGACTAGAAAGGAGAAATTGCCATTTAAAGAAAGAACTGAAGTGGAAAAAAGTAACCCAAGGCTTTTTCATTGTTTACATGACCTTTCATTATCAAATGCTCGGGAACATCACAAAAGGTAATATTTAAAAAATTGGTGGTCAATAGTAGTGGACCATAGCTTTCTGAGTGATATTGAAATAATGTGGCTGCCCCTGAATGAACCAGTTTAATAATTATATTAATTATTATTTACAGGGCTTGACAAGCGGCGGTTTGGCACGCTGTGCATGCACAGACCGCGCTGCACATGCGCTGATTGTGTTGCGGCGCCGTGCCGGGCTAAACTCTACTCGCCACAGGCAAGTAGATTGCCCTAATTGTCAAGCCCTGATTATTTATTTGTGTTGGATTTGAAAGCACATCTACACAGCAGGGCTAAAGTTGAATTAAGCTACGCAACTTCAGCTATGCCTTTAGCCCTGCTGTGTAGATGTGCCCTTAGAGAGTTGAAATTGCAAAAGCTGAATTAAGCTCTGTCTACACAGCAGGAAGCCAAAGGAAGGACTCTTCCTTCGATTTCCCTTACTCCTTGTGAAATGAGTTACCATGAGTTGGAGTAAGAAGTCCTCCAGCTTGACATTATTTCAAAGTAAAGGCTTGTAGTGTAGACACACACTATAAATAATGCTGCTGTGTAGATGTACCCCAAGTGAATAAAATGAAATATTTAGAGTTGTTGAATTTAGTTATTACAGCTGTGCAAAGAGTAAAATTAATTCCATATCACTTGCTCCTTATCAGTAATCTTCCTCCTCCAAAAAAAAAACTTTTTAAAGAGCTCCATACAAAAGAAATAGAAACTAATCCACACACATTTCTAGTAAATATGGTTAATTTTAACCATTGGTTTTACCTATTTAAGAATCCAAATATTATATTACAAAATAATCCTGAATTTTACTAGAAAATTAATTTAAATACTAAAAGACAGGGTTTTTAAGCAATTGTATAGGTAATTATTAAGCTGTGATCTGGTACAAACTTTGTTAGGTCCTCTAAGAATCAGCTTAAGAATATTTTTGTTTATAAGATGTATTTATTTACAGAAATTGTTTAGATGGGGATATATTAAACAGCAGTTGTGTATGTGTCTGGAATTGTGCAGGTGGTTCTCATTTCAAACATATTTAAGAAATTGTGTTAAACTTTCGCACTAAGTGTTTTGAGAAACTTTTTTGTAAAAACCCGTTTTCCTTGGGGTTTTTTTCCTACTTGAACCTATTATATACTCATTTTTACGTACTTCTGTATTCAAATGATTAGCTCTGGTTAGGTAGCCTTTAACTTTGTTGTATTTCTAAACTGCTTGTGTTCTTGGAGAGAAACCCCACATTTAAAAAGAAGCAAGAAAAAATCAAACTGTTTTCAGCATGTAAATAGTATTTTTAATTTTTATATAATTTTTTTTTATAGATTTTTTTTTTTTTTTTTTTTACTCCTTTTTATATAGAAGAAAGTAGTATTCACTTGTCTAATTTGGCTAAGATTTTTGTGTGAAAACGTTTCGGGAGGCAACTTGCAATTTAGTTAGTTTAAAAAAGCTACAGTAGTCTTAGGCACTATACTTGCCCCAGAGCTCCCATGCCAATTAGGATTTTTACAATCTCATTTTCTTTAAAAATAAGTGGGTTTTTTTGTTTGTTTTTTTTTTTTTTTTTTCTGGACTGTTATGCGTGGGCCCAGCAAATTGCTAAGAACAGCAATACTGTATCAGGCCTGTAGTCCATTCAGCCAGAGCCACATTAAGAAAGGGGATTTAGGGGCTGCAGCCCAAAGCCCCAGGCTAATGGGGGTGACCATGCAAAAGATCTGAGCTGCCAAAAGTCCAGATCTTCTTGCAGGGTCCCCTTAGCCTGAGGCCTTGGGCTGCAACCAATGAAGCCCCTGCTTTATTCAGTGCTGCTTTCTGTCCACTGGACTGGAGGCGCGTCATCACGAGTGCTGGGGGAAGGTCCGTCCCCATGCTGTCCTTGGCTGCAGGCTCTGCCCTCACAGCTCCCAATAGCTGGAAATTGCAGGCAGGTGCAAGGAAGGGGGGGAGGGAGGTTGGGGGGGGGGGGGGAGAAGGGCTGCACTGAGCCACCTGTCCCGCTACACCAAATAGGTGCTGCACCAGATAAATTCTTCACACCCAACCTCCTGCACCATCCCTGAGCCCACTCCAGTTCCCTAACTCACACCTAGATCCTGCACCTCCACCCTCTGTCTTGAGCCTCTTCCCCTACGCCAAATCCCTTGGGCTCTGCCCGGAGCCCCTTTCTGTACCACAAGTGTCTCTTCCTCAGCCCCCACAGAAAGCCCACACCCCCAGTTGGAGCCCTCAACACCTGCCTCAGCCTACTCTGAACCCCTCAATTTTGGCCCCACCCCAGAGCTTAAAGGCCTCCACAAAAATCTAATAGCTCCCAGCCCTCAAGAGTTAATTCAGCCCTGCATCCAACCTGGTATCCTGTCTCCTGACAGTGGTCAAGGCCAGATGCTTCATAGAGGAGGAACAAAATAATTATTAGGTGCTCTGTTCTTTGTCATCGGCTCCCAGCTTCTAAGGAAGATTTAGCATGCCCAGAGTTTGGGGTGGCATCCCTAGTCATCTTGGCTAATTGCATTGATGAACTTAGAATCTTTTCTAACTGTTAAGAGTTTTGGTCTTCACAGCATCCCCTGACAATGAGTTGTGCCAGTTGACTGTACACTGTGTGAAGAACTTCCTTTTGTTTGTTTTAAACCTGCTGCCTATTAATTTCATTGATGATCCCTGGTTCTTGTAAAGGGGTAAAAAACTTTCTCTAAACCATTCATGATTTTACCAACCTTGTCATTCCCCTCTCCCTTCATTATCTTTTTTCAAGCTGAAAAGTCCCAGTCTTTTAATCTCGTACGGAACAGCCTTTGTAAATCCACTTCCAGATCTACTCTATATAGACCTATTTCTTCTGGCTGCCCCATTTCAAAAAAAGATATCGGCATCGACAAAGGTACAGAGAATGACAACAAAAATGATTATGGATACAAAGTGCTGTCAAATTAAAAAATCAAATATTCTTTTTAAACTTTTATAGTAGTTAACATGACTGTTACAATACACAGTTGTTATAATTTGATTTGTTAATGGTGTGTGTTCCTGAAATGTCATTCAAAATATGCATTCTCTCTGAATTATGGTTGTGAATGTTTCAGTTGAAGGTCTGATTCAGGAAATCCTCCATGTAGACAGAGCTTACCAGTAGCTTGCAGCATTTGGATATTGTGAAGCTGACATCATTAAGGCTAGGTCTACACTGCAGAGTTTTTCCACAAAAACCCATGGAGTGTCCACACCTCAAGTGTGTTTTTGCGCAAGTAAAACGAAAGAACAGAGGGGTTTTTCCAGGTGTAGGTATTCCTCCTTCTATGAGGAATAACTCCTTTTTGCACAAGAGCTCTTGCACAAAAAGGTGTGGGGGGACGGGGAACAGTGTTTTTGCGCAAAAAGAGGCAACTGAAAAAAGCACAGTGCCCTGGTGGCCATTCTGTAAATAGCAATCAGTTTCCTTTCGAGAGAGCGTCCATGCAGTTTGGGTGCTCTCATGTGCAAAAGTGCATCACTTTTTCAATGTGCCTTTGCAGTGTGGACGCGATCTTGCGCAAGAAGTTTTTTGCAGAAGATCTCTTCCATGAAAAGCTTCTTGCGCAGGAAGCCTGTAGTGTAGACATAGCCTAAAATAGTGTGATATTTCTGTTAAAAATGTGACCTTAATTTACTAAGTTGAGGTGATAACTCGGGGTAGTAGTTTGCTGTTTGCGATTTGCAGCATTTGTAAAGTTTATTAGGAGCATTACAATTTAAGGATGTGACATAAAAAGACTTCAGTTAGAACTATGCTTCAAGAACTAGCTTTATCTTACAACAAAGGATAAAATACATGGGATGAAAATAAAAAGAGATGCAAAAAAGGAAAGCAGAATAATTCATGTTGGGACTAACAACTTCTTTGTGGGGTTTGTTATCCTTGTATTGATAACTTGTTATTCTTTTGTCTGTCCAGTACACAGAAATAACAGCTGGTGTTGATTAGATTTCACGCTGATTGCCCTTGACAGTCTAACAAGGAAGCTGTATTTTTCACATGCCTCTCTTTAAACTGTGTGAGATACTGGCATCTGAAAATTAGAAATTAGCATGCAGTGCTTAAATAGGGTACTTCTTTGAATGCACATTGCATAATACAAATATCCATTATTTACCACCTTGCAAGCTGACTGAAATCAGAAATACATGGTCTGTGCTATTTTAATATTGGTTAGCATCATTTTCTCATGTATGATATAATTTATTTGGATCAGAGTATCCTGTGTGTTTCTCAGTTCCTTTTTCAGAGTTTAATATATCAAATAACAAATGTATTTGATAGATCTAGTTTCTTAAAGGCACACATTTTCAACAGTGAGGGTGATTAATCATGGCACAAGCTACAAAAGGAAATGGTATGTTCTCCATCTCTTGAAGTCCTCAGATCAGACTGGATGACTTTCTGGAATATTTAGTCTTGACAAGTTAGTGGGCTTTTATTCCCAATAATTTGATTCATTGGAACACTCACCTGGGATGCTGAAAGACAGAGATTCAAACCTTTATTTTGCCTGATTTGAAACAAACTAGGGGTGTAAAATGCTGTTTAAAATATTAACTGACAAAATTATATGTTTAACCAGCCTGATGCTTGTTAATCAGTCACCCTGGTGAGCATGCTGGTAAGGCAATACTTTCTGGGTGACCGGTTATCCGCTTACATTCTTAAGTGAATCTTTAACCCTTAAAGACCAACCTATTGTTCTTATTGTTGGAAATGTGCCTGACTTTATGGCAGCCTTTTTATACAGGAATATGGGAAGTCAGCACAGAAAGCAGATTGATGACCAACACACTGACCTGTGTTAATGCAGCAGAATAGGTACTTTTGCAGTCCATAAACCCAAATAGCTGGCCTGCTAATGTGGACAAATAAGAGAGTGGATGCCTATGTAGAAAGTATAACATGTATTGAATAGATCATCACAGGGTCCATCCTCTTCAAGAACTATGGAGGTGCTGTAATACCTGGCCTGAGAACACTGAAACTTGAAATAGCAACCTGATCATCTTCTCTCATAGATGAATGTGGCAGATTCAGCATCAGAAACAACATTCTGTATCCAGGCCACTCCGTTTACTCGGTGAGTGTGTAGCCTGCACAGATGTTTGTGAACCTTGATAGGCCATCTGGTAGAACATTTGATCTAGGAAATTATATTCAATAATGGCTTTGGTGTGGATCATGATCAGTGTCATACCATATAAACAACATAGAAAGAAGCAAGATTGGACACAGATCAGTGTGACCTGTTGTGAATCTGGTTTCACTTTAACAGTCTTGGTAAGCGATTGAAGGAGCAGAAATACTAGTTTTTTCCCAGTCTTATTCCAGCCTTGGATTGATAGCAAAGACTCCTATGTACGCTGTTTAACTGTTGTATACATTTGAAACAGGGTGCTTTAAAAAAAACAATGTCTATTTAAATCAGATTTTATTTTTAAATAATAAAATACTGAATATCTCTTTTTCTCATAAGTTATAATTAAACAAACATGCTAAACCTAGACTTACATTCATAAGTGATTTAATGGCTCTCTATCCAGCCTAACTACCAGCTCTTGCTTCTGGGCTTTCAGTTTCTGTTTCTTGGCAGGCTAAAGTCACGTGCAAAGAAAGACATAGATTGGATAGGATTGTTGTTCTATGTTAATGTTGTGGTGTAACTGGGTCAAGCAAGGCCCAGGAGTTAAGACACTGTCTCAGACAGACAATATATAGGAAAGGATGGAGGCAGATCAGAAAAGGAACAGTGGAGTGGATGGGAAAGAAAAAGAGAAGACATTACTCCATACACTCATAGCTTCCTATATCCTCCCACAGTTTTGCCACAGAAGAACTATCATGGCTTCTCAGTGTAAGAAAAAAATATTCCCAGAAAAGGTCTAAAAGAAATTCCTTTCCTGAGTAAAAAAGGAAAATGTGTCAAGTGTAAGCAGTGCAAGAATGAAACATAAGGAAAACCGCTTAGTAGGAAAAAATGATGTAGAGGGAGCTGTGGATCTGTCTGAAGAATAAAGCTGATCAATTGGTTAAATAATCCATTTGCAATGCATCATTCTTCAAGATTCTCTCTATGCCTCTTATAAATGTGATTTTTAAAAAATAAATTCCCAAACTGTTTGCTATGTTGGATTTGCTTTAAAAAAAAAAAAAGTTCTAAACCTAGTTAACAAATTACACAATCCATATGAATTAGCTAAGAAACTATCACCCAAGTAGATGGTACAGAAAGATGCAGTAAGAGAAATCTAAAGTTGCCAGTTGCCACTGGCTGTCATTTTCTTATTACATAATACATGCCCCTTATTTTGGAACATCATGGCTACAGACTATAATGGTGATGCCATAAGTCTACTCCCTATATTACTACAACATTACTCAGTTTGCCTAAAGGGACCCTATCCTGTACTTTTTTTTTTCCCCCTTAAAAATCAAGTACCAGTGAGGCTTACTCCAAAATTAAGTACAGTCTTAGGTTGGTGGTGGTTTTTGTAATTGGATCTACATCCTTGCTGGAAAAAATGTAAATGATTAACCAAATAACAGAAAGACTCTTCAAAATCATTTTTTCATTTTGTTTTAAAATCTCATTTGTTTATCTGCAACAACTTCAGAGTCATCCAGTGGTACTTTTAGCAGCAGTGTTTCAACAAAACTATTTCTGATGACAAAGTATCAGTAGCAAGCAAGAGATTTCCATCATCCTGAAAAACTACCAAGGGATGGGTTTGTAAGAAGGACCAGCAAATACCAACGAGAAACCATAGGTGAAAAAGATTAATCTATTCATTCCACAAATTCTCTTTTGAATTGTTAAAAATTAACAACTGGCATTGCTGAGGCCTTCCAACCAGGCTTCCCTCTATCTGGTAGACAGACATTGGTGGAAGGTTACTAGACTTACTTAATTGAAGTCCAGAAGGTCAATTGTGGCAGTGTCAATATTCCATTTAGTGAAGACATGGCCGGAGGTGATTTGGTAGATATCAGCCTCCATGCCCCCTACAGCTAAGTAGGAAGAGAGGAGTTATTTCATGCCTCAAAAAGATTACGAGAAACTCTTCACTCACCTCAAACAAGGCATGTTAGTAGTGGACATGGCAAATCATAAGGAATGGCAAGGTTAATGTGGGCCTGCTTCCAAGTCCAAGGAGGCAAAGAAACTGGACATCTTTGGCCACAAAGTCTACGTGAGTAATGCAGGAGCTAGTGGCCAGCCAACAAGGTATTCTTAGCCTTCAACGCCTGGAGTGCGTTGGCTAAATTCAGAGAGTTTATCCCACTGGATTCTTGTACAGAGTTCGTGGCTCTCCTGGAGGAAGGTAAGCCGCTCTGGTCTCAGTTGACTCTACCACCAGCACCATGGCTATTACAGTCATGACGAGGCACAGTGCCTGGCTGCTGGTCTTGGGCACACTCCCAGAAGAACAGAACACTATTCAGGACTTATCCTTTCATTGTGTGGGGTTTTCCAAGGAGAACTCAGACTTGAATTTAGACAGTCTTAAAAGACTCAAGGGCAACATTAAAATCCCCAGGGAAAAACACTGTGGCACCCCAGAGAAAGCCCTTTAAACCTCAGCCCCTTCATCTTTCTTTTCTGGCCATCAAAGGCAGGGCCAGAATAGAAGGAGGGGCAGAGATAACAAGAGGTGCCAGTCACACTCTTTCTGAGGCCAAGGGCAGGGATCCTCTAAACATCCCCAGGAGCCAAAATCCAACTTTTGAGAGTGCACCTGAGGACAGGCACCAAACCCAGCCCAGATCCTTACCCACCCTTCATGAATTATCTATCCCACTTCTATCATGCCTGATCCCAGATTACCTCAGACTAAGCATGGTAGGAATGGGATATTCTATCCAGTTCTGTTCCCTACCATCCACCCAGTCTCCATCCTTCTTCAGGGACCCTTTTCATGAACACTTCCTTCTGCAGGAAGTGCAGTCGCTCCTTGCTCTGGGAGCAATAGAAGAGGTTCCTCAGGAATTCAGGGCAAGGGGTTTTATGCCTGATATTTCCTAATCCCCAAACTGAAAGGGGGACTCAGGCCTATTCTGGTCCTGCGAGACTTCAACACATTCTTCAAGAAAACACAGTTTTGCATGATCTTCCCAAGCCACCATCATTCCTTCCCTAGATCTAGAGGACTGGTACGCTGCCCTCAACATGACGGGTATGTATTTCTGTATTTCCATTATCCCATCCTATAGACAGTTCCTCCACGTTGTGGTCAGTGGCCAGCATTATAAGTTCCACATGCTCCCTTTCAGGCTCTCAGCAGCTCCTTGTGTATTCACAAAGTCCATGGCAGTTGTGGCAATCTTGTTCTGCAAACATCAAGTTCAGATGTTTCCACATCTAGATGATTGGCTCATCAGGGCCAACATGAAAGCACAGGTGGCAGAGCACGTGGCACTGGCATATGCCATATTCCAGAGGTTGGATCTCATATTAAATATACCCAAATCCACCCTGGTGCCCTAGCAAAAGAGTGTGTCGGAGCTCTATTGGATTTGTCTGTCTGTGATCATTTGTTTGACTGGTGCTAGTTGCAGAGTGTTTGACCCTGTGTTTGGCAGTTTGGAAAGGGGGGCAGTTTAAAAAGTGTGAATTGGGAGTGCTTTGTTCCAGGTGGGACTTCAGAGGCTGATTGGATTGGAGGCAAGGCTTTGAGAAGGGCTTCCTGCTTGGAGCCAGCAGCCTTATAAAAAAGATAGCCAGAGCAAACGGCGTGAGCAGCCAACAGGGAATTTGCCTGAGAGTTTGCCTTAGGGGAGCCCCACAGAGGTTGGTCTTTTTGTTCTCTTTTCCCCCCTTCGGGGTTCAGGGGACAATAAAAAGAATATCTGAGGAGTCTCTCAGAAGAAAGACAGAATGCATAGTGAAAGGTCAGCTGTTGTAACCTGCACAGCATGTGCCATGTTTGTCTTTCTCCTAGAAGATAGAAGGGATTTCATCTGTACTAAATACAAGCTAGTCTCCATATTGGAAGAGAAGATTAAAGGACTAGAGGCCCAAGTATCAACCTTACGCTCCATCAGAGAAGATGAAGACTTTCTGGATAGAAGACAGCATTTGATGCTGCAGGCACAGCAGGCTGAAGAACCAGTGAAGGCAGGACAGAACAGGGAAGAAAATTGGCAGCATGTGACCTCCAGGAGAAGAAAGATAACTCAGGTATCCCCAATCACAATAGAAGTAAAAACCACTTTCAGACTGTCCGCACAGGCACTATGGTGGAGGATGCTTTGGCAGAGACTTCTGAGGGAAGGGATCAGAAGGAGACCCCATCAACCACAAGGCATGGGATGCATAGTCCTAAAGATGGGGGTTCCACAACCACTACTCCCTAGAGAAGAAGACAGGTGGTGGTGGCCAGGGACTCCCACCTGAAAAGGATGGAGCCACCCATCTGCCATCCAGACTGGGAATCTCAAGAAGTGTGCTGCTTACCTGGAGCGAGAATTCAGGATGTGACCCAGAGTTTTCTGAGACTGATCAAATCTTTGGGATTGCTACCCCTTCCTACTTCTCCATGTATGAACTAGCAATACTGCCAAGAATGACCTTGAGCAGCTCACTGCAGATTATGTAGTGCTGGGAAGAAGCATCAAGGAGTTTGAGGCTCAAGTGGTGTTCTCGTTCATCTTCCCTGTTGAAGGAAAAGGTCCAGATAGGAATAATCAAATTTTGGAAGTAAATGCATAGTTGTGCAAGTGGTATCGGAGAGAAGGCTTTGGTTTCTTCAACCATGAGATGCTGCTTCATTAAAACCATTAGATTTATTAGGAACTGGGGAAACTTTTGGGATAGGGGGAGCCTATACAGGAAGGATGGGCTCCACCTAAACCAAAATGGATCCAGATTGCTGTCATTTAACATTAAAAGGTTGAGAGCAGTTTTTAAACTAAGGGCTGGGGGAAAGCTGACGGGTGCGGAGGAGCACACGGATCGGACAGAGACATCTGTTAGGGGAGCTTCTATTAATAGAGATGCTCTATGTTCTAGTCAGGAGGAGAGGAGGAAAGTATGGCTCAGCTCAGATGAGACACAGTCAAATGAAAAAGAGTCTAACACATCAAGAAATGGCAGACAGATAAATAGTGACAGATTATTAAACTGCTTATACACAAATGCTAGAAGTCTAAATAGTAAAATGGGTGAACTAGAGTGCCTAGTTTTAAAGGGAGATATTGATATAATAGGCATCACAGAAACTTGGTGGAATGAGGACAATCAATGGGACACAGTCATACCAGGGTACAAAATATATCAGAAGGACAGAACAGGTCGCGCTGATGGGGGAGTGGTCCTATACATGAAAGAAAATATAGAATCAAATGAAGTAAAAATAATAAATGAGCCAAAATGTTCCATAAAATCTCTATGGATAGTAATTCCATGCTCCAATAATATTATATATTATTATCGACCAACTGATCAGGACAGTGGTAGTGACTATGAAATGCTAAGGGAGATTAGAGAGGCTATCAAATTAAAAGACTTGATAATAGTGGGGGATTTAATCTATCCCCATATTTACAGGGTACATGTCACCTCAGGAAGGGAGGCAGAGATAAAATTTCTTGATACGTTAAATGACTGCTTCTTGGAGTCTGGAACCCACAAGGGGAGAGGCTATTCTTGATTTAGTCCTAAGTGGAACGCATAATCTGGTTCAAGAGGTAAATATAACTGGACCACCTGGAAATAGTGACCATAATATACTAAAGTTTAATATCCCTGTGGTGGGAAAAACACCTCAGCAGCCCAACACTGTGGTATTTAATTTCAGAAAGGGGAACTACACAAAAATGAGGAAGTTAGTTAAACAGAAATTAAAAGGTACAGTGACAAAAGTAAAATCAAAGACACTGTTATAAAGGCCCAACTTAAATGTACACCCCAAATTAAAAAATACAGTAAGAGAACCAAAAAAATGCCACCGTGGCTTAACAACCAGGCAAACGAAGAAATGACAGATAGAAAGATATCTTTTAAAAAGTGGAAGTCAAATCCTAGTGAGGAAAATAGAAAGGACCATAAACTTTGTCAAATTAAGTGTAAAAATATAATAAGAAAATCCAAAAAGGAGTTTGAAGAGCAGCTAGCCAAAAATTCAAAAAGTAATAGTAAAATGTCAGAAGCAGGAAGCCAGCTAAACAACAAGTGGGGCCCTTGGATGATCGAGATGCTAAAGGAGCCCTCAAAGATGATAAAGTCATAGCGGAGAAGCTAAATGAATTCTTTGCTTCAGTCGTCACGGCTGAGGATATTGGGGACATTCCCAAATCTGAGCCATTCTTTTTAGGTGACAAATCTGAGGAATTATCCCAGATTGAGGTGTCATTAGAGGAGGTTTTGGAACAAATTGATAGCCTTAACAGTAACAAGTCATCAGGACCAGATGGCATTCACCCAAGAGTTCTGAAAGAACTCAGATGGGAAATTGCTGAACTATTAACTGTGGTTTGTAACCTATCCTTTAAATCGGCTTCCGTACCTAATGATTGGAAGATGGCTAACGTGATGCCAATATTTAAAAAGGACTCTAGAGAGTGATCCTTGCAATTACAGACCGGTAAGTCTAGCATAAGTACCAGGCAAATTAGTTGAAATTTTAGTAAAGAATAAAATTGTCAGACACATGGATGAATATAATTTGTTGAGGGAAAGTCAACATGGTTTCTGTAAAGGGACATCATGCCTTACTAATCTGCTAGAGTTTTTGGAGGGGGTAAACAAACATGTGGACAAGCGGGATCCAGTGGGTATGGTATACTTAGATTTCCAGAAGGACCTTGTTAAAGGCTCTCACCAGAGGCTATTAAGTAAAGTAAGTTTTCATTGGATAAGGGGAAGGTCCTTTTGTGGACTGATAACTGGTTAAAAGACAGGAAACAACGGGTAGGAATAAATAAGTTTTCTGAGTGGAGAGAGGTAACTAGTGGGGTCCCCCAAGTGTCTGTCCTGGGACCCATCCTAATCAACTTATTTATAAATGATCTAGAGAAAGGGGTAAACAGGGAGGTGGCAAAATTTGCAGATGATACTAAACTGCTTAAAATAGTTAAGACCAAAGCAGACTGTGAAGAGCTTCAAAAAAATCTCACCAAACTAAGTGATTGGGCCATAAAGTGGCAAATGAAATGTAATGTTGATAAATGTAAAGTAATACACATTGGATAAAATAATCCCAACTATATATACAATCTGATGGGGACTAATTTGGCTACAACTACTCAAGAGAAAGGTCTTGGAGTCATTGTGGATAGTTCTCTGAAAACATCCACTCAGTGTGCAACAGCAGTCAAAAAAGTCATTAAAAAAGGGATAGAGAATAAGACAGAAAATATCTTATTGCCTCTATATAAAACCATGGTATGCCCACATCTTGAATACTGCATATAGATGTGGTCACCTCATCTCAAAAAAGATATATTGGCATTGGAAAAGGTTCAGAAAAGGGCAACAAAAATGATTAGGGGTTTGGAATGGGTCCCATATGAAGAGAGATTAAAAGACTTGGACTTTTCAGCTTAGAAAAGAGGAGACTAAGGGGGGATATGATAGAGGTCTGTAAAATCATTACTGGTATGGAAAAAGTGAATAAGGAAAAGTTTTTTTTACTTATTCCCACAACATAAGAACTAGGGGTCAACAAATTAAATTAATAGGCAGCAGGTTTAAAAGACACAAAAGGAAGTTTTTCTTCACTCAGTGCACAGTCAACCTGTGGAACTCCTTGCCAGAGGATGTGGTGAAGGCTAGAACTTTAACAGGGTTCAAAAAAGAGCTAGATAGATTCATGAAGGTTAGGTCCATGAATGGCTATTAGCCAGGATGGGTAGGAATAGTATCCCTACCCTCTGTTTCTCTGGAGGTGGGTGATAGGGGAGGGATCACGTCAGGATTACCTGTTGTGATCCCTCCCTCTGGGGCATCCGGTATTGGCCACTGTCGACAGACAGACTACTGGGCTAGATGGACCTTTGGTCTGACCCAATATGGCCATTCTTATGTTCTTATGCTTCAGGCACAAGGATTGTTAGGAAGAGATGGAGTCCACCTAACAAAGAGAGGGAAGAGCATCTTTGCAGGCAAGCTTGCAAACCTAGTGAGGAGGGCTTTAAACTAATGTGTTGGGGGACAGTAACCTAAGCCCTGGGGTAAGTGGGAAGGTGGGATACCAGGAAGAAACACAAGGTGGAATATGAAAAAGAGGAGGACCCCTAATTCGTATGGAGAATGTAGGGCAATCAGCTAATTATCTAAGCTGTCTGTACACAAAACACAAGAAGCCTTGAAAACATACAGGAAGAATTAGAAGTCCTGGCCCAGTCAAAGAACTATGATTTGACTGGAATAACGGAGACTTGGTGGGATGACTCATGATTAGAGCACTGCCATGGAAGAATGTAAACTGTTCAGGAAGGATGGGGGAGAGAAAAGGTGGAAGAGTTGCACTGTATGTAAGAAATATTAGTAAGAGCTCTAGTGTAAAAGAGGGAGAAAAGCCTGTTGATAGTTTTTGGGCTCATCTAGACTATGCTAAAGTGTCAAAAGAGGATCTCACTTCCGATCTCACTTTTGAAAGTGAAAGTAGTCTGGACGTGTTTTTTTCCGCAAGCCCCCCCCTTTTAAAAAAGGCACGTAAACCTCATGTTTTGAGGAAAAGCGGCTTTTCGAAAAAGGGGAGGTGGTTGCCAAAAAAAACCGCATCCAGACTACTTTCACTTTTGAAAGCTCTGCTTTCGAAAGTGAGATCGGAAGAAGATATGCACATTCCCGCGGAATTTACATATCCCCTTTTGACACTTCAGTATAGTCTAGACATAGCCTTTGGGGTAAGCTTAGAGGCGGGAGCAACAGAGGTGATGTTGTGGTTGGTGTCTGCTATTGACCACCGGATCAGGTGGATGAGGTAGATGAGGCTTTCTTCAGACAACTAACAAGTTTCCAGATCACAGGCCCTGGTTCTTATGGGGGACTTTAATCACCCTGAAATCTGCTGGGAGACCCATACAGCAGTACACAGACAATCCAGGAAGTTTTTGGAGACTATTGGGGATAACTTCCTGGTACAAGTGCTGAAGGAACCAACCAGGGGCCATGCTCAGCTTGACCTGCTGCTCACAAGCAGGGAGGAACTAGTAGGGGAAGTAGATGTGGGTGACAACCTGGGAAGCAGTGAAATGGTTGATTTCAGGATCCTGACAAAAGGAAGAAAGGAGAGTAGCAAAATACAGACCGTGGAATTCAGAAAAGCAGATTTTGACTCCCTCAGAGAACTTATGGGCAGGATCCCTGGGATGCTAACATGCAGAAGAAAGGAGTCCAGGAGAGCTGGCAGTATTTTAAAGAAGCCTTACTGAAGGCACAGGAACAAACCAATCTGATGCACAGTAAGAAAAGCAAATATGGTAGGTGACCTGCTTGGCTTAGCAGTGAAATCCTTGGCGAGCTTAAATACAAAAAGGAAGCTTCCAAGAAGTGGAAACTTGAACAGATGACTAGGGAGGAGTATAAATATATTGCTGGAGCATGGAGGGGTATAATCAGGAAGGCCAAATGCAATTGGAATTGTAGCTAGCAAGGGATGTGAAGGGTCACAAGAAAGGTTTCTACAGGCATGTTAGCAATAAGAGGGTGATCAGGGTGGGTTGGGACCCTTACGGGCTGAGGGAGGTAACCCAATGACAGATGATGTGGGAAAAGCTGAAGAACTCAATGCGCCTCTGTCTTCACAGACAAGGTCAAGTCCCAGACTACTGCACTTGGCAACATAGTATGGGAAGGAGGTGGGCAGCGCTTGGTGGATAAAGAACAGGTTAAGAACTATTTAGAAAAGTTAGACATACACAAATCCATGGGGCCAGAGTTAATGCATCCAAGAGTGCTGAGGAATTTGGCAGATATCATTGCAGAGCCATTGGCCATTATCTTTGAAAACTTGTGGAGATCAGGAGAGGTCCCAGATGATTAGAAAAAGGCAAATGTAGTGCCCATCTTTAAAAAAGGGAAGAAGGACAATCCAGGGAACTACAGACCGGTCAGCCTCACCTCAGTCCCTGGAAAAATCATGGAGGGAATCCTCAAAGAATCCATTTTGAAGCACTTGGAAGAGAAAAGTAATCATGAATAGTCAACATGGACTCACCAAGGGCAAATCATGCCTGATCAACCTGACTGCTTTCTAGGACGAGGTAACTGGCTCTGTGGACATGAGGAAGTCGGTGGATGTGATATACCTTGACTTTAGCAAAACTTTTTATACAATCTCCCACATAATTCCCACTCTTATAGGCTGGGGACCGACTGGCTAAGCAGCAACTCGGCAGAAAAGGACGTGGGGATTACAGTGGATGAGAAATTGGATATGAGTCAGTGTGCCCTTGTAGCCAAGAATGCTAATGGCATATTAGGGTGCATTAGGAGGAGCATTTCCAGCAGATCTAGAGAAGTGATTATTCCCCTTTAGTTGTATTGGGGAGGCCATGTCTGGAGTATTGCGTCCAATTCTGGGATTCCCCACTAAAGAAAGAATGTGGACGCATTGGAGAGGGTCCAGTGGAGGGCAACAAAAGTGATTAGGGAGCTGGAGCACATGACCTACAAGGAGAGGTTGAGGGATTTGGGCTTGTTTAGTCTGCAGAAGAGAAGAGTGAGAGGGGATTTAATAACTTTTAACTACCTGAAGAGAGGTTCTGAAGAGGATGGAGAGAGGCTGTTCACAGTAGTGACAGATGACAGAACGAGGTGCAATGGTCTCAAGTTGCAGTGAGGGAGGTGTAGGTTGGATATTAGGAAAAACTATTTCACTAGGAGGGTGGTGAAGCACTGGAATGGGTTGCCTAGGGAGGAGGTAGAATGTCCATCCCTAGAAGTCCTGGCTTGACAAAGTCCTGGCTGGGATGATTTAGTTAGAGTCGGTCCTGCTTTGTGCAGGGGACCCGGATTAGATGACCTCCTGAAGTCTCTTCCAGCCCTAGGATTCTATGATTTGCAACTAGCCAGGGCATCTCTGCCATGTCCTTCAACCCAATACTTCCATGTCCCTCAACTCATCATAGAAAACCTCCTTTAGTTTCCTATGATAGCCAGGAACAGTATGAGGGTCCTGGGTCACATGGTGGCATGCACATATGTGGTTGCACATGACAGACTTCAGCTCAAACCTCTCCAGACATGATTAGCACAGGTATACAAACTCAGCAGAGACCCACTGGATAGGATAGTTGTCCTGCCCCCACACATTCTCCAGTCACTACGCTGGTGGTTACAAGAAGAATTAGTGTGTGCGGGAGCCCCCTTTGTCAAGCTGCAACCCTCTGTATCACTATTTATGGATGCATGAGCACTGGGGCAGGGGAGCACATCTTGGTCATATCCAAACAGGAGGTCTATAGTCATGGTAGGCATGCCAAGTGTTCCACCTCCAGCTTGCTTGCATGTCAGTGCTCATGGACAATAACACAGCAATGTTCTATATAAACAAACAGAGTGGTACTTGCTCTTCTCTCCTATGCCAGGAAGCCCTAAATCTCTGGGAATTCTGCATCACCAGATCTATAGACATATAAGCCTTGTACCTGCTGGGCACACAGAACAGGCTAGCTAGCAGATAGAGTTAGTCACTCATTCTCCAATCACAAATGGTCCCTTGGGACTGACATCATACTCTCAATCTTCCAGAAGTGGGTCTTTCCCCACATAGACTGATTTGCAACACAAGGCAACAGGAAGTGCCCAAGGTTCTGTTCTCTCCTAGGACTCAGCCACAGCTCCATCTCAGACACATTTCACCTGACATGGGCAAGCCTCTCCCACCATTCCCGCTCATTACAGAGTCCTCCTCAGTGTCAGACAGGACAGAACTTCGGTGATCCTGATAGCATGAGCATGGCCCCACCAAAATTGGTTCACTGTGTTACTGAGCCTCTCAGTTGCCACACCAGGAGCCCTCCCCTAGACACCATTATCCCAACCTGGAGTCCCTCCACCTCATGGCTTTGAAACTCCCTTAGGGTACGTCTACACTACAGCATTAATTCGAGTCAATTCAAATTAACTAAAGCTAATTCAAATTAACACATCTACACACAAAACCTATTTCGAAATAGCGTTTTGCTATTTCAAAATAGTGCGTCCACACTGAGTGGACCCTGAACCAAAGTTAAGGCTGGCTGGAACCAGTGCCGGTAGGGCATCAGGTTAGGACTTAGTGTGTGGGGCTGCTGCCTGACGCTAACTGAGCTCCATGCTTAAAGGGACTCTACCCCAATCCCGGACAGACAGTTCTCAGGGTTCCCCGCTTGCTTGTCTACCTCGATGAGGGATAACAAAGCAGTCCTGTCTTGGAGTGCCCGCACTCGGGACACCACAGCACTCGGCCACATGGAGCCAGAGCTGCCCCTGGGCATGCCGGTGTGTCTCATGGGGTCATTGCCATCAGCTCAGCTGCACTTGCTGCAGGCTGCTATCCGGGGGGTCCATCAGGGGGCTGTCAGGATCCAGGAGGCCCTGCAGGAGAGCGTCCAGCCCAAGGAGCCCTCAGAGCCACCCCGGTCCTCCCCACGGGGGCTCGTGCCCCATTCCTCCCTCACCTCCTTCCACTTACCCCTCCCTAGCCCCCTTCCTGATGTCAAACAAAAGACACCGTATGTTCAAAAATAGAAACTGGGTTTATTGAACAAAACTGGGGGGGGGGGGGATTTACCTCTGGGGAGACTGGGAAAAGGAGGTGGGAGAGGGGAAGAGAGTGGGTGGGAGGAGAGGGGGAAACCTGGGAGGAGGGAGCTGGAAGGGGGAAGCTCAGGGCCCAGGGTTGGGGGTCTCGCTGGACCAACTTGATTTTCATGCAAACCTGCTCCTGGGTTTGCACGTGGCCTTTGGTGGCCAGGCTGGCAGCTATCCTGCTATAGACGGCCACATTCCTCTGTCTAGTGCAGAGATCATGGATGTTGGGGGCATCCTCCCCCAAACCTGAATAAGCTCCATGATCTCCACTCTGGACCAGCAAGGCGCCCACCTTCTCTGGCCCCTGTCAGGCTCCTGGGAGTTGGCAGACTGCTCCTGGGGAGCAGTGGAGGGCTGGCTGCCAGTGGCTTGCTGGCTCATGTTTTGGGGCCACTGGGTCAGGGGCCCCGGTGGCCACTGCTGGCTCTGGACTGGCAGGCTTGGACCTGGCACAGGCACTGTGGCCAGGGTCTACCCCTTTAATGGCTCTGGGGAGAGCAAGTTTTCCTGGTTGTGCCCAGAGTGGCCACCAGGACTCCCTGGGAAGGGCTGGAGGCCCCCTATTTTGAATTAAGTATCTACACAGCACTTAGCTATTTTGAATTATTTCGAATTTGCGTTACTCCTCGTAGACTGAGGTTTACCAAATTCGAATTAAGCGCTCCGCTATTTTGAATTAATTTAGAAATAGTGGTTTGCATGGATAGATGCTATTAAAGTTAATTCGAAATAACAGCTGTTACTTCGAATTAACTTTGCAGTATAGACATACTTTTAGAGCAACAATGTTCAAATTCAATGAAGGAGATCCTTTTGAAAAGTAGAGAACTGTCCACTGACCCATCCATATACCCAGCAAAATGGAAGTGATTTAACATTTGGACCCAGCAGAAAGTTTTGCTCCTTCAGCTGGCACTTCTTCCTATGATCTTGGACTACTTACTGGAGCTGAAGCAGCAAGGTCTGGCAATATCATCTAAAAAGGTGCATTTGGCAGCCATCTCTGCCTTTTACCCAGGGACACAGAGTTAAATCAGTGTTCACTAACCCAGTGGTTGGGTGATTCCTTAAAGGGTTATCGATTATACCCAAGGTCATGCAGCCCACTCCTAAGTGGGACCTTGTGCTGTCCCAGCTTACGGGCCCTCCATTTGAACTCTTGGTCACTTGCCTTCTCTCATACTTGTCGTGGACGGTGGCTCTTGGTGGCAATTACATCAGTCAGAAGGGTCTCAGAGCTTAAGGCTCTTACCTCTGAGTCCCCATACAGTGCATTTTATAAGAATAAGGTGCAACTAAGCAACAATTAAAATGATGAAAAGCAAAACTTATTTAAGTTAAGGACCAAAGCAGTATCGGGTAAATCTTCTAGTTACATATATAAAATGAGAAGGTCTAAATTAGCTGTTGCCACGTAAGCAAAAGATCCTGAAGTCACTGTGGATAGTTCTCTGAAAACATCCACTCAATGTGTAAGTAAGTGTCAGGCAAAAAAGATGATGGAAATCATTAGGAAAGCAATAGATAATAAGATAGAAAATATCATAATGCCTCTATATAAATCATTTTGAATACTGCGTGCAGATGTGGTCAACTGGAAAAAGTACAGAAAAAGGTAAAAACAAATTAGAGGTATGCAACAGAATTCATGAGGTGAGATTAAGAAGACTGGGGCTTCTCAGCTTGGAAAAGAGATGATTAAGCGAGATGTGTGATAGATATCTATAAAATTTCAACCATGTGGAGCAAGTAATTAAGAAAGTGTTATTTACTCATAATACAAGAACTAGGGGATTACTCAGTGAAATTAATAGCAGTAAACTTAAAACAAAAGAAAATATTTCTTCACGAAACGTGAAAGGGAACACACACACAAAAATACAAGCCAAAAAACTGCTCTCAGTTTGGAAGTAATTTTATTAATAGTAAGCACAAGTCATGTATGATCATTACACCAGGTTAATTCTAGCCAAAGAAGAGTTTGATTAAAAAAAAAAAAAAGTGTTATTCAAACATCAGATCAAATACATTACTTTCAGGCATCCCCAGTCACCCTTGACATGAAAAAAGATTTGGAAAATCTACTTAGCTGTGTAGCAAGCATGCTTTTCAAGGCCTAGTTTGCCAGCTGAAGGATTTGAAATGGCTCTGAACTTCCAGGCTCATGATGGCTGATAACTTTTGTGATGATTTAGTCTTAAGAGGTCAGGGTACAGGTGGTGCTATCCATGCACTAATCTGCACTGGCAAGTTTTTGGAATGCCAGGGACATATGTCTGAGAATAACTCTGAGGCTATGTCTACACTACAGGGTTTCTGCGCAAAAATGTCTGTTTTTGCGCAAAAACCCATGGAGTGTCCATACCTCAAGCGTGTTTTAGCTCAAGTAAATTTACAGTAAATCAAAAGAACAGAGCGGTTTTTGTGGTGTAGGTATTCATCTTTCTAGGATCTATTCTAGGAGGAATAACTCCTTTTTACACAAGATTTCTTGTACAAAAAGGGGTATGTGGGCAGGCAAGAGGGGGTTTTTGTGCAAAAAGCCAATTGACAAAAGCACAGGTGCCCTGGTGGCTATTCTGTGGATAGCAATCAGAGCTTTCTTTCGAGAGAGCATCCATGCAGTCTGGACTCACTTTTGCGATGCGCTTTTGTAGTGTGGACGCACTCTTGCGCAAGTAGTTTTTGCGGAAGATCTCTTCCGCAAAAAGCTTCTTGCGCAAGAAGCCTGCAGTGTAGACGTAGCCTGAGGGTACATCTATACAGCAAAGAAACTCCTACAGCAATGTATATCAGAGCCTGGGTCAACTTGGGCACACAGGGCTTGTGCTACTGGAATAAACATAGCAAAGTAGATGTTCCCATTGGCTTAGAGCCTGGGCTCTGAAAGCTAGCTGGAGGAGTGGGATCTCAGCACCCATGCTCCATCACAAGTGGGTATGTCTATACTGCTATTTTTAGCCCTATGAACCTAAGTCAGTTGACCAGAGCTCTGAGACCTATTGCTATGGGTTTATTTTTGCAGTGTAAACACCCCCACTAAATCCCTTTTTTCTTGACAATGAAGTTTTGCTCAGGCTGTGATAGTGCGAGGAAGAAAGGACAGAAATCAACTAGAGAGAAAACTCACATATTTTACTCATGTATATTTAGGCTTGGCAGAATTCTATTTTTTAAAATGATTGACAGAAAATGGTTAATTTTAAACTGTTTTTCAATTTTTATTGATTTAAACTTTCACAGTTGCACAAAATTATGGGGTTTAAGCTTTTTTTCTGTTTTTATCCATTTAAATTTTCACAGTTGCAGATAATTGTGGGGGGAGGGGGGTTTAGACAATTATTTAACAGCAGCAGACAACAAGATCCAAAAAGTTAAAGCTTTATAACCACTAGACCACACATTTTCAACATTACATGTGAAAACATACAAAGTAAACATCCTCTCATAGGTGAAGTAAGAAATTCTGTTTGAGAACCAATCTGTATATTTTGCTCATAGATTCCCTCCCTCCCCCCACTGGTTTGTATGTATACAATTAAACTGATCTTTACTGATATTCATTAATAAAAACCTAAACCTTGGTATATTTATATATTCCATTTGGTACCTGTTTTCCCCTCACCTACACTGTGATAGCTAATACATACCAATAAGTAGCAGAGAACCTCTCAAATCCACAGTATGGCCCGTCACTTGAATACATCTTTGGAAGATTTGCGCCTTTGTTGCTATACACACTAGAAATGTGAAAGTGTAACCATGTACACAGTTAACCTTCATGGTTACATACAGCCTCCTGGTACATGTGGGGAGCCAGCTTTCTGCCTCCCTCTTCCCCCTCAGTGCTGCCTTTGTATCAGAGGCAGCAGCAAGGTGGAGGAAGAGGGGGAGCCAATGTATGTGTATCGGCTCCCGGGGAGCTGACTGCCCCCTGCATGTAGATGTGTAACAGCTGAAATTTTCTGCAGTTACACGTTTACCTAATTAACCACATTTTAACATCCTTAATACACACTTTATAATCCACACAGAAAAGGGTTAATCTCACCACTTATTAAAAAATTTAAACAGAAACGGTGCTGCAGTGACAACTTTTTACTAACAATGAGTTATCTTTACAAAATATGCTGTGATCAATTTATTTACATTAAAAGAATTATAAATAACTAAAGCAGAACTAAAATTGCCAAAATAAATGAAGAAAATGTAGTGATAATATCCCATCTCTTTGTTAAATTTGTTTCCATGCTCACTAATCTGCAGTGTCTCCTACTCATGAGTGTGAATTAATGAGGTTCTACCACACATTGTAATATCAGAAACATTTTGATACAGATGACATGATAATGTATTTGAAAGTGCAAAGGGTTAGGATTAACCAAACTTCCATGGATTTCAATTTATGATGTATTATGTATTTGAAATTAACTGGTTGGTCTAGTTTTCCAGTGCTATTATTATGCACAGTCCTTTTAGGACTAACTCGGAATACAAAATAGCAGCATACATGTGTAACTAAAGAAAAACGCTCAGAAAAAAAGTTCACAATGAGCTAGAAGTATTCATACTGGCAATGATGGAAGTGCACCTGACTCCAAGGGATACAGTGTGTAATTTTAAAAGTAATTGAACAAATCAACCACAAAATGGTTATTAACCAATATTGCAACCCCATGTCCTGGTTGACCCGAAGTCTGACTGGCAAAAGCTGGGACTAGATAACAGGGGATGGATTACTCTTTTCTGTTTATTCCCTCTGAAGCATTTGGCATTAGCCTCTGTCGGCAGACAGGATACTGGGCTAGACGGACTATTTTTCTGATACAATATGGCCGTTCTTATATTCTAATTCAGGGAATAAATTTGAGGAAGTATTTGATCTAATTTGCACAGGCAGTTGAGTGTAAAATAAAGGCTGCATGTTGTGCTGCCTTGTGCAAGTGCTCTGGCACAAAGTGGACATTTGACAGGAGTAATAGCTGATTCCTGCTAAACAAAGGGTTAACTACCACAGTGTTTCTCAACCTTTTTTTTATAAAGTACCCCCAGTACCTATAGTTTTCAGACAATTTTTTTTTCTACCATCGCAACACATTTGTTTAAACAACTTAATTGTAGCTGGGTGGGCAATGAAATTTTGGGGTGTAAAAAGTACAAAAATAATAAAACTGTAAAACTTTTTTTAAAAATTCAGTTTTCTCCAAATTTCAGTTGTGTTGACGTACCCCCAGACTTCTCTCAAGTACCCCTAAGGGTACTCATACCACTGGTTGAGAAACACTGAACTACCATTCAGCCTCTCTTCTTCCTGGGAGTAGCTGTTCTGGGAAGAGGCTACCATTAACAAGGTAGTGAGCTACACCAGGAGCCAGGGCATTATGCTGAAGCCCCCAAGCCAGAGAGACTTTGTTCATGTTAACTTATTTTGATTTCTTGTTATAAAGGTTATGCCTTAAGAAACAGCTCTTGCTGACTGTGATTGGATGAGGGGTACAGGGATTCTCCCCTCTATCCAGGATCCCGGCAAAATGCTGTTTGACACAACTCCTTAACACTGTGGGGGCAGCTAGCCCAGTCCATGGGCTCTGTCCAGTGCCCAGTCAGACTGGGACTAGAGTTAAGCCCTTTCTCTCCATGCACAGACTCAGATGGAAGGATGGGGAGGCGTACACAGCTGCAGCACACATAAGAACACTGTCCAGTATTCTCCCTACACTATCACACCTTTCCTCAGTGTAACGGGGCATTCTGCTTACGTGCCACATCTCTACTCGCCCTGGTGCTCCGTGAAGTAGAATGTAGACCTAAGAATTTTAGGAAGCTGCAGCCCTGCATAGACACTTCTTGGCTTTATCATTAGAGCTCCCACTCCAACTGCAGACTGTTCTGACTAGCTGCCTGTCCCAACTCAGAAAAGCAAGAGACACCCAGGATAAAACCAGCTTTCCAGCTAATGGCACAATCTGTATTATGACCAACATGTCTCAGCTTTGAAAATGACACTGCTAATGAGTGTGCTGTTGCTTCCCAACCTCTATTTACTGCATCTGCTTCTAGTTTTCCTGGAATCAGTAATGAGAAAGATAGTAGTAGGAAGGAAGATGAAATGCTTGTTTACAGTTTTGATTTCCATCACAAAACGCCCTGCCCTGCACTGCTGGGGATGATATCACATATCACATCTACATGTTCCTCCTGATTTATCAGCTTGAATTAAGTGTTCTCAAAGTTACATAAGAAAAAGTCCCTAATGAGCCAAGAATACTGGCTTTCCCTTTGAGACCCATTCCAAGAATGCGCTTCAGCCATGCTTCTTTATTAATGATTCTATTCAACCAAAAGAAACAGATGCAATTTCTCTCATAGTAGTCACAGTAAATCTAAGGGACCCTACAGCTCCCTAGGCAGCAAATGGTGAGTGGTGCTTCCTGTTTCTCATAACTTTGCAAGCAGGTGATAAATGCTGTCAGTCAGGAAAGAGCACGGTCAGATCAGACACAGATGCCTTTCCCTCCCCCCTGAAGTTGAAGGGGCTTACACACTCCAAAGCGTGGCATACAAGTTGCCTCATTAGCAGAGAGCTCTCCTGAAGTAATGCCACATCTACTGTCTTGGTCATCACCAGGGATTAACTTACCAAGTTAAATGTGTGGGCCTCTTCACTACAGCTTGACTTAAAGGACTGTAGTCCTGACTGAACACCCCCTAGACTCACTGGAAACACCCCTGATTTCTATGGGTGTTGGATTGGGCTCTAGATCCCCTAGCTGGCAGCTGAATCACAATCATATGCTCTGTAGAGACAAGCAGAACCTTGAGCCCTAAGGGGAATGAGAACATCTGCCCCTTGGTTGCAGCCACAGTATTGCACTGCAAGGTCTTCTGTGCTCCTGTTTAACAGGAAGCCTCCAAATTCTCTCCAAAAATACACAATCACACTGACCAGGTCTGGATTCATGCCATATCTGCCCATCTGATGTGGAGTAAATGGGAATTGTGTAACAGGGTGCACCACCAGCCTCTCCTGCCCCTTTCTTGGGCACCGATTGCTCTCTCAAATCAGGCCCAGAGAGCACTCAAGGTTGTGTGACAACCCAGCTCTTTATTTTTATTCACTCAAGCTTGTACCACCACCAAACAATACAGAGTCTTCCCTACCCTCCACCCCCACTTACAGGCAGAGTCAGTCCTCAGCTAGGCAGCCACATCATACATCCCTCCTTCACTGCCTACCCCCACTTTTAGCTCCTTCCCAACCTAGATAGCCCTTGGCTCATCAGGCTACAGGTGTTGCCAATTCTCAGCCCAACATCAGGCCTCTTCATCAGCCCCAATCTGTTTCCTTTCATTGGAGTGGATAGGGCAGGGACTAATTAATTAGGTGCTCAAATACCAACACCCTGCTACAGTGGGAAAAAGTTACACCCTGGATATTGAGCTATATGGCTGGGGAGAAGGGACCAACTGGTGGCTTTGTGGGGGATGCTAGGCTTGCTTCAAGAGGCTCTGAATGAAGGTGAAATAATGGCAGCAATTAAACTATCATCAACCCACAACAATTTACGCACACAGATTTCTTAATGGGAAAATAAGAGGCCTGAGCACTATGATGAATGTTCTTTGTGCCACCAGCCGCTCAAATCTCATAACTCTCTTTTGATACATGGCACTTCTCTATAGGAACTTTAAACATGGTTTGAATTGCTGATGCCCAGAAGCTTAAAAATAAACATTAAAAACCCTGTTTTCACTAAGTAGTTTTCCTCTAAGTGGCCTTTAAATCTCTTTGGCAGCCTCTCTCAGAAGCTGGAGTACTTATGAATTCTCTTTAAAGGTTTTTAAACTGAATACTAGCTGGCAGCTTCATGAAGACCTTTGAACAGAAAATATCACCATTTACAATAGGGAAACACAGCAGTAAAACACAGACTTACCTTGCCATAAGTTATGGGAAAGGTATGCCCAGTTTCAGACAATGTGAATCTGTCACTCAGAAAGGCTGACCACCCACCTAAAATCAATGAGGGCTGGAGACACTGAGAACCTTTGAAATTCAGGCCCAAAGGTCTAGATTCTCAAAGATATTTTGGCCCTTAGCCACTGAAATCAATGGCAGTAACCTCCTAAATCTCTCAGGATTTTGTATATGGCAGCTGACACTGGGCATTGCAAATCAATGGCTGCTTTTGTAAAATTTGTCCTGAGTGTAATGTAGGGTTTCACCAGATCTGTTGTGAATGCTTTAAAACCTGATGAAATACCTTAAACAGGTAAGTGGGGCTTATACACTAGGAACTTGGTACTTCAGTCCTTACCCTGGGGTGTAATCCTATTATTGTCAATGGGGCTATAAGGATTTATACGGATTACTTCCAGGAAGGTGGAATGCAGAAGGGAAAAAGCTGACCTGAGGTGACTGGCGTTTTAATCACACATAAATTCTCACAAGTTATTACCATGCACATGCCATTACTTTCTGGAGGTGAAACCTCCTACAGAAAGCAAATAGTATAGAAAAGAGACTGATAGAAAAGAGAGTATAGAAAGCAAATAGTATAGTAAAGAGAAAGCAAATAGCATAGAAAAGGTCAGCAGTTTTGCTGAACTATCGGCAGGAGACTGGGTTCTGAAGCTGGCAAAGGCCTTTTGCACCTTGGAAGGGAGATGTTCACTCTGAGTAGAAGAGGAAGGTGCTGAGATCATCTATAATCAAGCCCAGTTGTCCATCCTATATAGGCATTAACAGGGATTGAGAAGGAGGTCACAGCTTCTGTCCTCTTGGCTGGAGGAAGTCAACTGTCTTTCACTGAAAAGGACAGCAGAGACGGAAAGGAAAAACCTGAGATACAGAATGGGGGAAGTAACTAGCAGCTGAAATGGAGCAAGTGGGCTTTCTCCATTTTCAAGTGCCTTTTCAAAGGCAGGGGGAGCTGCAGTCAGAAAATTGGTGGTGAAGCTGAGCTGAAAATCACAGTTCAAACACCCCAAGAAGGTGACATTGCAAAGGCAAAGGATGCTGTGTACAGAAGATGATCAGGGAGCTGATGAAAAATGTCTTTTCAAACTCATTTTCCTCAAGTCTGCTAAGCAGTAAATGGCATGTCTAGAGTTCCTCTGTAACCATATTACTTGATTTCATTGCTGTGGGAAATTATAAAGCTTCTCCTATCAGATAATGCTACCGCTGCTATCAAGTAGTGACAGAATGAGCCTCTTCACCTATACAAATTACCCATGAAAACTTGCTATCTTGCACAGTTTTATGATCACTTAGTATTCTGTGCACTAATACTGTTGGAAGTGCTTGAAACTATTCAGAGAAAGTAACCCTTTTGGTTTATTAAAAATTCTTGTTATAGTTCTAATGATGCTCATAATAGGTATTATACAGCTTCTACAAGTTGTGAGAAGTCTTGTCAACCTATGTTGTTTGGCTTTTATGCAAAATGTACCTAAAGGTTTCAGAAACCCTCCTCTTACCATTAGACAGTGCAATGCTAAATTTCGGATATTGCGCGAGGGGAAAAGAAAAGTAGGATCTAAGTTATTGCTCTGTCTGTCCCTTATAGCAACCTGGTTCCTGGCAGCTAATTAAACTGTCTTGCCTAGACATAATCAAATATTCACCCACACCTTTTAGGTGGTGGTGATGATCATGAAAAAGGATTGGTGCCCTTCAGAAAAGGATTACAGGCCCTGCGTGAGTGGAGTTTTGCCAAGCTGGTTCCATGCACCAGAATGTAGGCTACAGCTTGCCCCACTTGGTGAGGAAAAGCTTATAAAACATTTTGGACTACTGTTTTTCTTTGGACTTCCTATCCTCCATACAGGCATGGCTAGTCACCGGAGCATGGACAAAACCACTGTGCAAATACCAATGGCTAGGATGGTAAATACCCAGTTCTAGCAACTATAGGGATGTGAAAATGATGGGTACTAACTATATCCTTTACCCCCTGAGAACATCACTTGACGGGCCCATAAATAATGAGTAGCCCACGCCCAGAGTCAGTCCCTGCAGCAAGGTACCATCAATACAGCAAACATAGCTGATTCAGTTCCATTCCCAGCTCTGTTATGTACCCAGTACGGAAGCTCTCCCAAGGGAACGATAAAGTTATGTAATTCCACAATTTACATTTCCTCTCTCTTTTGTGATTCACGGTCCAAGTCCCATTTAGATGTACCATGGATAGCAGCACAATAGTCTAATTATAGATAGTTCTATTTTTAAAACAAAATACATCAATACTGCTCAATGGAGAGGATGAAGTTTACATGCTAGGTAAGTAACTATCTTACAAAAAGCACTGGAAGTTAACTCATTGTTAAATATATATATGCATAGATTTTGGATTTGTTTAAATGAAATTGTTCTTGTTTTTCAGTGCAATAGTACCATACACTACTGAGTCAACAATAACTGACTACGTGAGTTAGCCCAGGATGCTCTGACACAAAAGGGCTGAACACTTTCTGTAAGCCAGCAGTTCCCAATGAAATCAGTGGGAAATGTGGACAACTCAGTTCCTCATAGGACTTGGCCCATAATGCTTTGCAGTAGCGTGACAGACTGTACACCTATGTTCTACAGGTTTACAAAAACTATGATGAATCTTGTACAAAGTATGCCTTGTGAGGTACTGTTTGAAAACTCGTAATTCCCTGATCGTAACTGTCCTGGTATAATATGTTATATGTAAAGTTGTAAGATTCTACTGTATGATGTCACTAAGGAATATTCAAATTTTAGGGAAGCAGCTCAAACCAGTTCCTCATAGACAAAAGGAAAATGGATACCACTGCTGGCGTCAACCAAACCAATCATTCTTTGACTGGCAGAAGGGTGGGAGCATTACATTTGCATCTTGGCAGACAGACTTGCTGTCGTCTGAATCCCAGCTGGAGAGGATTCTCTAAGAGGAGGAAAAAAATAGAAAAATGAGGAAGAGAGGGCACAAATCACCTCTCCTCACTTTGTCTGCTCATGGCATTAACAATGTCTGGAGGAACTCGGAATGGGGCAGGGGATCTGACTGAAGGAGTTCAGCCAGTAAAAACATATGGTGAGAAAAACCTTGGTTTTGAATTCACTTAGCTTGATAAGTTTTAGGGTATGTCTATACTGCACAGCTAT
This sequence comes from Pelochelys cantorii, assembly GCA_032595735.1. Taxonomy (NCBI): domain Eukaryota; kingdom Metazoa; phylum Chordata; order Testudines; family Trionychidae; genus Pelochelys; species Pelochelys cantorii. Next base: position 54,621,897 of record CM064326.1, read on the forward strand.
TTCAGGATACCGGAGGAATCCCAAAATAACTACCCCCCGTCTACACAAGCCGCCTGTTATTTCAAAATATTTTTCAAAATAACGGGCATGCTATTTCGCCATCCTAGTAAACCTCGTTGCACAAGGGATAAGAGATGGCTCGAAATAGCATATTATTTCGAAATGTGGCTCTGTGAGGATGCGCCAAATTTCAAAATAAGCTATTTCGAAATAGATTTAAAATAAGATACGCAATTTGCGCTACACAAATTGTGTATCTTATTTCAAGTTTAGGGTGCTGTTCAGACACACCCTTAGTGTCTGTTAACTTTTATTTCTATGTATCCAATTCTGACTTCTGTATTTCATTATTGTAATCACTTAAAAACTATCTTTTTGTAGTTGGACTTGTTTTGTTTTATCTAAACCAGCGTGCTTGGATTGAAGTGTTTGGGAACCTCCATTTAAGATAACAAAGCTTTATGCAATAATTTTCTATTAACAAATGACAGCCTTTCTATGAGCTTGTATTGTCTAGGAGGATCCTGGGCAGTACAAGATGCACATTTCTGGGGACAAGTTTGGGACTGAGAACTTGCTGGAGTCACTCTGCAATATAATTCAGGAATGACTGGCTAAAACACTTGTAACGTTCAGTTGGGCCAGGGTCTGTGTGTGAAAAGAACCGAGTGGTTCTTCTCATAACAAAGCAGTGTAAAAGGCACCCTAGGTTGAGAACTGAGGGGACCCAGCTGTTCAACAGTCTAGACTGTACCCTGGGGAATGCCACAAATAGGGAGACAGACAGGAACGGCTGTTTATTCCTTTAGCTCACCAGCTGAAATTCACCATATGCACAAATCCTGTGGGCCAGTTAGGACCTGCTTATGGCCCCAGAATTTAAAATGGATGTAAGTGGTGCATAGTTGTGGTGCTGGTTCTCTGCAGCTGGGAGTTCTTAATCCATGTCTTGTGAGAGAATTATCATTGCAAAGACTTGTTTGGAAAGTGAAGATGCTCACAGGAAACATTTCCCTCTTTCCAGGAGAAAGAATACACGTGTTAACCTTGAATTTCTAACCTTGTCATACTAGCATCGTGTTAACTAGAAATCACAAAACATACCATGAAAAAAAAAACCCCCAACAGGGATAAGTAGACTATATGTATATATATTTACATCTACATATAGAAACTTCTTTTCTTTGCAAATCGGAGATTCTATAAGCCACTGCCTGCAATAGCATCCATCCTATACATAATACTAGAGATGATTCTTAAGAGACTGAGGAGATAGGGTTATGAGGTGAGCCCATCTGTGTCAGCACCTTATCCAGCCATTGCAGTGGTCCGTGCAGATGAATCTCAATCCAGCAGGGAGTGCTTGTAACGTCCTGGCGATGATATTCTGCTCCCCAGCCCTACAAAAATACCAAAGACCAAAAGGTGAGTTTCTTTTTATTGTAATTCCACCACTAAAGGCTCAGCTTCGTTGCAGCCAGTGGGAAAGTGGCCAGCAACTTTAACTAAGTGGCTAACATAATACATTTTCCTAGGGACAACTTCTCCAACAAGTGAATAGCATCAAGGGCCAGAGCTGCCTATGCATTTCAGTGAATTTAAGATTATTGATGACGTGATTATCAGGGATTCAAAGTCTGTGGCTCAGACAGAAGTTTGGAAGATCAGACTCCTACAAGGGCCAATAATCGTATTCTAATTTACACTTATTTATAAGCTTTTCTGTCCCCCATCAACCGCCTTCCACTAGTGGGGATTCTGGCCTGCAATTATCCCTTGGGGAGAGGCTCAACGGCTTTCTCATAACTGAGTTCTGGTGGACATGGGTTTCTCTCCTCCCACCTTTCTTTTAATGCAGGGGGCAGGAGGTTCCTCCTCTGACTTTCCTCCAGGGTGAGGGATATTTTCGGCTTCATCCATTTGTGCATGTTCCCATTCTCTATCTCATCCTTCTTTCATCTCATGCTCCACCATCCTCATTCTAAGTCCCCAATTCTCCCATATCCCTCATTTCCTATCTCCTACATCAACCACAACCTCACCTTAAGATAAGGTAAAAGGGACATACACACAACTGCTCTCTGTTCCTCTCTGTGCCTGGCTCTCAGGGTACATCTACACTACATGCTTTTATTTTGGAAAAAGCCCTCTAAAATAGCTTATTTCAAAATAGAGTATCCGACTACAAGGCTACGGCTACGCCGCGCTTCATTTGCATAATTAACTAGCAGCCGTTTTTGTGCAAGAGGCTTTTGCGCAAAAAGGAGCTGTGTAGATGGCTCCTTTTTGCGCAAAAAACCCTCTTGCGCAAGAGCAGTTCTTCCTGAAAAAATGAGGAAGAACGGCTCTTGCGCAAGAGGGTTTTTTTGCGCAAAAACGTCTGCTAATTAATTATGCAAATGAAACACGGTGATATTCCATGCCGTGCTTCATTTGCATAAGCTTTTCTGGAAGAAGGCTACAGTGTAGTCGTAGCCCAAATGTCCATCGAGATAGCGCTGAGCTATTTCGAAATAGAGCTTCTATACCAATTAGAACCTGAATCGCATTTAAAGCCCCCTAAAAGCACTTCGGACAGGGCATCAGGACAGCAGTCACTTCCTCTAGCGGTTGCCTGAGGCTCGTGTTTAAAGGGCCTCCCCATCTACAGTCATATCTCAGGCTCTTCACCTTCGTCTACCTCCTGAGGGACAGCAAACTTTCCTCACTACTTGCTCTGGTTGCCCTTGCGGACACCACAGCACTTCAACCATGGAGCCAAGCCTGCTGGAAAGCAGTTGCCAGTTCTTAGAACTGCTGCCACACCTCCTGGTGCAGTTACTGCAGGCTGCCATGTGGGACTGCAGGAACAGGGCCCGCTGCTCCCTGCAGGATACCTCCTCTCCTCTCTCCACATGCTGCTCATGCAGCACAGCCCCTCCGGTCCTCCCCGGCACACCGTGCACCACCGCTTCTGGTGGGACCACATCATCATGGAGCGGTGGGGCGACCAGCAATGGCTCCAGAACTTCAACATGCGGAAGGACACCTTCCTGGAGCTGTGCGAGTGGCTCGCCTCTGCCCTCAGGCGATCGAACACCTATATGCAACCTGCCATCCCTCTCCATTAGCTGGTCGCCATCGCTCTTTGGAAGCTCCCCATGCCAGACAGCTACTGCTCTGTCAGGAACCAGTTTGGCATGTGGAGATTGACCATCGGGGCCATGCTCATGCAGGTTTGACTCTCTTACTATTGTCCTAGGAGGGTGGTGAACTACTGGAATGGGGTTCCCTAAGAAAGGAAGCCCCCTCCCTGGAAGGTTTTTCAGTCCCAGAATCACAAAGCTCTGCTGGGGGATGGTGTAAGTAGGGGTTGGTCCTGGTGTGTGAGAAGGGGGGTTGGGTTCGGGGACCTCCCGAGGACTCTGACAACCCTGTGATTTTATGTTTGTCGCCTTCTACAGGTGGCAAGGGCCATCAACACCATCCTGATGTGCAGGGTTGTCATCCTGGGTGACGTTGACCCCATCATGGCCAGTTTTGCTACCATGGGATTCCCCAACAGTGGGGGGGACCATTGATGGCACCCACATCGCCATCCAGGCCCCAGATCACCGGGCCTCTGATTATATCAGCTGGAAGGGGTACTTTTCCATGGTCCAGCAGGCCCTTGTGGGCCACCGAGGCCACTTCATGGACATCAACGTTGGGTGGTTGGGAAAGGCGTGCAACACCCATGTCTTCCGCAACTCCAGCCTCTATGAGAAGATACACACCGGCACGTTTGCCCCCAACCACACTGTGGGGACGTGGACATGCCCATGTGCATCACTTACCCTCTGCTCCCCCGGCTTACCCTCTGCTCCCCTGGCTTATGAAGCCTTACACTGGACACCTTGACCAAAGCAAGGAACGCTTTGACGCCATGCTCAGCAGGACCTGCACTGTTGTGGAGGGCACCTTTGGACATCTCAAAAGGAGGTTCCGCTGTCTCCTCACCCGCCTCAACCTCAGCGAGCCGAATGCCCCCCAAGTGGTGGTGGCCTGCTGTGTCCTCCACAATATTTGTGACAATAAAGAGTAGACATTCCTGCCAGGGTTGGGGCCAGAGGCTGAGAAGGTTGCAAAGGCCTTTCAGTAGCTGCGTACAGCTGCCAGCTGGCAGGCCCATGAGAGGGCTGTGCGCATCCAAGAGGACCTGAGGGAGAGTTTCAGCCAAGGCCACCTGTGAGACTCTCCTCAGGGCCTCCCCACAAAGGGCCTCTGCAGTGCCCCAGTGTGCCTTTCCTCCCCTTCTCCCTCCCCCTCCCCCGCCGATAAAATAAACAAGACTTTTTGTTTTGAAGCAATAAACTCTCTGTAATTTTTAATTGGGGTAAATATAACTGGGGAGGGACTGGGAAAAGAACCTGGGAGGGGGAGGAGGTAAAAGGGGGAGGTGGGGCTCAGGGATGGGACTAGAGCTGGTGCCTGCCTCAGCTGGCCACACCGCCTTTTGTGTGGGGCCCTTGGTGGCCATTGGGTGGGGTGGGGACTAAGGAAGAAGCTGGAGGAGCAAGAGCAAGTGTAGAGGGGGACTTGGGAAGGAGCGGGTGCAGGGGGAAGGCTGCTGGACAACTCAATTGCGGCGACCAAGTGGTTGGTGGCGGCGCTGTATGCCATGCACATGCTCTGGGCCTCCTGGGACAGCTCTTGCCAGATGGAGCAGCGCAGCTCCCAGTCACCACGGAGCTCCTCCAGGTCCGCATCCAATCTCCAGTCCTGCCGCTCAAGAGACCGCTGTAGGGAACAGAGGCAGGCTATGTGTTCCCGCTCCAGGTCCTCGCGGGGTTGGCAGCAACCGCGGGTCTCATGGGGTCAAGAGGCAGGTGCAGGAGATGTAGCTCACACCCCACTCGCGGCTGGTCCAGCTGTGAAGAACAAAGAGAAGGGCAGTCATCCCAGGAGACACTGTACAGTGTGCATGAAGCCTAGTCCTAATCTCTCAGCCAACACTGAGAGGGTCTTGGGTCAGATGAAAATGATGTGCTGCAAGCAAGGCCATCTGAGGGGCACAGTTGTTCAGGGGGGAAGGGGAACCTCACTACCTTTTCACCCCAGGGACAAAGCAGGCATGGGAATGTGCCGGACAGGTTGGGAGCCTGCGGGCAAGAGTGGGGTGATGGGGCAGCTCTGCTTCCCTCCATGACATGCACACACTGGGTCCAGCAGTGGTGGCATCCCACAGGGAGAGGACTGGTATCCCTGCCCTCTGGAGGAGGTGGGGAAGGTGTCAGGGAGGTGAGTTTGAGTGGCAGATGCTGCTTGCCGGGGAGGGTGCTTCTGGGGTCTCCTCTATTTGTTCCCCCTGCCAGCAGGCTCCCCTGGCAGGGGACCAGTGTTCTCTGCCTCACCACGCTTGCCTGGGAGTGGATACTGCCCCAAGAGTGCAGGCATGCCCGTGTGCGGCACGGCTGCATGTCCCTGACTCCATCCTCCTTAGTGGTGAGAAGATGTCCCACCATGGGGTCGGGAGTAAGGCAGGCCTGTGCAGGAACCCTGTGAGCAGGAGTGCAAGGTTGAGTGCAAGTGCAAGAGTGAGCAAGTGCAGGGGTGCAGCCTCATTGCAGCTCTGTGCTCTGGACTGGCACTCCATGTGCACAGGCTGCTGTGTGATCCCCAGGCTGGGCAAGGAGTGTGCAGCAGCCCCTCGCTCCCCACTGCCTCCCCCGCGTATGTCTAGGGAAAGTAATGGAACTCACCTGATGGGCCTTCCCCAGCTTTGTCTGATCCCTGGGCAACATCTGGCAGGCATGGTGTCAGTGCTGGCCTCCTTGTCTTCCTTTTCCTCCTCCTGCACCTCCTCCTCAGCCACGCCCTCTGGGAGGCTGACAATAGGCGTCTCCAGCCCAGGGAGGAGTGATGTGGGGGACTGACCCCACTCCCAGGCTGTGGTGGAGCTGGTTAAAATAGGGGCAGGTCTGGGGTGTCGCCCCTGAGCACTGCGTTTCCTGGCCTTGGTATGGGCCTGCCTTAGCTTCTTCATCTTCTTGCGCACCTGCTCCTGGGTGCACACATGTCCCTTCTGGCCCAGTATGTCAGCCATCCAGCCGTAAATGTCCACATTCCTGCGTCTGGTGCAGAAATCTTGGAGGTTCGCCTCCTCTCCCCAGACCTCAGTGAGATCCAGGATCTCCACACCAGACCAGAAAGAGGCCTTCCTCTTTTTCTCCCCAGGCAGGGGCTTGGGAGCCGGCTGCCGGCTCATTTGCAGCTGTGGAGGGCTTGGTTGGAGCACGGGGGTCGCTCATGGCAGCAGCAAAAGCAGTGAAGGCTGTGGATGTGTGGCACAGGGCTAGCAGGGCTTGCGTTGTGCCATAAGCAGATCCCCTGTGGCTGCAGCTTTAAGGCCTGCAGGGGAAGGGGAACTATAGAGTTCTGATGAGTATGGACAGAGTGGCCAGCAGGGCAGCTGTGAGAAGCCCTGGAGGCCTCTTATTTCAAAATAAGCATTATTCCTTGTGAAATGAGGGTTACCCATTCTGGAATAAGAAGGCTGTTACTTCAAAATTATTTCAAAATAACAGGCTTGCTGAGTAGGCACGCATCTTGTTATTTTGAAATAGTGTTAGTGTAGAGGTCCCCTCAGAGTGCAGGGGGAGGGGATACCCAGAGGCCCGAGGCTTCTCAACAGCTCTCCACAGTGGATCCTGCAGCATGAGCCCACTCTGCCTGGTGTTTCAGACACCCCAGGACACTGTGATAGGGTTAATAATACACAGCAGTCCTAGAGCAACCAGGACAAGCAAAAAGTCCATTCCATTTCTGTGGGTGCAGAACTGAGCTCCTATTGTGCAACTAACCACATAAAATAAACCACAACATTCAGTATCAAACCTAGTGGAGCTACTATGCCTAATTCCAGCCCAAACACAGAAGGGCCAAAAGACCTGTAGTGGGACTATATAGTACCTTGCCCTGCTGATTTCACAGAGTTAAATGACTTGAGAGATTGTAACACTAGCTCAAAGTCACACTTTTGGGCAACAGGAGAGGCAGAAACAGAACTCAGATGACAAAAGGACTAAGCACAAACTAAGATACTAGTCAACACAAGAGGGGTTGGCATGGGCAGGCATTGTTAGTGTATCAATGAGCATTCATGCTGACATTTTATCTATGATGCTGCTGATCTGGAGCACTAATAGGTTTGTCATCTCCAAAAGGACATTTACCGTAAAATCGCGAGTATAATGCACACTTTTTCCCCCTTTTTTTTTCGCGTCAAAGTCGGGGTGTGCATTATCCATAGGAGTTTTTTTTTAAAGTTTTAATTTGGTGGTTCTGCGGCAGTTAATTAATCTCTGGACACCAGAGGTTAAGTTGATTTTTATTAGCATTGACAAGCAACTATATACACAGTTTCAAAAAGGTAAGTTAAACAAATGAAATCAACACTGCAGCGCAAACAAGCAAATATGTTAATTGATCTTCTACTCCTCTTCGAAGCCCTCGAATTCGCTTTTGTTAGAATCTTCCTTGAACAAGTGAGCAACATCTTCCAGGGTATAGCCCTCGACATCTTCATCCAGGTAATACAAATCATTGTCATCTTCGCATACCGGTAATTCACCCTCGGCCGATTCATCGTCGCTCGGATCCATCCACAGGGCAGCATCCTTGCTGCCATCTATAGCATTAGAGATGCTGCATTTCAGAAACCCCTTCTTTATGATAGCAGGATCAAGTTCAAGCCAGACATCTGCTATCCACTGGGTAACATCTTGCAGCGTTGGTGTTCGCATACGTCCACCTGCAGTAAATGTATGTTCACCTTCCAACAATCAGGTGTTCCATTTCCTGCGTAGTGCATCTTTCATTGGCTTGTTAACTGTCACGTCAAGTGGCTGCAACATTTTGGTCATTCCACCGGGAATAATTGCCAAGGCTGTTTTGTCCTGCTGAAGCCTTTTCTTGACGGATGGCATACGATGACACCGAAATGCATCCAAAACTATTAGAGACTGCTTTCTCATAAGTCCACCTGGCCGCTTCACCCAAACCATCTGTAGCCAATCAAGCATTAAAGCTTCGTCAATCTAGCCTTTAGGGTGAACACGCACGTGAATGGTGTTCAGGAATTTAACATTCTTTGGCATTGTCTTGCACTTGAACACAATATAAGGAGGCAGCTTTGTTCCGTTGGCCATGCAAGCAAGCATTATGGTAAACCTAGACTTTTCATGGCCTGTGGTAGCAATGGCACCTTTCACTTCAAGCGTTCTGTCGTAGGGATTATAGAAATGTAATGGTGTCTGATCTGCGTTACCAATTAATGAAAGGTCGTAGCAGTGCTGCGTGCGTAGTTTTATGATAAACTTTTGGAACTGTAGTAACTTGGTGTCTGAGTCCATGGGTAGCTTCTGTGCGATTGTTGTTCGGCGTCGGACCGATAGGCCATGGTGATTCATGAACCGATCGCCCCAGCCATACGAAGCTTAAAACCCGGCTGTGTTAGCGCACGTTTTGGCAATGGTCAAAACCTTCATTCTAACCTCCGCAATGCTAACACCTCTCTACGCTCAGCAATCCATTCAACCAGCTTGGCCTCCAACTCAGGATATGCAGCACTTTTACCTCGCTCAGCCATCTTCATCCAAGGCAGCGCTTGCAGGCGCTCTTTCTGCCGTCTCCAAAGCTGAATGTTAGACTCTGCTATGTCATCAAATTCACGGCTGGCAGCTCTATTGCCATAAGCCTCAGAATAGCTAACAACTTTAAGTTTTTCAGCGGTTGTGTAAGATCGCTGACAACTCATGGCATCCCAAAGAGAGCATGGAAACGCCGCGCACTATATACTCGTGAGCTCACGTGTGATTACCCAGCAATACAAAAAGACAAGACAAAATACGGCAAAGTCGGGGTGCGCATTATAGATAAGAGTTCAGTTTATTCCAGGATTCTGACGTTTAAAAGGTAGGTGCACATTATGCATAGGTGTGCATTATACTCGTGATTTTACGGGACTTTAATATGGTGTAATTTTTACAGAATGAAAATTCTGTAAGCTCTAGGGCCTGTAAAAAAGGCTCCTTTTAATCAGTTAGAGTTGTTCTGAGCAGCAGAGCAGTTAGCAGGCTTGAATGTGAACATATTCCTGACATCAGTTTCTGTTAAAGTTCTGGAAAAAAATTCATAAAGAAAGCTCTTTCCTTTACATTGACCCCAGTTTATCTTCCGGGTCTCCTGAATCTGTAAGACTGGTGTGTTCTATTCTCCTGTCCTACAGTCCATGCACTTTCTGATGAAAAAAATGTCAGAAGTACCTAAGCCCCTTATTTTATCGGCAGTACTGCAAATCCGAGGAAAAAAGTCTAAGTTTGCATACTCATGAATAGTCTGGTGCATGAAACAGTGACTAACACTGCAGCAAGCCAAATGTCAAATCCATCTTGTTGGGTGGCTGGATGGCTCCCTCCTGTGGCAGCCTAATCACATTTTCAGGTTCTTTAATGGGTCTGAACTGAAGTTACTACTATTCATGCTGCAAACTCAACCCCACTGTGCCTAAAATGGCAAGGAAATGCAACTTCTGCTTGTGTTTCTATCACAAAATGTTACCCCAACTCCTCTGCTGCTTGTGACTGGCCGGCCCTGGGTTGCAGAAGGAATTCTTGGCTCCCAGTACTAAAATGAAACTGGAAACTTAAGATGGAGGAGCTTTGTGAACTGGTTAGAAAGGGAGTGCAATTAAAGCTATGGACAAAATCCTAATCCTTGTTGTCTTGTGCCATTTGGGGTTGATGGGGATGGCAGTGACTAAATGGAGGGTTCAAGAGCCAGCTTCCCAGCATGGGGCAAATGGCCCATGGGTTTGGAGGCAATGAATTCAGCACAACTCTATGCTGGTAACTCCAAGCAGAAGCAGCATAAGTCCTGCTCAGCAGTTTCTGTCAATACCGGCCTACATGCATGAAGCCTGGGGCTTGGCCATGTCCCAGATGAGCAAGCTATGCAGTCCCTTCAAGCAATGGAGCACCACAGTAGGTGTATTTTCCAGCTCCTCACCTTAGCACTGCAGCCTCAGGCAGTGTCGTCCAAGAACATGTGAACCAAACTGGGAGTCAGAAGACCTGGGTTCGGTTCCAGATACTGACAAGCCAGCTGATTGTAGATGGTTTCATTTAACCTCAGTGCCTCACTTTTCCCAGGGAAATCGATACACCCACCTTTGTAAAGACCACTACAATCTACAGATGAAAAGCATTCTATAAGTTCTTAGTATTATTACAATCAACAGCACACTGTTGTAATCCTAGCCAGATGATGCATGGGTGCACTGAGAGATGAAGCTTTTGCTGCAAAAAAAAAAAAAAGAGTACACCATGCCTCCCAAAGCAGTTTTTCAAGGAAGGAGTAAAAAGGAGCAATGATGTTTATCTCTTGGAAAAGACTGGAAATGGACCTCTCACACATCGGTGATAGGAATCCAAAAAGGGGTATAGTGCTTACAATAGTTCCAACAAAACAAGATGATAACATGGGAACAGTCTGTTCAGCATGAAAACACAACAGCGTTCCCTGCCATTTGGGTTTGATTCCAGATAACACATCAGAGAGAGCGCCAGTGAGTTACTGAGATAATGAAGGTGTTGCATGCACTTCCTGAACAAACAAGCCCATTCATGTCTTCCACTAAAAAAAGAATGCTATTTTCACTACTGATACTTGAGCTGTACAAGACATCAATTCCTTCCCAAACTGGGGCACAGCATACCAGTGTTAGTCACTGCTTGGGAGACTTTGGATTGCACTCTGAAGAAAAAGGTACCAGGGGATTATTAATGTCCACAAAATGCAGATAGGACATTGGTCCTTCAGTTTTATAGGGAAGGTCTGCATCTGGAAGCAGTTTATCTACTTTGCAAGGAGGGACGGAGAATGATCTTGTTGATATTAATTCTAGGCATATCAGTCCTGATTCTTGGTTCAAAAGCTCCAACCCCTCTGGCATAAATACAGTCTGCTTACTGCAGTCTTTGGGGCTATGTCTACACTACCAGGTTATTTTGAAATAATAACTCCTGAAATAACTACTTCAAAATAAGCTAATTCCTCTTCACAAGCAGGAGTTATTATTTAGAAATAACAAGCCCATTATTTTGAAATAGCAGGCTTGTGGTAGAGTGGACATTGGACTTGTTATTTCGAAATAAAGGTAGTTGAATCCCCTGCTGGCCCCATGCTCCCTGTGGCATTTCAAAGTAGCAGTGCCGCATGGAGCCCAGAATCAGCAGGGGATGATCCCAGGTGCCATGTGGTGCTGTCGCTTTGAAATGCCACATGCAGCCTAAGGACTCCCCAGCTGGCCTTGGGCTGCAAGTGGCATTGCCACTTTGAAGTACCCTTTCTCTCTCCCCTGCCCCCCACCCCACTTGCTGCCTCTTTCTGATAGAGGCAGCAAGGCGGGGGGGGGGGGAAAGACTAGTTGTTCACATCCCTATTACAAACAATATCATCTAAATTGGGGGAGAAGTGCAGAGAAAAACTTCCAGTGCTCTGTGGTTAGCTTTTTCCCAGAATTGCAATCAGGAACTCAAGTGATACTGGGAGAGGTTTGTTTAACCACCTGAAAGTTACCATTCTGCTCCTAGTCAGGAGAAACTAATGCAGGATGGATGGGCCCGTGAGGTTATAAATTATAATTGTCAACGAGAGGGCAATGTGCTAGAGCATTCAAAAGGTTTTATGTTCTGTCCCTTGCTCCTAGGCTTTGCCATTTGTCATTTAGGTTGATATTTCTAAACCTGAGTGCCTAAAGTCAGGCTTTGATCTCCACACCTAAAAAGCTGTGGGCTGGTTTTCAGAGGTGCTAAGCAACCCAAAATTCAAGGATATTAAATGGGAACAATGAGCACTCTGAAAAATCATCCCACTTTTATATAGGTACCTAACTACAGATTATGGTGTCTGACTTTGGGTACCCCTAGATGTGAAAATAAAGACTAGGGCTGGAGTCTCCTCTTGTTGGGAAAGAACATTGAGAAGACAGTAAAAACACAGACAAAACAAAAAACAAACAAAAAACCCACCCAACTCTAGCAGAATGTGATATGTTTCAAGTTTCTGGAGAGAAGTTAGTCTAGTTTTAGACCTGCCCCACGCCCAGAAACGCAAGTTTCAGTGGTCAACAGTCTCCTCAAGCCAGTGAGCAATGGGCAGTGGACTTCATATTGATCATAATGAGCTGCTAATCTGAACATGGCTGGGACAGATGAATAGCTTTGAGGAGATTCCCTTCATTCCTTGCAGTGAGAGATCAGAAATGTATAAAACATGTTTAATTCCCATCAAGTTCAGCTGAGGGTTTTTGGCACCTCATGGGTAGGTCCATCACTTTCATTCTCAAGCAACTACAGACTGAATTGTTAATTTACATTAATACATATTTTTAGGTTGACTGCTAGACAAAATGCGATTACTAACAACAACACAGTTAACTAATCCCAGGGATTTTCCTTTCCCTTTCAGAAATGCAACAGAAGAAAAGGAATCCTTACTTTAACAAAACTCATTCGGATAGTGCACATCTTGGTCAGCTCATATACCACCTCGAAGCCATGATTGACTGACTGGGCGAGCAACTGGGCAAAAAGCTGGTTGTTGAAAATCTTGAGGCTGCAGCCGCTAGGAATCTTGCAGACAGTGGCTGGGTGGAAACCATGCTGATAATTACAGTTGCGGCTTTGTACAAAAATGCTGCTGTCACTCACGCATTCTGCATACACCTCACCACCAACATAATAAAGATGGACACCTTGGAAGGACAAAACAGAGTTATTTGTCTGTAATCCTTAACACAGACTATATCAGGGCTTTACACTTTGTCTACTTTACTTTTGTACAGTGTAGCAAGGGGGCGTGGCCTCCTTTGGAGATTGATAGAAAGGTGGGAGGAGCCAAGACATCCACACCCACCTCGCCAGAAGCAAAGGGGTAGGACAGGAAGCATAAAATGTGGGCCCTGCAATTCAGTTGGGCTAGAGCTGCCAAAGGAGACAGAGAGCTCTCACCTGCTGCTAAAGTGGGAGCCTGAAGAGAACATCGACTGTGCTAACTTGCCAGGATCCCCAGAGCTGCTGGCCAACCAGGATGCTGAGGAGATGCTGGGCTTGTCACTGGTAACATATCTTGGAGAGATGGAGGGCAACCCCAGACACAGATACACAGTGAAGGGAAGGGTAGGAAGTAGCCAGGAATACCTGACCATAGTCTAGTTGTGTTATTGCTTGAATCCAGGTCAGCATGTTTCAGCTGGATCCCTGCTGCTGACACAGTGATGGAACCAATGTTCGGGCCCTCAGCTGGAACTCGGTGGAGTAGCATGGCCCCAGGTCACCCAATCCTTGCTGACAACCACACCCCAGGGTGGCAGCCTTTCCACCTTAGGTCAAGATGCCTGCATTTGTCTGCAATTTGCAGGAGTTAAGAAGTCAGACTGTTTGATGCTCCATCCTGCCTAAGGGCCTGAGGTCACGAATATAGTGAAATGCCAGTAAGTATTTCCATTTCTCCAATATGCATTCACTGGAGACAAGCTCCTTTAATGTCAGTCATCTCTTCAGATCCCTGAGATCCCACACCTTAGAGTCCTCCAGATCTTTTTGGTACTACAAAGTAAACAAATAAGAAGCCTCATTTCTGTGTTTAAAGTTTGACTGCTGAAACTGGACCAGTTTCCAGTAGATAATTACACTGTGTTCTGGATAGTTACTTGCTTTGATGTGTACAATTTCATGCTGGTACATTAGATAACAATTCTATTACATAGTGACCTAATTTTGTTTACTTACTGTTCTCTGGTAACAGAAGAGATAGCTGTTGTATCAATGTCATCTGTCTACCTGACATGCTTTAGGAACTCCAAATCTATGGATCTATCTTGCATTTAGGGCATTTCCACACCTCTAGGGCATTTCCCTCTCAAACTGGATGAGTAGGAAAATGCAGAGAAATTAAGAGTCTCAGCTGGACCCAGATCCTCTGGGGGGAAATTATCTTTCTTCCTCTGAACAGATTCCTATTGTAAGGTTCTGGGATTTTTAATCAATACAGACAGATCTTCAAATCTGATTAGATGAGAACCATTACTGTTACCACCTTTTCTTCTTGCTCTGGAGATCATTCACTCTTTTCTTTTGGCAGAAACTCATAGGAGCTAGCTTCCTCAAATGAGAATTCTGACCATGAAAGGCCTAGCAATTGCTGGTTATGGATCTACAACACACTGTTAGAGTATATTTATATACATTCTTTGTCTTTACTTTTTAATAAATCGGAACTGGAGGATTACCTCATTCCCACTATTGAAAAAATAAAATATTAACGATTTGAGGTTTCATGAAGGATCACAACATCTTAACATTACTGCTCCAAAAGGACAATACATAGAAACGTGGAGGGAATGGCATCCCTGCATTTGGCCTCCAATTTGCTGGGTTTTGTACCAAGCATATACAATTTGTTACCTGGCTTAGGCCTTTATCATATTCAATCAATCATTCAGTCTCAAGACTGAACTGGAGAGCTTTAAATTAGTGTTTTGGGACTGAGAACTCGGAAGGGTCACAGAATTGAATTCTGTTGGACCCTCATTTAAAAAAAATATAGTTTAGAATGATGATCGTTGCTTAATGAAAGCTTCTGACTGAGACTTATTACTGCAACTAAATACTTTACAACCTGAAAAATCTTGAATGTACTTTGTGCAGGGAATAGTCTGATTCAGTTTGGCTGTTTTATACCCTCCAGCAGAAGCCATTCCAAGGAAAGGGGGAGGGGGGGAAATCAATAACTGAACACTTCAGCATGGGGGGGGGGAGATGTCAACTGCAATAGAGGCAGGGGGGGATTATACCAACAGGGTTATTGGTCATTCTGGATTCCAGTCCAGAAAGGAGACATTTGTTTAAAAGACTAGAATTCTCCCAGAAAAACTGGAAGCAGAGGTTGGTATAACTTATTTTTCTGTGGCACAGCCAAACTTGTGTCTCACATTTCTTCCCTGTTTCTGTTGTTACCCTGCCAATGCATCAGTGGCCCATACCAAAGCTTTTATAAGACTAAATGACAATATCATTTCTTGTACTTTGTTTCAGGTGTTATAAGTGTTATTTGGACTCTTAACTACTTAATCCTCAAACAACTAATGTGAGTTAGAGAAGTGTTGTTATTTCAGCTTTACAGAGGGGTGGGAGACCAAGACACAGAGTTTCAGTGACCCATCCAAGTGACTTAGTGGCAGAGACAAAAATCAGGAGTCACTGGCTCCCAGTTCAATCTTCAATCATTTCATGACAATTGCTGATTCAAGGCAATGACAGCAAAGAGGAGGACCAGTGATAAAACAGAAGAGAATTTGCATAAAATCCACAAAGGCATTCAAGCTTCAAACTTTTGTTGATTTCTGTGGAAGTTAGGAGCCTGTTTTAACTGAGCCTTTGGCCATGTCTATAATAGCTAGCTTACAACAGCACAGCTGTACCCATGCAGCTGCACCGCTGTAAGAATGCTTATGTAGTTGCTCTATAGGGGTGGGGAGTGCTCTCTCGTTGACATCATAAAACCACCTCCACAAGAGAAGCTCTCCCACCAACGTAGAGCTTTCCACACTGCACTTCAGTTGGTGTAATGACATTCAGGGGTATGTAGACATAGCCTTAGTGCTTACAGGATAAGATCAGAGCTGCATGTACTTAGTTGTTAAAATGTCCCAATTACTCAGATCCCCTCACAGAAAAGTAATAAAAAAGAAAGGTCTGTGGTCTATGAAGAGGGAGAAGTTAAAATAAAACATGAAGTAAAGTTTATTTTGAGAAATTTAAAACTGATAATCCACTTGGCTGGTCACAGAAGTGGAAGGAAGATATTGTTATGAGCCGGGGGATGCCTTGGTTTGGGTTGAGTTAACCCCCCACTGAGATTGATAGGCATGTTGATTGAAGAGAAAGTTCCCATCTATGAGCATAAACCCCCACCAAAAATACAAGGAGTGTGTGAAGTCAACAAAAAACTGTTGGCTAAATATTGTTTTGGGCAGGTATATATGGGGGAAAGAGGGAAATGACAGAAGAGACATAAGTCTGAAAAAATAAAGGACACACACACAGGGGCAAAAAAGCAACATGAGCAAACAGCAGCCTATGAACACCGTGTCCCTGGAAAAAACTGGAGAGAGTTTTTGGGGCTGTTGGCTAAAGAGGCTGGGAGCTGTAAACTAAGGAACTGCTCCTTTTCTTCTGAGTTCCTCCTGTATTCAGAGGGCTTTGTACATTCCTAATAAATAAAAGAGACCGCAACAAAGAAAATACCAGAATCCATCAACTTCTACTTCCAGCTGGAACATCCCCAGGACTCTCTAACATGACTAGCCATTTGGATTGAAAAGGGGCCATACTGGTGCCAAGAGTGGGATCCAGTTTCTAAGAAGAGAGACTGTAAGCTGGACTCCTGCTCAACTACAACTGAACAAATAAAGAAAGTGCTTGCAGAAATCAAAAATGGCCAGTGGGATTTCAAACAAGACTGAAAACCAGAAATGAAAATTTCACAAAGGAATTTAAAACATGACATGAAGGCTTCACAAACTGAATTACAGCAGCATCTGGAGGATTCCCAGAAGGCACTGAGGGCTGTCAAATGTTTGCTGGAGCAACAATCACACAAAGACCAGGCAAGCTGGGATGTCCGGATGCAAAACTCCCAGGGAGGAAAGGCAAGACAGATCAAAGGGGTGACCAGCAACTTGGCTGCTGCAGACCAGAAGTTTCCATTAAATAGTGGAGACTGGGCAAGGTTTACTCAGTTTGGATCTTACTAACAGATGAGCTGCAGTTTCTGTTTCATCTTGGAGAAGGAATGGCAGTTTCGGACTCTGATGGGGATGTGCCCCACTCCAACGCAAAAAAGACACCTAAGTTGCCCATCATTGAGCAGAATAGCTGCATTACAGGAGGGGCAAATTTTGAACTCTAGGGATTTTGTTTCAGCTACAGCAGCTGAGTCTTGGTACCACAGAAACTTCTAAGGACACTAACAAAAATATTTTAAAGCCAGCAGGTGTAAGAGAAAAATGACAACAGCTGTGGCAGTATAAATTGGGTCTGCCAAGCTCAGACACACACTCTTGTTCCAGCTGTGGAATAGGAAGGATCTGACTGCTAGGAAGCTACAGAGGGTACCTGAGACAGAGCACTGTTGGAGAAAGGCAGGCAAAGTTGGGGAACTCTGGGCTGACTCAATTCCCAGGCTGCCAGACAAATACAGGGGTCTGAGGTGTATTAGGGCTGCAGGGAGGCAGCCAGGGCAGGGGAAGGCAGCAGCTCCACACCCTCTTGCCAATGACAAGTGGCCATTTCAGACTGCAGTTTGCCCCTGAGGTAAGAAGCTAGATGATGACTGGCATTGGGTCACTGACGCAAGGTGAGTATTGTGAACTGGGGATCCCTAGGAGGGGAGGACCCTAGAGTACAGGGGCACTGCTATGGGGAAGAACCACAAGGAAAGGTGCACCATGGGCTGGGAGAGACACGGAGCCTGATAAGGGGCAGAAGACAGGTAACTAAGGGCAAGACACTGGCCAACAGGGGGTGCTCCAGGGCTAAAAGAGCTAATTCCTGGGCAGTCAAGCAGGAGGCATGGAGCAAGCGAGTGCTAGATCCACTGCACTGCCAGAGGAAAAAAAGCAAAGATGAAACTTTAGCAACGCTACCTTACTGGATAGCTCAGCTCCTGAGGGTACGTCTACACTTGCCCCCTAGTTCAAACTAGGGAGGCTAATGAGGGTGACCGAAATTGCTAAGGAAGCGCGGGATTTAAATATCCCGTGCTTGATTAGCATATTCCCGGCTGGTCGCCATTTTGGAAACTGACTAGCCCGAAGTAACTGCCCGTATCTATACGTGGCAGAGAAGTGGGATTCCGAGATAAACCCCTTAGTTCGAATTAACTGTTAAACCTTATTCCACGAGGAGTAACAGTTAATTTGAACTAAGCGTTTATCTCGGAATCCCGCTTCTCTGCCGTGTATAGACGCGGGCAGTTACTTTGGGCTAGTCAGTTTCCAAAATGGTGACCGGCCGGGACTATGCTAATCAAGCATGGGATATTTAAATCCCACGCTTCATTAGCAATTTCAGTCACCCTCATTAGACTCCCTAGTTCGAACTAGGGGGCTAGTGTAGACGTACCCTTAGTGTATTATCTGTCTTCATCTTTTTAGAGACAGAAAAACCAACAGGGAGGCCCCCAGTCATTATTTTCTTAGTGACATTTCAATGGCAATACTCTCAATTGCAAGAAGTTCAAATAAATACAAATAAAATAATACAAATAAAAAACCCCACAGATTTCAAAACTTTTCTCTAATTTGGTTTTTAATTATGGGTTCCACATAGGCCAAGTAAATAACCTGTGTAAAGAGTTACCCTCTGCTCAGTAAAGAATCAATGCCTCATCTAATGCTTCAGAAATAATCCAAGCACGTGGCTTTACACTCATGTTGGTTAGGTTAGGTAGATAGAAAGACAGACTTTTTTAGTTCTAGGCCATGGATGTTCTTCCAAACCATGTTTCTTACCAATAAGAGGGAATTTGCTCTTACCCTTTCCTATGTGTCGCCTGGTGTTTTCTATAGTAGAATTCCTGTTGACATTGGAGAGCAGTCCAAGACAGAATCTGTTCCTGTTATTTGAAGGATCTGTGAACCCATCTATAAGAATACTCCGAGAAGAAGCCTGGAAAGTCTCTCCTACCCGGTTGTTGAGTTCATAGTAGGCAACTGAGCACCAGTGCTGGGGTTCCTCATAGCAAACAGGTCGAAAGTCTATGGGAAATAAAACAAAATATATCAGGGGCCGGTGTCGCAGAAATGCTTGTTTCTCTAACCCAACTCTCTCAGTCCACAATGGCCATCACTATTCAAGAAAAATTGGAAGCTGCTGTTGAGATTGGTTTGCTGACTAGTGCTTCCAAGTCCACAGAGAACATTCCAGTGGGACAACCCTTATGTTTAAAATAGAGCATATGCGTAAATTCCATACTGCACTGATGCCTAATCACCCTCTTTACAGACTGAGTTAGCTTTGCAATGCCTGAGCAGTTGAGTACTGTATCCGACAAACAGAGCTAGGAATGAGCAAACTGGTTCCATTTTACAATAAAAAGTGAGCTAAGCCTTCCTACAACATGCAATTAAAATCTAACCCCCAGCTAGGAGGTTTTGCACACATCATCTCTTTGTTTTATTTTTCATTTTCAACACACCTTAGAATTGCCAGTTTCCAGTTGAGAATGCAGGCAGAAATTCCAAAATGCCACACAAAAGGCCATTCTTGCTGGAACCCCAAGTTTTGCAGATTTAAAGTCTGCATCAGGATCCACTTGGGTGCTTATTTGAACATAATCTTTGAACTGAATCTTATTTGTCTCACGAGCATTAACCTGTAAACATGCCAAGTCCATGTGAAACCCAAAAAGCAGTGAAATCCACTCCTGCTGTGAAATGACAACATATTTCCCACTGAGAGTGGCTATGTAGGTGGCCAGCAAAGATCAACAATGTCCTTAATATTTCCAGAGTATTTATATGCAGCGGGGTGGAAAGAGAAAGGGTGACTGGAAACCTGGTGGCTGTCAAATGTACCCACACATTCCTAGCATGGTTACTTCCATCCTCCTTCCCTTCCAGTTGTTTGATGCACACACTTGTTACTTCTTGTCTTTAATTGAGAATGCCAGCTTGGGGAAGAAGGGGGCTGTCCTTTAATACGTGTTTGTACAGCGCTCAGCACAGCAGGGCCCTGACGCTGGCATCTGTGTAGTACTGTAACACAAGGAGTAACCATAATAACTGCACTCAGAGCAGGCCACAGGAAACCTGAGCAGGGGGATTCCTCATGCCATAGATTCCCTGGGACACAGCTACTCTGAGGTCCATAGTCAATACTGCAACCCAAAGGCCACAGAAAGAGGAAGTCACTCACCTTGAGCAGTAATCACGGTTCTTCAAGATGTGTATCCCTAATGGTGCTCCACTGAAGGTATATCAGTACTAGGGATGTTACATATCAGTTAACTGACTAGTCAATTAACAGCCAGTGTGCTCTGGCCCCACTCCCGAGGAGCCCCCTGCCACTCTGCGCTGCTGCCTCTCTATCAGAGGCAGCAGTGTGGGATGCCAAGAGGGAGCTGGTTCATGAGGGGAGCCAGTATAAAAACCAAACTCCCCTCACGGACTGGCTGCCTGCCCAGGGGGGTTGGAGATCTCAGACCTGGCTCCTAATACACTTAAATGCAGAACCGCAGCAGGGGTAGGTCCTGGACCTGGCACAAGCCAGGACTGAGCCGGGCTGCTGGCCAGCCTGCTAAAAAAATTACTGGTAAGGGGGAGGAGGGGAAAATGCATAAAGTCTATAGCATTAACCTATAAGCTTTTGTTTAATGGGTTAATTGACCCTAATCTGTACCCCTGGGTCTCTAATTGGAGGTTTTAGGTCTGTTCAGCCCGCGCAAGTGCTCTCCCTCCCTCGTGCTCTGCTTCAAGGCTTTCTAATGCAGCATGGGCGAACCCTGCTTGGCTCCTACTGAGCCCCATACGGAGAACTCTGAAGTCGAGGGGAACAGGGCAGGTTGTGAATACCCACAGGGACACGCATCGTTTAGCATGTGAGTAACTTTTTACTGTTTGAAGAAAGTCCCGATGGGTGCTTGGCTATACGTGATTTCACAGAAGTATGCCCCATGGAGGGCTGGGGCATCAGAGTGGGGTCTGTTATCAGAGGATACTGAGGAGCCGAAGATGGTGTCAGAGGCCAAATCTCCAGTGATCACAGAATGTTCCGCAAAAGCGTGGGCAGAGGCCCAAGTGGCTGCTCTGCAGATTTCCAAGACAGGGACATCTTTAAAGAGTCTGACAGAGATAGAAATTGACTTCGCAGACTGTGTACGGACTCCAGACATAGGCAATCCAAGACACTTTTGGATAGCCTTTGAGCCAATATCGTGCACCTGAGTCTTGCTGTGAATGAAAGAAAGTCCTTAGTCCTATCCAAGTAGAAAGTTAATGCTCTTCTAACATCTAGCACAAAGAACCTGGGCCCTTCAAACAGGAGATCTTCCACTGTTAACTGCAGCTCTTTGGACAACACTGGAAGGTGTAACAAGGAAGCCCACCTCATTCCAACTGCTATGGAGACTGAGTGGGCCACTATATCAGATAACGTCCAGTGACATCTATAGCACAGTTCTAGCTACCAACTAGCTCTCTCTGAGAGTGGCCTGAAACCGCTCCTTCTGCATCTCTGGTAGATGTTCCACAAATGCACTGATTTTTCCATAATTAATAACATCACATTTGGCCATTACAGCTTGCTAATTTGCAATTCTAAACTGCAGCATTGCCAATTAATACACCTTTCTCCCCAAGAGATCTCGACTCTTCCAATGTCGATTGTATGGGGTTAAAATAAAAAGTCTGCCTCTTTGGTAGGTATGTCTTGCACCTGCCTGCAAGAAAGCTAACAAGAAGCAATGGAGGCTGGTGTCTGCCTAATGACTAGCAGGATCTAGAATCACTTCGTTAGCTGGGTGGGCAATTCTGGACAAGAGGTAGTGTGCAGAATATTCACCAGTTTGCAATGTGTCTTTCACTTGCTGCGGATGAATTTGCAGCTCATCTGTCATCCTCTTGGTCTTAAAATCATCACTTAGGGATTGAGGAAGGAGCTAGGGACGTTAAAAAGTGGGCAATTGGGTAACCATGTAACCACTGAAATTGCGTGGGGCGGCAGCCAGCTCCCTGCGGTGCTGCCTCTGCATCTGCTGTTGCCTCTGCTGCTTTTACTGGCTCCCATCTGCTGCCCTGCTCCCAGGGAACTGGCTGCCACCCTGCATTGCTGCCTCTGTATCAAAGGCAGCAGCACATATTGGCTCCCGGCTTGCTCCCAGGGAGCTGTCAAAGAGCCTGCGTGTAAACATTCATGGTAACTGATAAGCCCAGGTTTATCAGTTAACCATGTAAACTGTTATCCTGTTACATCCCTGGAGGGGGTATTACAGCCTCATTAGGGGAAGATGAGAAGATTACAGGAGGGGTAGCTTGTCCTTCTTCCAAAGCTTCCTCCTCCACTGGCTCAGGGACTCTGGACAGAAAGGCTATAAGGAACCATCTGGTGGATCCTCTCTGAGAGACAATGGATGCCCTTGGCATGTGTACATGAGCCAAGGATCTATAGGTGAGGGAAGGGCCTGGGAAGGTTGCCAAAGGGACCCATAGTATGATCGTGGGTCAGCTTGTTGGCACTGAGGACATTTGTATTGCAATAACAGGAGAAGGAGAGAAGCCAGAGCAATGACATTCTCCTGGTCACTGTCAGATTCATCACTGCGTAAGGGTGGCACTGACCAAGGTATTGATGACTCAGCCTGGGGCTGAGGATGATTCCAGACACCAGGGTATGCTTGGTACAAGGATCCCATTACCAAGTAATGGGGATTGCGGTTCTTCACTTACGGTCAGCTCCCTCAGTACTGTGGAGAGTGGCTGTGGTACACTGTTGGTACCAATGGTTATGAAGGTGCAGAGCACTCCCTAGAGGGGAGTTTTGTCGCATTTGCGAACAAGGTTAAATCAGTGCCACTCCTTTAGAGACAATATGGCATTTATCTTTCTCCCCTGGCTTCTCTAGGTGGTGTGGCCAAGCTCTCAGAAAATCAGTTGCTTCTGGGTACGGCACTTCAGAGCTGCCAGTACTGAAGTGGCTAACTGCACAGGGGACACCCTTTGATAGGCTCTCTTTGAGGGCTTGGAGCCCTTTTCCCTCAAGCTTTTATGGGAGGTAACTGCTGTTTTTTCCCCCACATCTGAAATTGAAGTTTCCAGGGAGGATTCAGTCAACACTGGAGTCTCCTGATAGCTAAAGTGCCTTCTCCATAAGGAAGACTTGTAACTTCAGCTCTCAGTTCTTGTGAGACCTCAGCTTTAGCAGAGGGAGCACTTCTAAGGGATATGAGACCAGACATCATGAGAGAGTAGTCCATTACAGGAACCAAGTCCTTGCAGGAGAGGCACTTCTTGAAGCTGGGAAAGCCCGGCATTCCCGGGGCTGGGGGTTTGCCCACGCAACACTAGAGGACCTTGGAGGTAGACTACATGTGCAGGATGAATGGACCCTGGTACCTAAAATCTCTGATTAGAGGTGAAGGGGTGCAGATACACTTACAGTGGAACGCCCCTAGGGACACTACTCGAAGAAGAATAGTTGCAGAGTGGCTATCAGCTGTTTTATTCCCTAACCTTTTGCATGGGGCTCAGGGCTTCCAACCCTTCCAGCTTTCACTAGGTCTCCCACACAGAGCATGGGGATGAGGATCTGACCTTCTGTACAGCAGTGATACTAATTATTTAGAAAACGCATGCATGTATTACAGCAGTATGACAAAAGGAGCTGGAAATACTAAAGCCTCTAAACACAGTGCTTTATAATGGATAAGTAACTCACACCAAACTGAAGTAGATAAAATCCTGGTTTTGACTCAGCTCTTGCTGCATTACACATTCCTCCTTCCCCTCATCCCTTATTTCATCTGCATACTACAACCTGGATAATGGGCTTTGCTTTCATGAATACTTCTCTAAGTTTTGTGACCCCATAAATGCAAGAAAAATCCTGGTACCCAGGTCACAGAATTCTTAAATCCCTCCCTTGCTATTAAATGACAAGCCTGGGCTGCCACCTTAACCTCAGAGCTGGCAAAGCCCACTGTTACAGAGAAGCCTCATCCTCTGATCAGGGGTCATCAGTAGAGCTGGTTCCTTAGGTTCCATAGGTGACGTCTCACCTCACCTGGACAGGCTCAGGGAGGAAGGGCATTTCCTGTGGACAGTCCTCAATGGCCTATTGTCTTTGTGCCCATGAGAATGCCCTCTATTCTCATGGGGCGTCCTACAAGAAGAGTTCTTGAGTTTAGATGCTGAAAGCTCCACTCCAAAGCACAAGCTTGGAGGAGGACCGATGGTCAGCTGAGGCTGATGTAAGGCACTTTCTGTAGATTGAATAAGAGAGAGGCCACATTCTTCATCAGGTGCTTAGATGAAGCTCACAGGCTTCTCGAGTTCTGGGTGGGAAGGAGTAACAGATCCTGCACTTTGCAGAGATTTGTCCCTTACCCAGATTGAACATCAGTGATGCCTGTACTCTCTTGTGGAAAAGGAACAAGAGTCAGTGATGGAATTCTTGAATCCTGGGAGCATAGACACAGAGCTGGGGAGGCAATTCCCTAGCCAGGGGAAAAGAAATACTCCATGCTAACTATAAAATTGAATTACTAAGTTTAAATATTTTCTTTCTTTGCAGGTTGTACAACTGAGCAATAGAAGACATGATTCTGACTCAGACCATGTGGTAGTAAAAAGGAACTGGAGAAGTATTGACCTGCACTGCCTCTTTTACCCTCAATCAGGAGCATGAGGAAAACTACGTGCGTATGTGCAGGCCAATGGAAATTGCTTTGAAGAATTTCCAGACTCAAGTGCACATTGCGAATCTATACCCACATGTGGAATACGCACAGGGACCAGCACACAAAGAACAGCAGGCCTTCCTACTCTGAAGTCTCTATAATAATTGACTAAGAATTTTTCCCTGCAGAACAATACAAATACTTGTGTATTTTCAGTTTCTCCATCAGCAGATTTACCTCCATTGGGCAATGATAGCACTAACTGATTGTCAGGTGTTGAATCCATTGATCGTCCATTTTGGTTTCCTGGTGTTTCTCTTGCATTGTAAGGTGGGGGTGGTGTTTCAACTAAAAAAACAGAAAGACACTGAGATCAGCAAGTTGGTAAATTCTACCCAGGTCTGCCTGGTCATTCTTCAACTCTACTTCAGTATAGTTTAACTGGAGAAGGGTCCAAACCGGAACCTGAGTCTGAACTTCTGCCCTCCTCAAACTCCAGCTCAAGACTGTTTCAGATTCAAATCCCTGGAGAGGAAACTGTCCCTATGGTTTAGGCTCTGGATTGGGTCCAAAGGCAGAAGGGTCCTAATTTCCAAATATGGTTTGGATGTGGCCCAAGATTATAGAAATTTCAACTTTGATTTTGGCACTAGTTAGTTTGCACCCAATCTCCTAGGAAAGAGACTGGTATCCATCTTAAGGGTGGAGTTCCATAAATAGGCTCCCTGAACCCAGCCCACTTCACATGCAATCCTGGTGTGGATGGTGAGCAAAGACACACTAGCTGACCTCAACTGCCTGGACAGGAGGAGAGACAGCCACACACAGGCCTAGATTAATATACAGGCAGCAAGTCCTGGGCATGAATCAGATGCACTATAAGCACAATGCGGAAGGCAGGCATTACTACATGCCTTGCCCCTATACCGTGAAGCAAATGAGAGCCGTAGCATTCTGCAGCCATGGCAGCCTCTGGATCAGATTCAAGCAAAGATTAATCAGGAATGAATTACAAGTCTAGCATGGAGATGAGGAATGTGGGTATAACCATTGTGAGTTCTGCATTAGGATGAACTGGGCTCTTTCCAGGGCTAGAGATAGCCACTGTGAAGTGCTGTTATACTATGTATGAGTTTCCATGCTGGAAAGCAATACAGAATCACCCCAATTCTCCTGACCTGCCCCCAAGTGGTGACTTTGCCCTGGGCATAACAGAGGTGCATGAAGCATTCACAAATGCTTGAAAAGGAGGTGGTGCCTGAAACATCATGTAAGTTTTATTCTGAGTGAGTTTCAGCCAACTGTCCCTCCCCGTCCAAAAAAATCCGTCTGTAAAACAGCCAAGAGATAGTTACAACAGGAAGGGAGGCACAGAGGTAAAAGACCATAGTGTTATTGGGTATCCCAGTCTCCCATCAGGCTCACACACATTCAACAAGTGAAGGAACAAAACAGAGCATAGTGGGGAAACTGGACAACAGTATGTACCCCAAGCTTTTGGAAACTCCCTTTTACAAGGCAATTCAGTGACAAAAAAGAGTCATGGCAGTACCCATACCTATCACGGACCACAGCTAGCCCACCAGCATCTGATGATCGGTCTAACATAAGCAGCAGAGAGCAACCACCCTTGTCCCTTACTGGCAGATCTTCTACCATGTTAATCAGAACTGTCTGAGTCATGAAATGGTCTGGATCTAGATGTGCAAAGATGTTTTTAAACAAAAATGATCTAATCCCCACTGTCCTTTACAGAATAAATATTTTAGAACAGAAGCTGCAGTTCCACACATGTAAGTACAGATAGAGTTTGGCCCATCAAACATTTGACCACTTCTATTAGCCCCTTCCCTCTAGCCTTAACCAGCCAAGAAGCTATGGCACTAGCAGCTGGCTACCTATGCCAGCCTGCCTCTCAGAAAGGGAGAGCCTGATGCTTATGCAGGACAGATGAAGTATTCATCTTCTCGTGCTCTAGGGAGGGCTAACTCTCTTTTAATCTCACCAATCTTCTTGTCAAAGGACCATACACACTAATGAAAAGTAAACAAATGAATTTGCAGAACAGCCCTCCTAATTCCTGAATTGTTTTATTTATAGAACAGCAGCCTAGGAACAGCAAGACATATCCTCCATTCTAATATACATCAAGAAGGAACAGAGTGTGTTAGACAGCTGAAACAACGACCTTGTTTTCCTGTGAGAAAAAAAAAAACAGATATAGGTTTTGATCCTGCAAACACTAAAGCACGGGAGTAAAATTTACTCATGGGAGTAATAATGCAATGGGACTATAAACAGGTAAACACCTGTGCAACTTTACGTGTTTGTTGGACTAATAAGAGTATCTAAACTGAAATTCCCCCGTGTAGAGAGACAGCAAAAGATATCTGTGTTGGCATGTCTTGGGATGAGTAATTGGACATGGGTGAGAGTTGATTTATTGGGAGACAGGGTTAGAGAGGTAAATGGATCAGCAGGCTGGAAACAGCAAGTCTGCACAGGCCAAGATAAGGGGGAAAACACCCAGGCAACCATTTACTATGTACAAGTTAAGTTGGAAACATGAAGATGGGGTAAAAAATAAGTTGTCCATGGACAGAGCATGCTGTACAGGGACTGGTTCCTATAAAGTGAACAAGCCAATCCCAAAACAGGTATTGTGAAGTATGGTAAATGCAATGTAATCTGTACGTGTCTATAAAGGAAAGTTTTCAGTGTAACTTTGGATGTGTTGTACACTCTCTACCAACCCCTACACTTGAGTCTGATTGACTCAGCATAGCTTTTCTGTATGCCAAAAAAAAAAAGGAACCCAAGTGACATGACTGGAGTCAAACTGAGTTATTGGAGAACCCCAATACTGTGCACAACTTAAAACCCTAATTTCCACTTACGTTCTCAAAATAAGTGGTGCACGGGCATTGGGTGCCCAGCCACGTAGGATGAATTCACCTAGAGCAGATAACTACAGGCTAACCTATAAAGTGACCACAAGACTGGCAAAACAGAAAGTGCTGCAGTAGCCGATTGATGTCATTATTATGAATATTTCAGCAGTGCCCAGGACCAGAGCTCCAACATGGTAAGTCAGTGTTTCCTAAATGGTGGGCCCCAATTCACAATGGGTTGCACAAGGGTTCAGATAGGAGGGTCGTGCATACTCCAGACACTCTCCCCGCCACACACTCTGATTTCACCCGGACAGCAGGCAACAGATAGAAAGTAGGATCCAGGCATCAGAGCAGAGGAAGCGCCTCTGGGACACACTTGAGGCTGCTGATTGTCCACTTGCTGGCTCTGGTTGTTTCTTCTGTGCTGTTGCTGCTGCCTGGATCCTCTCCCATGTCTGTTGGGCAGCAGCAGTGCTGAGGAAATATCTGGAGCCAGCAAGTGGACAGTTAACACACTGCTAGCAATAAGCAACCAGCCACAAGTAGAGGGGGGCTAGTGGAAGGCCACAAGGGGAGCAAGGATAATGGTGGGTCCTCAAAAGAAACAAATTGCAGTTGGTGGTAGCCTTAGTAAAAAGTTTGGGAACCAATGTGTTAAGCACTGTACAAACACATCACTAAGCTGTTTTGAGTAGCTTACAATGAAATTTGTGGGAAGACACAACAAGTAATAACAACGAAAATGAAGGAAGAGGGAAGGGAAGCTGAGGGTTATAAAAAAAGGGTCATGCGGTTACCCATATAGCTATTGCATATCCTGGAGGTTCCTGACATTACCACAGCCTTTTTAATATTAAATAAAGTTAGCTGTCCCCGACTGAATCACAATCAAATAATTTTGTCTCCAATTCAAAATCACGTATGCTCTGATGTGCTAAAAATGCAGATTAAGCCACTTTCAGGTGGTTTTACAAGTTTCCAGGATCTACTGAATTGGGAGGACATTGTAATTTATAATTGGCCTGATCTTCCTAGAGCATGAGTATAAATCAGGAGCAGCTCCTTTGAAGTCAACAGTCATCAAGGTGTAAAACCATAATGAGTGAGAAGAGAGGCCCTAATTGTACTCCCCAGAATGAGAGGATGTATCAGTGAGTTGTAGAATATGAGGTAAAATGATTAAAGATGCAAAAAAGAAAATGACAGAAAAGGTAGGAAAACAAAATCTTCCTAAGTCCATAGTGTCAGAACAGATAGTACCAATATTTATAACTGGAGCAGAACCTGAACCAAGATTTCTGTAGTAATGTTAATTTGGAGTTGTTTCGCATGGCATATGCTGAACACCACAAGTAATGATATATTCTTAGAAACTTTAAACAAATAAAAGGTTCACAATATGTGCAACACGAATGAGTGAAATTCACAAAGAAGGGAACTTTGGAACGGACTCAGCACTCTCTGAAGTCAATGGAATTCTTTCATCATCTGCAATGGGTGCTGGATCAGATCAGTTGCATTTTTCATTTCCTGAATTAAAACTTTCTATTAATCAATTTCAAGTGACATCAACAGAAGTCGTTATCGTTTAATTGTCCTGGTTTTCCTCCTCCCCCGCAGAAAAGTCCAAACCTATTGAGTTTGGGGAGTTCACAAGCTCCACTGACTTTCCTGCTGGAATTTCTCAGCTCCTTGAGAGCTTGGTTTGCCCAGAGCTCACAGATTGTATTAAAGGAGATCCTCATTCAATTTCTTTTTTATCTATTCATCCTCCTGACACAGCATGTCTATTCTTTGCTTCAGCCTCCAAACACAAAAGCCAGATCTCCTTCTACACAAAAGCTGCTGCACAGCTGGGCATTCAGAGACCACTGTAACCTCTTACCCGTGTGTTGATATGGGCTTCCTGGTCCAGAAGAATTTCCTGGGGAGTTGGGGTAACTGATGCTGCTGGGTGACTGAGAGAACATGTTACTGGGTGATGATGGAAAAGGGGTGCAGGGAGCCTGCTGGAAAGAATCAGGATAAGTGGCATTATGTGGCATCAGAGGCTCACTGTGGAGGGAAGCACTCCGGAACTTGGCAAGGAGGCTGAGATGCGGGTTAAACTCACTGTGTCTTGGAACCAATACTGGAGGCAACACTGAAAATAAAAACAAGAGAGTGCGTGTTTTAGCCAAGCGCCCACACTAGTATGCTGTATCTCTTTCTGCATCTGAGCGATATACCACACTACCAGAACATTACTCCACACATACCATTCTCTGAATGCTGCTCTAAATGTGTTACACACATGTTTTAAATGCTCTGTACCATTGTCCTCCCAGTTTTTTGTTGATATTGAATAAGAATAGGTTACAACTCAGTCCAGCCATAACCCCTCTTTGAGGCTAGAGGAGAATACATCTGCCCAGCAGCTGAGTTTTCCTCTTTCTTCAGCAGCAGCATTAGATGACTTACACAATACGACTAAGTTTTCAGATAGCAGATCTGCTTCTGCAGCTGCTACATGAACAAAACTTCTATATTCTTCAACAAGGAAAGACATGCACACATACCCTCTACCCCCCTAAAATAATGGAAGTGGTACATTTATACTCATTAAAATTACAACTCCCACAATCTGTTTTCCAGGATGCTAAAGAAGTCAGAGATGTGTTCAATACTCTTGATAAACAGGATTTGTCAAACTCGGAACCCACTTTAAATAGATAAATAGGCACTCTTCATATGTATATTTTAGGGTTAGGGGTCAGTATAATTACCGGAATTATATAAATGAGGAAACTGAGGCACAGAGAGGTTAGAGGCCAAATTTTAAAGGATATTTAGGTATCTGAAGATGCAGATAGGTGTTGACTAGGATTTTCCTATAGCATTCCTTTCAGATCAATTAATGTATGTGTTCTGGTATTTCAACCCCAGTTCAGAGAATCAGAGGAGTGAAGGTGCTCAGGCTGGAATTCATGTAAAAACAGCAGAAAGACAGACTTGGATAGATATGGTTGCCAACTGCATAGCAGAATCATGACAGCAGCTTAAAAGCCTGAAATAACCCTTTATGCACCTTAGTCCAAGGACTAACCCTATTAGCAAGGGTGAAAATTAACTTCTATTGCTATTTTGCTCCTAAGGTCATGCCCCCAGAGATGGAAAGGGAAAGCACTGTGTGTGTGTGTGTGATGTATTTAATCATTGCAATTTGTCAATTAATTTTCCATTTAAGAGATTTATATGGACGTAAGTCTGTCACCTTTATTTGACTTCCTTGTTTCATTTCATTCTCTTGCCTTTTCTGTGAAAAATGGGTATGTGGTATTACCTGTCTGTAGTATCCATTGTTTTCAAAATCTTCTCTCTCTCTCTCTCTCTTCATACTGTGCCCTCTTTTTCTCCCCCTCACCTCCGAAGTTGTTTCTCCTGTCTTCTCCCCATCTCTCGTTCAATATCATATTGCTCTTGTATAACCTAGCCCATCAGCCTTTTTCTGTCTCCTGCCTCCCTGGCCTCCAACACTTTCACCCGCCCACTGGCACACAACACTGTATTCACTGTCCCGAGGCAATGCCCAAGAGAAAAGCCATCACCTCAACTACTGGGAAACAGGAAAGGCACTTGGATTCCTATCGGTGCTGTCCACAAGTCTATTCTAGGATTCCATCTGTCTAATATGCCTCTTACCTGAATGCATTTGATAAACTGGAACCCTTCCACCACATACCAAACCCTTCTGGTTGCTGGGAAGAAGGAAGAATATTTTTTCCTGTTTCTCTGTCCCGGTTGCTAGGAGTACCCGTGGGTGGTGGCCCTCCCCCCACACCAATCTCCTGATTACGATGGGCTGGGAGAGGTGTGTGTGTCTGCTGCTCTATCTGTCCCTTAGATGCTGCGGTTTAAGATTTGTCTTTCTCCAGTAAACAGTTTCAGGGCTTGATGCTGCTGCTCTTTAGAATTTCCTCAAGCAGCAGCATGAAACTGACCTGACTTTTCCAGGCAGCCCAAGGGTTCAGAACAGCCACAGGGGATGGCTATGCTCAGTTTTCATTCTCCTGTAGGTTGTGAAAACTCTGAGCAGGAGCAGTCTAAGCTTAGGAAGCTAGCACTGCATCATTTGTGTTCTCTTTATATTTGGAAGAGACTAGTAGCACTTTAAAGACTAACAAAACATGTAGATGGTATCATGAGCTTTCGTGGGCAAAACCCACTTCCTTCAGATGACTAGAGTATTAATGATACCATCACAGGTTTTGTTAGTCTTTAAGGTGCTACTAGACTATTTGTTGTTTTTTAAGTTTTTCCAGTTACAGACTAATTTAGTTACCCTTCTGAAGTTTTTATATTTGGAAGATTTGCTTTGTTGCATGAGCTCGATAAACCCGGCTTGCTATGACTGGCATGAACACACTTTTCCTTCCATGCACTGCTTCTGTCACATCATTCCATATTTCCGCTGCCTGCACCTTACTGTAGCTAATGGAGTAGAAGGGAAGGTGGAGGATTATTGATTGTGGTCAGTGCATCTCCAGAGGTTCCTTATTCTCCTCCTTTGCCTGCAGAGGCTGTTCTCTGATACCTAAGAGGTGTCCATGCTGGAGACAGGGTGACCAGAGGTATGACACAGAAATAAGGCAGGACGCCCCTCACCCCTGGTATGCAGGAGTGATTTACTTAAATCATCTCGACTCTCCGCTGTCCCTTTCCCCCACTTTTTGTCCTGTATCTGTTGCTGGCCCTGTGGGGGGTGTATCATTCTTCCTGCTCATACATGAATGTGACAATGTGTCCCTGGCACAGCTGGAGACCTATGGGGTGATCCTCTGAGTCTTGCCACTGCTGCTCTGGACTACTGGCCATTGCCTTCCACCCTCATATACTGCAGTGCAGCTTGCGGAAAACCTGCCGTGGCACCCGATGAAGATGTGGCACATGTGCACCTAGTTAACGTGTCTGGGGCAGCAGTTACTAACGAGCACAACAATTTTCCACACATGTTTATCCCCATCTTACAGTTGTTTAATGAAGGGTACAACAGCACACCTTCAGGTTTGGCAGAGTTTTATGCTTTTGGGAGTGCAGTCCTAGATGAGATTCCCCCTTCCTTGTATGTCTCCTGTGTCCCTGATCATTGGCAACTCTACGGTAACAACAGCATGTGAAGAGGAAAAAACGGCGAAGACTCAGATTTCAGTTTTAAGCTTAACAAGGATTCAGATATCTTCCCAGTGTCCTTTTTACTCCTACACCACTGCCACTTTTTCATGCTAACAACCATACAAATATTGTGGAGTAGATTTTTAGGCAGCCCACTGGCTGGGGAGTTACCACACCTTCCTTTTCTACACAGCTGTTCTGGACAATGAGACTCATTTATAGCAAGTCAAAAGTTCACTTATGCTTCTGCTGTCTGCAGCAGCATTGCATATTAGAAGCTCCATTATCTGTCATCCAGTAGACAAAATGATTTCATTTAAAAGCAACAGAGCAGGCAGTTTTTACATTATTTTAAAATTGCAGTTTTGGTTGGCAGTAATCTGTTTCTAACTCTGACTTCTGTCCTGGAGAATGGGAAAAAGCACTCTAGCCATCCAATCCACCTTTTTTAAATGAGAAGAATTTAAAAAATTCTCTAACTCTCAGTACTGGGAATAAGGGGATGGAGAGGGGGTTTGAAAAAACAGGGAGTGACCGTGGTGCTTTCTAATAGCACTTATTGTGCACTGGGTCAAGTCACTGCTTGGAATCTAGGGATATTAAATATTGGTTAACTGAATAGCTGAGTAACCTCATGAATTCTTACTGGTTAGTCGACTATTCTATAGTTCCCAGGGGCGGGGACAGCAGCCAGTGCATTCCAGCCTCACTCCAGAGGAGCCCCCTGCCAGCCCTGCACTGCTGTCTCTGGATGGTTTAAAAACTAGCTCCCCTCATGAACTGGCTGCCTGTCACCCTGATACAGAGGCAGCAGTGCGGGGTGGCAGAGCCCCTGTCAAGGGGGGGAAGGGGAGTCTGAGTTCCTCCACCCAACACAAGCTGGAACTGAGCCAGGCTGCCCACCGGCCTGGCTCCTAATACACTTTAAATACAAAACTACCGCGGAGATAGGTCCTGGACCCGGCGCAAACCAGGACTGAGCCAGGCTGCCTGGCCACCCGCCCAACTCCTAATACACTTTAAATGCAGAGCCGCAACAGGGCTCCCAGACCTGTCACAAGCCAGGACGAGCTGGGCTACAGGCCAGCCTGCTAAAAAATTTACTGGGGGGAGGGGGGATACATATAGTCTATAGCATTAACCTATAAGCTTTTGCTTATCAGTTAATCGCTTACATTATTACATCCCTATTGGAATCCATCACCAGTTGTGGGCTTGGGGCAGTTTCAGTGGCAGAGACCACACACAACCTATGTTCTGTCGTTCGGCACATGTCAAAAAGCAGACAAGGTGTCCTGAGGAGAGAGAAAGGGGTCAGTGGATCTGGAGTTCCAGGCTGGAGCTTTGGGTTGGTCTCCCTGGTGGATAACTACTGCCTCTTCTTTCCCCTCACCCCACACCAGGGTGAGTTCTTCCCCTCTCTGAAACAGGAGAAACTCACTGAATAGATTAGAACCCACTGGTTTTGAATTTAAAGTATGGATTTTGGTATAGAATTGGTAACTCAGGAGAAGGAACAACAGAATGGGAACAATGGAATTTATGGGAAGAGTGAATAAATAATAAAGGACATTTGTGGAGATCAACAGAGTGGAGCAGTTCTGTGCCATCACGGGGATTATTATTGAACAATCCAAGATGCAGTTTCTTTAGCTCCTGAAGCTAAGATGCAAAGAACCTCACATAACGCAGCAGGAACCACCTGTAGATATGGAGACCATTGTATTTTTCTATAGTTAGCCAGAATTGTTATTTAAATGGACTGCAACCTATACAATTGGGAGCTGTCAAGGAGAAGAGTTCCTCATGCTAGGACCAGATATTGAGAGAGCTTGACCCTTAACCCTTTGGTCTTAAGGGCAAAGACAACAAGCTTCAAAGTTCCTGCAGCAGCATCCAGAACTGTCACAACATAACAGCTGTTAAAAGACATGGAACAGACCATAAAAGCTGCACTACTTGTGGTTAATATACTGATTACAGTTATTCCTGATTTACACCAGTGTGAGAGGACAATAAAGTAAACAAACTTCAAAGGCCAAGTTACACAGAATGGATATTATCTTCAAAAATCTCAAAAAAGATGTGAATAGGTTATTTTATTAAACCATGAAATCAACTACTTCCACCCAAATTAACAGACCACTATCAATTAACTCCTAAAAATATTATTTTATCTAAAATCTTACAAGTGGAGATCCATTTCAGAGTGAGAGAGCTCAGAGGAGCCACTGTTGCATTTATGTTAACAAACACTGTTTTCTCTCTTCAGTTATACAAAACAGTAATAAAAGCAAAATCCCATGGTTCATATTATCTGATCTTAATTAATTTCACTTCAAGGTTTATGACTGACAGAGGATCATCAATGGCAATACCTGGCTTACAGTTACTAACTACAAACCCTATGCACCAGTAAATTGCCACAAGACTGGGTTGGGAGGCAACAGTTTTACAATCATTGTTTAGCAGTTTCTTTGCCATGCAAATCCAGTGATCCCATGATAAGGGCAGGGATTTCCAATGCTGGTTGAAGTCTACCTTGAAGATGACCTTCAGCAGGAAAATTTAAAGTAGCATGAGGAGATGGGGCATGGAGTGAGGAAGGTATAAATGTTCACCTAGCTATGAAAAACCCACAACAGCAGAACAACAATGGGTATTTTATGAAGACTTGATTGAGCTAAGGTCTAGGATCTTTGGTGTACCTTTATGAAAATTAATCCATCCCTTTGGATCTACTCTAATCTTTAAAAATGCCATGTACTACGATTAGCAAGTCAGTTTTTGTCATTTTAGAATCAGACAAAGATCTAGTCAGGGTTGAGAGACTAGTTCGTCTTCATGTTAATAGTCACAATATTAACTGGTGATGATGTTGGGGCAGCTAGCACCCAATATATCAAAGGAAAAAAAAGCACTCAGCACCCTGGACAAGTTCCTGATGTCTCACACTTCAGTAGGATTTCCTTGTCTTCTACTGGGAGAGAATAGGGCCCCTGTAAATTCCAATTATGGGCAAAAGCCAGATCTGGAATCCCTTTCAGTTGAACAGAGCCTTTTTTGTTAAGATTTCACAGCGAGATTAGTTAGGATGCACCAAGTACAGACATTTTACCCAAAGAGCTGATTGTATCATTTTCAGATGATCTATTACCTGGGGTCTCCACCCGCCTGTAATGATAGGGGTTGATGCACACTTCTTTCTGCTTCGAGCCAAATGGAAACTCGCAACATTCCAGTGGTTTCAATTCATGGTGAGACTGTAAATCAGGCCAACGCCACACTCTGCAATAGATGACATGGGGCAGCCCCTTGCGATGGGACACCTGCAGCCTCCCGTCCAAGGAGCGTGGGATTGTGACACACTTGCTGGGCTGGCCAGGACAGCTCAGAGCCCTCTCAAGCTCTTCCATGGCACCTTTCTTCTTCTTCAGTTTCTTCACCAGGGAATCTACAGCCTTCTCCGCCCACTTTTCCTCTTCATCTCCTTGCTTCCAGCCCAGCAGTCTTTTCACTGCTGGGCTGGTGAAGGAGAACAATGAGCTAATAGGGGTGCTGGAGTGCATAAGAAGCACCAGTCTCTGAGCTGCTTACGAAGCTTGGGTGAAGTCTTCACAATATTCAGACAGTGCAGTGGCTTTCACAGAAAGCCTCTTCCCCACATAACAGTCTTCCTAGTGTTAGGCACAGGCTGAGAACATTGCAACTGCATGGGACTCCGAACTTTCCCCAACAGCAAGAAAATGTTGATCAAGCCTGAAACAACAACACAATCCAGAGTTAGGTTTAATATAATTCCTGATTTATACTTTTAATAAAATTAGATTTTAAAAAAGAGAAAGAACCTCAAAAGTTTGCTTACTGTTCACTCTGTTTGCTATTTTGGGTGAAATGTTACCCTTGGAAGCTGGGTCCTTTGTTTTTACATTTCTCTAATATTAGACTGAGCAAAGCATCTAGTCATTTAAACTAGCATTTTCAGACAGTTTCTAGAGAAAGACACTTCCTGCTCTCATGCAAAAGCAAAATGCTGCAATGTTGGGATTGCAACAATGACAAAGGAAAGTTCATTGATTAAAAAACTCCTTTCTTAAGAGTTAAAAAAAATTCTTTTGTTTTCAGTGCCGTTGATGTATATTTTCGCACATCCTTACCTTAGGACTAAATTTCATCCAATAGAAAAATAGTTTTTAAACTAGATGAGGCATTGTCTTTCTGAACACAACTCCTCTCCTGCTCCTGAAATCTTATACTACTTCGAGTCATATGC
Organism: Pelochelys cantorii; assembly: GCA_032595735.1. Taxonomy (NCBI): domain Eukaryota; kingdom Metazoa; phylum Chordata; order Testudines; family Trionychidae; genus Pelochelys; species Pelochelys cantorii. The sequence goes on from CM064326.1 coordinate 54,658,692, forward strand.
CATAATCAATCATCAGAAATTTTAATTACACTAGTCTCAATTTTTACTTAATAACTTTAAAAAATCTGTAACTATTTTAAAGTTATTTCCTCTCCACTCCTCATGAAAAGAAGTTATATTTACTCTGCTTTCTCTAGGAATTCAAAGCTTCTGAATGTGAATCACAGACTTCATGACACAACCAAATAGATGGATCCTGTGCTGTATTTGCTAGGACATGGTCAGTCTGAAGACACAGAAACATATCTATTGACTTTGATTTTTATCTGCTTCGTTTTAAGTACCCATTCTCCAGATACTTACTGATGCTCTGTCTCCCAGCCCTCTCCCTTTTTCTTCCCTCCCCCCTCCCCTTCCCCTCTCCTATTTATTTCGAGTGTACACATCCCAAACTCATAACTTCGGTCATCTGAAGAAGTGGGCTGTGCCCACGAAAGCTCATGATAACGTCTACATATTTCATTAGTCTATGAAGTGCTACCAGACCATTTGTTGTTTTTTTTAATAGATACTTCAGTTAGGAATGCTGGAGGTGCTGCAGCTTGGAGTGGTTTCCATCATATACAGGTTTTACAGTTCAGCCCCACTACACAAATTGTTCCAGCGCCCAGTCACCCAATCTTAAAAAAGCTAATATTACCAATGGGAAAGGTACAGAGAAGGGCAACAAAAATTATTACAGATATGGAAGAGTTTCCTTATGACGAGAGATTAAAAAGAGTTGAACTGTTCAGCCTGGAAAAGACAACTAATGGGGAGAAATAGCAGATCTATAAATTCATGTGAAGAAAACATGTTACTTACCCCTTCACATAACACAAGAACCAGGGGTCACTCAAGGAAATGAAAAGGCAGCAGGTTTAAAACAACCAAAGAAAAGTACTTCTTCACACTAGGGGTGTAAGAGCCAGTTCTGGGAGAAGCCGGCTTAAAAGCAGATTCCCCCAGCACCATCTCCATGAGAGGCAGGGGAGGCAGAAGGCAGCGGGGAAACGGGGCGAGTGGCGATTGAGACAAACCCACTTGTGCTGGTTCCAACCGCTGCTCTTTTCCCTTTCAAATGTACAATAGCCGCCTGCAGAAGAGGCACAGAGGGGAACCCGCGCCAGCAGGGATTGTTTCGGTCCCCACTGGGCTCTCTCCTTTTGAAATCAGAGGCAGCAAGAGGGGGAGTGGAGGAGTCAGTGCTAGGGATGTAAGCAACTAGTCAGGTAGTCGAGTGAGTACTCTGCTAGTCACTTGCCACCCCCCCCCCCATGCCTCTCTATCAGTGGCAGCAAGGGGAGGAGGGGAAGTAGGATCCGGTGCTGGGGGGGGGGGGGGGAAGAGGGGAAGCCAACTTAAAAGACAGTTCTCCCCAGCACCATCTCTGCAGTGCGGGGGGGGGGGGGGGGGCGGGGGAAGAGGGAGGAAAGGTAGAGCCACAGCCGCCCCTCCCAGGGAGCTAACCCTGCTGCAGAGTAGTTTGGGCTGTTCCAAATTCCAGCCTCATGTGAGAAAATGAAAACCTGGATGGGAAGGAACAGTGATGATGATCAGATCCTTTTTAATGAACAGGGAACCTAGAGAGCCAACGATCAAACCTGCTGTTTTAGGCTGATTTGGAACACGGGGAACATTTCTTATCTCAGGGGTGTCCCCGGGCACTAATGTATGTAAACAACTGTTCTAGATAAGGCAATCCAATTTTACAATTAGCAGATCTGAAAGCATACGTGGAATACAAACTTACATGCGTAAGAATATTGTCCTGGGATTTTTTTTCCATTTTGAACAAGGTTTTAAATAAACACATTAATCTCTTCCAGTCAAATTAAATAATTCAACAGTGACCTCAGCATGAGTCTGAACACTATTGTTGTTAGTGGGAGAGAAGCCAAGGATACAGTATAAAAGCAAAAGCAGTGTTCTGCAGATCATGTGATGAAGTCTAAGATAAGGCTATATTACATTATTTCCTTTTGTGCACCTTCATTTCTCTCTTAAAACAAAATTTTAAAAAAAATCTGAATACAAAGCATAAATGGTATTAAATGCTGCTTTGAGATATACATACCCTATAGTGCTATTGACTATTATTATCATCAAAACATCCTGCCTCAGTGCTATTAGATTACATAATACTGCTGGCTGCTCAGCAGACTAAGTCATTTGTTCCTGTGCCTAAATGTTCCATTATGAAATACCTAGGCAGCCTCTCTGCTATAGTGCTATAAAGACAGGAATAGGGTAATTCACAACTTAATTTAATTTAAATAATCTTTTAGGACCACATCTGTTTCAGACTTAAGCATCTTCTATCAAGCAACTTATACGGGGGAAGTGGCTGCCTGCTGCACTTCTAGGTTAAAGTTTTGAAGGGCTTTAAGCAATGTCTGATGACATGTTTTCAGTTTTGATAGTCTGGTATGTCCTATGCTGATAACTTGAGTCCATGGGAGAAGGACATCTCAACTCTGATCATCAAACTCTATAGTTTTACAAAGTCATGAGCTTTGCTATTTGAGATCCAGTGTTACCACCAGTCCTGGTCTCACAGTCTCTAAATGCTTTGTGGCAACAGCACATGCAACACTTGTGTAAATGCCTTGCATCATTTAGTCAACAGTTACTTCTCCAGCTTACTTGGCTTCACGGAGCTCAGGTGGAAGGGTAAGACAACATGAGGCCATATTACTTTTCCACGGACTGCTTCTAAGATAGGGAGGCCCTTTAAAATGGACTGAAGAGCTGCTTCAGAGAATTCTGCAACCTGCCAGTGTGGCTTTACAGAAGCCATACTAGCAGGGAGCCTGATACGAGGAGAGGCCTACAGAGGACACAGAGCCATCACGTGCATGCTGTTTTGTGACCTGATCCAACTCCCAGTGAAGTCAGTGAAAAGGCATCCAATCCAGTAAGTTAATGGAAGCTTGTCCAGCAGCAACATACAGCCCCAGCATGGCAGATTCAGGAATGGATCCTGGAAGTCTCACACTCTGGGACAATTCAAGTAGTGCCCACGGAAGAACTGGTGCTTCTGGTAATATTTATTCCTGGACAGAGGACTAGCACAAGGTTTATGCATCACTTATGCCCCATTTCAATAAAATGTTGGGGACTTTAGTGGTGCATAGCCCCTGAGCAGATCACCATCACATGGGTGGATTTCCCCTAACAAGTATAATCCTGCTCTTACAGAAGTTAATGGGAAAAGTTCCCCTGGTCTTAAAGAAAACAGGACACTCCTACAAGCTACTGTGTATAGAGCGGAAGCCAGTTTTGCCAAATGCTGTACACACACATATCTTCTGTAAGAATGGCATACACCTGTATGGATGCATTGGAAGGGTACATTTACACAGCAGCATTATTTGGAATAACTGATGTTATTCTGAAATAACATAGTGAGCGTCTACACAGCAAGCCATTATTTTGAAATAATGTCAAGCTGGAGGACTTCTTACTCTGACTCCTGTAACCCTCATTTCATGAGGAGTAAGGGAAGTCAAAGGAAGAGTGTTCTTCCTTCATCTTCCTGCTGCATAGACAGTGCCAAAAGCAGAAGTAAGCTATTTCGACTTAAGCTATGCAATTGACGTAGCTGAAGTTGTGTAGCTTAATTCAACTTTAGCCCTGCTGTGTAGACATACCCTAAGACTGTCTTGATACCACAGTACATCCAACAGACTGACTCGCAAGCAATTTGGTTGCCAATGTAGAGAAAGACTGCTGTCATCTGTCTCGGTGTCAATGAAACAACTGAATATGTTCACAGATATTCTCAAAGGGCTTCTTAGATATACACTGTACCGTGCTTTGGGATCACATATTGCTAGACACTGGGAAACTGACTCTAGGACAGCAACTAAACCTCCACAAGAATTAAAGGGAAAAGAAATCATCTGCAAATAAAATGTCTCCGATATAAAAGACTGTGTGTTTTAAAGCGAATGTCTGTACATTTCTTCCATAATACGGTTACAACTAAAACCTCAGATTACTGTAACTAGAAAAGAAAGAAGGAAAAGAGTAGGTGTTTTCCCCCCAGAGGTTTTTTTTCAAAACATGTGCCTTTGAAACGACATTATGTATATTCTGTTTCACTGCAGTCATTTCCCCCTGTTCTTTGTGTAGGTCTTTCACACAGCAGCAAAGGACAGAAAAACAATTTTTAAAGTATGAAAGCATGGAGAAGTCATATACATATACTCATCTAAAATGAGTACAATGCTTTGTCATAACTAGCTCTTACACAGTGCTTTTCCATTAAGGATATTAAGAAGCGGCTAACTGACTAGTTGTGTAGTTGATACAATTTATATTGACTACCCGATTAGTCAATAAGGGTCCCCGCTACAGCTCTGCAGTTTAAATGTAGTAGGAGCCGGGCGCACAGAGCCAGAGCAGGGGTAGGTCCTAGATGACTGCGCGAGCTGGGACTGAGCAGTCCCGGCTCGTGCTGGGTCCCAGACCACTGGCCTGATACAGACACCAAGGAGGGGGGGAAGCGAGTAGTCGAGTGGCGACTCGACTACCTAATAAGCCTAGGCTAGAAGCTAGTTACTTACATCCCTACTTTTCATCATTAGATCTCAAAAGCAGGAGATTAAGACCATTAGCTTAATTGTACAAACGGAAAATTGAGGCACAAAGAGGTGTACTGAGATCGTTGGCAGTGCTGGATACAGAATCCAGGTCTCTGAGTGTGAGTCCAGTGCTGAATCCACTGAGCTACACTAATTCCCATAACAAGGAACAGCTGAGAGGCATAGAAATAAAGCCAAGGGGTGGGAAAGAGAGAGAAACCATTTTGAAAGGGAAACCAGGCAAGTAGACGGGACAGGAAGAAAAAAGCTGAGTGGGAGGAAAAAAAACATGAGGTAAGATGGAAGAATCTTATTGCAGCTGCAGATTAAGCATGAAGATGAAAGCAGGCCTGCAGCTGAAAGGATTTCATTAACAACACACTAAGTTTATTTTTAAGTGTCCCATATTTGAAGCCTGTGAATTTCAGTTCTAGACTATCTGCATGGTTGAATACTATATCCCACCCTCTTCTGTCATTTACAGTTTCTAACCCCTTGCCTAACATGTCTGAACACAGCTACCCTTTCATCTAGCTGTAACTTTGTTTATGCTAAATGTGACTCGAGAGAAGGATTTTTGATAATGGTCATTCTAAACCTTGTCTTGCCACATGCACATGCAGGTGCAGATACTAGCAAAAAACTTGGGGTGAAATCCTGGCCCTACTGAAAGCAATGTGGGTTTTGCTACAGATCTCACTATGGTCAGGATTTTACCCCAGAGATTTTAACCTTAAAGAATTCCCTCACTCACTCAGCTTTGAATGGACCATGATGTGATGAGAGACAGCTTTACTCCTGTCTCCCTGAACACTGCAATCAGTCCTGGATCTCTTATGAATGACTCTTAAACTACTTCAGCTGTGTGGCACTGCTAGTGACTCCCCATGCCAGAGAGTCAGTTGCTTCTATAGCACCAGACATCTTAGCTCGGAATCTGTTGTAGGGCCTTCTTAGAGTATGTCTGCAATAAATGGCATGCAATGTGGCTATGGCTGGTCCCAGGCAGCTGACGTGGGCTTGTGTGGCTTGAAGTATGGGGCTAAAGACAGCAATGGAGATGACTGGGCTCAGGCAGAAGCGCAAGTTCTGAATACGCGTGAAGGGGGTGGGTCTCAGAGCCGAGGTTCCAGCCTGAGCCCGAACAAGAGTGTTGAAGGGTTTTTACTGCAACGTAGACAAACCTTTTGGGACTGGGTATCTGGGAGTGAGGAGTGGGCAGGTTCTCCCAATCTAGCAAGAAATCCACAAGACCGATAATAAGGCTCAATTAACTTTTGTAACACAGCTCCTTTCATCATGGAACCTTGAAGGAGGTGAGGACTGCAAGTCAGCTGCAGGCTGGAGCATGAGAGAGCCTGTAAGCCTTCATGGAGGCACTCAGGAATAGATCTGTGCTTCCAATAGATCCTTGACATCTGTGTAGGACTCAGAGCACCAATGGGGCTTCCAGACTCTACCCACAGATATGTTCACTGGAGTCAAATCTCCTCTCTCTGTACAAAGACTCTGGAGGGATTCTGGGCCTTTCAGATTTCTTTACATGGCATTCTGCTGAACCCTGTCATGATTTAATGTTTTTCCATCCACTTACTGCTGAGTCACACAAACAGGGCCCAATCTGGCAGCCTTTCCAAATCCCACTGTAACCAATAGTTGTTTCAGATTCAGAGCCTACAGAATCAGGCCCAAACTGTCAATTTTCCTCATCTGAGAAGGATATTGCTCTAATCCAGAGATTCATGACGAAAGAACAGCAGGTCACAAGGCCCAATTAGCACACAGTTGTGGCTCAGTTGTATGCTAAAGGGTGGCAAAGTCCAGGGCCAAGACTACTATGCCATCAGGGCCCACGCATGGGGGTTGGGGCTGGCCACCAGGCCCTGAACACCAGGGTCAGGGTTGCAGTCAGAGCTGCTGCCTGGCCCCTCACAGCAGGTTCTGGGGTCAGGGTGATCACATAGCCCCACACAGCAGGGGTCAGGGTCAGGGCTGTTGCTCAGCCCTACCACTGAGGCTCCAATCTTGGCCCCACTCTGTAGAGGTCCCTGGGCTGGGGGGACTGGGCACAGCAGTTGGGGTGGGTGCTGTGGTTCTCAATCTGAGGCCCAGCTAACACATTTCCAATGGTATTTGCAGCCCACAATGATTAATAGATTGAGAATCACTGCTCTTGTCCAGTGCTTCTCAAACTTTTTGGCCCATGGCCCACCTGATCCAATGCAAACCTTTCTGTGCACCACCAGTTGCTAATGGAAACTCAGCGTTAATTACATAATTACACCCAAGTCATTTTGCTAGTGCTGCAGCTAGGGGGAACGGTTTAATTTAATCAGTAAAAAAGGATTAATTTAAATGATTAAACAGGTTAAACACTTTAACTTTCTCATGTTAGTTTATCAAATTTCATTTTAAATAAAGTAAAATATTAATTTATGTCCAACCCAAAAGGTTCCCATATTTTCTTTATTTGTAGCAGGGGTGGGGAACCTTTTTTGGGTCAGGAGCCACTGACTCACAGAAAAATCAGTGGGGGACCACACAAATGAGAAGCCTCATTGATATGGCCCCAACTGAGACACTTCACTCCTGTGGCACTCCAGCCCCACTGGGGGAGGGACAGGGAGGACTGAGGTTCATGGCTTCCCATAGGCAAGATTAACTTTTCTGGGGTTCCAAGGTTAGTGGATTTTGTGGACCCCCCTATGCTCCGGGGTTGGGACAAAAATGAGGGGTTCAGTGTGTGGGACAGGGCTGCCAGCAAGAGGGATGGGGATGCAGGATCTGGGCAGGAGGTGCGGTGCAGGAGGGGTTGAAGGTGTAAGGTCTCAGTGGAAGGTGTGGTAAAGGAGGGGGGGAAGGTGCGAGGTCTGGATGGGAGGTAGGGTGCAAGTGCAGGCTGGGCGTAGGGTGTCTGGCCAGGGGGAGGGAGCAAGAGAAGATACAGTGTGTGGCCAGGAGCAAGGATGCAGAAGCAAGTCTGGGTGCAGGAACAGGTTGGGGTAGGATGTCTGGCCAGCGAGGAGGGTGCAGGAGCAAGGGAAGATGCAAGAGTGGGCTGGGGGTAGGGTATCTGGCCAAGGGGGAGGGTACAGGAGCGGGCTGGAGGTGCAGGGTCTCAGTGGGGGGAAGAGTGCATGAGAGGACTGAGAGTGTGGGGATCTGGGCGTGACGGGGACAAGTTCTTGCCTTTGAGCCCCATGCCGGTCCCATGCACTGCCTCCCACTACTCCTACTGGCCAGATTCTGGCCAAAGGGATCAGCGGGGAAAGCCTCCAGCCGGGAGAGGGGGAGCACTCCTTTCCCACAAGACAGATTGCACAGTGAGGCTCAGGACTTTCTCTCTCCCCCACACCCCGTGGGAAACCGATCCTGGCGCTCCACCTACATGGGAGAGGGAGGGTAAGGCTGGAGCACGAGTGTGGGCTCTCTGCTGTAGGAGGAAGGGGGTGCTGAGCTTGAGCCATGGACTACCTGGGAGGTGGCGGGGTCAGCGGACCGCAGTTTGAAACCCACTATCTTACAGTTTACTGATGATAGGAACAAATCAAAAGAATCACTATAGTCCAATAGCAAAGCAGGGTGACCTCCCTCCCCTACTGAAGGGGTCAAACCCCTCTGCTGGGTGTAGCTAACTCCACGCTGCCCTCCTTGAAGGGAGTGCACAGGCAAGACAGGAAGTATAAGAGGAGGGATTTGCAGCTCAGTTAAGGCCGGACCAGGGAAGGAGGCAAAAACCCCTCCCAGAGAGGCAAGCCCTCAGCAGAATCCAGGACCGGCTGTATGGGAGAAAGTCTAGCGGTCCAAGCCCAGATATCACTGTTCACTAGGGATGTAAGCAACTAGTCGATTACCCAATAAGCCAAGGCAAGCAGAACTGGGGTCAGAGGTAGGGGGACTTACTCCACCAGGGCCCTAAGAGCAGTGGGCAGTCCCCCTACCATCTGACCCCAGTTCTGTAGGCAGAGCTGGACATGCGCTAACCTTTAGACCAGAAGGCTGAAGTCAAAGACAGTTGCTGTTTGCCCCAGCCAGGAGGCAGAGGGCCACAGACTAAGTGCTTAGCCCACACCTAGAGGTTCAAGCTCAGCTATTACTGTTCACTAGGGATGTAAGTGACTAGTCACTACTCAACTAGTTGCTTCCCCTCCCCTCACCTTGCTGCCGTGGGGGATGCAGGAGCTGATGCTGGGGGGAGCTGGCTTAAAAGCTGATTCCCCCCAGAACCATCTCTGTGGTGCAGGGAGGGTGGAGAGAGCAGGAGAGGCAGAGGTGCAGTGGCCTGGGACCCAGCGTGAGCCAGGACTGCCCAGTGCCAACTCTTGCCATGTCTGGGACCTACCTCGCTGTGACTCTGCCTTTTAAACGTAGTAAGAGCCAGGCTGCCTGCACACCCAGCTCCTACTACATTTAAACTGCAGAGTTGCAGTGGGGGTAGCTCCTGGACCCTAACATCCCCACATCGACTAATCAAGTCGTCAATACAAATTGTATCAACTACATGATTAGTCAATTACCCACTTCTAACATACTTACTGTTCGCCCTGGTAGGAGAACAGGGCTACTGGCTCGCTCTGTGTGCTGAACCATCCTGTTGGGAGATCTGAACTGCTATTTGTCCGACTTGCATGGTCACAAGTCAGACGACCCAGCAAACTTCTGGTGGGCATTTTGACCTTCTGCTGCCAGAAAGGGATGTACTCAAAGCCAAGAGGGACGAACACTGTATCATAGTGGAGAACTCAGGCATCATCCCAAGTCAAGGCTAACCAGAGACCACCCTACGGAAGGGGGACAGGAAGACTGTGTACCCAAATTCACCCTGATAGATACAGAGAAGCTGATAAAGTGGCTCACAGAAAGTCAGCAGCAGTTTCTTCAACAGCTGGGAAGTCAGCAGCAACAAGAGAGTTGGGGGCCACCATCGGGAGCAGCAGCAATGCCTGCAGCCGCTCACTACTCTACTACTGACACCTTTTGCCCCCAGTCCTGGTGGAGAAGCGACTCAGATTAGTCCCACAGTGCCTGTAAGCCTGGCTAAGGTGGGCTCCCCCCAACGATGATCCAGATGCCCTTCTTGTTATGTTTGACTGGGCTGCCTCAGGAGCCAACTGGCTTCCTGCGGGTTAGAGGGCTCAGCACAAGCTGCGTACCATGAGTTCCTGGTGGCTGAGGAACTGAAAAGCAAGGCCCTCAATATCACGCCTAAAATGCATGGGCGATGACTGCAGGGAAAGATGTACCCACCTGGGGCCAGGCTGAGGATATTTGCACAGTAGTTCAAGGATGAATGCTGTTGGTGGTTATAACCTGAGTGGCATCCTGGGGCCAACGTCACTAAACAGGTGGTGCTGAAACAATTTGTGCACATTCTCCAGCCACGCAGAAGTGTACTTGTCCTCCGCCACCAGCCAGTGACACTAAATAAGGCAGTCGGGCTCATGGAGAATTTTCTGAGATCTCTGTCAGCCCTCGAGCCTGTGCCTCCTCATGACAACGGCACTACCAAGAGAAGAGAGGATGCAAAGCTAGTGACCAGCCTCAGCCCTAGCCAAAATCACCCCAACAGACGGGACTTTGCCAGTCCCCAGTGACTACCCAAAGCATCTAGGGGAACCACTGTGCCCCTAGACATAGTGAGGAAATCCCAAACCCCAGGCGAGCAGACCTGCTCAACAACCCCTGAGGACGAGCCTAGGTATCCTAAATTGGCCCATGTTTCCCCTGTAGCCATTTCTGCCACTTCCACCGGGAATGTCCAGTAATGGACTATATCTTTGGAGAGGACTGGACTAGGGAACCTTGAGTCCATAAACAACCCAACTGCAAACTTGCCTGTGAGATCTGGCAACCAGACAAGAAAAAGAAAGAAATAGCAAGTCTAGGATATAAATATCCTAAAACCATGGCAGTACAGAGAGGGGCTGCCGATTGCCTCATATATCCAAAGCCAGACTTGGGGCCCTTAGCCCCCATCCCAGCTGACAACGGAGAGCCACAGATTGGGGGCATCCTGACCCAAGAACAACAAAGGAAGATTAGGAATCTGCAAAAGGAGTTCCCCATAACCATCATAGCCTGACCAGAATAGACCACCCTCTTGCAGCATAGGATACTGACAATCACAGGGAAGAGTGTCTGAGATACCACATGGTCCCTGATACAGTGAACATGCTGGATAGTGGAAAAGGAGGTATAGGCAATGTTAGACATGCAGGCAGTTGAAAAGTCCCAAAGTGAGTGGCTCAGTCCCAAGGTCTTCAACCCAAAACCTGACAGGACCCTCAGTTTTATACAGATTTTACTAAGGTAAATGCCATATCCAAGTTAGAGCAAGTTGGCTAAATAGCAGTTTGCACCTCCAAAAGGAGGATTCAGCATACCCCAGTGAGCCATCATCCCAACACTGTCTACATGGAGATCTAGGTCACCACGTAGGGGTCTGGATTTTTCACACCTTGACCTATGAAGTTAAACTGATTTAGTTTTCTAGTGTAGCCTGGGCGTTTGGTGCCTCGTTGGGGCTTAATTCTCCAGTTCACTCTCACGGGTTGATTTCAATCAACCTAGACCTTCACCCGAATAAAACAACAAGGGCCCAATCTTTCAGTCCTTGCTTGACCAAGTTGTGTTTGACTAAGGACTTTTGGCAGGAGTCTCCAAAGATCAATGAATGAGGAGGCTTAAGCAATTACTGATACCATTTATTACTGACTAGACTATCTGAATGATAACAGGACATCTTGGTGAATGGCACTGTAGATACACACAGTAAGAGAAGGTCCCTTCTCCAAGAGTTTACAACCCAAATATCCCCATTTTACAACATGCAGAGTCCTGCATCCTTTGCATACCAAGCATTCCCATCTAAAGGTATGTCTAGACTACATGCCTCTGCCGACAGAGGCATGTAAATTAGACATATCGACATAGTCAATGAAGCGGGGATTTAAATATCCCCCGCTTCATTAGAATAAAAATGGCCACCGTCTTGTGCCGGCTCAGCTGTTTGTCGGCACGAAGTGGCAGTCAAGACGGGGATCGGTCGACAAGGAAAGCCTTTGCTGACCGATCCCTTATGCCTCGTGCCTAGACATACCCTAAGTTGTAGCAGTGCCCAACATTGTTTCTAAACACGGAACCATTGGAAAAACTAGTTAATAGTTTTTAAAATAAAGTTGGCCCTTTTCAAATGAAGCGCACATCTATATGCCAAAAAGAACACAAAGGAAGAAGGGGACTGCTGAAGTATTTCAGTATCAGTGCTGAGCTGGAGTATATTTTCATACTAATCATATCTTGTAATTCTTGTGATTAATCCCTAGGATTCCTGGAGCTTTTCCCATTACAGCCATTTTAGGAAAAAGAATAGCTTGGAATTAGATAGGTAAATAGGTATGAAGTTTAATAAGGACAAATGCAAAGTACTCCACTTAGGAAGAAACAATCAGTTTCACACATACAAAATGGGAAGCGACTGTCTAGGAAGGAGTACTGCAGAAAGGGATCTAGGGATCATAATGGACAAGCTAAATATGAGTCAACAGTGTGATGCTGTTGCAAAAAAAAGCAAACGTGATTCTGGGATGCATTAACAGGAGTGTTGTGAGCAAGACACGGGAAATCATTCTTCCGCTCTACTCTGTGCTGATTAGGCCTCAGATGGAGTTTTGGGTATGTCTACACTACCACCCTAGTTCGAACTAGGGTGGTTAATGTAGGCATTCGAAGTTGCAAATGAAGCCCGGGATTTAAATATCCCGGGCTTCATTTGCATCTTGCCGGGCAGGCGCCATTTTTAAATGCCCTTAGTTCGAACTCCGTGTCCGCGGCTACACACAGCACGGAGTAGGTAGTTCGAATTAGGATCTCTAATTTGAACTACCGTTACTCCTCGTGGAATGAGGTGTACTGATAGTTCGAATTAGAGATTCTAATTCGAACTACCTACTCCGTGCCGCGTGTAGCCGCAGGCACGGAGTTCAACCTAAGGGGATTTAAAAATGGCGCCCGCCCGGCAAGATGCAAATGAAACCCGGGATATTTAAATCCCGGGCTTCATTTGCAACTTCGAATGCCTACATTAACCACCCTAGTTCGAACTCGGGTGGTAGTGTAGACATACCCATTGTGTCCAGTTCTGAGCACCACATTTCAAGAAAGATGTGGAGAAATTGGAGAAGGTCCAGAGAAGAGCAACAAGAATGACTAAAGGCCTAGAGAACATGACCTATGAAGGAGGACTGAAAGAACTGGGCTTGTTTAATTTGGAAAGAAGACTGACGGGGGACATACTGAAAACTGCTATCTAAAAAGGTGTCACAAGGAGGAGGGAGAAAAATTGTTCTTCTTGGCCTCTGAGGATAGAACAAGAAGCAATGGGCTTACACTGCAGCAAGGGAGGTTTAGGTTGGACGTTAGGAAAAACTTCCTGTCAGGGTGGCTAAACACTGGAATGAGTTGCCTTGGGAGGTTGTGGAATCTCCATCTTTGGAGATATTTAAGAGCAGGTTAGATAGACATCTAAGACATCTATCAGGGATGGTCCAATCCCCATGAGCACAAGGGACTGGACTCAATGACCTCTCGAGGTCCCTTCCAATTCTAGTGTTCTATGATTCTAGATATACAACATATTGTAATTAGGGATGTAAAAAATGGTTAAGAAAGTAACATTGCACCTGTTAAAAATTCTAGTTGTTAGACACGCTGCGGGCTCTGCAGTATAAAAAACTTACACTGCAGAACCTGCAGAGCACCCAGCTTCCTAGGAGCAGGGCCGGGAGCTGGCGCTTATATTATAAGCCAGCTCCTGGCACGCCATGGCTGCTAGCCCTGCTTCTGGGCAGCCAACTGCTGCCCCATGCTGCGGGCTCTGATACAGAGCCTACAGCAAGGGGCTGCAGCCAGCTGCTGGTACATGTCAGCTGCCAGCCTGGCAGCACAGGGTAACAGCTGGCTTCCCAGGAGCAGGTTCTGTATTAGAGCCCATAGTATGGGGCTGCAGCAGGCTCCACAGAAGCAGAGCCAGCAGCCAGTATGCACTGGCTCCTGGCTATCAGCCCCACTCTGGGGGATCCGGTGGCACTGCGGGCTCTGCAGTATAAGCTTTTAAGCCGGCTCCCTCCAGCACTGGCTCCCGCCTGTAGGAGGCAATAAAGGGGAGGGGCATGTGGGTCTGCAGAGTCGGCATGTGCTAAGAGCTTGCTTAAAAGCTGGCTCCCCGTGTGTATCAGCTCTTGCCTGCCCCCCTCACCCTCCGTGCTGCTGCCTCTCAGAGTAGGCAAGGGGGGAAAATGCATGTAGTTGACAGGATTAACTGATAACCTAGGTTTATTGGTTAATCGTGCAGTCATCTGCACGTTGACATCCCTAGTAGCTTGCACAAATGAGTGCTCTAGAGCATGAAACCCAATGATACCCTTTGGGCTTCTGGTGTGGGGCATCCACAGTCTCTGACTGCTGGGGGATTAGATCCAAATATGCCAGTCACAAAGGGGAGTGCTGAGTGCAGGCCGGCAGTGGAATGACTGGATTTGCCTCTGTAAAACTGGACGAATGGCAAAGACCCCATCACTGAAGAAACCAAGTGACAGATGCTGTTGAAGGTGGACTGGGCACTTTCCACTTACAGCACGCCTACACAGCAGGGCTAAACTCAAAATAAGCTACGCAACTTGAGCTTATAGCTTATTTCGACTTTCGGTGCTGTCTACACTAGGGATGTTAAATTTACATTAATTAACTAAATCGAACAGTCGATGGGACTTCCATCAACTATTCAATTAGTCTATAAGGACGCCTCCGCCATTGAATTGTAGCAAGAGCCCTGCCTGGGGACTCCCACTGGCCCCGCGCTCCCTGCAGAGCCTCAGCTTTTGAAATCTACTAGAAGATGTACTTGGCATTGCTCAGGCCCTCAATTCAATTTTTGTTTGTTCGGAAATCAAATGAAAATGTACATGCTTCATTTAAATCATTGCTCTGGAATGGGGCTGGGGATGAGGCGTTCAGCATGCAGGCTGCCCCAGGGAGGACTGTTCCAGCCCTCACTTACCACAGCAGTTTGGGGCCAGGTAAGAAGTGCCTCTCCATGGCTGCCGTAGCTCCATCGGGCACAGCTGCGGGAGGGATGCATGTCCCCCGGATGGGGCAGGTCCAGGTTCATCTGCCCCCAAGCCCCGCAGCCAGAATAAGGAATGCAGCAAACTGTGCATCTTCCCCTTGCTCCCTGATGAAGAACAGCTAGAAAAGTCTCCACATGAATCAGGGGTGGGAGGGACTTTAGGCCCCATGCTCCCTAAAGGGTGCTTGGGAAGTAGGAAGCTCAGAGCTGGGGCAGTGCTGGATGGGGGCGTGGTGCATCCCCAGCCAGCTCCTTTCACCTGCCTGGTGACTTTGTCTCTTTACTGTATGGTTTTATGAGATGCAATCCCATTCCAGGCACATCCCATTTTCCTGGCACAGCCAACCCCGACCTTGCTTTAAGGTATGATAAGAAGAAGATGCATACCAAATTTGGTGATCCTGGCTCTTTCTGTTTAGGAGGAGTTCTTGAACAGACAGACACACACAGACAGACAAACTCTCTCAGATAGATAGCAGATGATGACATGCGGATGTAAGTGCTTAAATTTAAGTCCCTGAAGTATGAAAGAGATGTCCTATGTTGGGCATCTTTACACCATTTTAAGGGTTTTACAGTTAAGTAAAACAATCTAGAAAATTAAATGCACAAAAAAAAAAAAACCCACCAAAAAAAACCCAAAGAACAAAACCAAAAACCACTCGAACTTTGTTGAATTTTTTACTTCCCAACACAATTATTATTTACACATTACAATACAGTTAGCAAACACTCCATTGCAGAGTGTAAACCAAATCACATAAACAACAAACAGCTCCATGCTTCAACTTGCTTAAAGCAGTGGTTCCCAACCGCCAGTCCGTGGAATGCTGCTGGTCCACGACCTGCTGGCTGCTAGGCTGTGGCAGCTGCCGGAGCTCCAGCCAACTGTTTGTGGCAGCTTCTCTCTGGCCGAGGCGCAGGAAGAGGATGTGAAAGAGGAGGCACCTCCCACCTTCTTCCGCCCTTGGTAAAGGCGGACGGCTGGGGCTCCATGCTTTCTCCACCCACCTGCGCTCTGCTTTTGCTGGAGGTGACACTGGGGCTGAGGAGGTGGAGCAGGAGGTGCCCCCATCCCTCCTTGGAAACAGCAGCCTGGCTGGGGCTCTGCACTCCACCCCCCACCAATGGGAGCACAAGATGCACTTGGGGAGGGAAGAGGTGCAGAGGAGGAGGGATTACATGCTGCCAAAAACTGTTCCCCCTCCCTGCACAGCAGTAACGGTCACACTCCTAGGGGGGCAGCCTCGCTCTGGAGAGTGAGGAGGTGTGGTGGGGGCAAAGGGCTGTTGGGTGAGGGCATAGTGGGGTCACGGGGCAAGAGGGTGTTGGCATGGGCTGTAGGGGTCAGAGGTTAAAGGGTTAAATGGGTGGGGAGTTAAAGGGTGTTAGGCACTGGAGAGCAAGGGGCTGGGTTGGGGCTAGGCAGTCAGGCAACATTTTATTTGCGTATTCATTATAGGGATGTTAAATATAGGTTAATTAGCTAATCGACTAGTTGATGGATTTTCCATCAACTAGTCAATAAACAGGGGAGCCACAGTGGGGTTAGCTCCCATCCCTAGGAGCTAAGCCTGCTGTGGCTCTGCCTTTGAAATGTATTAAGAGCCTGCCGGCTCCTAATACATTTAAAAGGCTGGTGCACAGTGGGGGGCAGGGGGGAGGAGGGAAGGAGGGAGCAGCATGAGCCAGGCCAGTTGATTCCCAGCTAATCTTAATACATTTAACAGGCTAAAGCACAGCAGGGGGGACTCAGCGTGAGCCGGGAATCAGGTGGCCCAGCTCGTGCCGGGTCCCCCCCCGCCTCCCCTCACTGTGCTTCTGATTTTGAAATGTATTAAGAGCCATTAGGCTCTTAATACATTTCAAAAACAGAGACGCAGCATCTGGGACTGGGCATCAGCCGGGAATCAGCTGATTCCCAGCTCGTGCCTGGTCCCTGCTACTCCCCTGCCCTCCGTGGAGGCAGTGCTGGGGGAACTGGCTTTTAAGCTGGCTCCCTCAGCACTGGCTCCTGCTCCCCCCACCCTTGTTGCCCCCTGGCTGGGTCAAACAGCAACTGTGGGTAGTAAAGGGTGAATTTTGCAACCGGGCCTTCAAAAGTCAACCACCAGAAAGATGGGGAATAGCTCTATGAAAATGTGCTGCATTTGAAAGTATGTTGGAAAGAAAAAGCAATAGGAATTTTCTGTATCAGTGTACTTGCTGAAGGGAGCCCCCAAAATACATTTGGCTGGAGGAGTTACCCCTGTGTCTTATTTTCTGCAATTCTGGATTCTGAACTCAAAGAAAGTCTCTATCTTGTTTGCATGAGGTGTGGCAACAATTCTTGCAGAAACCTATGAGTGGTCCTTAATGGTCAAAACCACATTCGTCTAAAGCCAGATGCATCTGTAACACAAATCTGGTATCTTATCTCAGCTTAATACTAACTCAAGCACATTTTCTAGAAAGGATTTTAGTAGTCTTGGTTCCAATCATGTAACCCTTTGGTACTGCTCTCTTGAGTAGAGGCTGCAAGATACTGAGGTAACTAAAAATAAACAACAGAATTCTCAGGACGAGTCACAGACTCTTTAGTATTTATAGAATGAAAATGTGCTTATAATAATCATATTATTTCAACATGACACAAAAAAACCTGACACTGCAAATTAGTTAGGTTATTTTTTTAAAGGTCATGTTATGAAACTGAATTCTGTTTCTAATTTTTGTCTTATAGCAAATGCTCTCAGACAGTACTAAAACAGCACTAAAAGCTCTCCTGTTGTCATTAATTTATTATTTTGTGCTGCTAATGTACATTCATATTGTTGTTGGTACCAACCAGTAGCAGGAAATCAGTCAAGAACAACCATCAACTGCATACATGGGTTTTTTTTTTTGTTATATTATTTTTACTTAAAATATTTACCATGCTTTCTCCTCCTCCTCCTCCTTCGCTATTCCCGACACTTATTTCCAAAGAATGTCCTGGGCAAATAGAATCTATGCAAATACTCACTAGTATTTATTACATTATATTATTTGCAATGGACAAATTAATCAAAAGCACAGGCTTTCGTCTATTAATTTAAATCAGAAGGCACAATCCAGAGGATACTGGAATTGCTGAAAGCCATTGTCATCAGTAGTAATACTCTACTTAACACTCTGGTTAGAGATCAATAGTAATTAACAGCTATCATCCTCTGAATTAAACAAGGGGAAAATAAAACTTTATAAAGATGGATTAGCCTGACCACGAGTATTACAACAATTTAGCATTCAAAATAGTATTCAACCCTTTGTCTCCCTAACTGATAACTGCAGATAGTTAAGATGAAGAAAGTTCATAAAAAAGGAGGAGGGGGCAACTATCCAATGTTTTGTAACATTTTGTTGTGTTGGCAAAAAACCCTTTTAGTGACCACACCCAGAGAGTGTTCACATTGCTATGTGACAAAATCATAACACATACCCAGTTTTGGCAAAAAAAGACTTCCACCTCCGTGAGGGACTTGTGTCTAATTCCAGGGGTTTAGGCCACACTGTGCTCCCCTGTGGTCAATGTCAGTGCTACCACTGATTTACAATGGGAGATTCCACCACACATATCTATTCTCAATATATGTTTCGGATGTATATGTATGTGTCTCTTGGATTTGGACAAACATGTTAAAATAGATACCTACCTCATAAGCACATTGTGAAAATGAGTGTTGTAAGGCACTGGGGATGTATACTGTTGTATCTTATTTCAGCTTATACATAAACAAAAGTGTCTGTGTCAGATTCTGGATGCATTTAATAGTTTGACAACCTTTATTACCATAGTAAGTATTAATAAAATACACTAGGTCCATATTAGTTATTTTTGCAAAATTGCTGGTGTTTCTAAATGCCAGTAACAAAATGAAGAATACGTTTACATCTCCCTCTTCTAGAAAAGCAAGACAGAGACAAGATTTTGAAACCACTGTAGACTAAGGATGTAAAATCCCAGTTCATCAGTTAACTGGTAAAACCTTAGGTTTAATCAGTTAACCGATTAAGCAGATCCCGCTCACACCCACCTCCCCCCTGCAAAGGGCTGCTGCTGCCGGCCCCTATGCGGGGAGGGGCAGCAGGAGTAGTAGCCGCAGGAACAGGGGGAGGGTTGGTTTATGCTCCCAGCCACCCCTCCCCCGAGCTCCTGGCTGCCACTACCAGTTCCCCCTGCATGGGGGGCAGGGCCCGCAGCCACACACATGGGGGCAGAGGGCTTCCGCACCAGGAATGGGGATGGGGCAGCAACAAGAGCCAGCAGCCCAGCATGTGGGGGATGGCAGCTCCCGACCCTCATAGGGCTGGAGCAGCCCTCTCCCTGCAGCAGGCTGGGGGCTGCTCTAGGGTACTGGTTACTCAGTAACTGGGTGAACCAGTTACCCATTCACACCCCTACTGTAGGCCTCAGTGAATATACAGCTACTGTATATCAATAAGGAGTTCTGTGGCACCTTAAAGGCTAACACAAGCTTTCATGGGCAATGACACATCTGATGGACTAGGTTTTTTCCCATGAAAGCTTATGTCTAAATAAATCTGTTAGTCTTTAAGGTGCCTCAGGATTCCTTGTTTTTGCAGTTACAGACTAATACAACTACCCTTCTGATTTTAATACAAATGTCTCAACAAATTTCACTTGTCAAAAACTTTGCTCCTATATACTTAAACTGATATAACAAAGGCACTGTAGTAAAAATTACTTTCCTGTTTTAAAACTGAATAGGAACAAACTCAAACCAGCCAGTAAATGTTGTGCAGATAAGCAATGGCATTGGTACCTATCAAATCTAAAATAAGGGAGCTGTCTGGCTGAATTAAAAGGATGAAGTCTGAGTGATGACAGGGTCCAAATCATTGTTGTGGGGATTCATTGCTCATAGACAAATTTTATAGTACTTCCTTTAGATTACACTGCAGAAAATGAGAAGATAATGTGTTCCTAACATTAAAGGCACTTTCTTTATAAGCATGTTCTTACAAGTATCTCATTTATAAAATACTGAATCTTTGTCTTATCTGCACTGTTCTTCCTGCACAATCACAAACTTGAATATATTCCAAGAACTTGTATCTTATTTCCTACTTCTGTGAGTATTAGGGAAAACTCATTCATTGAGAGGCTGATTATGTTGTTAACTTATGTTTTCCATTTATTTGAAGTAAATATTTAAGTATACCTGTATTGTTCATATTTACTCACACTAATGAGAGTCCTTTAAAGCAAGTACAAAGGTAACAGTTCATAAACATTCAGAGTGAAAGTATAAACACACGGAAGTCACCCACTATATCTTAATTTCCTCCATTTGCAGCTGTCCAGGCACGCTTTAAAAAAAATTAGATTTTTTCTCCCATATCTGAGACTATTGTTTTGGAACTACTACTTAATGGTAGAAACTACTTGTCCAGAAGGCACTGATCTGACTCAGATCGGTATGCTAGTTATACAAATGTGCTAACAAAAGCTGGCAATTACTGATGTTTCATTGGCAGGCACTTCCAATAGCGAGACTGCTAGACAACAAAATGAAGTATGAAAAGAAAAAAGTATTTCAAAACGTGCCATATGTTTTTTCCCCCTCTGAAGTGAGAAGGGAAGAAATCATAATCGTGGGAAGACATGTCAGCGCTTAGCCATCCATAAAAGTGTTTTTCCTTGTGCTCCTCCTTGCGATCACAATACTGGCGTCAGTTTGTCTCCTGTATCTGTTCTCCCCCTCCCTCCCTCTCTCTTGCAAATATCTGGCACAGGGGGCTTGCAGCAGTCAGCAAAAGGGGGGGGATGCACAAGCATATTTTAGCCCAAGGAAACAATCCGCGTCGCAGCTGAGAAACACTTGAGAAGCAGACACTTAACTTGGGTTTACACGCCTGGAAGGTAAGTACAATGCAGAGCAAAGCCAGGGAAGAGATGGACGCACCCACACCGGGGCGAGGCCGAGTCTGTCACTGCCTCCCCTGGACCGGGCTCGGGAAGCGGCGGCTGAGGTGCGCAGCCCCGGAGAGCGCGCCCCGACTCAGTGCCCGGCCAGCGCCGCCGCGGAGCCGGCAGCGCGCGACCTCCCGCGCCCCTGGCAAAGCTCCGGCCCCGCCGCCCCGGCCCCCCCCCCAGGTGCGGGCGCGCACGTTCCGCCCCCGCGCCCGGCTGCCGCCCCGCCAGAAGTTTGCCGCGCGAGGCGGGAGGGCGCGGGCAGCCCGCGGCAGGGCTCCGCCAGGCACCCGCGCCGCGCCCCCGGCTCCTACCTGCCGCCCGCGTGGGACTCGCTGCCGAGCGCGGCTCGCCCAGCCGCTCGCTGCCGCGGCGGGGACAGGGCTGCAGAGGGGCCGGCAGCGGCAGCGGCAGTCCCGGCCGGCGTCAGTCAGGCTGGAGCCGCCGCCGAGCCTGTATTAGTGCGCCGAGCTGGAGCGCGGCCAGGCAGCGCGTCTGCCGCGGTGCCGCCCCTGGGCGCTGTTCACGCCCACCCCAGCGGCCGCGCGGGGGGGGAGGGCAGGGCTCGCCGGACCCCTGTGCCCCATCACAGCGCCCCTGCTCCGCTCTCGCCAGCCCCGCTGCTGGCTCCTCATCAGAGGGGCGGTGCTTGGTATGCAGTGACAGCAGCCCCAGGCGCCAGGCGCTGCGTAAACCGGTCCCTCTGCCCCAGGGAACCAGGCGCTGTGTAAACGGGCACCTCTGCCTCCAGGGCGCCAGGCACTCTGCAAACCCTGAACAAATAGCCCCCCCCCTCCCCCCCCAGTCTCCTGCGCTAGTGGTTTTCACTTTTGTAGAGAGGCTGAGACTTAACTTGGCTGCTTGGGGGGCTGCTGTTGGAGAATGCAGATGGCTAGTGGTATAGAGCTGCCAGCATCCGTGGTGGTTGGAAAAGCAGGGTAGTAGATAGCCAATAGGTCACCTCTTTGCATCCCTCCTGTCAGAAGCAGTGGCCTTTCTCTGGAGACACTTGTTCACACTCAAGGATGTCACACTGCCAGGTAATACTTTAATGCTGGGTGTACATTTGTAATGAGTTTATTCATAATTCATTCAGCATTAACAGGCAGCTATGTGTTTGTGTGTACATTGCAACAGAATATAAGAGTGTTTATAAAATGTGTTATACCATTTCTTCCTTACCCTGCCCTATACAGTGTTATAATGATCTATATTCTGCATTAATAGATAATGGGACAAATTACTGCCAGGTTTGTCAGAAGTGTGTTGGAAGGCGAGAGGCTCTGAAGGACCCTGCTTGCACAGCCATCTAGGAGTCAAAAGCACAAAGGGGGGGAAGCTAGCGTTGACAGTAATATTGCTCGTCTTCCCCCCAGGAACCCTGGAGGCATTATGCTTACTACAGGCATAAGGCTTTTCTTCTCCACTGTGGAGCACTGTGCATGAGGCTCACAGGGGCTTCCTTTCACCCTTTTAATACAAAACATTTTGTAAATAACATGAACCCACATATGTAAGGGTGTTTGGGACTATTAAATCAATTTAAGAGATTAAACTGTCCAGAGAAGTTCATAATTTGTAAAAAGTTAATATTGGCAGCCATATTACCTATTTGCAAAATTAGATATTAGCTATTAAATATTGAATCATTTGCACACTGTGTAACAGCCTATAACAAAGTGTATTATAAAACCCATGATACGTAGAGTTAAAGAGAAATAAAAGCCACTGGTGATCTCTAGGGCTACAGTTACTGACAACAAAAGTCCCCAGAAATAACAGGTACTTGTGAATTTAGAACTCCTCCTAAATAATAAGAGCTTGGACCACCCAATTTGGTATGAAGTAGGGATGTTAAAATGCAGGTAACTGGGTAACCATGTAACCGCTGAAAATCTCAGTGGTTACATGGTTACACTTACCCATGATGCGGGCTGGCAGCCAGTGCCCCAGGAGCCAGCTTTTAAGCCGGTTCCCAGTGTGCACTGGCTGCCCCGTGCTGTGGGCTCTGATACAGAACCAGCAGTGCGGGGTGGCAGCCAGCTCCTCAGGACCCAGGCAGGAGCCTGCATGTTATTCATGGTAACTGATAAGCCCAGGCTTATCAGTTAACCTTGTGAATGGTTATCATGTTACATCAAACTCCTGAAGAATTTCACAAGGATTTCAACAACTTCCACCCCACCATCAACCTCAGCCTGCACCAGTCCACACAGGAAATCCACTTCCTGGACACTACAGTACAATTAAAAAATGGACAAATCTCTACCACCCTATACCGGAAACCCACTGACCGCTACACTTACCTTCATGCCTCCAGCTCCCATCCCAGACACATTTTTCAATCTATTGTATACAGCCAAGCCCTAAAATACAACTGGATTTGCTCCGATCCCACAGGCATAGACAAACACCTAAAGAATCTTTATAGAGCATTCCTAAAACTGAAATACCCACCTGGAGAAGTGAAAAAACAAATTGACAGAGCCAAAAAAGTACCCAGACATGAACTACTTCAAAACACACCCAAAAGAGAAAATAACAGAATTCCACTTGTCCACAACTCAAACCTCTCCACAATCTACAACCTATCTTGGAAAATGATCCCTCAAGCTACGTCTACACTACATGCTTCTTGCGCAAGAAGCCTTTTGCGCAAGAGTTTTTGCGCAAAAACTTCTTGCGCAAGAGAGTGTCCACACTGCATGGACACTCTTGTGCAAGAATGCTCTGATGGCCATTCACAGAATGGCCATCAGAGCACCTGTGTTTTTTCCCATTTTTCTCTTTTTTTCCTCTGGAGCGTCCACACTTGCCTTTTTGTGCAATAGCTGAAGCGCAAAAAGGAGTTATGCCTCGTAAAAGAAGGTTTACCTATGCTGGAAAAAGCCCTCCCTTCTGCTGTTTTACTGTTCATTTACTTGCGCAAAAGCGCATTTGAGGCGTGGATGCTCCATGGGTTTTTGCGCAAAAACCTTGCAGTGTAGACATTGCCTCACTGTCAGAGGCCTTGGGGGAAAGGCCTATTCTCACTTACAGATACTCCCCCTCCCCCGAAACGTATTCTTTCCAATACTCATGTTACACAGCTACATCACGAACATCCAGGAACCCATCCCTGCAATCAGCCACAGTGCCAACTCTGCCCACTTACCTATACAAGCGAACTCATTACTGGAGCCAACCACATAAACCACCAAATCAGAGGCTCATTCAACTGCACATCCAGTAATTTAATCTATGCCATCAAATGCCAGCAATGCCCTACTGCAATATATATTGGACAAACTGGACAGTCCCTACGTGAAAGAATTAATGGACACAAATCGGATATTCGTAAAGGGAACATACCAAAGCCTTTTGGGGCACACTTTAATCTCCCTGGGCACGCATTAACAGATCTTTGAGTGGCTGTTTTGTTACAAACCAATTACAGAAGCCAAATACACAGGGAAGGACTGGAGCTTCAGCTCATTCCCAAATTCAATTCTCACACCTCTGGATTAAACAAAGATAGTGGATGGTTAGGTCATTACCTACCTATCAAACAATAAAGGCGACAATGGTTCTTTGTTTTTGAAGAATCTCATGATACCATCTAGATGTTTCATCAGTCTTTAAGTGTTTCCTGACTCTTTGTTGTTTGCTATTTAATGGTTCTTATCTCCCCCTTGACTATCTAGTGTTTAGGTGCTTATAGACTCGGCTTTCCCTTGATATATTTTTTACCCACTGCCTTTTCTTGTCTCCCCCCCCCCCCGCCCCCGTCTCCGCTATTTAGTTTGGTCCTAGACATCCAACACTCCAGTCATCTGTAGAAGTGGGCTGTACCCACGAAAGCTCATGATACCATCTACATGTTTTGTTAGTCTATCAAGTGCTACCAGACTATTTGTTGTTTTTTCAGTTTATCTTAGTGACCTGTAGTACTGGTGCCTTAAAAGCAATTGGGTACAATAGAAAATGATAATGTTCTCCAGTTATTCAGTTTCCATTTTTATTTTTATTTTTATTTTTTGCCATCATGGGCTGAAGTATATGTTACAAGAAATTACTTCCCCAGTGATTGTCTGTATTGGATGAAAAATTTCATTTTTCCATATCCTTCTTGAATTGTAGACACAGTATACCAGTGATGGCCACATCAGTGCCAAATACAGAGGTAATATAACCTCCTTACTTCTACTTAATATTCATCTTTTTTTATATCCAAGGATTACATTAGCCTTATTCCCCACAGTGTTGCACTGGGAATTCACATTCATCTGATTTTCCTATCTATAAATGTCTTTTTCAGAGTCACTGATTCCCAGGATCAGCCCCCCAACCTGTGAGTACGGTGTATGTTGTTTCTTCCTACATGTATTAATTACATGTCTTATTATTTGTCTGTATTGAAACATATATTGTTTGCTTGTGCACACCTTGCCAAGAGGTTCAAATCGCTCCGTTTCAGTGACCTGTCCTCCTCCTTATTTATCACTCCAAACTTTATCTCATCTGCAGATTTCATTGGTGATGATTTTGTTTTCTTCCAGGTCATTCATGAAAAATGTTAAGTAGCACAGGGTCAAGAACTGGTCCTTGTGAGACCTCACTAGACATCCTCTGCTCTGTGTTGATTCCCCATTTACAATTAAGATTTGAGTCCTATCCATTAGTCATCTTTTAATCCATTCAGTGTGTGCCATGTCAATTTTGTATCATTCCAGTTACTTAATCAAAATGTTGTGTGGAACCAAGCCTTACAGAACTCCAAGTATGTTAAATCAACACTTTCTATTTTTATTGCCAAACTTATAAGCTTATTAACAAGTCAGTTTGACAAGATCTGTTTTTCATAAACTTGAATTTATTAGCATTATTCCATATTAGTCTGCCACAGAGTGTCTGGCCCCATAAATGGGAGTGAAGGTGATGGGGGTCCAGTGCACCTGCAGTAATTACTTGCTGCCCATTATTGCTTCCAGGAAGGCCTCTGGACCTTATAAAGGAGGAGTGTGGAGGCTGGGAAAGAGAGCTGTGTATTGTGGGGAAGATGCTTGCAGATACTGCCAGGAATAAGGACCCTTAGTCAAATCTACACAGGAAAGGTCTGTGAAGAAGGCCAAACTCGAAGCAGAAGGTGCTAAGAGAGCAAGAAGGCAGACCCTTGAGGGGGGGAAGTGGGAATCTGTTCCCTTTAGGGAGTGTTGAAACACAGGGGAAGACAGATCCTCAGGGCCCAGCTAAAACTGGGATGAAGGCTTTACGTTTTAGTTTTCTTCAGAAAGATTTGGAGGACTTAGAAAAATTGGACCCCAGAAGGAGAAATATTTTGAACATCTGGCCTGTGTGGAATTAAGAGGCAGGAGAGCAGAGTTAAATGAAAACTGAGGCGGGCTTCAGTAAAGCCATTGTAGGTAACAGGGTGTGCTACTACAGGCTATGCTCTTTGATGCAGCTGTTCCACTGTTTTACTTAGGAACATTAGACTGACAGGTGTGTAAGGGTATGTCTACACTATGGGATAAAGTCAAATTAAGATATGCAGCTTCAGCTATGTTAATTGTGTAGCTAAAGTACCTTAACTTGACTTTAGGCACTGTCAACACTGCAGGAAGTTGAAGGGAGTACACTCACTCTGCCTTCAACTTTCCTTACTCCTCATGGAAGCAGGACTACTGGCATTGGCTAGGGATGTTAATATAACATATGAAAGGGACCTTGAGAGGTCATTGAGTCCAGTCCCCTGCCCTCATGGCAGGGCTGAGTACCATCCTTGACAGATTTGCCCCAGATCCCTAAATGGCTCCCTCAAGGATTGAGCTCATAACCCTGGGTTTAGCAGGCCAAGCTGCAAACTACTGAGCTATCCTTCCCCCCATTGCTTATTGGCTAGTCAGTTGACTAATCGATCCCTTCCCCCCCCCCCCCCGCCCGCTACCTCTATCAGATAGAGGCAGCAAAGGGGGGGGGGGAAGTGGGGGTACTTCAAAGCGGCAGCGCTGCACAGCTGAGCCTGGGATCAGCTGTGCGGTGCTGCCACACGTGGAGCCCAGGGTCAGCTGGGGACTCCCCAGCTGATCCCAGCTTCTGCTGAAATGCTGTGTGGAGCCTGGGATCAGCTGGGGAGTCCCCAGCTGACCCCGGCTCCATGTGGCATTTCAGAGAAGAAGCACAGCATGGAGCCCACATGGGGACTCCTGTACATTTCAAAGCTGGCACGCCATGTGCAGCCCGGAGTCAGCGGGACTTCCTGCTGGCCCCAGGCTGCACACAGAGTTCCGCATTCCTCCGCTGCCGATGGGGCTCTGCAAAGGAGGAATGCGGAAGTGCCTGTCGACTAGTCGAGTAGTCAATGGAAATTCCATCAACTACTCAACTAGTAAATTAGCCATTACTTAACATCCTTAGCATCGACCGGAGTTCCCCTCTCAGTTTGAATTAGCTGTCTTCACTAGACCTACGTATTCGAACCCTGGATGTTCGACAGTGCCAACTTTGATCTTCTCTGTAGTGTAGATATAACATAAGTCACTTGGATCATCCTGTGTATTCCTCTTAATTAAAGACAACATTAGCATTCTTCCAGTTTTCTAGAACTTTTCCTGGGTAATGAGACTTTTTGAAAATCGTGGTCCAGATGGCTCCCTGGCCAGATCTTAAATTTCTTTGATGCAAGATATCTGCACCTGTTGATTTAAAAATGTCTAACTTTAGTAGATGCTGTTTAGCATCCTAATTACTGTAGGAATAGAAAGCATTTTATCAACATATGATATAAATACATCTTGCTTTTTCCCAAATATAGAACACATTTATTGACTAGTTCTTCCTTTTCTGTTCTATCTATCTATCTATCTATCTACCTACCTACCTACCTACCATTGTTTACCATTGTTAGGATTCATTTGTTCTTGATGTATTTAAACTGCTATTTACTGTCCTTAACTCTGCTGGCTATAGATTTCTTCTCTGTCCTTTTGCTTCTCTTATACGTTTTCCTAAAATTCTTGGCTTGTATTTTATATTTATTGCCATCAATTTTTTAAATAGTTGTTTTCACTTCCTAGCTTAGGGAGGGAGGAAGGAAAGGTCTAATAGTGTTGTTCTTCATTTGTGGAAATGTGACTTTTTTGGGTCATATAGTAAAATGTTCTTCAACAATTCGCAGTTATTCACATTTTCTGTTTAAATTATTTCACAAAGCCCCTTGTCTCATAATTGTTTTCAACTATATAAAACTGGCCCTTTAAAAGTACCAAGTATAACTGGATATAATTCTGTTTACACATAGGTAATCAAATCAACTATACCTAAGCATCCAGTAGCTTTTAATTTTGTGATCAATTCCTGTTTAATCTGTTAAGATTCTCTATTGGGTTTAGATTTTTTTCCACAAGGAAATCTAACTTTTAGAAATTCTAAGGATGGTTTAGTGCTGGCTGCATGCAGCATGTTCAGGTATTCTCTTCTCAGATAAATGCTTTACTTCACATTTGAGGGAGGAGAGGGCGGCTTTGGAGGAAGAAAGATGAGAGGGACATGATGAAAGAAGACTAGTGTGTTTTGGAAGTATTTAAATATATGGACAGGTCAACTTAATAACGTCTGTTTCGTTCTGACTTGTTTCCTCTTAAGACTGCAGAAGCATCTATTCTAAAACTACTCAGTGCATAGTAGATTAGTTTGTTTTTGTTGCCTTTATAGCTGTACTACTACTGTATAAGAATAGCTCAGTATCCCTTTAAATAGTTTGAGAGACCTCTAATGGTGCTCAGTACTTTGTATGTTTAGAAATCATCCTGGGTAGCTGTGTGTGTATGTGTGTGTGTTTACATATAAGAACAGCCATACTGGGTCCATCTAGCCTAGTATCCTGCCTTCCAACAGTGGCCAATACCAGGTATCACAGAAGGAATGAACAGAACAGGTAAACAACAAGTGATCCATCCATTGTCGCCCAGTCCCAGCCCTGACAAACAGAGGCTAGGGATATCATTCCTGCCCATCCTGGCTAATAGCCATTGATGGACCTATCCTGAATGAATTTATCTAGCTCTGTTTTGAACCCTGTTAAAGTCCTGGTCTTCACAACATCCTCTGGCAGGGAGTTCCAAAGGTTGACTGTGCATTGTGTGAAGAAATACTTCCTTTTGTTTGATTTAAACTAGCTGCCTATTAATTTCATTTGGTGGCCTCTAGTTCTTGTGTTATGGGAAGGAGAAAATAACTTTTCCTTATTTATTTTCTCCACACCATTCATGATTTTATAGGCCTCTATCATGTCCCCCTGTAGTTGCCTCTTTTCCACAAAGCATTTATTGGGCATGTCTACCCTAGGGAGTTATTTCAAAATTTTGAAATAACAAGGTGAGCGTCCACACTATCAAGCCTGTTATTTCAAAATAATGGGCTTGTTATTTTGAAATAATAACTCCTGCTTGTGAAGAGGATTAAGCTTATTTTGAAATAGTTATTTCTGGAAATAACTTATTTTGAAATAACCTGGTAATGTAGACATAGCCTTTGTGTATATGATTGGTTGTTTGGAGCCTACCATGCTCATGTGTTTTCTTCACTATTGTGTATTTTGCCTTGTACAACAATAGTTTGAAAAAAGTAAGCAGGAAATTCATGTTTTCCTTTTCATGGAACTGCTACCAGTTTCTGTCAGAAGAAATAGGATCATCACAAGGGATGTGAGTCTAGCAATTTAAGAAACATTCACCTTGTTTAACCCCTTCGATAAATGGCTCACTGACTCTACATGCAAGAATGATCACAATTGATGATGAAGGCAGCCATCCAATTTTTTTTATTTTAAAAGATGCAGATTTTACAAGGACATATATGTTTCCTATATAAAAGATATTATTAAATTCGTTAAACACAAAAGAAAAATCTTCGGCAACACAATATTCATTACCATGGGCCTGTCCAGAGCTGGGATCAAAGCAAGACTCAACAAGTGGAGCAAGATATGCCATTAGTGTTGGAAAACTATGTTTTAATTAAAAAACTTGATTTATGTGGGGCAAATTTATCTCTGTTTACGCTATCTGGCAGAAGTAAAGAGAAAAAGACCCTGAGCGAAAATTTAGTGCTTGAAACCGGCTATGTCAAGCAATGTGTCTTTTATGGGGTTTTTTTTAACTTGGACCAATCTAGTACTTAGCTTAGGGATTTCCAAAAAGTGTGTCTCAGCACAGCCATCCACTCCCTATAAACAGTGATAGCTGTTCTCTAAGGCTATGTCTACACTGGCAGCTACTTGCGCAAGAACATCTTGCGCAAGGGTTCTTGTGCAAGAAGTCTTGTGCAAGAAAATGTCCACACTGCCATGTGCGCGCTGTGCTTTTGCGCAAGAGTGCCCATGGCAGTGTGGACGCTCTCTTGTGCAAGAAAGCTCTGATGGCCATTTTAGCCATATGGCTTTCTTGCGCAAGAAATCCCTGCCGAGCGTCCACACTGCCCTCTTGCGCAAGAGCACCTGTGTAAGAGGGCTTACACCTGATAAAAAAGAGCGTAACTCTTGCGCAAGGAGCCCTCTCTTACCATGGTGTACTGTAAATTTCCTTGCGCAAGAGCGGGCGGGCAGTGTGGATGCTCTGCAGATTCTTGCGCAAGAATGGCCGTACTTGCACAAGAAGCTGCGAGTATAGACATAGCCTAAGGGTATGTCTACACAACAGAGTTTTGTCGGAAAAACAGCCATTTTTCTGACAGAATTTCAATTACGTCCACACTGCAATCACATTCTTTCAAACGAAAATTGAAAGAACGGGGGTTTTTTTCCGGCGTTGGTAAACCTCTTTCTATGAGGAAGAAGCCTTTTTCTGAAAGAGCTCTTTTGGTAAAAGGCATGTGTGGACAGGGAAGAGGGAGTTCTTTCGGAAGAAGAGGAAAGAGGAAAAGGGTGCAGCAAAGTGTGTCCTCGTGGCCATTCCGCCCATAGTAATCACAGCTTACGTGCAAGATAGCATTCATTCAGTGTGGACGCTATCTGCTGAAAAAGCAGATCAGTTTTTCGATGCACTTTTGCTGTGTAGACGCTCTCTTTTGGAAGAAGCTTTTTCAGAAGATCTCTTCCGGAAAAGCTTCTTCCAAAAGAAGTCCGGAATCTAGACATAACCTTATAGACCAAAGCTGCATCTGTTCTATAGAACTGTTGATGCCACAAATGCCCTTTAAAATCTTTCAGAGAAAGATGTTTAAATAGCTAGGACTTAATCCAAAACTTTTGGGGTCAGTAAGTCTTTCCATCTACATCAGTGGGCTTTGAATCAGGCTTCTATTGAATAAGGGTTGCAGCTTTGGCATTTATGGATGCAACAAATTCACCCTTTTAGGAATAGCCAGGTACTATGCTATCCTCTCTTTCATTTAATCACATATCTTATCCATTTTAGGTTCAAAGAATTGGGCATGATTTAGTTTAGAGAAGAAAAGGCTGAGACAGAACATAATTTTGAATACGTACAAGGTTCTTGTAAAGAGGATAGTGATCAATTTCTCCATGTCCACAGAGGGTTGGACAAGTAGCAATTGGTTTGGTTTGCAGCAAGGGTTGCACAGGTTAGTTAGCAAAAATCTATCCAACTCTAAAGATAGTTAAGTACCGAAACAAGTTGTCTAGTATGTTCTTAAAAGCCTCCAAACACCTATAAGGAATGGTTGAGGTATGCTTAATCCAGTCTTAGGGTAGAGAACTAGACTAGATGTTTTGAAGTTCACTCAAGCATTTCTGTGATTTTACGGAATCACTTCTTATCTCATATTTGCTAGACAGCCAGAATAGCCATGTGTGCTCCTGTAGAAAATCTCTGTATCATTGTTCTCAATTCCTGATAGCAACTGCCTAGGATTATATACATCAAATGAATTTCACTTAACAGGAATCAAAGGCAAAGTATCAGGGTGTTGAGCTATGGGCATTGATCTGTAGAGGAAAGAAATGGATACAGAAAGAAGAAATGGGAGCAGAAGACTATAGTAATCTCCGAAGAATTTTCCCAACTTTGCTTGCCCAGATAATTTTCACGATGAGGACAATGGATCTAATTTAAGACATAGGCCACTAAAATTTACCTCTAGGTAAAATCATTGGATTAACATGGAACAAATCCATGTGCTTACACTGATAATATAAGGAGACACACATTTCTAAAATCCTGCTACTTTTGCATTATTAGATATGTATTTGTATAAAAATTCTTTTTATTTACCACTTAATATTTTGCTGTCTTTGAAATATTTTATTACAAAATATTTTAGGATTAGGACTGCATTCGCTAGGTAGAGGCCATTGCCAGTTTAGCATAAAATGGCATATAAATTTAGAGTAAAATGTCTTCTGGCTTCCAATATTTACCCTTCTTTTATCACAAGACTTAAAGGCACCATGGTCTACAAACTAACACATTTAGAGCCAGTAAAACCCCATGTAACTATGCACTAATGTAATAGCAAGAAATGTAATTAAAGACACTGCTGTAATAACATCTTATTGGAATGTACAATGAAGACAAACTTGGTTACTCCAGAGACAGAGGTTTTATTGCATAGGAAACAGATAGTTCAGAGGGGTTCTTAGTTGTAAAACCAATGTCTTTTTAATTGGATTTTTTGTTTGTTTGTTTTTGTTTATGTATTTAAATAGCCCCACATTGTTTTTTTGGCAGCTAGGAAAAATTACTAAAAAAGGGAGAATGGCAGAATTAAAGAAACGGAAAAAGTTACGTTGGCTAGTGAAAACACTAAAGGAAAAAATTCTAAAAATTATTTTTCTTTCTAAATATTTAAATAATAAACACCTCATTGAGCCTGCAGATCAACAATTTCTGTATGAAAAGAATCAAAGGCAAAGTAAACTGTGTTGATGACAAGTATGTAAACTCTGAATAGAACTACCACAAGTATGCACAAGGTTTCAGGTTTTCCTCACAAAGCGCAAGACATTAATGTGACTGAGAGGTGCATATTTTGTTTACAAATCAGACAAAATGGCAATTAGGGGAGTCAGAGAAGCCTTTGGAGATTCTCAGATTCTGGGAACTGGTTGGAATGGTCTCATTGTATGGGCTCTTAGAGCCATGTGGAGAAAGGAACCTTGGAGATCCAGGAAGCCTAGTGATTAGAGCACCCAACTTCCTGCCCCTTGTCTCTCACTCAGTGTGGTGGAGTACCTGTTTTGCCCTCAAGCCAGTGATCTTCAGCTTTTCACTCACCTCTGGAGTTAGACCTTTAATGGGGTGCAGTATGAGGACCTAGGGTCTCCCTCTCCACCAAATCCCAGTCCAGGGCCCTGTGGGAAGTAACACCAGCAGGGTCCTCCCTGCAGTGAATTTAAGGGTATGTCTAGCCTACAGTTAACCCACAGCTGTGACTTAGGCATGCAGGGCTCAAGCTAAGGGACTGTGTAACTGTAGAGTAGACATTCAGGCTCAGGCATGACCCCAGGTTCTAGGATCCTGAGAGATGGAATGGCCCTAGAATTCTAGCTGCAGTTCAAGCCCAAACACCTGGAGTACGTCTACACAGCACTGCTATTTCAGAATTACTGATGTTATTTCGAAATAACAAAGTGCACATCTACACTACAAGCAGTTATTTCAACATAATGTCTAAATAATGTCCAGCTGCAGGGCTTCTTACTCTGACTCCTGTAACCCTCATTTTATGAGGATTAAGAGAAGTTGGAGGAAAAATGCTCTATTTAGAAATAAATGCTGTGTAGATGTGCCCAAATTCGAAATAAACTATTTTGACTTAAGCTACACAATTAGCGTAGCTCAAGTTGTGTAGCTTATTTCGAGTTTAGCCCTGCTGTGTAGATGTACCCCTATACTGCAATTAACCAAGCCCTTAGCCTGAGCCCCACAAACTCAAGTCAGCTGGAACAGGTCTCTCACAGGTATCTAACTGTAGTGTAGACGTATTCCTAAATTACGTCATTGAGCTATACTGTCTACCTATTGAGCCCTTCAATTTGGGGTATGGTCCCTGTAGTCCAAATAGTCAATCACCGTACAACTATAACTGTCCAAAGGACATTGTAAGACTTCTTGTAGGACTTCTTGATTCACAAAGGGGGGTAGTGGCTTTTAAAGGAAAAAGTCACCCTCTGAATGCACTACAAATTTCTTCCCAAGGGGGTAGTGGTTGGAGAAGGTACTGCCTAGGACCTTACCTGCTCTGTGGTCTCTTCTCGGGCTCACTCTTCTGCCATGGTAAAAAGTCTCAGAGAAGTAGACGTGTTTCTTCTGCCATGAGCACTCCAATTTCTTCTGAACGTCTGGTAGATGTAATTGCAACTAAAAATACTGTTTCCATGGAGAGATACTGGAGGGAGCATGTTGCTAGCAGTTCATGTGGTTGGTGCATCACGCATGTGAGGAGTAAGTGAAAGTCTCAAGGTGGAGTGGTCAGTTTAATGTCCGAGTATAGGGACTGGAGGCCCTTGCGGAACTGTTTTGTGATGGGATGGGCAAAAATAGTAGTGTCTCCGGTCTTGCAGTGAAAAGCCATAACTGCAGCTGAGGGATAGCCCTGATAGCTTAAGCTCTAAAAGATAGTCAAGTATTAGTGGAAGAGGCATGGAATCAGAAGAGGTTTGTTTGGCAGAGCACCAGTGAGTGAATCTCCGTAAGTGCACAAGATAGGTGGTATGCATGGATTGTGTTCTGCTATGTAACAGTACTCTTTGTACCTGTTCAGAGTAGTCTAGTTCCTCATTAAAGAACCATTGAGGAGCCAGGCTTTGAGGTGTAGCATGGTTATATTGGGATGGCATAGTCAATCCCTGTGTTGTGATAGTAGGCCCAGGAGGGGAAGCGTAATCAGTGGCCAAACATTCTCGTTAGAAATGGGTATTACACCTGTCTGAGGCATGTAGGGGCTATTAGTATGGCCCTGGCACTGTCTGTCCATATTTTGATCAATACTCTGTGTATAGCTGCATCCTGCAGGTCAAGGGCTGAAAACCAGTTTCCCTATGTAGGCCACTGCCCTGGAAATCGACAGTCATCTGTGTGGACTGAACGGGCTTCTCGAAAGTCCACGCTTGGAGCAGGCAATCATCCGGGTAAGCAAAAGAAATGATCATTCCTTTTTACCTTAGGTGAGCTGTTACCACCACAAGAATCTCAGGGAAGGCATGGTTGGCGCGTGAGGCAGACACCATGTGTGTGCAGCCTGTGCCGATACTGCCGTAAAAATCTTTGAGTGAAGGTGCAGGGATGCGCCGACACCCAGTGTGGAGCACCCACAGTGACATCTCTTGAAGAAGAATACAGAGCATCGGCTGACAGGTGGGATCAGCCTCAGCTGCAAGTAGGGATGAGGCAGGACTCCTCACAGTGCCTTGCCTGTGGGGCCATGTCAGGAGGGGATATATGGTGGGGAGGGTGACCATGTAAGGCACATGGGGCTTCTGTGGGGAGTCACAGACTGGGGTTCAGAAGGCATAGCAGGGGGACAGACTGGGGGACTGGATGGGAGCTGAGTGGGAGTGGGAGTTCGGGGACACATAGGCATGGGAGGAAGAGGGGTGGCTGAATGGGGATGCAAGATACATGGGGACAGAGGATGTGCCTGACTGAATTAGAGTGGGGAGGGGTCAGTCAGGATCTACATGGGGGAGGCTTCATAACAATCTCTCCCTCCCCACAAAAAACGTGTTCCATACTTCTCCCAACCCCACACAACAACCCTCCAAATTCACACCTAGGCTCCTTCCCAGCAATTACTTCCCGCTCCCTCAACCCTTCCATTACTGGACTCCCTCAAGCCCTTGCACTGCTTCTGAGCAGTGTGGGAAATACATTTCTGTATTGCAGTTTAAACGAATGATTATTTAGTGCTCTGTATTAATATGCCTAATAAGGAATCTATTTGTCAAAAACATTTTCTGAATCTTTTTTCATTGTATGTACTGTTACAGATATACTTGCTGATAGGTATTTTGAAATAAAATACCAAAGTAATTGTAACTGGCATGAACATATTGCCTTATTTTGACAAATAAAATGTACACAATTTTGCAACATTTTTAATTTTTTCTTGCAGAAGTCCCCCAGGAGTATTAAAGTGCAGTATTGAATAGTGTACTCTGAGTACTTAAACATTTACTCAGTAGTTCTACATTTGCTATCTCCAAGTGACTCAGCAAGAAAAAAAAGTGCAGGCTGCCCTAGGATTCAAACAATTGAAATATTCTGCCCAAACAACTTACATCTTCCCACATACATCAAAAGCTATTTTTCCCCCCTGCACCTCAGTTTTTAAAATTAGGGAAGCCAGAGTTTGTTTTATGGGAGGGGGATTGCCTTACAATAGGGATGCTGTGACAAAGCTCATGAATCTCTATCTACAAATTGCTTACAGCAGTATAATATATGAAGTTGCAGGGTGAGATGCATGATCTTTATTTAATATATATATTGAGGTAGTGGCAAAAGGCCACAGACAGGTTGCACCTCATTGTGCTAAGTGCAGTACAAACCTAAAATAAATGACAGTCCCTGGCTCAAAGACCAAGGGCTGTGTCTACATTGCATGCTTCTTGCGCAAGAACAGCCATTTACTTCTTGCGCAAGTAAATTTACAGTATAGCGTCGGAAAATAGGGCTTCTTCTGGAAGAATTATTCCTCTCCCCACGAGGAATAAGCCTTCTTGCACAAGAGCTCTTCCACAAGAGGGCAGTGTAGACAGGCAACATGAATTTCTTGTGCAAGAAATCCCTGTGGCTAAAATGGCCATCAGAACTTTCTTGCGCAAGAGAGCGTCCACATTGCTATGGATGCTCTTGCGCAAAAGCACATGGCAGTGTGGACGCGCTCTTGTGCAAAAACTTTTGCACAAGAACTCTTGCGCAAAACTATTTTTGTGCAAGAAGTGTGCAGTGTAGCCTGACAGTTTTAAAAGCAAGATGTTAGAGATGTTGAGGCAAACAAATGGGCTGGAGTGGTGCAGGAAAGGATGGGGACAAATATAACAGGATATGCACAAGTCGTAGCTAGCAACTATGTAGGGATGAACACATAAGTATTTGATAATAAATAAAGCTACAGTGCAGTCAGGGGTATTTTTAGTAAAAGTCCTGGTCAGGTTGGGCAATAAACAAAAAATGTATGGCCTGTGACCTGTCCATGCTATGTATCTCTGACTAAATCTTACCTGGGCAGCGAGGGGGGGCACTGCTCTAGGGGGCTGGGGAGGGACTTGCTGGGGGCCACTGAGGCCAGAGGTAGCTCTAGCTGCCCTAGAGCTGCTCACATGCCACTGCTCTTGTCATCTCTGGGACTACTGCTCAGGCAAGTTCTGAGCAGTCGTCCCAGGCAGCTTGAGTTGTGGCTGGTGTGGCTCAAGTCGTGCGGCTGTTTGCAGAGCTGCTCCAACAGTGGCTGGTGTCACTGTCTCCGGGATCACCTGAGCAGCTACACCAGCTGCTGCAGACATCACGGAGGTCCTGGAAAGTCATGGAATTTGTGACTTCCATGATCTCTGACAAACTTTAGCCCTAATAATAATCACACAAATTCATTCTGGACAATGCAACTTGGCAAGGGATCATAGCTCTCCTAGCCAAGTTGCACTGTCCAAAATGAATTTGTGTGATTATTATCAAATACAGATGAGCTCAACTCTCTACAAGTTACATAAAGGCATTTTCTACCCCAAAAATATGCCAACTAGAAAACAGATAGAAAAGACCCAGCAAAAGGTGGCATGCATGTGCACAGGCACAGGAAGTAGTGGTGTGGAGAGTGCTGTAGCAACCCCAGGCTTTGCACCCTGCTTGGCCCTGTGCCAGGATCCTGGCTTCCAGCCCTTCACCCAGGGACTCCACTACCAGCCCCAGGATCCCAGCCGCAGGCCCCATGCCCAGTGACTCTGCTGCTGGACTGGGTTCCCGGCCATTGGCCCGGGTTCCCGGCCATTGGCCCAGCACCTGGGGGGTCAGGGCTACTTTCCTGGCTAGCTCAGCATCCCCACCCTAAAAATTGTTCAGCGCCTCTGTGTGTCTATCTGAATATTAGGTTGAGTATCATGGACTGGTATTTGGGTAGCATATGAAAGAAATTACTGTTTAGAAGTGATTTCATACCGTGACACCAGATGTGACACTCTATTTTCCCTTCATTTACACATCTTTGCTTCCATGATGTTTCTTTATTTATTGTGATGAGGGTGTTTGTCCATAAAGAACTGGAATGAAAAAAAATACCTTTCCCATAGGTCACTAGGGCAGCCGCCAGACCTCTTTCATCACTGTCAACCTAGGTGGGATTCACACTGATCAAGAGACAAAAAGGCTCCTGTTTCAGAAAAGGAGGCAAACCATGAGGCACTCATGATTGCAAGAACCTCTTCTGTTTTTGTTTGTTTCTGTATTAACATCCTTACCAGGTCTGCTGATGAGGCAGAGGTAATAGGGGCAGTTGCCCTGGGACCCATCGATTGGGTCTCCCGGCTTGCTGCTACTGTGGCAGCAGCAGTTGGAGCCTGAACCCCTTTAAATTGCTGCTGAAGGGGGGGTCCTGTGCCACTCTCCTGGTGGCGCTGAGGGCTGGCTACCTTGGCCCCGCCGCTTCTGGGGGCATGGAGCCGCCCCCTCCCACATCTTGCCTGGGGGCCTGCAGAGGCTGTTGGCACCCCTGATCCTTACAGCAGTTGATAGATGAACAAATAATTAAGGAAGTGTTAGGTGTATTATTGGCTTTTTTAAAAAAAGTGCAGTTTAGCAGCTGGAAAAAAAGAGAGCAAACCAGCAAAATGTAACCAGCTGTCTCTATGGACTACTAGTGGTGCAGCGATAGCCATTTGAGACTTGCTGCTCTAAAACTGCTAATTAAAAGGCTGGTCTGTACTACAAAGTTAAATCAAGTTACCTACATCACTCAGGGCTACGAAAAATTTCATGTGTGATGTAATGAAGCCAACCTAAGTCCTGGTGTAGGCACAGCTAAGCTGAGGGAAGAAGGGCGTACAGTAACATTGCTGGAAAGCTGAGTCCCACAGGATCATCCTGACTCCTGAAGAGAGGATCCATGGTGCAAGGAAGGGGGCTCACTCCCGAGTGGCCCAGGAACCCCTTGCAGTGTGCGATCCCCACGTGTAGCCTAAGATTTGAACTTTGTGCTAGAAATATTTTGCCACCATGATTTTTATGATCATGATCATGATCATGTGTGTGATTGTAGCATTCATATTTCAAGCTGTTAGCTTTCACTGTGGGGCCAAACACATACCATGTCTGTAAGAGGTTCTCATATTGTCCACTGCTACTGGGTAAGAGTCATAGGCTCAGCAAGTTTGAGAGTGCCTGTACTAATGTAATTTTAAGCCACATACCTAGTATGTTTCACTGTCCATTAGCAAGGAGTAGTCCGCAGAAAGGTTTGGGGAGGGCGGGGCCTCAAAAAAGTGTGTGTGTGTGTGTGGGGGGGGGGTTTGGGGAGGGGATGGGGTAGATCCTGGCTTGCCCTGACATTTAAAAAGTGATCTTGGGTGTAAAAAGATTGGAGACCACTGATCTAGATGGTGCTTGGTTCTGCTGTGAGGGCAGGGGACTGGACTTGATGATCTCTCAAGGTCCTTTCCAGTTCTAGGATTCTATGATTCTGTTGAAAGGGATGTTCAAAGGACTAGTTCTCCTAAGTCACGTAAGTGTTTTGAAAATCCCATGATAGGTTGCTATTCACCGTTCCATCCTGATTCTTAAATATTCTGCCTGGTGTACATTGACAGGAAATTGTGGTGGGTGTATGTGCACATATTTATCACTTTAAACATTTATTGACTTTCCAGAAGAATTTTGTTTGTTGGGGGGAAGGCTTTGGAGAAAAATTAAAAGCATTCTCACACAGACTGATGCATGTCTTATGACATAAACTTCCACTACATGCAAAGATTGTATTCCCCAAAAAAGAATCAACATGCATACCGCTCAGTGAGGCTGGGAACTGGCCAGGATACTTCCCTGCTTCCCCACCTACAGACCATGAGTACTCTGGGAGCCATGAAGAGAGACTGTAGGGAGGTATTCTGCCTTGGCAGTGTGACTTTTCCATCAGGCACTATAACTTATTTCCTCTGGGCTGGCTGAGTGAATTTCCATACAGAAATAGGCGTCCCATCAGTGGAGAGCTGTAAACCAGTCTTGAGGCTCTATGGCAGGCATTATGGAAACTAACTTAGGTCACCAAATGGAATGTGGAAATATTTGATAATTGATTTAGTATACAGACGACCTCCTACCCTGGAACACGAGTGGGTGCTTCCACTGCTCTGAGTAGCAGAAGGGAGTGTACCTCCTTTCCGAGCAATTTCTTGTGGGGAGAGGTTCCCAGAGAGAGAGACAGGAA
Source organism: Pelochelys cantorii (assembly GCA_032595735.1). NCBI lineage: Eukaryota > Metazoa > Chordata > Testudines > Trionychidae > Pelochelys > Pelochelys cantorii. The sequence continues at coordinate 54,698,695 of CM064326.1, forward strand.
AGAGAGGGTGTGGGGAACTGGAAGTGAAAATAATATCTCTTGTCCACAGTCTCCAGGACCCATTCGTTGGAAGTTATCCAGTTTCCAGTCTCTCAAATGCAGATGGTTCCCAAACTGGAACAGGTGGCTGAAAGTGGGTGATAATGTGGTTCTTTGCAACTTTTGACCATGACATCAAACCTGCTGTTGCTAGATTGATGAAGAAAGTGTGATAGAGAAGGAAGGGGCAGAGACACTCTTCTGGAACATTTGTCTCTTTCCAGAAAGCTCTGAAGACCTCTGCTGGCCATAGTAGTAGAAGGAAGTCTGCCTCTGTGTAAGGTAGCTCTGAGATCTATACTGCTTTCTTGTTAAGACTAGTGTGTCTAGTCCCCGGGACAGCAGTAACAAGTCACCGGGACCAGATGGTATTCACCCAAGAGTTCTGAAAGAACTCAGATGTGAAACTGCAGAACTATTAACTGTGAAATTGCAGATAGAAAATTTGGGAAGCTGATGCTCTCTTGAAGTGAGACTGAAAGGTTGATTAATGGCTCATGTGTTAGACTTCCTTTGGGACTCACATCAGTGAGTTTTTTGGGTGGGCAGTATGGGCAGTATGTAACATAGGCAAGAGAAGGCATTGCCTTTCCCAAACTTCCTAGCCTAGCCCTGCTCTCCGGCTGTCCGGGAAGGATCAGGCTGCGACGTGGCTGCCCAGGTCTCCAGTTGCAAGTTGCTCAGGCTGGCTGGGAAGGATGGGGTCATGCCACCCAGTGGAATGGGAGAAACTAAGAAGTCTAGGGATGTTCAGGGGCTGAAGGCAGCAACCTTGGTTCTGGGGCGGGGGGGGGGAGAGAGCCTTAGATGGAAGGGGAGGGACTGGGGCTTGCTTTCCCCATCTGGGCCTTCACCCACCACCCATGGTGTGCAGGGATATCTGCTCTCTTTGCCTCAGCTGTTACTTTGTTCGGTTTGTGGGTGTTTGGGCAGGCAAAGCTGATAAAGGCAGCATAGTTTTCCTGATAATTATCCTTTTGTAGTATCTTTCATTCCAGGGTCACCAAACACCACATCAGTGAGGTAAGCAAATATTTTCCAGATGAGGAAACTAGAGAAAAGCACTCTTTACATGGGAATTTTCAAAAATGTCCCACCATTGTTCACATCAGTTCAGCCTCATCAGTGCTAGCCAGGTTAATAATGAAGAACTGCCAGTTATCCCTCTTGTTGTAAGGAATTTCTCATCTTATCTTGCTCCAGTACAATTTAGGAAAATAATCTTTGTTGTTACTTTAAATACCAAAAAGGCAATACATTCAATTCATTGTGATGTTTTGTTTTAGATGCAAGTATATATCAAAACTACTCAGCTGAGCACTATTAATTGGATCAAATTACATTCAAACGTGTTGCTAGAAATAGTAATTGTTGGGCTGCTTCAGACTCAATAATAAAAGTAAAGTACAGTTGTCTCTATTTTTCACTGCAGTAGCTCTCAACCTTTCCAAACTTTTAGGAATCTGATTTGTCTTGCATAGCAAACTTTTGACTCATTTAAACATAACTTGCTTAAAAAAATCAGACATAAAAATTACAAATGTCACAGCACATTATTACTGAAAAATTGCTTTATCTGTATGAAATTTTAGTTTGTACTGACTTTGCCACTGCTTTTATGTATCCTATTGTAAAACCAAGCAAATATCTAGATGAGTTGTTGTGCCCCCTGGAAGATCTCTGTATACTGTGTACTAGGGATTTATGCATTGTCCCAGGGAACTACCAGCCACCTCGTGTATAACTGTCAAAATGGTCAGCGATTACATGGTTACTTAATTAAATGCATTTTAACATCCCTACCGTGTACTCCTGTTTGAGAACTACTGTGTCACTGGACCTAAACAGAATAGAAACATAAATAAGGTGCTTTGCATGTTTTTTTTTCTTGTTTCGTTGCCTTTTTTTTTTGGATTGTGCTTGTTTTTTACATTTGCAAGACACTAATTCTGCTGTGAAAAGTGCTATTACTAAACATACAGATACCACTTTTCACAACAGACTTACTCTGCCTCCGCAGTCCCAGGACAAATTCAGCCCAGCATGGGGAGGTGGGGATAGAGGCAGGAGGGTCAGGAATGAAGGGGCACTGGGGGAGGCAGCAGAGGCCAGAGCTAAAGGGACACCTGGGGAGGCAGCAGTGACCGGGGTGATCAGGAAATGTGAGTTGCTTATGGACACAGCCTGCCACTGCGCAGCCGTGGCTGGAATCTGCCTCCTCAGGTTAGCCTAACCCAGGGCTACTCAACATGTGGCCCATGGCCTGTTTATTTGCAGCCCGCAGTGTGGTTTGAATTTACCCAGGGCTCAACACGCGACTTGCGGGTGGGAACCAGAACAAAAAAATAGTCAATATAATGGTCTTCTGTTGATAGGTGTTTTAGTAGTTAAATTCCTGGACTGTCATTGCTCATTAAAAGTGCTGTCATATGGATGGAAATCGGGCAAATATTGCATTTTATTAATATCAGCAGAACAGACTTGAATGGGGTCTGCGTGTTGTGTAGACTTGCCTTAATCTTTGTATTCATGCCAGTTAGTGTGAAAGAAGCTATTTGCATATATTTGCATGTATATGCAACCACACTTAACTTGCGGCCCTCGGCATGTACTGTGAGTATCATCGTGGCCCCCGGGGCTTCCCAAGTTGAGTAGCCCTGGCCTAACCCCATCGCCACAGAAGGCTGCCTGGCTCCTCCAGCTTTTGTGTATCCAGAAGGGGGCAGGGCACAACCACTACTGGCAGCCCCAGGGAAGGGGCTGCTGCTTTGCCTCTCTGCCCCCCCACCCCAATCATTGCCCAGGAGGCTGTGGCTGGAAGAAAAGCCCCTGGTGGCTGCATTTGCAAAACACTGGACTAGAAAACTGATGAAAAGTGATATAACCCTATCTGCTATGGGAAGCCCTTGGCAATAATGGCCTATCAAGACTCCTCTGCACCTGACTTTACGGTAAGTGAGAAAAGGTGGGTGAGGTAACATCTCTTATTGGTCCAACTTTTGTTAATGAGAGAAAGAAGTTTTTTAGTGTAATCAGAGCTCTTCAACTCTTCTTCATAGTGACTGCAAGTGGTGCAATCCAATATCATTGTACATGGATAATGTGGCAGAAACAAAAGTGAAACTCCCCAAATTATGAAACACCACAGGAGACTATAGCCGTTAATCTGTTCTGCATATTGTTTCCTCAGTCAAATTTTGTTTGATGAGTTGGGTACATGGACACTGGAAGCTGAGAAAGCCACTGGGAAACACAATGCCCAAGATTTTCAAAGTGGCTCTTAAATTCACATCAGTCCTAAATAAATGACCTGATTTTTCAAAGATGCTGAGCATGCTGCTGCTCTCATGGTTTTCAGTATCTGCTGCAAGGTGCTCAGCATGTTTGAAAAAGAGGGTCACTTGTTAATGTGCCTAAACGTGGATTTAGGAGTCTTATTTTAGACACCTGTCTGAAAATCTGCATCAATACACATTCAGAATATCTCATGTGTATGGCAGTATCCTGGGTTTAAAAGATGGCCTGTTATTCTGATCAAATTAATGTGTTTGATAAGGTGGGTGAGAACCCTAAACGAAACTGGATCCTCTGATTCTTTAAATTGAATGGTAACCCTCTGGCAAAAATACAGGCTTATTGCTGGAGCATACACTGTTTAGGGAAATGAAACACTTGCACACTTTGGAAAAGGCAGGTATGCATTCAGCATTTAGCACATGTAAATAAATGCTTATGTATGACGTTGTTGAAAGGACCGATAGCCTGCTAAAAGTCTGGCACACTATATTAACAAGTTAAAAAAGGATTTATTAGCCCCAAAAGTGGGGCTAATGTGGATTTGCAGAGTGCTGAAATGCAAGCACTAAGGTTTGCAGAATGCTTGAAGACCAAAGGGATTAAAAATATCAAATAAGGATAGCTGTGTAAACATGTCTAATGGGCAATATAAGGATGTTAAAATGAGATTATCTGGCTAATTGTATGGTCAATACAATTTATATCGACTATACAGTTAGTCGATAAGCACTGCTGCGCAGAGCCACAGCAGAGGTAGCTCCAGAGCCACCCGCACTGCTGCTCTGCATTTTAAATGTAGTAAGAGCCACTGGGCTCTTACAACATTTAGGGTACGTCTAGATTACACACCTCTGGCGACAGAGGCATGTAGATTAGGCTACCCAGCATAGGAAAATGAAACAGCGATTTAAATAATCGCCGCTTCATTTAAATTAAAATGGCTGCCGTGCTGAGCCGATCAGCTGTTTGTCGGCTCAGCGCGCGATTCTGGATGCTCCGCGGTCGACATCAAAGGCATTTGTTGGCCGCCCCAGTATGCCTCGTGGGATGAGGTTTACTGGGGAGGTCGACAAATGCCTTTGATGTCGACCACGGAGCATCCAGACTAGCGCGCTGAGCCGACAAACAGCTGATCGGCTCAGCACGGCAGCCATTTTAATTTAAATGAAGCGGCGATTATTTAAATCGCCGTTTCATTTTCCTATGCCGGTAGCCTAATCTACGTGCCTCTGTCGCCAGAGGCATGTAGTCTAGACATACCCTTAAAATGCAGAGGCACAGCGATCTGTGCAAGCTGGGACTGCTCGGTCCCGGCTCATGCTGAGTCCAGCAGCCCATTTGCAGTGGCCAGGGCTGGCCATGGACAGGGTCTGCTTAGGCAGCAGTCCCTGTCCGTGGCGGAACCAGCTCCCCGCTGGGACCCGTTCAGACTTCCAGCAGCATCCCCTATTCCCCCCTGCTGCTTCTGATAGAGGCGGAGAGGGGTTGGGGAGAGACAGCATCCCGGAGACGGTGCTGGGGGGAACTGGCTTTTAAGCCAGCTCCATCCAGAACCGGCTCCTGTCCACAGAGAGCACAGGGTGAGTGGGGACTGCTTTTAAAATGTACAAAAGCTGGTTCCTCTCAGCTCTCTGATAGAGGCAGCAACGGGTGCGGGGGGAGCGATTAGTCTAGTGGCTATTCGACTATTAGATAAGCGTTTGCTTATCCGATAGGTGACTAGTCACTAACATGCCTAGAGCAATGATAGTCACATTACTATGATAACAGAAGGCAGAAATGGTTCATGGTAATAAAAATGGTGAAATATAGAATAACGTACAATATAGTTATACATTTTCTAGTTCCCCTTCTAGTGATTGATCTCTTAAATAGATTCAGAGGTGAAGGTGGCTGCCAGGGTACGTTCTCACATGTATATTTTATTGTATAGAATATTGAAATGACAGTAATAGTAAGAAAGAGAGAGGCTGAGGCTTAAAGGCTAAGGAACTAATGTTAAAATATAAGTACTAAATACAAATATTAGGATAAAGAAAAATTATGTTCTCCCATTCTCATCTATATTTGGTATATTTATAGATTGTAACTTGTCTTATGTCTGTGAACATCTAGCACACTGTTGTGTACTGTGTAAATTGATAATTATGGGTAGGTTCCACTGTTTTAATAGACATTGAAGGTGTATGTGTGTGCACACATGCATATGCCATAGCTAGGAATGTATGAGTACTTTACAAACATTAATTCAGTTTTAATTTGCATAGCACATGTGTAAAAACTAGCTGTAAATCTAATCTGGGCATTTATTTTCAATTGGTTTGGAAATGTTTTCAGATATTTGTTTTCAGTTCTGTAATTGGTACAGTGGATAAAGTTCTGCAGAATGAACTGGACCCATCTTCTGCTTCTCTTTGCTGACATTTCATGTGCATTCTGAATGCAAAGAAATTGCTTTATGACTTGTGCAGAGGTGCATTGCCCTGAAATAAGGCTGCAGGGTCAGTGAGCCAATGGACTGAGACTATAGACCTAAATTCAGGAGTCATACCAGTGATAAATTTGGCCTGTGATGTATTGCTTATCTGCAGAAAAGCGTATCCATCAAAAGATCAAAGTGAATCACTGTCCTTTACTGAAAAAAACAAGCCTCCCACAAAGTAAGCAAATTAAATCAATGTATTGTTAAACACTGTAAACAGGCAGTTTGTTATTCACTTGTAATTGGAGTTCTTGGAATCTTCTGCCTTTGCTGAGCCATAGTCTTAGCAATTAATTACTGTAATGGCTGCCCTTGTACTTGTCTTGCAGAATACAGTATCAGGAGCAAGTATAAGAGAGATCTACAGCCATCAATTCTCCTCCAGTCCCTATATCCTCTCTGCAGGAGAGCATGTAAACTTCAGATACCACTAGGGGCTTTGTGGACTTCAGAATATGGGTGGCATATTCAAGACCGATAAACTGCAGTGAACCGTTTCAGAATTAACTCTCCACCTCTTCTGAAAATGTACCCTGTGAACATTTTCCAAAGCAAATTAATAATTTCCATATCAAGCAACTAAAAAAACTGAGCATATTTTATTAATATAATTGAGGTTTCTTTTTTGCAGCATTCATGTTCTAAATATTTTGTCGGACTATACATTATGTAAGCGTGCTAACAGACAACAGGGCATAACAAGTGGGGTTCTGTTTTGGGACCGGTTCTGTCCAATATCTTCATTAACGATTTAGTTGATGCCATAGAGAGTACGTTTATTAAGTTTGCAGATGATACCAAGCTGGGAAGGGTTGCAAGTGCTTTGGAGGATAGGGTCATAATTCAAAATGATCTGGACAAACTGGAAAAATGGTCTGAGGTACATAGGATGAAATTTAATAAGGACAAATGCAAAGTACTGTACTCCACTAAAGAGGGAACAATCCGTTTCACAGATGCAGAATGGGAAGTGACTGTTTGGGAAGGAGAACTGTTGAAAGGGATGTAGGGGTCATAGTGGACCACAAGCTAAATATGAGTCAACAGTGTAACGCTGTTGCAAAAAAAGCAAACATTCTGGGATGCATTAACAGGAATGTTGTGAGCAAGACACGAGAAGTCAGTCTCCTGCTCTACTCTGCACTGATTAGGCCTCAATTGGAATGTTGTGCCCAGTTCTGGGCATCACATTTCAAAAGATGTGGAGAAATTGGAGAAGGTCCAGAGAAGAGCAACAAAAATGATTAAAGATCTAGAAAACATGAGCTCTGAGGCAAGGCTGAAGGAATTGGGCTTGTTTAGTTTGGAAAAGAGAAGACTGAGGGGGACGTGATAGTGATTTTCCGGTATTTAAAAGGGTATCACAGGGAGGAAGGGGGGAAAATTGTTTTCCTTGGCCTCTGATGATTAAACAAGAAGCAATGGGTTTAAACTGCAGCAAGGGAGGTTTAGGCTGGACATTAGGAAAAACTTCCTGTCAGGGTGGTTAAACACTGGAATAAATTGCCTAGGGAAGCTGTGGAATCTCCATCACTGGACATATTTAAGAGCAGGTTGGATAGACACCTATCAGGGATGATCTAGATGGTGCTTGGTCCTGCCATGAGGGCAGGGGACTGGACTCGATGACCTCTCGAGGTCTCTTCCAGTTCTAGTGTTCTATGCTTCTAACAGACAGAAAAGGAGTGAAGACCGGAGAAATGGTTTGTGAAATTGCATTCTATTGGATATATATATACACACACACTGCTTTTTTTGTGACGGTACTGCCCGGTACTCGGTACCGGCACCTCCAGTCAGAGTTTACCTGGAAAGAATGGAGCGTACCGGCGCCTCTGTACGCAAATATCCGACAGTCAGCTGGGCTGTGTGTCTTAAAAGGGCAATGCTGGCCCCACCCCGGCTTTGTTTCCCCCCCCCCGAGTACTGGCACTTTTTTTTTTTAACCACACAAAAAAAGCACCATGTATACACATCCTAAATGATGGAGTGTCTACTCCACCACTGCTTCATATTTTCCAATAATAACAGAATGACCCTTAATAAAAGAATTAGATGGATTTTAGAGCTTGTCAAAAAATAAGGAAATTTTCATTGTTTTCTTTCTGAAAAACTATTAATAGCCTGTAAGAAAACATGTGATAAAGCTGAGAGGTTTTCATCATTAAAAACTCTTTTGCAAAACTTGCTGCCACATTTATCAATTTTTGTTCACTTTCAAAAATCATTGTTTTTCATTTACTCAAAATTTCAAAAACTATTTTCAGTAAAAGAAACATTTGTGCAAGGATTCAAAACCTGAAGATATTGATTAAAGTCTTGCAGAAATTTTGGGGAGAGATGAAAGTAGGTCAGTTTTGACTGCTGTTTAACAATTTTTAAGGTTTTTTTTCCGATTGGCTTTATGAGCTCTAATTATTGATTTTCTCATTTTTATTTTGTTAAAAATAGATTTTGCTCAGTGTTATTCAAATGCATAGTAATATCCATAATGAAATATGTTTTTACTGATCTATCCCATGACAGTTAATCTAGGAGGATTGCTTACTAACATTCTTATAATGCAGGCATTGTGTGTTAGGTTCATTGGTTAAAAAAAAAGACCCAGACAACTGAATTCCCCTCATCCCACCCCCAAAATTTCCCTCATTATATCAATATCTACTGTGATGGTATATTTTATATTCTTTATTGAAATATGCTTAGGAATATAAATATGCCTAACAAATGTGCTTTATGGACATAATTTATCATTGGAAAGCTTGTAATCCCTTGTGTCCATGTCCAGTCTCTCCCCACACCCTGGCTCTTAGTCCTAGTTTTCTTGCCTACAGTCCTCCCAGTCTCCACTCCTTAGGCTTTCCATCCCAGTCTTAGCCTCTTTGCACCATAGTTTCTACCACTGGTCTTGCCCTCCCAAGTCCCAATCCCTCCCCAACTCTTCCCACATCACATCTGTTTCCCCTTGCTCAGTCAGTCCTAATTCCAAACTCCTTGAACAGCCAGTCTCTGTTGTATTACACTGCCCTGACTTCTCTGATCTGTCTCTCTTTTCCCTCCCCTGGCTCATAGTCCTAGTCTCCTTTCCCTGGCTCCTCATCCAATTTCAGTCTCTCTTCCCCTCACTCCGGATTCTTCTTCCTGTCTCTTCCCAATCGCCCTGCCTCCTGCTGGAATCTCCTCTGATGCCAGTGTACCCAGCACTGGCTTCCCCCTCCCTAGTTCCCAGTCCCTAACTCAATGCTGTCCCACTTTCTCTCCACAAGCCTCTGTCTGATTCCTTGGCCAATCTACTTCTTTCCTTCTGCCCCTGCAGATTTTTATCTATGCATTTGATAGATAAAATCTATCTTCCACTCTGCCTGGGTATCAGCAGGGAGGGTCATAGAGCACAGAGGTGATTGGATTCTGGAGCTGAGGGCCAGTAGCCTATTTGGAGCAGCTGGGAAGCAGCCCCTACAGGCAAAGATGAGATTTTCTCCCATAGCCACTAGCTTGAGTGTGCATGCTCAGTCACTTGGAGGAATGGTGCAGATGCAGAACACTCAGATGTTGGAGCATGCTTGGGGAGGAAGAAATCTTCAATTTTTTGCTGCAAAGATCTAGGAGGTGTCTACTGAGCATGTGCAGACTGCAATTTTTCAAAGGTTTATGATGTGACCAAATCCAGGAGGGTAATCACAGGGACTGCAACTGACATATCCCTGACACAAAATCCACACACTGCCAAATTTCAAGCCCCTGCTCCAAAGCATGTGTATGGGAGGAGGAGGGAAGGCACTTGAGCTTCTCACAAAAAGGCCACTTTTTTTTCACATGGGCAAGACAATTTTTCCTCCAGCCTATTTCTAAGAAACACTTAAACATTTTTGGCAGACGTTTTCAAAAACAGGCTGAGGAGGATCCCTTACACTGAAAACTTTAGCCCAAAAGGTTACGATTTTGTCAAGCTAAAGTTACTCAGAACATGATCTCATAATGGCAAGCATCAAGCAACCTTAAAGGTGGCAGCACTACCAGCCCTGTCATGTCAGTCGTGCAGAGTATGCTTACCGCTAGAGAGAAGTGTCACTGTATTATGGTTAATGCAGCAACCACTCACATGACTGATCCAGCAGAAGTGACAGTTCTCTGTGGACCAGAATACCAAAGGAAGTAAAGACAACAAAACAAAAACTGAACATGTTTATTGATAATTTATTTCAGTATGTCTTCATCCTACAGAAAACTGAGGTAACTAACAGGAACTGAACGCTAGAAATGTGTAACAAATTGTAAGAGGAGAGCAGAGATTCCAACTTAACATAATTTGAAGATACAAACAGTCCCTTTGATTTAAACAAGCTCATGGGAACAACTTCTTCTCATAGCAGATAAACGTATTACCTTTATGGTAGCTTCAGGAAACTGGTTTACCCGTGTGGCAATCCCCAATGAATACTTTTGATAGCACTATTTTAAAGTTATGCTTCATGATAAGGTTGAGATACTTTAGAAAGCCCACCCAAAAAAGATGAAAACTCATGAGCTTCACAGTTACTTAACACACACGATCCCACCCCGTCCATCTCCAAGCTACTTTCCCCTTCGCCTCTCTAATGCAGTTCTTGCAGCTCTTCATCTAACACATAGTATTCACCTGAATGGACAGACTGTATGTAATTGTAAAAGGCAGCATTTTAAAATTAAATGTACTTTCTTTTGCAAATGTATAGGTCCATGGGGATTGAACATGACATAAGATCTGAGACTTAAGTGCTATAAACTGCAGGTCAAGACAGATAATTGGAATGCCATGATTTTACTGAAAGAGTTATCAGGAAACAGCTTTGTGCACATAAGTTTTATAATACAGTAAAATCCTTTAATACCAGTCATACTATTTAAAGATTTAAAATAAAAGCCTAAATACATGTAAGTATTTTAATGCCATTATTACCAGTTCCATATCACAACATATTTGTGTGTTCAGATCCTACAGAAACAAAAAGGGCTTTGGTCATTCACAATTCCCTTCATGGGATATGGTCTCCTTTTATTGTGCATTAACGGGAATTTCAAGTGCACAATGAGACAAGAGCAGATGTTTATTTAATCTGGGTGAATTTATGCAAGATCCTGTAAAGCTGCTACAGAACATAAGAAAAAAAATGGGATCAAATATATGGCTTTTAAAGATGCTTTTTCTTTCAGATTATAGAAACATTTGACTCTTAGCAATTGTATAAAATACATATATATTGCAAAAAATACAGGACATAGCAGTAATGAAGAGTTACCTCAGCTTTCTTCAAAATTTTACTTCACTGAAATAGTTCTCCAGCTCCATTATGTGTAATAATGCATTTGGGGAATGTAAATAACCTAATTAGACTTGCTTGTTTCAAGACGCCAGGCACCAGTCAAGTATCGCAATCGTAAAAAAAGAAGATCCCTGCCCATCTGCAGCCAGCTCCAAAAGGGAACCAGCTTCGAACCTGTGATTAATAAAAGATACAACAAAATCAGACGGACAGGATTTAAACAAAGGTTCACCTTAAATAAAATTAGCATCAGTAATCCAAATTTAACCACAGAACATCTGTATTGTTAGCTTATTCAGTGGCATAATTTAGCCCTTGACTTTAATAAATGTTTCCACTTGAAAGCTTAATGCTTTATAATTTCAATTATATTTGAAATTTTACTGAGAGTTGGACATTCTATGGCAAAGATGGATAGTTACTCAACAAAGGCTATTATGGAGTATGCGGGCAAACTTACCGCTAGACAATAAATCAAACTTTGTTCAGACAACGAGGCTTAGAATCTGAGCAAAGGTAACTGGAAAAAGTGAATGTTTGTTTTTTCTTTCCTAAATCACTCAAGACACAATCTTAAGAACACAGAGCCACTAATCTCCAAGCAAGTTAAGATATCCAAACAATGTAACTAACCCTTACTCAATAGGGCTAAACATCATGCTAAGTAGAATATGCTCTCTCAGTGTCTCATAACAGTTCCATACAAGCGGGAAAGCAATAGGCACTGCAAGGAACCTGAAGCAAAGCAGATGCCATAGGTGAGCTTGTACATGGGAGCGGTGAGTTTTGAAGTCATCCCAAGAAGAGGCAAGAGAAAGGAAGAATTGGAAGTGGGGCAATTAGGGGAAGCTGGCCAGCATTACTGCATAAAGGTTTTTTTACAACTGAGTGGCTGTATGGGAGAAGGCTCGGTGCAACAGGTCCTCAAGTTTGGAAAAAAAGTGTGATTACTAAAGGAAGTATTTCTTCACACAACGCACAGTCAACCTATGGAACTCCTTGCCAGAGGATGTTGTGAAGACTGGGACATTAACAGGGTTAAAAAAAAACCTAGATAAATTCATGGAGAATAGATCCATCAATGCTTATTAGCCAGGATGGGTAGGAATGGTTTCCCTAGCCTGAGGCTGGGCACGAATAACAGGGGTGGGATAACTTGATGATTACCTGTTCTGTTCACCCCCTCTGGGGCACCTGGGATTAGCCACTGTCGGAAGACAGGATACTGGGCTAGATGGACCTTTGGTCTGACCCATTATGGTCATTCTTATTTAAAGGTCTTGCTTTTTGGACTGACACTCGGTGGCAGTAAGCAATTTACTCACCATCAATTTCAGTCCAGTTGACAGCAACCTCTGCTATTGGTATCTTCAAGCACTGAGCTATGTAAAGAAGTTCCACATCAAATGCCCTGAAATACAACAGGAAATAATAAATTCATTGCTACGTATTTTTAGAAAAAAGCCCACTGCAGTGTTAATTAAATAACTGTTCTGGAATAATTTAAGGCACTTAGGATATGTCTACACTTGCACCCTCTTTCGAGAGAGGGATGCAAATGAAGACATTCGAAATTGCAAATGAAGCCAGGATTTAAGTATCCCATGCTTTATTTGCATATTCATGTTATGGCGCTATTTTGAAATAGCACTATTTTGGAATAACAGACGCGGTTATTTTGAGAGAAAACCCTTCTCTTGAAATAACTGGTAAACCTCATTGTATGAGGAATAAGGGTTATTTCGAGAGAAGGGTTTTCACTCGAAATAACCGTGTCTTAACAGCGTCTGTTATTTCGAAATAGAGCTATCTGCAATTTTGAATGTCTTCATTTGCATCCCTCTCTCAAAAGAAGGTGCAAGTGAAGACATACCCTTACTGTGCAGTTAAGAAGTTTATACTGATATTCTGAAGGTCAGATTCATATGAAAGATCAATCCATTATATAGCTGAACAACAAACTAGCCAGGATACAGATAACAATACCTCACTATACAACCCTTTTATTCAAAGAGAGGTGAAGTGCTTGTATTAGCACTATGTCTAACACTTACGAACATCACAAAACCTGCACTTTAAGTATTGACATGCCCTCATTTCTTCACCCCCACTTGTACAGCTAAAATTCCTCATCTGCTGAGCATTCTTCTGGCCTGATTTTTATAACAGCTGAGCATCCACAGCTTTCACTGAGATCAATGGGATACAAGGATGATCACTATTAGACATAAAGGATACGATTTTCAGCAAATAGCTTTCTACATACAACGTATGCAGTGCAAGTGTGACGAGAGATAAATTTAAATCTCTAGTAAGCCAGATATATACTTAGCTGTATAGACTATGTATTGAACCCAAAATATTTTGACTTCTTGTTCACCTGTCATTAGGTTTCTCTTTACATTTAAACATTTGTTCTTAGAAAGTCAGCCATGAATAACAAGAGTCTTTTCTGAAACAGTTGAAGAATATTAAGTGACTTATCTGTATTAAGATAATTTTATTTCAGATTCAGATAGGTCTCTCACAAAGTTCCTGTTTTTTTGACTATTTCTAGGCAATGACTTATTTTAAACGTCAAACACTTGTTAAAGAAAGCAAACACTTATGCTCTAAATCAACTGCTATTGAGTTTTTAGAGTGATATAAAATATTTTCACTTCCTTTTTAGCATCTGCATTGCCTAACTACTAAAAGGATATAGTTACACAAGACATTTGTACCTTCAACTGTTCTACCAGGATAACCATTACAGTCCCATCTGGAGTACACTCTTGCTTTGATTTAAAAGATGCCATACACATTACCATATTTCTATAAGATGACATAGAATCATTGTTAAAGGTTGAAGTAAAGACTATTTTGAAGTTTAAAAGGTTTTCTTGGGTGTGGGGGAAGGAAGAAAGTACCTGCTGAAAACTTCAGGAGCTCAGAGGCCATAAGGCAGCTTTAGCTAAAGAGTTCACACCTTTTAAAACTGTCATTAACACACAATATGTGAAACTAATGAGAGGCGTTACTTGCTATTAACCAGGATAGGTTAAAAAAAACACCATTTTTTCATGTTGTTAATTCTTTACTTTCTTCCTATTTTATAGCCTGAAATTGCTGAAATGGGTGTTCTGTACCTATTTCCTTAATTGGTTTCTTAATTTTTGTTAGAATTCTGGATTTTACATAGTTTTTTTTCCCCTACAACAACATTTCACATTTAAAATGCTCATCTGTGCTGAACAAGGAAAGTCCAGGGCCTCTAACATACTTACTGGAAGAATACCACATATTCAGGTGCAAGATTGATGAGCAAATAGTACCGGCTACATGTACAACACTACTTTTCTATATATATTGAACTTCCACAAGTCAAGAAAGCTGAAGCATTTTACATAACCAGGCTGTACTCCTTCACCAGTGTTTGCAGTTTGAAGTCAATGCATTTGTGTTCCTAAGTCACTTAGGCACTTTTCAAACTACTACTGTTAGGTCCCCAAATATGGCTCAGCAATTTCGGTCTCTGTGCACAAAGCATTCACAATAACTAGATGTGGCAGAATTCAATTTTTATTTTTGATAATTTCAGTGGAAAATATCAATGTTTATTTTAAGCCTTTTTTCAAATTTCATCTATTTAAATTTTCAGTGTCATGGGAAATTATGGGAAAGGAATAAGATAATTATTGTAGTAATTAAAAAACCCCACAAACTGTCAACATCACTGCAAAATATAAAGTAAATATTCTTAAATCAAACTAATTTCTCAAGCAGCATTTTTCTTATTTTGTTTATTTGCACATTTTGATTATTAATGGCTATTTTGGGCAGTTTCTGTATGTACTGTAGAAACGTTAATCAACATTTACCAATAAAAATCTAATCCCGGCAATTCTGTCAAAGACTGTTAAAAGTATTAAGTCCAAATAACTTTCATTGCTAACACTGAAGCAATTTTATTTTGACTAGACAAAAGATTTTATGTCACTAAGGTGCATCTACACTGCATCATTATTCTGGAAAAATGGCCGTTATTCAGGAAAAACAATACTAGCTTCCACACAGGAACTATGTTATTTAGAAAGAAAATCAAAATAACGGAGGGCTTTTTCTGACGTTGGTAAACCTCATTCCACAAGGAATAATGCCTTTTCCGAAAAAGCTCTTTCGGAAAAGGGTGTGTGCAGACGCTCCACTGCTGCTATGTCGAAATAGCTCCTCACCAGGGCCATTCTAAGTTATTCTTCCCCAGTGCCTCCTGGGGTTCTAAACTGATGTCGTGTGTCCACATTAGGGGAGCCTGCCTCGGATTAATTTTGAGGTTTCCCTTTAGTGTGGATGCTCTGTTTTGAAATAAACTATTCCAGAATATATCCTCCAGAATAACTTTTTCCAAAATAAGCTTGCAGTGTAGACGTACCCAAAGAAATGTGCAATAAAATTAAATGTTATTTGTGATGCTGCAAACACGTATGCACATGCTTAATTTTAAGCACAAGCAGTCCCACTGAAGTCAATCTGATCACTCAGGTGACCGGGGTGGGCAATAATTTTCACGGGGGGGGGGGGTCACTCCAAGAATTTGGTAAGTGGTCACTGGTCGCTCTTTTCTACTATGTTAATGGAGGGGGTGCGAGAGAGTTTGGGTGCAGGAGGGAGCTCCAGGAAGGGGATTAAGTTGCAGGTGGTGGTGCAGGGACTGGGAGGGGATTTGGGTGCAAGAAGAGGTTGTGGCCGGGGGGGAGGGGACTGAGATGCAGGAGGGAGTGTCAGATTCAGGCTCTAGCCAAGGAGCTGTGATGACGGTGGTGGAGGCAACACAGAGAGATCTGTTGCCCCTCTCCCTCCAAGAGGCATGCAGAAATACATTTGCCCCAGAAGCTGGCCACTTTGATCTGCATGTGGAGTTGCGACAGGCAGGTAGCTTGCCTGAGCACTCCCATAGGCTGGCCTGGAGGGTCATGGTGGGCCAGATCCAAATGTATGGATCTGTCCCCCAGGCCATATTTTGCCCACCACTGAGATAGATAGTTACATACTAGTTTAAGAGTTAGAAGGATCAGAGCCTTGGCAAAATATAAAATATAGTTTATTGAAGTTCTGTAAAATGTAAATAATTTAAAAACCCTTACAGAGCTGGCATTCAAAGAAAGTATATATACAAGCATTTATAATTTAGTTTGCTATAAATTTCTATCTGAATTTGCCATAGCACACACTTTGAAATTAGCTTTACAAAGCCTCAACTAGATTTTAAAGTTAAGTAATGCAAGTCAATCAATTAGCACACTCCCCACTGCTGCTGACTACCTTTCTATTACAGATTCTTTGAAAATAGAATTTGATTGGAGGAAATTAAAGAATTTAAGATTTAAAAAAAATCTTGTTTTTAAATATTTTTTTTAAATATCCACCTTGCTTTTGCCCTGTCCCTTCATTTAGGGTAAAATCCTTGCCTCTGCTTTAGACCTTTTATGTTGCATAAAAGTGTTGGCCAGAGAGGCATAAAGGGGTGCATAAATCCCATATTTGGGATGGAGAGGATTCCCCAGTGCAAGAATGAGGAATGCAGCTATAATGCTGCCCTCCCATGAGCTCCTTATGTGTCCCTGTGCAGGTGGCACGCTGGAAGTGGAAGGAGCTGCATCAGACAACACCAGGGAATTCCAGGCAGTGCTGAAAGTTAACCCATAGGACAGCTTGTGGTAGCTACTGTAATTTAAAGGGATTGTATAAATCATGTGTCTCAACCAGTGATACAAGTACCCTGAGAGGTACTCGAGAGAAGTCTGGGGGGTACATCAACACAACTGAAATTTGGAGAAAACGTAATTTTTGTTTTCATTTTTACAGCGCTTTATTATTTTTGTACTTTTTACACCCAAAAATTTCATCACCCGCCCGGCTACAATTAAGTCGTTTAAATAAATGTACTGCAATAGTAGAAAAAAAATGCGTGTCTGAAAACAGTAGGTACTGGGGGTACTTACAATTTTTTTTAAAAAGGGGTACTTTTTTTTATAAAGGTTGAGAAACACTGGTATAAATTATGCTGAGTGCCTTTCCAGCCCCCATAAGAGTCCAGGGTTAAGAGGGTGCAAAGATGTCTTAAAGCAGCTGTGGTTTCCAATCCCCTGCACAGCAAACTCTGAATCTTTCCTCTAATCTCTATGTTATTTTGACAGAGGCTTTTGTAGAAAGGTGATTAGTAGCATACATGAGAGAGACAAACCTTTGCAGATTGTCAGTTTTGCTGCTTCCTTCATTCCACTCCAAGCCACCCTCCTTTCGGAAAAAACCTACAGGACTTGTGCATATTTTAGGATTGCCAAGTGTCCAGTTTTCAACTGGAACTTCTGGTCGAAAAGAGATCCTAGTGGCTCCCATCAGCACTGTTGATGGGCCATTGACTATCTGGTTGGCAGCACTGAGCAGTGGGGCTGGCAGGTTCCCTGCTAGCCTTTGCACTGCACAGTTCCTGGGAATTAGCCAAAATGTCCCTCCTCTGGTTCCTATGCCATTGCTTCAACTGGCTGGGGACCACATATAATGGGAGTGACAAAGGTGGTGCCTGAAGACAGGGCAGTGCATAGAGCGGTTCAGCCATACCTTCATGTAAGACTGTGGTGGGCAACCTGCGGCCTGCATGTGGCCCACTGGGGCTCCACCTGTTGCCTGTGGATCCCTCAGCTGCTCCCCTCCCCAATGCGTCTCTGGTGCGCTGGAGCCCTGCACTTCCTATACCTCCCTGTCCCTCCCAGCACTTTCAGAGGAGCTGCAAGTCACCTGATTCATGCTCCAGCTCTGCTCCATTCCCTCCCTCCCAGAGCTGGAATGCAGCTAATCAGCTGTTCATGGCATTCAAGCTCTGGGAGGAAGGGGGTGAAGCATGAATCAGGTGATTTGCACATTCCAAAAGTGGTGGGAGGGGGAAGAGTAGGTAAGTGCGGGATTCCAGTGTCCCAGTGCACCCGAGGTGTGAAGTGGGCGGGCAGACGAGTGGCTGCAAGTGGAACCCCAGTGGGCTGTGGGTTGCTGAGGCCCACTGAGGTGAAGGAAGGCCACTCATGCGGTCCACCCATTATTCCTGGCTGTAGGAGCTTGGAGGGGAGAGGGAGGTACATGCACTGCTTCTAGGAACTGCTTGCTCTAAGCACTGCCCAGAATCTGCACCCGACCTACTCTTGGGCCCCAACTCCCTGCCACAGCCCTGATCCTCCTCCTGCCCTGAGCCCCAGCCTAGAGCACCTCCTGTACCCCAAACCTCTCTTTCCTCGCTCCACCCCACACAGTTTGTACCCCAGCCAAAGCCTTCACCCCTTCTCACATTCCAAACCCACTGCCTCCACCTAGAGCCCTCTCCTGCATTTTGAACCCCTCATCTCCATTCCCATTCCAGAACCCGCACCCCAACTGGAACCTCAATGCCTCATGCACCCCAAACCCCTGAGCCAGCCCAGTGAAACAGAATGAGTGAGTGAGGGTTGGGAGAGCGAGCGACCGAGGGAGCAAAGAGGTGGGGCAGGGGAAGAGTATTCAGTTTTGAGAGAGTAGAAAGCTAGCCACTCCAGCATAACTAAAAATAATGCATTACAATTAGTGAAGCAGCAAGAATACACCTCAAAATAGGTGCTAGTGAAGTAATCCAGAAAGACACCCACATACAGACAGATACCACCACAGTCAGACATAAGGGATTACACATCGGCCTGTTTACTATTTCACTAAAATAGGAAATTCAAACTAATGGTTCCCATGGCAACTGTAACTCAGCCACATTGCACAAGCAAAACTATTAACATTACCCTGTACAATAATAAAAAATAGAATAAGCACAGAAGGCAGCAGAGTTAGGTTAGCTAGGGAACCAGAGGTTTGCAATAATCTCTAATCAAGATGACTCCAGAGTGGGAATAGGGCCTATTAACTGCCACAAAACCATTTAGTGCAGTAAATGAATTTGTCTGAATGTGCTGAATCTGTTCCAAGTGATGCTGCTCTTTAAAAAATGTTTTTAAAAAAAACACACAAACTGAGAACGGTTTATTAACCCTGCATAATTATTTGTTTCTTCTACTGAAATTCTAGATTTGTAATACTTGTTTTTTTGGCCTGACATTTTAGATTTGAAAGCAAAGATATGAGTCATGTTATGTTCACCTCTGAATAGTTGCAAACAAACCTTTTGCTCTAATATGTATAATTCCCATTACACGTATTAACTGACTAGAAATCTTAGAGACAGATTATTTAATTGTCCAAAAGAATTATACTGCACTAACTGGCCTAAAAATGCTCCTCAGCCTAGTGAACTAATGTAAAATTCAATCATTAGCTATACACTATTATAAGTTTTACCACCCTATAGAAAATGATTAATGCAATGCCAGGACACCACTACCTTGCTGAAGTAACATTAAAAAAATTATGAGTACATTTTAGTAGTCAGGAAAGTAAAGGACTGACAATGCTGGCAAGAATCGGGGATAGTGTTTCCTCTCCAGTACATGTGATGATGAACACATCCTAACTTTGAATCACTGCCTGCTCTTCCTATAATGTCTGAAGGAAAAGGGCTCGTGCATGGGATACTGCTGGATTACATTTCAATGTGCATCCACATGCAGTACTAGAGTCAGTGAGGAAACAGACTACAATGTATTCTGTAAGCTGATGATAACCAGTTTTACCAGACCCTTATGGTGCAATGGAAGCTAGTGTCTTTCTATACTCACAATATGAACAAGTGAACTAGCTGAGGCTTAAATCTGGGCAAGAACAAAGTGACACAGGTGGATTTGGAGGTCACAAACATATTAGTTGGTAAGTGCAATATCTATATCCAGGTTAAGGGAGTGCACCTGCCATTTGTGATTCAGGTTCATCAGTTTGGAGTTTTATGAGATCCAGACTCTTTAGGAAGATCCAGTAATTGTGTCCTAACACAGGTTAACAAGCATGGCCTTAAATTGTAGCACAAAAGAACAAATATTTGTTCCTGGTTGCATTTAACCCTAGAGATTTGTTCCTTTTACTTATGCCACAATTTAAGATTGTTTTAGTTAACACACATTAGAACACAATTAGAAAGTGTGCACAAGCAGTTTGTGTCAATCTCCACATCAGCTGTGCTCAACTTCTAATATGTTTATTCAGCTGGCCCTGTAAACTCATCCTGGCTTCTGGAACTTCAGCTCAGGTTTTTTCCTGCTTGTGCATCATCACCAGCAAGAAGTGTTCTCCAGGACAAAGTTAGATCTTTTGTTATATACATACCGCTATCTGGAATGTAGGACTTAAGGGTTTGCCAGTGTAGTTATAGGGATAAACCCATCTAGAGGAGAAAGATATTAGCAAGAGTTCCCCAAATGAAAATATATACCGGTAATTTTTTGCTTGTATGCCTGCATCTATACAAGGTTTTTTCCCCTGATATAGCTATGTTGGTTAGGGATAATGCTTGTTCAGTTTTAAAAATAATCACCTAACCTACAGTTAAGTTTAGGCCAGGCCTTATTAAATAACTCTGTTGATAAGGCACAAGAAATCATCACATCCAACTCATTCCCTCACTTGTATTGGGTCTGCAAGGGACAAAAATCCACGTTACTAAAGTGAACAGATACAGCAAGACTCAAGAACTGTGGAAAAGGAAGGTGCTGCTTTACTAGTAATATTTTGGCTAAAAGAACACTGTTCGCACTTATACTGAAGAAACACATGAAAGTTAATAGCTTCAGAGGGGTAGCTGAGTTAGTCTGTAACAGGAAAAACTTAAAACACAACAAACAGACTAGTACCACCTTAAATACTAACAAAACATGTGCTCAGCTACCCCATGAAGTGTTTGAACAAATGATACCATCTACATGTTTTGTTAGTCTTTAAGATGCTACTAGTCTATTTGTTGTTTTTTAAGTTTTTCATTAAAGTTAATGATTTTTAAAAATGTTCACTAGCTCAGCATAATTTTAAAAAGGCACAGTTGATACTACAGCACGATGCACCCTCTCCAGGCAAAATTATACAAAATGTTTCATCCGATCAATCAGCTGTGAGTTGCCTCATGAACATAAAAATGTAACCAATCACAGAGATACATAAAGCATCTGTCAATCATTGAGAGGAATAAAAATACACTTGTAATTTCCCTCATTTGACCAGCATTTGGTACGAAGCAGGATCTGTCAAACAACAGCTGGCATATTTGATTTCTTCCTGCAGGGAAAGGAATCCCAAGATGTAAAGATCTCTTAAGAGATGCCTTTTGTTCAGAAAAGGCTGATACTTCTGAATTGGCAAAACTTTTTTCAGTGGCTGACAGTTAAAACAAGAGAAAAAAAAGTTAATAATCTTTTAGGTTAAGATTTTAGTTACAGAAATATAAAGATCTTTTTATACCTGGATATAAGTCATTCCTAACTGTCTCCATTATGCTTTAATATAATCCTTTTAACTTACTTTTAGGTTTTAATTTTAAAAATGAGCCCCATCTATTTCTGAGAAATAGATTAGTAATTTAATCAGATTAAAAGACTAAAACAAAGTATACAGTCTTTTGCTTGGAGATTGCTCTCATTTCAGATCAACGTCAAAACTTTGCTATATTGGAAAAATTTCAAAAACATTTGATTTGTACTGACTGGTATGTATGCAAAAGACTATCCAAAAGGCAGTTCTAAAAATAATCCCAAAAAAATCTCCTAATTCTAAATAGGATGCATGGTTAATAATGTACAATGCTGTAAGACCAATACAGTGCTCCTTTATATGGCTTTGTATGGCTATACTATCTTCTGTCTGGATTTCAAAGCACTTTACAAACATCATTGGACTGAGTTCAGGACCATGCCTATGGCCCTCATCACGATAGCATCTAAGCACCTAAAGTGTTCCAACTCTAATCATGCTATCCTGTTTATGAGCACTTATAAATCAAATTCAGATATGGCAAGTAAGAGTGTGTGCTCTCAAACTATTGGAAGACTTAACATTAAGGAGGAGAAACTAGAATAGAAACAGAAAGGGGGAAATGGTAAAACACAAAAGCTATGTCTAGACTACGTCCCTCTTTCGAAAGAGGGATATAAATACACATACAGAAATTTCAAATCCCAGCTTCATTTGCATTTCCCGTGCTTCATTTGCATAATCCTGTCATGGTGTTCTTTTGAAAAACGCTATTTCAAAAGTGAAACCGTGGTCTAGACATGGTTCTTTCGAAACGAAAAGCCTTTTTCGAAAAATCCTGTGAGGTTTACAGGATCTTTCGAAAAAGGCTTTTCATTTTGAAAGAACCATGTCCAGACCGCGGTTTCACTTTTGAAATAGCAGTTTTCGAAAGAACGCCGTGACACAATTATGCAAATGAAGTGCGGGAAATTCAAATCCTGGCTTCATTTGCAATTTCGGTATGTCTAATTTACATCCCTCTTTCGAAAGCGGGTTGTAGTTTAGACGTACCCAAAGAGATCTTACCCAAGTTAACATTTGGATTTGATTTTCATAAGCAAGGTAATGGCTGAAATTTGTGATGATGAGCATCAGATCTTATGAAGGAAGATGTTTTGATGTGCCTTTTCCCTCCATGGCGTGGGATGAGAAAACAGAAGCAGAAGGCTCCAATTAAAATGTGTTTGTGAAGAAACACTGAAAAAACTGTTTTCATTCCTCTTTAGTGGTTTGCTAGCTACTTAAAAACTAAAGTTTTAAAACCTTTCAGTCTGTCCAATCTAACAGCAGGGAATCTACACTGTTTACATTATCTCATTTATTGTTAGCAAAATATATTTGGCTCACAAATGAGTGTGAATGTGTTCTCAACGCTTGCTTTTTCAGTGAGGCATGTTAACAGGCTGCTGAGACTAAAATAAAATCTAGTTCTCTCGGATAATTGCTTCTCTGTTTTCAAGAGTCACATAGACAGGGTCCAGTGCTCCAAAATAAGAGCGGCACTCTCTCCTGCTGCCCTGCTAATTCAGCATTTGCATTTTCTACATGCACCAAAGGCTGTTTTCTCCATTTAATTGCAGGGAGGAATTCCTAGGGCCTTGCCTGCCAAAGCAGCTGGCCTCCTCCCCATATGTTAGAAGCTCAGCATGGAGTCACTTTCAACTATAAAACTGGATGTTGGTTCAGTAGTTTCTCTCCTGCTTCTGCTCCTCTCAGGACTCTCTCACCAGTTCATCTTTGTGTGTTTGATGTGGCAGAAATTCAAGTTACAGTTAGAAAGGCACTATGCACAGTTACAGTTGGGTCAGCACTAATTGCATTAGAAATCTCAAACATCTAAGTATTTATAAAGTATTCAGCTGTGATAGCTCACTGTAGGCACCAACTCCAGAATGCAGGTCGTTAATAATGAAGTGAAGACTTCCATTTTAAAAAAGAGCTATTCATTTTGAATTATGTTAAATGCTAAACACTAACTTTCGGGAGTGAAGGTTGTTCTGCTTTAAGAAGTTAGTTTTGACATGACATATCCCTTGACTTAAAGCTCAAGTGTGCAACAAAGCTCAAAAATGCACGAGAAAAAAATTATTCATACAAAAAACCCTAAAACAATATTGGATTCATTCTTTTAGTTCAAATTACTTTCTAAAACTTTAGGTGCTGGCCTGTGACATATAGAAGGTTGAAGTAGATGTTCTAGTGGTCCCTTTTGGCCTTAATCTCTATGATTTTGACTGTGTGACCTTGCAGGATTAGCCACTTAAGCCTTTCAGAATATTGAAAAAAAAAAAGAGTGTTAAAAATGGAGGGAAAACTTGAAACATGTAAAAGATTTACTGTATTGTGTACCCATCATGTATGTTTTTCCAGACAAATTACTATAACTCTGTTAGTTCAGGTCTGAGATAATAAAATAGCTATAAAATATAATTACCCCCAAAAGAAATGGGATAAATTAACTATTTCCTACTTTTTAGCCTACTTGAATATTCATCTGAAAGGCTAGAACATTCTGAAAAAGAAGAGCAGAGTGGGTATTTTAAAAAAAATCAATATTCAAAGCTACAGTTAATATTAAGGATGTGACAACCCAGCAAAAGAAAGGAAGTTGTAAGTGGACACCAGTGCCAGCTTCAGTTTTATTCTCTCAAAGGGACAGCTGATGACTTAGGAGCAGGTACTAGAAGTACGAAGATGCTGCTGCACCCCCACACTTCAAGTGGTTTTTATTATACACAGATCTGACAGTTTGGTTCAGTGGCTCATGGCACCCCCACTATAAAAATGTCTTAGCACTAGGGATGTAAAATTTTGTTTAATCTGTTAAGCAGTTAAATGTTATGTTTAACTGCTTAACCACTTAAAACGGGATCCAGCCAGGCTGGAGCAGCTCCCCGCCCGCAACATGCCATGCTGGGCCTGCTGCATGCTTACCAGTTAACCACTGACATTCCTACCTAGCACTTGGCTAAGGGTGAAATCACATAGTCTAGTAACGCAGGAGAAAAGGACATATTAGTCCCTTCCTTCCTATGTAACTCAGCTCTTTATTGTGCTAAATGATCCTGAATCTCATCAGCCCAGCAGAGGGCAGGGGAGGATTCTGTAGAGGTGCTCACATGAAAGGACTCCACAGCCTAATGAACCCTCTCTCATTTGAGTCGAGCTGATGCACAGTAGGTAGGAAAACCAATATCTGTGTCCTAAGACAGGTGTGTCCCTGATATGGGCTATTTGTTGGCTTTTCTACAGCACCTCCCTACACCTCCCGACTGCTATAGTAGTTGAGCTCTTCCCTAACTCAAAAGGGTTTCACGAGGATAAATTCATTAATACTAGAGAAGTACTTCCCTTGTTTTATAGATAAGGACAGGAGGCAAAAAGACACCAAGTAACCTGTCCATTTCTCGCAGAAAAACTATAGAAGAGATGGTAATACAATCCAAATCCCAGAGTCCCTGTGCAGCATCAAGACTATCCTTTCTCTCCAGCCCCCAATGGACAATCTCAGAATGAGATCATCAGCCAGCAGCGGTATACAAATCCATTAAGGATCCCCTGCTGCTCTAAGGCAGAGTGAACAACCCTTCCCCCACTTCCAGGGACCTTATGGAGACACAATAAATACAGACTGTCTCCCTAATATTGACTAGAGGCCGATTGGGATGGAATCACTGACTTTGTTGGGCAGCAGCAAGAAGCTGGATTTCTCCCTGCCCCCCTCCCCTTATCTTCACTCAGTCTCAGGAAATGTGTGGAGTCTCCATGGTACCCAGCCAGTTTGGCTGCTCAGCTCCAGCCAAGTTACACATCACAAATGCATCAGAGCCCAGATTTATCCAAAGGGAGTCTCAATTATTGGATTGTCAAAACCTCATAGTTTTGTGCAGAAAATGTTTATTTAATAATTCATGCCGTTTCTAAAGGGTGAATTATGCTTCTAAATAGTTAAATAGGGCAAATCTATTAATAAAACATGCAATGACTGGATGCAAATATACACAGTGAAACTAGAAGAGAAATTTATTGAAAGCTACATTAGATATCAAAGGAAAAAAACTAGCCAAATTTGCTACTTTGGAATATTTGCAGAGAATCGTGGAAAAATATGGAGTACCTCTTTTCTCCACTAAAACAGTAAGCATTCTTGATACGGGGTTTTAAGTATCAGAAAGCCTTAAAGGTAAATTACCATAAAGCAAAACTAAAGCATAAGTCTAACTTCACAGTAGTACCTCTGACTAAAACAGGTTAGGATACCAAATTGAAAAAAGTCACCTCTTCTTAAAATTTGGCACCTACAACAGTTACACATATGACCTAAAAATCCTAGTCAAGTGAAGTCATATTTTCTATTTCCCCTAGTGTATTCTGTGTACTTGACTGTATGTGGTGTGTAGTCATTTTAATTGTCTCTCTGATTTCTCTTTTGCTGAAAAATCCCTTAAACAGTCAGAGGAGCCACAAAATCCTCATACATTTTAAAAAGAAATTGATATTATTTACAACATATTATTTAGAGGTTATCAGCAACTGGAGTTATTTGAAACTGATGGATTTCAAACAAAGAAGCCTGATCATTTTCCTTTTAAGGACCCCTGTATTTTCTTTCCAAAGACCAGACATCAACTACACTCATTGGTTTCGCACAGCTGTTGTGTCAGCCTCCTGAAGTAACAGATACTCCTTGAAGTTAAAGAGACTGCCAGAAAATGATATATTTTGAGGGAACCCACTTTAGGACTGTACTTATTATGGAAACTTCATTAACATTAATGCAAAGGAATTAGTAGTAGAAATAGATCTATAAAATGTAATTACTTTTTTTCTTAAGAGCAGATGAGTCTTGTGCTCCAAGATTATGAGTTCTGTTTTTTTTTCTCTGCTATAGTCTTCCTTTGTGACCTTGGACAAATCACTCACCTAGAAACTGATTTTCAAGAGGAACAAGCACCGCCATTCCAGATTAAGTCAATAGGAGTTGTGGGAGCTCAACACCTCTGAAAATTAATCCTTAAATTCAATACAGGTTGAACCTCTCTAGTCCAGAACCCTTAGGGCCTGACTGTGCCGAACCAGAGAATTTGCTGAACCATGGGAGGTCAATAAGAATGGCCGTACTGGGTCAGACCAATGGTCCATCCAGCCCAGTATCCTGTCTGCCGACAGTGGCTAATACCAGATGCCCCAGAGGGACGGAACACAACAGGTAATCCTCACGTGATCCCTCCCCTGTCACCCATCTCCAGCGAAACAGAGGCTAAGGACACCACTCCTACCCATCCTGGCTAATAGCCATTGATGGACCTAACCTCCATGAATCTATCTAGCTCTTTTTTTTCCCCCCAATATTGTTTTTCTAGCATCATTACAAACACTTCCACTCTTTACATCACTCCACATATACCATTCTCTGAATGCTGCTCTAAATGTGTTACACGTTTTAAATGCTCTGTACCATTGTTCTCACAGGTTTTTGTTGCTACTGAATAAGAATAGTTACAACTCAGTCCAGCCATAACCCCTCTTTGAGACTAGAGGAGAATACATCTGCCCAGCAGCTGAGATTTCCTCTTTCTTCAGCAGCAGCACTAGATAACTTACACAACGTGGCTATGTCTACACTACAAGGTTTTTGCGCAAGTAAACTGACAGAACAGAGGGCTTTTTGTGGTAAAGCTATTCCTCTCCCCACGAGGAATAACTCCTTTTTGTGCTACAGCTCTTGTGCAAAAAGGCATGTGTGGACACTCCAGAGGGGTTTTTGCACAAGAAATCCCTATCGGAAAAAGCACAGGTGCTCTCATGGCCATTCTGTGAATGGCAATCAGAGCTTTCTTGCGCAAGAGCATCCATGCAGTGTGGACGCTCTCTTGAGCAAAAGCACGCTACTTTTGCGATGCGCTTTGAGGTCTGGACGTGCTTTGTGCAAGAACTCTTCTGCAAAAGGCTTCTTGTGCAAAAACCCTGCAGTGTAGACTAAGACTGGATGTCTACACCAGGAGCGAGAGCAAAGGAGCCAAGCTGGTGGATCTGGCCCGCGGCTGCCCTGCCACTCCCCTGCCCTCAGGCCAATCAAGACCTGGGGACAGGGGAGCGCGTGAAGTCTCCTCCCCGTGCCAGGGGACAAGAGACTTCTCGTGCTCCCCAGTCCACAGACCCTGATTGGCTTGGGGGCAGAGGGAGTGCATGAGGTCTCCTCCTGCTGCGGTGCCTAGAGGGAACCACGAGCTGTTTTAAAACAGCTGGCAACTCTCTGTAGGTGCTGGGGGTGGAGAGGAGAGAAGTGAGGAAGACTTCACATGCCTCCCACCCCCAGGCCAATCCGGGTCTGTGGACGGGGGAGCATGCAAAGTCTCCTGGCCCCGCCCCTTCCAGGGCAGCCTGGGGTCACTTCAGAAATTTATGAAGTGGTCCCTTTTAAAAATGACTGCCTACCCCTGGTCTACACTATAATTTTATAGCCCTGCAGCCGGAGTTTTGTGAGTCTGAGTCAGCCGACATGGGCTAGTTGTAGGTGTTTTATGGCAGCGTAGGCATTCCCATCGTAGCTGTCATCACCAACCTACTCTAATAAGGGACATTCCATCACACTCTCAAGTGCTAAGTTACAATGAAAGACAGTACTAAAACTGTTCAAACTGTATTCATGGTTTTTACTGCCCTTCTTCCCGACTTGATACCAGAACCATCTTAATGCCAACTTTTAGGAAACAGAACAACATGGACAGAGTACATCAGAAGCGTCCTTTTACATGTTAGGCTTTCTCTGACAATACTTTTTGGTGTACTTTTAAAATATTCATAAGATTTGAAGGAGTGTTGGTTAGTTGGTTAACATGCAATGAATTGTAAAGTTGTGCTAGAGAGCAACACAGGCTGGTGAGGGAAGTTTCTAACTATGTGATCTCTCTCATATCAAATACCAGAGCAAGGCTAGACTGCAGAGTTCCAGACATTACCATCCACTGAGAATCCCATCAGTGTAGCCCAAAAGCCATCTTGTATCTTTATCACAGACACTCTATTTAAATATTAAAACTTGGCTAACACATTTCTCCCCTCTTGCATATTGTATGCCTCTGAAGTATTTAGGAAGAGAATTTCTGTGTAGCTGCATTATTTAACTGATTTTAGGCTATAGTTTACATGAACATGCTAAATTAAATAATACTATGTTTTTAGGACACACAATAATCAGTCTGTAAGCACCCAGAGCAGGAGTGGGGAATCTTTTTTGGATTGGGGGGCCACTGACCCACAGAAAAATCCCCTGGGGGCTGCACACAAATGGAAGCAATCCCCCCCCCCCACCAAACAAACCTTCACTGAGGTGGCTCCCAACTGAGAAGAAAGATTCCCCACATACCAGAGACTACGGGGGCTCAGCCTAGTAGGCTTTGTGTGCTCCAGCCCCACAATAGGGTGGGCAGGAGGTGGGGAGGCTGGAGTGCTAGCCCAGGCTCCCTAATGCTGAGGGGACTGCTGAGCCTCGGGGGCCAGATCCAGGCAAGCCGGGGGCCATATCTGGTCCCCGGGCCTTAGGTTCTTCACCCCGACCTAGAGGAAAATAAAGCTATAAGGAATTACCAGCATGGATTTTTCAACAACAAATCATGCCAAAAGAACCTAATTTTCTTTGTCAACATTAGTGGTCTAGTGAATCAGAGGACACAGTAGATATGACCTATTTTGATTTTAGTAAGGGTTTTGACACAGTCCTCCATGACATTCTCATAAGACAACTAGGAAAATGTAATGTAAGTGACTGGCTGAAAGACTGTATTCAGAGTAGCTAGCAATGGTTTGTTATCAGATTGGAAAGGTGTATTTAATGGAGAAACACAGGGGTCAATCCTGGGTCAAGTATTATTCAATACTTTTATTAATGACTTTGGTAATGGAGTGGAGAGTATCCTTATAAAATAGGCAGATAACACCATGATGCAAGGGATGGTAAGTATTTACAAGTATAGGATTAGAAGTCAAATGACCGTGACAAATTGGAGAACTGGTTTGAAATCCACAGGATAAAATTCAATGAAGACAAGTGCAAAGTACTAGACTTGGAAAGGAAAAATTAAAAGCAAAACCACAAAATGAGGAATACACTGGGTAGTATGTAGAACTGCTGAAGAGGATATGGACGTTATTGTTTGTCTCAGATTGACCCGTATTCGATGTGACACAGTTGGGAAAAAAGGCTTATAACAAGAGTAACACATGTAAGATACAAGAGGGAATTGTCCCAGTCTGCTCTCTGCTGGCAAAGACTCAGCTGGAGTAGTGTGTACACATCTTTCCTAAAGTGCGGCGCACAAAGTTGGACAAACTGGTTAGAGTTCAGACAACAACAACAAAAATGAGAAAAGGCTTAGAAAATCTAACCTAGGAGGAAAAAACTTGGCATGTTTAATTTTGAGAAAAGGAGACTTAGGGGGGACCTGATGACAATCCTCAAATATGTGATGGACTGTTAAGAAGAGGACTGTGGTCAGCTAGTCTCCATGTCCCCTAAAAGCAGGACAAGTACAGTGAAACCTTTGTTATCCGGCATTCTGTTAACCAGGAAACTTTATTAACCGGCATTGCCCCCAGCCACAATACTGTGTCACATCTTCAAGCGCACAGGCCTGGCTTGGTTTACCATGATTGGCTTAATTTTTTATTTAAGAAATACTAATAATCTTTAACTCAAAACAGAAATGTGAGACCAACTACCTCACACTACAAAACTACCAATATTAAAAACTTGAGTTTTACTATTATTGTCCATTGTTTTTTCCTAGGTTGATGGGACCCTCAGATAACCAGAATTTTTAGATAACCAGAACGCCCTAACCCCCGAGCGTGCTGGATAACACAGGTTTTACTGTAGTAATAGGTGGAATCTGCAGATCCGCTTTATGTCCATGGTTCATTTTTGCAGATATGGATACAAATTTTGTATCTAGAGCCCTGCAAATTTGTGGATATCCACTTTATACTCATGGGTATCTTTATTCACAGCTGTGGATACTGACATCCATGGATCATAATTGCAGATTCAGATACAAATTTTGTATCTATGCAGGGCTCCAGTAATAGGGTTAATTCAAAGCAAGGGAGAGTCACACTAGATATTTGGGAAAAAAAATTCTAACTATGAGTAGTGAAGCTTTAGAATAAGCTTCCAAGAGAGATTATGGCATCCTCATCATTGGAGGATTTTAAGAACTATTTAAAGGAACACCTGTCATGGATGGTCCAGGTTTACTTGGTCCTGCCTTAGCATATGAGCAGTACTTGATTTCTTGAGTCCCTTACAGTTCTACATTTCTACGAAAGGTATTGTAGTTAATAGAAATACACCAAAGTCTTAATATAAAATTCAGTGTGTTGCAAACGTAATAGTTTCAAACAATAAGAAATGTAAAGAGCAACACAAAAGACAATTACTAGAACTGATAAAAACCAATTGAGCAGCTGTTTCTATACACACGCAAATTGTTTATTGCAGTTTCACTATGCGAGTTATATTTTCACAACCTTGATCAACTACTATAAAAATTAAAAATAGAAAAATTAATTTAAGCTAAGTGAAAGTACCTACCAGCGTTCTATATGAAGAGCTGAAAAAGTCCGTGAGGCAGCTTCTCTGGTTAACAGTTTAAATCCACATTGTGTGTCCCTGATTTCCTTGACACAGAGGAACCATACTAGGAAGTGGAACCCATACATGAGAAGAGTTCGGAAGTAAGAACGCTGTGAACAAAAGCCAAGAAATCAGATGTTTTCATTTATATGGCAACAGGAACTTTTGTCATGCTGTGTTCAGACCAAATCAATTCTACTTCATGACAATTTTGAGGTTAGAAAATTGTGTCTGTTCCACATGGAATAAAAAGAGAACTGTGGTGGGGGAGAGGTGTATCGGACAGTCACACCTAGGATCTTTCCTGGGATGCATGAGATGCAGATCTAAGTCCTTGCCATGCCTGAATGAGAACAAGTTTTCAGTTCAGATTGTGCCAAATCATTCAGAGCATGGACTTGATTATGGTTCTCTCAAATCCCAGGCCAATGCCCTAAACACCCAACTATATAATCTCTCTCCTCTGACATCTCCCCAAAAAGTTTTGGGATAACTGAGGTTTCTACGAAGTGGTTTGGCTTTAATGACACACTACAGTCGGCTGAAATAATTTTGCCTCAATTAACCACCTCTACATTTGAAGCTCTATATAATGGTATATGTTACATACAGAATGGGATCCTTATTGCAACTATGTATTTATAAAGTTTTGTTTCCAAAACTCAAATTTAAACAAACAATACACCTACAGAATGTAGGCGGTCAGGACAGCAGTGTAGTAAATTCAGGATTTACTGGTGTGGCCTTGACAGGTCTTTTGCTCTGTTAGTGATGATAAACATTCAGCTGTGTGTGTTTTGTACGCTTGCTTAGTACATCATGCCAGCTCTGTGCAGGTAGCTAGCATAATACTTCAAGAGAGCCCCAAGGACCACAGACTCAGCTAAGATACAAAGGCATCCAAGCCACGTTTATTGTTGAACTAAGTACATTAATAGTCGTAGATAGCCAGACAGCCTCCGAGTTCCTATGCATTTGTACCCATGACAATGGACATGGCTTAGTCAATAATATGGATTTCATATTGCCCCCTAGGCTAGAGAAAGAGTTAAGGTGAGGTACCACATTTATAGACGGAGATAAAAAAAAATGTATGATACACACCTTACGCATCATTTTATGTATTGATGACACGTTTGGTACCTTCCCTTGTCCTTTCCTCCAAAGCATTCCTATTCACCACCCATTGTTATGCTTTTCCTCCTCTTGTTTTAACCTATTTTGTTATGTACTAAGTTGGGGTGTCTTTGTGCTGTCCTTACACATTTCATGTGCTTTTAGAAGTGCTAGCAGTTCTACTGCCAAGTTTGTGTCCTGGACTTGAAGGCAAACATCTGCTTTTGTCTGTTATTCATAAACGTACCTCTTGCTTACTTTGGTTCAGGTCTGAGGTCTTAACGCCAAGCCCATGCTTTAGGCACTTTCTTCTACACTCCCCCGCTTTTTGTCTTTTTACTGGGATGATGTTTACCCATTATCCAAGAAAAACATAATGCATGGTCTGAAGGTGACCCAGTGGGCTAAAAACTGTTATGTGGCTACCTTGCTCTGCCGTTTACACATTTATGCCCCATTTGTTTTTTAGTTTGCACAGTTTTTTATACGACTGATAGACAGATTTTATTTGCCACTGGTGTTTTTTATGGTGGTCCTCGGAATGTTAGGCCTGGGGCTTTGGTTGTAGAATGCAGTTTTATGACTGAACCTTGGAGCACTGCCAGATAAGAAATATATATGGATGATGTGGATATGGTGTATATAGTTGTAGTGTATGTGGATATACAGGTATGTGTACCTAAGCCATCATTTTATACCCAAGCATAATTATATTTTTTTTAATATGATGTGGCAGATTGGTGTTTTCAAATGTAGTGCTATAGATAGGAACACATTTTTATTAGGGCTATTATAGTTACCATTATTGGCTATAGGCTGAGTGTTTTGCAATATTGGGATAAGTATTGTTACAGCAAGTTTTACAAGACTGTGTTTGAGAAGTAAAACAGAAATTTGGAGCAGTGACATTACAAATGAGGTTTTTTTATATAATTGTTTTTAAACTGGTTATGACACAGTACTATTTATTTATGTTATAGGTTACTCTTATTGCTGGTGGTTGCTTTTTGCTAAAAGTTTTGCTGGGCAGGAAACAGGAAAGCTAGCTTTTTTGTTTTATTGGTAACACTGCTTTGTGATACAACAGTAGTTGATATAGAGCCAGTTGATTTTTATGGATGTTGTTTTTTAGATAACCTACGGAATGGACAGTAACTAATTTATTAAATGTTGTGTTAGGATTTAATATTGGTACCCAGATACTGAACAAGAGCGTTTTGAACAACATGTGCTTTAGTTAGGATACAGTGTTATTGACCCTAAATTATGACTTATGCTAACAGTGAATTTGTTTATTTAGTGTATAGTTACTATGCAACTTTTGCTTTACCACTTGGTTGTGTTTTTTTATGTTGTTGCTTTTTTTTTTTTTTACCTTCGTGATGGTTAAACAGTTTAGCAATGTTATGCACATTGTAAATGGTGTACATTAATACAACAATAGAGCAATAATACAGTGATACAGCAGTACTACTGTTTATACAGTAGCCAACTTTAAGTTAATTAACAGGGATTTTTAGCTGATTGCTAATTTAAACGTCTATATATGGTGCATGGAGGTGCATTTGACCAGTTTTTATTTATAAAACATTTTTTTAAACACTGGGCATTTTTTATTATATATACTTTTTTGTGGTATTGGTTTGTAGTAGGGATGTAATAGCATAGTTGATTAACCGATAAGCAAAGGCTTATAGGTTAATGCTATAGACCAGGGGTTCCCAAACTTTTTGACACGGGGACCAGTAAATCCATTCACGAGCTTTTGGAGGACTGGTAACATTCATTTGCATATTCATTAAGCAAATGGTGAATATGCAAATAAGTTTCTGGTCCTCCCAAAGCCATCAGTGCCAGCTTGAGCAAAACTTTTGATACAGTCACCCACAATACTCTTGCCAGAAAGTTAAGGGAATATGGATTGGATAAGTGGACTATAAGATGGATAGAAAGCTGGCTAGACCAGGGTTTCCCAAACTTTTTACTTTAGTTGGAACTCGTTTTTTTTAGTACTGTTTTTGCAGCCCCAAAATATAAATGCATATTAAAAAAAAGAATGAAAAATGAATACATTTTCACTGTTTATTTATTCACAATAATAACAGTACATAACATAAATCTTAATTACAATTTAACCAGTAGAATTTTAACAGTTGTAAAGTTTGTTTATTTATAATTGAATGTGTTGAATATAAGTCATTTGTGTGCACTTTATAGCTTTTAAATAACTAAAAAGAGAACTAATGGGAAGGGTGATGTTGTTTTGCATCACATAGCAACTTTATGTCAGGAGCAAAAGAAGAAAGTTTTATCCTCAAATCTGGTTCAACATTCAATCTATTTCTATATTTATTTTTGAAGAAAACCAAAGATGAGAAACTAGTTTCACACTTATATCTCGTGACGAAAGGCATTAAGAATTTGACTGCTTTCTCAGATAAATGTGAATATTCATTTCTACAGCTCAACCAAAAATCAATCAAAGTTGTCTTTTAAGGCAGAGTCACAGGAAAGTTCAATTAATGAATCCACTTCTGATGCACTCAATTGTAGTATTTCTTCATTTTTGGTGTCAACAGTAAACAGGTTCTTAATCCACATTTTACTGGTGTCAATTGGAGGAAAATATTAATTTAAACTTGATGTTAGCCCCAAGAGGTGTTCTTGGATTGCTGCAGAAATCACATCTGAGATATTAGCTTCAGCATATTTTACTTGTAATTCAGTTAAAGTACAAAAAGACTTAAAGTTTCTCTTGTTAACTCGCTGTGCCCATAAACAAAGTTTTTAAATTGTTGCCTCAACTTTTTCGTGAACTTTGAAAATATTAATTTTAGTGCCTTGTAAATTCAAACTTAAATCATTTAAAAGATAAAATGTCACATAAGTAAGCCACCATTGTTAACCAATCAAATTCATGAAACCTGTTTTTAAATGTAAATATAACATCTTTTGCCGATGAAGGATGTCGCTCCAAGAACAATAAAACTTCATCCTTCATTTCAAAATGTTTCCTTTCGACAGCCATTGAACCTCACAGTATAGTAAGAGATGCTCATGTTCACTTCCTAATTCGTTGCACAAAGCAGTAAAGATTCTGGAATTCAAAGGACGAGATTTTATATAATTTATAAACTTCACTCATTCTTGAAGAGTGGAACTCAAAAGTGATGGCATAGTTTTCACAGCTAGTGCCTCTCTGTGAATACTACAGTGCACCCATACGCAGTCAGGCGCTACAGCTCGAATCCGCGGGACAAGCCCAGTGCGAGACCCTGCCATTGCTCGAGCCCCATCACTGCTCAGTCCAACGCACTTTTTCCAGTCAATATTGCTTTGAATAATAAAATCATTGATTAGCTTAAAAATTTCGGCAGCCGTTGTTCTTGTTGGAAGTGGTTTACAAAATAAGAGATCTTCTTGAATGGAGCTTTCATAATCATATCTAACAAAACACATTAAATTGGCAGCGTCAGTTATATCAGTGCTTTCATCCACTTGTAATGCAAAAAACTGACTATTCTGTATTTGATGAATGAGTGTTTCTTCAATATTTTTCGCCATTTCTTCAATTCTACGTTTCACTGTCTTGTTGGATAAAGACAGAGAACCCAACCGATTTCCCTTTTTTCCTCCATAAATACGGGATGTAATAATATGCAATGCAGGAAGTATTAACCTTTCACCAACAGTATGCGGGTAACCTGTCTTGGCTACTAGTTTTGAAACTTCATATGAAGCCAACACAAAGTTTTCATTTGAAGGGCCCATAGAAAGTGCACTTTTCATACTTCTTTTTGCAAAAGCTAATTCATTTCTCTTATTTATGAAAAAAAATCTATGGACTTACTCGCGTATTCTGGATGTTTGCATTCCAAATGGCGTTTCAGTTTTGATGGTTTCATGCACTTGTTGGATAGTTCTGTGTGACAGATTAGGCATAATGGCAAGTGATTATCACTACCAACACAGCGATAAAACCAAATTTCAAATACTCATCAGAATAATTGCGGGTCCAAGGAGTTTATATCTTCTTATTCTCACTTGTACTAGGCTGCACATCATTCAAACATTTTTTAGTTGTATTTCCAGTCACATTCTTCAGCCATTTATCCATATTGAAGATGAAAATGAGAGGGTATTTTATTGAAAATAAATTAAGAAAGCTTAAGCAGTTAACCTAAGAGGACGTGCACGTTGTCCCGCTGTGCAGAAACAAGCTAAGGCTGCTGTATCACGTGACAGGAAAAACCAATGACACAGGCTTGGCTGCATGAAAACACACGTGCTTCGGGGGAGATGAAGCCCTCTCCCTGGAGCCTACCGCTGCCCTTGCCAGGTGGCCTGCGCTCCCCGGCACTACCAAAGCACTGTGCTGCCCCTACAGAGAGCCCACCCCCTGGAGGAGCCACTGAATTCCAATAAGAAGTAGTCCGCCACTCACCCATGGAGACCACCGCCATCCAGCAACCCCGGCTGCATCCTCCGTCCAGCCCGGCCCCGGGCTTGGGGACGTGGCACCGCATGGGCAGTCCGAGAGCCCGGAACTCCCAGCCGCATCCTCCATCCAGCCCAGGCCAGGGCTTGGGGACGTGGCGCCGCACGGGCATGCTGGGAGACCAGAACTCCCAGCTGCATCCTCCATCCAGCCCGGGCCAGGGCTTGAGGATGTGGCACCGCATGGGCATGCTTGGAGCCCAGAACACCCTGGCAGCCATGCTGAGGCCCGGTATAGTTTTGCCGTGGCCCGGTATCGGGCTGCGGCCCATAGTTTGGGAAACGCTGCTATAGACTACACACATTCCCCTCCCCTCCTCCAGTAAATTTTTTAGTAGGCTGGCCAGCGGCCTGGCTCAGTCCTTGCTTGCACTGGGTCCAGGACCTACCCCTGCTGCAGCTCTGCATTTAAGATGTATTAGGAGCCAGGCAGGCAGGCAGGCAGCCTGGCTCAGTTCTGGCTTGTGCCAGGTCTGGGAGCCCTCATCCCCGGACAGGGGCTGTGTCATCCCACGCTGCTGCTTCTGATTCAGAGGCAGCAGCACAGGGCAACGGTCAGCCTGTCCATGAGGGGAGCTGGTTTTTAAACTGGCTCCTCTGGTGGAGCAGCTCCACCTGGCACCCTGTGCTGTTGCCTCAAATACAGAGGCAGCAGTGCAGAGTGGCATGCGGCTCTTCGGGAGTGGAGCCGGAGCACACTGGCTGCCAGCCCCACTCCCACGGACTATAGAATAGTCGAAAAACCAATAAGAATTCATGAGGTTAATCTATTATTCAATTAACCAATATTTAACAACCCTAGTTTGTAGGATGCAACCTTAAACAGCTTAAATTAGTTAACAGAATAAACATTTTTGTTTTTTTTTTGTTTTTAGTAACCCAAAATGTAACACGTGGATTAATTTAGTTTGATGGGACCGAATTTTTTATGACAGTCTATACCTTTGTAATTGTTGAATAAACATTTATTTTTACTTGATATACATTAATATTTTATACTAAACAGAACATTTAAGTGCTAAAATAGACGTTTACAGTTTTTTGTGAGGAGTATTGCTTTTTGCATTTTTTTAGCAAGAGAGCTAACAACATAATTCTTACCACACTTTTTAGAATTAATTTGCTTGTGATACCAATTTTACTTTTGTTAATTGTTTAAAAGCACAAACATTAGCAAACACAATTTTTCTTTAATGGAACTTAAGAGAATTAAAAATAAACCAGAATGAATTTTAAATACAGGCAATAAAACCAACATGAAATTTAATTGCAGGTTGATGCAAGTACTTTGACAGTTGATTGTACTGAGAAACAAAGGTGGAAGCCTGTTGAAATAGCTTTATGCATAAGTTGTTATTTTTTAACTATGGCATTTTTATAACTATATTTAAAAAATGAAAAATTAACACTTTGTTAATATCACATTTACCTTTTAGGAAGATACTTGCATTGGAAGTGATTCTTAATTAAAGGAGGGGAAAGAAATGAAAATTTTCCAAATAAGCTAAGTTGTTATGCTTTTACTCCTGTTGTTTTAAAACTTTTTTTATTATGTTCTACATTGGGGTGTCCTTGTGTTGTCCTGGTGGAATGTATGTACATATTTCATGTGCTTTTAGCAATGCTAGCAGATTTAGTGCCAAGTTCATGTCCCAAACTTGAAGGCAAACATCTGCTTTTTTTGTTACTCATAGTATAACTCTTGCTTACTTTAGTCCAGCTCTCAGGCCTTACACCAGACCCATGCTTCAGGCTCTTTCTTTCTCCTATTCAGAACTTGGTATAGATCATATAAGTAGAATTACATAGACATGTTAGGACATAATGTTGCACTCACAATATGATTTTTATTTTGACCATACAAAATTCTTTTAAAATTAATTTTGGAAGCTTAGATTTTAAAAATTTAAACATATTAACTGAGATGTAAAGAGATCCCAACCACTATTTTAATATGTAAATTAAAGATAGCTTTACGTCAGGCCTTAAAAGAACTACAACAAACCCCACTTCAACAGTATCCTTTTATTTGTTCACTGCTAGATTTCTTTCATTCAAGGTCAGTTCAGCTTAAGCAAGTACTGCTTTAAGGACACAAAGCCATGGAATTTACAGGAAGAGGATGTATGCTTATGTATGCTGTACATATGGTGGACTGAGCAACAGTTCTCCTATATATCATTCATGACTAGCTGTATAACACACATGTAAATATAATACAGAAGCAGCCAACACTTGTCAGTACTGATTTATCTTGTAATTCAGTTTATGCAAATATCTTTAAAGTTTCCAGTAGGGATGTAAGTGACTAGTTGACTATCCGATAAGCATAAGCTTATCGGATACTCAACTAGTCCCTCGACTAGTCGCTTCCTCCCCCTTGCTGCATCTATCAGCAAGGTGGGGGGTGGGGGGAGAGCAGGAGCCGGTGTTGCGGGGAGCCGACTTAAAAGCTGGTTCCCCCCAGCACCATCTCTGTGGGCGGGGGCAGGGGAGTAGTGGGGACTGGGCACAAAATCCCGGCTTGTACCCAATCCCAGACGCTGCGGCTCCCCCACTTATCGACTAATCAACTAGTTGATGGAAATTACATCGATTAGTCGATTAGTTGATTAAACTAAATTTAACATCTCTAGTTTCCAGTAGATATTCTCCCATTTTGCTTTAGCTAGAACTTTTATTTATGAGTAATTCTTAAGCACTAAGACCAAATCTTGGTCCTAACCACAGACCCTCCCACCTATAGGTGAAATTTGGCTCCACAGCCCTATTGTTCCTGAATTCAGAGAGCATTCTCTAGTGGCTGTTCATCCCACCCCTCCTGTGATCCCATCCCCAATTGGCACATATGGAATGCTACTGTGGAAAAGGCAGCATCATTCTCTCTCTCCCTAAGTGACACCTAGCGAGAGGGAATAGGCTGCATGATTCAAAGAGCTGGCAGATGACGCGACTAGTAGTACCTAATCAGCTGAAGATTTGCTCACTATAGTAACAGAGATGTAGGGGGAAGCAAATTTGCCCTTAGAAAGGCCCATTCCAATTCTTCTCCCTAATGTCTTGGCAGAAACCTTGTGAGGGAAAGAGGGAGCTGGATGCACTTGAAGGGAGGTCATTTGTATACGATACCTCAGCAACTTCTCACATGACACAGAATCAGAGAACCCCTGTGCCCTCTATATCAGCAGTCCCAAACTTTTCACACTATACCTCCACTGCCCTATCTGCACCACCATTCTCTCTTCCCCCTGGCTGGAGTGGGGCCATGGATCCATGGGTGTGGGGCATAGATGGCATAAGGCTGGGAGTGAAGCTGCAGTCACTGGCTCTCACCATGGCCAACTGATGCAACGGATGGGTGCAGTGCAACAGCCAGGCACTAGGTCTGCAGCTGATGGCAAAGTAGAGCTGGAGGCAGAGTAGCATGCCCTCCTTGCCCCCAACAGAGACCGACCTGGGCCCCACTATACAACCTGTGCAAACACACAACACAATTTAAGGATCCCCGCTTTATATGCATCTGGCCAAATCATCCTTGAGATTAATTGGCCTGGTGCACGGCCAGCATATGTAGATAGTAAGGATCTTCTATACCCATTAACTTTTTGAGCACAGGGTCCAGGATTTAGTCCCATTACTGAGAGCGCTTCAGGGTTTCTTCTCAACTATGATGCAAACTTTCTATTCATGAATGCTCACAGGAACGTTGCCAGTGCACAGATAGTGTTTGGGATCTAGTCTCCTATCAGATAATCTGGAGGGAAAAGCAGTGCTGAATTTGTGCCAGGGCTTGGCCCTGGCCCCTCTTGGCTTGGCAGTTTGTAGCCCTGACATCTGTGGGCTTGCTGCACGAGTTATGAATGTAAAAAAATTGCTTGAGCCCCAAGAGGAAAATTGTTTGAACCCCCAAAATTCTTTCATTACACTAGGGAAAAGTAGAAGATATACCAGGATTTGAACTCCATTCTATTGCCTTCTGAACTTTTGCAGTATTTTGTATACATTTTAGAATGATTTTAAGTATCACACACCAGTGCTTGCCAGTGTAAACACAGCTTGTTCTAGAGAAATCTAGCATTATGAGTTCATTTAATGATGTTAGATAAATTAGTCCAGCAATGTGTTTGTTGCAATGTAAGTGCAATGTCTGTGCTATGTCTGCCAAAACATCAGTAAAACAGATGTAAGACGAGATTGTGTGCTGTTGCGAGTTTGTTGCATAATAGTCACATAATAAATTGTTCTGTCTAGTGTGTATTCAATACACCATTCTATTGCAGTTTTCCTATTCATATTGAAATTCTGCTTTCATATGGATTACCAATATTTCCACAAACCAACCCTGTAGTCTCGGTCTCAAGGATCTTTTCAGAGGCTCTTTGCCTGGAACTCATTCAAGATTAAAACACTGTGTTTATTTTCTCAGTATGCATATTCTATCAGAAGAAGCAACATTCACTTGTCATTGGTAGCAATTTTGGAAACTTGCAAGCATGAGACCCACTAGCGGTCATGGCCTCTCCAATTTTCCTTTTCCAGAGCAAAGTTGTAGCAAGGAGTTTTCGGAAAGTACTTGCACTGCAAGTGATTCTTAAAGGAGGGGAAAGAAATGCACATGTTCCAAATAAGCTAAGTTTGCAGGAAGTTCTGAATTTCAAATCTACATTTGCTGGGGCAGTCTAGGTGGCAACAAGGTCTTCCCCTTCAACCATTAACATGATATTAATTTTCATAATGTTGATTGCAAGAGAACTGTGATACTCTTTCAAATGTTTTATTACTACTTACAACAAAACCTTTACCACTCAACTTAGGTCTTAAAAGTTGAAGAGTGACAAATTGTTGGAGTAAAAGGAAAGAAATAAAAGTCAAGAAGCCAGTTGCTTCTCCCCGTCATCCCAGTACTTGGAGAACGTGTGCATGTGTGTGAGGAGCCCTTGAGCTGCAGAGAAATTGTAGAACCCCAGGCCTTCCGAAGCATCTGCCTGAATGTTCTGTGCCTAAAGCTCTCCACTTTTGGTACGTCTAGACTACAGGCTTTTGTCGACAAATACGGTCGACAAAGCCTCTGTCGAAAAAGAGCCTCTAGACTACAGCCAGTTCTGTCAACAAAGCAAGCCGCTTTTTCGACAGTCTAGACATTCTCTTTTGAAAAAGCACAGTGTGGATGCAATAGCGCCTTTTTTGACATAACTGTCGAAAAAAGGCGTTATTCCTCGTAGAATGAGGTTTACCACTGTCGACAAAACTGCTGCGTTCTGTCGACTTACTGTCGACAGAACGCCGCGGTAGTGTAGACGCAGGCATAGTTTTGTCGACAAAAGTCCACTTTTGTCAACAAAACCCTGTAGTCTAGACACACCCTTACCGATTACAGTTTTGGTTTCATGTTCGACAGATTTGTGCACACATACTGTCTGCTCCGTTTGAGACCAAAAAGCCCATTCTCTGCTGAAGCAAATGATTTAAATCCTTGTTAGCTGAAATCTAGCTCAAACTTCCTGCTGGTGGTGTCTGAACTCTGGGAACACAGAGCTTTTAGTCACACTGGACTATTTCTAGAGGTGCCAGGAGAACAGCCTTCCCTACTATCAGCCTCCATTCATTTTTGTATGTCTTGATTTAATATAAAAATGGGAATGTTCATGAAAATATAGCAGTTCTAAGAGACTAGTTCACAGTAGGGAAAAGACTCTTACCTGTGCTATTGAGTCTTGTTCCAAATGAGCTCGAGAGCCACAGGCAACAGCCAT
This sequence comes from Pelochelys cantorii, assembly GCA_032595735.1. Classification (NCBI taxonomy): domain Eukaryota; kingdom Metazoa; phylum Chordata; order Testudines; family Trionychidae; genus Pelochelys; species Pelochelys cantorii. Next base: position 54,741,259 of record CM064326.1, read on the forward strand.
CTGGTCCTGCAGAGAAACACATACGTAAGCCCTGGAAACTAATTGCAACACCACAAATGTTTTCTGAATCACTAGCTTCTTCTATTCAGGTTTTTATGTGTAACCTTAAAAAGCAACCTGAGGGCCTCATCTTGCCACTGAATTTGTCAAAGCAATAGAAATTTCTGGTTTTGAGGAGTTGCACAACCTTATTGCTTGAACGTGTAGCTACAATAAAGCCTTTCTATATTTTATGGATTGCCTAAAACTTATTACATTTTGTATATGGCAAGTTCAGATTGTTGCGTTTTATTCAGGTCTTGTTCAGGAGTAAGGATACGTCTACATTTTCCAGTAAATCAGCAAGGCTGCTATCGATGCAGCAACTATTGATTTACTGAGTCTGGTAAAGACACAATATTTGACAGGAGAGCACATATCCATTGATTTGTGTACTACACCTCCTCAAGAAGTGTAAGGAAAGTCCATGGGAGATGCTCTCCTGTTGACACAGTGACGGGAGACACTGGTAAGCAGATCTAAGTATGATGACTTCAGCTATGCTATTCATGTAGCTGAAGTTGCATAACTTAGATTGAGCTCCTCCCCGTAGTGTAGACCAGACATAAGAATGTATCTGAATATTTCAGAGAGAAAATTATTTCATGGTTCAGACAACAAAAGTATCTAGGTACATTTAATATATATGAACATGTTTGGCTTCAGACTTCCAATAGGGAAACAGGTACCAGAATGGAAGATCTGATTTTGCTGATACTACAAATTGTAGGAGATACAGGCTGCCCCCGACTTGCGACGTGATCAGTTCCAGAGATCACATCACAAGTTGGGGGCGTCGTAACTCGAGTCCGCATTTACCACAGACGTCGTATGCTGTCATAAATGCAGGGCCGAGGATGTAAGTCGAGGGTTTTCGGCCCCTTCCGCACTTACGGAAAAGACCGTTTTTTCCGTAAGTGCGGGGGGTCGTAACTTGTGCCGTCGCAAAGCGGGGGCCTCCTGTACGTCCAATGGCTTATATTAAAATTACTCACACGTTATTACTTTTGTCATGAAAAAAAACATTTCTGGGCCTTAGGAAAATTCTGAAGAATTAAGGCCTGCTGCCTTTTCAATAGCACAGATTTAAAAGGCACGTTAATCAGTTAGCGCCATCTACTGGGGTCAGAACTTTATCTGTTTGACCAAATGGCTATTTTAGACTACTTTGTATCAGCACTAATGGGGAACAAATGGGGGAGAAAAAATCTTAAGTATAGAAGTTACATATTGCTCCCTTCCATTTTGAGGAGCGTTACAAGTACAGTAAACTTCCGATAATCCGGCACCTTTAGGACCCAGGGGGTGCCGGATTATCAGATATGCCGGACTATTGGAAGGGGGGGCTATGAGGGGTCTGGGGTGGGGGGGGTGCCACCCCAGATCCTTCATAGCCCCCCCTTCCGATAGTCCGGTTCTGCCCCAGGCGTCCCCGATTCAGCCGCTACTGGTCAGTTTCAGCAGCAGCTGAATCAGGGACGCCTGCGGCAGAGCAGCTGGGGTGCTGCCGGGTTGGTCCCATAGCACTGCCCCTCGGCGCTGCGAGACCAACCCAGCAGCACCCCAGCTGCTCTTGGGGACGCCTGGGACAGAGCAGCTGGGGTGCTGCCGGTTGGTCCCACAGCGCAGAGGGGCGGCGCTACGGGACCAGCCCAGCAGCACCCCAGCAGCTCTGCCCCAGGCATCCCCAAGAGCAGCTGGGGTAATGCCGGGTTGGTCCCGCAGCCCCGAGGGGCAGCGCTATGGGACCAACCTGGCAGCACCCCAGCTGCTCTGCCCCCGGCTTCTCCGATTCAGCTGCTGGTCAGTTTCAGCAGCGGCTGAATCGGGGAAGCCCGCGCAGAGCAGCTCCAATGGTCAGGCTGCCCGGAGCACTTCTGGGTTCCCAATGGTGCCAGACCATCAGGAGTGCCGGAGCATTGGATGCCGGCCCAATGGAGTTTTACTGTACCACATCAACTTGTGGTGTTTAAAAAACATGCTACCTAAAAATGAGTTCTCTCAAGTCAAGCAGCTCTAAAACGTCACTGTTATCCTATTTGGATACACACTGTGATCTGACATGACCTCCAAAATCATTTTTTTCCCCAAGATAAAAACTGTTAGTCTTCATAGAGGACACTTAATCCGAATAAACTGACATCTGCAAATTAAAAGTCAGCCATCTGCTGACAGGAAATAGAACCATTAGAATAAAATAGAGAGTCATTCTCTAAACAACGTAGGAGGAAATTGGGTTAAACAACATATCAAATTAATAAAGGAAGAAAAAAGCAAATTTTTAAATAAATAGGCAGCATGTGAACTGTTATTCTAGAAAGTAAAAAAGGGCTAGCAATGCAAAATGTCTAGATCGGACACTCAATGAAGATACAATAGTCAAAAAGTGCAAATTAAGGCTCCTGATCTTGCAAAAAATATGCACATGCTTAGCTTGCTGCACTGTAAGTAGTCCCCATGATGTAAAGTTCAAAGTTATGCACATCTTAAGTATTTGTAAGATTGGGACCTAGAATTCATACATTCAATATGTGTTCAAGAAACTTGTTAATAAAGAGAAATACAACCGTTCCATAAACAAACTAATTCAGCTGAAATGACAGGAGCTTATACTTACTGGCCAAGGCTGGAGATTTCTGAGACCCTCTTCTACTTTTTCAATATCTGCAAACTTTGTGGCTCCATCTGCATCTGCCATGAGAATTTTTTTTCCTCGAGAGCTGAAGACACCCTGCAGATAAGCCAGTAGTTAAAACCTGCACCAATACAAATCAATTATTATCATAAGCTAGCTGCAAGGCCACAGGCATCTAAAAGAAAGAAAATTCCTAAAACACTAATCTGAATGGAAATACAGAAAGGAATTAGACTAAACCAACAGGTGTGAATGCAATTTCCTGATGACAGTTTGTTGATAAAAAACAAGTGTTTGTGGTTATTAATTTAATATTACCATAGCACTCCGGTGCCTCAATCACTGATCAGAGCCCCATTGTGTTAAATATTGTACAAACAAAAAAAATGACAGCCTCTGATTCACAGAGCTTACAATCTAAGAACATAATACAAGAGACAAGGGGCTACAACAAAAAGATGGGGGGAGCAGAAGGAAACAATGAGTAATACTGGTCTGCATGATAAGCAGCTGTCACAGCACACCAGCTGCCTAATAACTGTACAGTTTTTCCTTGATCCATGTTCGTTGAACAAAAGCAGCATTGGGACAGGGTATAGGATGCTACCTTCTGATACATCTTCAAAAGCAAAATCCCCAAAATTTATTTAAAATAAAGCACAACATAACTTCTGTTAGCATGGGGCAACAACAGCATCAAACCTGGAGTTCTGACTGCATCATATTCTAGGTGCTACATGATGTGCAAATTCACAAGAGCATTTGTGCTTAACTCTGGGCAAAGTGTATTTGCAGGCTCTTGAAGATATACCCAAAGTAGACCTTCACTGTCTGATCCAAAATATTGCACACTTTAACTCAGAAACATGGAAACTTCCATTTCAAGTAAAATTAAATAGAGGGTTTAAGTGTTTTTTAAATATAAGAGCACATATTTCCTAGATTTACTGATCTGCTAATTTTAAGAGTTTCAAATCAACAGCTATGTATTAAAACAAATGAAAAGCACTGCCAGTTTTATCACCTATGCAAAGTGTAAAGCATAACCATAATTTTAATCAGTACAATTTTTTCCTTGATGCTGATAGAAAATGCAATGTTGAGGGGGATATATTTTCTGGTGGTCATGTACCATTCAGACTCTTCCTGTCTAATACATACAGCAACACAAGCACATCTCAAATGTGCACTATACAAAGAATAAATTCTCTCTCCCAAGCAAGTGGGCAGAGGCAGTATTGAATGAGAAGACTCCATGCACTTGAATATTAAAATATCCTACACAAAGTCATGCCCTTCGCCTGGAAGAACTGAGGAAAAAAAATGCATCTTTGGTATAAAACTTTTGTGCTTTTTCATTCAGTGTACTGCCTACATACTATAATCATAGGCACTGTGGATTTATCTCTCATAATGCCTTTATATAAATCCATGGTGTGCCCACATCTTGGCTACTGCATGCAGATTAGGTTGCTCCTTCCCCAAAATAGATATATTTGAATTGGAAAAAGCAACAAAATATTAGGAGTATGGAACAGCTTCCTTATGAGGAGAGATGAAAAAGACTGAGATGTTTCAGCTTGGAAAACAGATGACTAAGAGGGGATACAGCAGAAGTCTGTAACATCTTGACTGTTGTGGAGCAGTGGTTCTTAATTTTTCCAGACGACTGCAACCCTTTCAGCAGTCCTACCATCCAGGGCTGTAGCATGTTATTTAGCTTTGTGGGGCCCCCTGTAGCATGGCACTCTGGATAACTGCCCTGCTTGCCACCCCATAATGCCTGCCCTCTATATGTAACCTCCATAAACCCACCTTACGACACCCCTCAATCCAGGTTGAGAAACAGAGATCGAGATGAGCTGAAGTACCCCCTGAAAGTTCTCTACATACCACCAGGAGTACAAGTACCCCTGGTTGAGAACCACTGGTGTGAAGAAAGAGAATAAGGAAATATTATTGACTTCTTCACATACACAAGAATGAAGGGGCACCCAAGGAAATTAATAGGCAGCAGGTATAAAACAAACAAATGGAGGTACTTCTGAACACAACACAGGTGACCTGGGAAAATAGTTGGCAGAGGATGTTGTGAATGGTAAAACTCTATCAGGTTTAAAAAACTCCAAAAATAGATAAGTTCATGGAGGATAAGTACATCAATGGCTATTAGCCAGTATGGGCAGGGATGCAGCTGCATACTCTGGGTGCCTCTAGCCTCTAACTGCCAGAAGCTGGATCACTCAATGACTGCCTGTTCTGTTCATTCCCTCTGAAGCATCTGGCATTGGCCACTGTTGGAAGACAAATACTAGGATGGATGGACCATTGGTCTGACCCAGTGGGGGAATTCTTATATTCACCATATAAAAATATTAGGACAGACAGTTACAGAGGCAGCTTTATTAGGACAATCTTTGCAAAAATAAATGCAAGATGAAAGACTCCAGGAATCATAAATGAGGTGTACTGACAACATGAGTGAAAAGTTGCATTTTTACTCTTTAAAGTCACCTATTATTCAAATTCATGACTCATATCCTAAAACTAATGCAATCCTTTAAGTAAAAAAAATTCACTCACTCTAAACAATTACATAATCACATACTAAACTATTTCTCTTGTGAAGAGAAACATCTATTTGTAAGCTAATATATGAAATACAGACATTATGGTCCACCAAAATCAAGCCCAGTTGACTTCAGTAGGACTACTCCTATTTAAGCAAAACTTTGTTGGACCTGGACCTTAATTCTCTATTCAATTTCTAAATATTAAAGCTATAATCCAGAGGGGAATGTTCGTATTTACTTTTCTTATTACTGGAGCCTGATTTTCATCTTACAAAGGTTTTTTTTTTTTTTTATTGAAGAGCTAGTTAGTTCTAAATTAACTAATGGATGAAGTTTGACTTTCTTTATTAAATGTTAAATTCTCACATGATTTTGTTCCCAGTGTTACTAAGCCCGCACAATGAGTTTATTTTATGTACATTTTTTCCCTCAAAATGATTTTATTAATGTAAAATCATTAAATAAATACATGACATCTGCTTATTTTGGCAGGACTAGGACTAGTTCAAAACAGGAACAAAAAAAAAAAAAAAAAAACAAACAAAAAAAAAAAGAAGTATTTATTACCATTCTGACAGCTCCACCTTTTCCCCGATTTTTTACCAATGTTAAGACTCGTACTTTGTCACTTCCATATTTCCTGCAGTATTTCATTGCAACCTGTAAGACAGATGAAAGTTAGAATAAAACTAGAACCTCACGTGAAAGATAGAGATCTTATTCTTCCATCCCTTTTTCTTCAATAGCATTGTTACCACTTCAGTCTGCATAAAATGGAAATATATTGTCCTGTGCAGTTAAATTTTGTTTAGGAAAATAAAAAGCATAAGAAGGCTAACAGAAAACTGAAGTAGTAAGAAGAATAAAAATCAGGTAGTGGTGGTTAAAGAGGACAGCTATAGCTGCCCCAAGTCTCCTTTATCCTACCTGCCAACATTAAAGCTAGAAAACCATACATCGAGTATTAATACTAGTGCACAAAGCTAGTCTATGAAAAACATACTTTCATTAGTCACCTGTTTCCCGTTTGTTTCACTGATGTCTGCTTTTAAACTAAAACTGAGGTTTTTGAGACATGAATTGTCTTTTGATAGTACCTAACTAGCTCTTATATAGTGCTTTATCATATTTTTCTTCAGCACCTAGCATAATGAGATCCTAAGGGATTACTGTATCATAAATCTATTGTATATTTTAGAGGATTTGTTTGTCTGTTTGATCAGGAACTCCTCCTAAATGGTAAGAGCTATGACCATCAAATTCAGTATATAGCTTCCTCTTATAACAAAGCAAAGTAAGGGTTTGGTTGTGCCAGGAAAACGGGATGTATCTAGAATGGGACTGTTCCTCATTAAACCAGACAGAATCATCAAATCAAGTACAGTTCTCAAAATTGACATAAATGAGTGAATGGTGAAAGAGACTGAACCTCCATGAAGCAAAAAATAGAAGAACCTGGAACTGGATTGCTTCTCAATAAACCTTACAAAACAGAGGGATAAAACAGAGAAATTTGGAGTAGTGCTCTGTTTTGGTACAGCTAAATCAGTGCTTGAGGGTTGAAAACTAGAAGACCATGTTATTGGAAGCCAAATTGACTATAGTCCTTTTTGTTAAAACATAGCAAATGATAGTTTATAGGGATGAAGAAAAAACTACATGTGATGAAAATCCTATTTAAAAACGTTACTATTAAACAAATTTTAACAATCCTATTTTTAAGAAATCAGATATAAAAGTTGACTTCAGAAAAATAACATGGTATTTTTCAAAAATACAATAATTTAAATAAAGCATGTACATTTTCCTTTTATTTTAAAAAAACCTTCATTGAGGAAAGAATCTGAATCACACTAAGTAAGTCTGCTAGTATTTAATAAAAATTGAGCATCAGCTTAAAGCAACTGCAGTGTTCGAGTACTTGGGCATGAAAGTGCAGAACACTGATGTCTTAGAAGGCTGAGATGTGTTCATCACTGTACAAGACATACAGCAGCTCTACTTGGTGGGCTTTTCAATTGTAATACGATACTGCATAAGATACATGATGATTCATCATTGACACTGGCAGCAGTAAACAGATTAGTGCGCTACAGAACACACACATATTAATGGAGACACAACTTTATCATGCAAGCTTGAAAGGAAAAACTGAAACAGAAGTAGGCATGCTTTTGCTTAACCTAGACATAAATCTTGGGTAGTATTTACAGAAGTTGCTTAGAACTGGCCTGACTCTGTTCCCACTAAAGTCAAAGGTAAGAATCCCATTAACTTCAACAGAAACAGAGGAGGAAAGCAGAACATTTTTGAAAATCCTACCTTCAATGCTTCAGTATTAATGTTTCTAAACTAACACACAACTTTGTTACGTAACTTCTATACAAACTATGTAAAAAAATTTTACAGAGTAATAAAGTGACATTTAAAACTGTGGGAGATTAAAAGGTTTAGACGGGAAAGAATTATGACCTCAGATGAGATCTGGAAAGAGAAGGGAAGATTTGAAGAAGGAGATACACGATGTTTCAGATAACAGGAGCTACATGGGAGAATGCTCTTGAGGTGAGGCTGTGAAAGGAGGCACACGCTGGATGAACAAAGAGAAAAGTGGAAGAAAATTCAGCAAGTTTATATCTGTTCAAAGGATAACACTTATGGTATAGGAATGTCACCTCATGAATGGCATGGATGAGAATTACTAAAGGAATCAGAGAAATAAATGTTTAAAAACAACAAACAGCAGATGTGTAGAACAAAAGGATTTATTATCTCTCTCTCTATATAAAAAATTTGTTTCTGCGGGACAACAGAGTGATGTCATCATGTCACTCTGCGTCCACAGGCTCCACCCTTGAACGGGCTCCCTGCCCCGGACACTGTTCAGGGACCAGCAAAGCCACCTGGCAGCCTTGTTTGGGAAGATTCTGCCTCCCAAGGGTCCCAGAGCCTTTTGAGAGGTACAGTTGAGCAGGTAGGACCCTTGGGAGGCAGAATCTGCCCAGGCCAGGCTGCTAGGTGGCTTTGCCAGTCCCCAAACTGTGTCCAGGGCAGGGAGTGACTCCATCCGGGGCCTGGGTGCAGCCTGCCACAGGTCATGGGGCTGCGGCAGTGCCACCGCCATTGCTCACAGGGGAGACCTCAGGTAGAGGCTCCAGGGTGTTTGGACCTGGGGACGTTGGGGGCCTTCCTGGCTGCCAGAGGGCCTGAGGCACCATGCAGGAGCAGGCCCATGGGGGAAACGGCGTGGGGCCTGGTGACGGAGGAGAGGCACGGGCTGCACACTGGGCCAGGTCTCATGGCCCCCTGCTCGGGGGAAGCAACCATTATGCCACATCCCCTTCTGGCAGCTGCCTATGGTGCATGACCATATGCATGGGGCGGGCTGAGCCTTGGCTCGCTGCCCGGGGATGGGGGTTGCAAGGCTGTGCTCCTCACAGGCTCCTCACCCAAGTGACCCAGCTGCCCAAATCCCAGCTCCAGTGCCATTGTCCCCCAAGCAAGTGGGAAGGGGGGAGTCATCCAGGCCCCTCCCTTCATCCGGCTCCACTAGAACTTGCTCCTGGGCAACGCCGCTGTTCTTGGCGCTCACAGGCTGCTGGCCCAGCAGCCTGTGGAGCAGCACCAGGCACAGGGCAAAGTGCCCCACGTCTCTGGCTGACCGGTACCCCATCCTCCGCTGTGTCCCGGTTGGCTGCGTCCTAAGCCCAGCGCCAAGCTGCCCCAATGGAACCCGCTGCTGCAGCCCGGCAATCCCTGAGATGTCACAAAGGGGAGGCCCAGCAGCATTTGGAGAGACTGCTAACATGGCCGAGTGGAGGCGGATAGCCCAGGGGGGACGACCACACCTGCCTCTGCATGGTGGTGCCTAGAGACACGCCCCCACTGCATGGCCCACCCAGTCCTCTTTCCATTATTCATGTCCTCAGACCCTCTCCTGTCCCTCAGACTCCCATTCCCCCTTCTCAACCTGGTATCCCAAAGGCACCCTCACTCTCTGCCCCTCCCTCCAGCCTCCTCTGCCTCCTTTCCATTTCCTCTGCCCACAGACACCCCCCTTTTCTGCTTCACAGCACCCCAGCAATGCCACCTTTGCTGCCCCTTCTCTCTAGGCAGCTGCCCAGATTCTGCTATCACAGCACCCGGAGCAGCCCCCCCACAGAAATTCCTATATAAGGGTCTGGTGCTGTTTCTTTGCTAGTTAGATTGCCTGTTTGTGGGAGGGGGCAGGGTATGCATAGGGAAGAAGGAAGCAGAATAGGGTGTATGTGGGGATGGGTGGTGCGGTGAGGGGGATGTAGGAATGGAGGCAGGGGGATGGGCAGTGTGGAAGAAGAGGTGAGATGGATGGATGTGGGTGTAGGAATGGAAGAAGGAGGTGGGGGTAGGGATGAGGTATTAGGGAGGATGGTGGGTGTAGGAATGGAGGAAGGAGGTAGGAATAAGCAGTGTGGAGTGAGGATGGGGAGGGGTTAGGAAGGATGGGTGGGTGTAGGAATGGAGGAGGGCTGTGGGCCATGGAGCTCCAGGATAAGGACTAGTAGCCCAGATTGCCCCACCAGGCTCTCTTCTTGCATGACCCAAATCTTGTTCTCAGTAGGGCGGAGGCAAGTAAAGCTGGGGGCTCCCCCCATGGTTCCATGTCTCTCTGTCACGCCCTGTCTGCATGGAGCATGTCCCAGCCCCACAGCATGTCAGCTGGAAGGGAACATCTGGAGCACTGCTGCCCTGCAAAGACAGGCAGTAACCAGGTGCAGCAAGCAGGGAATTCTCTCCCTACCTGGCCGCTCGAATGTAACCCAGTCCTACACCTTGCTAGGGAGCCAAGTGCCCAGGAGCACCTAGAACGAAGGGGATTTGTTTGGAATTGGACCCTGTTTTACTGACTGTGTTTGGTTTTTGTATACATGAGAGGCCCACAATCCTGCAGAGCACAACCCTTCCTAACAGGTCACTTCTCCATAGCCCTGTGCTAGCTGCCAGGAGAGGCTCCAAACTCTGCATGCAAATGAACTATTTTATTGATGGGTGGAGCAGGAGCGGGAAGGATGCAGGGAGAGGGGAGGGACTAGTTGATGATTGAAGGGCATGAGTGGGAAGATGGGCTGAGAGCGTTCAGATAGAGGGGCCCCATCCAGGGGTGTGGTGGGTGAGAGCGGAGAAGGGTGCGAGTGACTTGGGACCATGGAGAGCGTAGCTGGACTCAGTGCAAGATTAACAGGCTCTCTGGCTGCAAAAGCAGCCAAAGAGAGGGGGGTTGGCAAGTGTAGCAAGCAGGGGATGCAGCCCCCTAGTGTTTTATAAATGCTAAAGCAGTGAGATACATATCTGTTCCCTTAGATTGCCAGGTGAGGAACTTAATAATCTCTTCTTACCTTTGTGGTCTGATCTTTACTGCCATCATCAACAACTATTACTTCATAAGTGAACGCAGGATCTTTTTTCTTAAAAACAAAAATGGAAATTTTGCATTTGGTCCAATCTCTCTCTCACACACACTCCCATATACCTTTTTTCACCCCCTTACTCAAATGAGCAAAACTTCAGCCACCAGAATGCTTTTTTTTGCCCCACAATCTTCTTCCACATTCATATCATAATATACATTTGTACAGTTAGAATCACAGAATACTAGGACTGGAAAGGACCTCGAGAGGTCATCGAGTCCAGTCCGCTGCCCTCATGGCAGGACCCGGTACCGTCTAGACCATCCCTGATAGACATTTATCTAACCTACTCTTAAATATCTCCAGAGATGGAAATCCCCTAACCTCCCTAGGCAATTTATTCCAGTTTTTAACCACCTTGACAGTTAGGAACTTTTTCCTAATGTGCAACCTAAACCTCCTTTGCTGCAGTTTAAGCCCGTTGCTTCTTGTTCTATCCTCAGAGGCCAGGAAGAACAGGTTTTCTCCCTCCTCCTTGTGGCACCCTTTTAGATACCTGAAAACCGCTATCATGTCCCCTCTCAAACTTCTCTTTTCCAAACTAAACAAGCCCAATTCTTTCAGTCTTCCTTTATAGGTCATATTCTCTAGAGACCTTTAATCATTCTTGTTGCTCTTCTCTGGACCTCCTCCAATTTCTCCACATCTTTCTTGAAATGCGGTGCCCAGAACTGGACACAATACTCCCACTGAGGCCTAATCAGTGCAGAGTTGAGCGAAAGAATGACTTCTCGTGTCTTGCTCACAACATACCTGTTAATGCATCCTAGAATCATGTTTGCTTATTTTGCAACAGTGTCACACTGTTGACTCATATGTAGCTTGTGGTCCACTATAACCCCTAGATCCCTTTCTGCCATACTCCTTCCTAGACAATCGCTTCCCATTCTGTATGTGTTGCGTCAATATCATTTTACAAATCTGCTATGATCAGGGCTCGACAAATAGTGTAATCTACTCGCCTGTGGCAAGTAGATTATACCCCGGAAGAGCCGGCGCTGAGCGATCTGCGCATGTGCCGAGCGCAGAACCGTGCGGCTGGCGAGCAGGGCTCGCTGCCGCTTGGCGAGCCCTGGCTATGATGATAAACATCCGTAAAGCAGTATCAATCTGTTATCAGTATGCTATTATAATGCTGCCAGATTACATGACTGCACTATCAGAGGTAGTGTTATTTATTTTTAAAGCTACTATAAAACATTGAAAATCAATATTGTTATGAAGTGAACGTTGAGGCTCTGGGGAGCCCTTAAATTAAAGATCAGAAAGTTCAAACCAGGCAATATTTTCTGAAAATTGCTGCCTTTTAATAAGGTGACTAATTCCTAACAGTGTTAGAGAGAGAAACAGAATTTTAAAAATCTTGTGGGAATAGATAGTCTAACTATATCTTCAGATGACTTTTACTCTCCTATATGTTTATGCTGGATAGGTACCACTTGAATACAACTAACTTCCAAGTGTTATTTCAGTAAAAATTGGTCTTTCGGCATATAGTCTGAAAAAAATCTCATTAAAATTCTGCTTTTCTAACACAGTTAGGGTTGATCACCTGATTATGAGGCAGCCCGGACAGAGCGCTTATCTTTTAATTGGATAATTTTATACTCCTTCTAAGCAGATCAGAGAAATCCAAACAGGCAGTTGGTTTTCATATACTTACAGTGATACTATATTTTAAATGCGAAAGTGAAAGTTTCAAACCTGTCTCTTTTCAAGATAGTCTAAAGCTTCATCCATCATCACAGGCACTGAAAGGAGAAAAAAAAAATTACAAAGCTGCTTTAAACAAAGCATCAATAAAAGCATATTTAAAATATTTCCAAATCCCAAAGAAGTCAGGTCTCCAGATAAAAACAGTTACCTTGAAAATGTGGGAGTGAAAAACCAAAATTCAGTTATGAATTTAATACCAACTCGAATAAAAGTTAGGTTAATTGTATTTTACTCCTAGTGCTGCCACCAAATCATTATCCAGTTTCTAGCATTTTGCAATTCCGTGTGCCCATTTTCCTCTTCCCAGATGGTAAAAGCTTTAACATCTGGCATGTTGGGGAAATGGGGGAGGAGGGGTAAGTCAGTAAGTCAAATTTCAGTGAACAAAGAGGGAGAGGGTTTGGATGCAAGAGGGGTCTCAGTTCTGTGGTGTGGGATTTGGGTGGCTGTCATCTCTTACCTGTAGAGCTGCCTGCCTCTTCCCCCTCCAGTGCTGCTCCCTCTGTATCCGAGGTAGCAGCATTGGGGGCGGGGGCAAGCGGGAGCACTGGCTCCTGAGGATCTGTCTGCCTTCCCATGCTGCTGTCTCTGATTCAAAGGCAGCAGTGCAGGAGGGGAGGTAGGCAGGAGCTGGTAAGTGCTCTTCCGGAGCACCTGCTCCAGTGGAACTGCCTCCCCCCACATGTAAACATGGACCAGCTGAAACTTTACGAAAATAAACACTTTAACATTCCTACTAAATAGTACCAGAATGAGTCAGCTAAGGATAACTGGGCAAATAAGTACAGCAGATTGCCTCAGCAGAAAATGTTAGTATCTGCAAACAGGGTGACCATCTGTGACTCCAATCTGTCCCCATCCTGGATAGAAAAGAGTGCTGAGCATCTGAGAACCCTCCTCCCTCTGCCAAGATCAGGTGGTAGTAAAACTTCCTTTGAGAATAAAAATCTACTAGTTAGCCTGAAAAAAAAAAATTATCCAAGCAATACTACTAAAATCATAATTTTACACTAGTGACCTTGCAAACCATTTTGTACTGTCCAACCTTTTTTTTAAAGTGAGCTAACACAGTGGTTCCCAACCTTTTTTATACTGTGAACTGGCAAACCCATTCACAAACTTTATTTACATATTCATTATGGTAATTAATTTTAAAAGGTCACATGTTATTTTACATCACATTTGTACACACACACTACATATCATTGTAATGATCAGAGTTCGCAGACATCTACAATGCTAAAAAAATTTCTGTAAAAAGAATCTTTTCCTTTTTTATCTTAAGCCATTAACACCTATGCAAACTTTGTTTGAAATGTAATCATGCAAACGTCACAAGCTAGGCCTTTTGTTCTAATACTCAAAAGCAGGCTAAAAGCTTTTAGCACCACTCCATACAGCCTGTCCCAGCCCAGGAGAGAACTCTATATCTGCAGCCCAGCTAGGGCTGCTGTGCTGAGACAGACAGGATTTGACTCTTGCTACCTGCAGTCCAGAGGGAAACAAGTTAAGACACCCCAAACTCCCCTCTATCCCCACCTCAGTGGACAGACACCAGCACTGCCTCCTATTCTCCCACCTACCCCATTCCGTCTGCTGCCTCTTTCCCAGACCAGAAAGCTACAGAAGTGTGCTCGGTTTCCTCCCAGGAAGCTTCAGGCAAATCCAGCTGCTGTAATCAGATCACTGTAATCAAACCTCTCCCCTCCCATACTTACTACGCTCCTCCAAATTCCCCTCTCCTCTCCTCTGGCCCCTTCCCATCCCAGCCAAGTACTTATTTCCTCTCTCTTTCCTCCTTATGTCCCCTTCCCTACCAGCAGGCTTGTTGTCTAGAGCAGGAGCTTCTGCTGTGAGGGAGTGCCCCATCTCTGGGTGGGGCTCAATTAGCAGCTGTATGGTCCTGCTGCTGCGCAGTTTACAGGGAACTTAGATTCCCACCGAGCCAATTATCAAGGCATGGACATGGCCTGCCAGCGTGCTGTGGCCGGGAACCAGTCCACAGACCAGCGTTTGGGAACCACCGAGCTAATGGAAGGCAGCAAAATACATCACTAATGCTACCTATCAGTTGCTAGTACCCTGAATCACTTAGTAAGGTTTCAGGCCAGGATATGTGATTGAGTGTATGTGTACCCAGCTACTAGACACTCAATAGAAATGTTAGAGTTTAATCTAGGGGTGGCCAAACCGTTCCAGACGAAGAGCCACAATAGCAGTGGAGACAGTGTGAAGAGCCGGGGCAAAGTTGTTGAGAAAAAAAAAAAAGCCGCACTGGGGGACAATAGGTGTTAGTACATCCGTCCCAGGGCACGACTTTTTTCTTTTGGTTAACTTTTCCCCAGGTCTTTGCAGCCTGCCCTTTTTTTTGGGGGGGGGGGGGGGGGGGCTCAACAACTTTGCCCTGGCTCTTCATGCTGTCTCCACTGCTATTGTGGCTCACAAAAAAAGCACTGGGAAGGGGTGAGAGGTGGAAACTCTGGGAGGGACTCTGGGTGCAGGAGGAAGTAGAGAAGAGGATGCTGGCTCGGGGGGGAGGGCCTCCAGGCTGGAGAGTGTTGGGGTCAGGTGGAGGGTTGGGGTGCTGAGCAAGCTGCAGGCTTGTCGCTGTGACGGTGCAGGAGTTTGGGCTGGGGTGCATGAGGGGCTCAGGGCAGGGAGGCTGGGAGTATGATGGGCTCAGGACACAGATTTGCAGTGTGTGGATGGTGCAGGAGTGTTGTGGCAGAAGACTGGGGATGTGGGGGTGCAGGAGTTTGGGGATGTGAGGCTCAGGACAGGGGGTTCCAGTGTATGATAGGCTCAGGTTTGGGGCCTGGAGGGGGTGGGGTGCAGGAGTGTTATGATGATGAGGCCAGATGGGGGCTTGATGGCCAGGCTTAATTTTTAAATAAAATATTATGTCAAACACAAAATGTTTCAGCATTGCCTTTATTTATGAGAGGGGCGGGGAACCTGTTTTGAGTCAGGAGTCACTGACCCACAGAAAAGTCAGTTGGGGCCACACAAGTGAGATGCAAAAAAATAACTCCTCCAAAACCCCCCAAGCCTCACTAATGTGGCCCCAACTGTGCTGGTGGGGGCAGGGGACAGGGTGCTGTGGCAGAGTGCTGGGGCAGGGTAGTCGTGGGGGGGGGGGGTGTCTGTCCAGGAGGAGGGGACAGAGACAGCTGGGGCCAGTACCTAGGGATCCCGGGTCTCAGAAAGCGCGCTGGTTGCTCTTCCCCTCCCCTCCCCCAGGCATCCCCCACCACACTCTAACCCAAACTCCCTCCCCTTCCCCAGAGCCAGACACCCCACCCATCCAATCCCCCTTCCCCCCCCCCAGAACCAGGCACACCCCCCCCAACCCAATCCCCCCCCTTCCCCAGAAACACACACACCCCTAACTCAATCCTCCCCCCTCCCCGAGAGCCAGGCACCGGCCCCCCTCTATACCAATCTGCCTCCCCCCAGCTCTAACCTAATTCTTGGGTCCCGGAGGCGGAGCCGCCACTGCAGCCACACACGTCTCCCTCCAGGCGCTGGGGCACGTGCACTGAGGGGCCGGCCGGGATGCTGCACGCACCTGAGCCCAATCCCCCTGCCTTTCCTTCCCTTCCCTTCCCTTCCCCTCCCCCAGACTAGAGCCAGGCATCCCCCCGCGGTCAAACCTAATTCTCGGCTCCCGGAGAGAGCACGTGTGCTGAGCGGCTGGCACACTGTGAGCACCCCCCCCAACCCGTTCCCCTCCCCTTCCCCAGAGCCAGACATCTCCCCTCCCCCACTAACCTTATGCCCAGGTCCCAGAGCTACCGCTGGCACCACCGCCGCACACGGAGCCACTACCGCTGCCTGCACTCAGCAGCCAGCTGCTTGCGCATGCAGGCTGGGATGCTGTGTGAGACCCGGCCTGCACGTGCAGGATATGACATAGTGCGCTAGGGGCTGTAAGCGGAACTGCGCGGGCCGTGAGCATGCATACAGCTCACAGTGGCCTGGCTGTGAGAGCAGCTTACCTGAGTGGTCCCAGGTTCCGTCCCGGTTCCGTCAGGAGCCGCAATTTTTTTCTTGCGACTCGCGAGCTGCGGGTTGGCCTCCCCTGGTTTAATCAGTTAAACTCTGCCTGCTTATGCAGTCACAGCTGTTCTTGCTGAGGGCTCTCCATTAGGAGCCGGCAGGCTCCCAGAAGCCGGCCCCACTCCCAGAGAACCGACTGCCCCTCACACGGCCAGGACTCTGCACTCTAGGGATGCTGGCCCTGCTCCCAGATAGCTGGCTGCTCCCCCACTGCAGGCTCTGCAGTAGGAGTCGGCAGGCTCCAAGCCAACAGGCTCCATCCAGGAATGCACCAGGTCTCAGCAGCCAGCCCCATTCCCAGAGAGTCAGCTGCCCCAGCTGTGGGCTCTACATTAGGAGATGCAGAGCTCACAGCGGGATCCAGCATGTGCCGGGAGCCTGCCAGCTTTTAATGCAGAGCCCCCAATGGGGGCAGCCAGCTCCTCAGGAGTGGGGCTGGTTGCCGGGACCCAGTGCATGTCAGGATGGAGCCTGACAGTTCCTAATACAGAACCTGAAGCGGGCTGTATATCCCCAGGCAAAACAAACAGTTAACTAATAGGAATGTTATCGGTTACATAGCTACCATTTTAAACAATGTTTTACATCCCTAACACTCATGGCTGGTCCATGCCAGCCAGCTGAGGCTCACAGGTCTCTAGCTGCAGGGCTGTTTCATTAAAGCATAGACTTCTGGGGTTGGGATGAAGCCCAGATTCTAAGACCCTGCAGGGTGGGAGGAACCCAGAGCTCAGGCTCCAGACCAAGATGGGAAGTCTACACTACAATAAAACAGTTCTGCAACCCCAACGCTATGAGCCCACGTCAGCTGGCTTTTCACTGAAGTTTAGACATACCCCGAGACAGCACTTATTATTCTTGTGGCCGATCAATTTATAGACAAGGACAAAGACAATACATACATACTCCTTCTGGTGGCTCTTACTGCAGTGAGACAGATAAGACAACAACATGATCTGCAGTGCCAGCAGTAAGTAGACAGCCTCCAGCTTACAACTCTTTCACATCAGAAGGATCTTTATAAGGTAAGGTTAAATGACTTGCCCAAGAACATACAGGAAGTACATGGCAAAGCCAGGAATAGAATCCATCTCTCCTAAACAAGACCATTCTTCCTCCCTTCTGCCTGATTAAAGTCCCTGCTATAAGTTCCAGAGTGCAAAATTCTAAAAACAAACCATACGGATATTTTTACTCCTAACCTCCCATATTGACTTTAAGAGTCACTGAAGACCAGCTTAAAGTGGCTTTTGTAATCTTTCAGCAAACTAGTTAATAAACGTCTACCTTTATTTTACACAATTTTAGTAAAAATTGTTTTTTGCAGAAAGTAGTTTAATTTCTGTCACTAAAAAAGCATATCTAGACTCTATAGTAGCTCTACATGCACAACTCCCATTTACTTGATTGCAACCTGAAAACTTGGTCAGCAAAATGGCTACATAATCTGGCCTGCAATTTTCTGTTGCTGACATTCACCAGCAACACAAAACTTAGTCTGTTTCTAGAAAAGAAACCCAAGAAATACTCTTACACCTGTCTTCCTCGTTGTATGAAGGCACAACAACAGAGAGCTCCTTTGTAGGAGGGTCATGTATGCTTGGTATAGATTCCTTCTTCCCTTCAGCATTTACAAAGAACTTCTCTTCTTCATGTCGATGAAGATTTGGCATTTTTGTGGCAGTTATATGGGCAACAACAGTAATCTGTGATAAAAAACAAACGGTATTTATGACAATGTTGCATTAAGCAAATGCTATATTCATTTTTTGCACAACTACATTTGGTTAGGTGTTCAACTATTCTAATTAACTGAACAAAGGATGATCAATTATATCTGTGGTCTACACTCGAGTAATTTAAAGTCATTTTTATTACACCATCAGGGTCATCCCAAGGAATCACAGGTTCTGGGGCAACCCTCACCCCATGTGTGGAGCCCAAGGCAATCCCCATTGTGCAAGCCCTGCCCCTTCCCTTCCCAAACCCCATAATTTCCTGGGTACCTCCTGTCCATAGGATGGATAGAAGAGCTGCAGGGCCCTCCCCAAAGCACAGAGCCTTGGACAGCTGCCCAGTTCGTCCTATGGATGGGACAGCTCTGACAACCATGGTAAAGTGGGTCCATTGAGGAGTGCTCTTTTATCCGCTGCCCAGATCAAAAAGGAACTTTACCTGTTATGATTTATAGTCTTTATATGGCATTTAGTGATTCCATTTTATCTAGACAGGACATGGCTCAAGGTTCCCAGCAAGTTGCAAATGAAATTTTCAACTAGAAAAGGTCCAAGTGTTTCCAAGATAAAGCACTGGCCCAAGCCACCATAAATTTGACCCAGTGAACATTTTCTAGACCCTGGTGCCCAACAGTTCTAAATCTTGTAGCTATGCCCACTACATTTGTTGATAATTAACTAAAAATCTAGAGCATAGCAAGCATTAGCAGCAACATCTATAATATTAAGCAAGTCCATACAAGAAGCAAATCTTATCACATATAAAACTGATATTAAATAATGCAATTAAGTAACAACTTTTGTTTTCCATTAAAAATACCACACACACACACACACACACACACACAAAACTCACATAACACTACCACTACGAGCAGACTAACTAGAAAGAAATACTGATAAATTAAGAGATAGGCCACCATAATTTGCAGTAATCACAAACTTCAGTAACTGTGGAATTACGGATGTAAGTGGCTAATCAACTATCTGATAAGCAAAAGCTAGTCGACTTGTCGCTTCCGCCCCCTTGCTGTCTCTATCACAAAGAGGCAGCAAGGAGAGGGGGAAAGTAGGTGGTGCTGGAGGGAGCTGGCTTAAAAGCCGGTTCCCCCCAGCTCCATGGGAGGGGGCAGAGGCACAGTCGAAGCGCTTGTACATTTCAAAGTTGGAATACTGCATGGACCCTGGCTCCAGTGCGGAGTCCCGCTGACCCTGGGCTCCACACCGGCGCTTCCATTTTGAAATGCGCAAGAGCCCCCGCTGGAGACTCTTGTACATTTCAAAGCTGGCACTGTGGCATCAGGCCAGCGGGGAGTCCTTTGGGGGCTCTTGTGCATTTCAAAGGCAGAACATGGACATTCTTATCAACTAACCGAACAGTCGATGGAAATCCCATCAACTATTCGATTAGTTAATTAATCAAAATTTAACATCCCTATGGATGTTATCATTTCACATCCCTGTGGAATGAAGTCTTATGGCTTACAAAAGTAAGTGAATAGGGAAAGAGGAGAAAAATGTATCACATTTATAAGTAATATGTTTGCATGTCTTATATATCCTACTTCTGACTCTCCAGAGTGTCTGAAATCTCATGTCAATTGGACACTTCGAAATTGCAAATGAAGCCGGGATTTGAATTTCCTGAACTTCATTTGCATAACTGTCTCTTGGTGCTCTTTCGAAAAAGCGCTATTTCGAAAGGGAAACCGCAGCCTAGACACGGTTCTTTTGAAAATAAAAGCCTTTTTCAAAAGATCCTGTCGAAAGAGGGATGTAGTCTAGACACACCCTCATTTTCATCTTCTTGATTGTAATGAATTTGGGACAGGGACTGTTTACATCTATGTCATATAACAACAAACACACTGCCTGCACTTACTAATGTGTCCTGCTGGTTTCTCTAACACAGCTGCCAAATTCTTTGAACAAAATACAATATTTAAATGAATGTATGGTTCAATTTTTCTTAAAATTGGAAAAGTGTAGTTTTATCCTCAAACTAAATGCTACAATGATTACAGGGAACATAGAGGAGAGCAGCAAAAACGGTAAAAAAAGCTTAGAAATCCTGACCTACAAGTGCAGATAAAAAAAAAACCTGGGCTTGCTTAGTCTTGACAAAAAATGACTCAGGGGCAACCTGATAACAATTTTCAGGACAACTGTTCTGCACAGCCTGTGAAGGACAAAAAGTAGTGGCCCGCAGCAAAGGAGAACTGTTTGATACTAAGAGAAATGGCTTCCAAGGCAGGCTGTGGAATCCCCACCTTGGGCCTTTTTTAAGACCGTGCTGGACACAGGACCTGCCCGTCAGGGACAGTCGAGGGGTTACATGGTCTAGCTTCAGGGAGAAGGGCTGGGCTTGACTCTGTGAGATTGCGTCCAGCCCCACACTGCAGCGGGTATAAGGGCCGGGCTGAGCCTGTGGCCCCAGGCAGTGGCGAAGGCGGAGCTGGCGCTAACGGGACAGCAGCGGGGCTCTGCCCGTTACGCATCCCAGGGAGGCAGAAACAGCCTCCTCCCTTCCCGCCCCAGCGCCCCTCACCCTCGCCGGGGTCCCCGTCCAGCTGCCGGTCGGGGCGCCGGGCTGCTCCCCCCGCGGAAGGGGGCGGGGCCGCGCCCAGCGAGGGGCTCTCAGCTCAGTCGGGGGCCGCCCCGGGAGCGGCGCGATGCCCCTCGGGGGCCGCGGGGCGCCGCACTCACCAGGCTCAGGGCTGCGGCTGCCAAGGCAGCGAGCGCCGCGGCCACGTCAGCCAGAAGCGGCTCCATGCTCCATGCCGGGCGCGTCCTATGGGGCAGCTCCAGCGAGGCGGAAGCGGCTCCCACACGCGGCCCTGACAACAAACCGCTGCGACGAGAGGAGCCGCTGCGCAGAGCGGCCAGGCCCCACAGTGCCCCCTGTCGGGAAACCTCCGCCCCTCCCGGCCGGCATCCTCCCAGGGGACAGATGGGGGAGGGGCACGAAAGCGTGTCGGCCCCCCCCCGCCCCTCCCGGAACCGGAAATAGATCGCGCAGGGGCGGAAGCGACACTATGGCGGCCGGATTCAAGTAAGCGACTGAGCGAAAAAGCTCTTTGGCCTTCGCTATTCGGTGTCCCGCCGGGCCTTGCGCCTTCAGGCACCTCAGCGGGGTGTTCGCGGCGCGGTGGGAGCTGCGGGCCCGGGGCTCTCCCAGCTTCGCCTAAGCTGCTGCCGAGTCGGGCGGTGCCCGGGTGCGGAGGGCTTAGCCTTCATGTGGAGCCCCCTGGCTGTGGATACTCGCCGCACACTCATAACGCGCCGGGCCCCGAGCTCTGCCAGGCCCGAGCCTGGGAACCGATTCCTAGCGACTGAGAGGGGCCGTTCCCCCCGTATCTGCAGCGCCTGCTCTCAATAGCCCGCCTTGGGAGTGGGGGCGGGAACGAAATACACCGCCCCCTCCCCCCGGCCCTCACTTTTCCCTGGCAGAGCATGTCCACCTACCGCTTGTCATCCGTGGTCTTGGAAATCGAGGGCGGGGCACGTGCACTTTTTTGCCTATGACTAATTCTAGTGAGTTCACTGGGGCTCCCCATATTTATAGCACGATGCTTGTGCAAAATTATTTATAGGATTGTAATTGAGGCCCTTACTCTTTATGGTAAAATCAACATTTGGTTTTCCCCTCTTCTTAAACTGACATAATTCTTAGATTTTGTATATTTCATTCTATCTGAATTTATCTAGATTTCAAAACTAAAAACTTAGTTCAACAGCAGTTAAAGCTATTAAGGGTTTGGATCACTAATAGGACTGTGCCTTTTAGCAGCCAGGCAGTGTTAAGGGAGAGACCAACCTTCTACCTCACTATACCCTCTCTCCAAATTATTCACTTTCAGTGCAACATTGCAGTCTGCTACAGAAAAGTTCTTTCAGTTTCAATGAATTACAGAAATACACTATTCTTCCCACATCCCTTAACCTTGCAATGTAACTCAGAACCATAACTGCTGTATCATACTTTTTGCCAAAAAAGTGAGTTTATCATAGCCAGCTAAGGCATTTTGAAATGTGGGTCTCTGTCTATGTTAGAGGAAAAGTCTTGGTGGAAATCATAGCAAGTGTAATCTGTTCCTAATCAAAATGAAGACAACATGTTAGAGTTGCTGGAGTGGAGGAATCCATCTGGGGACAGTTAGAAGGAAACGGGTGTTAAGTGTAAGAACTGGTTGAACAAGGAGTCCCAGGTGTTTGGTAGAGAAAGATTTCTGCATTGATCCAACTATCTTTGCTTCTCTCCTGTGTGTCTGAATCATTAAATGGGGCACAGTAGATTGTATTGCCTGAGCCAGTGAGTCTAGCCCTTATGTCCATGTTAATTGGGGATAGCTCAAGGAATACTGAAAGATTAACATTACCCTTCTGCTTGTAAATTGTCATATATATGTCCGATTTATGTTGGCTTAGAAAATGTAATAAAAGTTCTGAGTTACCTTTTCCATAATTTGTCTTCAAAAACATTAGTTTGAACAAAACTTGAGAGGGCCTTGTGTCAAATATTAACTGTGCTGCAAACAGTGTTGTATCAGTTTCTAATTGTGGAACATTGTGTCTTCTCAGCTTCTCTGTTCTCTGTTTTAGCCCTTGTCTCCACTACCAGGTGGATCCATGCTGCAGCAATAAATCCACCAGTGGTTGATTTAGTGGGTCTAGTGAAGGCCTGCTAAATCAACTGCCAAATGTGCTCCCAGTGATTCTGGTACTCCACTAGAACAAGATGCATAAAATAAATCAATGGGAGAGTTTATCCCATCAAACCAGAATAGTGTAGACACTGCAAGTAGTCGACCTAAAGTATGTCAACTTCAGCTATGTTATTAACATAGCTGGAATTGTGTAACTTAGTTCAACTTTATTGTGATTTGAAAAATTGTGTCATTTTAGGGAGTGTGCAGAAAACAATCTGGAGCATTACATTCTATGTTAAAAATAATGTTGACTTACTAAATTGGTGTATTTAGTAACTTCTGTGAAGAGAAGCATTATTTATTGGTGCTCCAAAGAAACACAGATAGATAGTTATAGGATAAATATAAAATTAAAGAATTAGAGTAAGCTTAAGGCTATGTCTAGACTATGTAGAATTTTCGAAAAAAGATATGCAAATTCCGATCTCACTTTTGAAAGAGGATCTTGGAAAGTGAAAGTAGTCTGGACCTGTTTTTTCCAGGGAAAAAAACCCCTTTTTCAAAAAAACCCTCTTCCTTAAAAAAGGTTTATGCGTTTTTTGCATATCTTCTTTAGAAAAAAAAACTTAGTTTAGACGTGCCCATTGTTGGGGTAAGGAAGGATTGTAAAGAAAGTCAAGTATTGTAAAGAAAGGCCCTGACTAGCAAGTAGAAGGAAGGCCTTGACAATAATAAGTGATAAGGCCAGAAGGAATAAAGTAGGGAGGATGTCTGGTTATTCTGGAGAAGTTTCTACAAAAGGCTCTGACCGATCAGGGTGATGGCAGATTGTCTTTTAAATCAAAGACAATCTGTCTTAAAATGAGTCAACCCACACACCAGTGTAGAAGCCCACGTGAACCTAGGTATAGTGGGGAAAACAGCTGGACAGCAAGGAGGGGAGGAAAGTCCTTGGGAAGACAGGAGGTTGTAAATCTTACTTGAATTAAGATGGGTAGTAAGAGTGAACTGTCTCAGGTTGTTTTTCAGTTGTATTTAGTAATTGGCAATGACATAACTTTTTAAAAAGTTAACATTTAAAAGGTTCTTTGCTAATATCTGTTCGACTACATTGCAGCTGATCAATAAGGGTCTAAGCATCATTGGGCTTAGTCCATTTGTAAGTATACTGATTGTATGTTTATAAAATGTTTTGTTACTGTTTGGCTATAGTAAATGACTTAGTACTTAGACTTTTTAGACATGCTTAGGGCAACTATATGCACTTTTGGGTTTAATTAAGGAATTTATGGTTAAGTTGGGTTTTGATTTCCCATATTAACAATTTCAAATATTATTGATAATTGTAACAGTAATGTGACACTTGCTTTTCTGGTTGACTTTACTTAGCCTTTTACTTTGTAAAACAAATTATGCATATTAATTTTAATGTTTGTGTCTATTTTAGAACTGTGGAACCTTTGGAATATTACAGGCGATTTTTGGTGAGTAAAACTTTATACATAAGTTACATAGACTTAAAATATATATATATTCTTGCACAGCCAGTCTTGTACAGTGCTTCTGCTGCTTCTTTCTTTAAATTATACATAAACTCCAATGGGGTTTTGATTTTCCTGAAAGCCTTTCATAGAAGAAAATCTTTCGGACTCTTCATGGCAGGTACTTTTTATTCTATGGCTGTGATTCTGTGGGCGCTTAGGTATATGCTCACCTTTGCACATATGACTAGTTTCATTGGCCTCGAAGGGACTGCTAGGTGCATAAACTTAGACAGGTGCTTAAGTGAATACAGGATTGTGGTCTTGGGATTTGTAAAGTGCCTTGCACAATAGGAGCCCAATCAGTGTGGTAGATTTTAGGCAATACCAAAATAATATTACTGACAGCGTCCTTGAAAAAGGAAAATTCCAAGACTACGTTATATAGCCCGCATTGAGCTTCCCTTGCACAGAGGCTCCAGGCGGTCAGAGGCTCAATTTCTTATGGTGCCACAAAATTCACAGATTGCCACTTATATAACAATTTACTGATTGCTTTGTCACTGTACAACTGCTATGAAGTATTGTTTTTGTTAGTGAGTGTCCTAAATGAAGAAAAGGCATATAGTACATAGCCTTCAGGTGATTTTTTTCCTTCTGGACTATAAAATTTTTAAAGTAATTTAAGTTTTGGGTCTAAAACCCAGATCAGATTGAATTAGACCAAAAAAGCTCACTAGCACACAAATCTTTGAGTTTATCTTAGTGATCCTGCCATTGCAAATCCCTGTTTGAAAATAAATAAAAACATTATTTTTATATATTCTTGATTGTGTAACACCATCAAAATAAAATTTAACTTGACTTGTTTAATGTTTATATATATAGAAAGAGAACTGCCGACCTGATGGAAGGGAGCTAGGTGAATTCAGAACCACCACTGTCAATATAGGTAAGTGTTCAATATTGGGACATGATAGTGACTGAATCAAATGGAGTATACTTGGAGTCTTTAATGAATGGCTGTTCTGTTTCCACAGAGCTTGAGTTCAGAACTAGTCAGGGGGAGTTTCTATATTTCACTTCAAAGAAGGATAGTTTTAAGCCATCTCTGCATCCTTTCACTCCTAGGTTACCCAGAGAAAACACTCCCTTCTGCAAAGCATAATTTAAACAGCCACAGGCAGCTAAGTTATAGTAGCTTCCTTAACCTGCCTGTGGGCATTGCCCTGAATCTCTGTGGTTCCATTCTGAATGTGTGTCTCCTGCCTTCAGCATTGCTTTTTGGACACCACTATGTCAAGACTTGCATGGGGAATGTAAGAAGGTGCCATTATGGCTTTCACAGTTCCTATGTTGGGGAATTCTTCCTGACCGGATCGGGGTAGTTAGAGCCTTTCTGTTCCGCTTTGGCCATTTTAGATGGAATAAACATAATTTTTCATTTCATACAGCTTTGCCAATTCCTATTCTAGAAAAAATGAATCCTTCAGCACTTGCTAATTAAAAACACAATTAAATAAAATTATTGTATATGTAATTATTCAGAATTAAGATAGCCAAGAAGCAAACAAAAACCAACCAACCTTTGCTGTTTGAAGGGTTATCTGAAATTTTTGCTGGGTAGGTGTGAAAACCCAGATAGGACGTTCCAACATTATGGACTTTTAAACCAGTTTTTTAATCTCATTTTTTAAATAATTAACAAATGAGAAGTCTAAAGACTGAGATTTTGTTAAACACTCTCTTTTCAGGTTCAATTACTACTGCAGATGGTTCTGCCTTGGTGAAGCTGGGAAATACTACTGTAATTTGTGGCATTAAAGCGGTATGTGTACTTTTTTGAGACTGAGAAATAATAGTTAATAGGGTATAGCTCATAAAGTTCCTACTTATTAAGTTGAAATTGATGTGCCTGTCAAATACAAGCACATTTTTTTACAGGCTTTATTTTCAGAAGTGAAGATTATACAAGATGGACCTCCCTCATCTGGCACCCTTGGAACCTGACCGGTCCCGAATGAGGGGATTTGCCAGACCAGGGGAGGTCTCTCACCTCCTGGCTTGTGTTAAACTACCTCCCACCCACGGGGTCAATTCCACTCCACTGCTTCCTGGTCAGCTGTCACTCCCTGGGACGGACCTCTCCAGCAAGTTTCCCTATAAGCTGCACGATTACGTGGGCATACAGAAAAAATTTCCACCCTGCCCACTTCCTATCCGGAGCCGCGTAGCTGTGTGGCTGGTGACAGGTAGCTGCTCTGGTGGCTGGGGCCAGAAGAACTGAATGGTGGGTGGCAGGAGACTGCTCTGGCACCCGGGGCTGGGGAAGCTGCGTGGCAAGCAGCAGAAGACTGCTTCGGCGCTGGGGCTGGAGCTGCCATATGGGAACCCTGGTGGTGCGGGTACCAGGGTCAGTACCAGCAGGGGAGACAGTGGGGCCAAGGATAGCAAGGTCCTGGCACAGAAGCCGGCTGGATGGGGGCAAAGGCACCAGCTATCTGTGGTGGGGGAGGTATCAGGCGCAGGTAAATTCCGGGGTATCAGGAGAGGGCGAGATGCAGGGTTGGACACGGGGTATGTCTAGACTACATGGCTCTGTCGACGGAGCCGTGTAGCTGAGTTTACTAGACATAGGAAAATGAAGCGGAGATTTAAATAATCGCCACTTCATTTACCTCAAAATGGCCGCCGCGCTGTGCCGATCAGCTGTTTGGCGGCACAGCGGGGCAGTCTGGACGCGCCGTGGTCGACAAGGGAAGCCTTTATTGACCACTCCGGTAAACCTCATTTCACGAGGCATAATGGAGCGGTCGACAAAGGCTTCCCTTGTCGACCACGGCGCGTCCAGACTGCTCTGCTGTGCCGCCAAACAGCTGATCGGCATAGCGCGGCGGCCATTTTGATGTAAATGAAGCGGCAATTATTTAAATCGCCGCTTCATTTTCCTGTGTCTAGTAAACTCAGCTACATGGCTCCGTCGACGGAGCCATGTAGGCTAGACATACCCAGGGTGATGGGTGAGGAGAACAGCCAAGTTCGGGGCCAGGCACAGGTCTCTGGGCGATGGAGGAAAGGGGGAAACAGATGAGATGTGGGTCTGGGCACAGGTCTCTGGGCGATGGTGCTTGGGCTGTGGGCCATAGTCCCAGGTACTGTCTCTCTGTGTTTGGAGTGCAGATAGCATGGCCCTGGCATATATACTGGTAGCATATGGGGGAGCAGATTGCAAGGCCAGGCACAACTATAGCGTGTATGGGGGGTAGGCGGTTAGCCAGGCCTATACAGGTATGAGCTGGCTGTGTGTGGTCTGATGGGAGCACAGGCAGTGGGGCATGCAGTGTGTGTTGGAGGCAGGGACGGCAAGCTGGGTGGTTTTCTGGGTGGGTGGGTGGGTGCCAGGGTCATGCACCTTGTTAATTATCCATTTTTAGTATTTTTTCTCGAATAACTATATATAAATATATATAATTTTGTTAGTAACTGGTGGGTGCCACAGTGGTGCACATCTGAACAAGTGCACATGATGTCAATATTGATGCACAAGACAAAACTCACTCTGCTCACAGTTGGGAAATCTTAGAGGGAACACTGCTCTCCAGCTCCCACTGGCCCCGCTGCTGCCAGGGACAGAGCTGTGTGGTCTGGGCCTGAGCTCCCTGGCTGCTGCTGCGGCTGGAGTTTCATGGCTGGGGCCAGAGCTCCACTTTCCTGGCTGGAGCTCCCCGATGCGGCGCTTGCCTCCCCACCCAAACATGGGGCTCCAGGCTGAGTCGCTGGCCCCCCCGCTGAGCTACTACCCCCATGGCCAGATCTCCCTTTACCTGGACTCTGTGGTCCTGCTCGACCACGGATGTTATCAGACCAGAGAGTCCCGGATAAGGGACGTACAAACTGTAGTAGAATTGAACAAATGAATTAGGGTATAGTCGGGAGTGAGTGTGTGTGCGCACATTCTTTACATGTGTAAAGAGTTCTTTGTCTCTTCTTAAAGAGAACAAAGACCTTATTTTTGTGTACTAATTTAGTTTTTGTGATGATTAGTGAGCCTTGATAATGAAACAAATCTTCCAAGGGAGATATTAATAAATGTGTCTGTCATAAATCTAATTGTAATAATCATTAACATAAACTAACAAGTAATTCATTGAAGTGAAGAGATGATCATAAGATGAGTAGCTGGAAAATCTAGCATGGTTTGTAAAAAGCATTTTGGCCAGACAAATCCTTGAGAAATAGGATTTGTAACATTTCAAAAAGTTTTTTCAAACCAGTTTGTAGATACAATCTCCTCCTCCCCCCCTCCCCTTTTTTTTTTACAGGAGTTTGCAGAACCCCCAGCAGAGTCCTCTAATAAGGGATATATTGGTAAGTTTTCGAGCTTTTTCAGTTAAATTAATTGTGTCATTGGGAAGAATTGGGTGCAGTAAAAGTTGAAAACAAATACAATAAATCACATTAAAATTGCATTACGGTGCACAGAAACAGCGTGGGTAGCTGGTTTTTAGAGGTAGGTGACAGGTTAGCTGAGGAGCACTAGTTATGAGATTGAAGGTTTCTAGCAGTAGCATAAGGCAGAGGCGCAGGTGGGATTTGCTCTGCCTTCCCTGTGTTAGAGACCTTCCCAGTCTCTTGGTATGAGTTCCATTCCCGACTGCCAGACTACTAGGAAACAATGGGAGGAGCAAGATATCTGAGGAGACAGGTGAGCTGATGTGTGTTAGGAATGTAAAATGCCAGTTAATCAGTTAACCTTAGGTTTAACCCATTAACTGATTAAGCAGGATCCTGCTCCCCTACCCCTGTGCTTGGGGCTGCGGGTCATGGGCAAGGGGCTGCTCCCAGGTACCTAGTTACCTGTTCCCATCCCTAATGTGTGTAAGCCCTGATCCTGGAAGGTCTCTGCACGCAGACCCTCATTTCCATATAAGGGTTTACATTAGGAAAAGGGGATTTAGTATCTTTCCAAGATGTGATGTCATTGGAGAAAATACTAGATTATGGTCTGTTTTCTGTGATTGTTCTCAAATATTGTTTTACTGCTTTTATGTCAAAAATGCCAAGTTTAGGCATTTAAAAAACGGAATGGGTCCTGCCAGGAAAACCAAACTCTTGAGATGAAAAGCTTAGAGTCGTCATTTAGCTAGTTAGGCATACAAAGAAATTATTTGTGGTTCAAGATCTACATAGGAAGATTACAGATAAAAATTATTTTAATTGTAGCTAAAGGTATAGCTCCATTTCATTTTGTGAATGTACATGCTATTTTATGAAACACTGACTAATAATTGATCTGTACCCCGAATAATATGTAACTTTGTGTAATTTGGAAAGAAAAATCTTGCAGACTTGATTCATATTAATTCACAATCTTGGCTTTCATTTGAAATGCATGAAGAAGTACTAATTAAGAACTTAAAACTGTTGTATGCATTTTTTGTTGTTATAACAGACTGTTTTTGTTTAGTTCATAACTAAATATTTTTGATTTCTAGTTCCCAATGTGGATCTGTCACCCCTCTGTTCATCAAGATTTCGCCCAGGACCTCCTGGGGAAGAGGCTCAGGCAGCTAGCCAGTTCATTGCAGATGTAATTGAAAAGTGAGAAGCACTATAATATAGTTAAATTATAAACACAATTATGGGAAAAATTGTATTTCTCAATGATCTGTGTCATTTTGTTTTAGCTCAGAAATAATAATGAGAGAAGATCTGTGCATAGCAAATGGCAAGGTAAGAAAAGGTTTGGTATTAATGACAATGACTCAGAGTGAAGACGGATAAACACTTGTTAGTAGGTTAAAAGAAAACCGTTGGTCTTTAGGCTCATATTATTGATTTTTGTTAATCTTGATACCTGCACACTCCTTTGGGTTACATCCAGAGTGTAAGGGTGTTACGTGACCTGACTACTGAAATCAATATCCTTGGGTGTATCAACTGTATTTTTGAAAACATCATGCTGTTTGTGCAATTCCTAGAATGCTAAGTACATTCTTATATTGTAGTTTTTGATCCTAGAACTCATTTGCAAGAGCATGTCATTAAACCCAAGAGCTTAGTAAGATGCGAAGAAGGAATGGGTGTTGACACGGGGATCCCGAAAGTACAGAGATAAAATAGTTAATGCAGGAAACAAGTTTTGGAAGGATTTAAACTAGTTCCTTAATAGTAGGGATTAGGATGAGATTGTCACAAGGGGCAAGTTATCCTACATCTGTGCACTGTGAGATTTGTGTTCCTTCTTTGAAGCATCCAGTTCTGAATTCTCTAGGAGACAAGATACTTGAATGGACTGCTGGTCTCATCCAGTATGGGAATCCTGTGCTTGTCATCAGTTTGTATAAAACTGCTTTGTCTCCCCTGCTTTTCCATAGGAATTGACTGTTTTTCTAAAGCACTGGATCTTGCATTTAGTAAAAGCTGTTAGGCCTGACAAGAGGGCACAGTGTGTTGACAGGGCTTCCCCTGTTGGTTTAGCGCAGGGTTGGTACACCCCGGCACATGGTCATCAGGATTCCTTGTTCAGTAAAAACAGTTGTGGTTGAGGGATTCAAGCTCCCTGGCAGTGGTATGCAACCAAGCAGACCATAGTCTTGGGCAGGGCACAGCAAACAGACAATAGCAGTGGAGGCTCAGTCTGTGGCCCATGAGCCATTTAGCTGGAGCAAACAAAAGCAGTTAGTGCTATGACCCTCTGAGTAGGGCAAAGCAAACCATCAGTCTAATGGCAAGTGAGGGGAGGGGTAAGGGAACCCAGGTCCACCCTCTCCATCGGGTTCCAATTTATGAAGCTGTAAATTTCTTATTAAGGGTTCAAGCATTAGCTTGTAACACATTTGCCTCAATCACTTTCTGCCATAAGGTCCATCTTGGGCATTTTCTCAAGCAGCTGCGATTCAGCATTCTCATCAATCTCCACAGTCGGCTGATCATCCATGGTCCTGACAATCTGGAAAGTCAAAGGTCTTGCTGAAGCACATGACCTTCCTCTTCCTCAGTCAGCTCCGACTGACGTGGGCTGCCTCCTTAGTAGGGATGTGAAAATACGTTTAAGTAACTGTGTAACAACTGAAAATTTCAGCAGTTACAAACTGGGGGAGGGGAGCAATTGGCTCCCCAGGAGCCGATGGGCATGGGGAGCCGGCTTTTAAGCCAGCTCCTCCCGCATATCAGGAGCCTGTGTGTAACCGTGAAGGTTAACCACTAAGCGGATGAACCCAGGCTCCTTATATCTGTCCCTTCCACATGGGCAGTGCTTAGCAGGGGGCAAGGAGGCATTTCCTGTGCCCACAGTGATTGGTCAGTCCGCTTGGCCCAATGTGGTTTTGATGCACCTTCTGAAGAGCCCTACCAAGATTCATGACCATGAGAAATGTATCACAGGGCATGAAATCTGGTCTTTTGTGTGCTTTTACTTTGTACTATGCAGATTTTATGGATGAGACCAGTGTTTCCCAAACTGGGGGTCCTGACTCAAAACAGGTGGTGTGGGGGGGAAGGTCACAAGATTATTTTAGGGATCATGGTCTTGCCCTTACTTCTGTGCTGACTTTAAAGCTGGAGAGTGGCAGCTGATAACTGAAGGCCCAGCTCTGCATGCAGAAGCACAGAAGTAAAGGTGGCAATACCATACCATGCCATCGTTACTTGTGTTGCTGCTGGCCGCAGCTTTGTCTTCAGAACTGAGTTCCTGGGGAGCAGCCGCTGTTCTCCAGCTACCCAGCTCTGAAGGCAGGTTATCAGTGCAGAATAATGGGTGGCATTACTGAAATTTCCCCCTCCCCTTACAATAACCTTGTAACTCCCCCTCCTAACAACTCCTTTTTGGGTTAGCACACCTACAATTATAACACCGTGACATTTTACATTTTAAAAGCTGAAATAATGAAAGATTTATCATTTTAAAAATCCTGTGGCTGAAATTGACCAAAATGGACTGTGAATTTGGTAGGGCCATAACCTTGTTATATGGCCAAATTTAACAAAGCTGCAGGGAGGTGTAAAGAATGCCTCTCTGATGTGCCTGCCTGGCTTGCTGCACGCAAGGGTATATTTACCCTTTGGAATTTATTTGTACTTAAGCCATGTCTTCACTAAACAGAAGATGGACGCTGCAACAGTCGATCTTCTGGAGTGCTCCCACCAATGGCTGATACTTCTGCTACTGCAAGGAGTAAGGGAAGCCAACTGGAGTGTTTGCTCCCATCAGCCTCCCGCTGTGGGGATAGCAGGGAACCTCGAAACAAGGTATGTCGACTCCAGCGAGCTAATTAACATAGCTGGAGTTGCGTATCTTAATTCAACGTTCCCTTTTAGTGTAGACCTGGCCTAAGATTTAAAGATGTGTTGTCAGAAGTTATTAGCTAATGTTAACTAAAACTCCAGTGTAAACAATGCACTGTAGATGTTTAAAATGTGCTAAGCTGCTGAAGTTGAACCCCAACTTTCTGGGGTTTTTTGAAAACCTGAAGAATTTCCATGAACATTTTTTGGGAAAAAAACATAAGTTTTACATTTTTCAAAAATATTTGTTTGTGAAAAACACGTACAATTTTCCAACCAGTTTTAAATCTGAGTATCACTTTTCCTAAAGGGATGACTAAACCTTTGTGAATTTCAAGGTGTATTTTGTTTTTCCTTTGATAATGAGGGGTTTTTTGGGTACAGAATAGAAGAGCACCATGTTGCAACTTTGATCCACCTATATTCAGTTCAGATTTTTATATCAGTCATCACTCTATTGTCTTCTTTTTAAAATTAAATTGTAAATGCCTCTGGCCATGTTTAATTGCTGCTCACACTAGTCGACGACAAGCTTTATTTCAGACTGCAGATCCAGTACTCATAAAGGACTGACAGGCTGGATTTGTTTTGTATAGCTCCCGTATAAAAAGTCCCTGTATTCTTTCTGCCCTATCAAATATTAATTGAACTTCTCAACAATAGATTTCTAGTGGAGGCAGAAGTCCTTTTCTTTGTTGGTAAAATACAGTACAGTGGCTGACTACAAATTGCTATTTGGACATAAAATCACTCCTTTCGAAAATTGGCATTTTTATAAAGTGACCATAATGCATATATGTGTGTGATGTTCCTTGCTGCCCTCTAAATGCAATTGCTTCCTTAGCCACTTTTTAGCAATATCAATCCTAATCATCTGGAAATGTGAAAATATATTGACTGTTTTTCACCAGCAACATTAGTATTTTTTTTTTAAATCTGTCTTCCTGGAGTAGATTATCTGGGTAGAGCCCCGCAAATCTGCGGCTATCCACTTTATATCTATGGGTATCCACATTCACGGCTCATCTTTGCGAATATAGATGCAGACATTGTGTATCTGCACAGGGCTCTTCACACGGGAACAGGTTAGGCTTTTGATAAATAGAGCCATCTAAATTGTAGTGCTGAGGGTATGGGGCAGGGAAGATAAAAGGCCACATATTCATCATATTAAAGGATCAGAGGCTGATATTCTACCTTAATGTGTATTACCATTGGCCTGTAATTTGAATTAGTGTGGTACCAGCAGTTCAAAGGAGATACCAAATTTACACATGTAAACTTTGTTTCTTAGCTTGCTTGGGTTCTATACTGTGATCTCATATGTTTGGACTATGATGGAAACATTTTGGATGCCTGCACATTTGCTTTGTTAGCAGCTTTAAAAAATGGTAAGTGTCCTATAACATACAATTGTTAAGCTGATTATATTCATGGAATAAATGTGGTGTTAGAAATCGGAATTATGGTGAACACTCTTGCTGATTTTAATTTCCCAAAACCAGAATATTTCTACAATTAAAACCACAATCTTTTTATTTGTCTACTGAAGCTATAATACAAAGATGGCTCAGATGTGTATAAATGTTATTGAATAGTCTGTGGGCTACCTTATTTACATATGCTTCTTGCTTGTTGTATTCATCTATTATAGGACTGATAGCCGTTCTACTGTACAGCTTAGTTTTTCAAAGCAATGGTATTTGCCTTCAGCATACCAGAATTTGGACACTCCACTATTGATCATAAGTAGAATTATAATATTCAGTACTCATACTTCTAAATGAAGTATTACCTGTTTGTGGTGTTTAATCATTTATTTCGTGTGATACGAACAGGAAAAATCTGTAGAATTTATTAAAATGTTATAACTGAAGAGATCACGAAGCAGGATCACAGAGTGGAGTGAAGTGATCTAGTCACAAGAAAAAGACACACTATTGTGTGGGGTTTTTTAATGCGGTACAGCTAATGTACTTAAAATGAAGAATGTGCCATTCTGGTGTGTGTTTTATTTCCAATTTTGTTTTGTTTACAATTGAAAGTTTTTACTTGACTGACTTAAAACCAAATAATGGTCTCAAAAAGGGTAAGAGTGGCATCTATTATTTATATAGAAAACAGGTGCCCTATGTTGTCTGATTTGGGGCCTGAAGTCAAGAGGAATTGAAGTTGTTCTGCCCCTAGAGATTGCTGTTAACATAGACTAGTTCATAAAGAATCCCTTCAGAGATAAAGTCCAAATTATCTTCAACTAGTTTAATATCATACAATTGATTGGCTTCTTTTCTTTCAGTACAGTTGCCAATGGTTACCATAAATGAAGAAACTGGTTTGGCAGAAGTTAATTTAAAACAGACAAACCCTTTGAATATCAGAAAACATCCAGTTGCCACATCATTTGCTGTATTTGACGAGTAAGTTGGTAACTGATAAATTGTACACTTAAAATTGTTTAATGACTAATGGGGTCAACTCATTGGCACAGCATCTCCTGCTTGTTAGTCAGTTTATGGAGCGAATCAGCTTCTGGCCCATCATTGCCCCTTCTCTATGGTTCTGGATCCATGTCGTTCCCTGGACTGTGGTGTCCTCTTCAGGATGCTGCCCTTTAGCAATACCTGCAACTCCATTCTTGGCCCCTTCTGGGAGTCTCATCTGCCACTGTGGCCCACTGCAATTCCAAAGTCTAGCCTCTTGTCTCAGGAGCAAGCCACATCCTATAAAAGGCCAGGCTGTGCATTGGCTACACGATGTGCAAGGGGGAAGGAGGGAGAGACCTGGGTCCTGGCCTTCTCAGCCCTTGCATCAAAGCCCTTAGCTTGGGAGGTATTAGGCAGGAACTTCTCTCCAGCTTCCTTGAGTCTGCCCAGCACTGCTCTGTTCAAGGTGATGTGCCCTGCGAACCAGCCCTTCCCCTTTATTGGTTAAGACACAACTGCCTATTGCTCTGCTGAGAACTTCCTTATAACAGGTCTGCCCCAACAAGCTGTCTTATTGGCTTCCTATAAGCCTCTCTCTGATGGGAGGGGTATGAGCAGGCTCCCTCTGGCTTGCTTTAACCCTTTGCTTGCCACAGTGGGACAACTGCCCCACTACAACGATATAATCCTGGTGAAAAAGAATTTCCAAGAAATTTTTGTGGCAGTTTCTTCATACAGTTGTCAGTATACCTCAAGGACAAACCAGACCTCAGCTATTATAATCCAGGGGTGATTTTGAACTGTTACATAGTTTTGTATGAACAAATGACTCCCAGAACAAAATGTATGCTAACAAAATTTCCCTACAACCAATGAAATGTACTTGAGAGGGTGTGGTTTCATGTTGTTGTATACTTTTCATCCTAAAGAGCTTTAGTAACACACAGAAATCACTACATCTGCTGCTGAAACACATACCTCTGGCATACTAGATGACCATTTTTCAGTAGCTCATAGCAACAGTCCGCAACAATTTCAGGATAGAAAGTAAAGAATAGCTTATTCTGGCCTTGACAAGATGGAAGGCAATTAGACAACTGTCTGAATTTTGAGTAAGTTAACATCCTTAGACCTAAAAGGATTGCACATTGCCAGTTCTTTATTTTGAAATCTGAGAGACTCCTTATTTGAAATCTTCCTTGTTTATTGGATTTTCACTAGAATCTTGTCAGTAGTTAAAATGGAAGTGTGTAAACTTCTAAATATAAAAACTGCCAAATAAGAAAGGTTCTAAAACTAGCTGCAGAGCAGAGTTGACAGTGTGCTGCATTTCTTTTCAATACTTACAGTAAATGGAAATGTATCTGTTCTCTTAATATCAGTAAAATGCAGGAAGACAGGAGGAAGTTTGATAAGCATGGTGTACAAATACCTAATCAGTAAGAACTCTGGATGAAAAGCATTGTGTGCAAATTAGTAGTAACCCTGGGGGGGGTGTATGTGCCTTGATGGCACAAAAACATCTATCAGGAACTGGAAAAATGAACAACAGGAGAACCTCTTACTCCATTGGAATTCTCTCCTTTGTAGAACAAGTAGATGTTCATGTAGGTTAACCTCATTACTAACAGCCCATGGGCGGTGGAAGAGTATCCTGAGACAGGTGGTTTATGTACCTCAGTTTGAGTTATTCTGTGCACTACTTTGTGAAAGTTCAGGCAACTGCCTTAATTTTATAATGCAAATATGAAATGTGTTACCAAATAATAGAATGCCCTACTTTTAAAAAATTAGTTGAAAGTAACATGTGGAATAAATACATTCCCTTGGCAGAGGGTACTATAGTTAGTAGATAAAATTTAATTATATTTACTTAAAATACTTTTTTTTTTAACAGTTTGGAATCGGGAAATCACACCATTCCCAATGATGATAATTTGCATGGTTATTTATAAACATTTTGCAAGTTCAAAAAAGTTGTGCGGAGGCATAGATGATAAGGCTGTATGTAATGACCATGATTGAGAGAAACTGAATGTTTAGTGGGTTTTAGTAAAAAGTTGAGGTCTTTGTAATCTTGCCCCATTGATGACTCTATGAATTGACTCCTATCAATTTGGGTCTGTATCTGACCATTGGTAGGATAGATTTCTAAACGACTAAACTACTTGATATTAAATAGTTCCAACAATTTTTACTGTGGAATAAAGGATATTTAGCAGAATTTTGTCCATTTTCCCTTTAAGTATTATGATTTTTTGCATTATTTGCTCTGGAAAAAAATAACTTTTGGTCCTGAGATATCAGTAGCTTTTATTGTAAGGGTTTCAGATCGCTTCCTTGATCTGAACAATAGAGTAGATCAAAGTATAAACCTTGATTCTCTTTCATGGAATTCACTAAATATATATGTAAATAAGAAATAGTTTTGTAAGTACATCTACAGCAAACTAGCAATTAGAAATAATAGTGTTTTCCTTTAGTTTAACAGTAAACCAATTTACAGAATGCAGTCCCCACATGAAAAGATTTGTTTTATTATCTGAGAGGTTGTCTCCACTACGCTGGGGATTGATGCTGCAGTGATCGATCCACCAGACATTGAGCTGACACGATAAATCAATCTGAGTGCTCTCCCATTGATGTCGGTACTCCACTAGGACAAGAAGAGTAGCTCGCATCAATGGGAGAGCAGCTCCCGCTGACTATTTGCGTAGCTGAAGTGACATAGATTAGGTCAATGGTGGGGGTTAGTGTAGACTAGGCTTGAGTGTTAGTAAATGTATTAGTGCTGCAAAGTGCAGTTTCCATTTTGCAGCCTATCCCCATTAGGACAGAAATTTTTAAAGCCCCTATTTCATTTCTACGTATAAACCCTCGAACACAATCAACTTTAACACTGAATTTTCAGTAAGGCTACATCTACACTGGTGTGGTCTCTCACAAAAACTCTTTTGCGGAAGAGTTCTTCTGCAAAAACTCTTCCAGAAGAGAGCATCTACACTGGCATGTGCTTTTGCACAAGAGCATCCATGCCAGTGTAGATGCTCTCTTGCGCAAGAAAGCTCTGATGGCCATTTTAACCATAGGGCTTTCTTGTGCAAGAAATTCATGTTGCCTGTCTACACTGGCCTCTTGCACAAGAACAGTTGCGCAAAAGGGCTTATTCCTGAGCGGGAGTGTCAGAGTTCTGGCGCAAGAAGCCCTGATTTCATACATTAGAATGTCAGTTTACTTGCGCAAGAACACGCGGCCAGTGTAGACAGGCAGCAAGTTTTTGCGCAAGAGCGGCCGCTTCTGCGCAAGATCGTGCCAGTGTAGACACAGCCTAAGGGTTTACCTTCTCCATGTTCTTTAAATTAGGGTATCCTGATGATAGAACAGTGGACATTAGTACTCCTAGAAGCATTCAATAAATTCAGTGAAAAATACTTTATTATTAAAATCTTTTTGAAAGTTAGCCTAAATAACCTTGGGCAAATTCATTTTAGATGAACCTTTCCCAATTTCATTGTTTTGCATGTGAAGCTCCAGTAACTTTTATACAAACATCACCCCTCTGGATTCTTTTCTTTTAAAAGCACAATACTCATTGTTGATCCAACTGCAGAAGAGGAGGACCTGGCAACTGGAACTGTAACTATTGTAATGGATGAAGAAGGCAGACTATGTTCAGTTAATAAGCCAGGTATTTTGCAAAATTACTACAAGTTAAATAGGAAGAAAAAATGCTCTCAAAACAAGTAACATTCACCTTTTGATGAATTAGTTCTTGAATATTACTACTGCAGTCATGTTAAAAATAATCTACAGTACACGTTGGACCTCCCTGGTCCTAGCATCCTTAGCTGCCGCCTAGCCTTGCTGCCACTGGGGGCTCCTTGCCCAGCAGCTGCTGGCCCAGGCAGGAATCCTCAGTCCCCATGTTCTCCTGGCTTCCGGCGCTCTTTGGTCCAGCAACATCCATGGCCCTGTCAGACCACAGATGTTGCTTGTCCACAGAGTCCTGGATTTGGAAGGTTCAACCTGTATTGTATTTTGCAAGAGTTGGTGCAAGAAATATCACTGTTCTTTCATAATTTGTAGCCATTTTTGTTGTACAGGATGGAGCTTGAATGTAGACCTTCCATTGTGCTAGTAAGATTTGATATTTATAATCTAAAGTAAAAACAAATTTTCTTAAGGAGAATCACAAATGAGACCACCTTGCCTTAAACAGGGAAGTAATCCCCATGACTGAAAGGCTTTAACATTTCTATTTGATAAACAAAATGGAAAACCAAGGTACTACTTGCAATTTTGTAGTTTTTAACACCTCTCTTTTAGGTGGAAGTGGCTTAACAGCAGCAAAACTTCAAGACTGTATAACCCGGGCAGTTACAAGACACAAAGAAGTGAAGCAGCTGATAGATAAAGTGATAAAAAGTGTAAAATAAATGTACAGCAAAGTCTCTTCAAAATAGATTTGTAAAAATTGTATTTGTTACAGTGTTCACAAACCTTTTATACTAAATAAACAGTTATCGATACTACATTTACAAAGTTCATTTTTTCTAAAATGTTTTATCACCTTTATACTATGTACAGTGCTGCTGAATGGTAAAAAATACAAGGTAAAACATCTGGTTAAAAATACGAAGTGACTTGCAAAAACCAAACCCTATCTTATGAGACGAAATTCCTATTTTTTCATTGGGTTGGCTTCCTGATACAGTTTATACGTATCAGTGTAACTTCAAAAATTCATTTTCCCCATCAGCAATTTAAAACACTGATTTTTGAGCTTCCTTAAAAAATTTTAAAAATCACCTTTGCATTAATTTTTTTAAATATAAAAAAGGGCAAGACTCAGGACTTTGGAGGGGTCGGCGTGCCTCTCTTCCTTTTACTTTTTGACTGGCTGCCTGAATGTTGCTGGTGTTGTAGCTGAGCTGCTTGTGCTGCTGCTGCTGCTGCCATAGCCATTTGATGGTGCAAGAATCGCAACTGCTGCCATGGGGAAGAAAAAAAAGCTTGTTATATTAAATTTAAAGCTACTTTTTACCTCAGGACAGGTAAACAAGATGGGGTAATTAAACTGAGAAGGCACTGGAATGGAATACCACGTACTGGGACGAGGAGTACAGTCAAGCAGCACCAGTGGCACAGAAGCCTGCTAAGGGCATTTTTAACATTTCATAAATATTTCTTTGCCCTCTGTGTCTGTCGCAGTAACTGCAGTAACTCAGCAACTTCAGTAAACATTTTAGTTCAGGTGATATTCAGTATAATACTTAAATTGATATGATTTCTCTATTTAAGTCTCCTCCTCATCCATGCAATATCTTTTTGTCCTAAAAATATTGCCATAATGTACTTCCTAGATGGATAACATGACTAAAGAATGCTTTGCCAGAGCGTCTCTCTTATTTGCTTCAAAATCCTAATGGCACCTGGCTGAGCTTATTTAGTATCGTGCCACAAGCACTCCTTGAATGTTGTCATATCAGGAAAGTGGATGGCTTTTTAATGTATAAAAATAAATTCAGTGCTCCAAGTTGATAGAACAAGAGGTATCCAATCTCTCACTGTTTAGTTTGCCACTCTGCAGCATTTTAAAAATTCCATATGGTATTAGTCTAAAGGGCAGCATTTTTGTTGTTGGAGCTGAGAATTGTATTTTTTTAATGCAATCAGAGCGAAGTTGCTGGATTACTTGTATCTGTTGCTGCTGCTGCTGCAAGGCTTGTTGTTGCTGCTGTAAGGCAGAGGAGAGCTGGAGTCTCTGCTGAGGAAGGCTTTGCCCACGTCTGTTCACGGCAGAGCCAAGCTGAGACAACACTACGAAAAGGAGAAGGGGAAAGCAGGCAGGTCAAAGAGGTTGGGTGGAGGTCATCAGGGGTAGGAAAGGAAGACATAGGAAGAGAGTGTAACAGAAAGGGGATCAGTAGAATTAGTCTCAGAGTACAATCAGAAACCACAGAATAAAGTATACACTGTATAGACACTGTTAGTTGGAACATGCAATTAGATTATGAAGTGCTTGTGGACATGAAACAAATTTCTCATAGTGGACTTTAAAGCACAGTTTAAAGAAATACTCCTTAATGAAGTTTGGTTACGGAAGCTCTGTACAGTTTTGGTAGAAATTGTTTTATGTGATTTAAATTCTATTCAATTTATGGAACTACCACACATAAGACAAGCAGAAAAATGCATGCTTTTAACTTGCAAATCAAATTAAGTGCAGCATCATATATTCCACACACTGTCGTGAAAACTTGATATGTTTTGTTTTAACAGATTAAGGGAAAGGCTTCTATTAAACACCAAACTTCATTCCAGTGTGAAATTTATCATTGTCATTACAAAAAAACAGATGGAAACATTGCAAACACATACTTGCTGCTTGAGGTTGCATAAAGCTCCCTACTCCAGTCAGGTTAATAACAGCGGCTTGCTGGGCAGATAAGGCTTGATCTTGATTTGTTGGACATTGTTCAGCACTCTGGCAAAAATGAGAAGCTTGATACTTATTGTGGAACTTCAGTGTCACTCAATACATGCATTCAAAAGCTCTGCATGAATAGATATGAGTTCTTTTTCCCCATTTTAAAAAATGGATTATATTTTTATAGTGTTAAATATTGACAACTGAGTGACTCTTTAGAGCAGCCATTATGTGCTTTACAATAACTCTTCTATCATTTTGGATTCTATAACCTGTTTTACATAGCTGGGGAATGTTTTCCAGGACTGAAGGATTATCTCTGTTCTTTAACAGAAGTCCCAGGGGATCTCTGGCTGTACCCTGGACAACTACGAGTAATAACTATAGTTCAGATCCAATCAGGTGGTAGCTCATTTCCTCCTAATTCCCCAGGAATCTGTGTAGCACTCAATGGTAGTCCACAGGCAAGAATACTAATCACTGAGCCATATATAAACCTGAAACATCAGGAAAAAAGTGAAATTTATTTGTATCTTCACATTGTGCCATCGTTTAAGTTAATTAAAAAACAAAAACAAAAAAACCCAACCCTGTTATATTCTGAAAGCAGCAAGGAAATCCTAAGAGCACTGGCTTACTGATCACAGAACAAGGTAATTACAAACAACAGATGCAACAGTTGGATTCCAAGTGCCTTAAGAATACATCTACTACAGTGGTCTCCTCTTACACCACCACACACTCTAGCACATAACAGCTTAAAGACCCCTGCAAATGGAAATGAGATTGTCGGAGAACTTTTCTGCCATGCAGGATTCCAGGAAACTGACTTTACCTGGTGAGAGAGACAATTTGGGTGAGATAATATCTTTTATTAGACCAATTTCTGTTGGAGAGAGAGAAGCTTTTAAGCATAAGAAGCTCTTTCCAGGTCTGGGGAAGATACCTCCAGCATCATGCAAAATGTAAGATAGATTGTTTAGCATACGTAGTTAGCACATATTCTAAGGACAGTTCAAGATGGAAAGTCTTGTTATCTTGTAAGCTCAGTGCCAGTCTATGTTCTATGTAGTATTTACATTTATCTTACTGATGATTCTTTCCTATTATTTGAAATAAAATTATTTTAAGACAAACTGAATTAGGTATCTTGGCTGAAGGTGGAGACTAATTAGTACACACAAAAGGCTGCCGCTGGCCGCTCCAGGAAGACTAGAAAAGAGCTGGTAAATAGAATTCAAAAGCAGAGCAGACTGTACGTTTCCTTTCCCAAATTTGCTACATTGTGGGCACAGTCAGAACCAAATACCCTATCAGATATGATTTAAGGGAAGGTCAGGGAACTTAGCATATGAGAATAGACTGAGGTTAGACTGCAACAGAGTTTAGATGTTTCTACGCAGAAATCCTCTATAAAGATTAATTCCTTTCAGACATTTTACTTGCCAACTCAGCTTTCCATCCATTTACAATCATCCAAGATGACAATCTATAACTTAAGAGCCAAATGCAGCCCTACCTTTTATTAGTACAAACATCTCAACTCAACTGAAACTGCTAGGAGGTAAGCCGAGCACTAATGGACAGGACTAGAAAGAAACTTTGGTTAGTCTACAACAGTGGTCTCCAACCTTTATGAGCACAAGATCACTTTTTGAATTTAAGTGCACGCCAAGATCTCTCTCAAATATAAATACCCTTGCCTTACCTCCTTCCCACCCCTTCTCCATGGCCCTGCCCCTGCTCACTCCATCTTCCCTCTCTTGCCCATCCTCACTCACTTTCATCAGGCCGGGGCAGAGGGTTGGGGTGCAGGCTCTGGTCTTTGATTAAGGGATCTGGAGCGTGAGGGGGGCTCTGAGCTGCTCTTGGTGCAAGCAGTTGGGGTGCAAGCTCTGGGATGGTGTTTGGATGCAGGGGTGCTTGGGGCAAGGGGTGTAGGAAGGGGTTCATGACTGGGGTAGGAGTTTGGGATGTGGGCTCCATCTGGGCACTCCTGGTTGATGGTGCAGTGGGGCTAAGGCAGGCTCACCCCTGCCCTGGCCCTGGACCACTCCCTAAAGCAGCCAGCAAACTCCCTCCTAAGTCCTGTTGTGCCCCCTCTCTGCTCGGTGGAGAAAGGATACAGAGTGGGAGAGGGGGCACCTTGACATCAGCACCTCTCCTCTCCCTCCCTTGCCCTGCATAGAAAGCAGAAAGCTCCCAGAGGGAGGGGGCAGCTCCAAGGCAAAGGGCAGGAGACGCACAGCAGTGAGGGGAGGGGCAGCTGAAGTGCCGGCACTTGATAGCCTCTTGGCTGAACTAGTCAGGATCACCTGTCAGAGGCTCCAAGATCTACCAGTAGATTCCGATCTACTGGTTAGTGACCACTGGTCTACAGTAGTGGGTTGCATGAATACTCCTGTAAAGCATCTGGCACAGGTCACAGTGAGAATCAGAACAAGTGACAAACTGGAGCACTATTCTGATGCAGTATAACAGTTCCTATCCAATGGTTCTATGTATGGAGGGGCAAGAACACCCTTCCCTCACATACTGACTGGTTTCTGTCCACATTAGTGCTGCATAATGCAAGGCCAGCTTATGTGCCCTGTCAAAACATCACCACTCCCCACCTTCTCCTTTTTGCAAGGGAACAGAGGAGGCAGGTCTCCAGCTGTAGCTATAACCTATTCTTTTCATGAGACTTCC
Organism: Pelochelys cantorii; assembly: GCA_032595735.1. Taxonomy (NCBI): domain Eukaryota; kingdom Metazoa; phylum Chordata; order Testudines; family Trionychidae; genus Pelochelys; species Pelochelys cantorii. The sequence continues at coordinate 54,785,424 of CM064326.1, forward strand.
TTTCTCCTTAACCTGATTCAGACCTTTTGTGTAAATGCCCATTTACTACATTTTCTGGGGAAAGGGAGACACACCATTTAATCCATGAATTGTAATTGCCACAGAAAACTACAATCTTCCAACTGATCCTGTAACCTTTTGAAGGACTCACAGACATATCTAGATCTTTACAGAGATCCTCCTCACAATTAATAACATATGAGCTGTCTGTTTAGTAAATGCAGTTTTAAATAACATTTTATTAGCCTTGTCTTCATGGAGGACTTAAATACATAAGAAAAAAAATTTTTTTTAAAAGCTTGATTTTAAGATAAGTCATAGAAAAAGTTGTTTACTTAAACTCAAATATGCAATGTTTCCAATACTTCGTAACTAAAAGTCTGCTTACCCAATATGAATGCGAATGTTAAAAAAACAAAATGCTCTTCTGGTCTGAAATGAACAATTTTTAGGCCAAAGAGGAGATACTTCTGACAAAGTTAAAACGAAAGTTAAGGTGGAGTTAATGCAATGGGTCTTTCAGCTTTCATTATATCACATGAATGTTTAATTCAATTTAAGGCTAGTGAATTCATACAAACTTACACACTTGACACGCTACAATAAATGTGCAAGGCATAATATGAACCACCAGATGTCTCTACTATCTTTGTCAGTTCTTTGTTGACTAATACACAATTAAGCAATACAGAAACTGTTAGAAGCAAACCTTAATAATAGTCCTTTCAATAATGTCATAAATACAGGGCTGAAAGGACAGTGGACTGGGCAACAAAACTCATTTTGATATTCCTAGATCTTGCAGAAATTATGAATGACTTTTGCCATCCAAAAATATATCCTTGATATATAATGAACTAGTATTGTTCATGTTCTCTTTCTTTAAACTACTCCAATCAACCACTCCTCACCTGAAAGGTACTATCATTTGGGAGTAAACTATGCAGTTCAACAGCTTTCCAATGAATTTATGCACTCTTGCTGAGACTAATTGGCATACCTGTTCTCCCTGTTGTTGAGGACTAGAGGTTGCAGGCTGCTGGGACTGCTGCTGTGGAGAGAACTGAGAGAGCTGCTGCTGCTGCTGCTGAAGTGGGTTGAAAATAAGTGAACCACCTGGAAGCTGTCACAGATTAAAAACAAAAGACATAATGCAAATTCATTTGCCTGCCATTTTCCAGGGAGAAACTCAAAAAAGATCTAGATATTAAGTTACTAAGTTATTAAGACGACTCTTGCAGATATTTTAAAAATCTATAATAATGAATTTGAATTTATAAATGCTGCCGTTTTTGAAAAGCTCTCATTTTTCAAAAAGAGTCTGCAGAATTTGTAGCCCTAGTATATTATTGTCATTGTTATGGGACAGGTTTCCTTTTGCTTACACCAATTTCAACTGAATTATTCTTGATTTATAATATAATATATATTTTGTGAGAGAGGAGATTCAAGAGCACAATGTAAATACAAGCATTTCACTAGTATCTTCATAATCTCTCTCTTACACACATACACACACAAAATGCAAATATGATGGTTGCACAACTAAACTTTTACATTTCTTGGCTTCCCTGAGAGTTAAGATTCCAAGAGCAAAGTTAAATTAGCACACTAAGTCCTCCATGCTTTCTAATGTATATTTTAAAACAAAGAATGTGCTAGCAAGCTGTACATTTAACCATACAAACATATAAATGTGACTTGTGCATTTATGAACTGCACTGAGTTTAACTGTGCAACCTGTTCATTTACATTTAATTTCTTAGGGCCAGATACTCTGGCTTGCTAAATCCACTATATTCTATGTAAGTGGCACAAAGTGCACTTAAAACAGCTGTCTATGGCCAATAGAGAATTCCCTCCTAGCCAGAGAAATTCTTCTCTGATAGCTGTCTCCTGTGCCAGCTACACTCTATGCTTCTGGCAGAGGGAGATAAAGCAAGCAGCACAGGAGAATTAATCCTACTCAGAATATAAAGTTCCAGAAGGACCTTGCACCACTGGTGTAATTTAGAGCTGCTCTTTTGTAGTTCTAACTTGTGCTGGACCTGATAGCTTCCCCCCACCCTGCATTTGATCAGAGCTTTAATGAAAATAAGAATTTTCCTCCTTGAGTTTTATATTTTGCTTAAATTAGTTATTCAGAGTTTGTCTGGAACAATTTGTTTTTCATAGCTTTTCTATTTCTGATAATAGATTTTGCAAGTTCCTTGTATCAGCAAGTGACCTAGCTGTACATGCATAGCTCATCTTTTTTCAGACTTATACTGATAAATTTACATGGATTTCTATTGCACAGTTAATTTCACAGTTTTCAGACAATCATAACTAAAAGGGGAAACAACTACTTTTTAGTGAAAGGATAAATGCTAAAAAAGGAAGCCTTTATTATGCAATTAGCCACTTGAATTCATATTTCCAAATATCACTATTTCTGCAACTTATTTTATGTCATTCAAGACTGGATGATTTGTTTTTAGTGGAGGAAAAGTGGCCTCAGGTTTCCTGTTTTATAAATTGGTTTTAGTTTTCTTTTGAGACACCTATTATCTTAGCAGAGACCTCTTCTTGTCCTATGCACTTAAATCAAAATAATAAAATGAAACACTTACAATAATTATCATGTCTCTGAACACCTGGCTCACAAAAGCTGGATATCTATGTCACTACTACTCAACACATCTATATAAAATAATGTAAAGAACTATTAATGTGTCCAAGTACATTCATTACCTGTAGTAGATTTAAAGGCCGAAGACCTGAAGCATTTTTTAAACCAAAAGGGCTGCCTGTTAAATTAAAAGTAGGCAACCATTACTCACTTAGATGCACATCATCAAATTAAATACAGTACACCACGCCAATTAGATTATTTTTAAATACTCCAAACTTACAGCATGGCAAGGTTAAGTTTTATATTTAACAGGGTAGTGTTCTCTATAGAACTGAACATTGCATAATTCAGACTTAGCTTAGGAGAACTGACTGATTAGATAGTTCTATCAATATTAAACACAGTATATTGCAAATACTACTATAGGTTCAATTTCTGTAGTCCGGCACACTCTGGTCTGGCAACATCCGGGGTCTGGAATGATTTTAGTTAGCGGGATGTCCACTTATCATGGGGTGTGGCCAAGTTTCCTGCAGTCTCAAAGTTTGTTTATAGTCACCAGTCTTAGTTCTCAATGTTCTGTGCTGTTGTTTAGCTCTAATTTACTCCGCAGTGTCTTCTAATTGCCTCTGGAATTTCCACTACATGCATCTGACGAAGTGGGTCTTTGCCCACAAAAGCTTATGCTCCAATAAATCTGTTAGTCTATAAGGTGCCACAGGACTTCTCATTGTTCTTCCAGATTCAGACTAACATGGCTACCCCTCTGATACTTCAAAGAGCCCTGTAAAGCAGGAGAAGTGTTGGTAATGCTGCTAGACCAGGAGTGGGGAACCTCCAGCCAATAGACTACATGCACTTTATCAGGGTTAGCTGCTGGTGGGCTGCAAGATGGTTTGTTTCCTGAGTATCCACAGGCACAGAGTCCTGCAGCTCCCAGTTGACATGGTTCAACGTTCCCGGCCAATGGGAGCTGTGGGAAGCAGTAGCCTGGCCTGCAGGTTCCCCACCCCTGTGCTAGACAATATTGACCTCCTGTGGTCTGGTAAATTCTTTGGTTCAGCACTGATCAGGTCCCGAGGGTGCCAGACTATAGAAGTTCAACCTGTACTGTGAACTAGATAATGTATGCAGAGAGCATCCTAGCATGTTCTGTAGTTCTTCCTCTATGTTTGCATCCCACACATGGACATGTCTGGAATCCCAACGGAACAGCAGTTCTGACAGCTGCATTAGAGAGAGGAAAATATTGAAATAGTGCAAATTATAATGGCTTTTTTGAAGATCTCAGTCCAAAACAATTTGAGAGGATAAACATCTAACAAACATTAGGTATTTTTCTGCTCTGTTCTGAAAAAGATTGCAGACTAAGAACTTAAATACGTCTCATCAATGAATGCTGAAGTATGCTGATTTCTACAGCAATATTTTATGGCGGTTAAAATGCTAATATATACTTTAAAACACAGTCTAGTAAAAGAATAAGGGTCTGAAACACTGAAACATGGGTCCTCTCCTAAATTCTTCTCTTCTGGTAGTGATGATTTACAGGTCACTTTTGAACTTGCAATGTGACCTACCTCAGAAACTCCTGCTGGGTGACTGAAATGTATAACCAGCTGCATAATACATCTCCCTAACCTAACTCCTGAAGATAACTACTTCAGACACACTCAACCTCAGCTGAACTTAGACTAAGAATGTAGAGATCACCCCCAAATTCTGGTCACTGAGGCCTATGTCCTAAAAGGGATTGAGGTACCCTGGCAATCTGCAACACCATCTCCTTTCAGCTGCCATCTAAACTTGCTTGGCAGTTAAATGTCTACTGTAAAAGTTGCCTAGACATCTAAGTTTCTGCCTCTGGGCACATGTACCTCACCCCATCTGTCTGGACACCTACTGGCAGTGCTTTTTTTGTGATGGTACTGCCTGTTACGCAGTACCGGCACCTCCAGACGCAGTACCAACACCTCCAGTCAGAGCTCAACAACTTTTCCCTGGAGTACCAGCACTTTTTTTTGTTTAACGAAAAAAGCACTGCCTACTGGACACCTCTATGCACCAGTGGGATCCATAAACCAGGAGGAGACAGGCTGGTAAATGCCTATCTTGCCTTTGGGCCTGATCTAAACAAACACAGAACACACCTGTTGGATCAGGCTCGTTTCAAAATATAGCAGCAGTGCAGTTGTGCCTCCTCACTTATAACTTCTAGCACAATAGTTAGAGCACTCACCTGGGGTGTGGGTGGCCTAGATTCATGCTCTCATCTGCCAGCAGGGGAGAAAGGATTTGAACAGGGGTCTCCCACATCTCAGAAGCGAGCGCTAACCACTAAGGTAAGTTATTTTGATGTGGGTTCACCCTCAGTCTCTCTAGTTGGAGCTGTTCTGGATAAACACTCACTGTGCCAGAGAGAGAGCCTAGCAGTAGCACACTTACCCAGGTGCTGGCTAACCCAGAGTCCAATCCCCATGCTCCAATGATTCTATAATTATTTATCTACAATGAAACAGCTTTGACAGGAGAGACTAAGGCAGACCCACAGCAAAAAGTCCCAAAGTCCAGTAGTTAGGGACATGGGAGATCCCGATTCAAATCTTTTCCTCCCATCAGAGAATATCTTATTACCTTTTTATAAAACCATGGTATGCTCATATCTTGAATACTGTGTACAGATGTGGTCGTCTCATCTCAAAAAAGATATATTGGCATTGGAAAAGGTTCAGAAAAGGGCAACAAAAATGATTAAGAGTTTGGAATGGGTCCCATATGAAGAGAGATTAAAAAGACTTGGACTTGGACTTTTCAGCTTAGAAAAGAGAAGACTAAGGGGGGATATGATAGAGGTCTATAAAATCATGACTGGTGTGGGAAAAGTGAATAAGGAAAACTTATTTAATTATTTCTACAATATAAGAATTAGGAGTCACCAAATGAAATTAATAGGTAGCAGGTTTAAAACAGACAAAATTAAGTTTTTCTTCACTCAGTGCACAGTCAACCTGTGGAACTCCTTGCCAGAGGATGTGGTGAAGACGAAGACTTTAACAGGGTTCAAGAAAGAACTAGATACATTCATGGAGATTAGGTCCATCTATGGCTATTATCCAGGATAGGTAGAAATGGCATCCTAACCTCTGTCAGACACTGGGAATGGATGACGGGAGAGGGATTGCTTAAAGATTCCCTGTTCTGTTCACTCCCTCTGGGGCATATGGTATTGGCCACTGTCAGCAGACAGGATACTGGGCTAGATGGACCTTTGGTCTGACCCAGTATGGCCATTCTTATCAGCTGGTGTGGCAACTGAGCTTGGGTTTCCCACATTCTGAATTAGTGTGGTCTCCACCGGGCTAAAACTTATAAGGGAGGCACCACCACCATCTCTTCCTGCCTCTAGGGAAGGGCTTAAAACACATTCCTCTCATTAGCATTTCCCATTGGCTATTTTGGCAGCTCTCCATCTAACATGATGGCTTCTGTGGATCCCTTTCTTAAGCACTTATTTCTCTCCATGGGGAGTCTAGGTACCCAAATGAGCTTTCTGGATACTGGTGGTGTTCTTGTGATTTTTCTGAGCACCTGGGTGTTGCAATGCCTAAACCCCCTGTGGATTCAAACCTGAATGTACACACTATCCATTCACTGGCACATTTCCACTGCTTTCATATTCTACGTTCACTGCAGTTAAAGACTCTTGCTATTTAACATGAGCAGAATGTTTACTCATGATAGCTCTTTAACCAATTCATACTAACCTGCCTGAGAGGCAGACTGCATTGCAGCTGGCAGTGCACTTGGTACCAGACCTCCTGATGGTAAAATGCCACTCAGATTTATACCTGCAGGGGTTATGGCGCCAGTATTACACCCCAGCATAGGGTTTGAGCCACTCATCAGTGTCTGTGCTCCACTATAGAAAAAGAAAGAAAACACATCAAATCCAAGTGGCACACTTGTGTATGAAGAACTAGATTTCTGCTATGCAGTCTCTGACAACACCATTAACAGTTTGCTCCAAATGTGTTCTATTTAAGGTGACTGATCAGAACATTATAGTTATCCTATTTATTAATTCATCACAAACTAACATTAAATGAATGTTACTGTTGAGTGTGAAACATGCCATGTGTTCTCCACAATCCAGACATCAAGGCATCTCAGAAAAACACAGAGGAGTATCAAAGTACCTAGGATTTGAAATGTATAATTCTTTTACTCTAAGCCTGCAGAATTTCTAAACACAAAGATCAATACAACCTTAAACACAGCAGCACTTACAGGACATAAAAAAAAAAAAAGCTTGAGAGCAGGCTCATGTTTTCGTTCAGCAACTTGAAGAAATCTGTTTAATAGATTTGGAATGAGGAGTTGCTGCTGGAGAGTTGTGATGAGCAATTCACACATCTGACATGGTTATGGTGCACTCTGCTTTAAGGAGTCAATAAAAAACTACCTTGATAATAACAGGAATAATTCCACTATTGGCAAAACTGCTTTTAAAAAGTAAGAATAATTTAAGTCTCAGAATGAGTGTAAAAATGCTTAATAAAATAATACGATTATAAGTAAGATACCTATTAAATGGAATATCAGTGTAACAGGTTTAAAACAAACAAAATGAAGTCTTTCTCCACATAACATACAGTCCACCTGTCGAACTCTTCGCCAGAGGAAGTTGTGAAGGCCAAAAATATACAAGGTTCCAAAAAGAACTAGATAAATTCGTAGAGGATAGGTCCATCAATGCTTATTAGCCAGGTTGGGCAGGGATAGTGTCCTCAGCCTGTCTGCCAGAAACCATTGGCAAAAAAGGATGGATCACTTGATGATTACCTGTTCTGCTCATTCCTGCTGGGACACCTAGCACTGGCCACTGTTGAAAGACTGGATAGTGGGCTAAATGGACCTTTGGTCTGACTCAGTATGATTGTTATGTTCTTATTATAAACATTTTACACAGAGTCTTTTACTCACGTGGGCTTTTAGACAGAATTTTGTTTAATTATTTTAATTTGGAATGATCTGCATATCCCATCTCCTTTTTCATAATGATTAATAATAAAGAACAGTCAAGTGGGAAAATTGTAAGAACAAAATCTCAAGAGCTATCATAGGTTTTGTAGCTAGGTAAGCACCTGCTGTTAAACCCTATACATCATCAAATCTCAAAATACACAGATCAGTAGTTCTCATTCAACTTCATCCGCATTCAAATATTGGATTTCTTCTGAGCACCTCACAAAACTGCATAAATGCTGAATTACATCATTAGAGAGTAAAACGATACATTTCCATTGCACATCCTGAATAAGCCCTGACTTAAAGAGCACTGAAAATTTCTGTAAATCAATATAAGGCAGGTTGTTAAGAAACCACTAAAATAAAGTGACTTACCACACAGAGCCCACTACATTGATGAAGTTAAGTCCTGCAGGGTTTGCCATGACCTGGGTAGAGGTGGTTCCTGTAGTAATGGATGTTACCATGGTGGAAAGAGGAATGGTCATTACAGGCAATGCCTGGCTCAGAGACATTTGCTGCTGAGCAAACGGGGTTAACAAAGTGGGCTGAGGGGTGAAGCCTGAATCTTGGGGAGTAGGGGTGGCAGAAGGGGTAATAGGAGTTGAGCTCTGAGCGTCAGAAGGGTGTGGGGTCGATGAAGGGGTGTTGGTTGGAGTAGGAGTAGATGGTTTAGGAGTTCCAGACCCTGCTCATTGAGAAAAATAAAAAGTGCTAGTTTGTTATAAAAGGCCAGTCTTTTTGTAAAATAAGGTTAATGGAATCTTATTTAGCACTGACAATTTGTTCCAGTTTTTTAAACTGCAAGTGTTAATTTCTACACATGACATACGAGTGTTGCTGCACTCGCCCATTATTAAGGATGCAGTATATCACGCAGAAACCTCACTTCCACTTTTACCATAACACAAATTTGTATCTTCCATTAAGTGCTTTTAAAATGCATAGTGCACTAAGTCATGATTCTGTTGGAAATATTTGTAAGTCACTGCAGAACAATTTTTCCTGAGAGACCATTTTAACCCAATTAATATTTTTGGTTAAAATATATAAAAAAAATATAGTCCTTATTAAAGGTCTGTATAACAGCATCATGCTAAGACATGGAAAACAACAGATTGAACAAAGAACAGATAATAGTTTCAGTGATCAAATGGGGTCAATGGTAACCACCTAAATTCTATCCAACAGATATTTAGAACAGTATTTGCCAGATTTCAGTCAAGTCACAAAAGAAATAAAAACTTTTTTGCAGGAGATAATACTGCATCTTTAAAAGTTACTGTGTAATTCCTTCTGCTTAAATGTAGAATGTATTGATACATTTGTCGTGAATGCAGTATGCACAGTTTATCAATAGAAGAAACAAAAACCAGAAAAAGTAAAAAACTCAAAAGCTCTTGAGGTGTTCTCTTTTTTAGCTTTCATGTCCTGCAGAAAGAAAGGAAAGAAATGTAAATGTCCAAAAGCTGCGACGAGAGCTTTACTTACAGTAACAACTGTGTGCAGTAGATTTACATAATCCATACCAGCAACATAAAAAGGTGTGAACAGAACTGTTAGAAAATTTATGAAGTCTTTCTTATGTTTTTCTTTGTGCAAAACAAGAAGGCAGAAAAATTACACCTTTTGAGCTACCCAAAAGATTTTAAACTATTTAAATCAAAAAACAAAAAACCAAAAACCAAAGGGAAAAAAAACCCCAAAAAAACCCCTTATCACTGTGCAGCATACTGAAATGTTCAGTGTGCAATTATTCAGAAAAAGGGAAAACTATGGCTGTGTTTTCTCTCTTTGTACAAATCTATTCACGAAAGGTCTCAAGACACATATTTTAAAAATGGTTTATGATCTATAATTACAATAATCCTGTCACTGTTAATTAAAAAAAAGTCAATCTCAAATGTCACTCATTTTAGAAAATTACATTTTAACACCTTACATTTTGGTGCTATAATCATCATCATCACATTTCTGTAATCAGCAATGATTGGTAAAACAGTGTTGGAGTGTTTTAAAAAATCATCTCATAGTTTATTGTATCACCATCTTGGGACTGATCAGGTTATATACATACACAGAGATACAACTGTACCAGCGCCTATGACATTTAAAAAGAATCAATTCCTTAAATTATGTAAATGCAAATTGGTCTTATATACTCTTACTTTTACACTGGAGGAAAGAACCACACTTTGGAGTCTCATTGTCACATTAGCTACCAGGCTTTTTAAAAAAAAGAGAATCATACTGGTTGCATAAAATGTATTAAAACGTATACACAAAGGGTGCATACATATATATTTATATATATACAGAAAAACAAACACAATTACAGTAAACATAAAATACATACAGTCAACAAGAGACCTGCCTGAAGCTTTGCACAACTTATACAATTTAGAGTACACTATACATTTAAGTTTCACCATTCCACTGGTTAAGTTTATCTCAAGAAGCATTATGCAAAAGCCTAAGATTTAATGGAGAATTTAGTTCGTGACTCACTTTGTGAAGAGCTCGCAGGAGACATGGCAGCTGGAGAAAGCATGCTAACTTGACTAAGATCCATGGACTGTTTCCGAGAAAGACTGGGAGGCTTGGAAGTAGGAGGAGGAGGAGTTGGGGATTTTAGGTGGCCACTTGACTGCTGTGAACTAAAAATATTACCTGAAAAAGCACATTTAACACATGTCAGGGTTCTGTGGAGGAACACTAGTTAGAATATTTTCCATTACATACATCCTTGAACAATACTATTTAACTAGAAGCAGTCAGATCAGTTTTGAAAAATGCTCTCCATAACCTATAGAAATAAAGTTTTTACATTATATTTGAAGTTATTACATTAAGTAATGAAACCTCACACTTCAAAGACAAGGGAAACAGACAGAAGGAGGGAGAGAATAGAAAGCTAAAATGTATTTACCTGAAGAACTATTTCCTGAACTTGAAGGTAATTTGATGGGAGGAGGTCGGTGTTTTACACCCTTCCCCAATACTGAAGACTGGACAGACCCTGATAGACTCTCTGGCTGCTAAGAAGAAACAGAAATTAAAGATATATTAACCCAGTCGGAAATCACATTATACATGCTAGTAGAAATAAGTTACTATTAAATTAAAGCATTTCTATTAGAATTCTGAAGCAAGGTAACTTGCAGGAAGTGGTATACTTTTGTGGGGAACATTAGAAACACAATCTGTGATCTATTTCAGATGCAGTTTTTGCCAAAAGAGATCTACAAACTGGTGGCAAAATGAAAATAAAACAAGTAATGAGAATTATATTGCTTCCTTCCCTATTTTGAATTCATTACTAATGACATTCCAAGAGCAGAAGAATGACAGACATATTATTGAAAGAAAGGAAAACTTGGTCTTACAGATAAATTTAATTTTTTTGTCTGTCAATACTAAGGCACTCAGGATTCAGGGAATAGAATCAGAATATGGGAATAGGAATATAAATACTTGGGTGAAATCCTGGCCCCACTGAAACTGATAAGGAGTTTTTGTCATGCTTGCACCATTATATTTAGAATGAAGGTGTTCTGCTTTTTGTTTTACTAATTATGATCAGAATTTTTTAAAATGAATTAACCCTAACCTTTACAGCTATTCAAATGTGATGATGGTTCGCCAGGGTTAGCTGCTGGTGGGCCACCATTATGTAGTGGACAGGATCTAGACCGCGGGCCAATATTTGCCCACCCTGATCTAGATACATGTAACTATTAGTTCAGATTATCAGACAATCTGTTTCAGAAAAAATAAATTTACAGATAAAAGCTGAGTACTTAAATTTACATGCCTGGAGTATAAATTCAGAATAATAGTAATATTATAAACATACTGTCTGTTCTTTCAGGTTCATGTACATGACAGAACATGAAGACATTATCAAATAAACAACTTCGAAACTCCATTTACTATTTCCATATTTATTTTTACTATTCTTAATAAAATTAGTGCTTGATAGTTACCTCTGTCAGTCTTTTTGACAGGGAGGAAAACTAAGTCAGCCTTCTTTAGTGCCCTAGAAAAAACTCCTGGCTAACTTTAACAATAAAACTTAAACAATAAAATTAACCACATTACTTAAAAATTAAGAGTAATTCCAAAAGTTTTCTTAGCTGAATTATGGTTCCTTTAAAGTTCTTTTCAAGTTGGGCACACATGCTAAGAGCTAAAGCTTAGCTCTTTGTATTTTTCAGACTGTGCAATTCTGTGGCTTCTAAAGGCTATCAAATGCAAGAAACACTATTTTCCTTTTATGTGCTTCTTTCTTTTCCTTTAAAAATCCTTTAAGTTCCTGCTGATGATAAACTTAAATACTTAAGGTTTCTTTTAAACCTTTTCAAACTCCTTTCTTTACTACTCAAGATGATAACTACTTTACATCCAAAGAGGTTAAGATAGTCAAAAAAGGTGATCTACCGCTTCCTTGAACTTAGATCATGGTTTACAAAATGGGACCGTTTTATTTATTTATTTAAAAAGGGATACTATAAGGCAGAATGTAGATACAGGTTGAAACTCCCAAATATGGGACTCTCTGGTCCGGCAGGTCCACAGATGTTGCTGGACAAAAGAGGCCCGGAGGCACAAAGCAGGAGCCAGCCAGAAGAATGCAGGGCTGTGGAGTCCTGGCTGGGCCAGCAAAGGCTAGGCCAGGTGGCAGCTGGGGAACTCCCAGCATCAGTGGGGCCAGGAGGGGGTGAGAAGCCCTACTCCTGCCAGAGAGCCCCTGGCACCAGTAGGACCAGGCGGCGGCCAGGCAGCCCTGGGGAAGCCCCAGCTAGAACAGGACTGGCCCTGCCAGCGGGGCGGGTGGTGGCTGGACGGTCCCAGCTGGGGAACACTCTGGTGTTATCAGGGCCAGGGAATCCCTGAAGTCAACAGGGCCAGGCAGTCAGGGAACCCCAGCTGGGGAACCCCTGGAATCCCTGGCTGCAGTGGGGCTGGGGTGACTGGGTGGCCCATGTCAGAGAACCCTCGCCAGTCGTGGGGCCAGCTGGCAGCAGGTTAACCTGGGTTGGGGAGCCCTCAGCAGCAGTATGCTGGTGGCTTCCAAGCAGGGCTGCCGGTGTCCAGGTGGCTCCAGCAGGAGAATCCGGGGAAACCCCAACAGCTGTGAGGAGAAGCCCCAGCCTTGGGATCCTGGGAGTGGGGTAGCCAGTAGGGGAGTACTGACCTCCCTTTGTACAGCAAACTCCCCTTGTTTGGGACCAGGGAGATCCAACCCGTAATCAGGAGGAAAGGAGAAACAAAGCAGCAAATGCTAGCTGAGGTAGAAAAAGAACTAGAACAGTGGGATCAATCTAAAATGCAGAAACACCACAACATATACACTGATGGGTCCATCAGCACCAATCTTTCAGCTATGGGAATTCCTGCCAGACATGCACAGAGGAACACAGGGGTGGGAAAGTCAGAGTCTGTGGACTGGATCCAGCCTGCCAAGCCGTTTGATTCAGTCCATGGCTGCCCAGCTGCTATCCTGCTCCCAGGCCAATCGAGACCGGGCAACAGGGGAGCACGCAAAGTCTCCTCCCCCAGCGAGGGGTGGGTCGCATGGCACAAAAGGGAAACCTTAGCTGTTCAAAACGGCTGGCAGTTCCCTCTAGGCACCACGCTCCTGGCAGGGTTGGGCGGGGTGGCGAGAGACTTTGCGCGTACCCCTGCCCCCAGGCTCTCATTGGCCTGGGGGCAGGGTGAGCACGTGAAGTCTCCTTCCCCTGCCAAGAGTGCGTTGTGCCTAGAGGGAATCACCAGCCATTTTGAACAGCTGGTGGGTCCCTCTAGATGCCACCTGCCCCTGGCAGGGCAGGGACACAGGGCAAAGATTTCGGTTTTTTAGGCTCATGATAGTCTTTAGTAGTAGACATCAGGTGGATGACAGCATTATGGCATAAGAAAGAATAATTTTGTTTCATTATCACTGAAACAGGTGCTGGGTAACTTTAGCTGTCTCCAACTCTGCACACAGAAGTTTCTTCCACAAACTGCATGAATACTTGATATGTGTGGCTTTCAATCCCAGTGGTTATACAAATCACTACTTGGCCACAAAATCTACTAAAAAGGGAAGTAAAAATAGGGATTTAAATTTCTAGCACCACAGAATACAAGCATTTCCAGTTAAATATAAAGCATTCTTTCTTGTGTGTCCACTTCAGTTGGCATCTGCTGTCACTCAACTAATAATGTGTTGCACACTCCCCCGCCCCCAGGCCCTGATCAACATAGGGGTGCGGGAGCATGTGAAATCTAGAGGGAGTAGTCCAAGGCTCTGCCCCTTCACAGGGGTGGCCTGCAACCACTGCCAAAATTCATGAAGTGGCCCCCTTACAAAAATTATTGCCCACCCCAGCCTAAGAGCATGCAGTCCTTAAAGAGATGTTGTCATTTTGAAATCTCATTAAAAAAAGTCAAAACCATTTTTATGAAGAGTTGATAGTTCATGCACTGTGCCTGCCTCTAACTCCTCTTGTCAATTTTTAGACTGGTTTTAGAACAGTATTTTCCTATCTTTAAAAATTCTTTTCTGTTCTACTGCTGTATGAAAGACCTAGATAAACTGAGAAAATGGACTACAGCAAAACACTGAAACTGATTATTCATAGCATTGTCAAAGACACGACTTTTTAAAAAATGAAAAAGCTGAGAAAAGTATTTATCTAATCACTTCCATTACCAACTTGTAACAATAGTAGGTGGAAAAAATTCACAGATGTTTGTCCTTTGAGACCCTTTAGAAAACAGCAATTACTCAATAACCAATTGTAAATGTAAGAAAGAAACATTGAACAAACTTACTTCCATTTCCTTCCCTGGTGAAAGATGACTTAGGTTGACTGATCCACCTGAATTATGAATCATCTTCACTGGACATTTAGCTTCACTTTGAACTAGTTCCTGGTACTGGTTCACTACCCTGAAATACACCACTAAAGACTTCAACACAGGATTAGAAAAAGCATTAACAATTTTGAACTATTTTTAACAACGCGCTATTTCTCCTAGATGTAGATTAACCTTATTACTCTTTGCCTACTTATTACTGTTTCACTTTTCTGAAATACAAATTGCAATTCAAAGTATAATTTAAACGTCAATAAACTAATCTGCAACATAACATTATATAGAAACAATAAATAGAGACAGTTGATGCCACAATATTTTAATTTTTCTGTCAGTTTGAAAAATATATCTACTTGTGTAGACCAGTGGTTCTCAGCCGGTTGGTGTGATCCTGAGTGTAATCATCAAAGGCAATCACGGCTGTTGTGAGGCACTGAAAATCCCATTACACTCTAATGCACAGAACATTTTTCTCCAGCACTCCCATGATATTCTTACCCCTTAAACTCAAGTATTCTATCAGCTATTTGGAATACAAGTAAGATTATACAGGCTCATCTTTGTTAGATTTTGCACTCCTGCTTTTATAAGAAGTGCAAAGAGGTTGTGAAATTTTCTGATGTTGAATTAGGAGTTGCCATCCTGAAAAGGTTGAGAAATATCAGCTGCAGAAATCCACTGAGTACGTGAGAAATCTACTTAATATTTCATAATGAACCACAGCAAATAACCATAAACTTCCTATAACTAAAATCTATACTGTAGTCCTGAATTACTAATGGCAGGCTACCTAAAAGTTGGCTGTAATTGCCTCTAGATCAGGGCACCTCTATATTTTTCTGCACGGTCGCTGGTACTGGTGATCACCGTTCCCAGCCAATGGAAATGGTGGGAAGTGGCATGGACCAGGATGCTGCTTCCTGCAGCTCCCATTGGCTGGGGTAGGGAATGACTATTTTTCCTCTTGGTCTAGCTAGGAGTCATAGAATACTTTGCATAATGCTAAATCAATATTGCCTGAATAAAATTTTTTTCGCTGATTTATTGAAGAAGTTTTACACTAAAGTTAAAATTCAAAAGAACAACTCTACAGAAATACCCAATAGCAAATGTACTTGTACAATGTCTCAAGACCAAAATCTTTTGAATGTTCTCACCAGACTATCACTGAAGGGTGCACCAAAAGGCATAATATGGTCTTCAGAATTTAGGAGAAAATTGGACAGTTACGTGCAATTACTCTCCCCACAGTCCCTTCCTACAAATATAATGAGCAAGAGATGCTACATTTCTAGTCTTGTTGCAGTTCTCGAGTATTTCTATTTAATAGCCATGTGACACCTGTCCAGGCCATTACTTCCATGGTAACAAAGGTCAGGTACATTATGGCTGAAAGGGAAAAATTCATGCTGTAAAAAATAAGAAACAACTTACCTTTCAGCATCAGTCTTGGAGCCAATAAGGAACCTAAAATGTAAAACACAAAACAATGTGATTACTATTGTTGGAATTCAAGAGCACTCCTCAAAGATCACAATTCTGAAAAAACAGCAAAGAAACCACACTTTTTTGGAATAGGACTCAATGCTCCCAAATAATTGACAAGAACAATTAAGAGTTAAGCCTTACTTGGTGAGATGGAGACTGCTGAAAGAATGAAACTCTAATCTTGCTTGATAATCACTAATCTACCATATATTTGAGAGAGAGAGAGAGAGAGAGAGAGAGAGTGGGGGGGGGAGGGGAGGAAGAACTCCTAAATGGTAAGAGCTAAGACCACCACATTTGGTGCGCAGCTTCCTGTGTGCCTGGAATGCAACTATTTCTCATAAAATGGAAAAAGAGCGGTCTGATAGCAGGGGCAGTTACACTGTATTATGACCACAGAGGAGCAGCAAGGGGCCAGAAATGGGGACCAAGACAGCTATAACCCCATTGTGACAGCAGGGTGCTGGGGAGGAGCAAGGGATGGCTATCTACTGAAAGAGTTTGTCTGTGTGTCTGTCTGTCACCCAGCAAGGGACATGCACCCCCTCCCCTGGCTGTGTCTGCTGAAGCTATAGAAGCCACAGACAGGCATTTCTCACCTGGCCCCAAGCTGCTGTGGTAAGAGAGGGCTGTGGTTGTCCTCTCTCCCTGGGGAAAGTTGCTAGCGGGCCTGCAATGCTTTATTTACCTAAAGAGCCTGTAGCCACAGAGCTTCGCAGCTCCCATTGGCTCTGGTTCACTGTTTCCAGCCTAAGGGAGCCGCGGAACTAATGGAAGCAAGAGGCTCTATGGCTACAGACCCTTTAGGTAGTAGTGTGGTCCTACTAGCGGTTTTCCTAAAGTGGACCTGTGGCCCACTTTGAGGAACGCTGCTCTTGTACAGTATATTTAGAGGGACACAATCATGGTTGACAAGGATTTAGGGTTTTATTGTGATACCATCCCTTTAAGAGTGAATCTACACCAATATAAAAGGCAAAATACCAATTGCACAGTCGTACAATCAGGAAGTGGCAGTCTATTACAGTTCCTATGCTTTTAAAAGTAGCATTTCATATTCTTTGTATTAAGTACCATGGCATTATACATTTGGTTTAATATTTAGTAAATAAATGTAATAATTTGCTCATATAAGGGGAAAAAAAAGAAAAACCTCCAGCAATTAGATATTGTTAAGAAAGAAGGATTCAGTTTGAAATAAATATATTTTAAAAACAGAACATGAAATCTGTTTCACTAATGTCATTTTAATGTAATGCCCATGCCCCTTAAAGGAAATTTTCTGGTCCAATTCAGACCAATTTAGGATATTAGGATGGAAATTATAAACAATAAAAGTCGAGGATTACAGATCTCCCAGGCTTTTCCCAGTAATCTACTACTACTTCTCTCTTTGTACAATTTACCTGGGAAACATGACCGATCTAATGGTTCTTCTGGCTCATGCAGATTCATGATGTGGAGGGGATTCACATGCAACTGAAGTTTAATTTGGGTGTACATCAAGAAACACCGAAGAACAATATATTAAAAGGAATGTTATCCTGATCTCTCTCATTATTTAACTTGCCCAACCATGTTTTTTCACAAGAGGTAACACT
Source organism: Pelochelys cantorii (assembly GCA_032595735.1). NCBI lineage: Eukaryota > Metazoa > Chordata > Testudines > Trionychidae > Pelochelys > Pelochelys cantorii. The sequence goes on from CM064326.1 coordinate 54,803,022, forward strand.
ATATATATATATATATTTCTTGTTTGTAATTCACTACATACATTTTATATAATCCATTCAGATTTTAAATTTGCAATAGTTGTTAGGATAATCTCATGGATTCAAAAAAGCAAGCTACTAAATAGGTGATTTTTTTTTTGATCCCTGACTTTTGAGGCTGGAATTTTCAAATAGAGCCAAAGAAATTTAGGGAACCAAATACCAATAAGTTCTTAAAACTGTACATCTGGACTGGCATTTTCAAAGGAGTCAGTTTCAATCAAAAACTTAAGGAAGTGCCTTAGAAAATCCCAGTTCCTGTGCACAACCTTAAGTGACTTTTTAAGATTAGTATAGAGCGCTAGAAAATAAATAGACAAATATCAAGAAAAGTGTTAAAAATAACTAAAACTTAGCAGTATGAAATGGTTAAAATTCAAAAGCAATAGAGCATGATTAAACACTAGGTAACATTACAAAATAGTGGCAGTTAATAAAACCTGATCATGCTAACTGGTTTGTACTCTGTATCCCATGGAAATTAATGAAAGTCTGAGCAGGTGCAGGGTCAAGCATCCAGAACACCTTGCAAGACTGGGGCCTAAAATAAGAACTAACAATGAATTAGGGATATTAAGGATTACTTCACTATCTAGAATAAGCAAATGCTTATCAGATAGTCGACAGGATAGTCAATTATCGCTTCCCCCACTCCTTGCTGCCTCTATCAAATAGATAGAGGCAGCAAGGAGGGGAGACCCAGGCTCCATGTGGCGCTGCCGCTTTGAAACAGAGTCCCCAGCTGACCTCGGGCTCCATGCAGTGCTGCCCCTTTGAAACACCGTGGTGGCATTTCAAGGCGGCAGCGCTGCGCGGAGTCTGGGATCAGCTGTGTGGTGCTACCCCTTTGAAACTCTGCTGCAGCATTTCAAAGCGGCAGCCCACATGGAGCCCAGGGTCAGCTGGGGACTCCCCAGCTGATCCCGGGCTCCATGCAGTGCTGCCCCTTTGAAACATACAGTGCCGCTCTATTGACTAATCGAATAGTCAATGCAAAAATTAGTCAGTACTTACAAAAATTACACAGTACTTTACAGCTGTCCATTTATCTATTCATTGTAAAGATGCTGACAGCTATATATAGTCTCTATATTTTTTAAAAACAGAATTAAGAACATATGTATCAGTTATCATATTTGTTTGTGTTATATATTTCCCCCAATCTTTGTTTTTTTGTCTTTTTGGATTGTAAATTCTTAGGATAAAAGATTGTGTCCCTTCCTAAATGTTTCTACTGTGCCAGACACATTTTCAGCACTACCATAATGTACAGATTTAAAACAGTAACACCCTTGGAAATGTGTCATGGAAATATCTTCAATTGTCCCTCCAAATTGAGATTTTGTTACAGTATAACTTTAATGTGGGAATATATAAGATTCTTGTGGTTGTATCTGATCATTACACAATTTGCTGCTTTACTTTTTAAGATGACAATGGCACATGTGGGGTTAGATATTTCTAAATTCCTGAAATGAAATCTAGTTTTCTAATGTAACTAGGTACATTTGACAGCTTGACTTAAACAGGTAAACACTCCTGAGTTTCTCTCAATTATCACATAACTAGAAGATTTACCTGGCATTGCTCGGGCCCTTAACTCAATTTTAGTTTTTCTGCATTTAAATCATTGCTCTGAGATGGAGCAAGGGATGAGGGATTCAGTATGCAGACTTCCTCAGGGAGAGAGGACTACCCCAGCCCTCTCTCACCGCAGCAGCTTGGGGCCAGGCAAGAAGTGCTTCTAGCTGTAGCAGACACAGCCATGGGAGGGGTACAAGTCCTCCAGGTGGGGCAGGTCCAAGTTTGTCTGTCCTCTGCACTCCTCAGCCAGAGAGAAGAATGCAGCAAACTGTGTATTTTCCCCTCACTCACTGATGAAGGGAACAGCCAGCAATGGGGGGAGGGGAATACTTGAGCCTCCCACCTCCCCAGGCACCCTTTAGGGAAGACTGGAGGGGCTGAAGACTGGGGAAGTCTTGGACAGAATAGGGGCCAGTCTCCTTCTCCTGCCTGGTGATTCTGGTGCTTTTCTCTATGGCTTTATGAGAAGGCACATCCCATTTCCCTGGCACAACCAAACTCTTACCTTGCTTTAAGTTACGATTTGGCGGTCCTAGCTCTTACCATTTGGGAGGAGTTCTTGAACAAACAAACAAACAGATGCACAGACAGATGCACAGACACAGGTATAGACAGACTCTCTCAAATATATAGTAGATAAACTTTTTAAATTAGTAAACAGTGAAGTGGCAAAGTGAGGCGGCAAAATTTGCAGATAACACTAAACAGCTCAAGATAGTTAAGACCAAAGCAGACTGTGAAGAGCTTCAAAAAGCTCTCACAAAACTACGTGGCTGGGCAACAAAATGGCAAATGAAATTTAATGTTGGTAAATGTAAAATAATGCACATTGGAAAGAATAATCTCAACTATACATACAATATGATGGGAACTAATTTAGCTGCAACTACTCAAGAGAGAGATCTTGGAGTCATTGTGGATAGTTCTCTGAAAACATCCATTCAATGTGCAGTGGCAGTCAAAAAAAGCAAACAAAATGTTAGGGATCTTTAAAAAAGAGATAGAGAATATCTAATTGCCTCTATATAAAACCATGGTTCACCCACATCTTGAACACTGCATACAGATGTAGTCACCTCATCTCAAAAAAGATATATTGGCACTGGAAAAGGTTCAGAAAAGGGCAACAAAAATGATTAAGAATTTGGAATGGGTCCCATATGAAGAGAGATTAAAAAGACTTGGACTTTTCAGCCTAGAAAAAGGGAGACTAAGGGGGAATATGACAGAGGTCTATAAAATCATGACTGGTGTGGAAAAAGTGAATTAGGAAAAGTTATTTACTTGTTCCCATAACATAAGAACTAGGGGTCAACAAATGAAATTATTAGGTAACAGGTTTAAAACAAACAAAAGGAAGTGTTTCTTCACACAGTGCATGGTTGGCCTGTGGAACTCCTTGCCAAAGGAGGTTGTGAAGACCAGGACTTTAACAGGGTTCAAGAAAGAACTAGATACATTCATGGAGATTAGGTTTGTCAATGGCTATTAGCGAGGATAGGTAGGAATGGTGTCCCTAGCCTCTGTCAGAGGCTGGGAATGGGTGACTGGAGAGGGTTTGCTTGAAGATTCCCTGTTCTGTTCACTCCTTCTGGGGCATGTAGCGTTGGCCACTGTCAGAAGACAGAACACTGGGCTAGATGGACCTCTGCTCTGACCCAGTATGGCTGTCCTTATATTCTAAATACACATGCTACTTACTGTGATGGAGTTACTGGGCTGTCATTCTCCTCACTGCCTTTGAATGTCTGTATTTTACCATAGTACAGTGGATTACCGAGAGATTGAAAAATGGTCAGTTTTGTTTTCTGAAGCTGATTTCCAACTTCACATTCAAACACATAATCATCTCTCATCTCCTGAAAGACAGAATGACAATATATACTGAATCTTTTAAAAAACAATTCAACAGAAAAGGTTGATCAATATATGTTAGAAGTCTACAAAATACAAATTGCAATTAACACAATCTAGTAGCCCCTAAATGTCACTCTGTTCAGTGGGAATGGAAAATGATTTCCAGAAGAAATTCGCTAATAGAATGGGAGAGATAAATAAGTTACTTAAAAATAAGAATACAGAGGACCCTTAATTACTTATGATAGATTTTGGAAGTGCAGAGAGAAGAAACGCAACTAAAAGGATATACACAAGGTGGGAGAGGGAATATCTTTTATTAGACCAATGGTAAATTTATTATCTCACACACCTTGTCTCTGATAACCTGGGGCAAACATAGCTACAATATTGCAAACATCTAAAAGTAGTTATATATACACAACACAGAACAATAGTTGAATAGCATGCCATAGGGATGAAAATTAGTTACTGAAAAAAGTATACAGCCAAGTTGTTAGTTTTTGGTAACATGAAGTAACCTGCAAGGACAAAAAGATGGAGGCAGAAGACAAAGAAGGCACAATGTGTCAACTGTTCCAGTATGAAGAGTCCATAGACAGATTTCTAATTAATGTAAGCACTTTCTTTTGTATTAGAGAACAGCCCTGTGTACAAACTGACCCCTGTCATCCTGACTAACCTTATAATTCTATGACCCGCTCCTTTCCAGAATCTATTGCAAGAATTATTACTGTAGGAGGTCTCCTGACTCACCTATCACATGAGGATTAAAAACAAAACAAAGGTTTGTTGAAACAAAGAAATAAAGAAATAAAAGAAACAAAGAAAAGACCACTTCCTGTAAATTATTCCATTTTCGTAATCACAGCAGTAGCAGCAGACTGCCCAAGAATTTCAAGAAGCTTCCGAGTGTCCTGCTATTATACAGAGAAATTACAGCACATTGGCTAGCTAATATGGTAGGCAGTGTGGGCAAAGCCAAAATTCCAGTGTATTATACTCACACTACAAGTGAGGTTAAAGACTGAAATTTAAGAGTAAATTATTTTTACTATTTTGTATGCCAATGAATAATAAATTCTACAAGAACAACAAGAAGTCCTGTGGCACCTTATAGACTAACAGATTTATTGGAGCATAAGCTTTCGTGGGCAAAGACCCACTTAGTCAGATGCAAGTGGGTCTTTGCCCACAAAAGCTTATGCTCCAATAAATCTGTTAGTCTATAAGGTGCCACAGGACTTCTCATTGTTCTTGCAGATTCAGACTAACACGGCTATCTCTCTGATACTTAATAAATTCTAGATATTCTTTTAGCTTGATAATCATACCAATGCACCCATGTGTGAAATTACACTTCCCCATAACAATCTCCCTTCCAAACTTTTATAAAAGACTAGATTATAGAAAAAAAAATTTCTTTATGATCCTATTGAAAGAAGCATCATCTTAAATAAAGGGAGAAAAGGTTGGCCAAAAGTCTAAATTACTCACATGTGCTGGCCAGACAGTAGGTTGAGAGTCATCAGGTTTGATAGACTTTTCCACTTTGGCATATTTTTCCACCTTAAAAGAAAAAGCAGGTGTCAGAATATAAAGCAGTTGAAAAAAGTGTAGCAATGACAACGATTTTATACATCTGTTACTTTGTTCCAATGCTTTTAGTGAAGAATTCTCATAATCTTTAAACTTTAAATAGATTTAGCAGAGCCTTATCTAGCCATGAAAAATCTACTGGCTAAGAGTGTGGCTCACATTATGCTATCCCATCACACTGAGAGTGAAGCAACTGCATTCTAGCAGCTGTTCACAAAGGCTCTGTGCCCAAGCCGAGCACAATGTCCCAGAAAGGGCCATCATAACTCACTGCTTTCATAGTAATCTTCCTGCTCGATACACAAAATGCTGTGTAAATACAAACTGCAATTAGCACAATCTAGTAGTCCCTACATGTCACTGCTCAGCAGGAATGCAAAATGATTTCCAGAAGAAAGAAGTTAAATTTTTACTGGCCTAAATGTGGTTAGAAACCTGAACTTACATCAACTTCAGAAGGTACAGTCAAGTAGCAAGGATTCTGTTTCCACATATCTACACACTGAAAGACGGAGGGGAAATACAAAACAATGTGAATATCTGTATACTAATGATTAAGAATAAACAAACAATGTTGGCCCGCATAACTTGCAATGGACTTACATTCCCAGCTTTAGAAATTTTGAGGTCATACTGCTGTGTTCCTTTCCTTTCCTTTCTTTTCTGTAAGTAGTCAAGTAGTCGGAGCTGAGGTGGAGTTGGATAATGTGCCACATCCTGTTGCCGATTCAGAGAGGACCTGGAGTATCTCTTGAAACACCTATCGCATATTGAGAAATGTGCTTGTAAAACAACAAACTGAAACTTATTAACACGTGTACTAATACAAGCAGGGAAAGGCCATTTCCATTGTAATTAAAAGATGTGCTGTGCAGTATGCTTTTTAAATTGTTGTCTTGGAATAAAAATTATGATGGAAGAATTTTGTGAATGACAGCAATTAAAATACTAACAAAAATTAAAAAAAAACCAAAAAAACAGAATATTGTCCAGATTTAATTCATCTTGCTAAAACTTTGTGCTACTGATATTATTCACAAAAAGTTAAAATACGATTAAAAATATGGTAGCTTTGCCAGTCTTTAGCCCAGACAAGATCCTTAACTCTGTTAGTATTATACCTACAGTTGTAGTCATGAAGACCACTTGCAATCATGCTAAAGCTATCTTTAGCTAATCTGTGTACACCTAAGCATCTAGTATCTATTTTTATACCTATTTTTGTTAATTATAACACATTGTTTATATATTTTACATATTACCGAGCACGTATATATATTTCTTAGTATAATTAACAGGAACCATTCTAGGCTACTGTAAAATAGTAGCGAACACAACTATACACAAAAATGAAGCTATTCTAACAGATTGTATAGTAGACTGGCACCACACTGCTCTTAAAATCATTCAGACACTAAACCTCCAAACAATTACACCCATGCTTAACTTAGTTTCACCAGCTATTTACAATTAAGCTTGTGCATAAATGTTTACAGAATCAAGACCTTCTGCATGACACTGATGATTTAAGTTTGTTGAACCATTTAAGCAATAGAAAAATTAATTTTGCTGGATTTTATCCTGTTATATACTTGAATATTTTGTAATTTGTGCATTAAGGTCAGGCCATGAAAACAAGTTCCCATATTCCTAAAATAAAAGCTGTGAAATACTATACTTGGGCACTATCGCCTTTAATTCATTTTTTTGGCAAAGTAGTACAAGGATGGTTTAGAATGAAACATTTTTTAACACCATACACTCATATTTAACATTGTTCACAGCTGCCGTCTGCCTCAGCTGTGAATATTTTGATTATACTTGCCACAGCAAAAACACGGACATGACCATAAGAGAACAATACAATTTGTATTCACTCAATATGGCACTATATATAAAATAATTCATGTACATATATTTTATGTATACACATATTACATACACATTATAAATTTAATATATTAACAGCTGAATTTAGTATAATCCATGGCTCAACAGACCTTTAAACATTTCCTATTTAGAAGAAATTGTAGAAGCATTACACAGAACAAGTACTAAATAAGACTTTCAAAGCTTGCTTAATTTAAATGAATTTAAGCACTGGTTATGAACATATAACAAGTTAGTGTATGTTTTGTTTATTTTTTCTTTAAAGTAATCTGTAAAATTATGTCCTGACATATCATAGACTAATTATTACCGTTTCATTGAGCGAGTGTTCATCTTCTGCTTGTTATAGAGGAGTCTGTTTGTTGTGCAGGTTACTGCTATTGAAGGATCAAGACACAAAGGCTCTGCTGTAGCCAAGATAAGCTGGCTCTCAAGTAGAAGTTTGTCTTCCTACAATATATGCAAATTTTAATTATGTAAAAAATTGGAAGTTTTATACATCTTTACAGGCTTTTATTTCACGCTAATCATCATGATATCTGAGTGTGTGTGTATATGTATGCATGCACAAGCATGCACTACTTGTTAGGCTCATTGTAGGTTGAGGATTTTCTTAATTTTTTTTTATAGCAAAAAACCACCCCAAAACCCTACTACTGACGAGTCCTTTTGCTTTTTTACACACACATACACAACACAGTGCAAGCAATAAACAAATCAGGTGTCAGTGACGTATCTTGATGAGGTGGCTGAGTTTCTATTTTAACACAACTGATGTATATAAGACACAAGATACTGGTTGCGGCAAAGAACTTGAATATGTCTGTGCTGCTCAGCAGATGTATTTGCCACTAGTGAGGACTGTTGCATGAAATCAACTAAAATTGCATCATCTTAGTTAGTTTCACTCTGCTATCAGTACCAATGGAAAAGTGCTTCTAAGAAGGGGAGTTGGAGTCCTTCTTTAGATGCCATCCTGGGCCTACATGATCCAGATGATGGAGGGTGAGGAGGGCTGACTAGTTAGATTATCTCTAATGTTTTCTTCCTATATAATAGAACATTAAGTGCTGAGCATCTTCAAAACTTCAACACCTATTATCTTCACTGGGAGTTGAAGGTGCTCAGTGTTTTTCAAGATCACGCTGCTAGTGAGCTAATTTGGCATGTCTCTTGAACATCAAACAGATTCTTGGCCACTCTAAAATAATCCAATATCTGTACAACGTCCTATTAATATAGGTTGCAAAACTTTCCTTTATATCATTGCAAGGTTTAAATTTACATGGAAACGTACCTGTGTCCATTTGTGGTTGTCACTTGTTATGGAATGCACATCACAAATTAAAGTCTAAAAAAACCAGGCACATTTTGGTTACTTTTCAAATAAATACTATAACTGTAATATATTTGTATATAAAAACCATTTACTTTGCTGTACCTCTTACCTGCATTGTTGGACGCAGAAGAACATGCTTGCTTTGGTACGTTGGAGATTTCATATTACCAGACTGCCTGTAGTCACGTATTTCTGCTATGACACATCCACAATGAAAAATATTAACCTGTTTGAATCAAATACAAATATTTCTGTAAATATATATTCACAGAATTCTCGGACCCACCTTTGTAATTATACACACACTCACATATACTATAAAAACAACAGAATGGGTGGGTCCTGAGACTATTATGGACTTAGCTATTGTCATTGAAAACCTTTTGGCACTTATGCAATGATTTTATAGCTAATTGTGACTTCCAGCCATGTTTTCACTCTGTAATTATATATACTCCAGCCAGACATTAAGCCAAATTTATCCCTAGCACAGGATGCTGTCCTTTCTGCTGAACTCAGTGAGAGTGGTCCAGTTGTTTCTGCTTGCATAATATGGTCCCTGGTGCTGTGCTTGTTATTACTGTGGCTAAACCAGTAAAAAACACTAACCCACTAGGTCAGTGGTTCTCCAACTGTGGGTCAGGACCACAAAGTGGGTAGCAACCGCATTTTAATGGAGTTGCCAGGTCTGTCTTAAACTTGCAAGGGCTCAGGGCCAAAGCAGAAGTCCAAGCCCCACCGCTTGGCTTTAGCACTGGGTGGTGGGGCTCAGGTTACAGGTGTTCTGCTTTAGGTTGAAGCTCTTGGGCTTCAGTTTTGGCCCCTCAGGGTGGTAGAGCTTGGGCACTGGTCCCCTGACCTTGGCCTATGGGATTCAGGGAGACTTGGACTTTGGTTACCCCCTCCTTGGGTCATGCAGTAATTTTTGTTGTCAGAAAGGGGTCGCGGTACAATGAAGTTTGAGAATTCCTATACTAGGCATTGTCAAGTGCAGTGATCTCTAGTACACACCCAAATAAGTGCAATACCCAAGCTCCAAAACAGCATAATAACATTAAGATAGAAAACATGACTACTTACATTTATGAAATTCCAATCTCAAACATGTAGCTTAAGTGCACTTTTCTGGTGCATAACAACCACAAGGGCTTCTCATTTTAGACTAAACCATGGCAAAAAACCCAACATGTGGATGAATTTGTTTGTTTTGGATGCTAACAAGATATTTTATTTTGAACACTAAATGAATTAATGCTTCAAACTGCTCATTGCAGGTGCACAGAAGCACCTACAGAGAGCACTTTCTCCGATCAGAGTATGATTAAAAGAATAACCCTTCATTGCAAAGAATTTCATACCTGAGATTTTTCTAAAAGATCAACCAAAATAGGTGGCAGCTCCTCTGCATCCAAATATTCAAGGAGTTCACCTTCCTCATAAGGCAGTCGAATGGTCTCAGAATCTGAATACAAAGAATTCAATGCTTTATCTATTGCTTCTCAGTACAGCTTCAAAAGTCAAATGTTAGAAACAAAGCATGTCAAAAAGAAAAAGAGGGGCTGCTGAAAAATATCCCAAACCCTAATTTTCTTTGAATAATATTTATTTTCATCCTTTTGATTGTATTTCTTAGCATTTAATATTGGCTTTATTCTGCTCTTATTGCAGTAAATGGCAAAACTTTATGAAAGCAGACTTTGACCCCAAAATGGGTTCTCTATAAACCTAAAAAATAGGGGAAATAGGAAATCTGTCTCTTTCAAAATCAACAAGTAGAACTAATTCAACAATAAATGATAGTAATGATTTAAAAAACCTAGTGAAAACAGTCCTAAAGCATTATTAATCCCCAATCCTGCAAACAGGCACGTTTAACTTCAGGCATATAAGTAATCCCATTGGCTTCAATGAGACTACTCACATACTGAAAGTTAAGTAGGTGCATAAGTATCTGCAGGATCAAGGGCCATGTTTCAACAATAACACAATCCCTATACACACATACTAAACCTCCTGTTTGTTGTAGGAAGCGCAGAATGTGGCTTTCCAAATCTGTCTCACCTGGTATTTGCCTTGAACTGACATACACAACACAATATATTTAAAAAATTGCTATTTTAAAAAAGTCACCTTGAAATTGTCTATTTTTTTATTGAATGTTACCATAGAAATGTATATGTAAATGTCTCTTTGTTTTCCTAAAGGAAGCACTGCATATGATTAATATTCCAGAGTTTCTGTTCCTGACGATCAGGTACAAAACAGCTTTAGTTGAGCCTACATTTTCATAAGTGACTCATGATTTTGGATACTGCAGTTTTGAGTACCCAACTTGACAAAATTTCAAAGGACTCGATTGTCATGAAATGCTAAAAATCAGGACATTTAAGTTTGTCTAATCGGGCAAATAAAATCACTGGTCACTTTTGAAAATGTTCCTCTTTAATTATAAGCGCTGTGGGTAGTATCACTTATATTTTCCCATTTTAAGACCCTTTTTAGTTGCTTATAATTTTACTACATTTAATCACATGAGCTGCAATTTCCTATATTTTGTGTCTGCCTAAGGCTGATTTTTCCTAGAAAGTTGTGGGGTTTTTTTTGGTTTTTTGTTTTTTTTTTTTTAAGGCTTATTTGCTTCCAAGGGAAAAATTAGGGAAGATTAGGTAAAAACCTGTTGTTTTGCCTACGTTAAAAAAAACTCTTACAACTGTTTCATTGAGAATCTCTAGTGCCTATGTACTTTCCAGCAGGGACTTGAAATTTGGCAGGAGCACTGCTTTTTGCTGTCCCCTAGAAAAGCTTCCAAATTTGGCCAAATACTCAGTAAAGACTTAGTAGAATTTGGCAGTTTAATGCTCTTAAGAGTTCATCTTGACTGGGCATGTTCCAGCCCATGGATACATGGGCTGAATTCTTCTCCACCACCGCTGCATCCTACTGATATGGGCCACTATGGCATGCAGCACAGAACAGAAAGCAGAACAAGTTTTTCCAGTGCCCTCAATGCTTGCCCATCTGGCATTCCGGCAGCATGTAGGAAGCAACTTAACTTTAGACCAGAGGGGATGAGCTGGACCTGAACATGGAGGTACAATGGACGGAATAGATCAGGACAAGCAGCCCAGGTGTAGGAGGAAGATTAGGATGAGGAGCCCAGAAAGGAAAGTGCCTGAGACTGGATGAGGTGCTGGGGACAGCAGAGACTGGGTCTGGGCAAAGAACTCTGGAGAAGACTATGACTTGAATAGGAAGGCTGGGCCTGACTAAGCAAAGAGGCTTACTGGGGAGAGGGATAGCTCAGTGGTTTGCGCATTAGCCTGCTAAACCCAGGGTTGTGAGTTCAATCCTTGAGGAGGCCATTTAGGGATCTGGGGTAAAAAAAATCTGTCATGGATAGTACTTGGTCCAGCAGGGGACTGGACTCAATGACCTTTCAAGGTCCCTTCCAGTTCTAGGAGATTGCCTATCTCCATTCATTTAAATACTAGGCCAAGAAGACTGGCAGGGGATGAAGGACTGAGACAGGCTGGATATAAGTGTTATGGGCCACACTCCCATGTAAAAGGATGAATTTGTCTAGAGACAAATAAATGTCATATACAGAACCAGACTACTCAGAAGGCTAAACCGTGCTAATTTAGCATTTATTTATATGAACATCATCCATGATCAGGCAGTTGGACATTTTTAGTTCAAGAACAGAATTGTACAGAAGCTTGCTTTAGAAAATAAACAAGCACCAAATACAAGCAGCCAGCATGGCTCATACCGACTAGTTAGTGTTTGTAAAGCACACTGAACATAAGAAGTGTTAAACAGCAGGAATATTACCTGATCCATTTTTTCCCCTGAGCATCAGCGAATAACCCTCATTCCCTGGATAGAGATTCACAACCAGACATGACAATGTCTCCTGCATAACCAGCTTCTCAAGTAAGTTCACATTTCGCCTCAGCTTCTGCTTTAAAAGTAAAGTGTGCTCATGAAAATAATCAAAAATCAAGTAAGGAATAATATGATATTGTTTGTTAAAACAAATCAATCAGAAAGTAAAATTATTAGAGAATGCTAAACAGCACAGTGTCAAAGTATAGATTTTAAAAAGCCCAACATGTAATATAAACACACAATAGGGTACATTCATGAAGTAATGTAAACTGTATATCTTAAAAAAAACAAGACTTGAGAAAAATCACTCAGCTGGGTCTTTTTAATCCTTTTCATTCCTAGATCCACAGTTAATATGGTTATAATCTAAGAATACCCCCCTATGCTATCACCCCACAAAACCTACTCTGTACATATATTTTATTAATGGTAAATTTAACCAAACAGAATTTTTTGACCAAACAATAAAGCAGACCTTCTGAAATTCTTTTCACAGCAAAAATTTACTTCCAGATTTATAGTATGACTGTAGAATCTAGAAAGCTGTCCTAGTTGCTTTGCCTTTCCTAGATTTGCAGAAATCTGGTCCAAGTGCCACAATAACTTTTACAATTATTTGTAAGGAGAGTCCTGTTCACTAACAACAGTTTTAGGTCTGAATGACCTATTTCCCCTCTTCCTCATCCTATGCCCACTTACACTTTCAGCTATTCAAAATCCTTGGCAATAAGAGTATTAGTTTTTAAGCCTGAGATTTCACATTTTTATATTTCTGTCTTTGTTTCATGGTTGAAGACTAAACTTGGATGAAGGTGCTGGCTTAAATGAAATGAGTCACACCAAGGTAGTTTAGCTGCTGGTTTCTCCTCCAAGGACCAAACATATCAGCTGTGGGAGAATAAAGAAAAACAGACAAACCCTATCAATTTGCTACCACTTTTGATAGGGGAAGCATTTCTGAGGGGAAAGGAAAAAACAGACTGAACAAGGAGTGCTGCTGCTAAGGCACAAGACAATTTTAACAGGAAACAAGAAGAATGGGGTAAAAACCTGTGGATCTCACCTGGCTTACCCTGGGTTGACTGCCAGGAGCCTTTCCTATGCCTCTCAAACTCATAAATGGTAGCAACCATTTCATGTTTCCCTATCGAATATACTTGAGACATGCAGGCAACAACAGAGGAACAGATGCAAAAGCATAGTGCTTCTGCTGCATGGGAGACAGGGAAGAAACCAGCTTCTGCTAGCAGTGCCAGGCTAGGCTGCTCAAGAGATCAGACTTTTCCCCTGGGGCACTGGAGATCCAACCTTCCAGCAATGCAAACCTTTTCATCTACCAGACTCACATGACATCCCAGCTCTAAGTAGAAACAGCAGACTACACATATATTGCTTCCACAGAAGTTCGGTGCTTACAGGACTGGGGGTGAGACTGCTTGCTATACCTTCAGCTGAGTTGAGGTACACAGAATGATGCAGGAGCACAAGACACTCCTTGGGGAATTTTGCACTGCTGCGCGTGTGCAGAATGAATAAGCCCCTCCCCCCATTTTTATTTATTTATTTGTGTGCAGAAAAGCTTCTGGTGGAATGTTATTGTCCTTACACCTTTTTCCCACCAGAGGATGCTATGACACTAGAATACAGTTACAGATCCCAGCAGAAAATAACTTCTGCAGTTTCACCTTTTGCCCACCAGAGGGTGGAATGGTGCTAGAATGCAGCAATCAATTGCCCTGAAGTGAAAAAGAGTAAGGAAGGGAAAAAGCCTGCAGGGCCTTCTTCACAGTGCATGTGGGACCAGATCAGGAGACAGGAGCTTACAGGGAAAGACAGCATATGGCTGTGGAGAGTCAGACAGAGGCTCATAAGGGCTAGAAGGGAAGGGCAGACTAGTGTAAGGGCTGAATGGGAGTGAAGGTGTAGGGCAGCAGTGCGCAACCCGTAGCTGCCTTCCTGGGAGGTCGCAGTGTTTGGATCCGGCCGGCCGCTTTTCCTGGCTTCTCGGCTCGGCATTCGATGTATACACGGCAGGGGTGGGTGGAGTGGCAGGAGAGCAGCTGGAGCCCGACAATTAAAAGAGCCGCTTCCTTTTTTTTTTTTGCTCCACCAAATTCGGCAGCTCCAATGGGGGTCGCGAATGAAAAAAGGTTGCGCACCACTGGCGTAGGGGATGGGGAAGAGAGCGCAGGGCTGCATAGGGACAGGGATGTGCTGAGGCACAGAGACATACGGGAACAGTGGCAGATGTGCCTGACTGTACGGGAGAAGCGACAGATCAGCCAAAACCTGCATGCAGGAAGCTCCCTAACAGTCTCTCCCTGTCCTCTCTCCTCAAAAAACTCCTGTTCCATATCATTCCCACCTATACTTGACAAACCTCCAAGTTCACACTCAGGCTCCTTCCCAGCAATTACTTCCCTCTCCCTAAGCTCCTTTGTTACTCCTGACTCTCCCAAACCTTTGCAATGGTTTGGAGGGGTGCAGGAAATACAGTTCTGTATTGTACTTCACATTAATTTTTACTTACAGTTCTGTATTAACATGCCCAATAAAGAATCTATTTGTCAAAAAACATTTTTTGTTCTATGCATTGTTACAGCCATACTTGCTGTAAATAATAAAAAATAACTGAGACTACTATGATTAGGTTGTGCTATTTTGACAAATATGCAGAATTTGAATATACTGTGTACAGAATTTTTAATTTTTGGCATAGAATTCCACCAGGAGTTTGTCCTACTGCGGCAACCAAATGCCACATGGTTTGTGTGCTTGAGAGGAAGATCTTAAAAAACAACAAGTCCTATAGCACCTTATAGACTAACAAAAACATAGATGGTATCATGAGCTTTCATGGGCAAAACCCAATTCTTCTGATGAATGGAGTTAAGGGGTCCAGTTGCAAAATTAATAGCAGAGAAAGAGAGGGGAAGGGGACAGAAAGAGAAGGAAAAAATTGTTAATTAAAGTGTCCATGCCAAATGAAGCAGATAGAGTGGGTTCTATGTACTCTTAAGTACCCGGTGCTTGGCTTTTTATGTCATTAGAATGTGGAATGTAGCAGGTAATCCAGTTAAGGTCTTTGTTTAAACCTCTACTGCAAGTATCAAACTTGTAAATGAAATTAAGTCCTGCAGCTTCCCTTTCAAGCTGTTTTTTTAAATTGGATTGTAATATGGTAACTTTGAGATCTATTAATGAGTGCCTGGGCAAGTTAAAATGTTCCCCAGCAGGTTTCTGTGTGTTATCTTTATGAATATCTGATTTGTCCCCATTAATCCTTTGTTGTAGAGCAGGGGTTGGCAATAATTTTTGTCGGGGGCCCAAAAATTTTTGAAATAGCCCTGGGCCAACCAGGAAGGGGCAGGGCCGCCCCACTCCATAATTGGTCTGGGGGTGGGGGAGCCCCTTTGTCTCCCCTTCCCACTAGGCACCCATACCCTGGAAGAGGCTTGGCACACTCCCCTACCCCCAGGCCAATCAGGGGCTGGGGGCAGGAGACCGCAGGAAGCCAACCCCCAGCCTGTGAGGAGTATGTGGCACTTTGAAGTGCCACGGGATCCTCACAGGGCTAGGGCAGGGCAGGGCGAAGGAAGCTTCATGCAGCTCCCCCGCCACCCAGGCCCTGATTGGTCTGGGGTGGGGGGAGTGCGCGAAGCCTCCTTCACTCCCCCCTGCGCTGCGTGCAGTGCTTCACGCCATGTGCTCCTGGCAGGGCGGTAGGAGGCATTGCATGCCCCCCCCAGGTCCTAATTGTCCTGGGGGCGGGGGAGCAGCAGGGCCTCCGTGGGCCGGAGCCACCCACTTGGCGGGCCAGATTCGCCCTTGTTGTAGAGACTATCCAGTTTGGCCAATATACATGGGAGAGGGGCATTCCTGACACTTGATGGCATGTATCACATTGGTGGATGTGCAGTTATATGAGACTCGGATGTGGTGGTTTACGTGGTTAAGACCTGTGATGATGTCACTAGTATAGATGTATGGAGAGAGCTGGCACTGGAGTTGATTGCAGGGGTAGGTTCCTGGATGAGTATGAGGGAGGTGTGCTACGTAGTTGCTGAAAATAATTTCTTTGAAGTTAGGGGATTAGCTGTAGGCGACGACTGGCCTGTTCCCCAAGGCCTATGAGAGTGAGGGGTCATTTAGGAAGATGTAACAGATCCCCAGTCTCAACCCCACCCATTCACCTAGCTCATGCAGTGTTTTCCTCACATGTAGTACTTTGTCTAAAATACAAACAAAACTTCCCACAATCACAAGAACAGCCACAGTGAGTCAGGCCAATGGTCCATCTAGCTCAGTATCAAGGCTTGGATTGTAGATCAGCCTCTTCCTTTGGGAGGAATTCTTATCAAATGTTGATTTTATTTTCAATAAAATGTTGGTACTGGATAATTATGTTCATTTCATTCCTGGTAATACAATAGCACAAGATTTTCAGTCAGATGGCTAGGTATTTTAACTCGAGAGCTCTCAAATTCTTCAGGACTAAACTTAGGAACAAAGTATTTGCTGTTGTTTAAACAGATATCAACAGGAAATGAATTTCAGATAACTGGTTTTTATAATAATCCCCCACCTTACAGTGTTTTATATATTATCACAGTGACCTATAATGCTCAAAGATAAACAAGGTCTCCGTCTCTGTGTTAAAGGAACAGAATGATGACAGTTTCTAATTCTAGTCTAGTGTGTAAATACCAGAGACATTCATCTAGTCAAAGGCACTATTTTATGCTAAGAATGGGCAAGTAAGTAATTTCATCAACTGACCACTTCTGACAGAATTACTAACTGCAGGCAGAATCAGATACATGATACATTTCAGAAGCATACCCAACTGTCCCACTAATAAAGGAAAACAAAAGATCTATATTTTTAAGGAAGGGAGTTATCCCTTCCTTAATGAGTACAATTATAATGGCAATTTCATTGTAAATCTAATTTAATTCTGCTAGCCTGCAATTGTATGTGAATGACAAATTATTTTTATTTTTTCTGAATATATTGCTAGCAAGCAGCTGTTCAGTTACATTGCTTTTTTTTTCAGCCTCCCTGAGGCTAAAATAATAATATATTGACATCAGGTTATTCAGATTATTCATTCTGAATTGAACTATTTAAATCAACTTTTGAAGTGTAAAATGAGTGAGTTTGCCATATGAATTGGCACTTGGAAGTACAAGATCTCAGACCCAGTTTCAGTAAAAACAACGTCTCTGGTGAGCTGGCTGTTAGGAGTGCTGGCTCAAGACTGATCCTTGTGAGCCTGCTGGCTGCTGCTAGGATATGAGCGCCAGATTTGGGGGTTATGGGCATCATTATGCACGGTCCAAATGTCAGGGGCCAGTTACAGCATTAAGCAAGAGGTAAAGAGTTGCTTTTTCTCTCTCCCCTGTCTTTTGCTGGGGCCCAATAACTACCACATACTATAAAGTATAACTATCCTTTTTCTGTCTCAAACAAGATCTAGGAGAAGCAGTGTTTATAACAATCCTAATATTGTTGTACATGTCTGTTTTTTCCTATCTTTGCCTAGAAGCAGCAGTGAGGGTGGCGTTGGTTCTTGCATGTAACCATGAAGGTCAACCGTGTACGCTATCACATTCCTAATTCAATCAAATATTTTTAGCCCATTTTATCATTTGGAGACAAAGATTAATTGAACGACTGTATGTTACTGTTGTTCTTCCAGACCCTAACTTAAATCATTGAAATTTACACTGTAAAAGTTTATTTTTATGACTGGTCATCTCTCCTAACATGGCTCAAATGAGTGTTTCTGAAAAATTGCTCTCGCTGTTTATTAGGCATCATGTTATTTGGTAGTATGCAAATATGGAAAAACGCTGCTTCCATCCCTCTAAGGTAATATTATATTTTTTTCCTGGCCTGATACTCTTAGCTTTATTGTGGCCAGTACAGTTACAGTAACTAGAGACTATTTATGAAACACCAGCCTACCCCTTCACACCAAACACAGGCAAACTTCATCACAAACATTTAAGTTTCAGTAATGGGTCTAAACATTTTCTCCCTTTCACTTTACCATATTTAGATAAGTCTTTACATAAAGCCTAGTAAATTCATACCTGATTCTACAGGCAACAAAAATTAATAGCATTGGCTTTGTCCTGACTAGATGTGTAGTTATGCCATCCTCTGGACACATCACAATTTTAGTCCTGTTACTCTCTCAGCCTAGGAGACTAATCTTTTTCAGTGTAAAAAAACCTACTGCAAAGCTATACCAAGTGGCCTAGTCTGTTCCAGAGTTGATCATTATGATAAATGAAAGGGGGCTGCACTATTTTTAGCAACCTGTTTTGTAGTTATACTAATCAAAGAGATTGGTTCATCACTTTCTAACTTCATAGCAAAGGGCCTCCTAACACCATGTTATCTTCTAGGCAAAAGTCCAATCAGAGTGGTCTATTTGTAAACATACAAGATCTTGAAAGCTTTATTAATACATGTTAGTCTAGCAGTCATAATACTCAGCACTTTCACAGAACTCTGAAACATCAATTATGCCTCATACAATGCCCAAGTTTTCATGTCCTTCTATAGAAAGAAGGAAAGCAGGCAACTGATTTGCCTATAGTCAGATAAGTTAGTAACTTTTGGATTCTCATCTTTATTTTGATAATTTTTTTTGCGACACTACAGAAGACATTATGCAAAAGAAAAATTCATATACACACAACTAATAAAGTGCTTCACATAAATATGACATATTTAAAGATGTAAGGGCTATACTTTGACCTATCTTCCATAACTGAGAGAAAGGAATTTATTTGCATAATTTGGACAAAGCAATTTATAAACCAGGTCCTTTTCCATAAGTGTTCATAATCCCAGAACTCATTTCTCTCTCTCTATATATATTTTATAGTACATCTCTGAGTCCATTTGTTCAAGAACTCCTTCTAAATTGAAAGATCCAGGGCCACCAAAATTGCTTTGCAGCTCTCTCTTTTCCTAATTTAAAGCAAGGTCAGGGTTTGGTTGTGCTAAGACAACCAGAAGCCCCAGGAAAAAGGCAGTTTGCCAAAGAGAGGGGATACTTTTCCAAGGGATGCAATAGGAGAGTGGACACTGGAGGCAGCAAGCCCACAGGGGAGAGCTATCCTGCAGAGCATCCACTGGGGACGGTCATACCACTAAGGGAGTGGCCAGCAAGGTGGAGGCTCTGCCATCTTCCCTGCCAGAACACTGAGTAGCTCACTTGCCCCATTTCCCTCCCCTACTAGCCCTTGGCTGCATACACAGCTAGTCAGGAGGAAGAGGGAAGAGACCCCATGTGGGCTGGGGGCAGGGTGGCCTGGAGATGGGGAAGAAAAAAGGCTCCAGACAGGCAGGAGACGCTGCGGGAGGGGGGAGAACATATCCCTGCCCCCAGCCTCCTGCATCCCTACCTCCCCCTGCCCACACACATCCCCAAAGCCCTGCCCTGAAGGACCTGGGAAACACCAGTTAAATCTGCACTACACATTCAAAAAGTACTTCATTCAGGACAAGCAGTTAAAAATGTATTTCCATTTTAATTATTTGACATGTGTTTTATTTCTTCATGTGGTGACCAATGCAATGGAGATCTGAAGTTTTCACATAGCATTTTCCTTCCCAAAAATATGTCACTTGTGTTGCTCTGTATCTGTGGTGTCCAACGTTCTAGCCACATGCGTGAGTGTGGCTAGTTCGCTATAGCAATAGTGGCTACTACTATATACTACAGTGGCTACTGCTTCAGAACTAGTTGGACACCACAGGCTTAGAAGGAACTGAAGCTGCACTTAGGGATAATGGAAGCCATTTCTGTCTTACAGGCCTTGCAATGAAGAATGTTGCTTTAGGGAAGCTCTGAAGATTGTGCGACGAAGACTTTCCTGCCTGTTACTGAAGTGTTCACTCAATCTTTGATATTACATATTTCTAATTAGGGACATACTCTGGAATCTTTTTAGAGTGGGAGGTCTGGCATCTCCCCCACCCTTACTCTGTCCACACTCCACCCCAGCCATTCCTTTGAGCTGGGGCCAGAAGCAAGGCAGTGGCCCAGAGAGGAGGATATGGACAAGGGTAAAAGGGCCGAGGATGATGGCCGCAGGCACCTTGGGCATGGGGGTTGGAAACTGTAAAACCAGAGGGTGCTGCAGCTTTCTTGGTAAGTAACTAAAAGCACCAAAAATAAAGCTTGGTGGTGCATTAATGATTGATAATTGCAACAGTTTAAATATTGGTGTTTTTTATTTTGATGCTGATAGGTTTAGCTGGATGTTTCTGATAAGCCTCTTTGATTATCCAGAGATTTTGGGTGTACTATCCAGGAAATAATTTTACATGCATAATTTATACAAAAATTGAATTTTTCTATTCCTTTAGGGAGAAGAGCGGGGCTTCAAGGGAGTCACAGGAATAGGCCACTTCCCTGCAGAATTGTGAATGTCTGTTTACTAGGGTTATGTCTATACTGCACCCTTTTTCAGCAAAAGCTTATGCAAATGAAGCATGGACTAGAATATCACCACACTTAACTTCCATAATTAATCAATTCCTCATTTTTTCAGGAAGAACGGCTCTTGCGCAAGAGGGGGGGGTTGCGCAAAAAGGAACCATCTACACAGCTCCTTTTTGCACAAAAGCCTCTTGCACAAAAACAGCCCCTAATTAATTATGCAAATGAAGCACAGAGATATTCTACTCCGTGCTTCATTTGCATAAGCTTTTGCGGAAAAAGGGTGCAGTATAGACATAGCTTAGGAAAGCTAGATAAGAGGTGCTATTGTCTCCAAACAGGCTTATTGAAAGCCAGTTGCAACATGATTGACTGACTGGCTGGACATCTTTATCTCTCTACAGTCATGATGCTGGTTTCAGGGGCTTGCACAGTTTCATGCACAACCTGCTAGCCTTTATTCATTAAATTACTATGAGTAACCAAGGTGTTGTATGATCTAGCACAATGATTTTCAAACTACTGGCTGCAACCCAGTACTGGGTCACAGAATGTCAGGTGCTGTGTCTCATTGCTGCAGGGTGATCAGGTGACCAATGGAGGTGCTAAGGCAGGCTACCTGCCTGTCCTGGCACTGCAGAGTGTGCTGTGCCCCAGAAGTGACCAGCAGCAGACCCAGCTCCTAGATATGCAGGGGAAGGAAGAGGGGAAGTGCACAGGGCTCCATGCACTTCCCTGCCCCAAATACTAACTCCACACTCCCATTGGCCAGGAACCTGCTGCAGGCTGCTTCTGGGGCACAGCATGGTCTGCAGTGCCAGGAAAGATAAGAAGCCTGCCTTAGCATCCCTGACTTGGAGCCGCTCAAGCCACTCCTGCCCCAGCCCTGACCCTCCTCTCCTGCCTCTGGAAGCCAGAGCTTCTTCCTATATCCCAAAGCTGTCGTCATCTTCAGCCCCACTCCAGAGCCCACACTCTGGTCAAATCATGTTGGGTTACAGGCATCCATTTTTTTCAACTGGGTCAAAAAAGATTGAAAACCACTGATCTAGTGTGTGCCAGTAGTTGGAAGGCCCCCCTCCTACTCCTCCCATTTGGCTCAAAGGGCAGGCAGTGAAGCATGGGAAAGGGAAAGAGATGTTGGGAAACGAATTTGCACCAGTACTTCCTCTACCACATTACATTGCCAGTTCAGATCTAAAACAATCTGTTGTCACCTCTAGGTTATCCTTCAAGGCTTGATTTATCTCTTCTGGTAACTTCTCGTTATTTTCTGGTTTGCATCTTTCTAAGTAATTTTCCAACCTCTCTTGATCCTGGGTGTTTCTTGGTCCTCAGCAATGTTTGCAACTTTCCTTGGTTAATAGTTCCAAACTTCATTGACAATGTTTTTACTCTCTCTTCCAGATTAGTGAGGACATTGAGACTGGAGGAAGGGGTCATGATTGGAGTTAATTTCACAGTCCAAGGTGAAAGCATTCCATAATGCTGTGTGGTATCTCTAAGACTATAGGCTCATCTAGACTACGCTAGAGTGTCGAAAGAGGATGTGCAAATTTCATGGGAATTTGCGTATCTTCCGATCTCCGCTTTCAAAAAGCTTTCGAAAGTGAAAGTAGCTTAGACACGGCTTTTTCGGCAAACCACCCCTTTGTCAAAAAGCCGCGTAAACCTCATTTTTTGATGAAGAGCAGCTTTTCGACGGGGGGGGGGGGGGGGGGCGGGAGGGTTCGCCGAAAAAAGCCGTGTGTAAGCTACTTTCACTTTCAAAAGCTCTGCTTTCAAAAAAGTGAGATCTGAAGATATGCAAATTCCCACAGAATTTGCATGTCCTCTTTAGATACTCTAGCAGAGTCTAGATGAGCTGTATGTGATTGCTGTTGTATTGATATCACTCAGCACCTATTTTGCTTTCTTTTATTTGTCTCCCTCCATTTGTACACTTTTTGATTCATGTTGGCTTTCTGTTAGGGGTCTAAAATTGTCATGCAGAATGTCGCCCCAATCAGCAGAGAGGGACCCCTAGAACTATCTCCTTAGTTGAAGGACCACTCTATTCCCAAGCAAATGCTTTCTTAATTTTTTTTGTGATGCTCCCACCACCACTGTCCTCTTTCCTCTGCCTCCTCACAGGGACTAGTATTGCCTCCTTAGTGAGCTGCTGCTTCAGATGTAGCAGGGAGAGAACAAGCTGAGCTGATGCAATTTCCAGAGTAGTTTGCTCCCTTTAGACCCTAGGTTTCCAACCAGTTCTGAAGCAGTAGCCACTATAATGGTTACACCTACACTGAACTAGCCACACAACTGGCCAAATAGCCACATGTGACTAGCGGCTAGCATGTTGGACACCACAGCTCTAAGCCATGTGGCCATGCAGCAGGCTATAAAGTAGCCACCAACAGCTCTAAAAGGAAATGCACCAGGGACCTGGAGAAGAGAGAGGTAGGGGGTGGCCTGGAACTAGGGAGGGGGACAAATTTATAATATCTGCCAACATCTTACACAGGGTGGAGATGGTTTCCAACGTTACGTTCCCATTAAGTGAAAATAACTTTCACAGATCTTAACTACACCTACTGAGGAGCTCCATTACTGAAAATGGGAGGATGTCCACTTGGATAACCAGCATTTTAGTGAATTAGGGCACTAAACAGAGCTTCATGGTCTAGGGTATCTTCTAAATCAAAAATAATCCCCATTGTATTCTTATGAAACAGTAGTTTACAGACATATTCCTGGTTTCACTTTTATCCTACACTCCATTTCACGACTTGTGATGCATCTTAATAGCTGGGTAAACAGCTTTTCATCTTTTTCTCACACCTGAATTATACAGTTGATTTCTATTTGAACCCTCAGGTTGGTTCAATCTATTGCACAACGTTCTCTAAAGCTCCTCTCTACCCCACTTCCAGCTATTACAACCAATCTGATTCCCCCCGCTCACACACATTAGAGTTCATCTCCCTTGGTGAGCAAATGGAGGGAAACAAGATAAAGGATGGGGTGGACAGGAGCCATGTTGAACCTCTCACACATTCTCCATTTATATAGCCCAACTGACTTGCAAGTGGGAAAGAGCACAAGTGCCTTCCTAATTCTCTAGCAAACTAGTACAATTGCAACAAAACAAACACCCACCCACCACCACTACTACTACTGCCTGCCTTATTGACACAATCCTAATTTCCTCTTGACAGCAGCTGCTGCAACTAACCTTATCCTCTTCCTCCTTTCCCTGCTGCTAAAATCTAATTCGCTTATCCCACTGCCCTGATGAAATTAAATCTTGAATAATGTTCAGGTAAGGAAATTAAAGTGACATCTACATTCTCCAGAATTTGTAATGCCAAATAATCTCACCTAGGATGCACACTTGAAGCCACACAACCAATGCAAAATGACAGCAATTCAGTTACTGGCATATATTCTCCATTTCTACAGTTTCTCCCATTTCCCTTCCTCTCATTCCCAAACTATAAGTTTGTTTTTTGTTTAAGGTTTTTAAATGGGAGTGCTGTTGATGTAGGTTCCTTATGCTATTTTTAGCAGACATGCCAAGGGAAGTACATTTTAGATACTTTATGGCTCTCTGGTACTCTATTGGATAGCAAAGTAGCTCATTTATTAAGGGGGCACGCCACAGCACTAGTGTAGTAGCCATCTATTTTCTCTGGTTGAAATTCTATTTTGGCTTCTTTTAAACTGTACTAGAGTAACTAATCAGTTATTGGACTGGTCCTATTATTCTTTCTACTTCATACTGAACTTATCTTATAAACCTGGTCTATACAAATAATGTGTGATTTCTAAGCTATTTACAAGCTCAGAAGTCAAATGCTGCAGTCAGAAGATTTCTGCAAATCTCTTGTACTATTTGTTACTGTCTTCCCATTGTTAAAAGAACCTGTTAAACTTGCTTATTTACCTATTTAGGGATTGTACTGAATGGCTGCTTAACAAATAAATTCTACTTACCTTTATTTCAGGCTCTTTTTCACATTCCTCTATATACAAGTCATATAATTTTTGAAATACAGATTTTCTGAAATTAAGGAAAACATTAACATAAAAATTATGTTAAACCAATATAATAAAAAGTTAAGTATTGAAATATTTGCTACCTTCCACTGGATAAATATTTTCTTTTGGGAGGTCTCTGACGGGCACTTTCAATGACATACTGGAAAAGAAAAGTACATGACACTCATCAGTACTATCAGTGTACAAGTTACTTAAAGAGCCTTAGTAGCATTCAATCAAATTTGGATTAGCACAGAATACCATTACTATGATACATGGTCAACAAATAATATAGCAAATTATAAACTTATTACATGGAGTAAATATACTTAGTTTTAGCTTGGCTTACAGGGGAGAAAGTTACATAAGAACGCTTGATACCAACCACCAGCTAACAAAGGAATGGTTTAAATGTTGACTTTGAAATAAGGGTGGTATGTTTCATGATCATCATTATCACTGTTAAGTAGATCATGAAGTCTGACATTTTATGCCAACATTGTTTAAAAATAGGAAATTAAAGTCTTCAATGTATTCATCATGTAAAAGACCAAAACATGTAGATTCTATGGCTGGGATGATAGTTTTAGTGACAATTTTATAAGGCTAGTGTACTATACATAGTTTACACAAAAACACCCTCATGTAATATAAATGCATAAAATGTAAACAGACATTTAAATGTAAGCCTAATATATTATTTACAAGCCAATAGGCAACTTAGCTACTCCTTACCTCTGCTCGATCCAATGCCAGTTCTAAAGCTTGTTGCTGCAAAAATTATAAACAGCTTTCTTAGAAAACAAGTTAACTGATGCATAACTTTTACTGTAACAACCACCCCAAACTTTGACTAGGACTCAGAGGAGTATTAAAATTTGTTATTTTTGCAGGACTAGCTGATCAAATGTCGAATTTTTTGGCATTGACCAAATCCTACCAATAAATTCAGCATTCTTTTTAACCACATTAACAGGAATTAACTCCACTACAGGATTTGTGCAGACCTGATCAGATCATTACATGTCAAAATGACAATGATACCGAATGTAAGGTGGGCAATTCCAAATTTTCAACAAAACTTAATTAAAAAAAAAAAAAAAAAGAGAAAAAAAAAAGGCTGCTCTTTGCCTTTTCCCTGACTGCCAATACCCAAATATCATTTAGCACAACTGCTTGCTACGTATAGTCTTGAAGAAACAAACCAAACCCCGGAGCCACTGATACCAAAAAATGTGCACTGAAGTAGGTCATCTTCCCATGAGATGGGAATGAAGAGACCCAAACCTTTATCACTCGGACTCAGTACATTACACTTCTCCCATCAACATGGAACCAATAAGGAGAGGTGGTGTAGGCTCTCCTTCCCAGTCATACAAGCAGCCATTTCGTAAATGGAACCCTGGAATGCAACTCAAGAGCCTGCCCAGTCTGGCTGTGGCCAGTAGCCAGGCCCAGTCTGCATAACAGAGCTCAGCTGCTAAACAACAAGCCCTCTACAGGCAAACGCAGGGGTGGGCAAAAGGGCCTCTGTGGGCCGGATCCAGCCCACCAAGCAGATGGATCCGGCTCACGGAGGTCCTGCTGCTCCCCTGCCCCCAGGCCAATTAGGACCTGGGGGCGATTAGGGCCTGAGGGCGGGGGAAGCACCCGAAGCCTCTCTGCTCTGCCCTGCCCTGCCCTGTGAGTAGTGCACGGCACTTCAAAGTGCCACACGCTGCTCACAGGGCGGGGGCAGAGCGGAGAAGGCTTTGCATGTTCCCCTGCCCCCAGGCCAATTAGGGTCTAGGGGCGGGGGGCTGCATGAAGCTTCCTTTGCCCTGCCCTGGCCCTGCAAGGAGCCCGCAGCATTTCAAAGTGCCACGTGCTCCTCACAGGGCAGGAGGAGGCTTCCCGCGCTCCCCCGCCTTGAGGCCCTGTTTGGCCTGGGGATGAGGGAGTGTGCCAAGCCTCTTTCAGGGCATGGGTGCCTAGTGGGAAGGGGGGGGGGGCAAAGGGGGCCCCACCCCTTCCTGGGTGGCCCCAGGGCTACTTCAAAAATTTTTGAAGTGGCCCCTGGGCAAAAATTATTGCCCACCCCTGGGCAAGCGGGATCTGCTGGCTAGGAGCCACTCACATAGCAAGGAGAGGGGCCAGACCCGGCTATGTGGATGGGTTAGAAGGGCCTGTAATGGACTTCTTCCCAGCATGGGCCTGGTGCCATGTTACCATTGTAAATCCCATACTGCTCCTTCCCCACTAAGTAGAGAGTAGGGTTGCCAGATGGTTTAACCAAAAATAGCAACCCCCCCCCCCCCAAAAAAAAACATTGGGGAAAAAATTCTGTTGAGGGGGAAAATAAAGGGAGGGGAGGGGAGACCAAAGTTGTTGAAAACAAAACAAACAAACAAAAACATTAAAACAGCATGGCCGCTTTAAGTGCGTGCAGTCAGAATAGGGATAGGAAAAAGTTGAGCACTAAGACCCAGGGAAGGCATTGATTCCCCTTGCTTCAGTTCTTGAAGGTTTTTGCCAGCGGCACATCTTGTTTTCTTCATTGAGCCCTCCCCCCCTCCCCCCCAGGTAAGCAGGGGGTCCAGGGGCTGGGGATGTCGGGGGCCCAGAGGGGGCGGGGGAGGACGAGGCCGGGGGCTGGGCCCAATTGCAGAGTGTGTTGTAGGGTTGCCAGGTGTCTGGTATTTTCACCTCCCAGCAGGGGAATAAAACAAAACAAAAAACAAAACAGAAAATACTGGACATTTCAGGTGTCTGGTATTTTCTGAATTTTTTTTTTTTTAAACCGGACAGGAGGCGAAAATACCGGACTGTCCAGGTCAATACCAAACACCTGGCAACCCTAGTAGAGGGCCCTTCCCTCCTCTCTGTACTAACATATTTAAAGAACCTCTTCATATTGCCTGATATTGTCCCAAAATATCTGTACTAGTCTTTTGTTGTACTCCTTATCAATTTGACCACAATTCCACTTTCTTATTCCTGAAGGAATTCTGCATAATTTAGCAAGCACAGAATTCATGTCCCCCCCAGACTTCCCCCCCCCCCCAATCCCGGCAGAACGGATTCTGCCAGGGAGATGCTGCAGTTATACCAGTCACCCACTAGACTCCTCAGGAGCTCCTCAGGTGATAGCACTGAGCCAGGGGCTGAGTGGGAGAGGAGTGCACATAAGCACATAGGTGTATTCAGAAACACACATGGACAGGGGCAGATGTGCCTGACTGAATGGGAGAGGCTTGCATCACCTAGTGTCAGAATGGGAGAGGCTCCCACTCCCTAACAATCCCCCTACCCCTCCAAACAAAAAAAAAAAGTTCCATACTTCTTCTACTTTTACCTAGCAACTCTCCAGATTTACTCCCAGACTTCTTTCCAGCAATTACTTCACTCTTCCTCAGCTCCTCGGTCACCCCTGACTTCCCCAAGACTTTGCATTTCTTTTGAGAGGTGCACAAAATAAGTTTCTATATTGTAGTTAAAATTAATTTACTATTATTCAAAAGTTCTGTATTATTGTAACTAGTAAGGAATTTGCCATAAAACATTTCCTGAATCTTTTTGTCATCTGTATTGTTACAAGCATTCTTGCTGACAGGTATGTTCAAGTAGACTAATTACCAAAATAACTGAAATGTGAGATTATATTGTGTTATTTTCACATAGTGTGCAGAATGTTAAAATATTGTGCACAGAATTTCCACATTTTTGGCACAGAAATTCCCCAGAGTTTTTGTAGTATTGCTTTTTGATTTTCAGGTCAATAAAGAACTCCTGATGGAGCCATAATAATCTCTTACAAAGGAAAGATAGAAAAGTATCAGAATAGTTTGCAGTTGTGCCCTTAACATTGTCTCATTGTCTGAATTCCATTTTTTGTTAGATTTATGCCCTTAAAGTATCTGCTTTCACATCAATTAATCTGAAATTCTCAAGGTTACACATGTATGACAATAAGAGAAGACAAAACAATGTCAATTATTCAGTAGTCAAAGTTCTTGAAACTGCCCAGGAAGTTTGACACGTTTGAAAGGTTTTCTATTGTGCCCAATAGGAGACACAGGTTTCTAGCCTTTCCCCATGACCATTGGTGGGGAATCCTCCGCTTGCCTGGATCCAGTCCCTGAGGCTTGAGGCTCTCTCCCCAGCATCTGGGAGCTGGCGCGCCAGCCCTACAACCCTTGCAGCCTCCCATGTGGGGCTGGAGTACCAGCTCCCTGCTAGGGGGAGGGGGGGAAAGCTTTGAGCCTCGTGGGTCAGAGGCAGGTAAGTTGGGGCCAGGTCTCACCCATGGGGTTTCCCTGGCCAGGGGAGGAAGAAGCTCCACACACTGCCATTGCCATTCCCCCTTCCCCAGACTTGGGAAACAGCAGCATAGCAAAGCACTGGTAGAGGCTTCCCACCCCCCCACACTTTGATAGGCCATAATTGTGGCCAGTAAGAGCAGCAAGGGGTGGCACTTGGGAATGGCAGGCGACATGGAACCATGTGTACTCTCACCCTGCTCCTGCACCCCCTCCCGCCCAGAACCTCCACCCTGCAGACCCCTCTGCCACTCCATGCTGCTGCCTCTGTATCTGATTTTCAGTGGGGGCCACATCACAAGGTAGCGAGGTGTTTTGGTTGGGGGGGAGGGGTGGGAAGGGGGTTGTGTGCTCCTCACTTTTGTTCAGCCCTCGACTGATTTTGGGCCCTTCATGTTATACTCACCAAAGTCAATGTCAAAACTCTCATTGACTTCCACGATGTAGGATCAGATCCTGAAATACTCTGTACCAAAATATCACTGATGTGGCTTAGGTCAGGGGTGGGCAATAAGTGGCCCATGGGCCAGACATGGTTCACCAAGGTTAGCCAATGAAGAGCAGCCAGATGCTTTATTTACCGGATGGTCTGCATGTACAGCCATTTTCAGCTCCTGTTGGCTGCTGTTTCCCATTCCCAGCCAATGGGAGCTGCGGGAAGCAGTGATCTGGCCTGCGCCACTTCTCACAGCTCCTATAGGCCAGGAACAGTGAACCATGGCTAATAGGAGCTGTAAGCAGATGTTCAGGTATATAAAGTATCTGGCAGCCCTCCAGGGGCTAACCCTGGTGAATTGCATCCAGCCTGCAGGCCACTAATTACACACTCCCGTTTTAGATTTTTTTGAAAATTGTTGGCTTAATTATTTGCTCCATTATCTTTCTGGATACAGTGTAGGTCTGTAAATGCATTTTGAACTTTAAGGGAGTTTCTTTGTATTTCTAAAATCAAATTTGGGACATATTCCACCTACTAGAAATAGTCTTTACAAAGAATCCTGCCTGGTTTCTCCTGGAATAAATCAGTGATGAAAGCATGATTACCATCAGTAACTACAGCTATGTCTTCATTACGCAGAAGATCAACACTGCCGCAATCTATTTTCCAAAGTTTGATTTAGTGGATCTAATAAAGACCTGCTAAAATGAACTCAGAGAGCACGCCTATTGGCACTGGTACTTCTGCTCCTCACAAGGAGTAAGAGAAGCTGACAGGAGCATTTCCTCCCATTGACCTCCTAACGTGGAGCCCGCGCAGAAACTAGATTTAAGATATGTTGATTCCAGCTACACATTTAACATAGCTGGAGTTGTGGATCTTAATTCAACTGTCCCACATAGTGAAGATATAGCTTATCTCTATGTTCTTTATTGCAATATGGGCCAGTTCCAAGACTTCCTGAGAGTTCTACCAAGGTCCCAAAATTCAAAGCCATTTCCAGCTGTGATTTATCTGACAGATTTATACATTTGTCTATTATTTGTTTACATATTTCAGACATTTCTACAGCACCTCCCCCTCAAGTATTGGAGAGCATATGAGGATGGTAATTTGTTGCTGTACGTAAATGAACTTTCTAAAATAATGATATAAAGAACAATAGAAAGTAAATACTGCTACTCCTGCACTATTTAGTGGAGTATATCCAGAAAGCCCTCTGTGTCCAAAATGTCTGAGGAATTTATTTTTAAGTGACTTAAAGTTCTGTTATATATAAAAACTCAGACAGCTCTTCCATCTGAGTCCGCTACTTTTCTTTCATGTCCAAAGAAGGTTGGTTTCTTTTTCCTTCACTTTCTGGTTAGGATGTTAAAAAGCGAGTAATAGGGTAACTATGTAACCACTGAAAGTTTCAGTGGTTACATGGTTACATGCACCTGCAGCACAGGGCAGCAGATAGCACCCCAGAAGCCAGCTGATCCAGAGGCAACAGTACAAGAGTGGGAGTCAGCGGGGTCCCCTGCTGGCCCCATGGCATTCAAAGTGGCAGCGTCACATGGAGCCCAGGGTCAGCTGGGCTCCACGCAACGCTGCCACTTTGAAACACCATGGGGAGCCCAGCATCAGGCTCCACATGGCGTTTCAAAGCTGCAGAGCTGCATGGAGCCCAGGGACAGTGGGGGGAGTCCCCAGCTGAGCCCGGGCTCCACACAGACTGCCACTTTGAAATGCCACATGCAGCCTGACCCAGGCTGCACGTGGCATTTCAAAGTAGCACTGGAACATGGAGCTCAGGGTCTGGCCCCAGGCTCCACTGCTTTTAAGCACCCTCTGCTCTCCCCCACCCTGCTGCCTCTCTTTATAGAGGCGGGGGGGAGGGAAGCGACTAGTGTGTCAACTATCTGATAAGGATTTGCATATGAAATAGTCGACTAGTTGTTCACATCCCTATTTTAGGATACATATGCATATGAGATATCAATCCACAAGATTTTAGGTACACTCTATCCACTGATTGCTTGACATTACAAAAATACCTATGGCATGTTACTGCTTAATTGTCTGCTATAGATGTGTGAGTAGGGCTTACATATTCCTCTGAATCATCTAGTTCCAGCCACTGTGGGAGACAAGACACAAGAATGGATTTATGAGACAATTCCCATGTTCTATTATAAGGGTACGTCTAGACTACATTCCTCTTTCGAAAGAGGAATGCAAATGAGGGAAATAAAAAATGCAAATGAAGCTCGAGATTTGTATAATCTCTTCCAATTGCTTTTTTGGAAGAGATTTTTTTTGAAAAAAAGCAGTCTAGATGGGGTTCTTTAAAAAAAAAAAACAACCCTTTTTCAAAAGAACCCTGTAAACTTTATTTTTTCAGGAATAAGGGTTCTTTCGAAAAAAGTGTTTTTTTTAAACCCCGTCTAGTCTGTTTTTCCGTTTTTTCGAAAAAATCTCTTCTGAAAAAGCGATCCAAGGAGATTATGCAAATGAAGTGGGAGCTTTGTAAATCAGCACTTCATTTGCATTTTCAATTTCCCTCATTTGCATTCCTCTTTCGAAAGAGGAATGTAGTTTAGACGCACCCTAAGTGACTAACTGATTTAGGTGCAGCATTCATAAGCTCCACAGGAAGCCCAACCATTAGCTGGAGAGAGTTACAGTGTTAAGTCACATATCTGAACATGTCAGAGACACAAAGGAGTTTTCCTTTTCCATTTTCACCTGCCAAATACCCACCATCCTGAAGGTAAAACAGTTATGAAAAACATTACATGAATTGTATCTTACCATTGTAGTTGAAGCCAGGGTTTCCAAATGGCAGATGAAATATTTAAGAGTTTCGGTGCAGTAGGCAAACAATCATATTTTTAGGGTCACGTGAGGTACTGTAAAGTTTGGGGGAAAAGGAGAAATACAATTACCAGCTAAGGTAAACAAGCACTACAATTATTTAAACTGAATGTTTTAATAGCAGATTATATTGACTTTATTTATATAGACTCTTTCATTCACTAATAAAGTAGTCACCACTGACATCTGTTATCCTGCAAATGAAGCATAGCCACTCCATAGCAACACAACTACTCAAGAGTAAGACAAAAATCAATCAAAATAAACGACACGGCCAAATGCAATTACCCATACCTGCGGTGTCTTGGCAGAATACCATAGCACTCTTGTCTCTGATAGTTAGAGTAAATATCCCATTTTACTCTAACTAACGGAGTGGTCAGAACATTTTTTTTTAATGTATCAAAGAGCCAGCTCTGATTTTATGTATTATTTGAAAAACAGCAACTCCACCAACAATACTTCCTCACATCATTTTGAGATGGTAAAAACTGCCAACCACTGAGGTGTTAACAATTTTACTCAGCACACAACCTCCTTAGACACTAATCAAGTCTAGCACTATTTTACTTTTGAATTAAATAAGATAATAGACTTTACAATTTCTTTAATACAATTAATTACCTATACATTTTTAAAATCCTGTTTACTTGTTACTAATTGTGTTCCATTTCCTTTCAGACTCTCTCTCAAAGAGGAGACTTGAAAGTCAGTGGAGATCAGTTTTGTTTTTGCTTCTTAATGTTGCATTTCAAAACACTGCAGGAAAGCAATTTAACTATTTCCAAGTGTTTTTATTTTGAAACGTGGAAACATTTTCTACCCATTTTAGGTCCCACGCAGTTTTTTAATATACATTTTAAATGATGGGTTATATTTAATTTGCCAAGTATCTCTTTCTGTTACTAGCTATATGCTAGCCAACCTCTTTCTTTAGAAACCTGTTCAGCCTTCTTTTTTTTTTTTTTTTTTTTGGTTCTAGTTCTAGGGATACACTAGCCGACACGCAAGTGATGCTCCAACAGCAAAGCAACAACTCCGGCCTTTAGCCACTGGCCAGGATGTCACTTTCCAAGCTATGAGAAGAGACAATCTCAGGGGCCGAGACTCTGCAACCCACAGCCGCACACAGGCGAAGAGAACCGGGGTCACGGCAGCGCTTGGCCGCACTCGGAGCCAGATCGGCGGCACTGGGACAGCAGGAGGACGGGATCGCGGGCCGGCCCCCAGGCAGGCGGGGAGCGGGTGGGCTGCAGGCAGCTTTAACCCAGGCCTTGCCAGGTCCCGCGGGACAGAGGCCACCACTGGCAGCGGGGCCGTTGGCAGGTATCGCAGGCAGCCGCAGAGCCGGGAGAGCGATGAGAGCCGCCCAGGCGCCCCGGGGAGGGCCCAGGACCCAGCAGCCACGGTGAGGCCCAGCGGCCCGGCCCGGCCCGGCCCGACCCCGGAGGGGGGGCGCCGGCCCGAGAGGGGACGCGGAGGGTTACAGGCCACCTCACCCGCCGCTGAACACAAGCGCCCCGACCCCGTACCTGCCGGCCTCATGTCGGGTCCTGGCCCCCGCACAGCTGCCCCCGCGGCCCTTTCATCCGCCCCCCCCAGCCCGCGGCCCCGCGCGCCGCTGCTTCCGCTCCACAACTTCCGAGTGCGGCCCGGAAGGGGCGGGAAGAGTTACCCTAGAAACCGGGGAGGGGCGAGGAGAAAGCCTGCCCTGTTGCCATGGTGACCAAACGCTGGTGGTGACCTTCGCCGGCTCCCCCGCCCCCTCGGAGAGCGCCTCCAGCGGCCGGGGCCGGGAGTCCGGGAACAGGGCGCGCGGGCGCGAGGCAGCGCTGGGGCCAGCCCCTTATTTCCTTCCAGGCGTATCTAGCCTGGCACGCAGGCGCCTACCCCTGCAGCTCCCCCCCCCCCCCAGTCTCTCCGCCGTGCGCCAGTGGGTCCCACACTAGCCTGCAGCCAGCCACAGCCACCTCTGACTCCCCGCTCTGCCACAGATACTTCCTGCCGCCTTGGGCACGTCTCCTAAACCCAGCTCTTAGGAGCCTAAGTGCCTTGGATGGTCTGGCCCTTTGTCCCTTTCTGGGCCTCAGTTCCCCGCCTGTGGACCCCTTACAATAGGGAACACAGACATAGCACTTCCCTACCTCACCCCGGTGTTGTGGGGACAACTATGTTAAAGGTTGTGATTAGCATAGTAAGGGTGATCATTTCGGTACCTAACAGAGATAAGGCTTGATACCCCTGCTCCTGGAAAGGTCATTTCTGTGACTGGTTGGTGTTGGAGCAATTCATTTGGAATAAATTACTAAGGGTTATGGTCAATGTTCCCTCTAATCTTTTTCCATCTGTGCTCAGATTTTTTCCATCCATGTGTGAAATACATTTTTTATGTGCACAAAGGCATCTGGAAATATGCGCACCGGTAGAAACAAACCTAACTGTGGGTTCTATGCTAATGAGCTAGGTGGCATTTGAATCTCTCCTGTGCGGCTGCACAAGTGCACAGCTTACAGGGAATACTAGGGTTTGGTTGTACTGGGGCTGGGGCCAGAGCTGCCGTGTGGCAGGCAGAGGTGGCAGCAACAGAGGCTGGGAACAGGGACAGAGCCACATGGCGGGTCGCTGCCCTGTTGTAGGGCCGGCCTTATAATTGGGCAAACTGGGCCCATCCCCAGGGCACCATAGCCAGAGGATGAGGGGCAACTGGGCATTGCTGGGAAAAGGGGGTGAAGGATACTGGGTAGGGGGGCACTGTGGCAGGACATGGGTTGGGGGTTGGTGGCACAGCTGAGAGAAAAGTGTAGGGGTTGGGATGAAGGGAGCACTGTGCAGAACTTAGAGGCAAAGGGGGCACAAGAATTCAATCATAAAAACATACGAATGGCCACACTGGGTCAGACCAAAGGTCCATCCAGCCCAGTACCCTGTCTGCTGACAGTGGCCAATGCCAGGTGTCCCAGAGGGAGTGAATCGAACAGGTAATGATCAAGCGATCTCTCTCCTGCCATCCATCTCCACCCTCTGACAAACAGAGGCTAGGGACACCATTCCTTACCTATACCAGTTAACAGCCATTTATGGACTTAACCTCCATGAATTTATCTAGTTCTTTTTTAAACCCTGTTATAGTCCTAGCCTTCACAACCTCCTCAGGCAAGGAGTTCCACAGATTGACTATGCACTGTGTGAAGAACTTCCTTTTATTTGTTTTAAATGTGCTGCCCATTAGTTTCATTTGGTGGCCCCTAGTTCTTATATTATGGGAACAAGTAAATAACGTTTCCTTATTCACTTTCTCCACACCACTCATGATTTTATACCTGCTTACATTTAAATTCTCCAGTACAAACCCTGAAAATATCTAGAATGCTGCATGGATACAAAATCTGTATCTGCATCTGATACACAATCCGCAAAAATGATCACAGATACCTGCAGGTTCACAGGGCTTTAGATATGAAATTTGATCCGCATCTATACATGATCTGCAAAAATGGTCTGTAGATATCCACATCTGCAGATATCTCATATTCTCATTAGAGTTATCTTGCTGGTATGAAGATGATATCCATGGTTTTGCAGGCTCTACAAATAGCCATCTCTAAACCAACAGGTGCAGCCAGTGGAGGCTGATGTTCAAGAACAGGTCCCATCATGATGCAGCATTCAGGCTAATGCTCTTTCTGAGGGTATGTCTACACTGCAGAGTTTTTTCAGAAAAACTGCTGTTTTTCCGAAAAAACTTCACGTACATCCACACTTCAATCGCAATCTTTTGGGAAAAAAATCGAAAGAACAATGGGGTTTTTCTGGCATTGGTAAACCTCTTTCTACGAGGAAGAAGCCTTTTTCCGAAAGAGCTCTTTCGGAAAAAGGCATGTGGGGATGGGGAAGAGGGAGTTCTTTCAAAAGAAGAGGAAAGAGGAAAACGCACAGGTGCCCTGGTGGCCATTCTGTCCATAGTAATCACAGCTTACCTGTGAGATAGCATCCATTCAGTGTGGGCAGATGGCTTTTTCAATGCGCTTTGGCAGTGTGGACGCTGTCTTTCAGAAGAAGATTTTTTCGGAAGATGTCTTCCGGAAAAGCTTCTTCCAAAAGAAGCCCACAGTCTAGACATAGCCTGAGTCATTACTTGATGCAGGATGCTCGGTGTACATTGGTAAGGGTGGAAGATATTAATTGGCCGCAGGTGCTCCAAACAATGAGGATCTTTGTGCTGCTTGACTCCATCATTGCAGGAGCCAGAAGCAGTGGGCTGGTCTCAGATTCCATTACAAACCAACTGATGACAGAGATGGAAAGTAATTTGTCTGTTTGCTTTATTTGAACATTTATATTATGCATAAGAGTACAACAAAGACAACAAACAAGATACAGCATAGTGCCGTGGTCACCAACCCGTTGATTGCGATCGACTGGTCGATTGCGAGGCCTCGACCAGTCGATCACAAGGCATTCCGGACCCCCACATTTCCCCCCATCCCCAAGAAGCCCCACTACCTACCTCTAGCGACAATGGAGGTAGTGGTGGCTTCCCGCTGGGTGGATGGAAGTCCTGAGCTGCGTGTCACTTCTGGGGGTTCTGGAAATGCGCTGGCTGTTTCCTTGCCCCAGGTCTGTGGCTGCTGGGAGCTTACCGGGGGAGTCCCCAGAGGCGTGCGCTGGGACTTCCCTTCTCTGTGGGGGGAAGGGCCCAGAGGGGGCGCCTGCGTGGGCTTCCCTGCTTCGTGGAAGGGGGGAGTCGGGCCTGGAGGGGGTGCGTGACAGGGGCTTCCCTGCTCCGTGGGAGCACGTGCCGGCCCCACTGGAGGCGTGCGACAGGGCTTCCCTCCTCTGCAGGGGTGGGGGGGAGAGGAAGTCCTGGGAGGAGGTGGGTACAGGGGACTCTGTCCCCACTGGCACCCTGTCCCCTGCTGCAGAACCCTGTCCCCCTGCCCCCCCCACCCCCGGCACCCTGTCCCCTTTCCCACACTGGCACCCTGTCCCCTCCCCCGGCACCCTGTTCCCTCTCCCCTGCCCCCAGCCGCAGAACCCTGTCCCCACTAGCACCCTGTTCCCTGCCTCCTGCTGCAGAACCTTGTCCCCTGCCCTCCCGGTACCCTGTTCCCTCTCCCCTGCCCCAGGCATAGAACTCTGTCCCCACTGGCACCCTGTCCCCTGCCGCAGAAACCTGCCTCCACTGGCACCCTGTCCCCTGCCCCACCACCCACTAGCACCCTTCCCCAGTACCATGTTCCCTGCTCCCACCAGCACAGTTGGGGCCACATTAGTGAGGCTTCGGGGTTTTTGGAGGAGTTATTTTTTTGCATCTCACTTGTGTGGCCCCAACTGACTTTTCTGTGGTCAGTGACCCCTGACTTAAAACAGGTTCCCCGCCCTTCTCACAAATAAAGACAATGCAGAAACTTTTTGTGTTTGACATAGTATTTTATTTGAAAATGAAGCCTGGCCAATAAAACCCCAATTGGGGCCAAGCCCCCATCTGGCCACAGCATCATAATACTCCTGCACCCCCCTTTCCCTCAGACCCTAGATCTGAGCCTTTCATACACTGGAACTCCTTGCCCTGAGCCCCTCACATACCTCAACCCAAATTCCTGCACCCTCACATCCACAAGCCTGTGGCTTGCTTAGTACCCCAACCCTCCGTCTGATCCCAACACTGCCCAGCCTGGAGCCCCGTCCCGGAGCCAGCGTCCCCTTCTCCGCCTCTTCCTGCATCCAGATTTCCTCCCAGAGCTTGCACCTCCTACCCCTTCCCACACCCAAATCCCTCATTCCCACCCCAGAGCCTACATATCCTGTCTCAACCCAGTGAGGGTACAGCTAGACTGCAGGAGTTTTTCAGGATTCCAGAGATATCCCAGAAAAACTCTTCTGCATCCAGGGCTGCGTTTTTTCTTCTGCTTTTTTTAGTGGAAGAGCAAACATGCTCTTTCGGTAACCCTGTATTCCTCTTTCCATGAGGAATAAGGGGGCTTCCAAAAGAAGGGGTTTTTCTGATATTTGGTCCAGTCTAGACAGGCCAAATGTTGGAAAAACCTCTTCCTACAGAAGAATTGAAAAAAAAAAGCAGCAGTATAAGGGTTGGGGATAGCAAGTGATGGAGAGGAGGAGAATAGAGAGGGCGGGGCAGGGCTTCAAGGAAGGGGTGGGGCTTCAAAGAAGGGGTGGGGTCTTGGGGGAAGGATGGGGCAATAGATCTTGGCTTGTTCTGTCATTTAAAAAGTGATCTTGGGTGTAAAAAAGGTTGGAGACCACTGGCATAGTGTATGTATGTTCCTGTGTACATTTAAAATGTCTATGAATTATGGAACAAGTAAGGTAGGAGCATTATGATAAAATTACAAACATAAAATTGTATATTTAGCAATAAGTATCTACCAGGATTAGATGATAAAATAATGAAGTAAAAAAGAATGAAAACAGCTCCTTTGTACCTATACGTCTATCAAGCAATAGAGATTTGGGGATAGGAAATGGACCCCTTAAAGCCCGAGAATGGTTAAAAATGTTTTGAACTTAGTAAGATTGCAACATTGATTAACGGTAGCAATTCTGTAAGCATCTTGCCAAGAAGACCATATGTTACAATACCTATTAACAGAGTTATTCACTGACTGTGTTAATCTTTCCATCTCATTCATTGTCTATATGCGTATTTTCCATTATCTAACAGTGAAAGTTCTGTTAAACAGCCAATATCTTGTGATAATGTATTTTTTCCAAAAGTAATAGCTGAGGGTCATATATTATGAGGTGCTGAGTTCTTCCAGCAAAGTGCTAGGCTGTGTCTAGACTGGCGCGATCTTGCACCAGAGCTATGCAAATGAGGCTCAGCATGGAATATCGCCGAGCCTCATTTGCATAACTAATGAGCCGCCATTTTTGCGGAAGAGGCTCTTGCGCAAGACGGAGCTGTCTACACTGCCCCTTCTTGCGCAAGAAAAACCCTCTTGCGCAAAGCCGTTATGCCTGAAAATAATCAGCATAACGGCTTTGCGCAAGAGGGTTTTTCTTGTGCAAGACAGGGCAATGTAGACAGCTCCATCTTGCGCAAGAGCCTCTTCCGCAAAAATGGCGGCTCATTAGTTATGCAAATGAGGCTTGGCGATATTTCATGCTGAGCCTCATTTGCATAGCTCTGGCACAAGATCGCGCCAGTCTAGACACAGCCCTAGTGTTTCCCAAAGCCTGCTGAAGTAAGAAGGGATTGAAGACTATATTTAGTAGGTTTTATAAATTAATAGTAGATTCAACAAGAATATATAAAAGTTGAAAATAAATAACATTTTGCTTTATAATTGCTGAGTGGGAGTAGCTGTCCTTCCCAGCTTGGTCCACATGCTATGCAGAATCAAAACTCATTCCCTAAAATTTTGTTTTATAAACAAATAAAAAATAAAGGTGTAGGTTGAGGGGTAGCTCCAGCCTCAACAATGGAGTGATCATTCCTTTATAATATACAACCAATAAAATAATGTGATTGTAATTATTACATAAATAGAAATTTACAAATAGTAAATAATTATCATGACACGTTTATGAGCTAGGTAAGTATTATTATCCCCATTTTATACATGGGGGAACAGAGCAGGATTATTCTTTATTGCACTAAGGCCTCTTTTTGTCACCAGAGGAAATTATTTCTGAGAATAACCCCTTTTCCCCTTACACCATCACAGAGCTATTAGGGGCAGCCCTACCATAGCCTTCATCCCAGCCTCAGTACAAGGAGTGGATTAGTATAGGGAAATGGGATGGTGATGAAGGCATGTAGCTAGAGCAGTAGTCACCACCCAGTAGATTGGGATCTACTAGCAGATCTTGGAGCCTTTGACAGGTGATCCTCCTTTGGCTGGGAGGCTGTCAAGCACTGGCATTTCATCTGCCCCTCTTAGCTCTGAATGCTGCTCCTGCCCTCT
Organism: Pelochelys cantorii; assembly: GCA_032595735.1. Classification (NCBI taxonomy): domain Eukaryota; kingdom Metazoa; phylum Chordata; order Testudines; family Trionychidae; genus Pelochelys; species Pelochelys cantorii. Next base: position 54,843,232 of record CM064326.1, read on the forward strand.
GCCTCGGAGCTGCCCCCCTGCCCTGGGAGCCTCCCACTTGCTGTGCAGGGCACAGGAAGAAGAGGAGGGGTGCTGATGTCAGGGTGCCCCTCCCTCCACCCTGTACCCTGTCTCCACAGAGCAGGGAGGACAGGGAAGGAGAGAGTTTGCTGGCTGCTTTTGAGAGTGGTGCAGGTCCAGAGTAGGGGTGAGCCTGCCTTAGTCTCCTGTAACACCTGTGGTAAATGGTACCCAGCTGGAGCCTGCATTCCAAACCCCAGCCCCAGTCCTGAACCCCTCCTGCACACCAAGCCCCTTCCCTAACCCTGAGTCCCCCTGAACCCAAACTCCCTCCCAGAGCCTGCACCCATCCTGCACCTCAATTCTCTGTCCCAGGCTCAGCTCAGAACCCCTCACACACTCCAAATCCTTTAGCTCAAGATCAGAGACCGCATGCCCCTCCCCCACATCCCAGCCCTTTGTCCCCAGACTGATAAAAGTGAGTGAGGCTTGGGGAGAGAGGATGGAGTGAGCCTGGGCAAGGCCTTGGCGAATGGGCGGGAAGGAGGCGGGACAAGGGTGTTTGGGTTTGAGGTGGATTCTGGATTGCACTTACATTCAAAAAATGATCTCATGCTTAAAAAGGTTGGAAACCCCTGAGCTACAGCATCCTCTGGTACAGCTATTCTTTGCTGTCCAGAGTTCATAGAGACTTCTGCAATTGTTCTAAGCCTGAGAACCATGGCAATCCCCTGAATGGCCCCAAAGAAAGTTCACAGCTTAAATCATTAGAGGTGGAGTAAACAGTGGTGATCCAGACCTGGTATGTTCCTAATACTTTAATAACAATTTGGTGTTAAAAGTACTTCTTAATGCTAGGCTTGGAAATTTGTTAGGCTTCCTAAAGAAGGCCACAGGAATTTTGGAATCACAAATGGTTTTACATATTCTTCAAACATACTGTCTGTATCTTGTACCTCTTTGCCCCTCAGGAAAGACATTTTAATATTATGTAGTTAGGACAAATGATGTATATAGATTCATAGTTTATAAGGAGAGAAGGCACTACTGTGATCATCTAGTTTGACTTCCTATCTAACATAGACAATAGAACTTAATTAAATTAATTCCTATTTGAAACTAGAACATATCTTTTAGAAAAACATCCAGTCATGATTTTAAAATTGCCAGTCATGGAGACACCACCACAACTTTTGATAAGTTGTTCCAATGATTAATTACCCTCAATATTAAAAATTAACAACGCATATGGAAATCTTTTTATAGAGTGACTATAACTATAAAGAATATTCTTTTAAAGATGTTTTGAACACTTGCCAATGTCTATATGGAAAATGAATCTACTATAGTCATTCCGCTTTTTTTGGTTTGGCTTAGTGTATGTTAATTGAATGTGCAGTGTTTGAAGTTAGTCTTTTCACTGGGGATAATTTGTTACTGGCGCCAACCTAAATGATCAGGTGTATGACACGCAATAAAATAGTCTGTGTTCACTGGAGCCAAAGGTATTGTAAAGTATCACAGTAAGTTGTTTCAAATAAAAAAATTGCTTATATTGTGGAACATTCAGAGGTACTGGGTATTACTGCAAAAAGGTCTTAGGTCCTAGGCATAGGTGGAAAATTGTTTTATTTGAATGTGCAAACTAACTAGCTTTATATTCTCATTCTGAAATGTAACATAGGAGGTGTCAAATAATTTGCTTCTGGCAGCTGGGCAGTGCCTCAGTTGCTCCATCTTCTGTAAGACATTTCTATTTAATGTAATATACAGCATTCTGTCCAGACAGATGTCACTGCTCAGCCTGGGTGGCAGATCTCTTCTGATGATGGGTACCAGAGCTACTACAGTGGACATGATCCTGCTTTTCTCTTTTCATGCTCATTAATAGCTCCATGAACTATCTATTGAGGAATAAATATATCTCTGTAATTGCATTGAAAGGCAGTAACAAACATGAGATATTCTTCAATTCTGTTGTAACTATGCTATAGTTCTTTTCCTGCCTATAGCCAGCTCTTTATTCTTTAAACAAAGCATTCGTCTGCAAAATCAGTGACTGCTGTTGTATGCTTAAAAAGCCACACTCCTGGTATGACAGCAATTGACTCTCATCCTTCTGTGTTTTTCTCAGCATGAAAAGCTAGGTGAAGTTCATGTAGTCAGCAAGTGAGTCAGTCCACTTATGAATTTATAGGTTTCTTTATGTATTAGTTGTTGAAAAGTAACAGCTTTCCAGTAATTGGCAGCTTTCATATTGAGAGTTATATAACTACTAGAAGATTTACCCAGTGTTGCTTGGGTTCTTAACTCAATTAATTTTTGGTTTTTGGAAAAGAAACTGCTTTAGATGCTTCATTTTTTGTTCTAGGGTAGGTTGGGGATGAGGGCTTCAGTATGCAGGCTGGCCTGGGGAGAGAGGATAACTACAGCCCTCTGTCACTACAGAAGCTTGGAGCTAGGTGAGGAGCCCCTCTCAATGGCCTCTATAGCTCCAGTGGGCACTGCTGGAGGAGGGGGGCATGTACCCCTTCTGGGGCAGGGCCAGGCTCATCTGCTCCTTGTGCTCCCCAGCCAGAGTGAGGAATGCAGCATACTGTGCTGGGGAGCAACCTGCAATGTTCTTATATAAATCAGGGGGGAGTGTAACCCTCCCTTCTCCTTCCCTAATGGGTGCCTGAGGGATGGGAGGCTGGGGTAGTCCTGCAGTGGGGATTGCCTGGTGATTCTGTCTCTTTTCTATATGGTGTTAAGCATCCCCATATGAATGGAAGGGGAGTGTCAGGCCCTCCCAGCCTCACGAAAGGATCCTGGGGGAGGGAGGCTAGGGGCTGGGGCAGTCCTGGACCAGGGGGGTGACATGTCCCCAGCCAGCCTCTTTTTTTTCCTACCTAGTGATTCTGTCTCTTTTCTGTATGGTTTTATGAGAAGCATTTCCATTTCAGACACAGAGAGACAGACACACACAAACAGACAAACTTTCTCAAATATATAGTAGATAGCTTGTTTCTTTGTCCAGTGCTGCCCCCTGCTACCGAGTGGAATTATAGCTGTCCTGGTCTACGTTTCTGGCTCTTTGTTGCCCCCTGTGGTCATTCAACAGTATAACTATCCCTGCTAGCAAAGCCCTCCCTTTCCATGTTATGAGAAACAGTCGCATTTCAGGCACATCCCATTGTCCTGGTACAATCAAATCCTGACCTCACTTTAAATTAAGATAAGAGGAAACTGCATGCCAAATTTGGTGATCCTAGCTCTTGCCATTTAGGAGGAGTTCTTGAACAAGTAGACAGACAGACAGACAGACATATAGACACAGTCACAGACAGACAAACTCTCTAAAAATAGCAAGTAGTCCTTTCTAAAAGGTACAGTAGATTATAGGCCAAACTAATTCTTGCTTCTTCAATCTATGATTTTTGTCTACTTTTGTTACTTCAGCTTTTTATACAGATAAAGTCCCAATTAGAAGAGGGATAGCCACCCTTGAGAGATTCTATGAGCATTCTGTTCTGGAGGGGAAAGTTGCAGGGTTTATAGCCAGGCTTTTTGGCAGAAAAGAGAGCTTGGAGCCTGAGGGAAGCAAAACTTGATGTATGTTTCATGCACTTCTGACACTTATGCTTCTTGGCAAAAGATACTTTAAATGAAGGGAATATGATTTTAAAATATATAAACGCTCATTTATGGTTAACTTTGACCACCTAGAGCAACTCCAGAGTGCTTCTGAACATGTTGCTATAGAATCCATTCTCTGGACTATGCCCCTAAACCTAACCTCCTGCAGCTCTCAAACCAGATAATTTGGGCAGGAACAACCTTCAGTTTGAAAATCCCCTGGATGTCCAACTCCTGCCTGAACCTAGAAAGAGGTGTCATGATACAGAATCCAGATTGCTATTTGCACCTGTCCATGCTTTTTAAAATTATAGACTAAGGGTACATCTACACAGTAGGGCTAAAGTTGAAATAATCTATGCAACTTGAGCTACGTCAATTGCGTAGTTTAAGTCAAAATAGCTTATTTCAGCTTTTGGCACTGTCTACACTGCAGGAAGTCTGAGAAAGAGCACTCTTCCTCCAACTTCCCTTACTCCTCAGACAATGAGGGTTACAAGAGTCGGAGTAAGAAGTCCTTCAGCTCATCATTATGTTGACACTATGTTGAAATAACTGCTTATAGCATAGACACAGACTATGATATTTCAGAATAATGCCAGTTATTCTGAAATAATGCTGCTGTGATTAACTAGAAGCCTAACTGATTAACTTAGCCTAAGTGATTAATTAGAAGTCCCATAGCGAATCATTGGCAGAATTGGGAAGGTAAAACCTCAGGTTTCCTATCCACTGGTCTAACCTCTGACTAGACATGCAACTTCCTTAATCCTGCATTTTCATATTTCCCTCCAGTCTTCAGTTTAAACTTCAAGCCTGTGTTTTGATAACAAAGTACAAGCTGCAAGCATGAAAATCCTCATTAATATGAACCATTTTAGTGTACCAGATGACAAATGGGCTGTAACATTTTCAACATTTTCTACAAGAATATGTGATTTTTCAAAATGATCTTCCTAACACATACTGTTCTTGCTAGTATAATCCTAGACTACTTAATTCTTAGGGAAATTTATTTATAACACAAAGTATAACTGGACGAAACATTTTATTTAATTGGTGCAACAAAGCACATCAGATGTGGGTCATAGGTAGCATTTTCTGAAACTTGTTTTAAATGTCACTTCTAAAGACTTAAAATATTTCTGTAACTTTTACCTTTGGAGTCTCTTTTTCCAAACCTGCTGGTGGACTCATGAGTAAGCTGTAGACTTCCTTATGTGCTTCTCAATGTGCCTGTGATAGCCTTCCATTGAATGTAGGACAAGATCCTTTCCTTCTCATCTTTTAGAACATTTTCTTCTTCTACAAAACATTTCAGCTATGAGACTTCCTTCTCACTCTCTTTATTTTGCACTGTGCTCTATTGTACTTATTGAGACTAAGGGTGCGTCTACACTACACCGTTTTTCCGGAAAAACAATACTAGCGTCCACACAGCAATTGCATTTTTTCGAAAGAAAATCAAAATAACGGAGGGCTTTTCCCGACGTTGGTAAACCTCATTCCATGAGGAATAACACCTCTTCTGAAAAAGCTTTTTCGGTAGAGGGCATGTGTGGGCGTTCCACTGCTGCTATGTTGAAATAGCTCCTCACCAGGGCCATTCTAAAATTATTCCTCCCCAGTGCCTCCTGGGGCTCTAAATTGAGATAGTGTGTCCACATTAGGGGAGCCTGCCTTGGACTAATTTTGAGGCTTTTCTGTAGTGTGGACGCTCTATTTTGAAATAAGCTTTTCCTGACGATATCTTCCGGAAAAGCTTATTCCGAAAGAAGCTTGCAGTATAGACGTACCCTTAGAGTTACTGACTGTTTGCTCAAAACCCTGTGTAAGAGGCAGAGGGTAGCTGCATTCTTCCTGGAGTCATCCTTGGAATGAACAGTACCTGAGAGATAGTAAGCTAATTTAATTGAAAGGATGCAGTTTACTTCCTGCCTTGAATACTAGCTTACTGGATGACAGAGTTAACACTCGCTCCTCTCCCTGCCCCTATTGCTCATAAGAGGGATTAGTGGCTAATGGAGACCGTTTTCCCTTCTGTTCCCCACACGCCATGTTTCATGATCCCAAGAGAGGACAAGTGGCTCATAAAGCTCCAGAAATATATCCTTCTTCATGCAAAAGTTCTGGACCCACTGCTAGTCATCCCAAGACCTCATGATGATGTGATTCCACCAGTCCGTGCTTGTGGCTCCACTCCAGAAGTGCTGGTCTACATAGGGCACATCAGAGACTGTACTGAGAAACATCAGCCAGTTCAAGTCTGCCATGCCTGGGTACTCCTCTGCATCTGTCTCCTCCTACTCCCTCATAAGCGGTATCAGAGGTCTTTGGTGGGTATTCAGAAAATACCATTGAAATGTCCACCAGCATCTTATGGAAACTCTGCCCATTTCCTGATACAGGAATGAAAACACGAGGAAAAAAAGTTCTTTATAAAGCACCTCTTCCATGTTGTTCACTCTGGTAGTTGGCAGCACATTGACCAAAATGACTGCTCAGCAGGATGTGTGGCCAGGCTGTTCAAACTTTGTGTAATGTGCGGAGTGGACAGTCACATGTCCCCACAGTGCACCAGGATAAAAGGGCTAGAACAGCTACATTTCAGGTGGGCAATAAGGAGTCTGGGATATGCTTGGTTTGACTCAGGTCTACATAAGCTCCAGTTTCTAGCCTAAGTTAGAAAATACTTAATATTAGGTAGGGTGACCATCCATCTTATTTTGGCTGGGAAATCCCTTTTTTAAGTCCTGTCCCGGTTGTTTGGACTTTTTTTTTCTGCAAAAGAGGGCATTTGTCACATTTTCTTTTGCCGACTAGATCCATTGACAAGAGTAAATAGGACAAGTGCCCACTTTTGTCAAAAGGAGGGAGGGTAGCAGCATTCCAACATACAAGGGGCCAGCAGTATTCCAGCGCAACAGACTTAGGAAGGGGGAGAGGGCAACAGGGTTCCAGCCTCTGGCAACAACCTCACATGGGTGGGGGGGAGGGGGCTCAGGTGAGTGGATGGGGATGTCTCATTTTCCCATTGGGAAATATGGTCACCCAAACTTTAGGTTAACAATCAGTGTAGATACTCAAGCCTAGGGTTCTCTAATCCAGAGTCAGATGACTCAAATCTCACTGATCCTGGGCTTACATTGCAGTGTAGATATACCCATTGTCAGACAAAGATGTGTTGGCTTTCATAGACAGAAATTATAATTTGGGCATTGAGAGAGAGTTTTATGAGTAGTAAAATAAATATTTTACTTTTCACTCATTGTACATTCAGTTTGGTGCCCCAAACATCACTTACCTTCAAGGAAACAACTTCACAAGAAAAAGAATGCCCAAAAAAAGAAAAAAAGGACTTCTGTTGTTATTAAACACTAGAGATCAGCCAGTCAATAAATACTGTGGCCTAAATTTTCAGAAGTGACTAATAGCTTTTGGCACCTCAACTTTTGGGTGCTTAACTGGCAACATCTTAAAAAAAGTTTGGCCATCAGTATGTGCTGAGCACCCATGCACTTCTAAGACATCTCCAGGCATCTCTACTCTGAACTTCAGGCACTCATAATCACAAATGACTTTTGACAATTTAGATTATGTATTTCCTTTCTCCTTGCTTACCACAGCAACATGTTCACAGGTACATACTCACAGCTCTTACAAACAAGTTCTGAGAATTATTGATTTGCTTATTAAGGGGAAAAAATAATGTTGAACAAATAAATATAATTCTGTTATTGAAGTTTGTCTATTTGCAAAGTGTAAGCATAAATTTTAGCATGGATCTGGAATGCTAGGCTTGTGAAGTACGATGCAGCATGCTAGCAGTGTGCAAGCAGAGTTGTAATAGAGATGCATGTAGCCATGTTAGTCTGGTCTTGCTGAAACATAAGACAGGACTATGCAGCATTTAAAAGACTAACAAGATGGTTTATTAGGTGATGAGCTTTCGTGGGCTAGACCCACTTCCTCAGATCAAATTGTGGAAGAAAATTGTCATGACCATATATACTAAAGGGATACAATAAAAAAAAGTGAGCACATATAAAATTGACAAATCAGATTTTAGAACGGGGGGGGGGTGAGGGTGGGAGGTTAGTGTCTATGAGATAATGATATTAGGGGTGATAATTGGGGAAGCTATCTTTGTAATGGGTAAGGTAGTTAGCATCTCTGTTAAGGCCCATTCATAAAGTGTCAAATTTAAGCATGAATGACAGTTCTGAGGTTTCCCTTTGTAGTTTGGTGTTAAAGTCTCTTTGAAGCAGGATACATGTAGTTAGGTCATTGAGACAATGCCCAGTCTGGTCGAAATGACAAGAAACTGTTTTTTCTTTGTGAAACTGTCTGATGTCTGATTTGTGTGCATTGATTCTTTGGCAAAGTGTCTCAGAAGTTTGTCCAATATACATAGCAGACGGACACTGTTGGCACATGATGGCATAAATTATATTGCCGGATGAACAGGAATATGTGTTCTTGATCTTGTAACTGACGTGGTTAGGTCCAATGATGGTGTCAGCAGAGTAAATATGTGGACTAAGCTGGCAACGGGGTTTGTTGCAAGGGAAAGTTCCAGGGTTGGTATTAGTGTGGTATGTCCTGTGGTTGTTGGTGAGAATCATCCTGAGGTTAGGTGGTTGTCTATAGGAGACTATGGGTCTAGCAGAGTTGGTGAGACTGCACATTTGTAAATATCTTTCTGGAATCAAATTAAATGGCAGGTCAGGTACAGAATCTGTTTAAATTCTTCCATGAAAATGTCAGGATAATCCAGGGTAAACCTGGAGGGCTTAGTTTTATGGCTTAGAAGCCTTAGACCTTCCCTATTAAAGTTTAAGCCAACATTAGATGGCAGGATCAGGCCTAGGGCTTTCCTTCATAGCTCTTAAGTAAGCTGGTAAGACTGTTGTCACAACAGAACCTTCCCCTGAGGAAGAATAGATGGCAGTGAATATTGTCTGTGGATCATTGCTTTGAAGCTAATAGTTTATTTCTTATATGTACACAAATAAACTAATTGCATTAATTCACATCACACAATTAGCCATTATTTCATTAATAAAGATGATGAATTGGGAGCTTGGAAACAATGCTGGCTTGAGTTCTTTTGACCTAGTGTACCATTCCTCATACTACAACAGGGATGCGCCTGGTTCAGTTGTTGATGGAAGGGAGGATGAGAACTCATTTGGACATATTTCATCCCAACATTGAGCAGGAAGTTTTTTGGAAACAAGCTTATCAAAATAACCCATGATGCCTAACTTAGAGAGTGGGGTTTGAAGGATTGAATCTATACCAAAAGTTTTAATATTTGCCAGCCAATGTGGGTCCAGTGTACTGTCCTAGAATACACTGCACCATTATCTTTTAAAACCTATTTAAATGAGGGTTGAGTGGTAAAACCACATCAGAATCATGTCCACTTAAGCAGTGACATGCAAATGCCCAAGTCTGAGTGTTTGGATGAGTACTACTGGGAGAAGCAAAGATCAGGAAAGGATGAACATTTGTTTATAATGCCAACCTACTGAATAGGGAGTACCTACTGAATCACCAACCCTAGAGACCGGGGTAAGAGTTTCCCCAAAATCTCTGGTTTCACTGTAAGCTGAGGAGATCTGCTATCCAGGGAAAGAAAAATGAGCAGGTTATTTAAGGGACCTAATCCATGCTGTTAATTAAGAGAGATGGGATGTAGTAAAGTAGCTATTAAGAGATTATCTGAGTCACTCTGACAGTGTTCCCTCTAGAATTTTCTATCCTCGCGCGGGTTGAATTTTCTTTGGGGTGGTTTGAAATTTCTTATGTGCAACACCAATATTAAGGTAGTGTGTGGATGTTGAGGTAGTGTGTGGAAGTACACCACCAATACATACAACACACATACACGTGTATACATATATTTTAAGCAGTCCATATGTGTGAAAGAAAATATATTAAAACAAGACACCTGTGTCTAGTTGCTGTGAGGTACCCTTAATGACTAGATAGGTATAAAGGTAGAGAATTGGCCTTCTTTCACTTGAGAAAGAGTAGAAGCCCCAGAACAAATTAACACATGATGTCAGGGTTTGTATTCAGATGCATGTTTCAAAGAGCTTGCAAATAAGGTTTCATCCTACAAAACTAGCATCACACCTTGTACTTGCTACTTCTGACTCATAAGAGCCAGAACTCTACCACATAGCAAAGATCTGTCCTTAATGCAATACAGTTTACCATGTATTAATTAATAACACATGATTTAAAAAAATAAATTAAGTTCAGAGTTTTAGATATCTGCAACACTCCAAAAATTCTGTTAAAAGAATCTTTTTCTTTCCTATTCTTAAGCCATTAACACCTTTGTAAACTTTGTTTGAAATGCAATCATGCAAATATCCTCCTAACACCCCCTCATGCAGCCTGCTTTCCCCCCTCCTTCCAACCCAGCCTAACAAAGAGACTGTGTTGAGTCAGAACTCCCCAAACAAACTGCTCCCACCCCCACTTCACTGCACAAATGTGAGCACCAACCCACCCTCTCTTTCCTCCATCTACCTCATTCAGTCAGCCCCTTATCTCCCCCTTCTCTGCCCAGGAGGATTGAAGAGACTGCTGGGTTTCTGCCTCTCTCTCTGGCAGATAGGACTCTCCTCTGCTCTGACTTCCCCCCAATCAAATTAATTAATGACTCCCTCTCTCCCCCAGCCACTTATTGTCTCCTTATCTCATATGCTTATCTCATCTGCTTTTCTGCTCTGGGAGATCTTCAGTTCAGCACATGCCCTGCCCCCCACCAGGAGGCTAAGCTTTGAACCTCTGAGCAGGGCTCATAAAATAGCTTTGTGGCTGCACAGCCATGCACCTTAGAGGGAACTTTGCACTCCAAGTATTATGGGCTGGAACTTAATACTCACTGGCTTTACTTTTTGACCTTACTTCCAGTTTGTTGGTTGGGGTTGTACCACCATTTTGATTATGTAGTTCCAACAATAAAGCAGCATATTCTTTAGCCTATGTATGGGACCAAAGCATAAGTGGTCTTGCCTATCAGTCATAGCTGGGCTGAGGTATTCCCAGCAGGAATGGGAGAGCAGTACTAGTGGAGAGGCAGGAATGAGGTTATTCAGAGTTAGACTGGAGTCAGGGATCAAAAATCAGGAGACAAGATGATACTGCAGCAGGCTGAGGCCTGCATGGTTGCCTGAACAACTTCCTTGAGCAACTCCTGGGGATAAGTAGGGAAACTTAACCAATCAGGGTACTGTCACTCTGGTGGGTGGTACTTCCTATAGCACATACTCTTCATAGTTCTCCTTGGATGTGCTTCTATAGACCTGGGTTCTAGTCCATGAGTCCTTATGTTCTATGGCAACCATAAGTGGATTGTATAGTGTACCCTGTGGGATCATTACACAAAACAGCGTGTGTCCTGGGAGATACAAAGTGTTGTCAAATCACATGTAAGTAAATAATAATTGAGTATTTCACACCTCCTATGGGATTAGGTTATAAGAATCTGTAATAGATCCTACTCAAATACCTTATCTTAATTTCCCTGTATCCAAGAATGACTTTCTTTAGATAAAAAATCAGCAAATCATAGTGCTTCCACTGCAGAGGTAGTACTTCCACTGCAGAATGATGAGGTTGCTAAGAGCATGTCTACACATGAAAGTTATTTCAAAATAATGGCTGTTATTTCAAAATAACTTCACTAAAGTCTACACAAGCCAGCCGCTATTTCGAAATTAATTCGAAATAGCGGAGGGCTTATTTTGAAATTGATAAACCTCATTCCACGAGGAATAGTGCCCATTTCAAAACTGCTATTTCAAAATAAGCGCTGTGTAGACGCTTATTTCGAAATACGGGGCCTCCAGCCCTTCCCAGGGTGCCCTGCTGGCTACTCTGGCCTCAACCAGAAATGAGGTTTACCGGAGCAGTCGACAAAGGCTTCTCTTGTCGACCGTGGCGTGTCTAAACTGCCGTGCTGTGCCGGATCAGCTGATCGTTGGCACAGCGCGGCAGCCATGTTTATTTTAATGAAGTGGGGATTATTTAAATCCCCACTTCTTTGACTACACCGAATAAACTATTTTACCTGGCTCCGTTGACGGATCCCTGTAGTCTAGACATAGCCTGGGTGCAAGAAGACCTTCACTCTGGCAGGAGCAGCTTGCCCAGGGCTGTGCCATCTGCCAGCACCTGCAGACCCTGGTGCAGAACGTGCTGCCTCCTGCCTCTCCAGCACCTGCTGCCTCCCCAGATGCCGCTCCTCCTCCCACTCCTTCTCCCACTCCCGCTTCTCCCTCCACACCTTCCCCACCTTCCATCCCCTCCACATCCCCCCAGGGACGCTGAGGCCCCCACATCCACAGTGCTGGGAGACAGTTGGCCTGGTGAGACCCCCAACCCTGAGCCCTGAGCTTCCCCTCCCCCTTCTTCCCCTTGCTTCCCCCTTCCAGCTCTCTCCTCCCAGGTTTCCTCCTCCCCTCTCCCACCCTCTCTTCTCCCTCCTCCCACCTCCTTTCCCCAGTCTCACCAGAGTTTCATTCCCCCCTCCCCAGTTTTGTTAAATAAATAAAGTTTGTGTTCATGAAAATATGTGTATTTTATCTGACATGAGGAAGGGGGGTTAGGGAGGGGTAAGTGGAAGGACGTGAGGGAGGAATGAGGCACAAGCCCCCCAGTGGGGCAGACCAGGGAGACTGTTAGTGCTCCTCAGGGTGGAACCTCTCCCACAGGGCCTCCTGGATACTGACAGCCCCCCAAGACCTCCCGGATGGCAGTCTGCAGAAAGTGCAGCCAGGCTCGCAGCAACGCATCCAAGAGAAGCACCAGAGTGCCCAGGGGCAGCTCTGGCTCCATGTTGCAGAGTGCTGTGGTGTCCCGAGTGAGGACAATCAGAGCATGCAGAGACAAAATGCTTTGCTGTCCCTCATTGAGGTAGGCAAGCAAGCAGGGAAAGCTGAGAACCGGCTGTCTGGGGGAGAGGGGGTCCCTTTAAGCACAGGCCTCAGATAGCCTCAGGCAGCAGCCACACAAAGTAACTCCTGACCTGTTGCCCTGCCGAAACTGATTCTGGCCGGCCTTAAATTTGATTCAGCGTCCACTCAGTGAAACAGCAAAACGCTATTTCGAAATGCATTTTGTGTGTAGACTCATTATTTCGAAAAATCTTATTTTGAATTAACTATTTCGAAATTAGATATTTCAAAATAACGCTGTAGTGTAGACATACCCTAATTTATCTAGTAGACAGAATTCAGAATGGGAATTGGCATTCTTGTGTTCACTCTCATAAAAATCTCATCAATCAATTGGATATTGCCCTAAGGCACAGGCAATAATGCTGTTGGCCTGTTATTAATTTCATTTCATGTAATTCAAATCACTGATTTTTGGCGTCTTCTTTGCCTGAATTGTGATTTCTGTATTTTCCAATGGAAAAGGAAAATATTTAAGAATTCTACCTCACATTTACAGTTGCTGTTATAGCTAACTCATTCAACCCACTAGAGGTCAGGGTGGTACTACAAAGGTACAGTTCAGCAACAAGTCACATTAATTCTTTTAAGAAGCGGTCGCAGCAGGTGATAATTTTATCAGTACCTTATAAATTTTAGAGATAAGTAAAAATGTTCTGTTTCATTCAGTTAGTATTAAATAGTCCCAACAGTTTTATGACTGGCAAAATAGACTTTCAGATGAAAAATTTGAATTGCATTCATCAAAGAAATAACTGTGCTTTATGAAAATGTCCTACATAATTTAACTGAAAAAGATAAGTTTGCCATTTTTTACCATCATACAGTACTTAGTAGAGAATTATATCTCACCCATGTAATTCTGCAAAACTGTTTTAAAAATAGAGACTTTTTTTAAGTCTCTAAACTTTTTAAAAGTTTCTAGTGTCTCTGTAGTCCCTGTTTCACTCCTATTGAAATGTAATGGTTTCATCACAGTGATTAAATGTCTAACAGTGTTTTAAATGCTGGATACAGTAAGATTTCTCTGCTTCCCGATATTTAAAAAAAATTTAAAACTTTAAAACTCTCATTCATATTCACCCAGACAATCAGCTTACCTTTGTGGTATTTGCTATAATTGTTCTTGTAGAAGTTCCATGAGGGATAGAGGTTGATTAATTTAATCCTGTAAAATTCAGTTATGCTGCTAGTCAGTTTAATGATAACTTTTTGGGGACTGAAATGATATTGAATGGTTCTGCACATTTAGTAGCATACCTTAGCTAAGACATCCTTATATCCATCTTCAGAACTGCATCATCATCATCATCATCATCATGTTCCTAGGAGGCAACATTTAAGAGAAGTTATGTGGAAACAAATTACCCATAGACATGTCAGGTGGGATAGGGCAGAATGATACAGATTGTCATGACAGAAACTATATGGACAATTACTTCAAGTCCTGCAGTGTAGCCATTGTAATATAAATGTATTTGTATGGGGTAGAAGTGGTGGTCTTCATTGGAAAATGACCCATCAGCTTCTTGATAACCTTGTATTCAGTGAGATTAGATGGATGATTGGAAGACAGACTGCATGTATAACTGAGGCAATGTATTAAGCAGCACCGTCTCCTCTGCTGCTGTGACTGACTGGGAGAGTTCAGAAATTAGCAAGATGATGCAAGCATTTGGTTACTTTGTTCCACAGATTTTGTTGGGCTTCTGTCATAACAGTTTGGGAGCTCAAGCCTAGCTCCCTTCCTCTGACCAAGGCCAGCTGATTTTCTTGGTTCCCCGGTGGAACCTGCTGCTTTCCCACTAAAGTCTGTAATCCTCGCCTTACTCCTTCTAGCTCCAGCACCCTCATGTTTAATTTCTGGTGGTGTAGGTATCAGGAGGATAATTTGCTCATCCAGTGAAGTTTTGACCACCCACTTTAATTACCTGGATTAATTACCTGGTATAAAAACCTTAACTGATAAATAATGGAAGTGTATAGTGAAAGAAATTTCTCTAACACTTCATACAAAAAATACTGAGGAAGGGCAGGAAGTTCTCCAAGTTAGACCACACGACTCATTCTGTTCATAGGACTTGGGGCTAAATCATTGTTTACTGCCCTATTATCTGGTTTTGGGTATGATATGGAACCAGCATGTGCTTTAATTTATCTCTCTATAAAATGGTGATATAACCTTTTTTGGGATGTTGGAGGCTCAATGGAGATTCACAGATGAAAGCACCTGGAGATTCACAGATGAAAAATACAATGTGCAAAATATGGGCCTGATCTCACTAACAGTGGTGGGGAGCCTGTGTCCCAGGGGCTGCATTTGGCTCATTGGGGTTCTGTGTGTGGCCCGTGAAACATTTTGTTTACAGTTGCCCACGTGCGGAGTTGCCAGATTCCACAGGTTCTCATCCATGTCATTTTTTTCCTACCCGTATTACTAAAAGTGACATACACATAAAGCAAGGGCACGTGAAGTGAGGTGCGTGCTGATTGCACACAACATTGACTGTGAGAGACATGAGCTCCCTCTGCATCCAATCATAGTGCTGCTATGGTTCAATCGGCACACCCCACAAATTCTACATATGCAAGCGCAGTTAGCAAAATTACCATATTCCGGGAGACTATCTTGGTTACCATATTCTGGGAGATTATCTTGGCCAGTCCTATCTTGCAGACCACTGAGATGAAGGAGGGCTGCTCACTAGCCTAGGTTGCCCATCACTGCCCTAACTTTTTCTCTTAGGACTGTAGGATCAAGCTCTATTCTTCTTAATTTGAGAGAAGAAAAGTTGAGCATCCCATTGAAAATTGAACTACAGTGGAGTTGATGACTCTGGGTATGTTAGGATCTCTTAATATCCCGAGTCAAGACCTTGGGCCCCGATCCTCAAAGAGCTTTAGGCACCTGATCTCATTGATTTCAAAGGGAATTAAGAGCTTTAATACATTTGAGGATATGAACCTTTGTTCTTATTCTCAAACCTTTTATGAGCCCCATTTGTCTGTCCCCTTCTTTGTATGCCACTAAGTTTTAAAACATTTGGATGCTTCTGGGCCTTACTAATATACAACTATATTAAATATTAATATAGTTTATTTTTATGAACAAAATATAGCAATCTGAAGTGAAATCAGCTGATATGCTCCTAGACAGACATAGCATAGAAAAAAATGATATAGTAAGAAGAAAAGAAGGCCAAGTTTCTTTATCCTGTAACCTGTTGTATAATATATCAGGTTATAATTCTGCTTTAAGTTTATTTGACTCATTCCCAGCTATTGGCAGCTTCCCTTTCCAGCTTTCCTGAGCCTCATGTGTGTCCTGAAGGACAGCACTGACTCAAAGCCATCACTATGGGATGCTTTCCAGTCAGAATCCAAGTGCTGCCTCCCTGTATTCAGTTTTCTGTGGAAACTATCTTTATCTTACCATAAACACCACCCAATTCTGGAAACCTACTGACTGCTGGTCCTACCTACGTGCTCCTACCTTCCTTCCAGGACACATCGCACAATCCATTGTCTACAGCCAACCTCTAAGATACAACCAGATCTCCTGCAACCCCTCAGATAGAGACAAATACCTACAAGATCTTTATCGAGAATTCTGAAAACTAAAACACCCACTTGGGAAAGTGAAGAAATAGATTGACAAAGCCAGATGAGTACCCAAAAGTCACTTACTACAGGACAGGCCCAACAAAGAAAATAACAGAACACCACTCACTATCACCTAGGACACGTCTACATAGAAGGGCTAAACTCAAAATAAGCTATGCAACTTACGCTACGCTAATTGCATAACTTAAGTCGAAATAGCTTATTTACACTCTTAGCACTGTCTACACAGCAGTTATTTCAAAATAGAACACTCTTCCCCTGACTTCCCTTACTACTCACACAATGAGGGTTACAGGAGTCAGAGTAAGAATCCTGTTATTTCAAATTTATTTCGAAATAACAGGCTTGCTTTGTAGACAAGCACTACATTATTTCGGAATAATGTCAGTTATTATAACTGACGTTATTCTGAAATAACGCTTGCTGTGTAGATGTAGACCTAGAGCCCCTAGCTAAAGCCTCTCCGAAACACTACTGACAATCTACAATCTATCATGGAAAACAATCCCTCACCCTCACTCTCACAGATCTTCAGAGGCAGGCCAGTCCTAGCCTATAGACAACCCCCCAACTTGAAGCAAATACCTACCATAGCCACGCACCACACCACAGGAACCTTATTCAGGAATCTATCCCTGCAACAAACCCCATTCCAACTCTGTCCACATATCTATATAAGCAACACCATCACAGGACCTAACCACACAATCCACCTGCACATCTACTAATGTGATATATGCCATCAAGTGCCAGCAATGCCCCTCTACCATGTATATTGGCCAAACTGGACAGTCTCTGCACTAAAGGATAAATGGACACAAACGAGACATCAAGAATGGTAACATACAAAAACCAGTATGAGAACACTTTCACATCCCTGGACACTCTGTAACAGATTTAAAAGTATCCATACTTTTACAAAAAAAACCCTTGAAAACCAGACTACAAAGGAAGAGCAGAGCTGCAATTCATTTGCAAATTTAACATAATCAATTTAGGACTGAATAAGGACATAGAATGGTTGTCTCATTACAAAGGCAATTTTCCCTCTCTTGGTATTCACACCTCCCCATCAGCTGCTAGTAGTGAACCACATCCACTCTGACTGAATTGGCCTCCATAACACTGGTCCTACACCTGATACTAATTCCTTTCTTTTGTGCTCAAAGAAATCTGTTAGTCTATAAGGTGCCACAGGACTTCTCATTTTTATTTTTGCTGATACAGCCTAACATGGTTACCCCTCTGAGACATTTCTCTTAACTGTGTTTTGATCTCTCTTCCCTGTAATATTAGTGATATACAGTATGTTCTTTCAGTGGGACATAAAATCTAGGTCTTGACCCCCTACAAGCATCAAAGATCCATGTACTTTCTTGAAAGAGTGATAGTAAATTTTCTTCCATGATGCTCACAAAGAAGTTTAAAATTTGTTGGTGTGTAAATAAAATGCATATCAATTGACAAAGCTATCCCTGGCTGTGGTTTCTTACATGTGTGTGCCATGTCTCTACTCTTTAAAGCCTACATATTTCAACGTTTGACCCTCTTTACTTTTGTGTATTGTACAAAACTAAGCACATTTTATCACATAATAAATAATAATAGACATGTTAATCCTGATGTCAAATTTCACCTTGGGAAATTGCATTCTGTCTTACTCAATTCTACTGCATAGTACAGTAGTACGCTCCGATATCTGCACATTTAAAATCTCCTTGTACTTTCAGTAGTGTATGGTGTTCTTGTCTTAAACAGCCATGTGATCGCATTATCATAACCTTCATTCTTCCTCATCCCAATAGCTACCTCACTATTTGTGTCCCTCAGTTTTTGTATCATGCCCAACATTTTGTCCCTGATCCTGCAAAGACTTAAACACATGTTTAACTTTACATACTGTGAGTCATGCTATTTGAAGATCAATAGGACTATTTAGAGTGTGTAGTGTTAAACACGTGTAAATCTTTGCAGGATCAAGGTTTTAGTTTGTAAGCACTTTGCAGCACAGGTGGTGTCATTTTGTGTTCTACCATAAATTGCTCAGCATATCTTTAGGTGCTATAAAATGGTAATAATAATTAATAATAATATAATACATTTCACCATAGGCTCCATTTCAGTAGTGTATAAAGTATAAATTAATCATAATTTTGTAATGAGCTTTGGGATCCTTCTAAATGAAAGACCCAAGCCAAATATGTCATTGTTTTAATACAAATAAAGATTTGGTAAAGACTTGATTATTTTAGTGCTATTTAGCTCCTAAATTCTTGATGGGCCTTCTCTGAATAGATTGCCTCAACTTCTTACCCTCTCCAGCAAAAATTTAGCTGTTTCCAGGAGACTTCATTATGAAACCTTTCTCTACTCCCTGCAAACATTGCTCTGAATCACTAGACATAAAATTTAAACTCTAGAAGTTAGTCCAGATGAATGCTGGAGGACTCAGGCATAGTCTTTTAACATTCCCCTGTGTGAAAATTATGCCGCCTATAATAACTTAGTTTTATATAGGGTTAAGCAGCATAGAATGGCAGTTGCTTCTGTGTTGAAATGCAGAATTTATTTAACAGCACATGGCAACAATACCAATAGTTTAAGCCAGTAGGTGCTGGAGAATATAGTATCCATTTGAAATAGAGTGGAATTAACATATGCAGAATGTTATTAGTTCATTTGGAATTTGGTCAGGATCCTAGGGTTAATCCCTCTAGATTTCCATTAAATATAATGAAAGGGCCAAATGGTCAGGACCTATGTTTTTCTATATCTTATTTGAATCAAAAGGTGGTATCCCCAGAACCAGAAATCCCAGTGCATTGCTTCAGTGCTGAATTACCATCTCCACTTCCTCTATTCTTCTTCCCCCACTCCTTCTTCTTCTTCTTTTTTTTTTTTTGAGATTGGCCATCCAAATACTGTCTTAGTCCAATCCAATCATAGGTAGATTAAGATAATCATCCAAGTCACCATGGCTGTAAGAAAGAATGGAAAGTATAAAGATAGGATGGTCTTAAGGTTAAGATACTAGACTGAGTCTCAGTAAATGTGAATTCAATTTCTAGCTGTGTCATAAACTAGAGATGTCAACACCTATTCGACTATACAATTAACTGATAAGCCTAGGACTACACGCATTTCCCCCTCCCCCTTTGATGCCTCTGATCAGAGCCAGCAAGGAGAGGTGAAGCAGAAGCCACTGCTGGGAGGAAGCTGGCTTAAAAGCCAGCTTCCCCCAGCACCAGCACTGCAGTGCCACACTTTCCACCCTGCATGCATAGGGAAGGCTGCCACGAAACAGCTTCTGTCTGTGGCATGCACTAGTTCCCACCATGGCCCACCATGGACAGAGGCTGGTCCCCAGCAGCAGTCCCTGTCTGCGGAGAGTGGTCCAAGCCCCCACAGACTGAGTACAGCCTCTGTGCGGAGGGAGCTCAGACCCCCAGCAGACAGGGGCTGCTACCAGACCAGCCTCTGTCCACAGCCAGCCCAGGATGCTGTGGACAGAGGCTGTTTCAGGGCAACCTCCCTCACTCCCTCTCCTCCCCCAACAGCAGTATCTGTCCACGGGGAGCTGGTTTTTAAATTGTCTCCCCTCACAGACTGGCTCCCACCTGGCATCCCTGCGCTGGTGCTGCTGATAGAGAGGCAGTAGTGTGAGTGATAGGGGGCTCCCCAGAAGTGCGGCCAGAGCCATTGGCTGCCGAACCCACCCCTGGAGACTATCAAATAGTTGTGTAACTGATAAGAATTCACGCAGCTACATGACTGTTCAATTACCAGATATCTAACATCCCTAGCGTAGACGTCCTGGGTATATCATTATAATTTTTCAGTTCTTCAGTTCCCTATGTGTAAAATGGGAATAATAATGCTCTATTTCTTCCACCCTTTTTCAGTCTGTTTAACTTGTAAGCTCTTTGGGCACAAGCTGTCTTCTTAATGTGAGCAATGGGGCCCAGTCTTGGGCAGGGCCACTAGGTTCTACTGCAATAACCGTAATAATAGTAACATCCACACATTTGGTCATTTTCACTCCCTCAGTGACTATATTCTCTACCCAAAAAGTATTGTTCCTGGAATGGAGGAGTGGGTTCCCCTTGTACACCTAATGGTATGGCTACACTGCAGCTGGGAGGTGTGAATGCAGCACAGGTAGGTATTTGAGCTAGCTTGCTAAAAATAGTACAGCTGTGGCAGCACAAGCTAGCCACTCGAGTACAATTCTGTGCCTGCCCCTGAGTGCATAACCAAATGGCTAGCCCAGCACCATCCCTATGAGGGTGCGGGGTCTGGGACAACCTCCTCACTGCATGACCTACTCCAGGGCTCATCTCCACCCCTGTGCTCTGCCCCGCCCCCACTCTACCCCTCCCCAGCCCTTGCCCCTGCTCTTCCCCGCCCCCATTCTGCCTTCTCCCACCCCTGCTCTGCTCCCTTTCATCTTCATTATGCCCATGCCTCCTCTAAGCAGTGTGGCTCCCCTGAACTCACCACAGTGCTGGGAAGTGGAGTGACTTGGCCCCAGCCCTCTGTAGTTGCCCAAGCCCAGCTCCCAGCTGCATCGTTTTGCTCCCCACCACCATGGTGAAGGAGGGCAAGCTGGCTGGGAGATGGTGGAGTAGACTGGGGTTGGATCGCTCCATTTCTTGTGGCTCCTGCTGCTGCTGGTGAGTGTATGGCAGGCCCAACTCCTGCTACCAGCTTCAGGTCCCCTAGGCTGCCCTAGACCTCATGGAGCCCCAAAAGCATGGGGCCTGAGATGGCCTCCCCCAATAGTCCCATGGACAGGATGGCTCTAGGTTAGCCCATGTTGCCACCTATGCTGTGGCAACTTCACTGTGAGCGAGCTTGATTATACAGGTTAAAACACTCTAGACCGGTACCCTCGGCAATCAGAGAATTTGCCAAAACACAGGAGGTCAATATTGTCTAGCAGCATTGCCAACATTTCCACTGCTTTCTGGGCTCTTAGAAGACATCTAAGGGTAAATTAGAGCTAAATAACAGCACAGAACAATGGGAATCAGGACTGGTAGCTGTAAACAAACTTTATGGGACCTCGGGAAACTTGGCCACACCCATGGTAAGTGGACATCCAGCTAACTAAAATCATGCAGGATCATGGACGTTGCCAGACCAGAGAGTGTCAGACTACAGAGATTCAATGTGTACCTAGCTTGGCTATGCCTACACATGTTATCCTGATTGCAGCATAGAATGCCCTTAGCGGTCCAGCTCATCCAGTTACAGATACCAGGTTGCTTTGTAAATATGCCTAAAATATGCCTAGGCTTAAATGTCTAAATATCTTACAAGTTGATAGACACCATTCATTTTATTTCCAAATTTCCCCATATCCCACATCAGTGTTGTGTCCTATTATTTTTTACAGTAAACATTATTTACATCAGTAAAAAATAATCATGAAACCGAGCTATAGAAAATTATTTATACTAAAGGATCAGATCCCATTCTATTTAAAGTTATGTGCAAGATTCTTCTCTGTGGCTATGTCTACACAGCAGCGTTATTTTGAAATAACTAATGTTGGTCTGAAATAACATAGGGTACGTCTACACTTGCTCCCTAGTTCAAAAAATGAGGAGTAACATTAGTTTGAACCAAGGGGTTTGATTCAAACTAACACATCCTGGAGCACACTTCCTGGTTCAAATCAGCTGTTGAGAGGAATAATGTGCGGGCGAGATTATGCTAATGAAGCACGGGATATTTAAATCCCCGCTTCATTAGCGATTTCAGTCGGCTACATTTGCATCCCTAGCTCGAACTAGGGAGCAAGTGTAGACATACCCATAATCCGCAGTTATTTCAACATAAGCAGTTATTTCAACATAATGTCAAAATAATGTCGAGTTGGAGGACTTCTTATTCTGACTCCTGTAACCCTCATTTTATGAGGAGTAAGGGAAGTCAGAGGAAGAGTGCTCTCTCTCAGCCTTCCTGCTGTGTAGGTAACACTAAAAGCCAAATTAAGCTATTTTGACTTCAGCTACGCAATTGACATAGCTCAAATTGCATACCTTTAGCCCTGCTGTGTAGACATGCCCTTTCTGTCCCTTATTTTGGATCTGTTTTCCAAGTTGTATCTCGTATTTGGGCCTTGTTAATTTGAGAGGTATGACTAGGTTGTCCTTGAGCAACAAAGAACTGGCATGTCATAAAAAGATGTGTTTTATTAAAAATATTTATGTAGAACTAAAGAACTGAAAGCAGTAGCCTGAAAAGACAGTCAATGCAATACAGAAGGGATATAATTACAGCTACTGAGGAATGGTCAATAGATGGATTGCAGCAAAGTCACTGCTAGTACACTTTACTGCTGAATGGGGTTTATTTCAAAGATTTCCCCTTCCTGGCCCACATCAAGAACAATAAGTGCCACGTGGCTTGTATTGTAGATGCACTGCAGATAGATAAGTGGCAGATGCCTAGTTGCTTGAGAGAGCCAGTGGATAGATTTTCCAAATGGAATAATCCTGGCAGAGGATAGCCTAAATGGTTTTGATTTTCTTTCCTCTCACCTCTCTTTGTTCCTTCCACCTTTGTCCTTTATACCTCTGTGTTCAGTGAGCGCAATAGTATGATATCTAGGGCAGATTTATCCTCTTTGGCTACGTCTACACTGCAAGGTTTTTGCACAAAAACAGCTGTTTTTGCGCAAAAACCCGTGGAGCGTCCACACCTCAAATGCACTTTTGTGCAAGGAAATCAAGAGTAAAATGGCAGAACGGAGGGCTTTTTCCGCTGTAAGTAAACCTTTTATGAGGCATAACTCCCTTTTGCGCAAGAGTTCTTGCACAAAAAGGCAAGTGTGGACACTCCAGAGGGAAAAAGCACAGGTGCTCTGCTGGCCATTCTGTGAATGGAAATCAGAGCTTTCTTGCACAAGAGTGTCCCATGCAGTGTGGACGCGCTCTTGTGCAAAAGCACATCGCTTTTGCTATGCACTTTGATGTGTGGACGTGCTCTTGCGCAAGAAGTTTTTGAACAAAAACTCTTGTGCAAAAGGCTTCTTGCGCAAGAAGCATGTAGTTTAGATGTAGTCTTTAGGTTTTACCCTTTCTTTTTCTTTCTCTCCATTTTTTCATTTACCCCTCTGTAGCTTTTCAAAACTCTCCCAACTTTGTAAAAGATACAATGTAGCAAAAGGGAAAATGAAAACAAGAAAAATGAAGAAGTTGAGGAAAAAAACCCTGGATTTCATCCCTTTTATTGCTCTTGGGGGCAAAAAGGAAAAGTGGGAATGGAGGAGAAACAGAAAATTCAGAAATTTAGAAATTCAAAAATGTTTCAAAAATATTTTATAGAAAAACATTAAAATAAAAAAACCTTATTCTGTTTAGAACCCTGTTAAATGAAACCAATTTTTGACATTTTCTACAATTTTGGTTTTCCATATTTTTGGGCAAACTCTATTTCTTCATACTATGCCTCAGATAGGTTTGCAGCATTCTCCAATTTTAATTTCTGTTCTTGAATCCAAATCCTTTTTTCTCTGGGACACTCCCATTTTTACATGTAGAAAATTATGTATTACAATTGGTTTGACTAACTTCACAGTTCCCTGTGCTAGCTTTACATTTCCCTCTTCAGATCCTGACTGAAGATAGCCTCATGGCTGAAATATGTTCACTTCATTTTTTATTTGTCACATGAAATGAAGATTATTTTGCAACCCACACTTCGACACAGCATCCCTTTTCTTATGTTACCAGAGAGACAGGAAGAAGTTTGTCCTCAATATCTGTCTGTATACCAGACACTGCTTCTGACTCACATTCCTTTGTCTCTTTCCTCTCTCTCCTTTCACTGACTAAATATCTAGTTTTCTAGCCACCTCCATCTCTGAGTGGGAGACTGTTTTGACTGGAACTATATTGGATGGAGGCAGTAGTGTAGTATTCAATTCATCTCATGCTTCTAGGCATAATCTGAGGTGGGGAAATAGAGGAGATGGGATGAACTGGGAAGAGCAGCAGTTGGTGTAACTAATTTTTTTTCATGAATGAAACATGTCACACATTAAAAAGAAATACATTGTACATTAACTCCTTCCTCTAGTTTTTTCAGCATGCCCCGTCCTCTCTGATTTTGTCTTTTAGATGATAAACTCTCTTGGTTTCATGTCTTGTACAGCTCCAAGCACACTACTGCGGATCAAGAGATAAAGTATATTGATGAAACACTTCTTGCTGTGATGTTTATGGCCTCAGTCCTGCAACTGACAATGTGTAGGCACAGCAGTCCATATGTGGGCTGTCAGTTACAGGATTAGGCCCCATGGATGGGCCAGATCCTCAAAGGTATTTAGTTTCATAACTTCCATTGACATCAATTTGGCCATGTCTATAGAACAAGGTAAGGATGAATCTAATATGATCGATTTCTGGGCACCTGATTTTGCAAAGTCAAAGGTCCGTGTCCTCACTGCAGGGAAGAATCGAATGTAGTCCAAAGTAGTGCGTCCCCATTACGAAGCCTACCATTACCTCAGAGAACAAGGCTTCTAGTGCCTGCTGGGACCAAAACTGTGCTGCGTGTGGTTATGGGCTCATGTTGGCAGTGTTCCATAATGCACTCGCCCCTCCCCCTTTATATGAGATCAATGGGAAGCAGTCTGCTTGCGCCTTTGTATGCCCTGGTTGCCCGCACAGAGGTCATAGAAGCACGAGCAGGTAGCCCAGTTTGCAGCAAACCATTGCAATGGTGATGTGTGTGGTGGTGCGCCTAATGGTACAGTACTGGGAGAGTGTACGCATGTCGCTCTGGCAACAAGAGGCAGAGGACAAACCTTGGCTTGGCATGGAGGTGCTGCTCATGCAAGCCCTGGCACTGATGGAAGTGCAGCCACCAGTCAATCCTGTGGACACAGTGCAAAAGTTTGGTTCTGGCACCATGAGACAAGCACAGACTGGTGAGACTGCATTATGATGCAGACATGGGATGATAAACACTGGCTGCAAAACTTCTGAGTGCACAAGGCCATATTCTTGGAATTTTGTGAATGGCTTTCACCTGCCCTAAGGTGCCAGAATACCTGAATGAGACCCACTCTGACCCAGCAGATGCACGTGGCAATAGCCCTCTGGAAGTTTGCAATGCCAGATATCTACCATTCAGTCAGGAATCAATTAGGGGTGGGGAAATCTACAGTGGGGGCTGTTGTTATACAGATAGCCAAGGTGATCAATACCATTCTGCCGTGGAAGGTAGTGACTCTGGGAAACGTGGATACCATAGCAGATGGCTTTGCTGTAATGGGGTTCCCTAACTGTGGTGGAGTGATAGATGGAACACACATCCCCATCTTGGCCCTGGACCACCTTTCCATGGAGGACAACAACTGCAAGGAGTACTTCTCCATGGTGCTGCAGGTGCTGGTAGATCATAAGGGCCATTTCACTGACATCAACATGGGATGGTCGGGAAAGGTACATGATGCATGCATCTTTAGGAACACCTGCCTCATCCAAAAGTTGCAGAGTGGCACTTTTTTCCTAGACAGAAAAATCAGAATAGGAGAAATGGAAAAGCCTATTGTAATCCTTGGTGACCTAGACTACCCCTTGTTCCCATGGCCCATGAAGCTGTATATGATCAGCCTGGGCCCCAGCAAGGAGCAGTACAACTACAGGCTGAACAAGTGCAGAATGGTGGTTGAAAGAGCTTTTGGACATTTAAAGGGTTGGTTTAGGAGTCTCCTGACTTGGTTGGACCTCAGCCAATGCAACATTTCCTTTGCGGTGGCAGCCTTTTGTGTGGTCCATAATCTGTGCGAGAGCAAGGGGAAAACTTTTATGGCAGGGTTGGGTGGGGGGGCGAGCCTAAGACAGAGTGCCTAAGCAGAGAGTTTGAGCAGTCGGACACCAGGGAGATAAGGAGAGCACAGCATGGGGCAGTGCAAATGAGAGAGGCCTTGAAGGACAGTTTTATGAATAGCCAGTTTTGAGACTCTTCCATGTGTCTCTCTACAAGTTTCCCCTTCATTTCCTGTGTTTGCCTTTAATCCCCCACCCCACCCCATCCCTGCAGTTCAGCGAAAAAGAGACCATTGTTCAAAGAACATGAATTTTTATTTGGGGACATCAGCTGGGAAATAAAAGAAGTGGGAACCCAAAGGGGTTAGGGGGGCTCAGGAATGTGAGTGGGACTGCCTTCTGCATCCTGAGGTCCT
Organism: Pelochelys cantorii; assembly: GCA_032595735.1. Classification (NCBI taxonomy): domain Eukaryota; kingdom Metazoa; phylum Chordata; order Testudines; family Trionychidae; genus Pelochelys; species Pelochelys cantorii. The sequence goes on from CM064326.1 coordinate 54,869,653, forward strand.
GGAGGGTAAGGCTCCCCCTGAGTTCTGCCCCTGCCCCATGTCCTGGAGCACTGGCAGACCCTGGGGACCCTGGGAATGGAAGCAATGGGGCTGGGGGAGGAGAAGTGGTATTATCATTGGGGCAGGCGAGGTTCTGGGAGGAGTTTCCCTCCACTCATGCAGCCAGGCACCTCATCAGAGCTGTCAGGGAGGCAAAGAGGGTCTCCTGCTGCCTCACCTGCTGCTCCCTGGTGGCTCTCCTCTCCTGGCACTCAGTAATCTGGTCCTGCTGCCCTCACATCTCCACCGCAAGGGGGTTCATGCACTCCATCTGCTCCATGAACATGTCCACCCTTGTGCCTTTTTGCCTGCAGATCTGAGTCAGGCAGGCAGATGTTGGAAGCGGGGGAGTACACACAGAGCTGGCTGCAGTCTCAGCTGCAATGAAAAGTTACAAGGGCACACATTACAGCAGGTACATTGTGTTAAGCCTCCCCCTAATCAGTTAGCCTAGACTGAAGGTCTCTGTAAAGAGAGTAGAGATGTGTTCTGTGCAAGGCCAAATGTTTGTTTTAAAGTAGGCACTTTATAGCAGGTGCACAGAGTTCTCAGGGGAGCATCTGGACATATGCAGTTTGGAGACAGGCAGGCATGGTAAGGGGCTAGCCAGAGCAGGAACTTGTGGGCAGGAGGGGGAGGGACAGGAGAGGGAAGCTTCCTGCTGTGTCTGGGACAGGCTGGGTCCGGCACACATAGCTTCCTGGGACAGTGCTTCTTTTCCAGGCAGGGAAGGAACCTGCAGACAGGAGGGAGATAACAGGACAGGGTGGCTTCACACGCTGGGCCTGGCACACGTGGCTTCCCCAGGGAGACTGCATATTTCCCCCTCCCCGCCTGCCACAGGGGAGGATGAGAGGGTGAGGAGGAAGGATGGATGTTTGTCCAGCACACACGACCTCCTGGGACTACCCACTGATCTCTAATATGGGGGTTTTATGAGGCTTCATTTTCATACTAGTCTGTTTCTCTTACCCCATCTTTTAGTCTAAAGGTCACATGCAAAACAAAATACCCCCCCCCCCCATTCCAACTCCTTTGGGGACACAGTCCTCTCTCAGTTTCTCTGAATCGCCTTCCCTTTGGGATCTGAGCATTCCCCTTCCTCTCTCACTCTGATGTTCATATTCACCTCAAAATATAATACACAATAAAGCCAGATTCTCAGATGGTGTAAACTGACATAGTCCCATTGAAGTCAATAGAACAACACTGGTTTACTCAGTTGAGAATGTGGTCCCATGAGTTTATAAATCAGTGATCTTGTTACTCTGCATGTTACCATATAACCATATAATCCAGCCACTCTGTTGGCTCCCAGACCTAGTGAACTTTATATTTCCTGGTCCAACAATGGTGAGAATTCTGGCAGGGTTGCTTTAAGCTTTTTACATTCGTTTTAAACAACAGTGAACTCAGGATAGAAAATATGAAAAAACTGAGGATACCGTTTACCAGTTTTTAATCATTTGTGAGCAGATCGCTGCTTCTTAGTTTTACCTCAGCTAGTACAGGTGCAGAAATTAGCTTCACATAGAGCTGAACTGTAGAACCATATAGCTATTTCTTTTTACTGAACTCTAATGATTCTTTTATAGAGTTTAATTATTTGCTCTACATAAAAATTGTTATGGAAGAAGCTTAACAATCTGCATTGGCATCCCTTGCTTTTTTCTAGGTTTACTAGAATGAGGTTATTCACACACGGAAACATTTAGATTATTGTATAAAACAAGCTAGTTGGAAATCTGCCTGAATATGCAAATTAATGACAAATAGATGTTCTTTACAGACTTATTAAACAGTTTGAGGATAACTGATGATGTTGTCAGTTATATCTCTGTTTTTTTTCATTGCGCTATACTAAAGCAAGATTGGGATCTGCCCTTTTTTGGAACATATTATTTTTGGGAATTACACGTGTCATCCTGCGAGTGAATGAGCATTTTTTTGACACTATATTTTCTGACAATTAGCATGTTATTAATAATTATATTTATGGCTGTCAAGTGATTAAAATTAATCATGATTAAAATTAATCATGATTAATTGTGAGATTATTTGAACTGTTAAACAATAATAGAATGCCATTTAGTTAAATATTTTGAATGTTTTCTACTTTTTCAAATATTTTTATTTCAGTTACAACACAGAATACAAAGTGTACGGTACAGGAAGTGGTACAGGCCAGAACACTGCTTCCTGGCCAGGAACAGCGAACCACAGCCAGTAGGAGTGAGTGTCTGTGCTTGTAGATGCACAGGTAAACAAACCATCTGGCAGCCTGACAGTGGTTAACCCTGACAAACTGCATATAGCCCGTAGGCTGGAGGTTCCCCACCCTGGTATAATCCAATCACAGTTGTGTCTATACGAATGCCTGTTAGGTTCCTTCTTAAATTCCTCTTTTTTAAACTAACATGTAAAGCACAGACAGAAAAATAAATAAAGTGAAGAGTACCTAATGTGCACATGTATAGTTTACTTGTTACACAGGAATATACATTCATAAATATTGTGTAATCAGTTTTTAAGTATTGCCTTTTTAGTCTACATTGTCAAGCTGATATTTTCCCCAACACATAGTTATTTTTTATTTTGTCTTATCTAGTCTTCATTCTCTCTGTGGTTTTTTCAGGTTTGGGAACATAGAATATAATCCATATTTGAATAATATATAGAATTGGAAGGATCAGAATTTTATTGGTAAATGTTAGTAAACTTCAATTTCACCATCTACCCACAAACTGAGGAAAAAATATTTCCATCAGTAATAAACAATTTACAGATCGGCAAAATGAGAAAAATACTGCTTGAGAATGTACTAGAATTTCATTTAAGGAAATTTACTTTGTATGTTTTGACATATGATGTTAACGGCTTGTGTTTTAATGTTTATAAAACTAACTTTTGAATGTCAGAATCTATTGTTAAATGATTATTATGTGACTTCTCAGAGGGGTTTTATTGTGCAGGTTGGATGTCTCTGGTCTGGTATCCTCAGGACCAGGTCCCAAAACAGGAAGTTTTCTGGATCGGGGAGGTCAGTGCTGGCCCCTCTGTTGCCGGCTCCAGACTCCAGCTGTATTCCTGGCCACCAGCCCTCTGCTCCTGGCTTCTCGGCTCCTGACCCTGGCTCACCACTCTCAGGCTCCGGGCTCCCACCCCTGGCCTGCCACACTAGGCTCTGGCCCCTGGCCTGCCATTCCTGGGCTCCAGGCCCTTGGCCTGTCACTTCTTGGCTCCAGGTTCCCGCCCCTGTCCTGCTGCTCTGGAGTCCCACCTTTGGCCTGCTGTTATGGGCTCTGGTCCCATGTCCTGCCCACCAAGCTCCAGCCCCCTGCCATGGCCCCGACTACTGAGCTCCATCTCCAGTCCTGGCCACTGGGCTTCTTGCCGCCAGCCCCAAGGCTCTTCTTCCTGCACCCAGCCCTGGCCAGGTTCTGCTCCTCCCTACTCTGCTTTCTGCTGGTCTCCACTCCCAGATGTTGAGCTCCTTGCCACTGGTCCCAGCCAAGCTCTGCTCCTGGCCACTGGGCTCCCTGCCAGGCTTTGCTCCTGGCTGCTGGCTCCCTGTTACCAGCCCCAGCGGGGCTTTGCTCTTGCCCATTCTGCTCCCTGCCAGGCTCCGCTCCCAACTGTCAAGCTTCCTGTTGATGATCTCAGCTGGGCTCTGCTCCTGGCCTCGTGCTGGCTCCCTGCCACTGGCTCCCCGCCACTGGCTCCCCAGCCATCAGCCTGGGGCTCTGCTCCCAGTCCGGCTCCCTGGTCCGGCAACATCCATGGTCCTGCAGCACATTTTTCCCCCTGAGTGCTTCACCTCAGAGAACCTACTGGATCCCCAACAATGTTAAACCAGGGATGTTGCCCGACAGAGTCCCAGACTAAAGAGGTTCAGTCTGTAGTTACTGACAGCACCTACCACAGCCCAATAATAATGAAAAGGAGAGTCTAACACCCTGGTCACTTAGAACACACTGAGTAGAGATTAGTTAGAATAGGAGGGAGGGAAGACATTTGACTCGGTTTGGAAGGTTAGTGGAGGATCACCTGTACCTACAGGGAGTCTGATGAACTAAGGAGGTAATTAGCTACCAACTGGATGGCTCAGAGAAGAAAATAAGCAGTATAGAAGACTGAACTAGCAATCGGGAAGGAGGTCCCTTCCATCTGCTGCTACATCACATTGTACCTGGAGCATAAGGCAAGAAATAATAAAAAAACGCCCTGTCCGGAAGCAGAACTTGCCTACATCCCTTCATCATTTCCTGAAATGGTGAAAATTTAAATAAATAAAAACAACAAAAATGCTTAAAACTCATACTTTTCCACAGCTGCGAACATTTTAAATGGATAAAATTTTAAAAAATACTTAAGAAATACATTGTCAAAATTATATGAAAAAATCAAATTCTGCCAAGCCTAATTATGTAGGTCCAATATGTACTGCAATACACAGCACTTACCCACATTATTTGTAGTCCTTATTAAGTTAAAAGTCTTATTAAACTCAGTTGATTGAAGAGAATGGTGCATGATCTGGGGAGACATTGTGATTTGGGGAGCTGAGTTCTAATTCCTGGCTCTGCCACTATACTGGTGTATGACTGCAGGAAAATCATTCTCTTTCTCTGTGCTTCTGCTTCCATTTTCATTCATTTTTAGTTCTCTCTCTTTAGCTTGCTAGCTCTTTCACTTTGTGTTTGTACAGTGCCTAGACTGACAGGGCCCTGATCTTTACTGGCATTTTTGAGTATTATCACCATACAAGTAACAAGAAATTTTTGTACAGGGCTATATAAGTTAATCACTACTAATAGATTCCATTAGTTTGATATTTTCTGAAGAGCAGAGTTTGGGAGTGGTCCTTCCTCTGTGGAGCTGACTCACGTATGCTTGTTTTCATCACCTAAATTCAAACTAGGACAGGATGTCATCCAAACATTGCTCTCCCAGTTTTTTGCAAAATAACTGAGGGAGTAGACAATTCAAACACAAATTCTGTGAGCACATCTGTTCTTGTAGCAATTAATGCTAACAGCTGCCCAACACCACACTTTCAGTGCCAATTGTGTTGAGTGGAGGAAACAAGCTAGTCATTAGCAGAGGACTGGACTAAATGGCCAGTTGAGGTTCTTTCCAGTCCTACACGTCTATGATTCCATGGGATGCTGAGTAAGAAAATAAATTTTTGGGGTCCAAAGTGAGGTAAAGGAGAAGAGGGAGAAGCAACTTCAAAGACACAATTAGAATAGTCACAGAGGAATCTGGGAAAAACATAATTCCTAAGATATTAGATATTCTTGACAGTTTTGAATCCAAACCACCCTATATATACTTGGATTAACACTAAAGATAAAAGTAAATTTGTATATGCCTGTATCATAGGGCAGTATTTACATTTAGTGGATGAGGAGTGATATGAGCAGCAGTTTTAACTTATGTGCCTCTTTCTCCATTTTGCTCCCATAAATTGAATGCCATATACATAGGGTTGCCAGATGGTTGAAACAAAAATACCAAACACCCCCCCTCCCCAAAAAAACAAACACCGGGAAAAAATTCTGTTGAAGGGGGAAAAAAAAAGGGAGGGGAGAGACCAAAGTTGTTGAGGAAAAAAAAAAAAAAAAAGGACTCCAAGACTTATTAAGCAAAAGAAAAAAAGAAAACAAAATTTAAAAAAAACAGCATTAAAACAGCATGTCCCCTTTAAGAGTGAGTGCAGGGATAGGAACAGGGGAGAGGTTGAGCACTAAGGGGAAGCATTGCAGAACCAGGTAAGCATGGGGGCTGGGGTCGGGGGGCTGGGGGTGTTGGGAGTTGGGGGGGACACAAGACGGGGGGGGGGAGGCCGGGCGCTGAGTGTTTGTAGGGTTGCCAGGTGCCTGGCATTTTCACCTCCTGGCCGGGGAAAAAAATCAGAAAATACCGGACATTTTAGGTGTTTGGTATTCTCTGAATTTTTTTACCAGACAGGAGGCAAAAATACCGGACTGTCCAGGTGAATACCGGACACCTGGCAACCCTACATATACAGGCCCACAAACACAGGGAGGAGTTAATGGGGCCAACTGCCCTGAGGCCTAGTGATTCAAAAGGGACTGGAGCTCCCAATCACTGCTACTACTGTGGCAACAGCCAGAGTCCTGGACCATTTAAATCATTGCTGGAGCCCTGCACAGCACGCTTTCGAGCCACGGGTGACATGCTCCAGACAGTGCTGAGGGTAGGGGCGCGGTGCAGCATGGTCTGGGCAGTGCTGAGGGATGGTTGCCTTGGTCCCACCTCTTTTGCCTGATGCCACACCCCTTCTGGGAGCAAGGAGCCAGGCCCTTCCTCCCGTGCCCAGGGATGCAGCAAATCTGTCAGCTCCCCTGATCATATACATGGTGGGGCTTGCTTTCCTCAGAGTTCCACTTAGCTGTATATGATTGAAGGATGTGCACTTCCTCTTCACACCAAAGAGGACAGAATACCAAGTTCATTGAGACTTACTATTGATGACAGTTGTGGCTAGTGGCTGTTCTAAAATTCTGACAAATTCCAAGATATATGGGCTGTGAGTAAAGGCTGAACATGGTCCATAGATGTGATAGTTTGACTTTATTATGACAGTTGAAAGTGGAGTGAACAATAAAATATTTACCAGTGGGGAATACTGTGGTTTGATGACTGTCCAGTCCTTTTCAGAGTAGTGTGAATCATCCTTATTTGGTGTTATAGTTTCCTCAAATGATTTCTTTTGCCTCCCCTGACCTTGAAAATAATTCTAGCAAGTGATAGCACATGTCTGCATTCTTATGATATTTATCTGCCTATCTAACAAACCATCTTAAAGAAGGGAAGAGAAATAAGCATCCCAGGCATTTCCGATTGTTTCATTTTACAGCTACAAAATCTTAGTGGGGACAATGAGCAACAGGTCAGGCAGCAGAACTTTCTCAGGAAATGGTGAAGACTGTCAAGAGGAGGAGGAAGGTGGGAATGAACTACTATTTACATAAGAATGGGTCATTGTTAATTAAGTGTCAAAATTATCCCAGATGCCAATTCTTATGAACATGAAACCATGAAATCATATTCTGGTAAATATGATTATCTAACTGACTAAGTGGATTGATTCCTAATTATAAAACGAGGGGTGAAAGGAACTTACATTTCTTACAGATAGGTCAGGTCTACACTGGGGAGTTATTTCGAAATAACTCCTCTTATTTCGAATTAATAAGGCAAGAGTCCATACTACCAAGCCTGTTATTCCGAAATAATGGGCTTATTATTTCAAAATAATAAATCCTGCTTGTGAAGAGGAATAAGCTTATTTCAAAATAGTTATTTTGGGATTTATTATTTTGAAATAACTTATTTCAAAATAATCTGATAGTGTAGACATAGCTGTGTTGTCCTATCACAACCTCTGTTGCTGCCAGCTTTTTAAATAGCTCCCTACTGGCTTTTGTCGCAGCTCAGCCAGTTCCTGCCAGGGTTGTGCACCCCTTACTTTCACCTCAGCATAAAACCATCATCTGTCTGCTTCTAAGGGCTTGTCCACAAAAGGCATTTCCACTCTGGATTAACCTGAGTTAATTAAAGTGCACTAACTCTACATCTTCTGTGTACACTGGAATCTTATTTTAAAAAATAAAAAATAATCAGTTTAAGGAAAATGGACTTAGTTCCATTTATTGTTCGTGCACATGTCTTGCACAATTTTTGCAGTCCTCCACTGCTTTGTGGATGTCCTCTGTGGACCTGTTTCTCTGAAAAATTGATTTTGGGCCGCTGCTATAATAACCTGCCTAATGGCCCTCTTATTCTGTTCTTCCTGATGTAAAAGTTTCTGGGGTTGTTAAGGAAACAGTAAAGGAAACAGATATAACTTTACAATTAAGTAATTGACATAGGCAATATTATTATCAGAAGAAAATCTTTTATTAAATTAACTAATAATCCTTAATCTCTCTCTCTCTCTCTCTCTCTCATATACAGTGCATCTACTTGTCTGTGAGTCATCTGTCTGTATCTCTATAGTTCGTTTGTTCAAAAACTCCTTCTAAACTGTAAAAGGTAGGACCACGAAAATTGGTAAGCAGCTTCCTCTTACTCTAACTTAAACCAAGGTCAGAGTTTGGTTGTGCCCAGAAAATGGGAAGTGCCATGAATGGGACTGTTTTCCATAACATGGAAAGGGATGGGTAACATGGAAAGGGATGGGCAGAGAGAGGAGTAAAGCAAAAAAAGGAGGGATGCAATACTTAGAGTGGCCACTGGGGGCAGCTGCAAGCAGCAAGAGCGGGCCACTGGAGGAGGGTAGAGGAGGGGGCACCCCCGGAGCCTGGCCCTCCCAGACAGCTTGTAGGCTGCAAGGGCGGGGGGGGGCAGTTGGAGGAGGTGGCAGCTCCCAGAGCCTCACTCCTCCAGACAGCCTGCAGGGAGCCTCAGGAGTGGGCAGCAGCCTCTGGAGTCTGGTTCCCCTCAGACAGTGTGCAGGCTGCATGGGAGGTGTTGAAGGGGGACAGCCCTTGGAGCCTTGCTCCCCCTGACTGCCTGCAGGCCTCAAGGAGTGCTGCAGGATGGGACAGTCCCCTGAGACTTGCCCCTCCCAGACAACCTGCAGGCCTTGGGGAGCTACTGGAGGGGACAGCAACCTCCAGAGCCTGGTTCACCCCCCAGACAGCCTTCAGGCCACAGGTGGGAGGAAACTGGGGGGGAGTGCTGCTGGCAGGGGAGTGCTACCCTGACCTGCTGGGAGGAGTTGCTGCCAGAGCAGTGCCACGCTTGCCTGCCAGAGTGGCCCTGGTCACATACCAAAAGACTCCTAATGAAGCCTTTTTACCTCTGTCTTTGAACGGTGGGGAGACACACCTCCTGACTGGGACACCTTTCCCCCTACTCCTCATATTTTCACAGAGGTCTGGCTTTCAAGCCCCTGTCTTAGTGAATTCCTTTCAGTTGAGGATGACCCCTCATTTGGGACAAAATCATCACAGTTCTGCTCATCTGTAGTCATAGAATGAAATAACACTTCACTTTCCTTGCATTCAATACTAAAGTGATTTGTAACCCATCACCAACGCATATCTGCGAGATACCTATGCAGAGAAGGTGTGTTCATGTAAATACAGTTTGATCCTGACCTCTTTTCCCCTCCCAAACTAGCTGTTAGGCAACAGTTCATTCAGACCCTGCCTTCATATCCACAATGATACAAACTGAAAGAGGGCACACCTGTCCTGTGCACCCATTCTGAAATGTGAATTGTGAATTATGAATTATGCACCAGTGCTTATCAACTCATTGTGAACTAATTCCCCATCTCTGTGTAGACAAGACCTTAGGGTGATTTAGCAGGTTTGGGGTTGGTGAGACAATAGGGATTCTCCATATTTTAAACACTTGATATGAACAACCACATTGCTTAAGACTTAATTGTACTGTATAAATCTAGAAAATATCACAGGACAATATGAAAAAATGAAACTTTAATCTTCTTTCATCCTACTGTCTCAAACATGAATTAAAACTCAACCCTTCCTTTTTCCCCTCTATGTGGTATTGTAGGTGAGTATTATTAATACAAATGTAACCCTTCTGCCGGGTAGGCCCGGCAACAACCAGTGCCGGGTTCAATATCTAGGGGTTCATCTCACACAGAACCGGCTTGAGCCCCCACCCAGTAACCTGGGAAATTCACACACCTCTGGGCGCCTCTGAGAGGCAATGCTTCCCCACTCGCAAGCACAGAGTCTGAGTGTAGGAAAGAAATATTTAATGAAACAGAGAGAGAAGTCATATGGCATTAACTTGGGAAAATACCACAAACAGAGTTCATAACCCAAACCACGAGCTAAGGCTCCCTGCCCCCAGCCAAGAATCACCCGAAGACCCAAAGTCCGACACTCCAAAAGTCTCTGTCCCTGGTCAGTGCTGTCCAGAGTCCAAAAGTTCACCTGCAGGGTTTTACTTCCCAACCTGGGCGGAAAGGAGGGCGGGGGGATTGATAGGGGCACCTTACGTGGTCCGAGGCCGACGGCTCCACATCTCTGTAGGGTTCTGCTGCAGTCTTTAACGCGAGCCACTCCGCCACGCTCCACCAGCTGTCTCGGTCCGCTCCTACCGGCTGCTCACCGGTCGTTCCCACTGGCTGCTCTGCTGGTCGCCTGCCACCACTCCTACTGGCCGTTCCACTGGTTGCCTGCTGCTGCTCCTACCGGCTGCGCCACTGGTCGCCTGCCGCTGCTCCGCTGGTCACCTGCCGTTGCTCCTACCAGCCGCCTGCCAGTCATTCCCACCAGCCACTCTGCTGGCCGCTGCCACTCCTACAGGCTGCCGCCGGTCATTCCTGCCAGCTGCTTCGCTGGCTGCAATGGGTCTGGCTCTCAGCCAAACCAGTGATTTCAACTCTTTAGCCACTACCTAGACTGGCAAAATATTCCAGCTTCCACTGGATTAGCAAAAAGACTCCTTATGGAGTCTGCTTTAGGTCTGTCCTTAAAACAAAGGGGGAAAGGGGCAGGTTGGGCCAGTCTTACAGCTCACACCTGGCAGGTATGAAGCAGGCTGACTCAAGCCCTTTAACCCTTCCCCCCAGCTCAGTTCACTCAACTCTGGAAGGGGGGAGGCTTGTTCCTCGGAGACCTCCTACAATGATGGTGTCTCTCCTGCAAGCACTGGTGTCATGTTTTACAGTTCCCACATTTAGGGGTAGCATGATTTGTGACCCCCACAACAGCCCCAAATTATTTACAATACACCACATTCCATTCCAACACTGATCCTCCATCAGCCCTGGCTGAATTGGATTTACATAGCCACATCTCGTATTCCTTCCCCCTCCTGGAATGAGCTGTATTTACATATCAACAGTTAACAGTTAATTATCTTGCAGAGCTAAACAAGCGGGCTGTGTCTACACTGGCGCGATCTCGCGCAAAAGTGGCCACTCTTGCGCAAAAACTTGCTGCCTGTCTACACTGGCTGCGTGTTCTTGTGCAAGTAAACTGACGTTCTAATGTATAAAATCAGGGCTTCTTGTGCCAGAACTCTGACGCTCCCGCTCAGGAATAAGCCCTCTTGTGCAAAAGCTCTTCCAGAAGAGGCCAGTGTAGACAGGCAACATGAATTTCTTGCGCAAGAAAGCCCTATGGTTAAAATGGCCATCAGAGCTTTCTTGCGCAAGAGAGCGTCTACACTGGCACGGATGCTCTTGCGCAAAAGCACATGCCAGTGTAGACGCTCTCTTCTGGAAGAGTTTTTGCAGAAGAACTCTTCTGCAAAAGAGTTTTTGCGTGAGAACGCTCCAGTGTAGACGTAGCCTGGGAGTGGGCACACCCACGCCCAGGGCAGCTCTCTCCTTTTAGCTGGCTGATAGCAAGCAGCAGTTCAGCCCCTGCTTACACAAAGTTATGGATTGGGAAATTGAGTTATAGGGAAGTTAAACACAAACATGGATGCCTAAATCTAGCTAGGAACTTAAAATATGTGGTCTGATATTCACAGGGGTATCCAGGTGAAGTCAGTGAAGCTGCATATGTAAGTATGGATTTTTGTGCCTGTTTTAAGGCTCCTACATTTGTAAATTTTAGCCTGCATGGCTTGCCCAGGGTTACACAGGAAGTTTGTGGGATGGCCTGGAATAGAAATCATATCTCAAGGCCTCAGGATTCAATCATGAGAATTAGGCCCTTTCCATCTCTGATACTGTCTATGATTCTATACTTTGATCACTCATACATAAGGGGGAAAATTATTTCCTGGTGTATCTCCTCTGGACCTATGTTACACTAGAGATGAATCCTGTCCAATGGCCTGTTTTCAATCAGGAACACTCCAAAATTGGGCTACAAGCATAGGTGCCAACTACATGGGTGTCCCAAGGCTATAGCACCCTCAGAAAAAATTAGTGGGTACTCAGCACCCACCAGCACTCCGTTCCCCCTCTCTTCCAGTGCCTCCTGCCCACCACGATCAGCTGTTCTGCTGTGGGCAGGAGACACAGGGGAGCAGGGGAAAGAGTGAGAACAGGGTGGGTGCAGAACTGGGTGGGAAGAAGTGGGGTGGGAATGGAGTAGGGGTGGGGTTGTGGGAAGAGGTCAGGTGGGGACACTGTCCTTGGGAGGTGCGGGGACTGGGACAACACCCCCTGCATCCCAAGCCCTAACCCCCATCTCACCCTGTCTCTTCCCACCCCTGAAAAACCCCCCATCTCACCCTTACTCTGCCCTTCCCCATTGCACCCCTTTCTCCAAGCCCCCTCTCTGAGAGATGTGACCCAGAGAATTACCAGGGGCCAGAAGGGATTGGGTGCCCCCACACCGACCGCAGCAGCCAGAAGTGGAGCGACTCAGCCCCAGCCTGCTGCAGTCCCCAAAATCAGCTCCCAGCCTTATTGCTCGGGGGAGTAGAGCCTGGTGCTCTGCTTCCTGCCACGATGGTGAAGAGGAATGACCCAGCTGGGAGATGGCAGAGTGGAGCAGGCTCAGGGTGAGTTGCTTTGTTTCCTGTGACTCCCACCACTGCTGGTGAGTGCAGGTGTGGACCCAGCCCCTGCTGCTGCCACCATGCCCCCGGTAATCCCCCAGGCTGCCTTGGACCCCATAAGCCCACCCCAAAGCATCAGGCCTAGGGTGGCTGCCGCAAACTATTGTATGGATGGGATAGCTCTGGGCGAAGGGGGGCCTAGGGCAAAACAGGGGACTGAGCACCCCCTAGGTGCTGGAGGAAGCCGGTGCCTATGGCTATAAGTTAAGTTTCTTACCATTTCTGAATTCAAGGGGTTCTATATCCTCAAGAGAAACACCTTTATAGCTTCTTCAGTTGGATCTGGTCTGAATTAAATGGAAGAGTTCACCTAAAAAACTGCCAAAGTACACAGGTTTCACAAAGAATTATGAAAAGTAGACAAGGGGAGGAAAAAAACCAGATGATTGATTAAACAAAAGTGTAGGCTACTTGCAAACCTGATGTCTATCTACAGTTATTGGCTTATAATGATAGTGAAAATGCCAGGTGCAAATATAAAAGAAAATCGTTGCTCAGATCTAACTACATAAGTTCCATATGTTAAGTTAATAGGCTGCCAATAACTTATCATATTTTCTGTCTAGACACTGCAGTTCACGTGAATGAGAACATTGTCATGTCATTTTTCTCTTCTTCTTTTGGCCAACATTCCTTTTCTCCTTTTTCTTCCTCTGGGCTCTCTCCACTTTCAAAAAATAAAATGAATAAATGGCACAGGATCATAATAACTTTTTCATGACTTACCAAGGACTGTGGAGTTTCAGGAATTAGTGAGGTGACACATCCATATGTTTTGAGTTAAACACACTGCAGTACCCATTTTTCTCCCCGTGCATGTAAGATAAGCTACATATCTATAAACAGATCCAAGATAGCAGCTCTAGAATTTAAAAGTCAGGGTTTGTTTTTCATCTGTTCTTTTTCACCTGGAGTGTGCATGAATTATCAGATGAGGCAACAATTCTTTTAGTATGAGAGTGGATTTTTCAACTATTTTGGGGTCACCGCTATCCATTTAGTTAAGAATGTTCCTAAACTCAGGATTATTCTGCTATACTTATAGTTTGAAAGGGTCAGCAAAATTTTCCCATAAGTGAAATCCTTTAAAAACTGTTTGCAACTTATTTTAAAACCCTAGCATTATGGAAACAATCTAGGTTCTAGATAGTTTTGCTGCACTTTTAATTCCTTTCTACATCCCCCCACATATTTTATAAAGATATATCATTGCTAAGTTTTTATTTTCTTCTGTTTTATTCCTCGTTTGTCCTGTTGATTTATATGTCTTTTCTGCTTCAATGAAGTCAGAATATCTTTCCTGTCCTCTAGTCTGAGGCACAGAATACTTAGTTATGAGTGCCTTGAATCTAACTGAACAGTTCTGAATTGGGTCGATTGGTGGGAATTCTTGCCAAGAGTTAAAAACCTGGATTTAACAAAAGATATTCGGTTGGTGCTTGACTTATGCTCACTGTCAACTGTCAGGACTCTAAAGGGTATGGCTACACAGCAGCATTATTTCAGAATAACTGACGTTATTTCAAAATAACATAGTTAGCGTCTACACAGCAAGCTACTATTTTGAAATAATGTCGAGATGGAGGACTTCTTACTCTGACTCCTGTAACCCTCATTTCACGTGGAGTAAGGGAAGTTGAAGGAAGAGTGTTCTTCCTTCATCTTCCTGCTGTGTAGACAGCACCTAAAGCTGAATTGAGCTATTTCAACTTAAGCTACGCAATTGATGTAGCTGAAGTTCCATATTTTAATTTGACTTTTGCCCTGCTGTGTAGACATGCCCTAACAGTCATTAGAGATTTCAAGACTGCAGAACAATAAAATACAAGATTTGCAAATTCAAAGAAATATAAGTACTTACACGGGGAGCAGAAATTTGATAACAGGACTCTTCAACCTGGCAAACAAAGGTATAATAAGATTCAAAGTATGGAATTTGAAACTAGGCAAATTCAGAAGAGCACATTTTTTGCAGTGAGAGGAATTTACCACTAGAACAATTTCCCAAGGGATGGGGTGGATTCTGTATTACTAGAAATGTTTAAATCAAGAGTGAATGTTTTTTTCTAACAGATAAGCTTTATTGCAAACAGCAATTAATTCATAGATATCTTATGGCTTGAGTTATACAGGAGGTCAGACTAGCTCAGTGGTCACCAACCAGCAGATTGGGATCTAAAGGTTGATCTTGGAGCCTCTTACAAGTGATCCTAATTGATTTGGCCAGGAAGCTATCAAGTGCTGGCACTTCAGTTGCCCCTCTACCCACTGTCATGCTACTCCTGCCCTCTGCCTTGTAGCCGCCCCCTGGGGAGCCTCCTGGCTGCTGTGCAGGGTGTGGGAGGGAGAAGAAGGGGGGTGCTGATGTCAGGGTGTCCCTCAATGCCCCCCCAGACTCCTGTACCCTGTCTCCACACAGAGAGAAGGGGATGGAGGGAGCTTGGCAATGCAAATCTCTGTCACTCTCACATACTTTGTGGCTACATCTACACTACAAGGTTTTTGTGCAAAACCAGCGGTTTTGCGCAAAAAACCAGCGGAGCGTCCTTACCTCAAGCACGTTTTTGCGCAACTGAATCAGCAGAACAGAAGGCTTTTACTGGTAGAGTTATTCCTCTCTCCATGAGGAATAACTCCTTTTTGCGCTACAGCTCTTGCACAGAAAGGCAAGTATGGATGCTCCAGAGGGGTTTTTTCACAAGAAACCCCTTCTGCAAAAGGCTTTTTGCACAAAAACCCTGCAGTGTAGATGAAGCCTGTGTGTGTCTGTCTCTCATACGCACAGGCTACGTCTAGACTACAGGTTTCTTTCAGAAGAAGCTTTTTTTGGAAGAGATCTTCCAAAAAAACTGCTTCCAAAAGAGAGCGTCCACTCTGCAAAAGTGCGTTGAAAAAGTGATCTGCTTTTTCGAAAGATAGTGTCCAGACTGAATGGACGCTCTCTCGCATGTAAGCTGTGATTGCTATGGATGGAATGGCCACCAGGGCATTTGTGCTTTTTCCTCTTTCCTCTTCTTCTGAAAGAACTCTCTCTTCCCCGTCCACACACGCCTTTTTGCGAAAGAGCTCTTTCGCAAAAAGGTTTCTTCCTCGTAGAATGAGGATTACCGTGTTTTAGCGTATATAACCCGCGGGTTATGCAAAATTTTACAAACCCCCCCCACCGCCCCGCAGGTTATACTCGTCCACATGTAACAGGTTTTTTTTTACTGAAAGTGCAGGAAGACAAGACTGATTCTTACTTGACAAAAGCAGCATATTTTAATTTAATAATTGAGGCAGTTATGTTAAAATACATTAAAATACATTCTACTAGTAAAAGAATAAATATATGGTAAAACTATTTAAAAGAAAGCCAATTTTGCATTGTCTGAGCTCTAGAATCAGCGCTAGCATCTGCGTTTTCAAAACCATCAAAACTTTTGTCGTAGTCACTGTCTCAAAAAACATCCATAAAATCCATAGCCAAGGCTAGGTGAGCTTTGGTGACAGCTGATGTCTGTGGTGCCGAATCAGAATCACTGTCGTAGTCGGATTCAGAGCTAGAAGAGTTAACATCAGAAAGAATGTCACATTTACGGAACCCATTGTGAATAGTAGCCAGTTTTATTCCGTCCCAAGCAGCCAAAACCCATCAGCAAACTTCCATGTAAGTTGCACGGCGCCGTCGACCTGCCGGAGAGAATGTGTGTTCCCCATTTGTCATCCAATTGTCCCATTCCTCTCGGATGAAGCACTTGAACGGGTGGCTGACAGCCACATCAAGCGGCTGCAACTTGCCAGTCAGCCCACCTGGAATTATGGCAATATGTGCACCCACGGAGTTTATATGTTTCTGAACTGAAGTTACTTTGTGGGCGGTCAAGAAATCTAAAACCAGCAGAGATTTAGGATTAAAAAACCCACCTTTTTGTGCACGAAAGCAGCTGTCTGTTCATGTCTTCATACCATCTGTGTTCATCCAGCCCTTTGTTACAAACCACACAAACGCCAGCCAGCAGTTTCTCTCTAGGCATCGTTACCCTCTTAAAAATCACCATAGGTTTTAATTTATCACCATTTGCCGTGCATGCCAACACTATAGTAAAACAGGTGCGTTCATGACCGGTGGTTGCTACACAGACTGTTTTCATTCCTGTTTCTGCAACAGACCGAGTAGCAGGTATGTCAAATGACATGGGCACCTCATCCATGTTAATAACGTTGCTTGGTTGCAAGCCCAGCTGGTCAATTTCTTTATGTACAAAAGTTTTAAAATCATCCATTTCCTTTTCCCATTCGTTGGGAAGCTGTTGGCCAGCAGATGTCCATGTGCAAACCGACAGATTATTTCTCCGCATAAATTTGTACACCCAATTTCCCGAGCCCCCCTTAAAATCATAGCTTTTCTGTTCCATAGACATAAGTTGAGCCTTGAGTTGTATGGCTACCGTTGACACCACCTATTTGCTCTCTCTCTGTGCACGAACCCACTTCAACAAGTTTTCTTCCAGGTTTGGCCACTTGGCTTTCTTTCCATCGCACTCTTTTCCTAGGGTGTAATTTTTCAAGCTCTGATTCTTCCTTTCTCCACTCCCGAACAGACTTTTTGTTCACAGAGTATTTTCTCCCCACGGCTCTGTTTCCATTGTCCTTTGCATATGTCACAACACACAATTTAAAATCGGCTGTGTAGGATTTGCGCTTAGGCATGTTTAAAAAGTTTTAAAAGTGTAAAAAGTTTAAAATACCTTTTTAAAATTCAGTACAAGTTAAAACTACCAAAGGAATAAATGAATGGTAAAATGGTGGTTAAAAGGGGTTATATACCAGCGATAAGGGTTGTAGCATACTTACTGCTCAGCATTATCAGCTGCGGCTCATTAACACTTCATTACAGGTGCTGTTCATTAACAGTAACTGCAGTTCATCTTCTGCGGGCTATACACACATGTGGGGTATGTAAGACTATTCTTACTCAATCAGGAAAAACCGTGGGGTATACACAGGTGCGGGTAATATCCGTGCACGGATTATATATGCTAATTTATAGTACCAATGCCAGAAAAACCCCTCTGTTCTTTCGCTTTTCTTGCAGAAGAATGCAATTGCAGTGTGGGCGTTCCTCAAGTTTTGTCGGAAAAAAGGCCGTTTTTCTGACAAAACTCTGTAGTGTAGACATACCCACACTGTACTTCAGTCTCATCTCCCAACCTAACACATACGTACCACTTTTACTGCTTGCAAAGTGGGTTATTTTTGGTTTTTGACTGGTCTGTGCATTTAATAATTTTCATTTCTCTCTTACGCTTACATTTTTTTCTTTGAGTTCTAAAATGCCTAACCTGTCATGGCTGAAGTTATTATCCCTGTGGTAACTGCTGCTCCTGGAAGTGGCTGGCATGTCCCTGCAGCCCCTGAGAGAGGCAGAGCAAGGAGTCTCCCCATGCTGTTCTTGCTTGCCGACACCACTCCTGCAGCTCCCACCGATGAATAATGGGGGACCGCAGCCAGTAGAAGCTGAGGGCTCAGTGCCTGTAGAGGAGTAGCAGCACATGGTGCCATTACTGTACATACCAGCTGCTTTCAGGAGTGGTGCAGGACAAGGGCAGGACATGGCTCCACCACCCAGAAGCTGTTTCAGTTAAACGGTGCCCAGCCAGAGCCTGCTTCCTGAACCCCTGTTGCAGCCCTGAACCCCCTCCTGCACCCAACCTCCTGCCTCAGACATGAGTCCCCCTGCACCCAAACTCCTTCCCAGAGCTTGCACCCTGAAACCCCTCCTGGAGCCCAATCTCCCACCCTGGACTAAGCCCAGAGCCCCTTCTACACTCCAAACTCCTTGGCCCAAGACCAGAGCCTGCACCCTAACCCCCTACCCCAGCCTGGTGAAAGTGAATGAGGATGGCTGAGGAAGGGGGATGGAGCAGGGTGAGGCCTCGGAGAAGGGGTGGAGCAAGGGCAGGGCCTCAGAGAAGGCGTGGGAAGGAATGGGGCAAGGGTATTTGGGTTTGAGGTAGATCTTACGTTCCACTTAAATTGAAAAAGTGATCTTGTGGTTCGAAAGGTTGGAGACCACTGGACTAGATTATAATAGTGGTCCCTTCTGACTTTATATCCTTGAATGTAGTAATTCTCTTTTGAACATTGCTGGTCTATTTCTATGTACTTTGGTCTTCTGTCATGAACAACATAAAACAAAGTTTCAGAGGGGTAGCCGAGTTAGTCTGTAACAGGAAAAATTTAAAAAACAAAAACAAACAAACAAACAAACAAAAAAGATGACCCATCATCTGAAGAAGTGGGTTGTGCCCATGAAAGCTCATGATACCATTGTAACCCCCTTTTTCCTCCCTGGGGTTACTCGGGAGCAGGTCATACTCACAGGTGTGCCTGGGTGCCTGATGGTTTTAACCCAAAAGGAGATCCTGAGCACCCCAGTGGTGATGGTGTTTAGTTGGGGAAAGCCCTATCCACCCCCTTGCTGAAGTCCCTTGCTCATAATGAATGTACAATGGCAGTGCCTCCACCTGACTGGCCTTGTACACACTTACTGGTGTGCCTTGAGAGCCTCCAGGAATATACTCATTCCAGCTATAATCTGGATCTAATTCCAGAACAACAACTACAAATCATATATATCTAATAGATTACATTAAAATAAACGATCTTTACTTAACTTAAATAAACAGGGTTTAACAGATTAACAATGAATAGCATTAACAAAGTGCACAACAATAATTGGAACATATATATCTAGCATTTACACTGCCAATATTGATCCCACCCCAGAGTGTGCACACCCCTGGACTCAGAGTCCCAGACTCTTGCTTGCGTGGGCGCGCTTGAAGAACTGCAGCTGTCGTGGAGGTTCTCCGCAGGCAGTTTGTATGTGGGTCCAAGCTAGGCAGCAGCTCTGTCCCAGGCAGCACTTTCCCAAAAAGGCCCAATTACTTACAGCCTTTCCCCCGGCTCCTGTCAGAAGCAGCCTGCTAGATCCCAGTTCCATAGGCATCTAGTCCCAGTCTGTAGCTGCACTCTAACAGCCCCTGGGCTGGATCAAACTCCTCCACAGCAGCCTGGCTCCCCTTCCGTTCCAAACTCCAAGGGCAGAGTCCCAGACTGCTAGGCTTCTCTTTTCATGCACATGGAGAGCCTTGATCTCCCACACAAGAGTAACTTCCTTCCTGTTTTTCCCAAGGGCTCATGGGAATTGTAGTCTGTGAGTCTGGATTGCAGCACACAGGGTCTTTCCAGAAAATAAGCAGAGGCACGCCATCTACATGTTTTGTTAGTCTTTAAAGTGCTACCAGACTATTTGTTGTTTTTTAAGTTTTTCCATAAACCAAAATGTATATATATTTATATACTAGAAGATTTACCCAGCATTGCTTGGGTCCTTAACTCAAATACATTTTATTTTCTTTATTTAAATCATTGCTCTGAATGGAGCTGGGGATGAGGGGTTCAGTATGCAGGCTGCCCTGGGGAGAGAGGACAATCCCAGTCCTCTCTCACAGCAGCAGCTTAGGGCCGGGTGAGAAACACCTGTCCATGGCCGCTGCAGCTGCAGTGAGCACAACTCGCAATCCTAGCTCTTACCGTTTAGGAGGAGCTCTTGAACAAATGGACTCATCAGACAGATGGACAGACAGACAGATGCATATTTCTAAAATATATAGTAACATAACAATTCTGTCTAAAGTCTTATTGTAGGGAATGGATGCCATTAGATTGATGTATAATAAACAATGATGATAATTCAAAAAATGCAAAAGCATCTGTGGGAGCAGAGAAACTGCCACCTGGCATGGTAGGAGATAAAGAAAACTTCTGTGTTCAGCAAACCCCGCCCTGCTATACTCTCAGCCAGTGCAGGGCCCGGAGGGGGAGAAAAGAAGAGAGTCTGGCTCAGTTGGGGATGATTGGAGATAAGGCAGGAGCTGTCTATCTGCTTGAAGGGATGGGTCAGCAACCTGCCAGCCAGAGCATGCACAGGAGGCAAGCAAGCCTTTTCCTGCCAAGAGGAGCCTGTAGATAAAGCCTAACTGCTGGACAACTGGATTAGTGGGACTGTGCCTCAAACCAAAGAGACGTTACTAGGAAGTAGCCCAGGGAAACTGGTTTTCAACCCCCTCGCTGGGAGGGAGATACATTAACCCCTGTTGAGGGATTGAACTATATAGGGCCCTGGGCTGGAATCTGGTGGAGCGGGAGGGCCCAGGTACCCCTATCACACCCTCTGAGGAATGATGTAGCCACTAGGGCACCTGGCCACTGGGGGCCCTACCATAGCATCTGTATCAGTTTCTGGCACCATGACTTAATTGGCTAAAGCGCCAGTCAAGCTGGCACTTTGGCTTGAAGCTCAATGGTGTATAAAAAAGGTGTCATTGATACGTTGTTTTCTGTGTAAACCTTTAGGAGTGGGTCACTGAGTCTAAGACCTCTGGCTATAGACACGGGCCTATCCTGCCAGAGCTAAAAAGACAGAGCTGTAGCAGGCTGATCACCTCTGTGTGAGGCTCAGCCACTAGAGGGAGTAAAAGTGCCACAATTAATAAGTATTTTTACATACTCTGGGCCAGCTTCATTGGTATAATCTGACTGTTGTGAGGTAACTGGGCAGTTTGAAGCAAAGTAAGCCATCAAAGGGCACATCCACATGTGCAGCTAGGGGTGTCATTCCTAGGTAAGTGGACAAACTCACACTGGTGGTCACTGAACCAGTGTTCTAAGAATAGTAGAGTAGTCACAGTTGTATGGACAGTAGTGAGCGGGAGACAGTCTAGCCACCCTCCTTACTGAACTCTGTGGTGTGTACTCTGGGCTGGCTAGCCCTTGCTGCTGCCTTTACTGCCTCAGCTACACCATTATTTTTAGCATGCTAGCTTGAGTAGAGCTAGTGTGGGTATGTCTGCGTAAGCTTGGAATTGCATCTCCCAGATCCTAGTGTAGACATAGTTTCCTTTCATCACTGGATTGGTGGAAAGCAGCTGGAGTGTACCAGTGAATTTGGTCCTTTGTGTAAACATGTTCATTGGTTAAAATATATCAGTGTTGCTATGTTTGTAATATAGGTTGAACCTCTCTAGGCTGGCATTCTCTGGGCTGGCAACATCCATGGTCCAGCATGATTTTAATTAGACCGATATCCACTTCTCATGGGTGTGGCCAAGTTTCCCATGGCCTCATGGTCCCCATAAAGTTTGTTTGCAGCCACCAGCCCTGGTTTTCAGTGTTCTGTGCTGTAATTTAACTCTAATTTACCCTTAAATGTCTTCTAAGAGCCCAGTAAGCAGTGGAGGTGTTGGTAATGCTGCTAGACAATATTGACCTCCTGTGGTCTGGCAAATTCTCTGTTTCGACACTGGCCAGTTGCCCCCTTACCTCCCCCCCCCCCCACCGGTGGCCTGTTGTCTTCCTAGAAATACAACAGTAACTGTAGTGCTATATTCTTCTAGAGATTTATTGGTCCAAATCCTCAGCAGGTATAAATTGAAATCAGAGCGGTGGCAAATTCCATTAGTTGAGGATCTGTGCCATTGATAAAGTTTATGATTTGTCATCATAACTCCATGGGGGAAATCAATTAGCAAAGATTCAATATATCAATTCCATCTAAACTACAGGAAAGTGCCCATTAAGCATAAAATGAAGCCAAATATGCTGTTTTCCCACAAAGAATCCTTTTCACTAATGGAATGACAATATCCCTGGATGTTCTTATTGCGTCTTGGATGTCTGTTTTATTACAGTCAAAGAATTACTGCAGTGCAGTAAATAAGCTGCCATTTCCCCCATCACTTTGTATTACTGCTCTCGTTCTCGGCTGTCAGTCTTTAGAGCCAGAAGGTATTTCACTGTCATGCAAGCTCTGTGGGTAGCAGCGAGAATCAGTGAATCTGAATTGTCTTTGGTATATTCCAAGGCAAAGGTGGATTGATTTTTCTTGTGTGAGAGAGATGCCTGGTACTCTTTGAAGATTCTTTCTCTGCACACTTCCCTGAGGGAGAAGATCTACATCATATGTCAATCTTTTTATGATACACAATATTTCTTCTCTCCAAGAGGACAGGCACTTAAAGTCACACTCTGTCTTTAGCTGCCCTAATCCCTGCATATATTATACATATCTAGGGGAAAATACAACTGCTCTTAGAAGGAATATTTAATTATGTCTCCCCCCATCTCTATTAGGGTATGGCTAGATTACAAGTTTTTGTTGGAAAAAGGTACGCAAAATGCGTTCCTCTTTCCAATTCTTTTGTCAGAAAAGTTTTTTCTGACATTTGGACTGTCTAAACCGGGCCAAATGTCAGAAAAAAACCTTATTTCGGAAGCCCCCTTCTTCCTCATAGAATGAGGAATACAGGGGCTTCTGAAAGAGTGTGTTTGCTCTTCCTCAAAAAAAAGCAGAAGAGCAAATGCGTTCCCTGGATGTGGCAGGTTTTTTTTTTTTTTTTCGGGATACCTCTGGTATCCTGAAACCCCCCCACAGTCTAGCCGTACCCAGATGTCTCAAAGGATGAATGGTCTCTCTGAGACATACCGACATTTGGACTTTGTCAAGAAAATAAACAGAATTGAATGACAAAGAAAAGCCACACCATTTCTTTTGCCTGCACTGAATAATATCTTGGTTAACTTACAGATGGCTAAGACATTTGTTTATGGATTGAATTGCATCTGGTTTTGGGGAAAAATCCCTTAAATCATCCCATCTGAGGTGGGACAGCTAAGCTAATGCTTGAGCTACTTGGTGTAGTTTGAAAAAGACACCTGCAGAGGGTGGCCTTGGAATACATTAGATCTTCTGCCACAAAATGGGGAAAAAGGTTTCTCTTTTCACTTTGTTTCACAACCCTGCATATTCTTGTTTGAAAAGACAACTCATTAACATTAATAGTATTAGACCAAAATCTAGGATGCCATTTTAGTCATAGAAACCATTGAAATATTTCTGTTTTGCTTTTGGCAGGCTGCTAATGCATCCAAAATAGAGCAGGAATAGGTCAACGAATATTTAGGTAAGTTTGATATATTCAAGTCACCAGGGCCTGATGAAATTCATCTTAGAGTAGTTAAGGATCAATCTGAAGTAATCTCAGCATTGTTATCAATTCTGGGAATGCCTAGAGGATGGGTGAGGTCCCAGAAGACTGGAGAAGTGCAAACATAGTATACATCCTTTAAAAGGGGAATTAAGACCAGTCAGTCTAATTTGGTATGTGGACAGATACTGGAATAAATAATGAAACAATTAATTTGTAAGCCCTGGGACAATAATAGGGTTATAAGAAATAATGGCAAACCAACCTAATTTCCTTTTTGACAGGATTACTGGCATAGTGGATAGGGGGAAGCAATAGATATATCTTGATTTTGACACATGGCATTCTCATCAATAAACTAGGGAAATGTGATCTAGAAGAAGTTACTATAAGATGGGTTCACAGCTGGGTTCAAAATTAGTTATCAGTGGATCACTGTTAAATTTGGAGGGCATATCAAGTGGCTCTCACAGGGGTAGCCCTTGATACAATACTACTTACTATTTTTTATTAATGAATTGGAGAATATGCATAAATTAGAATATGACATCAAGCTGGGAGGGGTTGCAAGTTCTTAGAGGACAAAATTAGAATTAAAAATTACCTTGACAAATTGGAGAGTTGGTCATACGTCCACAAGATGAACTTCCACAAAGCCAAGTGCAAAATACTTCAATGAGGAAGGAAAAATCCAATGCACATCTACAAAATGGGGAGTGAGTGAATGTGGTTCAGATACAGAAAAGGTTAATGTAACACTGAGGAGGATTAACAGAAGTGTTGTATGTAAGACACAGAAGATAATTGTCCCACTCTACTTAATGGTAAGAGGCCTTATTTGGAGTACTGTGTCAGTATCCAAGGCGATGCACTGTGGGAAGGATGTGGATACATGGACAGAGTCCAGAGAAGAGCAATAAATATGATAAGAGGTTTAAAAAACCTGACCTACGAGGAAAGGTTAAAATAACTGGGCATTTTTAGTTCTGAGAAAAGAAGACTGAGTAGACACCTGATAAGAGTCTTCAGATATGTAAAGGGGCTCTCATAAAGAAGATGATAATTAACTGTACTCTATGTCCACTGAAGGTAAGATAAAAACTAGTGGGCTTAATCTGGTGCAAGAGACATTTAGGTTAGATATAAAGAAAAACTTTCTGTTAGGGTGGTTAAACTCTGGAATAGGCTTCCAAGGGAGCTGTGGAAGATCCATCACTGGAAGTTTTTAGAAATAGTTTGGAAGACACCTGTCAGGTTTTCATGGGTCCTGCTTCAGCATATGAGGTAGGACTTGACGATTTTGAGGTCTGTTCCAGCCCTGCAGTTCTATGACTCTTTTACATAAATTCTCTCATTTTCCTGGGGCTTGATCCAAGCCCCACCGAAGGCAATGTAAAGGCAGCCATTGACTTCAGTAGGCTTTGGATCAGGTCTTAGTGGGAAATTTGTTTCACCCAAATATAGTTTAGGTAACTAGGCAGGTGATGTATGTGGAAGAAGCTGGGATCAGACATGGAGGTACAGTCCACTGCCTGGCATGACACTCCCCCTATAGATTGGAGGAGCAGTTGCAGCCCCTCTGTACCACTTAGGTACTTTGACAAGGCATTGGAACAATTCCAGGGGAGGATCCATGCCCTGATCCCAGGCCTTCCTGCATCAGCACACTCCACAAGAGCTTGGCTTGGCAACTCCTGTGTTCTGCAAGGAGTGTGGAGGCCGAGCACAGCCCACACAAAGAGAAATGGTAGTGGTTAGGCCTGACAGATTTCCCTTTGGGCAAGTCATAGTCTTTCCATCCTCAGCGTTACATGCCTCACTTGTTATATGGGCACAATAGTACTTTTATAATAGCACTTGGGTGTGGTAAGGATAAATACATCAGCAGTTTTCAGTTGGAGCTCTGGGTCCCTGGGGAGCCACAAGTGGGTTTTTATAGCATGTTTGGCTTAGAAAGGAAAAAACAGAAAAGCTCTGAAATACATGAAAAATTGTGTGTAAGGCCACACTAGTACCTTGACAGGTAGCCCCAAAACAGAGCTTAAGAGCCACCACACTAAGGTGAACTTCATCCCAAATGCATTAACTCTTTTGCTGTAGAGATTCTGCAGTAGTAGCTTTTCCCCCTTATACTGTTGGTGTTCAGTTTAAGTTAAGTGTGTGCTATCCCTAACATTTCTAATTTCACAGGCTGTTTTCTGGGAGGGACACTCACAAATTATATCTGTCTGCATTTTTTTTTACTGGACTGTGTTAAATATAATGGAAAAAACAATGCAGCTGCTTTGTGGTGAGATAGCAGAAGCACAAAGTCAAAGCCTTTTTGGCTTTTCCTGCCTTCTCAACAAAAATGCATATAAATGATATTGTAGTATTGTGTGTAATATTTTAAGACTTTCCCCTTTTTGTTCTTTTGTGATAATGAATGGTAAATTCTGCCAATTTTTAAGTCCCACCTTGACAAAACCCTGGCTGGGATGGTTTAATTAGGGTTGGTCCTGCTTTGGGCAGGGGGTTGGACTCGATGACCTCCTGAGGTCTCTTCCAACCTATGATTCTATGGTCTGCAGTCACATCAAGGGCACTGAAATGGATTTGGTCCATCCACATTTTGCCACTGCTCTACCTCCCCTCTTTCTCCTGAGGCCCAGCCAGGCCAGGACCTGGCACCTGGTCTGTTAAGAGTGAACCGGTGAGCCCAGACAGCTGTGGGGACCCACAGACCCTCTCTACCTGCTTTGGGTGGGAGGGCCGAGACATAGGCTGGGGGCTGCTCTCATTCCACCCCTCCAGATTGGTTGGAACCTGAGGGGGAAGAGAAATGGCAAGGCCATGGCTTCTTGGCCCCTACTTTTAGGAAGAGTCGATTGCTCCTGATTACATCCACCTTACTGCTCTTGCCCCAGAACTACCATGTTCTTTCAAGCTTTTCATTCTCCAGCCTTCCTAATCAGACTCCCCCTCTCTTAAATCTATGAGGCAAACCCTCTCTCAGTGATTCCCATCCCCCATTTTCTTCTCCTCAGAGGGAAAGACGTCCTCTCTGTAGTCCTCCTTCTTTCCTCCTGGCCTTATAGAAGCCCCACCTGTTCCCTCCCAGGGGAGCTTCCTCCTAATTAATAACCTTTACAAAGTCTAAACCTCCCCCATTTGCAGCTTGATTGGCTGACTGGGCCCACCTGGCCTAATTTAGCTCTCACAGGAATGGTGTGGGAAGTGCATCCCATAACAGCTGGCAATTGTGAAAACAATGCCAAAAATTGGGGCTTTTAATGAATTTTCACTCATTAAAGAAGATTTCTGCATAAAGCACCATCACAACAATTTATCACATTTAGGCATCTCTCACCTGAGCAGTTTGGAGCCTTAGAAATCAAATCTCACATCCACACTAGGGAGTTCCATGCTGTCCTTTTCTGACAGTCCAGTCTCAGATTTTACATATTTTGAAGGGTACAAACTGTTTGTGTGGCTGGACCTTGTGAAACATGCCAGACTGATGATTCCACACACAACAGTTTTTTCTTTATTTACATGACTAGCAGTGGCACTACAAGCATCTCCATGCTATGCTTGGTCATTATGTTGCAGCTCTACTCCAGGCCCTTCCCATCGAAATGCTCACTGGAGACTGTCTGAGAGGAGAGAAAGTCTTCAGTATGTCCATTCACAGCATCCCCCAAATTATGTTGTCTGGAGTGGTATGTTTTGTCTGCCTGCAAAATGAACTGTGGTTCTGTCCCCAAGTCCAGGGAGTACTCTGGGATATGCCTGAGACACAAAACCACACATACAGGCTATGGGCCTTGCCAGGAACCTCTCCCCCAGCTCTTCGGCAGCACTGCTCCATCAGTCTTACATTGCAGGGGTTTCCTTGGCACTTCTTGGCCCTAAAACCCACGTATAAAAGATTCCCCAGTGTGGGGAAGCTCCATAGGAAAGGCTGAAGCAGTGTAACATTTTCTATAACATCTCTGTAGGGCTGGTGTGGGTGCTGCCCTCAATTCCATTTCCCTGGGTCAATCCTGACCTCACAGAGTCTTCCATGGATTCCCACTGAGAGTGATGCTACTGCAGAGCAGCTAACCTCTCCTTCTTCACACTTTCTGTGGGACACCATATGCATGGTTCCAGGGGACACAGTCTGGGACATGTTGGCTTGCATAGTTTCTGTGCACAGAATAAGTCTATATACATTGTGGAAATTTGTCTTTTGGGGAGTGGCCTGAGACTACCTAATCTGTGTGTGTCTCATGGGCTTCTAAATAGCCACCAGATTTTAACAATTTTCCCTCACTACTGATCAGGGCTGGACATGGACCAGCAGTCAAGAGGTGAAAGGCTCTGCATTATATCCCATTACCAATCCCACAGGGTTTTCAGGCTTTAGTTAGAGTGCACATTTAATATATATGTATTTCCTTTGCCAAAATACTGCAGATAAGTGTTTGAAATCTGAGCTGAGTTTCTTTACCAGTTCCTATTATCTTATTTTCCTTCAGTGACATAAGATCTCTGATGCATATCAGTTATTATATAGTAACTCTTTTTCTCTTGTGGAAAAAAGGAGATCAAGCCTCTTTCTTTCTGCACTCAGTTCATTTCAAATGATGTAAACCAGAAGCTAAATTTTTCAGTGAGACTTAATTTTAATAAGAAACCCTCTTATCTGTACAAATTAACTCTTTTGCTACTGATCCCTTGCCATGCTTATGATGTTAGTTAATGACACCAGGCTAGTTCAAGTTATGGAACGAACTGTTTTCTTGGTCTATGTATTCACTGGCCTGTCTACACTAGGAAACTATTTTGAAATAACTAAATTTGACTTAATAACTCCTAATTTTACAAAATTGAAATAGCATGTTCCCAACTACAGGGAAGCCCCAAAATTAGTTTGAGGCAGGCTCAGTTAATTTGGACAAGCTACCTCAACTTAGAGCCTCAGGAAGCACGGGGGAATAATTAGTTCAAATTACTCTGGGGAATAGTTATTTTGAAGTAGTGGCACCAGAGTGTCCACACTAATGCTATTTCGTAGTAACTATTTTGAAATGAGATTATTCCCCGAGGAAAGCAGGAGTACAGATTTAAAAATAAACAGCCCGTTATTTCAAAATAACAGGCTTGTTAGTGTGGACGCTCCGCTTATAAATTCAACTTAAGGGGGGTTATTTAGAAATAAAGCCCAAATGTAGACCAGGGCTTGGTTACTCAGCTCTGTACATGGTCTCACATGTTCCCTATAGCTGTGCTGTGTTCCCATGTTTCTGGTTTTCTTACGCAATATTTTGGGTGCATTGCAGGGTTCTGTGTGTCACAGGCACTCTAGGAACTGGGTTGCTATGTGTTGTTAGTACTGTCCTTTGCCTTCACACCATGATTTATGTGGCAGTTCCTGCTCCTCCTGCCAAACTGGGTAGAAGAAATGGAGCAATGAGATGATGATCTGGTTCTGCTCCTGTGCCTTATTACAAGTCATATGTTTATATAAGAAAAATTATTAGAAATTTGAACTGCTGTTCAAAAAAGGGAAACTGAGGTGCACCACCTCATAGCCTTCCTAGCACAATGTCAGAATAAGCTGTCTCTGAAGAATATTGATGTGTATGTTAATACCTAGGCCAAATCCTGGTTTCACTAAAGTGTTTTACAATCTCAATCATGTTTGAGCCACAGTTCTGATTTCCACCTATCAATTTCTGCATCCACAAGGCATTAGATGCCTCAGGGTTTACAAAGAAATTACATGACATATCCAAAGGGATAAGATTTTACCTGCCATCCCCTGCATTCTTGAGAGATCAACTGCACAGCAATTCTGCTCTACATGCTCAGCTACCCAGACTTCCCTTTGTACCTGAAACACACACTCTGTTCACTTAGGGCATGTTTCAAAATAACTAAAATCGATTTAATAACTCCTAAAATAACAAAATCAAAATAGCGTGTCCACACTACGGGGAAGCTTCAAAATTAGTCTGATATGGGCTCTATTATTGTGGATGCACTACCTCGACTTAGAGCACCAAGAAGCACTGGGGGAGTAATTACTTCAAATTATTCTGAGGAATAGTTATTTCTAAATAGCAGCCCGGAGCGTCCACGCTACCACTATTTCAAAATAACAAATCTGAAATAAGCATTATTTCCTGAGGAAAAAGGAGAACAGATTTTGAAATAACTAGCCCGTTACTTTGAAATAATGGGCTTGGTAGTGTGGACGTTTCACTTATTATTTTGAAATAAGAGGGATTTTTTTCGAAATAACTCCCTAGTGTAGACCACGGTCAACAGACTCATAATGGACAACATTCCTGTCCCAACAACATTGTCTTCCCAGTAAACTGGTCAAACATGGCCATTTGGTTATCAGATTCTATTTGGCTTTTCAGATTCTGTGACAACTTTTTTTCCATCTGAGGCAACATTCAGTCTATCTGAAACCTTCTTAATGTTATCCACACTGGATTTTTCCAAAGCAAATTCAGTGGATTCATTTTCATTTGAAAGACTTTGATCATTAGGCATCAATATACTTTTCTCAGGGCTTGTATACACTGGCAAGTTACTGTCCTA
Organism: Pelochelys cantorii; assembly: GCA_032595735.1. Lineage (NCBI taxonomy): Eukaryota > Metazoa > Chordata > Testudines > Trionychidae > Pelochelys > Pelochelys cantorii. The sequence continues at coordinate 54,899,841 of CM064326.1, forward strand.
TAACTTCCTGGCTCAGGGGTGTGAAAAAACACATATGCAAGTACTCCCCACCCTTCCTCCAAGTCTTCTCCTCTGAACGCTGTGACCTGGAGAATTACTGGGGGTCCTGGCACCGTCAGCACGAGTAGCCTCCCCTCTACTCACCATGGTGGCAGGAAGTGTTGCTCCAGAGAGTAGAATGGGCTGGGGCTGTGTTGCTCTGCTTCCTTCTACTGTGGTTAATCAAAATGACCCAGCTGGAATGGGAATCCGGCTGAAGCAAGTCCTACCATCAACAAGATGCATGATGCCTCTACACCACTGGTGTGGCAGGCTCTACTTGGTAAGCCATTTCAGCCTGCATTGGGCCTCCGACATTGGCCTCTCAAAGGAGAGGTGGTGGCCAGCCTCTCCTTTAAGGTGGCTGTGAGGTTAAGGCAATGGGCTACTAATCCATTGTGTTCTGCACAGACGGGTTTGACTCCCAACTTCGTTGCTGGCCTACCCTTCTGCTTTTGGCTGTGGGGTCCTTCTTCCAGGCATCTTCTGCACTTTGCTGCCCAAGCAACTCATACTGTCAACAAGAGAAGTCAACCTACCGGGAAAGTGGATCCTGGAGACCCTAAGAGCCTCCTCGTACCAGTGGATAAGGGGCAGACTGCTCTGAGGAAATGACTTCCAGCTGCCCTGACCCATTCAGCCTAGCCTGACTCACTGTGCTTCTGATCTGGATATAAACAGTGCCCTGGAATTTGTCTGAGGAATTAGTAAGGTGCCCCGCTCTTTTGCTTAACAGTCTGGGAGCAAAGCAAGGGAGAAGCAAGCTTTCCTCTAGACAGGAGGGAAGGCTCTAGCATCCCATCTCCAAAGAAATGGATCTAGACTAAGGGAAGCCTCATTTCCATAGAAATCAGCAGAGAGGTGAGAAGAGCAGAGGAAGGGAAGAAGTGCAGGAGGTCATCATCCTGCCTCTTGAACGGTCATTTGACTGTGGAGGATAGAAGCCATCTGTGGTATCCATCACTGGAAAGAAATAAGGGGCCAGAGCTCCTGCAAGCTAAGCCCTTCCAGCAAGGAGGGCTTAAACACTCTGGGAAGTGAAGCTAGGGGAGAAGCCTTTTAAGGCAAAGCTCTTTCACTTAGGAAGAGACAGGAAGCCAGCTCCTTGTACTTCAGGTGTAAGGTCCAGGACAAGAGGTAACACAAGCCCTCACAGATGTCTATGGCACCGCCAAGGGGAACACTACCACATGCCACCTCTTGAGCTTTCCAGAACTCCCATCAGGTTCCAAACTGGGTGGAGCTCATGGCTTTGGGTCTCTTTTCCCCCTTGCAATGCAAAGGACTCAGATGCAACAAAAGGCTGCACGCAGCTACTGTGGTAGCAGGCATGCGCCAGCTGGTATACAAACCCAGGTCACAGAAATGGGACCCCTGTATGATGCTTCTGCATCATTGGTGCACTGGCAGGTACTACTTGCTAAGCCGTCTCATCCTGCCTTGGGCCACCAGCGTCAGCCGCTCAAAGGAGAGATGGTGGCCAGTATGGCTTTTGAGCAGGTGAAGTGACCGAGAGGTTAAGGTGATGAATTGTTATTCCACTGTGCTCTGCACATGTGGGTTTGAATCCCACCTTAGTTGCTGACCTACCCTTCTTCTTTTGGCTATGGTGTCCTTCATCCAGGCATCTTCTGCACTTTGCTGCCCAAGCAACTCATGCCATCAACAAGAGAAGTCAACCTGCCAGGAAAGTGCATCCTTGCAGCCCTAAGGGCATGTGTACTAGCATTATTTTGAAATAACTACGCAAGTGTCTACACATCAAGCCCATTATTTTGAAATAATTTCAAAATAATAGGTGGTTTATTTTTGAGTCTGTAACCCTCATAGAGGAATAATGCCTATTCTGAAATAGCTACTTCAGAATAGAGTGTGTGTAGACAGGGCAGATGGAGTTATTTCAAAATAAGGGGCCTCCAGCTCTTTCCACAGGTGTCCTGCTGTCTCCTCTATCCACATTCAGCAAAACTCTATAGTACCCCATGCCATGCAGGATTTAAAGGTGCAGCCTCAGGGGAAAGGGCTTGTGGCACAAAGCAGGCCCAGACAGCCCTGGGCCACATTGCAGTAGCCTGCACAGCTGTCCCTGCAGCCATGAACCACCCCTATGCTCCGTCCAAGCCCTCCATGGCTGCAGCTGAGCAGTCAGTCAGCTCCTAGAACCCTGCCAGGGGATGAAAGAGGTATGCACCTTTCTGGTCTAGTGCGGAGATCATGGATCTCATTGTGGTCTGGGGCAAAGAGGCAAATCTCTAGGATCTCCTTACCAGACTCAGGAATGAAGATGTCTATGGCTGGATGGCTGAGAGCCTGGGCACCAAGGGCCACATGTGCACCCAGGAACAGGTGCGCATGAAGGTGAAGGAGCTCAGGCAGGCCTATGCCAAGGCCAGGGAGTGCAGCTCCTGCTCCAGGGCAGCACCCCAGACCTTCCCTTACTAAAATGAGCTCCACTGCATCCTAGAGGGCATGTCAGTCCCTTCTCCCCCCTGTTAGATGACTCAGGGCTGGAGATGCCCATTATCACTCTCCCGGAGGAGGAGGAGCTCAGGGAGGCTAGCAATGTAATGATGCCCGACAGCCAGGAAGCCTTGCTCTCCCTGGAGCCAGTTGCCCCCACTCAGGATATCTTCTAGGCATCATTAGATGCTGGGGAAGGTCCATCAGGTGAGTGCCATGAGTTTCCATAGACACACAGGTGAAGGTGGCGCATGATGAGGGGCTGCTGCATGTTCCTTGCTTGGCCTTCTTGGCCCAGGATTTGCGAAGCAGCCTGTGCGCATGGAGCACAAGTCCAGGACACACAGCCCCAAGAGGCAGCAGCAAGAGGACTTGAACCCAGCCTGCAGGAATGGGAATCTTGAATGATGTCTCTACACCACTGGTTCCCAACCTTTTTGATACTGCGGACCGATACATCCATTCACAAACTTCTGGCAGCTTGGCAACATTTTTCTTGCATTCATTCATTATGCAAATAATGAATATGCAAATATGCAAATAAAACTTTACCAGTCCACCAAAAGCGCCAGAGCCCCCAAAGCCAGCCCTAACCCCTAGAGTCTCCATCCCTCCACTAACCCCCAGTGCCAGCCACTGACCCCAGAGTCCCCTGCACCCAACCCCTCCAGTGCCAGCCCCCATCCCAAATGCCTCAGTGCCAGCCCCCTGCCCTTAAGAGCCCTCCCACCAGACCCCTCAGTACCAGCCTTCTGTTTCCAGAGCCCCACTACACCCAACTCCCCCCCGCACTGAATCCCTCCAGGGCAGTCCCCAATATTAGCCCCATCCCAAGAGCTCCCAAATGCCAGCCCTGCCCCCATAGATTTCCCCACTATTAGCTCAGGGGCCAGAGCCCCCCAGCACTAGCCCTGCCCCTGGAGCTTTCCGTGCCTGTCCTGCCCCCCTCACCTAGCCCTGTGCTGCTGCCTGTATGGCGGCAGCTCTGGGGGCCGGGGTTGGGGTACACCACCCAGCACCTCTCCTCCTGCCGTGGCTGTTGGGAGAGGCATGTCCTGCCCCACCTCTCAGCCAACCAGCACCAAGCAGGGATGGGGTCTCCTCCAGCTGCGTAAGAGCGCTTCGCTGTGCTGCGGGAGGGCTGCGTGGCACAGGGTCTCCTCCTGGCTGCAGAAGACTACTTCCCTATGCAGTGGTAGGACCATGCGGAGTAGCTCCATGTGGCCCTCCTGCCTTCTTTAGCAGACACTTGACATTTTCAAGAAATAAACAATTTGAGATATCATTTTCCTGACCAATGAGCTTTCCCCGTGCTTTATCTAATTCCAGATTCACTTCTGAGATATTAGACAGACATTCAGCAACTTTTTCCACATATGAACTGCTGCTTTGAACAGACAGCTCCCTTCCACAGACAAACATTTAGAGAAATCCTCTATGGGAAACTCATTGCCCTCACAAGATACAGTTTCAGGATCAATCCCTTTCTGTGACTGCCTTTTGATATTAACTTGACCTCAAAACTTTGAAATTATGCCCTATTAAAAGATCTGAAGGAACAGTATTTTTTACTCCCACAGTCATGGTGCCATCAAATCCTTTCCATTTTAGGTGAATTTTAGCCAAAGACACACTTACTAAATATTCAGATAAAGCTACAACAGTTACACTTTCACTTGGCAAATAGTTTGCCTCCATGACAAGACTTGTTTTCACTGAAGTAATATTTGCTCCATGCCATACAACATACTCGATTAACTTCTGCACTGCCAATAAACTCAGCATTATTGTTCCCATATTTAGCTTTATTATAAGTTTTATGGTCAAGTCCTTCAGAGACAACGGTGACAGAATTTCTACACAAGGCAGTAGCGCTGGACTATTTGGTTTGTTTGTGTATTTAGAATAACTGGATTGGCATATATTGGCTGTGCTGGTTTATTTTTTTACACATTCTGGCTTGACATGTCCACATGTACCACACAAATGACATACCACTTGTCTTCTCTTAGGGCATGGCTACACACAGCAGGGCTAAAGTTGAATTAAGCTACACAACTTCAGCTATGTCACTTGCGTAGCTTAAGTTGAAATAGCATAGAAACTGTCCAGTTTGGCCAATATACATGGCAGAGGGGTATTTGATGGCATATATCACATTAGAGGATGTGCAGTTGTATACGCCTCTGATGTTGTGGCTTATATGGTTAGATCCTGTGATAGTGTTGCTTGTGTATATGTGTCATTAGAGTTGGCACTGGGGATCGTTTTCTAGTACAGGGTGTAGATTGTTAATGATGAGCTGGAGGGGTATAAGCTGGGGACTGTAGGTGGTGATCAGTGTTGTTCTGTTATTTTCCTTGTTAGGCCTGTCTTGAAGTAGTTGACTTCTGGGTACTTGTTTGGTTTTGACAATCTGTTTCCTCACTTCCCCAGGTAGGTATTTAAGCTTTAAGAGTTCCTGATAAAGATCTTGTAGGTGTTTGTTTCTGTCTGTGGCATTAGAGCAAATTCAGTTGTATCTTAGGGCTTGGCTATAGACACTGTATCATGTAATGTGTCCTGGATGGAAGCTGAAGGCATAAAGGTAAGAATAGCGATCCTGTATAGGGTGGTGTTTATGTGACCATCGTTTATTTTCACTGTTGTGTCAGGGAAGTGGATCTCTTGTGTGGACTGTTCCAGGCTGAAGTTGATAGCAGTGTGGAAATTGTTGAAATCCCTGTGAAATTCTTCCAGGGTCCCTTTCCCATGGATCCATATGATGAAGATGTCATCAATGTAGCATAAGCAGGGGAAGAGTGCCAGGAGGCAAGAGCAGAGGAAACGTTGTTCTAGGTCAGCCATAAAAATGTTGGCATATTGTGAGGCCACGTGGGTGCCCATAGTTGTGCCACTGACTTGAAGATATAAATTGCCTCCAGATTGGAAATAGTTGTGGGTGAAGACAAAGACACATAGCTCAGCCACCAAGTGTGCTGTGGCATCATCGGGGATACAGTTCCTGACATCTTGTAATCCATTCTTGTGTGGAATGTTGGTATAAAGAGCTTCTACATCCATGGTGGCCAGGATGGTGTTTTCAGGAAGATCACTGATGTTCTGTAGTTACCTCAGGAAGTCAATGGTGTCTCAAAGATAGCCAGCGGTGCTGGTAGCAAAGGGTCCCTAAAGGCTGAATTTGGATCATTTATCCTTTCCAGATCATGAGCCAATCTCTGGACAACTTGTTTCATGAGCGTAGAGTTCCCTCCATCCCTCTTCCATGCAGCTCTTAAGGAACTCAGTTCAACTACAGTCTTCTCACTCAGGTTCCTTGGTTTGGCATAGGGCAAAGCTATGCTGAGTTAATCAGACTCACACATGGGGAAGGACAGGGAGAGGAGAGGGCATATAGGGCATACTGCACATCCAAAGTTACACAGCAAACTTCTTCATCATATATATAGTAGCCCAATGTCTGTGACTCTGTAACGCTGAAATGCTGGCTGTTCCCTCTGGGTGGCGCTGTTGCCTCCCGCCGTGGTGCTCAGCTGACTTCTGCGCCACTCAGCCGGGCTGCCGCGCAGGAGCAAGCAGCACAAGCGGTCGTTTGGGGTCTGCGCTCCCCATGCAGCACTCCCATGCTGCATGGGGTGCGCGGGCCCAAATGGCCGCTTGCGCCGCTTGCTCCCGCGCGGTGGCCCGGCTGAGCAGCACAGAAGTCAGCTGAGCACCACGGCGGGAGGCGAAGGGGAGCGGGGTGGTGACATGTGGTGTGACAGCAGCTCCAGGCCCTGCCCCCTGACCATGAACAGACCCTGGCTGGGGGGAGGGCAGGGGAATGAGGGGGAGGGGGATGTGGAGGACAACTGGGAGGCTGCAGGATCGGTGCTGGGGTGAAGGGAAACGGTGCAGGGTTATACATGGTTCCTCTGGTGTTCCCTCTGGTCTTAGCTAATACACACTTTCTGTTTTTTGTCTGCTGATCCATTTACCTCCCTAATCCTGTTTCCTAAGAAACAAGACCTCATCGATGTCATTATCCATGTCAAACCAGGCCTAGACTAATGGCTACAGCTGGCCTGCGGAAGAGCTAGCAGACCAACTCTTAATCCCAGTAGCAGTAGCTCAGTGGTTGCTCAGTGCATTTGCCGACTGCTGCAGTGGAACTAGCAGGAAGAGGTTCTCACTCCTGCTCCCACCTTGTTCCAGCCCTGCTCCAACATTGGCCCCAGCCTTGCTTTGCTCCAGGTAACCCATTGCCAACCTTTGGCTCTGAATACCTAACTTCTGACTCTGAGCCTGGGCTCTGGCACCTGGCCTCCCACTCTGGCTCTGGGCTGCTATTCCTGGCTTCCAACCCCTGCTCTGACCAGAAGACCTGACTCCTGCTCTAACTATGAGGCATGAGTACCCACATCTCAGTCTCTGACAAGGGCTATGTGTGTGCTACGGAGGGTGGTATAATACAATCACAGTGCAGTGCTTTTGTCTTAATGATTCACGTTTGTTTTTAAATCTCTTATCATAAGGACTCAGTCTCTCTTAACGAATGTATCAACATTTGCATGCACATGCACCAGTTTTTTAAACAAGAGTGCTAACTGCATTTAGTGGCTGTTATAGGGCACTAATCCCAAAGTTAAAACCGGTCCAGGTTTTGGGGAAAAGGGGATGTTTAATCAATGGGTAGTGGTAGACGCTTTTACTGTTATTTAAACTGTGTTTCATTTTTCTGCATGTGAACCAAGCTATAAGGATGTTTATCTACCCTTTTTCTGTGTTGTGAGTTATGTTGCACTTAGGGTTAGCAATGCCTTCTGTAAGCACATAACATTAACTGTACTTTTTCCACCCTTCCCTTGTATCCTTGGACCTTTGGCTATTTCTTACTGGTGGGGACTGGGGGTGGAAATGTGGCATTGTGGATGCGAGACAAACAGAAAAGTGACTATAATAAGATGGCACCATACAGTTATGCCATTCCAATTCATGTGCTGTGAATTGTAGAGCTCAATCACATACCTGAAAACATCTTATGTGTAGCATATTTAGGAAGGAGGATCCACACACAAGTCAAGGGAACTATAACATTGATTAGGAACATGCAAGTAAAATTTTTAAAAAAGAAATGTAACCCAACAAAACATAATGGGACTGAATCTGTGAACCACAGCCAAATGTTTATGTCTCTTCAGACATCTCCTTGCTCTCCCCAACAAAGGGGGAATTATGGAGGTGAAACTGTTCTTGAGTACAAATGGGGAGATCTCCTGTATGGGTTTGGGGGGCATTTATTAGGTTTCAGGAACTGCTGCAGCCTCATTGTTCCCCTCTTGGATGCTCAGAGGAGTCCCCTTGTGAGGAGCTTTGGGTGCTGGAGGATGTGGTCGTGATAGTCTTGTGGGATCCTCCCCATAACTTGGGGAGGGCTGGGTCCTTCTTCTCAGCAGCATCCGGGTGGCAGGCAGAGAAGGTGGTGACTATACATGGAGGGGTGTAGTGGCCATTGCAGCAGGTGGACCTTAAACTTATTTAGTCACCAGTTCTATCAGCATCTCCTTTAGGGAATGTTCTTGATCCCTATGGCATGCCTTCTACTTCATGACCTGGTTCATCTGTCTTTCTTCCTGTTAAGAAGCCCAATTCTCCCATGACCTGAGAAACTCAAACTGCTCCTGGTTCCTCCAGTCTCTGCAGATGAGCAGGTTCTCCTGGCTCCTGCTCCATCTGCCTTTCCTTTCTTTGGGGTGCTGCTCCTGCCCTCCCAGGCTACGTCTACACAGTGGTATCCCAATATAGCTATTCCGTGCCTTAAGAGAAAGCCCATTATGTTGAAATGTAACAGGCTTGCTATTCTGACATCCCTGTAAACCTCATTGCATGAGGGTTAAGGGACATTTCAAAATTTCCTCGAATAAGCTATGCAATTTGCACTACACAAATTGCGTAGCTAATTTTGAGGTAAGGGTGCTGTGTAGACGCACCCCCAGGGAAAAGGTTCTCCTTTTGGGAACTGAGGCTCCTGCCACTTCAAAGACAAAAGTAGCATGATAGGTGTGTTTTTCCTTTGGAAGAAGCCAGGAAATCCCCCCGCATAACTTTGCTGTAGAAGGCCACGATGTTGCTATTTTTGGCATTCCAGCAATGTGACTGTTAAATTGCCCTTCATTTTCAGACAGCTTTTGCGGCTCCTGTGGAAGGATCAAAGGCTACTAATGGTAAGATACATGTATGATGCTGGTAAATAGAGTGCCATTTCTAGCCATGGCCATAGGCATTAGCTGAGAACTGACATACTCATAGCTGGAAGCTAAACCAACTCACCTATATGTTAATTTTGTTCAAAACAGGTATTAGTCTTATCAGCATGTGTTTAGTATTTAGATACTATGAAATGCTTGTAAGTGGCAGAGTGCATTAATATCACTTGTAATGTTTATGTTCCATGGTACAAGGAAATATATATGTTTTTTCTTTATAACTTGGAAGATGTTTCCTCTGAGTTTGTGAACCCGGGCATGAGAATCATCCCTCCCATCCAGAAGGACTATCAAAGTAAGTAGGCCATCACAAGACAAAAACTCAGGTACAAATTGATATGGGGTAACTGACTAGTCTTTTGGGAATGAAAAAGCAACCTGAATACTTTGTGATTTTCGATAAAAGTGGACATTTATCGCTAAGTCCAGTTTGTCTAGGTGGCAAGATAGATTGGAGAGTGTAAGAATAATGTCTGTGACCTAATGGTAAGACTGACCTAGTGATCCAGAAGTTCATATTTGTTACTGTGTTGGTGAAATCTAATTCTAGGACATCCCATCAGTTTGGGATATCTGCTGTGTTTTGGCTTTTCAGTCTTGGGGAGAAGATCTTGCAATCTACAGACAGATGTTTCTGCTAATGGTCACCATTCTTCCTATTGCTGAGTGGATGAATTTGGTCAATTATGAAGCTGGACCAAACATATTTGCACTGTCTTTGAACCAGCTAGAATTTCTGCTACACCAGAAATGTATGGAAATATTCTAGAATCTCAACTCACTACTGCTAAGCAACCCTGTTTCTGGAGAATGGCATCCACACATAGACATGGGAAGAAGGATTGGGGGGGGGGGAGGTTCTGCAGCACCCCCAGGCTTTGTGCCCAGCCTGGCCCATGACAGAGTCGCAGTCTTCAGCCCACACCCAGGGGATCCATTGCCACCTAGAGTCCTGGCTGCTAGCCGTTCACCCAGGGTCCTTGCTCCTGGCCCCAGGGATCTGTTCCCAGCCCAGGGCCCCTCAATTGCCTCCAGCTGTAACCCCAGCTTGGGTGGTAAGGCAAATACGGGTAAGGGGGGAGAAGCAGCTCATCAGCCCCACCCTAAAAATTATTCCAGTGCCACTGCACCCACAGGGGACTATACACAGTACAATTTTAGTACTGTGTTTTTCTTTTCTTTTTTTCTTTCAAGCACCTACAGCACACGAATGATCACTATCACTGGGCAAATATCAGAGGGGTAGCTGAATCTGCAAAAATGAGAAATCCTGTGTCACCTTATAGACTAAAAGATTTATTGAAGCATAAGCTTTCGTGGGCAAAGACCATCTCACGCATCTGACAAAGTGGGTCTTTGCCCATGAAAGCTTATGCTCCAATACATCTGTTAGTCAATAAGGTGCCACAGGACTTATCGTTGTTTTATCACTGCACAGTGGATGCCTTTTAAAATAAAATATTATTCAATGTAATTGCCCCTTTCTTATGGTCTGTCAAAATCTGTAATAGATTTGGAGGCAGCTGTGTGCCTTTGGATGTTATTTTACAGGTTCTGCATTGTCTCTACATTTAGGGCACATCTACACAGCAGAGTTACAGCCAAAATAAGCTACGCAACTTGAGCTACATCAATTGCGTAGCTGAAGTTGAAATAGCTTATTTCGGCTTTTGGCGCTGTGTACACAGCAGAAAATCCGAGTTAGAGCACTCTTTCTCCAACTTCCCTTACTTCTTGTAAAATAAGGGTTACAGGAGTTGGAGTACGAAGTCCTCCAGCTCGACATTATTTTGACATTATATCGAAATAACTGCTTGCTGTGTAGATGTGGACTATGTTATTTCAGAATAATGTCAGTTATTCCAAAATAACACTCTTGTGTAGACATAGCCCTTAATGGGTATTTTTGTTCTCTGTTTTCTCAGTTATTGGTATCAATAGCTAAGAATTACCTGGATCCAGAGACAGTACAGTAAACCCATTCCAAGCTGCTGGGAGTATTTAGGAAGCAGTTTGTTGTATATTCATTTGATTTCCTGACCAGATTTTCTTTTGAAGACTTTTTATTAAGGCAAAATTACAATAATGAATCATATTACATGACATGTTACATACTCAATAGTATGGCTAAAGATTGTGGCTTACCGGTTGGGAAGCCTTCTTCCCGTTGAGTGTGCTAGAAAAGATGACCAAATTTTTATATACCTATCCTATTTTTGGTGCTGCTTTTGCTTATGCAGTTGGTGTGAGAGCTTTTCCATTACAAAGACAGCCCATATTTTATACCACAATTCCATAGGAGGAGGGGGAGTGTCACACTTTTGCAATAATATGCAGAACTAAGTCAAACCAAAGTCCTTATTAGCTTCTCATGGACGACCACTGGTAGCTTTTGCTCAGCATGGTGTTTGTATTTTCCTCGCAATCTTGTAATGGATTCCTTTCTGTCTTTTCCAGAATTTAAAATTTCAGATTTCCATGCAGGGTGTGAGATGTTATTTGTGTATATTCAGTAAGTGCTTGGAATGCTTTCAGTTACCATTTTCCATGTTCATTTTCTTGTAATAACACTGCCCTCCTGACAGACACTATAAATCATAGGGCATTGTATTCATTTTCCTTTGGCCTCTTGATTTCATCTCCCCCCCTCCCCCCGCTACTGTGAGCACTATTCCTAAGAACAGCTTGTTTCTGGGAAAGTCTTGCTGGCACTCTCTGCCTGAGTTTCTCTGGAGGATAGAAGCTGTGCACAAATAGAGACCTATTTGAAAAATAGTTTGTCCTATGTGTAGTGGTAGTTGCTTAAGTTACTGGTAGTGACTACATCCTTTAGACAGCCAGTCACTGCTTTCTCAGGAACATATAAATTTGGCATTTACATTGTTTGCTCAATGAAAACATTGCTTTACCTATTGCTGGACCATTCTGATTTTTTAAAAAAGAGGTTTTGAAAGCCAATGACTCCAGTTTTAATAAAACACCGGTTTCCAAAATGACATTATATAACTGAAGAAATGTTAAAAGGAGCTCCCTCAGGAAAACCTGAACTTTGAGCTGTTACACAGTCAGTACAATGTGTCTACGTATTAGAGATAGGGATTCAAGTTATGTAGCGTGGGCCTATTTTGAACACCCTCCACTTTAGGGGTTGTTCAGATCAAGGACATGTGGTTTGCAAATGGCCCCTGAGCTGGGTTTCTAGTCACCCCTGGTTTGGGGAACTTTGAATCTGGGGTTTTGGTTTGGACACATCCCCACTACACAGGGATGCCCCTATGTCTCCAATGTTTTCTTGACCTGAGGGCAGTCTGTGCTTGTAGATGTTGGCAGAATGCCACCTTCATATCATACAGCCACAGAACATTGTGGAGGTCCTTTTGGGTTGATCCCAAGTTCCAGTGGTATATATAGGGAGAGTGGGGGCAGGACCACAGACAAATCTGACTGATTCTTCCTTCACAAAGCCATGGTGGAAATGAGTGGTGGTTACTACAGACTGAACTTATTGTACAGATTGGATCTCCCTGGTGTGGCACCTTGGGGACCTCACCTGTCCTGGCTGAGGGATTTTGCTGAACCAGGGAAGGTCATATCTGGTCCTCCTGCTACCGGCCCCTCCAGCCCTGGACCAGCTGCCAGCCTCCTGGCTGGCTCCCCTCCTGCTGTAGGACCCACTGCCCTGCTGGCCTCCCCACCTCCTGCTTCCCTGCTATGCTGGGCAGCCTAGCTCCAGCCCAGCTCCCAGTGCACTGAGCTCCCAGCCCCACCAGGCAGCCCCACTGGGCAGCCCACTTGGGATGCACCAGGCTCCTGGCCCCACCAGGCAGCCCAGGTAGGGCATGCCTGGCAGCCCAGCTGAGGGGAGCCGGGAAGCCCACCTGCAGGGAATCCAGCCACTAGCTCTCCAAAGGGACTCTCTGGTCCTGGAACATTCATGGTCCTGTTGGACCACTGATGTTGCTGGACTAGAGAGTCCCAGTTTACAGAGGTTTAGCCTGTAGCTGTTTCCTCTGTGGGCAGCTGGAGAAACTGCTGGACATATGATTTTTTTTACGAAGCATGCTGTCAAGGTGGGGAGTGATGCTGAAAGCTGGAGAGTCAGGCACAACGAATAGGCAAGAGGTTTTGTTCTCTTGGCACATATCTGAGATCCCAAGGATAGAAGGTAGAATCCTGGTGTCATAGAATCATAGAATTGGAAGGAACCTCAAGAGTTCATCAAGTCCAGTCCCCTGCACTCACGGCAGGACCAAGCACTGTCTAGACCATCCCTGACATGTGCTTGAATAACCGTCTCTTAAATATCTCCAATGATGGAGATTCCACAACCTCCCTAGGCAATTTATTCCAGTGTTTAAGCTCTTTACCTCTCACCCCCATTTCCTTCTTTTTCTGTTAAAATTGTGAGGGTCTCCCCTTTTTTCTCCACTCAAGCTCATCTGAAGAAGTGGGTTTTGCCCATGAAAGCTGATGATACTATCTATATCTATATCTATATCTATATGTTAGTCTCTAAGGCAATGTCTACACAGTGGAGCTATTTCGGGATACCTTTGGTATCTTGAAATAGCTATTCTGCATCTTTAAATGTGCCCGTTTAAAGGCGCATTATTCCGGTGTAGTGCTGTTTGGTGTAGTGCCAATTGTGTATCATAGAATCATAGAACCATAGCGCTGGAAGAGACCTCAGAAGGTCATCAAGTCCAGCCCTCTGCCCTAGGCAAGACCAGTCCCAATGAAATCAACCCAGCCAGGGCTTTGTCAAGCCGAGACTTAAAAATCTCTAGGGATGGAGACTCCACTACTTCCCTAAGTAACCCATTCCAGTGCTTCACCACTCTCCTAGTGAAATAGTTTTTCCTAATATCCAACCTGGACCTCTCCCACTGCAACTTGAGACCATTGTTCCTTGTTCTGCCATCCGTCACTACTGAGAACAGCCTTTCTCCATCCTCTTTGGAACCTCCCTTCAGGAAGTTGAAGGCTGCTATCAAATCCCCCCTCACTCTTCGCTTCTGCAGACTAAACAGACCCAACTCCCTCAGCCTCTCCTCATAGGTCATATGCTCCAGCCCCCTAATCATTTTGGTTGCTCTCCACTGGACCCTCTCTAATGCGTCCACATCCTTTTTGTAGTGGGGGGCCCAGAACTGGACACAATACTCCAGATGTGGCCTCACAAGAACCGACTAAAGGGGAATAATCACATCTCTGGATCTGCTGGCGGTGCTCTTCTTAATGCAACCTAATATGCCATTAGCCTTCTTGGCTACAAGGGCACACTGTTGACTCATATCCAGCTTCTCATCCACTGTAATCCCCAAGTCTTTTTCTGCAGAACTACTACTTAGCTGGTTGGTCCCCAGCCTGTAACAATGCTTGGGATTCTTCCGTCCCAAGTGCAGGACTCTGCACTTGTCCTTGTTGAACCTCATCAGATTTCTTCTGGCCCAATCCTCCAGTTTGTCTAAGTCACTCTGGACCCTATCTCTGCCCTCAAGCGTATCTACCTCTCCCCCAAGCTTAGTGTCATCTGCAAACTTGCTGAGGGTGCAATCCATCCCCTCATCCAGGTCATTAATAAAGATATTGAACAAAACCGGTCCTAGAACCGAACCTTGGGGCACTCCGCTAGAAACCGACTGCCATCCTGACATTGAGCCATTGATCACTACCCGCTGGGCCCGACCTTCTAGCCATCTTTCTATCCATCTTACCGTCCATCTATCCAATCCACATTCCCTTAACTTGCTGGCAAGAATATTGTGGGAGACCGTATCAAAAGCCTTGCTAAAGTCAAGGTATATCACATCCACTGACTTTCCCATGTCTACAGAGCCAGTTACCTCATCACAGATGCTAATCAGAGTGGTCAGGCATGACTTGCCCTTTGTGAATCCATGCTGACTATTCTTGATCACTTTCCCCTCTTCCAAATGCCTCAAAATGGATTCCTTAAGGATCCCTTCCATGATTTTTCCAGGGACCGAGGTAAGACTGACTGGCCTATAGTTCCCTGGATCGTCCTTCTTCTCTTTTTTGAAGATGGGCACTACATTTGCCTTTTTCCAATCATCCGGGATCTCTTCCGATCTCCACGATTTTTCAAAGACAATGGCCAAAGGCTCCTCAATGACATTTGCCTACTCCCTCAGTACCCTCAGATGCATTAAGTCCGGACCCATGGATTTGTGTATTTCTAACTTTTCTAAATAGTTCCTAACCTGTTCTTCACCCAGCAAGGGCTGTCCATCTTCATCCCATCTTGCGTCACTTAGCGCATTAATCTGGGAGCTGACCTTGTCCGTGAAGACAGAGGCAAAGAAAGCATTGAGTAGTTCAGCTTTCCCCACATCATCTGTCACTAGGTTACCTCCTTCATCCAGTAGGGGCCCCACACCCTCTCGGATCACCTTCTTCTTGCTAACATGTCTGTAGAAACCTTTCTTGTTATCTTTCACATCCTTTTCCAGTTGCAATTCCAATTGCGCTTTTGCCTTCCTGATAACCCCCCGGCATTCTCGAGCTATGCATTTATAGGTCTCCCTGGTCATTTGTCCAAGTTTCCACTTTTTGTAAGCTCCCTTTTTGTGCTTAAGTTTACCAAGGATTTCCCCTGAAAGCCAATCCGGTCTCCTACCATGTTTGCTTCTCTTGCTACGCATCGGGATGGTTTCTTTCTGTGCCTTCAGTAAGGCTTCTTTAAAATACTGCCAGCTGTCCTGGACTCTTTTCCTCTTCATGTTAGCGTCCCAGGGGATTCTGCCCATCAGGTCTTTGAGGGAGTCAAAGTCTGCTTTTCTGAAGTCCAAGGTGTGTATTTTACTCCTCTCTTTTCTTCCTTTGGTCAGGATCCTGAAATCTACCATCTCATGACACTGCTTCCGAGGTTGTCACCCACCTCTACTTCCCCTATTAGTTCCTCCCTGTTTGTGAGCAGCAGGTCAAGCTGCGCACGGCCCCTGGTCAGATCCTTCAGCACTTGTACCAAGAAGTTATCCCCAACATTCTCCAAAAACTTCCTGGATTGCCTGTGTACTGCTGTATTGGTCTCTCAACAGATGTCAGGGTGATTAAAGTCCCCCACGAGAACCAGGGCCTGTGATCTGGAAGCTTCTCTCAGTTGTCTGAAGAAAGCCTCATCTACTGCATCCACCTGATTTGGTGGCCTGTAGTAGACACCAACCACAACATCACTGCTGTTGTTTGCACCCGTAAACTTAACCCATAGACTCTCAACAGGCTTTTCTGTTCTGAGCAATCATAGTGCTCTCTTACATATAGTGCAACTCCTCCTCCTTTTCTCCCCTGCCTGTTCTTCCTGAACAGTTTATACCCTTCCATGACAGCGCTCCAGTCATGCGAGTTATCCCACCAAGTCTCTGTTATCCCAATTAAATCATATTTCTTGGACTGGGCCAGGACCTCCAATTCTTCCTGTTTGTTGCCCAGGCTTCTTGCATTGGTGTACAAACACCTCAGATAACCAGTTGATCGCCCTACCTTCTCCATTCGAATCAGAGGTCCTCCTTTGTTGCTTGTTCCTCTTTGCATTTCTTCCCGGTATCTGACTTTCCCACTCCCCTCAGGGTTTTGGTCACCGTCCCGCAACGAACCTAGTTTAAAGCCCTGCTCACTAGTTTTGCAAGCCTGCCCACGAAAATGCTCCTTCCTCTCTTTGTTAGGTGGAACCCATCTCTTTCTAACAATCCTTGTGTCCAGAACAGAGTCCCATGGTTGAAGAAACCAAAGCCCTCTCTCCGATATCACCTGCGCAACCACGCATTTACTTCCTCAATTCGACGATCCCTGCTCAGTCCTTTCCCTTCAACAGGGAGGATGGACGAGAACACCACTTGTGCTCTGAATTCTTTGATCCTTCTTCCCAGTGCTACATAATCTGCAGTAACCTGCTCAAGGTCATTCTTGGCCGTATCGTTAGTTCCCACGTGGAGAAGCAGGAAGGGGTAGCAATCCGAAGGTTTGATCAGTTTTGTAAGACTCTCAGTCACATCCTGAATTTGAACTCCCGGTAAGCAGCACACCTCTCGAGATTCCAGGTCTGAACGGCAGATGGATGGCTCAGTCCCTCTTAGGAGGGAGTCCCCGACCCCCCCCCGTTGTGTAGCTTATTTAAAGGTAAGGGTACAGTGTAGATGCACCCTTAAGTGCCACAGGACTACTCATTGTTTTTAAAGGTTTATTAGCTAAGAAAAGGAAATGAGTGTTGAGAGGTTAAAGCAGGTAAAATATATGCACAGGTGAGTCACAGTCTAACTCCAAATGATAGTAGAATTTCCTAAAAGTTTCTCATTGCTACTCAGACTAACTCTGGAGCTCTCGGTCTTCTCATTTCGTTATTCTGCTCTGCTAGAATGCAAACAATCCAGAGATTCAGGATTCTTCCTTGAATCCATTCTTAACTTGTTTTCCATGAGGAGATATGATAGGATTATTATCTATGTGGGCTTTTCCTTTGATGTCTGAGAGTGAGGAATGCATTAAGAGTCTTTGACCTCTGATCATCACACTCAATGACCACTTGCTTTGAAATGAGCACTTTTCCATTAAAGTTCTTCACTTCCATTCCACAAGACTTCTTTCTCATTTGATAGCTCATTTGATGGGTTTTTTTTTGTTTTTTCTTTTTGTTCTTTTTTTAAAGTTTTGGGGGTATAACATATATTTACACTGTATATTACATTATAGCAGGATACAGATAAATGAAAACAATGTAAATACACTCTTATTCATTTAGCAATTACTCTGCTCTACACCCATACACAAATATATTGGCCTGGGGCTTTGCTATGAGCTGGTACCTGTCTGCTAGCATCACAATCTTCTTTTTTAGAGCTGGGTGTGGGGATTTGAAAAATAAGGGTCAGAAGCTAGCTTCATATTTAACTATGAGACATCTACCTGCTCTATAATATGTCTTTAAGCTTACTCTTAATTTTTCTGGATTCTTTAAAGTGATGTTTGTGACCCAAAATGAGTAAATTCCAATTTTAAAAATATTTAGGACCAGATTCATCCCTGTAATTATAGAGGTAGAAGGAATATTCAAGTCTGTGAGAAGATGACAGAAGCACTAGGGGTCTGGAGGATGAGGGCAGTTTTTAATCAAGCAGGTGATCTCTGGGAGCTCTGTCGGTGGAGGCAGCCTAGAGAACATGCTGCATCAGTGCCTCCCAGGCCAGGCTTATGCACTTTGAGGGCTGGGTGACTCCCAGGCAAGGGCACCATTTTGAGCATGGGAGCGGGGGGAGCAGCCGTGCACTCTGGGACATGGCTTGCTTTTCATCCCATTCCCCAGATGCTAAGGGAGTGAGGGGAAAGTGCATGCATTCCGTGCATTCCTCTCACACCTGGCTGGTGAGCTCTCTTCACCAGCTAGGTGTGAAAGGAATGCATGGAATGCAAGCACTTTCCCCTCACTCCCTTAGCATCTGGGGAATGGGATGAAAAGCAAGCCATGTCCCGTAGTGCATGGCTGCTGCTCCCCCTACATGCTCGAAATGGCGCCCTTGCTCCCAGGTTGCATAACAGTGGGAGACCTTCAAGCAGCTTGCAATGCAGCATTTGCGGCTGGGGCAAATTTAGCTCTCCTGAGGGCCAGCAGCCTGGAATTTGCTCAGTGAAAGGGAAAAGAGCCCTTCCCTTTTGTCATCTACTCTGAGATTGCTGAATCAGTCAGGAAATGTAAACTTTATTGTTCAGATGACAAATGAGTCTCTTTCTCATCTGCAGTAAAACACCATGTTAGTGTAGTACTGAAAAAAAAATCCCAGAATAATAGTTTGACAAATATCTCCAAAGCAGACAAAAGGCAGAGCTGCACCAACTCCAATGTTTGCTGCACCAGTGTCTAGTTTGTCAGTAGGTAATTTCCCAGGAACTGCCAGTTGATAGAAGCAGCCAGCCCTTTCTTTTGATCTCCTGGCTCCTGACTGGCTGCTGCCTGAGTCCAGCCCTTTTAGCCACTGGAGGGCTGAGTTTCAGTGGTTTCATCAGTACTTGACCCAGGGGGGCCTTTCTAGGCAACCTCAGAGGTTCACAACTCACTGCCCTTCTCATCTGAAATAGCTGCTTCCTGGAGTGGGGTGCAGCAAGTGCCTGGTATCACAGGTGGATTAAGATTCACTGGGGCCATGGGTACAAAGAACATTTGTGTCCCCCACACCCTGAGGGTCAAATGTGTGAGAACAGGAGGGGCAAGAGGTTATGACACCTCCTTTTAAAAGTGGGAAGGCCATCCCTGCCCATTTTTTAACATGAGTGTAGTAGTTTCAGGTAGATGCCAAACAGTGATAGCAGCAGCGGCATGGGCATAGTTTCACCCCATCCCCTCCAACTGCAAGGCTCAGGCCTGAGGTAAGAGGAATAGAGATGCTGCATGTGGGTGCTTCTCAGGCACGAAGCCCAGGTGCCAGCAGAGGCACTCTGTCACTAGGAGCAGGAGGGACCCGGCAGGGGCAACTTGGCAGTGGAGCTGGGCTCAGACACTAAGTAAATCCAGGCAGAGTGTGGCTGCCACTGAGGCCAGGCCAATAACAGTGGGACCTGTGCTGCAGGAGCCCTCCCTGCCCAACTTTTCATTGCCTGTGGCCTTTCTGGGGCTCCCCACTGCCTCATATCCGTGGAAGGGCCTCCTCTGCCTGCAGAGCATGTCTGCAGGACTTTGGGAGTGGTTCGGAGCCTGGACTGGAGCCTCCACCCTGAGGCCCACTGGCAGTTACATGCCCTATGGGGTGGGAACATGGCTGGGGGATATTCTTTGACACCCTGTTTCTTGCCCAAGGCAGGCAGAGGGTCTGGGGCTCCCCACAACAGCCTGGACTCCCTGGGTGGCTCTTACCAAGCCCTGGCTCCAGCTTCTTTCTTGTACACATGGGGTGGGGCTAGTGAGAAGAGGAGGAGCAGGGGGCAGGACCATAGTTCCAGCACTGGTTGTGCCTCCATCTTCATAGGTTCTGGCACTCTTGCGGGGCTCCCAGAATAGTTTAATGCCACCAATTAATTAACAGACAAAGGGACAAAAGTAGCCCACCTTTCTGCTTCCATTTCTCCCTGAGGCAGGAAGCACATACATTCAACTTCCTCTCACAGTTACTTCCTAAGTCTGGGGTCCTTCCCATCTGGGAAATGCCTTACCTTTAGGGGCTGTGCAAATATGTGGAACAAACACAGACCCAGTCAGCACAGTGATTGTCACCATATTATGGGTACGTCTACACAGCAGGGCTAATGTTGAATTAAGCTACATAGTCAATTGCATAGCTGAAGCCAAAACAGCTTAATTCGGCTTCTGGTGCTGTCTACACAGCAGGAAGTCGAAGGAAGAACACTCTTCCTTCGACTTCCATTACTCCTTGTGAAATGAGGGTTAGAGGAGTCAGAGTAAGAAGTCCTCCAGCTTGCCAGTATTTTGAAATAATGGCTTACTGTGTAGACGTGTTCTTTGTATTTTGGAATAACATCAGTTATTCCAAAATAATAATGCTGTGCAGACATACCCTATGGGCTTAATCCAAAACACTTTGGCACAGTGAAAAACTCCCATAGATGTCAACATTTTGAGTCTGGACTTATAAATGGCCTTGTAAATGGCCAACAACATCTTGGGCAGGCCCTTAAAAGGTTCTTAATGTTGTAGATTAAAATATTTTACTCAGAGATCATATAACCAAAATGATCTTGAGCTCAGATCATAAAGGCTGGAACTGATATACAAGGAAGTGAAAATTTTGCCAGGCATAAATTTCTACTGATGCATCTTGTTCCTTTACAACAGCGCATATCTGTAGGATCTCATTGTACAAGAACACACGGAAACCAAGAAATGAGGAAAAATAAAGAGGAACCAATAGTACCAAAACTTCCATGAGCAGCATAACAAATGTGAAATTGGTTCAGTGAACTTAAGAAAAAACTCTGCTAAGAGTTTCTTCTTCCAATTTTGTCATTATAAAGTGAATATAAAATATATTTTCCCACATCATAACATCATTAGTGGAGTACCTTTGCAAGTGACATTCATCTTACTGGCACTGGTCATGATTCTAATGAAAGATTCATGTTTTTGAATGTCTAGTTTGTCTTTATTATAAATAATTGGAACTAATATAGTGCCTGTCAACTGAGGATCTTAAAGTAGTTTAACACTCACTTCACCCTCTAAGGTCTGGTACTGTTGGTAAATATTACAACTATTTTACTGATGGCTAAACTAAAGCAGGGATGGGTTATGACTTTGTCAAGGACGCCTAATATGTCAGTGGCAAAGATAATAAAAGAATCCAAATGTCCTCATACACAGATCCATGACCTGTGGTGCTGCCGATGCCACTACAATGAGTATCTAAGTTACTTGTAAAGTGTACTAATGCAAGGTGCTGAGTGTATTCTGCAAGGTACCCTCAATTCCCAGTGGAATCTGTGGTAGCGGAGACAGCTGAAAATTTTGCAGCGGCTCAGCATTTCACAATATATGTCCATCTTCAGCTCAAAATAATATCATTGTATTATTTTACTGGCACATTCAAGAATTTCTCCCATATATTTGGGACACCCATAGTGTTAGTCATCTTTAAAGTTTGGAAAGCCACTTCTGGTCTCTCTCCTTCCTCCCTCTCTTTTTCCTCTCTCCTCCTCCCCCATGTCAATGGCGACTGCCAATCTGCCATGTATTTTAAAAAGCTGGCCTTCTCTGGAAGCATCTGGCTTCTGTCTTAGCATACTGCCAGTCATGCCTGCATGCTGCCAGACAAATACAGCATGACAAGTACAACGGGTACAAAAGCAAGCAAATAAAGAACAAAAATAAATAAATGAATTGGAAAATATATCAGTGTGGTCTGTTTGCATATGAGAGTCCCTGTCCTTAGATAATCTTTGCTGGGGAGCTGGGAAGAGGAAAAACAGCATGGGCCTGTTTCTGCTATCACTTAGTTTAATCACCAGGTAGCTCAAATGACTTAAACTGTTTTCATACTGATTTATACTGTGTAGCTGAGAGCAGAATCAGGCTGTAGGTGGTTGTGAAATCTGAATGTTTTTATTGTTTTTCCAGTTTTCCAAGAATTTTTAGGTGACAGTTTTAGTAGATGCATCTAACAGTAAAACAGAAAATGGCTCCAAACTCTATTTACCTGTGAGTCATGGAACAATAGAACAAATTACGATTCTCAAAAGGAACCCGGGGTCTAATTCTCCCCACATTTCATACCAATTTTTTGCCTGATGCCAGTATAGGTAAAAGGAGAATGAAACTCCTGGGATGTGATCCCATGTAAGTAACTGATTTCCGTGGAAGGCAGATTAGGGTCTTGATTTGCTTTTTTTTGTCCTAATGCAAGAACATTTTAAAAAATGTTCCCACTGTGTTGGCCCTACGTATGATTATGATGGTTCTAGTGGTGTTACAAATATTGCAACAAGGACCTTGATGTGCATTCTTTTGGAATCTGGTATTAACAATATGTGCCAGTAGGATAGTTGGCTGTACATTTACTTTGAGCAGACCACAAGTATTTGATGTACTCTACTTGGAAAAATTACATTGCTCCTTAGTTTGAATAGATATTTTGGGAACATGTCTTTTGGAACAAATTACAATTTCACTGAATAGTTTCTTTGGATCAGTTTTGTACACCATGTCTCTGGAATACTGTGGTCTAACCATATGGTGAGTGATATGCTTACTAGAACAATGAGAAGTCCTGTGGCACCTTATAGACTAACAGATTTATTGGAGCATAAGCTTTTGTGGGCAAAGACCCACTCCATCAGATGCATGTAGTGGAAATCTGATGAAGTGGGTCTTTGCCCACGAAAGCTTATGCTCCAATAAATCTGTTAGTCTATAAGGTGCCACAGGACTTCTCATTGTTCTTGCAGATTCAGACTAACACGGCTACTCCTCTGATACTTGTCATGCATACTAGATAAACTTTCTATTCTTTTCCTTATCTATTCTCCCATTGCTTCAGCAGAAGAGCATTACAGTGTAGAGATAAATTCATAGCCATATCGATCCTGACCTGTTATCATTGCTAGGCTATTTCCCTTTGATTTCCTCTGTCTTTTCATGATGGATTTTATTATCTGGAGGAATGTTGAAAAGAGATTATAGAATATCCACCAAATGAAGATACTCTGGATGTTAACTTTAATCTTTAACTTTTGTCATGAGTTATAATCATAAGGACCGTCATAAATCAGAAAGCAATAAAATAGAACAGATTGTTATGCTGGCAAGAGTTCAGTTTTGAGAAAAAAATTGGCTGTTCAGACTATTTATATTATTTTTACATAAAAAGATTCCCACTGTTCAGAAAAATTACTTCAGGTTGCCACACTTGTAGTAATTAATAAGTGCTCTTAGAAACTGCTCGACAAGTTGGTCACACTTAGCGATCTTCTCTTTTGGAAGCATCAAATAGTGCAAGACTCAATAATTTTCTAGATTCTTTCCAAGCCATTTCTGCTGCTTCTGTGTTATTTTTTGGGACATTTAAAAGTGACATGAATGTATGGTTCTTGAACAGTGCTATTTAGTCACACAAGGTGAAATATATTGCAGTCAGAATGTTCAGAATATATTCAGGAGAAGTGCATTGGGCTAACTATTGAAAGCCAACACCTCGGGTCCAAGGGGCAGTTATAGGTTGGAGTAGCAGCAGCTGGATGCCTCTTTCACTTGCACAATGTAGTGGAGCCATAGAATAAACAACAATGCAGATCCCATGATCCCACCCTTTGTCTTTACCCTGCTGCCATCCTCTGTACCAGCCTAAGTAGCTTACCCTTCACTGTACCAAGACGCCATGGAGCCCTTAGTGGGGTGTTCAGTCACCACATCCTCATCCCTAAAGCAGCTCCTATGTGATTCTTAAGTAAAACAGACGTCCTTGAACTGATCCTCTGAACTACAGGTAAATTTTACCTAAATAAATGGGCTTTACACATAGGAATTATATGGGAGGTGACAGGAAGATGGAATTTTCCACTAAGGTGGGGCTAAACCATGGAGCATTTACACAGCCACTCTGTGGTCACTACTGTAAAGCCTAGATAGAGCAGCTGTAGCTCATTGCTTTTATTCAGGGATTTTGAATGGTTCATGTACCTGCTGGATATGCTACTTATGCCTAATTCCTCTTCTACAATTGGTAGAAAAATTCTATGAATCAGTGCAACCTGATAGATAAGGGATGTGGATCTTGCACAGATTCTCCATATTGTGTGGTCTTGCCTTCACATTATAGCATTTCTGCTGGGTTTAGGGCCTCTTGAAGCTGCACAGAGGATAAATAGGAAAGAGAGAGTTTCCTCTAAAATGAGAGAGTTAAATTATATCTGTGGACCTTATTACCAGCTGTCCTGATTTTTGTGCTATCAAGCTCTCAGTCTTATTGTTACATTTTTCCACTTTCATGGCATCCACTTACCACTCAAAACAAGAGCAAATAGATGTGCTGTGTCTTGTCTGCTTCCTTCATATACCCCCCCCAGGTCTATTGCCTGCTTGAATGCCAGAAGATTCATGAGACATCCTGGGTGAGGTAACATATTTTACTGGCCCAAACTCTAATCAGCAGGAGAGACATAAGAATGGCCCTGCTGTAGTGAAGAGATTTTTGCTTCAGCTGTTTGACTTATCTTACAGCACCTAGGAGAGGGGTTTAAAATTGCTGAAATGATAACTCTTTCAGTTGTATACAAAAAGGATGGTGGTCATGTCAGGACCCTTTGGAAAGCTTAGAACAGTGATTAATTTTAAGAGTAAGGCTTTAATTAAAGAGAAATGTAAAATTGTTTAGATCAGGAAATCCAGTAATGGCGGATAATGGAAGATTTCACTTCCTGTAATGTAATGAAAGGTTCCATTTCCCATGGAAGATTCCATCTTTAGAGGAAGACAGTGTTCCATAATGAATCCATTTCCTGTGATGTAATGGTAAAATCTGAGAATCACTCAGCAAAATCTTATAGGGATCTATTAGCATATATTGGACTTCCTGTCTCATATAGGTACACATGACTGGGTGGGGATTGGGCCAGAGCCAGCAGAAAACTGATGCTGATTGGACGAGACTGTGTAACCAACCAGCATATAAAGGTGACAGCCAACAGGCTAAAACTCATGGTGGGATTGGGACTGTGGAAGAGAAGACACAGCAAGACATCCACAAGGAAGAAGATGCCTGCATAAAAGTAGCCACCTGAGAAGAAACAGCAATAGCAGCAACCCTAGAATTCTAAGGTTGCCAGAGCAACAGCTTCCCAAGCAACCCAGCTGGAAGTAACAGACAGCAGAGCAACTAAGAAGACCACAGCCACAATGACCACAGAGATCACCATATCAGCTTTGCCATTGGAAGAGGAGAAGGACCAATAGATGAATCAGAGGGAGTTGTGGTGTTTATATAAGTCTAACCTTCTTTTTGTTTACTATCCAAGACTGTATGAGTTTTGTCTGTCAATAAAGCTGACTGCTGGTGTCTTGTATACAGTCTTTCCCTACCCATTTAACGACTGATCAGTATTCAGTAAATGGTTATGTTATAAAGTATTAAGTGTATGGTTATAATGTTAAAGTGTATGGTTATATTTATAAAGTCTTTATTTGCCATGCCACTTTATTCTTTCAATTATTATTGCATTGCTTTTATTTTGCTGTGCTGCTATATTTTTTCTCTATAACCTTTATTGTTTTATTTTTATTATGTTTATTTTATCTCTATCCTTTCTTATTATTGTAACCATGTACTTCTAAATAATTATTTTTTATTTTGGGTTTGAGGAATTACTTCTTGCTTGCCTATTCTTGATCAGAGGGCTATATATGTGTTCTTTCAAGGGTCAGCAAGTCTAGCTTGCTTTCCTGGCAATTCCATTTGGGCAGGCCACAATCTTGATTACTGGCCCAAATAATTGTTAAGCAAAGGTTTTAAATTAATAGCAATCCTTTTAAACAACATCATTGGCGTAATGTAATTTAACTCAAATTTTCCAGTAACAATACTGGGTCAGATGAAAGGTCCATCTAGCCCAGTACCCTGTCTTCCTACAGTGGCCAGTGCCAAGTGGTTCAACAAGGGAATGAACAGAACAGGTAATAATCAAGTGATCTATCCATCCAGCTTTCAAGCTGCACTGAGCTCTTTCTCAGGTCCAGGAAAGGTTCTCGGTGTCATAGCTAAATATTTGTGTTTGTTCCTTGTTTCTTTAATATCCTGGGACTGATGTGACAACAACAATATCACACATAGAACATTCAGGGAAGAATGTAGAGAAATGGTCACCCTAATTATTCAAGTTGCAAGCAAAAGGAATGTAACTGTCGAGCATTCAAACCATCCCACCAAAAAAGAAACAAGCAGGCAAGACTGGTAATTATGTCCTCTAATGAAGAATCTAACTATCAGTTCAAAGCACCTATCTTTTTATTTTCAAAACTACTTTACAAACTAAGAGCTGTGCACATTAGTGGTGTGGATTAACTGGTATCTCTTAAGATAGCTGCATGTATTGCCTGCTATGGCAGGATGGAAACCACATGTATATTCAGACCCTTCCCTAATACAACACCTTTTTTTGGTATCTCTTATTTATAGGAAGAACACAGCCTCATTTTATTTTACTGCTTTATTGTTAAGATTACAGCAGGACCTAGAAGCCCCAGCTGATTGGGACCCCACTGTACACAGGGTCCAGCTTCTTCAATTCCTTGGGTTGTTCAACCTTCTCTTTACTCCAGGCCGTATCCCCCACTGCACCCATTCCTCAAGGCCCCACCCACACCCTGCCTCTTCCCACCATGTCCTGCCCCCTTTCCCGCAGAGCATGCTGTGCTCTAGTTCTGCTCACTTTCCCAGTGCCTTCTGCACACACTGCTGAACAGCTGATTGCTCTGGATGGGTGGAGCGGGGAGGGAAGGGAGGGACCAATCGGTGGGGCTGCTGGTGGGCAGACAGGAGGGAGGTGCTGGGGGGGAGGGGGATGAGCTGATCAGCAGGGCTGCCAATGGATACTGAGCACCCACTGTGCCTGATACTATACATCCATATAGTAATAAACTGTTCCTGCTCTGAAGAGTTTATACTCTAAACAGATGCAACAGACAGAGTGACAGGAAACAAAAGCCAGAGTGGTCTTGCCTAAGGTCACAGTGGTAAAGCCTGGAAAGAGAACTAAGGTCTTCTAAGGCCAATGCCCTACCCACTAGGAAACACCGCTTCCCATATCATAGAGTTATTTCTTCCAGATTTGGATTCTTTAATGCTAAACCATCTAGTACAGAATCATACAATGCAGCAAAGAATGTCAAGTAATTACTGGTAATAGGATTTGGGGCGCTCATTACTCACTAGATTTATAGGACCTGGATTTGCAGACACTTACTCACCAGGTACACCCACTAGAGACTTCACTGGGACTAGTTACAACTGCAAGTATAACTCCTATAAGCAAGGGTTTTCAGGACACCAAAAGTGTTTAAAACATGCTAGTAATGGGTCAGTTTTAATATGTAGAAAGTGCTGCTGGTGCCATCCCCTATAAACAGTGATGTGGCTCATAAAGTCTTTAATCTTTAAATCCCCATTTGTGTTGTAATACAGAATACATGGGAACTACATGTAGTCACTGTTTCCATTCTCCCACCTTCAGACCCCCAGGCAGCATATGTGCCTCACCCAGGGACTGCAGTTTGGCTGAAAGGTGAGCACAGAGCCAGTCAGTGGCAAAACTCAAGACTTTTTAAAGGCACATAATGAGCTCTTCCACCACAAGAGTTTATTTTAAAATGAATGAGTATAAGAATCTGAATCAGCTAACCTGGCAAGATTGCCAAGAGCAGCTTATCTGAGCGGTTTGCTGGAGCCTGGAGTCCGTGGTGAGTCATCGGCATCATTTACTCTCAGTTCAGAAGGTCAGTTTCTGCCATTTGGGACACATGCTGCAGATCTGAGGAATTTGGAATAAATTACATGTAGTGGGTCTAATAACAGCCTCACAGCTTACAGATCTATTAACTCCTGCATAGAGGCACAGTGCTTTGATTCGTGTCAATGGCAGTTTCTGTGTGCAGAGTTTTCAAGGAGAGAACACGCTTATCTACCAGCTCATCTTCCAAAGGCTGCATCTCCAAATCTATGCATCTTCAAGGCTTGTGACTACAGAGTGCCATAGGGGATTAGTTTAACAAAAGGTGGTGGAATCAACAAACCAGCCAGGCATGTAGGTCTACTGTCTGGCACAGGGGATCTTGAATCAGTGCAGTGAGTGTAACTTACGGCTGAGCTCTGGGTGGAGCAGCTTTTGCACTTAAGCTTCTCCATTTGCATGGACAAGAGGGAATTCCCCAATGACAGGATTTTTTAAAACACATTTCATCTAAGCCAGAGATCCAAACGCAACAATGAGCACTATGAACAGCACATGTTTTTATAATGATCGCCACAGGATGGGGTGTCCACTGTGCAGTTCATGGACTGCAGCACTCTATATATGTAATGGTCAGATCTAGAGCCTGTGTAAATCAAGCTGGGTCCATTGAAATCAAGCAATGTTGCTTTCTGTAAACTGAGGATGTGGCCCCAGTATTTTCCTCTGAGAGAAGGGCCGGATTAAGGGGGGGGGGGGCGGGCTAGCTGGGCAGCTGCCTGGGGCACCAACCTATGGGGGGGGCGCCTGATTGAAGTGTTTCCTAACACAGGATTGATTTAGATTACCACCTATGAGAAAACATAACACATGGATTTACTTTTGTTTCTCTTGGGTTTTTCCTGTAACTCCCACCACCAAACACAGGACTCAGAATACTAAGGAAATTGTACCAAGCAGTATTAGTGCAAGTTCTATCTCTGCTCCTTTCTCCTTGAGGGGTTATGTGCCCATGCAGCCAGGCAGCCTGCCCAAATGACAGACGGATGTAGAGTGGCCAGCCTGCCATGTGACATGGGGTTTCCTTTCCCCCTTGGCTCCTAGAGCAGGAGTGAACAACACTTTTGATGGGGGTCCACTCCAAGAATTGGTAAATGGTCAAGGGCTGAACTCTTCCATTATATTATTGGAAGAAGTGTGGGGTCTGTGAAGAAGGTTGAGTGCAGAAGGGAGCTTAGGGAAAGGGATCTGGGTGTGGGATCTAGGTGGGAGTTTGGGTGAAGGAGGGGATTGTGACTTGGGTCAGGAGACTGGGTGCAGGAGTCTGGGAGTGGATTGGGGGATCAGGACTGGGGCTAGAGGTGCAGAGGTCTGGGTTGTGAGCTGGGACAGGGTATTGGAATGCAGGCTCTTGGAGAGAATAGGGGTGCAGGAGAGGATTCTGGCATGGGGGAGGGGTGTAAAAGGACGGGAGGGTGCAGGATCTGGGAGTGGGTTGTAACCTGGGGCAAGAATGCAGGAGGTGGTGCAGGTATTTGGGTTGTGACCAGGGATAGTGGATTGGGTCTGGGAGGGGGTTGTGCCAGTGTTCCCTCTAAGCTGCGTGCCTGCATGGCCATGCACTAAACATTTTAGGTCCACCCACGTCATTTTAAGAGCCACACAGCAGCACTCACCACTCACCGTCCTGCTGGAACAGAAGGTGAGCCATGGTGGTGGGGGTGTTAGCTGGTGGGCTCCTGGCTGCGGACGGCTGCCCAGGCGGTGAGGCTATTCTGGTGAGGCTGCCGCAGCTGGAACAGGCCTTGTGCGGCTGCCGCTTTACTCCAGCTGGAGCTGGGGCCACCTGTGGGTGGCTTCTGCTCCAGTCCTGGCACACAGTCCTGCCCTGGGAGCAGCTGGGGACAGGGCTGTGGGCCAGGACTGTGGTACTAAACTGGTACTAAAACTGCTTTCCACGTTGAAGGTAGAAAGTTAGGGAAGGGGCAGGTGGAGGACTAAGGGGAAGGTGGGTGAGGAGAGGAAGGGGCTTATGCTGAGGGGAGAGGAGGGGGCCAGGGCAGGAGAAGAAAGGGGCAGGCACCAAGGAGCAGGGTGGAGGAGAGACAAATGCCAAGGGGCCAAGAGGAGACAATGAGGAAAAGGACAGGAGGAGGGAGGAGAGGGGAGGGAAGATGTCAGTGAGGGGTGCAAGAAGGGTGAGGACAGGGTGATGCTGGGAGAGGGGAGGGACAATGGGGGCAAGAAGGAGGAAGAAGAGAGCAGAGGAGTGGGTGCTGGGAGAAGAGAGGTTGAAAGGAGGGATGGGCATGAAGAAGGCAAGGGATGGAGCAAGTCATGTGTGTGGACACAGACGGGCATGAGGAGACCTGGGGCAGAGAGTGGTGAAAGGGTGGGCACCAGGCAGAGGGCAAGGAGGGCAGGGGCAGTGAGGGAAGAGGAGGCACCAGGAAGGTGTAGGGGTAAGACAAGGTGCAGGTGCCAGGGGGATTTGGGGGTGAAGCAGAAGGGCAGATACATGGAGGGGATGGAGGGGTACCAGAAGAGAGTGGCAGGGCAGGTGGGTAGAGGAAGGTATTAGGAGAGGGGATAGGGAGGGGAAAAGCTACAGATGGTCAGAGTGGGGCTAGAGAAGGGATGGGCACAGGGAAAGGGGAGGGTGGATGCAGGAGTCAAGGAGGATGGGGTGGTCCCCAAAGGGCTGAGGGGAGGTCTCCAAAGGGCTGAGGGGAGTGAGAAGGGCAGAAGCCAGGACAGCAGAGAAGGGTCTGCAGACAGGCAGCTGCTATTGGCCAGAAACCAGCCAGTGGGAGCTACTGGGGGCGGGATCAGCATGAGAAGCCTCATCCACCTACATCCAGGCTCTCAACGTTCAGAGACGCATATATGGCCCTGCAGTTGGCTTTTCAGAGTGCAGAGCAGGGAAGCTGGCTGGCAAGGAGCTGGCTGAGGCTCCTGCGGGCTGGATCTGGCAGCTTGGCGGGCCAGATTTGGCCCATGGACCATAGTTTGCCCAGCCCTGTCCTAGAGACTTCCTACCTTCCCCACTTTGGTTAGCTAAATGTTTCTCAACCAAAGGGTAGATTTTCTAGGATACTCCAAGAGGTTCATCTCTCAATACTTTCCATAAGAACATAAGAATGGCCATACTGTGTCAGTCTGAAATATACTGTGTTCCAACTAGAGTGATCACATGTCTGGATTTTATGGGGTAAGTCCCAATATTCAGGGCTTTGTATTATATAGGTGTCTATTACCCCCCACCATCTGCCCGGTTTTTCACAATTGCTGTTTGGTCACCCTACTTCCAACAATGGCAAATTCCAGGTGCCCCAGAGAGAATGAACAATCTGGATCAAGTGATCCATCCCCTCTTGCCCATTTCTGGCTTCTGGGCAACAGTTTTGGCACATTATCCCTGACCATTGATAGACCTATCTTCAATGAATTTTTCTAGCTCTTTTTTGAGCTCTGTTATTTCTTGGTCTTCCTGTTGGGATCTCCAAAAGAGGGTGAAATTTGGCCCTTGATTTTCTCCTTGCTTGGTATGACTGTTTCTGAAAGTTTGTGTTTAATTTGCTAATTTGAATGCAGTTTAGGGCCAAATCACTTGATACTGGGCCAGATTCTCAACTGATGTTCACCAATTTATACCTTTTGAGACTCTGGATCTCTATTTTAAGGAGGTGAATCTGGGTGGAGAAAGAGACAATATTTTTTAAAATATCACTAGTACTATAAAAATTTTGCAAAGTAAGTGCCAAGTTTCCCATCGGGTTCCTAGTAGGATATCCTGAAGAGGACTCTCAAATTAAAATTTATTGATTTGCAGTATTACACCATTGATTTCTAGAATGTGTACACACAGATGTTTAAGGAGATATTATTTATTTATTGAAAGGTCACAGAATCTGTGAGTTTAGATTTGTTATAAGCTCAAAGATTTTATTTACCTACATGGCCTGAGTGCACTCACTGTTCAATCAGGAGTCCTCTTCATTATTTTATTGTTTGTGAAAACTGTCCATCATTATATTTAGGCTTCTTTTACTGCTTCAATATTTGTGTGGAATCAGATTTGGCACGCTTTTCTGCAACTGGTTCTGATGAAGTTTATACTCCGCTGCATAACTTGCATTCCTTCCTGATGTGATTTGTTTCATCTATGACGAATGAGTTAGGTGGTGATCCAGATCATGGGTGTCCAGTGACTTAGGTGGGGGTAGGCTCTGCCTTCCCAAACCACCAGTCTGGCTCTGCCCACACCCTACCCCCAGAATGCCTGCTGTAGGTGTTCTGGGGGCGTGGAGTGTTGCTGCCCCCAGCACCCACCCTCCCTATGCTCTTGGGTGGGGAGGCTGGAGCCACATGGTCTCCTCCCTCCCTGCTGCTCCAGGGGCCAGGGAGGTTCAGGCTGCATGGCTGCCTTTCTCCCCGCTGCTCCTGGGGCCTGGGAGGCTCAGGCTGGCTGGAGCCATACATCTGCCTCCCTTCCTACTGCTCTGAGGGGCCAGGGAGGCTTGGGCTGGCTGGGGCTGCATGGCTTCTTCTCTCCCCGCTGCTCTGGGGAGGCTGGGGCATGCGCGGTTTTCCCTCCCCATGGTGGTGGTGGTGGGGGAGACAAGTGTGCTCCGTGTGCTGCTCCTCCTCCTCCTCCTCCCCCCCCTGTGATGGAGCAGGGCCTCAGTGAAGGGGAAGGGGCTGTTAGGTGGGGGCCTGCCGCCCCCAGCCCCAGATGCACTGACGGCCCATGATCCAGACTCAATCCCAGACTCATTCAGACTGTTGCCAGAAAGCTTGATTAAAAGGGGAACAACACCTCTAGCTCTCTCTCCTGGTCTCATGCATACACACACTCTTTAAACAGGGGGCCAAAAAGGAGTAGATGTTCATTCAGGGGCTGAAGGGATATCAGGTCTGAGCCAGTATGTGAAGAATACATCACAATGAAGAGATACAAGCAAAAATATCGGTTCCATGGGTACTCCAGGGCTGGAGCACCCACAGAAAAAAGTAATGGAGTCTTAGAACCCATCACACCAACCACTCACCAGTCAGCTCTTCAGTGGACCCTGCCAATCACCAGTTTGGTGGCAGTCAGGAGGCACTGAAGGGAGGGGTTGGAATGAGGGTGGGAAGAGGCAGAGCCATGGGGGACGGGGTGGTGTGGTGGCAGGGAAATGTACCTCTGCATTGTTTTCAACTGTGGGCTTTGTTTTACTGACACAAGATCCTCACATGTGTAGTAGTAGTTCAATTACTATTATGTTTAGCATTACTAATACAAACTATCAGACAGGAAGTTTCAGAGCGGTAGCCGTGTTAGTCTGTAACTATAAAATAAAACAAGTAGTCCTGTAGCACCTTCGAGACTAACGAAATTATGTATGTAGTATCCTGAGTTTTCGTGGGCAAAACCACTTTCTCAGATGAGAGACAGCAATGCTCTGGAGCAGGATTCTAACTCCCATTGAACTGCAGATCGGACCATGCACATGCCAAATGACTAAAAATGCTAAGCGTGAATAGATGGCTAGGAGGAACTATTTCCCACAGGGAATCATCAGGAATCGTCATTACCTTTGGTTGGAAAGCTGTGCACTAGAGGATTCATGGAGGCTCTGGGAAGGCACTAACACTTAGGCTACGTCTAGACTGCAAGCCTCTTTCAAAAGAGGCTTTTTCGAAAGATACTTTCGAAAAAGCGTATCTAGACTACAACCAGTACTTTCGAAAAAGCAAGCCATCTTTTCGAAAGAAAGCACCCAGGCAGTCTGGATGCTCTCTTTCGAAAAAGCACAATTTACATGACATAGCACCTTTTTTCGAAAGAGCACCTTTGAAAAAAGGTGTTATTCCTTGTAAAACGAGGTTTTCTGCAGTCGAAAAAACTGCTGCATTTTTTTGATTTACTTTCGAAAGAACGTGGCAGCAATCTAGATGCAGGGGTAGTTTTTTTGAAAAAAGGCCACTTTTTTTGAAAAAAAAACCCTGTAGTCTAGACACACCCTTAGAAGAAGTAATAGAGAGATAGCCATGTTAGTCTGATCTTGCTAAAACAAAAGGAAAAACTATGTAGCACTTTAAAGACTAACAAGATGGTTTAATAGGTGATGAGCTTTCACGGGTCTGGCCCACAAAAACTCATCACCTATTAAACCATCTTGTTAGTCTTTAAAGTGCTACATAGTTTTTCCTTTTGTTTTAGAAGAAGTAGTTAGTTAAGCCAAAATTGTCAGGTGTCCACTAATTTACTTTGGGGTGCATCAGTTTTTGGATGTTTAGCTTGGGACAACTAGGATTGAATTGCTGATGTTCTGAGCACTCTCAGATTACATTGGCTTTAGATGGAATTGAGAAGAGTCAAGCACTTCTGAAAAAGTATCCAGCCCTAAGTGTTTCAAGTTTGCTACACATCATGATTAAACACATTAAGCACATTAGCCTGTTCTGTTAGTAACAGCACTGTGTCAGCGAGCAGTGGACGTGGTATATTTTGACTTTAGCAAAGCTTTTCATGTGGTCTCCCATTATACTCTTACTTGGATGACTGGACTATAAGATGGATAGAAAGCTGGCTAAATCAGCATGCTCAATGGGTAGTAACCAATGGCTTGATGTCTAGTTGGCAGCTAGTAACAAGTGTTCTTCCCCAGCAGCTGGTCCTGGGGCTAGAGTTGTTCAACACCTTCATTAATGATTTGGATGATGGGAGGGATTGAACCCTCAGCAAGTTTGTGGATAACACTAATATTGGGGGAGAAGTAGATATGCTAGATAGTGTCCAGAATGACCTTGACAAATTGGAGGAATGGGCTTCTGATGAGCTTCAACAAGGACAAATGCAGAGTCCTACACATAGGACAGAAGAATCCCATGCACTGCTGCAGGCTGGGGACCAGTGTTCCCTGTACACTGTTCCACTTATTAGGAGAGTGCCCACAGTGCCCACAGCCAGCAGCATATGTTTCTATGGGTACTGCACATCTGCACATGCCTTTGTGCACATTAGAAAATTTATTCCACTCATGGATGGAAAAAAATGAGAGGGAACCAGCTGACTAAATGGCCATTCTGCAGAAAAGGACGTAGAGATTACAGTAGATAAGAAAATGAATATGAGTAAACAATGTGCTTTTGTTGCCAAGGAGGCTAATGGTACATTGGGCTGCATTACTAGTAGTATTGCCAGGAGATTGAGGGAAGTGATTATTCCCCTCTATTTGGCCCTGGTGAGCCCACATCTGGAGTATTGTGCCCCTACTATAGAAAGGATGTGGACGAATTGAAGAAAGTCCAGCGGAGGGCAAAGAAAACAGTTAGGGGGCTGGAGCACATGACCTATGAGGATAGACTGAGGGAACTGGGCTTATTTAGTCTGCAGAAGAGAAGAGTGAAGGGAGATTTCACAGCAGCCTTCAACTACCTAAAAGGGGGGTTTCAAAGAGGATGGAGCCAAAGAAAAAAGCAATGGCCTTAAATTGCAGCAAGGGCAGTTTAGGTTGGACATTGGGCATTGTGCTATCTCCATCACTAAAGATTTTTAAGAGCAGGCTAGACAAATACCTGTCAGGAATTGTCTAGATAATACTTAGTCCAGGCATGAATGTGGGGGACTGGACTAGATTATTTCTTAAACTCCCTTCTAGTCCTACGATTCTGTGAGTCTATAAATGATATTTACTTGCACCGTAAGTGTGTTAGGGGATTAACCCTGTATTAAAATATGCTGTTGTCAAACAGGAATTATTCTGAGGAAGTCGTATGGCCTGCTTTATGCAGGATGTCAGACTAGAATAATCACAGCAATCCCTTCTGGTGTCATAATCTATGAATCTGGTAATATTTGTAAAGCGTTCAAACATGGTATCGTTATGAGAATGCTTATTATGGCCCCTATCCTACAATGGACTCCATGGAGGCATAGTGACTTGTAGTCAATTTTTGAGTCAGGTCTTTTAAGAAGAGTGTTTCTTATCAACACAAATACTTCCATATTCACCATTATAGTGAGCAGGACAAGGGCTTTACCATGATACCACTGCAATAATAATAGAAGGGGTGTAGTTAACCCCTTGACTCTTACTGCTTTCCATTGCTATATTTGTTTTATGAGGTGCTTCATGTTTTGTTTTGTTTGTTCTTGCACTGATTGAATATTCTATTCCAAGTCCAGGGTCCTGGGACAAAGGCCTAAGATATATTTGTTGCCATATCAAGAACACACTGAACTGTTTCATTTTTTCCTAGATTGACATGCATTAAACAAAAAGTACAATTTCATTAGTACAAAACAAAACACTTTTCTGATTTAGACAGAACTATACCCATAGACACCTTGTTCTATCACCATCATTAATCATTTCAATGTCAGTTTCAGAAGTGTTTAGCAATGTACTGTTTTTGGCTGTAATTAAAGTCCTTTCCAGCTATAGGTGAGGCTGTCCATTATTTAGGAAACTGTGTAATGGATTCATTCCCTGGTATTGTTTCCTCCCTGCTGAAGCTGCATGGCAAATTGGCTTTAGTTCATGATGCCTCTTCCACTGGCATCTGTCCCTTCTTCTGAGGGCATGTAACAGTGTGGTGAGGTGTATATAAAAGTTATTGACTCTTCCAGTATTTATCTTTGAGTTACAAAGTTGATGTGGGGACTGGGACAGATATTATGGACACATGGAATATATTGGAGACTATTGAATCAAACTTTTAATGTGTTTTATGGATCTTCATGGGAGAAGGTTATTTTTTTTCATGGGGGAATAACAGGAGTTTTCTCCGGGAATTAAAATCTCCGGGGTAATTAGTACAAATCCTGAGGAAGGTAACAAGTCTGGAGAAGCCTGCCTCCCAGGGGGAAGATGTGTTTACTGGTTTGAACTGGCAGAAGAAGGCTACCAATCAAAGTGAGAAGGGTATGAAGTGACCACCCTGAGGTAGGGAGGGAGTCATTCTCACTCAGCCCAAGAACTGATATGACACCATAACCCAGAAGGACAAACCCTGTATGAAGGGTTTGAGAAGTAAGTTGTTCCTGTCAAGACCTCCTACACGTAAGCTGATTGTAATAAATGTTTCTCTGCAAATCTTTTGTTTTGACTAACTTGTACTTTGTTTTACGAAGGCTGGCTGGTTACTGACTAATCCTGTCATTGCTCACAACAGAACAAGACAGCAAATACTGAACTAAAAATCAGACTGACTAAGATGAGCAATCACAGCCTACATACTTGGTCTAAAGAGAGAGTCATGGGACCCTCTTTGAAAAAGTTGATTGGTAAAGGCCTGATAGCTAAGTGGGGTGCCCTGTAGGAGGTCACAAAAGGGTCAGATGTGCAGTCACCTCAGGAACTGTGACAGGAATGGTATGGAGAAATTTCCTAGCTTGCTCCGAACAGCTACTGATCCCAACCCAGCAGAGGAGGCAAAGGTGCCACAGATGACTGATTTTTCCTCCTCCACCTTTCCCCCACAGAAATCTGCTGGGTTTCTGTCCCATCAATGCATAGAAGTGGCAGGATTGACTATGAATCCCTGCAGCATTGCCTGCTGGGACAATAATGAGGTGTATAGGTAAGCACAAACTTTACTGGGTTTTGCTGGCTGTAGGTTTGGGGACTTCTTGCTATAGATTCTTAACAATTCCATTTTATTCCCTCAGTGGATCAGTTTGTTTTATTTTCCCCATATTATTTCTGACTCAGCACAATCCTTATTCTTCTAAGGGCAAAATTTGAATTTAATTTAATTATTACTTTTATTTAAGGATGAACAGAAATTGCCATATTGATATTCCAAACTGCTATATTAGGAGTAATGTACTGTGTCGAAACAGAAGTTAGAAATGGATATGATGACCTGTTTCTTATCTCCTGACAATGCGAAGTTGTTCCCTGATTGAATGCTTTCACTTATAAAGTTAATGAATAAAATCAAACAGTTCTTGCTGTTGAAAAATGACCTTTAATGAATTATCAAATCTGACATTTCCATGAGATTTTATCAACATTTTTATTAACATTATTATTTGGATGGTTAGTGAAATCTTTTGTTGACCAGAAAAATAGGATGTTATGTTAGATTAGAATCTGCCTGGAGAAATATGGACTTGATGATATGGATGAAAGACTTCCATTGACTTCAGTAGTATTTGGATCACTGCCAAATAGTAGTTCATAGTTAGGGTGACATACATCCCATTTTGGCCAGGACAGTCACTTTTTAAAGCTCTGTCCCAGCTGTCTTGATTTTTTTTTTTTTTTTTTTTGCTAAAGAGAGCATTTGTCCCATTTACTCTTGCCAACTTGATCAGTTAAGTCTGAAAATTCACCTGTTTGCACTAAAAAATGTTAGGATCCCAATTAAAGGAATTTTCCCCCCAGAGAGTTTTGATTTACATTTAGCAGAAAATGCTAAGGTGCAGCTATATTACTGAGGTGCACAAATACCATGGTGAAAAGAACAGTATAAATACTTAGCTAGACAGGAGTATAGAAGTCTATCCCATATTAGAGTTACTGAGCTTTCATTAAACTATTCAATTCAGCTTCTTTATTTTATGCCCTTTGTGCCATAATGGTTTATATTCTGGAGTTTGTCTATTTAAAAATAGATCAATACCCAGATGCTGGGCATAATCCAGTTTGATGCCTTGGGTAGGGTAGGTGAGACTGAT
This sequence comes from Pelochelys cantorii, assembly GCA_032595735.1. NCBI lineage: Eukaryota > Metazoa > Chordata > Testudines > Trionychidae > Pelochelys > Pelochelys cantorii. The sequence continues at coordinate 54,938,154 of CM064326.1, forward strand.
GGGTTTTCCATGTTTCCCATTCTTGGGCCAATCAGGGAATAAATCAGCCAGTGAGTGCAAGTTAGAGCGACCACAGGGCTGCTCTTATTTACTCTGCCTTGTAATAAGAAGCTATAATGCCAGATAAGATCAGCTGGATCATAATGTTGTTTGCCCTAAACTCTGAAGTGGGATAGAGGAAAAGCTGCTGATGTAGAGATGTCTATGCTTCTTTATGCCATAGATGTCTATGCTTCTTCTATGCCAGAAAAACTTCTCTAGTGCAGCCAGAAGCAGGGCCAAGGGTCTGGTTCTAGTTCATTGCAGTAATATGTCAAGTTCTGAAGTGTTGGCATGAGATACCTTTCAGGAATTTACTTCATAAACAACAGTAACTTGAGTATGAGGATGCTGAATCACATCTGGATCAGTAAATACAGAGATCTTGGGAAAATATTGTTGGATGATAAAATCTTTTATGCAGATAAACATTTATTAGTTTTCAGCTGAGATGTGCTGTAATAGTTATTTTATATTACTGTTTACTTCTGAACATTGGAAGATTTTATAAATAACTATTTAAAATGTTTATAGCAACTTTTTAATATGTCAAATGATCAAGGACTAGAATTTTTATGGTAAAAGAAAAATGAGAGTATATAAACAGAGTGGTAATAAAAATTGATGAAGGAGTAACTTCAGGACTTATTCTTCAAGCTTTGATTAGTATTATAAACAGTAATATTAAAATATTTTCAAACTTTTCTCACTTACTTTGCAATCTGAAAATTACAGGGTGTTGTCTCACTATTGCAATTAATTCTTTCTGAATTGGCTGTGAGTCCTATTTCCACCAACTTTTTTTTTTGCAATCCTAGCACTTATAGTAATTCACCTAGGCTGTATTCTGACATCCCAGTATCTGAAATAAATGCATGTTTCTGAAAACATGATCTGTTATTTTCCCCTTCACTACTGTGCTATGTATGGGCAGCCCCAGCAAAGCCCTGGAAGGATGTAGTAGCAGGCTGCTGCTGTAACTGTGCGAACTAGACATTTAAAGGAGATTGCTAGTCCTTTCCTTTATAGAAATAAGAAAGAATAACACTTGTGCAATGCATCAGCATCAGGAGAAAAAAGAGGTAAGGCCCCTATGGAGGGGCCACTCACTGACCAATGAACTTGCTCATGGCCAGGCATGGCTTAGCATCCCTAACTCTTGCATCCCCTATCATCAGGCAATCCAAGCCTGCAGTGATTTGCCCTATTACAACCCATCCCTCCAGCCAGATTTCTTAGTTCCACCTCTTCCTGTCTGATAATCAGTCTGATAATCTTATGCCAGATCTTTAGTCCCACCTTCTTTGCATCCTGAGAACTTTACATCCCCTTCCTTGGAGGCAGGCAGGGGAACCCAGGCCCTCTCTCTCCTATGGGATCCAGCACAGGGACCCTATATTAAGCAGTTCTGTTCTGCTCTATCACATTCATTGCTGCTTCCCTGGGCCACTTCCTACCTCATTTGTCTCCAGGAGGCTTTCAAATTGTGGCTTATGTCAGTCTTTTGACCCTGGGGGGCCCAGCTACTGGCACTATTTCCTCTCTGTTTGTGGCCAGTGCAGAGTCCCTGATAGCTGCCTATCTTTGCCTAAGCCACAGACTTATCCCTAGAATTTCTGGTCAAATAATTAGCTACCCATCTCTGCCTAAGCCACAGACTTATCCTAAGAATTGCTGATCAAATAATTAGCTGCAGATGGGGAAGTAGCGCCTCTATTAACAGTGGCTGTTGCAGTGTGGGAGCTATACACCCCATCACAACCCTCCAACTCTCCTATGAGGACTATTCACCTTGGCAGTCACAGCTCACTCTAGGATGGATACATGCAGACAGGCACAGTGTAGGTGGACTTGGGTTGGGGACTGGAAGAGCCTTTACCCTGTTCCTACAACTTGTTGCCAAGCAGAATGGAGTTGGTGTGCAGAGGGATGTATTTCCTTGCTGGCTAAGGGAAGTGGCAGGTTACTTCCCTCCTGGAGCAAGGACAGAAGGAGGGAATTGACTGTGACTCTTCAGACAGTGCAGCTACAAAGTGATCCTTACTCAGGAAAAAGGGTAGGGCTGCTCTGTCTCCTTGCTTGAAATGGTGCTCCTGCCCCATCCCTTCCCCCAAGGCCTGCCCTGACCCATCTTTTCTCCCCAAGGCCCTTTCTCTAGGTCCCACTCTTGTCCTGCTCACCACTCTCCTCCTTCCCCAGTCACTTCCTGCTCTCCCCTCCCCCGTCCTCATAGCTAGATCCTCACATCTGACCAGACACTGCCAGGTCCTCTTTTCAACTGGACTTTCCAGGCACCAGCAACCCTATGACACAGTGTAACTTTTAACTTTGAAAGTGTAAACTGGTTGCTAAGATGCAATTAGCTGGGCTCCATTTCTTCAGTTCCCGCCAAGCAATTTGTCTGTTAAATTTGAGGTGTATCCCAAAGAAGCATCCTAATAACCTTTACCCAGATCCTCCCACTGGCCATATGCCGACCTGAATAATGGTGGGTGAGATTGAGTTACAACTGGAAGAGATATAACTGCATCTCTCAACCTCCCTCTTTATTTGCACAAATAAGCAGAATAATTATTTAGAAATTTAGGTTGAGCTATCTAGTGGGATAAAGCGAACAACACTGCTAATTGTGTACACGGGCATACACTCTAGGGATGTTGTTCCACTGAGAACATTATTATAAACCCTACTTCTTACTACTGTTCTTTATTAACGGGATTAACTTCGTGTGTGTGCTTGGGCACACCAGTCCTTTTGGAGCTCACTAGCCCTTTGCAGCACTTCTTGGCTTCTGAATATTACTTCACCAGTATCCGCAGCTCCAGTGTTTCTCTTTCTGCTTGCAAACCCTCAGCTGCCACCTGGAAGTCCTTTATCTTTTGCTTCTTTAAGTCCCAGGGGCTGTGCTTCTCCTCTTGCCAGCAGGATAGGAGAACCCAGTCTCAGCCTCATTGCTGGGTTTCAGTCAGGGATTGGCAGCTAAGGATTACTCCTGACAATGCCCTTCTCCTTCCCCAGTCTGCACCTATCTTTTGTCAGAGTGTTACACAGGGCTAGAGTTTCTCTTCCTCCCACTCTGGACTTGTCTCCTCATGCAGCTTCTCCCCAATCAGTTAATGAGGGGCTTTGCTAATACTACTCTCAGCCTTTTCAGGCAGGCAGTATCTCTCCCTCCTTCAAACAGTGCTCCCCCAGGCCTCATCCTGTAGCTGGGATTGTAATTCCAGCCAGTTAAAGGGCCTTAGACAGCCTCTTTTTCAGCTGGCCTTCCCCCCAGCTATTGTCCTCAGAGAACTCAGCAAGCAGAACTTCCCCCCACCACTGGCTCCCTGTTATGAGGGAGGAGACAACTTATATATTGGTCCCATTTCCAAAGCTCCCTCCAATTGGCTGGGAGAGATGGGACAATTTTCTTATTCTGCAAGGCTCCTGGATGTGGTCTCTTAAAGAAACAGTAAGAAGGACAGACTCCTAAACAGTACTTATGACTGGGACCATGTCTTTTTTTACCAATGCTTCCAAGTTCCTAGGGCTTTTCATTCATCAGACCTCCAAAATCTTATAGTAGTATGCCACATGCTGGGTGTAACTTGATCCTTATACTCCACTACCCTTAAAGGGACAGACTACTATGTCAGATGCATATGCCTCTAGTAAAGAGTAGTGTGTGGATGCATTGCCTCGGGGATCACTGGAGACATTGTGACTCAGCAACACCAATCTCTTCTAGGGCTTTACTATCACATTGGGGGGAGTGGGGGGAGGGATTTACGAGACCCCTTTATCGGGTGCAGTATATTTCCTCCATGCATCTAGCCAACTTTGCTGGCTGGAGTCACTGTGATGTCTGCCTTCCTCCTTTTTGCTCAATTGCTCCCACTGGGGGCTTTATCTGCTTAGCTCCTGATCCTCTGCATGGTCATGTACTGCTAGACAGAATCTGGCCTTCAGAACATTGTCACTGTTGAACACGTTCACATTTAACTCAGATAGGCCACTGAACACTTAAAGGGTAGATTGTGTCTAACCCTAATGTGGCTGTGCCGGCTGGAAGGGGGCCCAAGAAGAAATTCCCATGTGAAACCCTATCTGACACCTAGTACTATCACAGTCTCTAAACTCCAGAGTGATCTACCTCCTAGTGTCCTGAGAGGCAGAAATCAACCTACAGGACAAGGAGACATGGGGTGGAGAGGGCCAAGGCCTCACTTCTCCTTCACCCAGGTCTGTGGACATGACTGGTGGAGAGGGGACAGAGCTTCACTCCTGTACCCTATAGCACAGGCAGTCTTGACACTATATTTTCCCTCTTCTAGTCCTTTCGAATGTCTCCAGTTTCCCATGAGTTTTCAAAGATAATCACTAATGGCTCAGACATTTCCTCAGTCAGCTCCTTAAATATTCCAAGATGCATTTCATCAGGCCCTGCTGACTTGAAGACATCCCATTTGTATAAGTAATGTTTAACTTGCTCTTTCCCTATTTTAGCCTCAGATCCGGAAAGAACAAGGATTGCTTATTCTTTTCACAAATGCAAGCTTGTTCCTAAAGGAAGGAAGTCTAAGGGGAAAAAACAGATCGAGAGAGTTGGAAGTTTTTCAGAGACATTATTAAGAGCTAACTATTTCACTGCACAGGGAAGATAGAAAGTATGGTAAAACACCACCTGGCTTTACCAGAAGATCTTCAGTGCTCTGAAACTCAAGCATAGAGTCCTGCAAAAAGTGGAAACTATGAAACTATATTCATTTGAAGGATGAATATAACCTCCCTCCCAAGCATTTAGGGACAAAATTAGAAAGGTCAACATGCAAAACTAGCTAGAAACATAAAGGGTATTGAGAAAATATTCTACAAATACATTACAAGTATGAAGAAGACTGTAGGGGTAAACTGAGGCAGTCCATGGTATTTTGCTAAGAACCCCTATTAAAATCCTAACTTTGAGGCAAGGCCTGGGAACACACAGAACAAGCAGCTAACATGACCCTGGTCGCCCTGACAACCACATTCCAAGAGGGCCTCACTCCGATAAGACTCTGGCTGGTACCAAAACAAACTTCACGGAAGCTGTTCTCACTGTCTCCTTTAATCCTAGATAATAAGCCTGGAACCCAAGGACCATGCAGTGTGAGGCAGTATCACCCCGCAGTAAGATGCATCATAATTTCAGCAGACAAAGTTGCCATTAACATGTCTGTTTTGTTTATGTTGGCTTATTTAGATTGTTAGGAATAACTACCTGTATTATTGATAAGATGTTTAATTGGCGATGGGCGGAGATGCTGTGTAACCTTTGTAGTTTATTGGCTTATGTGCTCATTATGTCTTGCTGCCAGACCCTATCAGATTGTTTCTACTCCACCCATCTGCTGCCTATATAATCTATTGTAATGTTTTGATTAACCAGTGTTCACCAGGTTAACCCCTGAGGGCACTCCACCAGCTGTGTGCAATAAATCCTTTGCTTGTTTTCACCTGCATCCAGAGTGTCCAGAGTTATTCCCTACAAAGACCAAGGACAGGATAGGCCCATTACCCAACGAGAGAGAAAAACAACAGAAAATGTGGAAATGGCTGAAGTACTAAATGATTTTTTGTTTCAGTTTTCACCAAAAAGGTTAGTAGCTATCAGACGCCTAACACAGTGAATGCCAGTGATAATGAAATAGGATCTGAAGCTAAAATAGGGAAAGAAAAGGCTAAAATTATTTAGACTCATTAGATGTCTTTAAGTAATCAGAGCCTGATTAAATATATCCTAAAATATTCAAGGAGATGATTGAGGAAATGTGTGAGCCATTATTGATTATCTTCAAAAATTTATGGAAAACAGGAGATATTGGAAGCATTGGAAATGGGCAAATATAGTACCAATTTTTAGGAAGGAGAATAAGAACAATCCAGGGAACCATAGACCAGTCAGTTTAACTTCAGAAGTTGGAAAGATAACGGAGCAAGTAATCAAGCAATCAGTGTGCAAACAACTAGACGATAATAAGATACATGCTGATAAGTAACCGTCAGCATGAATTTGTCAAGATCAAATCATGTCAAAGTAACCTAATAGCTTTCTTTTAAAGAGTTACAAGCCTTGTGGATAGGAGGGAAGCAGTAGATGTGGTTTATCTTGATTTTAATAGGACTTTGATACTGTGTCACATGGCCTCCTCATAAGCAAATTAGGGAAACAAAACTTAGATGGAGCAGGCGGGTGCAAAACTGGTGGAAAAACTGTTCCCAGAGAGTTATTAATGGTTTACAGTCACAATAAGGGTGCCTCTACACTGCACCTTTACCTCAAAATAAGCTTATTTCAAGGTAATTTCAAATTTATTTTGAAATTTGGTGCAGTCCAAAATGTCCCTTAACGCTCGGGCACGCCGGAGGGGACGCCTTCGGCTGCCGAGCAGAGCTGTCGGTTGGAGGAGGGGCAGCCGCGGAGGCCGGACTTCCAGGGGGGCCAGCGGTGGTAAGGCCGGCATTCTCCCGGGCCCCAGGGGTCCCGGGCCCTGGACTGTCCCGCTGCAGCAGTGGGCGAGGACTGAGCCTCCCACAAGCGCTCGTGGGCGTGCTTCCACCCCGCCCTTGGACTTGGCCCCCCCCCCTCAAAATATACCCCGTCCCCCCACTCCAGCCGCCAGCCAGCCTCGACGGCCGGAGTCGTGTGGGTCTCCTGCAGGAAGGCCACCGAGTACCCCCCCTCCCGAAGGAAGGAGAGCACCCGGCTCCTGCGGAGACCCGCCCTACAGCCCCGGGCATTCAACGTCGCGATAGTGGGGTACTTCATCGAGAGGGCTGGGGTGGATCCTCACGGGCAGGATGATCGTCGGCCCCCCGCAGGTCCCGCAGCAGACCGCACTCCGCCCCGAAGGTCAGGAGCGCGTCTCGAAATCTGCGGGTCCGGCGGTAGGCCGCGTCGCCCTGCCTATCGGTCCCTCTCCCCTCCTGCAACAGGGCTCTAGTGGCCTGGAGGATGGGATGGAAGTCCCCCCAGCGCTGGAGGGCGAGCTGCACCTTCCCTTTTACCCCGCGGTTATCCTCGAGGAATTGGCGCAGCTCGCCCCTCAGCGCTAAGGGGGAACCAGGATTCTTCTCCGTCCGGGCCCCCGGGTGGAGCTCACGGGCCACAGAGACGGGCAAACAGGGATCCGATCCTCAACGCGGCGCCGACACCGATGGCACCGCGCTGCCCGTCCCCGACTCTGGCAAGGGAGGGGGCGGCGGAGGGAACAAGGCAGCCCCTAACGGGTTGGGGAACGGGGATACAAATACCGCCCCCTGAGGGCCGCCCATGACCAGCGGGAACGAGACGGCCCCCGTGGGGGCGGCACTAGCGGACATTTGGGGGGGGGGATGGGGATGGATCAGGTGTTACGGCAGGGGCCGGGGTGGGAAAGGGACGGGGGGACGGCAGCGGAGGAATGTTCTTCACGGTCGGGGCGGGAGAAGGAATAGGCTCTGAGCCGGACGGTCGGGGTTGGGAAGCAGGGAAGAGGTGGGGGTTGGAAGGGAGTCAGGGACAGGGGAGGACTCGGGGCTGGAGATGGGTTCATAAAGGGCGGAAACAGGGAGGGGGGGAGGATCGGGACACGGGAGAGGATCGGAATCCCGGGCAGGGTCTGGGTCGGGGTCTCCCGTGGCTATCCCACCGGGCCGTGGCACCTCCCGAATGGGGACCTGGGAATCGGGAGCAGGAACAGGAACAGGAAGGGGGCCCACGCCAACGCCGGGTTCAGGTAACGAGGTTGGAGTTGATACCTCGGCGTCGGCCAGAGCAGTGTCTTCTGCTGGGCCCCCAGCGGGAAAGGGAGATGACCGCCCCGCCTCGGTTGCGGGAAAGGGGGCGTCCCCAGACTCAAGACCCGGCCACTCGGCACCAGCCGTCGCCCCTAAGGGCTCGGCGGCAATGGCTCTGGCGCTCGAGTCGGCCGGGCCAGTGGGCAATATCAGGGGCGCCCCAAGTGTGAGGACGGGGTCGGCCACCTGGGACACGGAGTTGGGATTGGGAGGGGGAGGGGGCGGCGCCGCAGAGTCGCCGCCCAGACCGAGGCCCGCTGGCGGAGGGTCGTCCTCCCCCTGAGCGAGCGGGGTCAGACCCAGGGCCTCGATCTCCTCGAAGATGGAGCTAAGTTCCATCCCCTCGGCCCCGGAGCTCCCCCCCGCGGCCGCCAAGGCAACAATTACCTCAGCCGGAGCGGGGGAGGGCTCAGCTGGAACTGGGGCCGGTGGGGCTCCACCCGAGGCCTCCTCTTGGAGGGGCTCCACGGGGGGGCGACGTCGTCCCCCCTCGCTGCCACGGCCGCCTCGTCCGGCGCCTCCTGCTGAAGCTCGTCGGGGGCGCTCTCGGCAGCGCTGGCCCCCCTCGAGATCTTACGGAGGGGGGCCTTCCCGCCCTCCCCATCGGAGGGGGGAGATTGAGCCCGCGAAGGGCGGGCTTTGCGCTTCCCCCGAACGAGCGTCCAGCCCTCCGAGGTGGAAGTGGAGGGCTGGTCAGCAGGGGCAAGGCCAGGGGGCGCAGTTTGTTTTCGGGGGGGGCGTTGAGGCAAGGGAGGGAAAGAGGAGGGTAGGGTGACCTCCACCTGGGGAGAGCCCTCTCCCTCGCCCGGCGGCAACCGCGCCACCCTCTCCTCCTCGGGCCCTGCAGAAACAGATCGAATGGAGTCAGGGCCCGCCTGCTCGCTCGGGCACGCCGGAGGGGACGCCTTCGGCTGCCGAGCAGAGCCGTCGGTTGGAGGAGGGGCAGCCGCGGAGGCCGGACTTCCAGGGGGGCCGGCGGTGGTAAGGCCGGCGTCCTCCCGGGCCCCGGGGGTCCCGGGCACCTCCTCCGACCGGGCCAAGGGACAGTCCCTCCGGACGTGCCCCATCGCCCGGCAGAGGAAGCACCGGGCCTCCCCCGAAGAATAGTGGACCCGGTAGAGGGCCCCCTGTTAGGGCACCATAAAGGACCCCTCGAGCGCCACCCCTCCACGTGCCGCCGGCGGCATTTGCAGTTGCACCTGCCGGCGGAATGACAAGACGTGGCGGAGGGCGGGGTCCTTACAACCCAATGGGAGAGGGCTGATGACGGAAATTGGCTTCCCCAGGGTGGAGAGGGAAGGCAACAGGGTGGCATTGGGGAGGAAGGGCGGGACGGAGGTGAGAACCACCCGTACGCCCAGGTCCTCCAATGGCTCGAGGGGCACGTGCACGCCCCCCACCGCCAGGCCCCTCTCCACCGCCTCCTGGGCGGCGGCCTCCGAGGCAAGGAAGAACACCACCTTGCCGTACATCTTGGAGGCCGCCACCACGGCCGAGGCCCCCACCACCCTCGCCAATGCCCGCACGTAAGTTTCGACGTGGGGCGAGGCGGCGACCAGGAGGCAGCGAACACCATGCCTCCTGGTCAGGGTGGGAAAGGGACCCCGGCCACCAGGGATGGCGCTGGAGGCGGCGGTATGGGCAGATGACCCGGCACGTGGGGGGGCGGCAGCGGCCACCTGGGCGTACGCTCTGGGGGCCGTAGGTGGGTTTCCCCCAGAGCTGGTGGAGGGAACAGCAGGGGAAGGAGGGGCTGTGGCGGACGATGGGGCCACAGCGGGCGGGGCAGCCTCGGCCGTGGGGGGTTTGGCCTTCGGGGCCGGGCCCTTGCCTTTCTTCCCCCCCCGGCCCTTTTTTCCGGCCGAGGTGGAAGCTGCTCCCGAATTTGGGGGAGCAATGGTCGTGGCAGCGGCGGAGCTCGGGCCTGGGGTCGGGAGGTCAGCCGCGGCATTCTTTGGGCTCGGTGGCAACGGGGAGACCGTGGGATGGACAAGGGAAGGGGTTTCCTCCATCATGTAGGGAGGGAGGAAGGAGGCACAGATGGCAGGAAGGGAAGGCAAGGGTTAACCGCTCCTCCCCACCAAGCAGCAGGCAGGGGAGGAGGGTGTCCATGAGGGAGAGGGCAGGGAGGAGGGAGGGCACTGGTTTCGGAGAGGGGCAACTGGGAAGGGGGGGAAGTTTGCAGCCTCTCCTCCCTGCTGAGACTGTGGCAGAGGAGGAGGGCGCTAATGCGGAGGGGAGGAACGTGAGGGAAGGGGTACGCGATTGGGGAGGGAGGGAAAAGGGGAGGGACAACCACTCCCTCCTGCCGACTGACTGCAGGGAGGGAAGGAATCAAGAAGGGCAGGGTGGAAATAAGGGGAACCGAGAGGCCAGCAACCACTCCTCCCTGCAAGGCTGGAAGCAGAGGAGGAGGGCGCTGGCAGGGTAGGCAGGGGGCAAAGTAACAGATGCAGGGCGGGGGCCGGCTCCTGTATCAAGGGGGACTATGCGGCTGTCGAGGGGGGGTGCAATGTGCAGGGGGGCTAACTAAAAAGGGGAGGGGGGGGACACAAGCACTCGGGGGGGGGACCGAAACTCTGGGTGGGGCTAGAGGACTACTGGGAGGCTGGGAAGGGGGGCACTGGGTGAACAAGACGGGGCAGGGCAAGGCGGGGGCCGGGAATCAAAACACTAACTGAATGAGGGCGGGGCAGGTAAAACAAACTGAGGCTGGGCGGGGTCGGTCAGCAAACTGAGGGAGGGAGGGGGAAAGAGAACTGGCTACCGGGGCGGGGTGGGCAAGGCTTCTGCAGTGGGGGGTAGGGCAGGGAGAGCAAGAGTGAAGGGGGCCCCCCAACCAAACACTGCTGAGGGAGGGGGGCCAAGTCCAAGGGCGGGGTGGAAGCACGCCCACGAGCGCTTGTGGGAGGCTCAGTCCTCGCCCACTGCTGCAGCGGGACAGTCCCAGATGGCAAAAGGCGGGGAGGAACAGCCAGCCCCACCGAGGGGCGAGTCCTGATGGTGCGAAGGTTGGTGGAGGGGGTCGTGGGGGTGGTGGTATGGGGGGGGTGGCAGCTGGACCGGGGGGAAGGCTCTACGCCTCACCCCCAGCACCCCTCTTGGTATCTCAATCCACTACCACCCCAAGAGCAGATGAAAGGCTCAGTCCTAGCAAACAGACCCCCTCCACAGTCCAACTGACTTCTAGTCTCCCTCGGTGGGGTGCAGGTGGTACGGCGGAAGCAGCGGGTGGGCAGCAGCCAGGTGGGAAAGGCCTCTGGGTGGTGGTGCCGGTGGGGTCCTCTTCCTCTGGAGTGGAGGAGGGGAGGGGGGGCAGCCGGCAGGCCCCCCCCCTCCCCTCAGGCGGCAGCAGCAGCAGCAGTAGCCGGTGGTGGTGAGAAGCAGCGGTGTCCAGGGGGAGCAGGTCCAGCAGCACAGAGGCCTCAGGTGGTGGCTGGGTGGAGCAGGGAGAGCCCCAGCTGGTGCAGGAGCAGGAGCAGGAGCAGGAGCAAGGGGAGGGAGAAGGAAGAGCAGCAACACTGCACCCTGCTGCCTCTCCTCCTTCTCTGGAGTGGAGCGCCTATTTGAAACCCAGGAAGTGGGCGGGCTAAGCCCGCCCACTTCTAAAAGCCCCTCCCCCAGCCTTGAAGGAGGGACGACTGTACCTGGGGTTCAACAAAATACTTGGGACAAATAATGAAAAACACGGTCAAGGGGTGCGGGTCACAGGGTCAAAAGAAGAGAACCGGAGGGGGACACTGAGCAGAGAACCCCGGACAGCGCCCACTGCTCCTCGAAGCTGTCCATGGAGCCAGTGGACGCCGCCCAGAGGAACTCTGCCCGGATACGTGACGCTCGGGATGAACGGAAATAGGCCCCGCAGTCGCAGGGAACCCCCTCGCCTAGCATCCTCTCCCTGGTGTTGTAAATGGTGGCTTTGGCTAAAGCCAGGAGGAGGTTGACGAGGAGGTCCCGCAACTTTGTGGGGCCATGGATTGGGTGTGCGTAAAGGAAAAGGTGTGGGGAAAAGTGCAGCCAGAACCTCAGTAAGAGGTTCTGGAGGAGCCGGAATAGGGGCTGCAACCTGGCGCATTCGAGGTAGACATGCGCCAGGTTTTCCCTCACACCGCAAAAAGGGCAGGTGTCCGGGATGGGGGTGAACCGCGCCAGGTACACGCCCGTGCTCACGGCTCCGTGAAGGAGCTGCCAACTGATATCCCCGACGGGCCGTGGAATTAGGGTAGAATATAGGCTGGCCCATCGGCGTTCCCCACCCTCAATAGGTCTTAAGTAGTCCCGCCATTTGGTATCGGGGCGGGACACGAGGGTGGGGAAATGCAAGGTGTGGAGCACGAGCGTGTACAGATGTTCTCGAGGCGCGGTTCGAAAGCAAACCGGCTGCAACTTTTGCAGCCGGCTGGGGGTCCAAGGGTGGGGAGGCCGGGGGGGCCCGCGGAACAGGGGCCCGATAAAAAGGGACGGAGGGTTTGCCGGAAGGGAGGGGCGGGGGATACCCTCTCGCACGGACCGCTGCAGGAAGTCGAGAGCGGGCCGCGGCAGAGCCGCCTTCACCTCCTGGAGTAGGCGCAGAGGGGTTCAGGGGGTGGAGAGCCCCATGCGCCGAGCGAGCGCTCGGGGATCCACCCAGTCCCCCCTGTCGTAGTCCAGGAGGTCTCCAATCATGATGGTTTCTGCCAGGATCAGCCTCCGGCGCACCGAGGGAGACTCTGCCACCTGCACGCACAAGGCTGGATTGTGGAGCAGGGGCTCCGCGAGGAGGTCTCCTCCCTCGGCGGCCACAACGGACCTGGTCGCCGAAAACAGCTTCCAGGTCTGGAGGAGGTCCTGGTAGAATTCCGGCAGCTCGGAGAGGTCTCGCGGAAGACCCCTCGGGTGGATAAAAAAGAGCTGCCGGTCGTATCGGAGCCCTCGGAGGCGGCGGAGGAAGGCGCGCGCCAAAGTGCTCCATGCCGGACTACCTGCACTAAAGAGGAGTCTCTGCAGGGCCTGGAGGCAGAAGGTCTGGACCCGGCTGCGCACGCAGACCAGGCCCTGGCCCCCCTCCTCCAAGGGGAGAGACAAGACCCCTGCAGAGACCCAGTGCAGTCCTGGCCAAAAGAACTCCAGAGCTGTCCTCTGGAGCTTGGCCAGGACCTCCGGGGCCGGGCGCAGGGTGTTGAGCCGGTGCCAGAGCATGGACAGGACCAGCTGATTCAGCACCAGTGCCCTCCCGCGAAGGGAGAGACACCGGAGCAGTCCTGCCCATCTCCGCAACCACTCACCCACCCTGGCGTCCAAACCTTGCCAGTTTTCCGGCGGAGAAGGATGCGTGGCGGATAAATAAACGCCCAGATAGAGCAGCGGACCCGCGCTCCACCTGATGGCCTGAAGCGCGGGTGGGAGGGAGCCGGCCCGCCACCCGTCCCCGACCACCAGGCCAGAGCTCTTGACCCAGTTGACCCGGGCGGAGGAGGCTGCCGAGTAGACGGCTTGGCAGGCCTCCACCCGCGCCAGATCGCCCGGGTCCTGGACCACGAGGAGCACGTCATCGGCGTACGCCGACAGGACCAGCCGCAGCTCCGGCTCTCGGAGCACCAACCCCATCAACCTCCGACGGAGGAGACGGAGGAAGGGCTTGATCGCCAGAGCGTACAGCTGGCCCGACAGCGGACACCCCTGACGTACCCCCCGCCCGAAGCTGACCGGCTCGGTCAGGGTCCAGTTGAGCCTGACCAAACACTCCGCGAGGGCGTACAGCACCCGGAGAAAACCCACAAAACGGGGCCCGAAGCCGAAGGCCCGCAGGGTGCCCAGGAGATACCCGTGATCCATCCTGTCGAACGCCTTCTCCTGGTCCAGGGACAGGAGGGCGAACGACAAGCCGTCCCTACACCCCAGCTCCAAGAGATCCCGGACCAAATACAAATTATCAAAAATGCTACGGCCCGGGACGGTGTAGGTCTGGTCGGGATGGATGACGTCCGCCAGCACGGACCGCAGTCGCAGCGAGATGGCTTTTGCTACGACCTTATAGTCCGTGCTGAGGAGCAAGACGGGACGCCAATTCCGAAGGTCGCGGAGGTCCCCCTTCTTCGGCAGCAAGGCGAGCACGGCTCGCCTGCACGACAGAGGGAGGACCCCGCTCTCCAAGGACTCGGCCCAGACGGTGACGAGGTCCGGGCCGAGGACGTCCCAGAACACGCGGTAAAACTCCACGGTCAGCCCGTCCATGCCCGGGCTTTTATTGTTGGGCATGAGACGGAGGGCTTCTGAGAACTCGGCCAGAGTGAGAGGCATCTCCAGCCGGTCTCGGTCGCCCTCGCTGACCGTCGGGAGCTCGGTCCAGAGCACCTTGCAGGCGTCGGCTTCGGTCGGATCCGGGGAGAACAAACTGGCGTAGAAGGCCCTGGCCCTTCCACGCATCTCCGCCGGATCCGTGAGGGGGGTGCCGTCCTCCGCCAAAAGGCAGGTGATGTGCTTCTTGGCCCCCCTCCTTTTCTCCAGGGCGTAGAAGAAGCGGGAGCCGCGATCCATCTCCCGAAGGAGCTGGATGCGAGATCGAACGAAGGCGCCCCGGGCCCTGCGATCTTCCAGGGCCCGGAGCTCCTCCCGCCTCTCCCGGTACGCCTCGCGGAGGAGTGGATCCTCGGGGGCGGATGCCAGACGCCTCTCAAGCTTCAAGACCTCCCGTTCCAACTGCTCTATCGCCACATCTCTCCGCCGGCTGGCGCCCCGGGAGTAGTCGCGGCAGAAGAGCCGGGCGCGCACCTTCCCCACGTCCCACCATCGCCGCGCCGAGGGAAAGGCGGGCCGCTGCCCCCGCCAGGCCAGCCAGAACTCCCGGAAGGACGCCACGAAGCCCGCGTCCTCCAGCAAGCTGTTATTAAAGTGCCAATAGGCCGGCCCCAGCCTCTCCGAAGTCAGAGAGGCTTTCACGGCCACCAAATGGTGGTCCGTGAACGGGGCCGGCCGGATGCTGGAGGAGTGGGCTCGTGCCAGATGGAATCGGGAGAGGTAAATGCGATCCAACCGGGAGTGGCTCGACCGGTGGTCCCCCACCCGGACGTAGGTGAAGGTGGTGTTGTCGTCCGGGTGGTGGTCTCGCCAGACGTCCACCAGGGAGTGGTGGTCCACGATCTCCCTGAGGACGCCTGCTGCGGCCTGGCAGTTCGCGAGTCCTACACGGTCCCGGTCATCGAGGGTGGTGTTGAAATCCCCACCCAGGACCAGACACTCGCGAGGATCCAGAGTGCCGAGGAAGGTGGCCGCCTGCCGATAAAAGGTGACCTGGTCCGGGCCCGCGTTCGGGGCGTAGACGTTGACCAGATTCAACGTCAGCCCCTCCACGCGGGCCCGGACGTGCAGCAGGCGGCCCGGGACAACCTCGGCTGTCCCCAGCACCTCGGGCCGTAGGGCAGGGGAGAACAGGGTGGCCACCCCGGCCGAGCGGGCGCCGAGGTGGCTAAAATATACCCCGTCCCCCCACTCCAGCCGCCAGCCAGCCTCGACGGCCGGAGTCGTGTGGGTCTCCTGCAGGAAGGCCACCGAGTACCCCCCCTCCCGAAGGAAGGAGAGCACCCGGCTCCTGCGGAGACCCGCCCTACAGCCCCGGGCATTCAATGTCGCGATAGTGGTGTACTTCATCGAGAGGGCTGGGGTGGATCCTCACGGGCAGGACGATCGTCGGCCCCCCGCAGGTCCCGCAGCAGACCGCACTCCGCCCCGAAGGTCAGGAGCGCGTCTCGAAATCTGCAGGTCCGGCGGTAGGCCGCGTCGCCCTGCCTATCGGTCCCTCTCCCCTCCTGCAACAGGGCTCTAGTGGCCTGGAGGATGGGATGGAAGTCCCCCCAGCGCTGGAGGGCGAGCTGCACCTTCCCTTTTACCCCGCGGTTATCCTCGAGGAATTGGCGCAGCTCGCCCCTCAGCGCTAAGGGGGAACCAGGATTCTTCTCCGTCCGGGCCCCTGGGTGGAGCTCACGGGCCACAGAGATGGGCAAACAGGGATCCGATCCCCAACGCGGCGCCGACACCGATGGCGCCGCGCTGCCCGTCCCCGACTCCGGCAAGGGAGGGGGCGGCGGAGGGAACAAGGCAGCCCCTAACGGGTTGGGGACCGGGGATACAAATACCGCCCCCTGAGGGCCGCCCACGGCCAGCGGGAACGAGACGGCCCCCGTGGGGGCGGCACTAGCGGACATTTGGGGGGGCGATGGGGATGGATCAGGTGTTACGGCAGGGGACGGGGTGGTAAAGGGACGGGGGGACGGCAGCGGAGGAATGTTCTTCACGGTCGGGGCGGGAGAAGGAATAGGCTCTGAGCTGGACGGTGGGTCGGGGTTGGGAAGCAGGGAAGAGGTGGGGGTTGGAAGGGAGTCAGGGACAGGGGAGGACTCGGGGCTGGAGTTGGGTTCATAAAGGGCGGAAACAGGGGGGGGGAGGATCGGGACACGGGAGAGGATCGGAATCCCGGGCAGGGTCTGGGTCGGGGTCTCCCGTGGCTATCCCACCGGGCCGCGGCACCTCCCGAATGGGGACCTGGGAATCGGGAGCAGGAACAGGAACAGGAAGGGGGCCCACGCCGACGCCGGGTTCAGGTAACGAGGTTGGAGTTGATACCTCGGCGTCGGCCAGAGCAGTGTCTTCTGCTGGGCCCCCAGCGGGAAAGGGAGATGACCGCCCCGCCTCGGTTGCGGGAAAGGGGGCGTCCCCAGACTCAAGACCTGGCCACTCGGCACCAGCCGTCGCCCCTAAGGGCTCGGCGGCAACGGCTCTGGCGCTCGAGTCGGCCGGGCCAGTGGGCAATATCAGGGGCGCCCCAAGTGTGAGGACGGGGTCGGCCACCTGGGACACGGAGTTGGGATTGGGAGGGGGAGGGGGCGGCGCCACAGAGTCGCCGCCCAGACCGAGGCCCGCTGGCGGAGGGTCGTCCTCCCCCTGAGCGAGCGGGGTCAGACCCAGGGCCTCGATCTCCTCGAAGATGGAGCTAAGTTCCATCCCCTCGGCCCCGGAGCTCCCCCCCGCGGCCGCCAAGGCAACAATTACCTCAGCCGGAGCGGGGGAGGGCTCAGCTGGAACCGGGGCCGGGGGGGCTCCACCCGAGGCTTCCTCTTGGAGGGGCTCCACAGGGGGGGCGACGTCGTCCCCCCTCGCTGCCACGGCCGCCTCGTCCGGCGCCTCCTGCTGAAGCTCGTCGGGGGCGCTCTCGGCAGCGCTGGCCCCCCTCGAGATCTTACGGAGGGGGGCCTTCCCGCCCTCCCCATCGGAGGGGGGAGATTGAGCCCGCGAAGGGCGGGCTTTGTGCTTCCCCCGAACGAGCGTCCAGCCCTCCGAGGTGGAAGTGGAGGGCTGGTCAGCAGGGGCAAGGCCAGGGGGCGCAGTTTGTTTTCGGGGGGGGGCGTTGAGGCAAGGGAGGGAAAGAGGAGGGTAGGGTGACCTCCACCTGGGGAGAGCCCTCTCCCTCGCCCGGCGGCAACCGCGCCACCCTCTCCTCCTCGGGCCCTGCAGAAACAGATCGAATGGAGTCAGGGCCCGCCTGCTCGCTCGGGCATGCCGGAGGGGACGCCTTCGGCTGCCGAGCAGAGCCGTCGGTTGGAGGAGGGGCAGCCGCGGAGGCCGGACTTCCAGGGGGGCCGGCGGTGGTAAGGCCGGCATTCTGCCGGGCCCCGGGGGTCCCGGCCGCCTCCTCCGACCGGGCCAAGGGACAGTCCCTCCGGACGTGCCCCATCGCCCGGCAGAGGAAGCACCGGGCCTCCCCCGAAGAATAGTGGACCCGGTAGAGGGCCCCCTGTTAGGGCACCATAAAGGACCCCTCGAGCGCCACCCCTCCACGCGCCGCCGGCGGCATTTGCAGTTGCACCTGCCGGCGGAATGACAAGACGTGGCGGAGGGCGGGGTCCTTACAGCCCAACGGGAGAGGGCTGATAACGGATATTGGCTTCCCCAGGGTGGAGAGGGAAGGCAACAGGGCGGCATTGGGGAGGAAGGGCGGGACGGAAGTGAGAACCACCCGTACGCCCAGGTCCTCCAATGGCTCGAGGGGCACGTGCACGCCCCCCACCGCCAGGCCCCTCTCCACTGCCTCCTGGGCGGCGGCCTCCGAGGCAAGGAAGAACACCACCTTGCCGTACATCTTGGAGGCCGCCACCACGGCCGAGGCCCCCACCACCCTCGCCAATGCCCGCACGTAAGTTTCGACGTGGGGTGAGGCGGCGACCAGGAGGCAGCGAACACCATGCCACCTGGTCAGGGTGGGAAAGGGACCCCGGCCACCAGGGATGGCGCTGGAGGCGGCGGTATGGGCAGATGACCCGGCACGTGGGGGGGCGGCAGCGGCCACCTGGGCGTACGCTCTGGGGGCCGTAGGTGGGTTTCCCCCAGAGCTGGTGGAGGGAACAGCAGGGGAAGGAGGGGCTGTGGCGGACGATGGGGCCACAGCGGGCGGGGCAGCCTCGGCCGTGGGGGGTTTGGCCTTCGGGGCGGGCCCTTGCCTTTCTTCCCCCCCCGGCCCTTTTTTCCGGCCGAGGTGGAAGCTGCTCCCGAATTTGGGGGAGCATCGGTCGTGGCAGCGGCGGAGCTCGGGCCTGGGGTCGGGAGGTCAGCCGCGGCATTCTTTGGGCCCGGTGGCAACGGGGAGACCGTGGGATGGACAAGGGAAGGGGTTTCCTCCATCATGTAGGGAGGGAGGAAGGAGGCACAGATGGCAGGAAGGGAAGGCAAGGGTTAACCGCTCCTCCCCACCAAACAGCAGGCAGGGGAGGAGGGTGTCCGTGAGGGAGAGGGCAGGGAGGAGGGAGGGCACTGGTTTCGGAGAGGGGCAACTGGGAAGGGGGGGAAGTTTGCAGCCTCTCCTCCCTGCTGAGACTGTGGCAGAGGAGGAGGGCGCTAATGCGGAGGGGAGGAACGGGAGGGAAGGGGGACGCGATTGGGGAGGGAGGGAAAAGGGGAGAGACAACCACTCCCTCCCGCCGACTGACTGCAGGGAGGGAGGGAATCAAGAAGGGCAGGGTGGAAATAAGGGGAACCGAGAGGCCAGCAACCACTTCTCCCTGCAAGGCTGGAAGCAGAGGAGGAGGGCGCTGGCAGGGCAGGCAGGGGGCAAAGTAACAGATGCAGGGCGGGGGCCGGCTCCTCCGGCTGCACTGGGGTATCAAGGGGGACTATGCGGCTGTCGAGGGGGGGGTGCAATGTGCAGGGGGGCTAACTAAAAAGGGGAGGGGGGGGACACAAGCACTCGGGGCGGGGACCGAAACTCTGGGTGGGGCTAGAGGACTACTGGGAGGCTGGGAAGGGGGGCACTGGGTGAACAAGACGGGGCAGGGCAAGGCGGGGGCCGGGAATCAAAACACTAACTGAATGAGGGCGGGGCAGGTAAAACAAACTGAGGCTGGGCGGGGTCGGTCAGCAAACTGAGGGAGGGAGGGGGAAAGAGAACTGGCTACCGGGGCGGGGTGGGCAAGGCTTCTGCAGTGGGGGGTAGGGCAGGGAGAGCAAGAGTGAAGGGGGCCCCCCAACCAAACACTGCTGAGGGAGGGGGGCCAAGTCCAGGGGCGGGGTGGAAACACACCCACGAGCGCTTGTGGGAGGCTCAGTCCTCGCCCACTGCTGCAGCGGGACAGTCCCAGATGGTAAAAAGCGGGGAGGAACAGCCAGCCCCACCGAGGGGCGAGTCCTGATGGTGCAAAGGTTGGTGGAGAGGGTCGTGGGGGTGGTGGTATGGGGGGGGTGGCAGCTGGACCGGGGGGAAGGCTCTACGCCTCACCCCCGGCCCTCCTCTTGGTATCTCAGTTCACCACCACCCCAAGAGCAGATGAAAGGCTCAGTCCTAGCAAACAGACCCCCTCCACAGTCCAACTGACTTCTAGTCTCCCTCGGTGGGGTGCGGGTGGTACGGCGGCAGCAGCGGGTGGGCAGCAGCCAGGTGGGAAAGGCCTCTGGGTGGTGGTGCCAGTGGGGTCCTCTTCCTCTGGAGTGGAGGAGGGGAGAGGGGGGGCAGCCGGCAGGCCCCCCCTCTCCCCTCAGGCGGCAGCAGCAGCAGCAGTAGCCGGTGGTGGTGAGAAGCGGCGGTGTCCAGGAGGAGCAGGTCCAGCAGCACAGAGGCCTCAGGTGGTGGCTGGGTGGAGCAGGGAGAGCCCCAGCTGGTGCAGGAGCAGGAGCAGGAGCAGGAGCAAGGGGAGGGAGAAGGAAGAGCAGCAACACTGCACCCTGCTGCCTCTCCTCCTTCTCTGGAGTGGAGCGGGGCGGGGCGCTGAGTGGGCGCCCACTGACCCGGGAGGTGGAGAACCCCTCTGGGAGCCATTTTGGGATGAGCCTAAACCCTCCCAATCACCTGACTGGAAGCCAGGAGGTGTGGCCATGACTATAAAAGCCCAGCCTCCAGAGGAACCAGAGGTCTGCCCAGTGCTCCCTGCCTGGGAGACTGAGATTTGGCCGGGGACTGCCAGGTATGCTCACTCTAGAAGATGGACCTGAACCCCTATGCTGGCCCTCACTCGAGGACCGGCCTCGACTTTTAGCTGTGCCTGACCCAGAAGACTGGCCGGAATGTCTGCACCAGCCTGCTCCCGGAGACTGGTGGGGACCGCTGGACCTGCAAGCTGCTGAGGACTGGCCTGGACCAGCCAGACCCCAGCTAGATCTGACAACCCTTGAACCCCTGAGAGACCAGCTTGAAGCCCAGGTGTGCGCTGAGGGGGAGAAAGGAAGTGGCCCAGGGAACACAGAGGACATTTAACTGCCTCAGGTCAGCATGCTGCAGACTGGAGCCCTGCTGACCCCGCGGCAGACTGAATGGCTGCTACTAGGGTCCTGGGCTGGGATGCAGTGGAGTGGGCAGGCCTACGTCGCCCCCCGCCACCCACCTACTGGGTGGCAATCTCCCCTCTCTGCCACCACAGGCAAATTGCCTGCACCCCTCCTGAACAAGGAGACAAACTATTGTCTACTGTTTAACGGTATATTGTTGGCTGCCCCGCCTGAAACAAGGCCTGGGCTCCCTGAACTGTTAGAACGGTGTGTTTGCTGCCCCGCCCTGACCTAGGGCCAGGGCTCTGTGAACTGATTTTTGTTTGCTACCCTGCCCTGAACCAGGGCCAAGGCTCCTTGAACTGTTGTAACTGTGGTTGCTTGCTGCCTTGCCTGAACCCAGGCCTGGGCTATTCTTGGGTATAACTGTGGAATTCGCTGTCCGCCCTGACGTAGAGCCTGAGCTTCCAAATGGACTCCGTATCTGTCACCCGCCTGGAATCAAGGCCAGGCTCACGGGACTATTAACTTGGGTGTTTGTTTTAAGGGCCCACTGACCCGTAGGCGGAGGAACCCCTCCAGGAGCTGGAACCGGCTACAGAGCAGTTGTACATTTTTTAGAGAAAAGGATTAACATTTGAAATAGTCTGAAGTAAATAGGATGAAATTAAGTAAAGACAAATGCAAAGTACTCTATTTGGAAGGAACAACCAGATGCACACATGCAAAATGGAAAATGACTATCTAGGAAGGAGTACTACAGAAAGGGATCTGGAGGTGATAGTGGCTCACAAGCTAACTATGAGTTAACAGTGTTATAAAAAAGGTGAGCATCGTTCTGGGTTGTATTAGCAGCTGAAATGTTGTAAGCAAGACATGAGAAGTAATTCTTTGGCTCTATTTTGCACTTATAAGATTTCATCTGGAGTATTATGTCCAGTTCTTGGTGCCACATTTCAGGAACTATGTGGACAATTTGGAAAAAGTCCAAAGAAGAGCAACAAAAATGATTAAAGGTCTAGGAGACGTGACCTGTGAGGGAAGATTGAAAAACTTTGGGGATGTTTAGTCTGGAGAAGATAAGACTGAGGGGACATATAATGTCAGTTTTCAAATACATAAAAGATTTTTACAAGGAGGAAGGTGAATAATTGTACTGGAAAGATTAAATTAAACTGGAAAATTAGGCATAAATTGCCGTAAGGGAGGTTTGAAATGGACATTAGGAATACCTTCCTAACTCTCAAAGTTGTTAAACACTGAAACAAGTTGCCTAGAGAGGTTGTGTAATCTCAGTCATTGGAGGTTTTAAGAGCAGGTTAGACAAATACCTGTTAGAAATGGTCTAGTTATTACTCAGTGCTACCTTGAATGCAGGGGACTAGATTCTAGTCCTACATGTCTGTGATTCTATGTACCTTTTTTTTTTGTTTGGGGTTTGGGTTATTTTCCAGTTTAATGTGTTATTTAGTTCTGTCATGCTCCATTTCTGTTTTCTTAGCGTGCATGGAGCTTTTAACAATCACTGCTTGACTATTCCACATTAGAAGTTTTTGTTAACAATCTTTTCCTTATTTTCTTTTTTTTACTCCATTTCAATGCAGACTGAAGGGTTAGAAATCCAGTCAGGGACTCCTGATGGCCAGACACAAAAACTCCACAGTCAACTAAGTTATGAACATTTGGGTGAGATTCTGATCTCAGTTCCACTGATGCAAATCTGGAGTAATTCTACTGGTATCAGTGGCTACTCCAGATTCATACTTCTAGTGACTCAGAACTTTCTGTCCCGGATTATTGGCTAGTGTAAACTGGGTATTTGGAGCTGTGTGTGAGAGAGAAGCAACAGAAATACCATAGATGCACACAGAAAAGACAGCAAGAAAGTCAAAGGCAGCAAGTGAAATTTTTGCACGAGTGAGAGTGCTTTGGGCTAAGTGCTAATCTTTGAACTTTGAACAAAAAGTGTTTTTGTTGCTTGCTTCCAACTGTGTTCAATGAAACAGGACTTTGTACAGTCTTTGTAAGCAAACTGGATTGCATCAAAGAAACACCAGTCTCCATCGTCAATTTCTAGGGTCATGTCTGCACTATGCAGAAGATTGATGCTGCCATGATTGATCTTCTGGGTGTTGATTTAATGGGTCTAGAGAATTCAAACTGAGAGGGCTTCCCCGTTGGCACCAGTACTCCTGCTCCTCACGAGGAATAAAGGAAGTCAATGGGAACATTTGCTCCTGTTGACCTCCCTCTGTGTGGATGGTGATTTAAGATATGTGGACACCAGCTGCGTAATTAACGTAGCTGGAGTTGCGTATTTTAAGTTGACCTTCCCCTTTTGTGTAGACTAGGCCGAAGGCACTTTTAGATCCTAGAATGAAAGGTGTTGTTGTATATTTTAGTGAGAGGTATTATAATATCTCATGTTAATGTGGTTTTCTTTCATGTTGGTTGTTTCTGAATCCCAGTTTGTGGCTCCATTATTTCTCTTAATTCTGTTAGTCCTTTGCTACATCATGAATATACATGTAATTCTGATACACAGTGGTAACTGAATAATAATTTCCTCTAACACTCTCCTTTTGTTTCCAGCATACTAGGTATCTCAAATGTGTCCCCCATTCAGTACAGGGAAATTAAAATCCTTCTGGTGATAGATTTGTTACCCAGGCATTCCTTTTATCTCTCATCAGAGAATAACATTCACATATTTCTTCTGTCCTGGGGATCTTTAACAATCATCTACTTTCATCCTTCTAGGCCTTTAGCGTATAGCACCACAGGTATCTTATCTGATGTGTCTGACTATACTTTTTAGGAGTTGATGATCTCATTAATGTTCCTTACCTTGTTCATTACCTTTGATATATGGGAATATTTCCTTTGAGCCTTATTTTTTTGGAATTTGCTGAATTGAAAAAGCAGTTGGGGTTAGGAATTTCCTCCTTTGGCAAAGTATCATATGGTCAGATGCTTGTTTTATATCCCCTCTGATTCAGCCAGTATTGGTCACTGCTGGAGAAAGGCTACTGGACAAGATGACCCATTGTTTTATTGTGGAGTGGCAAGTCCTATTTTCCTAAAGTAAATAGAGGAAAAACCAAGGAAAGAGTGAGAAAATTTTGCAACACATTTTTAAATCAATCACCATTTAAGTGGCCATTAACTTTACAGGGAGGTGTGTGCCAATTCTGCGCTCATCTGAAGTACTGAAAAAGGAGAATTCCTCCAGGCTGGTTTGACTAATTTCTTGAAATACACTGGTTCTGGACTTAGTTCCCTAGAAATTCCCTGGGTTAGAAAACATGACTAAATAAATGAAACAATGTTGGAAAATATTCCATATAGCAGCAAAGGGGAAAGCAGCTCAGTATAAGCCACCCTTTGTCCATTCAAATACTATACTGGTTATGAATTTGTTTTTAGTAACTGCACTCAGAGGTTGCATTTTTCTATTACATTTATGTGCTATATAAAATGTTGCCTGGTTCCCTAAGAACAAGGGATGGTTGATCCATCTGAGTGAGAGAAAGATTGGACAGGCCAACATAATATTCTTTAAAAACACCTGGCTGAAGTCAGGAATGAAATTGGCAGGGCTTGACTGCAGGGAATAATATTTCCATCTCGTCATCAAGTTTCACTGTGAGTAACAGTACATGGAAGCCAAGCTGACTGATGAGTAACAGGGGATAAAAAGGAAAGCTGAGGCTACAGAACAGAGAAATCATTTGAAAAGAGCTTCAGAATGACTAATCCAGGTTCTCCAGACTCCATTCTCAACAGATTATTCCAGTGCCTATCAGGTCTTATTAGCCTCCTGTTTACATAATTCTGCTTTCTATCCAGTTACAATGTAAGAGAGAAACAGCCTTGTTTTCCAGAGGCAGTTTTCCTTGTGCTTAGAAGCAGTAAAGTATCAGCCATTTAATCATACTTGATATTTTATGCAAATAGAGCTCTTATATTCTAGAGCTTTGTCTACACTGCAGGGTTTTTGCACAAGAAGCTTTTTGCGGAAGAGATCGTCTGCAAAAACTTCTCACACAAAAGCACGTCCACATCTCAAAAGAGCATCGCAAGAGCAATGCGCTTTTGCACAAGAGAGTGTCCACACTGCATGGACACTCTTGCGCAAGAAAGTTCTGATTGCCATTCACAGAATGGCCATCAGAGCACCTGTGCTTTTTGTGATAGGCTCTTTTTGCACAAGAAACCCCAGTTGAGTGTCCACACACACCTTTTTGTGCAAGAACTTGCGCAAAAAGGAGTTATGCCTCGTAGAAAGAGGCGCAAAAAGCTCTCTGTTCTGCCATTTTACTGTAAATTTTCTTGCACAAAAACATGCTTGAGGTGTGGCTGCTCCATGTAATTTGGGCAAAAACAGCTGTTTTTGCACAAAAACCCTGTAGTGTAGACATAGCCTAGGTGTCCTGTAAGTAAATGAACAAGTATTAAGTTAAGACTTTCTTTTTTTACTTTTTGATACTTTTTAGTGATGCCAAGTAAGATTTTTTTAGACATCTACTTTAAAAAAAAAAAAAGGGGAATCATAACTAATGTCGGGGCATATGCTAAGGAATACCCATCCCCTTGTTCCTGTGTACAGAGCTCCCACAGGCCTGATCATTTGTTTTATTTGAGGTAAGTTCTCTCTTGCCCATTAGCCTTTTTTTCCCCAAGTGTATGTGTATGAAGCTTCCATGTATTCATCCCTTTCTTGACTATCTTGGCTGCAATTTCCTTATTTCAGGGATGGGTCTGGCCTGTACTTGGATGTGGAGACCTTCAAGGAATATGCTCCAGGATGTGGTGTGACATGCTTCCTTCTAAGTAGGAAATTTACCTATCCCCATCTGAAGAAAAGAGGCAAAGATGCAAAACAGATCTTGACTGTGAATCTTCATTAAATATCTCACGGCACTTTTTGTATAAATGTGAGCAGTGATTTGCACTTAGGTTCTAGTCAAATTCCAATATGGACCCATTACATTCTGTCTGATGAAACTAATTTCCACCATTAAGTCATCTAGATAAGGATTCTTCTTCTGCACCTATCCCTAAACTGTTGTGGAGTTTTGCTGCTTTTATTATAAATGGCTGCTACATCCCACCCCAAAAGAGGCTGTATTGCTATGTGTAGCCCCCTAGATAAGTTTGTGGGTGAAGTGCATGAACCAATGCCCATGTAATTATATAGAAGCACTTGTGACTTGCTGATGATGACACGCAAATTAATTTTAACACCTTTTCATCTTTATTGAAAACACATCTTGTTATGCAGTAAAGAAAGAAATCAGAATTCTTTGCTACAAAATACCTTCTCAGCTGCTGATATTGATGTTCATTCAAATGACCAGTTCCTTTTAAAAAAATGAAGTTTTGTCTCAAACTCCTAATGTGATCACAGCAAACCTTGAGCTATCTACCAGACATTGTCAGACAGGCAAAAAGTAGATGCTCAGACACATTGATATATTGCTGTAAAGTAAGGGGGAGACAGTTGCCAAGAGTTGTGGCTTGAGATGAAATGTGTGTTCACGAATGTGGCAAAAGATACCATCATCACTAACAAAAAAATAAAAGGCAGCTCATTATGAAATCATGGAGCTCAGATGAAATATCACAGCAGATGGAAAAGTGGAGAGTGCTCAAGGTGAAGAAACTCTGCAGCCAGGAGGAAATACGTATCAATGAACAAACATCTGCAAAGGCTGGTGATATGTAAGAAAATGGCTTACATCAGCCAGAGTGCAAGGACATACCACAGACAGATATCTAAGGGACCTGTTTTTTTAAAATACTTTGGCAACATTTATAAAACAAGTTAGGCCAATAAAGTATGAAATGGAAAACCAACTGGAGTTAGGACAGGGTGTTTGCCAACCCAAAAATGGAAATCATCAAACTGAATAAAGTAAAACTACTGAAAAAGAGAAGAGGAGACTGAGGGAAAACAGAAGGAACATATTTAGAACCTCCACTATATGGTACATCATCTCTAATGTGTATCCCTCAGAAAGATGTTCTATCTAGATGGGATGACCGTCTAGCACTGTTTGCTGGAAATTTGTCATGATAAAGTTCTGTTGTTGAAAAAGCAATAGCTAAGATCCTTTTGTGTGTGTGCAAAACCAGGCCTTCATACCTACAGCACCGCAACTGATAGCGAGTGAGTCAAACTCATTCTGAGAAACAGAAAGACAAAACAGAAAGAAAGTGAAAAGAGGCTATCATAAAGGAAAGAAAAAAGAGCCAGAAGAAATCTAGTATTTAGCAGCAACTTAATTTGCATTACTATAACGCCATTTCCATGCTCACTGTAGGAGAAATGTGGCAGCGGCCATCTGTGTTGAGAGCAAAGAAGCTTTGGAACAACAGCTTGTAGAAAAGAGAGGAAGGATGTTGCAGAAGTTAAGGTCTAATTGGAGACCTGGGTTCCTCTGGTCTGCTACTGACTTCCTGCATAATCTTAGATAAGACCTATTTAGTTTTTCCTGTACCTCAGTTCCCCACCTGTCAAAAAGGGATAATAACACTGCCCTATCTCACGGGGTGATATGAGGATAAATACACTAAATGCTGTGAGAAGTTCAGATATAACAGTGATGGGGGACCATGCAAGTACCTTAGATTAAGGGAAGTGGATGCTAACTTCTCATTTACGTGGCTTTGAAAATCAGTTTAATGCTGTTCATGGGCAATGGGTGAAGGTAGGGCTGGGGGAGGCAAGCCCCATGCCTTGCCCTTAGCCCTGCTCCTTCTGTCCAGACCCTGGTCCCCCACAGGAGCCAAACCTTTCCTCCTCTCCCCCCGCCCCTCCAGCACCATGGGGAGGGAGGAAAGTGTGTCCCCAGCTATGGAACATGGGGAGGGCAGGCAGCATGTGGTCTGAGCCTCCTTGGCCCCAGATGGGTGGTGTGTGGCCCGAGACTCCCCAGCCCCAGGGCACAGGGAGGGCAGGTGCTTGGGGGCAGTAACATGCTGCCCCCAGTATGGTTTTAGGCATTCTGGGGGCAGAGTGTGGGCAGGGCCAGGCTGGCAGTTTGGGAAGGCAGTACCTTCCGTCACCTAGCATACCACCCACCCATGATGATATTTGGAACAGAAGCATTGGAATAACATCTTCAGTAACAAAGGCACAGAAACACCCTTACAAAATCTGTCCTTTTGTGGTTAAGGAAGTAAAAACCACAACTAAAGACCCAGCAGAGAAAAAATGCCTGGAAGGAGCTCTTAGTTCTGACTGACCACTGATCTCCCAAAAGAACATAATCTATAAAGCATTTATCTTCAGTCCAAACAAGACGAGATGATGATTGTTTTTTTGATGCCAGATTATGCGAATAGGCACTAAAGTGAATTTGTTGACTTGGTTTGTGAGATCAAAATGCAAACTGTGCAGCATTATCAGCCAAGTTCCACAGAGCTTCTTTAACAATCTAGAGTTGAAGTTGGACTGATATTTGGTCATTGGGTGAGTTTTGGAAGTGACAGAGTCACAGCTCCTGAGAATGGAAAACACTGTACATTCTGTGAGTATGCTAAAGTGACAATAGTTGGTAGTCCCCACAGAGCAAGTTTCAAGAAGGTGGTAAATACAAACAGTTTCAGATGGAAAACATAGACAAAAGAAACATGGAGACCTCTCTATATGTACTGGAAGTATGATCGAGAAAGGGCAGAAATGAATCATAGAATCATAGAAATGTAGAGCTGTGGGGGATCTCAGGAAGAGATCACACCCATTCTCCTGCACTGTTGCAGGGCCAATTAACTGACCTACTAGTTAGAATGTTTTTCCTAATATCAAACCTAAATCTCTCTTGTTGCAGACTAAGCCTGTTACATTCACTGGACATGGAGAACAGTTGATCACTGCCCTTTTTAGACCAGCCCTTAACCGTGTTTTCCATTCCAGTTCATTCCATTCTGGGTCATTCAGAGACTCCAAAGAATCATAGAATCATAGAATACTAGAACTGTAAGAGACCTCAAGAGATCATCAAGTCCAGTCCCTTCATGGCAGGACCAAACATGGTCTATATCATCCCGGAGAGATGTTTGTCTAACTTGCTCCAGTGCTGGAGATTGCACAACGTCCCTAGGCAATTTATTCCAGTGTTTAACCACTCTGACAGTTAGGAAGTTTTTCCTAATGTCCAACCTAAACCTCCCTTGCTGCAGAAGTAGAGAAGGAAGTTGTTTAATGAGGAAATACTTTCAGAAAGCCAAAAGAATCTGGAAAGACTGCTCCAAATCATCTATCTAAACCTTTGGTAAATACACTATTGCAAATACAAATAGAAATTCTGCTTTTCGAGCAAGGAGAATATGGCCAGGAATGAAAGACTGTGAGATTGCAATAATGATAGTGCTGCTTATAGGAAAACAATTATACAGATGTATATTTAGATTTGCAAAGTGTTGGGGGAAGGGATATACTTATATGAGGCCACTAGCTAATGCAAGAACTGTTATAAAGTAAAACAGACTGATGAACCTTTGTTGTTAAAACAGCATTCATCCTATAATTATCTTAATGCCACAAAACTCTAATTTTGGACCAGGACTGAACAGTGCTAGGTGTTATAACTTTATGGAATCATGGAAAACTTAGCCACACCAATGATAAGCGGACATCTGGCTAACTAAAATCATGCTGGACCATGGATGAAACCAGACCAGAGAGTGCTGGACTAGAAAGGTTCAACCTGTAGCTATAATTATTTTGTAGCTAGATAAAATAAGACTAATACAAATTCAAAGAAGTAATCTAATTGTCCCGTGTGGAGTTTTTTTGATAGCCTGCCGCAGTTTTGTAATGCACATGTTAAACCATGTAAGTTTCTTGCTAGGGGATGTTGTAAAGGCCAAGACTATAACAGGGTTCAAAAAAGAACTAGATAAATTCATGGAGGATATGTCCATCTATGGCTAATAGCCAGGATGGGCAGGGATGTGTCCCTACCCTCTGTTTGCCAGAAGCTGGGGATGGGCAAGGGTGGATGGATCACTCAGGGTATGTCTACACTATGGGACAAAGTTGAATTAAGATATGCAACTTCAGCTACGTTAATTGTATAGTTAAAGTCAAAGTAGTTTAACTCGGCTTTTGATGCTGTCCACACTTTAGGAAGTTGAAGGGAGAATAGTCTCCCTTTGACTTTCCTTACTCCTCATGAAAGCAGACTTACCGGCATAGACTGGAGTGCCCCTCTTAACTAGACCACTAATTCAAACCCTGGAAGATTGACAGCAGAAGCTTTGATCTTCCTCTGTAGCGTAGACATACCCTCAGGCTAGGTCTAGACTACGGGGCTTTATCGGAAAAAGCTACGCACATTGCCTAACCCCGTGGTCTAGACGTAGTGTGATAGATTACCTGTTTTGTTCATTCCCTCTAAAGCATGTGGCACTGGCCACTGTCAGAAGAGAGGGTACTTGGCTGGATGGACCTTTGGTCTGACCCATTGTGTCCAATCTTATGTTCTTATGTACAGTTATACAAACACAGAATAAATAGATAGACCCTACCCCAAAGAGCTGACAGTCTAAGCCGTGTGTGTGCCTCAATTTACCTTTACAAAACAACAGATATAGATTTACATTACACCCAAGTGAGCATTACTTGCCCGGCAAGTTTCAAAGTTTATTTCTTTTAGTTTTCTTGGTGAGAAATAGCATGGTGGTAATTTTTTTAAAAGAAGAAAAGTATTTATTTTGTTATCAGACTACCCTTTGAGGTGAGACAGAAAATGGAAAAAGTGAGGTTTCCTTTTTTTTTTTTTTTTTTTGATGCAAGAGAAGACATAGGATAAAAATGACCATTTTGCAGGCATGAGCTATAAAATGAACTGCTTTTCTTAATATAATGAAAGAGGATTTCACAGAGGCAAGAAACCTTTAAACACCCGTCTCTTTCTTAGTAGAGAGCTTACAAGGCAATTACTAGGAGCATAAGGGAGTCATGTCTTGTTCCACAGTCAGCACTCAATGGCTTGCATGGGTGAACTCCAGACTTCAGGATCCAGTCTGTCCTGTTATCTTTTCACTTTATTTTGTTTGTTTAACCTGTCCACAATCAACAACCTGCAATGAAGGCTTTTTTGGGGGAAAAGTCCTAATCTGAGTGTGAGAAGCCACACTGCAAAGTCATGCCTGAGTGCAACACCTTTAAGGATGCTGTAATTCTTCTGTATGTGTTGCTAGAATTTCTGGGGCTTATCCCATTGTACTTTGTGCTACAATCAACTGGGCCATTCTATGATACTTTCCTAGGGTACATTTACACAGCAGCATTATTTCAGGATAACTGGCGTTATTTTGAAATAACAAAATCCACTTCTACGCAGCAAGCCATTTGTTGTGTATTGGGTTGTAGATATAGATCTTGTTGTTATAGTAACTGGGTTAGGTAATTAAGGGTCAGCCCAGCTGGTTTGGGCTAGTTAGTTCTTTGTTATGAAATAAAATCTGCTCAAGCTCTCTGTGTTTCCAATGATGTCTTCCTAAACTGTGGAACTAAACACGATATAACAAAGTGGTGATGAGGATGGGATACCTGTGCTGCCTCCAGCAACAGAAGAAGTAGAAGTCAATGTAAGAAAACAAACCTTTTTGCTGTTCTGGAAGGTTGGGGTAAGAATTGACTGCTATACAAACTGAAACTAAGATCAGTGGAGCCCAGAGGCTAGAAAGAAAGAAAGAAAGAAGTTGCAGCAGTCATGACTTCATTTACAGGGCCACTGGGAACTTTTGAGGAGACTATAGAGCAATGGCACGTATACACTGAGCATTTTGAACTTTTTGTTATTGCAAATGACATTAAGGAAGAGAAGAAGGTACCAATATTTTTAAGTGTTGTAGGGGCTAAGATCTACTTTCTGCTACATAGTTTGCTGCTCTTTGTTAAGCCAGAGACCAAATCTTACAGTGACGTTGTGGAAATCCTGGGCTCACATTATGCTCCAAAACCATTGGTAATTGCACAAAGGTATAGGTTCCAAAACAGAGCCCAAAAAGATAATAAAACAATTGTACAATTTGTAGCAAATTTGAAAAAGCTTACAGAACACTGTGAATTTAAGGAGATGTTAAATGACGCCATATGTGACAGATTAGTGTGTGCCCTGCACAGTGAAGCTATTAACTTGTCTATTAACAGAAGCTCAGCTCACCCTACAGAAGGCCATTGATATTGTGATCTCCATGGAACTGGCCACATGGAAGCTGCAATACCTCAGTGCATGCCCTAGGGTGCATAAAGTGTCCCAAGAACCTACCCACAAAACAGTGGGGAGCCAGGAATGTTACCGCTGTGGTAAGCCAGGTCACCATGCATCAGAATGCTGGTGTAAGGACCTAGTGTGTCGACAGTGTAGAAGAAAAAGACACATTGAGCGTGCCTGCAAACAAAAGAAAAAAGGCCTGTGGTCTGGCAGGACAAAAAAGAAAATCTGCATACCAGTGAGCAGACTACTGATGATCAAGGTGACACCTGGTCTGAAGAAAGAAGTGCTCTGCTATGTTTTGTCTTTGGAAGGGGGCTCCCATGAATACTGGGTAACCCCACTGTTGGATGGCAAACCTGTACGCATGGAAGTGGACACCGGTGCAGCAGTTTCGTTAATCTCAGACACTGTGTATAAGGAAAAGCATCTTCTGCTTAAGGCAACAAAGATTGTTCTGAAGACATATACAGGAAAAGCAGTACCCCTATTGGGCACTACTGATGTTAAGGTGGAGCTCAATGGATAGACAGCTGAATTGCCACTGTTTGTGATGAAAGGCCATTACCCAGCTTTAACTTTAATGGGTAAAATCATGGCTTAGGAAGATCCAGCTGAACTGGGCAGAAGTGCACCGGATGACTAAAGAAGAAACAGGTCTGACTGATATATTAAAGAAACATGCTGCTGTTTTTGGAGAGGATCTGGGAAGTATGAGGGGAATCAGTATGAAACTGAACATTAAACCTGGCAGCCAACCACAATATCTGAAGGCCAGGACTGTGCCATTTGCCATCAGGCCAAAAGTTGAAGTGGATCTGGAGTGCCCAGTCGAAAATGGAGTCCTAATACCAGTTACCCATAGTCCATGGGCAACTCCAATAGTTCCAATATTGAAGAAAGACGGTTCTATTTGGATTTGTGGAGATTTTAAGGTCACTGTTAACCCAGTGTTGTATGGAGAGCAATACCCCCTTACCTCTTTGTGGGCCTGGCTGGGGGACAAAAATTCAGCAAGATTGATCTGAGTCAAGCATATTTACAGATGCACGTTGATGAGAAGTCCCAAGAGCTGTTGACTATTGTGACGCATAAAGGGCTTTATTGTTATTCCTGCTTACCCTTCGGAATAACTTCTGCCCCAGCTTTGTTCCAGAGGGCTATGGACCAGATCTCGTGTGGCTTGCCAGGAGTCCAGTGCTATCTTGACAACATCCTGGTCATGGGCAGGAATGAGAAGGATCACCTGAGGAACTTAGAGGCTACCCTACAAAGACTGGAAGAGTTGGGCCTACGAGTCCACAAAGACAAGTGTGCATTCTTTCAGCCCTCTGTTGAATATTTGGGACACATCATTGATGCTACTGGCCTTCGTAAGTCCCCTTCAAAAGTTAAGGCTATTGTGGAGGCTTCTCCCCCTCAAAATGTTAGTCAACTTTGCTCATTTCTAAGAC
Source organism: Pelochelys cantorii (assembly GCA_032595735.1). Lineage (NCBI taxonomy): Eukaryota > Metazoa > Chordata > Testudines > Trionychidae > Pelochelys > Pelochelys cantorii. Next base: position 54,971,401 of record CM064326.1, read on the forward strand.
TATTGAACAATTATGGAAAGTTTATTTAACAGTTAGCCACACTGTTAAAACCACTTCATGAGCTCCTAGGCCAGAACAAGGTCTGGAAGTTGACTGAAGCCTGTGATGTTGCATTTAACAAGGCTAAATGTGCATTGCTAAACTCGGAGGTTCTGACGCATTTTGATCCATCCTTACCTTTACAGTTGGCCTGTGATGCCTCCCCGTATGGAGTGGGAGTGGTCTTGTCGCACATTATGCCTTCGGGAGAAGAGAAACCAATTGCTTTTGCTTCATGCACCTTAAGCAAGGCTGAAACTAACTATGCACAAATTGAGTGTGAAGCATTGGCAATCATTTTCGGGCTTTGGAAATTTCACCAGTACCTGTTTGGATGGAATTTTGCACTTCTCACTGACCATCAACCTCTGATGGCAATTTTTGGTCCACATACAGGTGTTCCACCATTGGTTGCTAGTCGTATGCAACAATGGGCATTGTGGTTTTTGGGACACACATATGAGATCAGATATTGGAAATCCATTCTGCATGGTAATGCAGATGGTCTCTCTAGGCTGCCTTTGCCAGTCAAACATCAAGATAGTGGCCAGAAGGAAATCTTCTACTTTGAATAGGTAGAGAACACGCCCATCACTGCTGTGCAAGTTAAGAGAGCAACTCATGCTGACCCAGTACTGTCCCAAGTTATGGATTTAGTGATGCATGGAACATCTCTATGGGACACTCAGGTCTCACCCGACCTTGTTCCCTACATGTCCAGGAGGATGGAGTTATCAATCCATTCTGGGTGTTTGTTGTGGGGAATGAGGGTCATTAGTTCAAAGATACTGAGACAACAGATGTTAGAACAGCTGCATTCAGGTCACTGTGGAATGGTGCACATGAAAGAAATTGTACAAAGCTATTTTTGGTGGTCTCACTTGGATGGTGACATTGAAGAGTAGGCAAGAGCTTTTATTTCATGCCAGGGTGTGAGGAATGCACCTCATTTGGCACCTCAACACCCATGGGACTGGCCTGAAAACATATTCACGTTGATTTTGCTGGCCCATTTGAAGCTAGCATGTTCTTGGTGGTGGTAGATGCCCATTCCAAATGGCCAGAAGTCTTTATAATGTCTATATAACTACTCCTGGGAGTATTATCCAAAAACTATGGGGAATCTTTTGTCATTTTGGTTTCCAGAACAACTTGTGAGTGACAACGGTCCACCGTTTGTTTCTCAGGAGTTTGGAAATTTTATGAAAGCAAACAGGATCCATCACATCACTTCAGCACCATATCACCCACCCATGAGAGGTTTGTGCAGATAATGAAACAAGCTTTGAAATCGGCTAGAGGACATTCACTCATTAAAAACGTCCGGACACCTTTACTATCCCACAGAAACACACCTCATGCTACAACCAAAATGTCCCCACCTTTTCTAATGATGGGATGTCAGCTGCACCCTTGCTTTGATTTTCTGAAACCTTCTGAACCGCGCCAAATTGTGCAATGTCAACAGCAAGGTCAAGTAATCAGGCCTTGGCATGATGAGGATCTCATCAGGAGGTGGCATGTAGATCAGTTATTGCCAGGTTATGCCTGCCCCCAACACACATCTCCACCTGAGTTGCCCATTCTCCCCACTGCCTGTGAGCTACCATGTCAAGAATCACCTGTTCCTAATTCTCCATCTCCACCTCCATCACTGCCTGTGGCGAACATGACCCCTCTCCCTGAGCAGGCTGTTGTTATAGTAACTGAAATAGGTCACTAGAGGTCAGCCCAGCTGGTTTGGACTTGTTCTAATTAGTTCTATGTTACAAAATAAAATGGACACTTGCAACTGCTCAAGCTCTCTGTGGTTCCAGTGATTACTTCCTAAACTGTGGAACTAAACATGATATAATACCATTATTTCAAAACAGTGTCGAGATGGAGGACTTCTTATTTTGACTCCTGTAACCCCCATTTCATGAGGAGTAAGGGAAGTCGAAACAAGAGTGTTCTTCCTTCAACTTCCTGCTGTGTAGAGAGTGCCAAAATCCCAATTAAGCCATTTCAGCTTCAGCTATGCAATTGACGTAGCTGAAGTTGCATAGCTTAATTTGATTTTTGACCTGCAGTGTAGAAATGCCCTTAGTTAATTGTGAATTTGTATTTCTGGGCACATGGGAAGATTGTGAGAAGGTGATTTAGTCTGTGCTCTCACTGAAAAGTGGGTGCCAGACTGAAGTGAAAGCCAGTTCTAACCTGCATCTTCAACCTTTGTATGGATTGAAAATGCCACTTAACTTGAGTGAGATGTTTTTGTGTATGTGCATAGGATTGAGTCTGGGCAACACCTAAGTATGTGCCCAGACTAATTCTGCAGTGAAGACCTATCCACAGTGTTGCTAGATAGTGTTGTTAGGCTTCCCCTAACACTGAGAAACCACAAGTGAAACAGTTTCAACAGGGTCCTGTGTTAAGGCTGCACTGGTGGTAGAATCTCCTTTTCAGCTGCCTCATATAACCTGTGAGGATAGGCCAGAATTTACCTCTGAAAGGTGTTCTATAAAGGGTTGTGGGTTTTTTTTTCCCCAAAATTGCATTTGGGTTTAGTTAAGACCTGAATTTCTGTTTGGAGGCAGGGGGAGAGCAAAATGTAGGAAAAGTATATTTTTCACAAAAATCTTTCCAGCCTTCTGTATATATCTTAAATAAGCAACAAAGAGTGCAAGCCCATTTTTTTCCTTTTATGGGCCACACATAATGTTGTAAATTATTTAAATTCTTCTATTAAAATTGAAACTTTAAAATTGGAAATGCAATTGTTTTTTGTTTTAGCAAAGGATAGAGGATGTCAAACCAACCCTATGATTCTATGAAACCAAAACTATGCTAACAACATTTTCTAGATAGGAGAAAATGATGTGTGTATTATTAAATTAGTTGACTTTCCATATTTGCTACATTTAAATATATTATAAATAATATAGTCCCAATTCAACAAGGTAGACAAGCATATGACTTTTCTCATTGACTTCAAAGTTAATTGACATGTGCTTAAGTATCTGAGTAAGTTAAGCTACAAGTTCCAATACATCTTTGAGTGCCATGTTGGTCCAGAGATTCACTTCACAAAAGCTCATTGGAAGAACAGGGTTTTATGTTCTTTAAAACTGTATGAGATCTGTAAGTTGAGTGGTAACCTAGTATAAAAACAGCAGTCTATTTGCTTTTGAAAGTTGTTTATTTCATTCAATTTCTTTTTAAAGCAGAGTACAAATTTCTTCCCTTGAGCTGATATTTCTTTTTAAGATGCAGACTTTTTTTCTTCCTAAAAACATAAACAAAACTTATATAACGTTTTTTTCACTATCTGTTTAATGTGCATTTTATGCGTCTATTCTAACAGCATATTAACAAACTGAGTAGTTTGGCAGCAGGTCAGCACATTGGAGAGTGTCCTGTTCTTTTTCAATTTCATAACTTTTCCTTTTTTCATCTTTGTCTTTGTCTTCTTCTCTGGGTAACAGCAGAAATGCTAGTTGTACTCCAGGCTCAATGAATAGAGAACCCCACACTCTTGTTTTTTATCCTTTGTGGTCTATTTCCCCTTCCATATGTACAACTCTAATAATGTGCATTCGTAAATAGGAATTGGGAACTTTAAAATACTGGAATCTTTTTAAGCCTTGAGACAAACTAAAGCATATTGTTTGTGTCATTTCTCAGCTGAGTGGCAGACTCCTGAATTCCATGAAGAAAGAACCACGTTAATTCTCCTCTGGGACAGGTGAAGCTGGAAGTGTTTGGCATTCTTGTGCTTTTTAAGGCTATGTCTACACTACAGGGTTTTTGCACAAAAACCTGTGGAGTGTCCACACCTCAAGTGTGTTTTTGTGCAAGAAAATTTACAGTAAAATGTCAGAACAGAGGGCTTTTTGTGGTTATACCTCTTTCTACAAGGAATAACTCCTTTTTGCGCAAGAGTTCTTGTGCAAAAAGATGTGTGTGGATGCTCAACAGGGGTTTCTTGTGCAAGAAACCCCTATCAGAAAAATCACAGGTGCTCTGATGGCCATTCTGTGAATGGCAATCAGAACTTTCTTGTGCAAGAGCAGTGTGTATGCTCTCTTGCGCAAAAGCACATCGCTTTTGCGACGTGCTTTTGAGGTATGGACGTGCTTTTGTGCAAGAAGTTTTTGTGGAAGATCTCTTCCACAAAAAGCTTCTTGCACAAAAGCCTGTAGTGTAGACATAGCCTTAGAGCAGTGGTCCCCAACACGGTGCCCTGGGTGCCATGGTGCCCGCCGGGGCATTTATGTGCGCCCGCCTAGTGACCAGGGCTGGCCCGAGCCATTCTTGCGCCCTGGGCCTTGGGTGCCCGGTGCATGTGCGGCCCCTGCCCGGGGCGCCTGGCAGCCCCAAAAGGTTGGGGACCACTGCCTGAGAGTGTTAATGTTCACCCACAGCCTACTATTTGAGAGTTTGTCTGTCTGTGCATCTGTGTGTCTGTCTGTTCAAGAACTCCTAAATGGTAAGAGCTAGGACCACCACATTCCATATACAGCTTCCTCTTGTCATAACTTAAAGCAAGGTAAGGGTTAGCTATGCCAAGGAAATGGGATGTGCCTGGAATGGGATGGCTTCTCATAAAACCATACAGAAAAGAGACAGAATCACCAGGCAGGTGAAAGGGGCTGCCTGGGGGCATCCTCTCCCAGTCCAAGACTTCCCCAGCCCTGAGCCTCCCACCCCCAGGTGCCCTTGATGAAGGGTGTGTGTGTGTGTGCGGGGGGGAGGCTGAAGTCTCCCATGGCCCAATTTCTATTAGAACATTTCTAGCTGTTTCCTTTGCCAGGGAGTGAGGGGAAAGTGCACAGTTTGCTGCATTCCTCACTCTGGCTAGGGAATGCAGGGAGCAGATGAACTTGGATTTGCCCCAGCCAGGGGACATGCACTCCTCCCCTGGCTGTGCCCGCTAGAGCTGCAGTGACCATGGAGGGCTACTTTTTACCTGGCCTCAAGCTGCTGTGGTGAGAGAGGGCTGGGGTTGTCCTCTCTCCCCAGGGCAGTCTGCATACTGAATCCCTCATCTCTACCTCCACCTCAGGGCAATGATGCAAATGAAGTATGTACATTTTCATTTTATTTTCCATAAGCCAACAAATGAATTGAGTTAAGGGAAATCTTCTAGCATCCTATATTATTAAGCAGTGCTGATCACTTACCTGGACAAAATGGTTATTTCAACCCACACCATTTTTATAATGACAGGTAATTGAAATAAGTGTCATGGAGAAAACATGTAACTATTTTCATAAAGGTTTGCAACCGTTATTCGGATGTGTTGTAAATGTGTATTTAAAGCTCTCAGCTTGAAGCCCAAGTAGCCTGACTCCTGCATTGTAGCAGTGGACAGATGGACCATGGAGTGGATGCCAAGTTGCTTCATGGTGACTATTCCAGCCCACTGGTTGAAGTAACTCTTGCTGGGGGCATTTTCACACACTCCCTTCCATTGTGGTTAGAAGACAGGAGTGCTCGTGCAGTGGTATATCTCCCAGACAGGCTCCAGCCTCCGCTCTCCACTCTCCTCCTGTGTGTAGAGGAGAGCCCCAACTCCCGCCATGCTGCACTGGTTCTTCACACAAAGGCCGTGCACAGGTATGGAATCAGGGTTGGATTGACTTGTAATAATGCAGAGACTGGGATTTTGGTATAATGATTAAAGAGCTCTGCAGTCAAAACCTCTGAACACATTTCCTTGAGCTGCTAATCAGAAGCAGGTATGCTGGCATTAGCCTTCAGCCATAGTAGAAGACAGGGAGAGAGTGGGGCACGTCCTCTCTGTAGTCCATGAAAGAGCTGCTAATGAGCATCACACCCACTTCCCCTCTGTTGTGTGACCTCCTGCCATTAAGCGCATCATGGTTCTGAGATAGAGTTGGGTTGGGGCAGGGGAAGAGGGGACTGAAGTCAACAGCTGCCACTAACTTCAGCAGCTGGGGGAAAAGCATTCCTGAGATCAGCTCACAGCTCAAAATGGAACTTTTACATCTGCTCTTTGGAATCTTACTCCCGACACAACTCATTGCTCTCAGAGCCATTTCTGCCAGCATCATTCTCATCCCCTTCCCTCTGGCTCCATTTCCCTTTCCCTCTGGCTGCATATTCCTCCATTTCCTTCCCTCACATTCTTCCTGTTTTCCCTCTTGTCACTCACCTTTCCAGCCCTCACTTGTGTGAGAGCAAATCATAGAACCATAGAATCATAGAATACTAGAAATGGAAGGGACCTTAAGAGGTCATCAACTGCAGTCCCCTGCCCTCATGCCAGGACCAAGCACCATCATTCCTGATGGATGTCTATCCAACCTGCTCTTAAATATGTCCAGTGATGGAGATTCCAAAACTTTCTTAGGCAATTTATTCTAATGTTTAACCATCCTGACAGTTAGGAAGTTTTCCCTAATGTCCAACCAAAATCTCCCTTGCTGCAGTTTAAGCCCATTGTTTCTTGTCCCTGTCACCAGAGGCCAAGGGGAACAATTTTCCTCCCTCCTCCTTGTGATACCCTTTTAAATATTTGACAACCACTATCATGTCCCCCCTCAGTCTTCTCTTTTCTAAACTAAACAAGCCCAATTCTTTCATTCTTCCCTCATAGTTCATGTTTTCTAGAACTTTACTCATTTTTGTTGCTCTTCTCTGGATCTTCTCCAATTTCTCTACATCTTTCTTGAAATGTGGTGTCCAACTCCACTGAGGCCTAATCAGTGCAGAGTAGGGTGGAAGAATGACTTCTATTGTCTTGTTCACACTACTGTTAATGCATCCCAGAATCACATTTTCTTTTTTTGCAACAGTGTCACAGTATTGACTCATATTTAGCTTGTTGTCCACTATGACCCCTAGATCACTTTCTGCAGTACTCCTTCCTAGACAGTCGCTTCCCATTCTGTATGTGTGAAACTGATTGTTCCTTTCCAAGTGGAGTACTTTGCATTTGTCCTTATTAAACTTCATCCTATTTACCTCAGACCATTTCTCTAGTTTGTCCAGATCATTTTGAATTATGGCCCTATCTGCCAAAGCAGTTGCAACTCCTCCCAAACTTAATAAGCGTACTCTTTATGCCAATATCTAAATTGTTGATGAGTGCAACTTTAGCTCCTAACATACAATTAAAACAAAAATTAACAACCACTCAAAGTAACCTCCCTCTTCTGCTGTTTAACCCTGCCCCTCCCACATTCCTCTAGTGTTTTCTCTCTTTTGTCTAAACTAGGACAGCTGGTCATTAGCACTAATAGGGCTAAGCCTTACAGTACTGGGTACTGTGCCTTTAAGGTCTAAGTTTCCCAGAGCAAAAATCTGTCTAGTTGACCGCAAAGCTCTTGCTATTCGCAGCCAGTTAGTTGGAATTAGACACAGAATAAGTGGAACTCTGGCCCTCAATGTACTGGGTGATCACTAGGTACCATAAATCCTACCAATAATGTCATAGTTGTGTAGGTGCAATTCTAGCTGCTGCCTCTGGGGGACTTCTGCACATGCACTGCTACAAGCAACAGCAGGAGGCCCAGAGCAAGGAATATGGGCTGCTCTTGCACTAATTCAAATCATCCGTCATGCTGCCTCTGCTTCTGCATTCCATGGCACATGGCCCAACTCCAAGTGAGAATAGCACAAAAGATGAATTGCATAAAGATAGGGAGGATGGCTGCAGTTCCTGAAACCTACTCACGACCCTCCAAGGAGCTTGTGTCCTCAGAGTTGACAACTCATGCAATAAAATGTTCCAGATTTTCATTCCTTTGTTTTTTCTACCCATTTCTCCACCAACTCCTTTTGTTCCTCACCAAACGCTTTCACATGACGCCCTCTGCCACAGCATCCTAGTTTTTTACACAGAAAATACTATCAGTTTAGGGAGGGACTAGTGCCTAGGCCACTTCTGGTTGCTACTATGATACAGATGTTGGCCAAATTCTCTGCTGCTGCAACATGGCGGCGCTCTATTGTCTTCCATGGAACTCTGTCAATTTAGGCCTGCCATGTATGATGTAATTGCATAGCTATCGATGCTGCTTATTCTATGAGATGTTAATAGGTATTTCCCTGATGATTATGTAACATGGACAGGAGGAACAGAACCTTGGACTGGAGGTTAGTGCCTGAGTCTCTACAGCTTGAGTTAAAAGCTAGATGGCTCTCAGCTAAGGCTGTAGAGGAAACTCACTCAGTCTCTCTATAAGTCAGTGGTGGGGAACTTTTTTTGGGTTGGGGGCCACTGACCCACAGAAAAATCAGTCGGGAGCTGCACACAAGTGAAAAGGAAAAAAAATCCTCATTGATGTGGCCCCTGACTGAGAAGGAGAAAAACACTCCACACATTCCCCTCCCACAGCAGACCCTAGAGGGACCCAGCCTAGTAGATTCTGTGTGCTGCAGCCCATGGTGTGGGCAGCTGGGGTGTTGGAGTGACAGTGTGGGCTTCCCAATGCTGGGTGGGAGGAGGCTTTTAGCCTCAGGGGCTGGATCCAGGAAATCTGAGGGCCACATCGGGCCCCTGGGCCTGAGGTTCCCCACCCCTGGTGTAAGTGGTCTAAGTGCCACTACATGGGACTGTACACCACACCCACTAGGTGTATGAGTTACAGTTATATCACAAGTCATTGATCGTCTTACACAATATAAAGATGTACAAAGACAATATAAAGATGTACATATGCAGTTTCAAAGAAGCTAATGGCCAAGTTATTTCCATAAAAATTATGCCGAGCCTTTCATAATATCAATAACAACTGCTCAATAGATGAGCCTTGTGGATGGGAATTCAGAGTATTTTGGGGAGGAAGATGCCATGGACACTGCACTGACCTCCACTTACTGTGTTACTGTAGGTAGGAAGAAGCACAGAAATAAAGTCTTATGTGTATCTAGAATATCAAGGCTGAAGCTGTGCTGCTGAGATTAAAAAGTGTTAAAACTCTCCAACTGAATTATTTCATTCTTGACTTCAGATATATCTATCATTCCAACATACACATGGCACTATACTCGTGATTTCACATAATTAAAATAGTTGAAGAAACCAGGATGTGTATAGACATAGGCATGAAAAGTAGGAGCGCAGGGAGTGCTGTAGCACCTGCTGGGTCTGGGCATCCTGGCCACAGGCCTATGCTACCCAGGTTCCCAGTCACCGGACCGTGTTGCCCATGGTCTCAGCTCCTGGGCCTGTTGTTCCCTGAGGGCTTTGTTTCCAGCCCCAGGTCCTATTAGCTTCTGTCCCTGCACACAGTGGCTTAAGTGTTGGTCCTGCTTCCAGCCTGGGGGCTTTGCCAGCTCCAGGCCCCGCTTGTCTGCTGTCATTGTACATCAAGTCTTGAGGACACCTCTGGGTCTCCTTCAGCTGCTGGCCATGCCTCCAGGCCATTCATGTAGGTTTCTGCCAAGCTGCTGGGCCTGGGATCCTGGCCACGGGCTCCACATGCAAGGTCCCAGCTTCTGGCACCAGCTCTAAGTGGCAGTGAGGGGCAGAGACAGAGGTAAGGGGGGGTACTGCTAGGCACCCCCACTCCAAAAAAATTTCCCGCACCTCTGTGGGTAGATTAAAAAGAAAGTCATAAAAGAAACTTCTGAAGATTTATAACACAAGTGTACATTTGCATATCAAAGAGTTTGGGACAAATTAATAACTGGTATAATTCAATGGCATTTGTGAGGAGTTGCAACAGAGATTTTTGGGAAAATGAGAAGACAATATTTTCTAAATTTATTGGACATCTTCAAATAAAACAAAATATATTTGTTGTTGGGAAATTGATGCCCTGCAGAACCTTCATCACAAGATAACACTTGTGAAGAGGTTGATGGGCTATTTTAATAGGTAACTTATTATCCCCATGGGTATTATCCTGATGCTATTGCAGTCAAATGGCTATTGCCATTGACTTCAATAAGATCAAAATTTCACCCTAGGTGCTCATATTGAAATTTCAGGTCAGACTCTCTGACCTGTGTCCTGTTTCCTGTTTTTCAGAAAGTGCTGAGCCTCCACAGTGGGATTTTCATCAGTGCTTAAGTACCCGAAGCAGCAGAAGTCTCACAAGTCCCGCTGACTTTCAGTGGGACTTGTACTCCAGTCTTAAGTCACACACATGATTCTGAAACTCACCCCTCCCTTCATTACTCAGAAATAGGCCCCTTTCAAGTGTGTCAGAACCTGAGTGGCCAAAATCATTAGTGACCTGAAAATCCTGTCTTAAAATCTTTTGGCGTATTACACCCAAAGCCCACAGTTTCCCATAGGATCAAGCCCACCAGGTATTTAAAAGGACCATTATCTATTTCTTTACTCAGTCACCCTCCTCTATTTCATTTGAACTTTATTGCTTATTATATTTATTGAATTATTTATTTTATTTTGTTCTATTCAATACTGTATTCAATTTAATATGCACAGAAACAATTTTTTTCAGTAACAACGGTTCGGAATTTTTATGACACCTAGAAGCTTGAACAGACCCATGGAAACTGGTGAAAGCCTTAGGCATCTCAGGATAGAGGAGAGTAAACACAGAAAGAACAACCAGATTCTTTATTAAAACTCTGCTCGTTTCTGGAAATGTATATAGTACAAGTTAATTGATCATCCAGGTAAATCAAAATGAGCAATGTTTGTGTGGAAGAATCCACTTAGGGATGTAAAGCACACTGATGGCCAAGAGAGAACGAATAACCACTTCTGCTGTTGATATGTAGGATCCATCAGGTGGTACCAACCGACACATGCTGGTAACTGTCTCTACAAAGACGAGTGAGAGAGCGGAACTGAAACATTGCAAATGGGCTAACACTCAGATTTTCAAACTGACACTCAAATCTATGAAACAGAGAGAAAAATATTTTTTCTGACACTGAAGAGTCCAGAGATTAGTGCTTTCCCTAGTAGTATTTTGAAGCCAGTTGATTTATAGTATTATCTCACAGGTCGCTGTTACAAGATGGACACACACCCACTAAATGGATACAAAGGAATGTTTTACTGGAAAAAAACAGTTCTAGGTTTGTCATTAAACAGAATAGCAGAAACTATAATTATGAAATATAGTTTAGGGTTGTTGAACTGAAATAGCCTGTACATTTTCAATTGTCTTTTTTTGATGGTTCTTCAGGCTATGCTCACATCCAAGCCAATTTGATTTAGTTTTGCAAATATGTTTGTGACTTACTGTTCCAGAGTTTTTGCTAAAATTCCAGATATAAAGCCACCTACTGCACTTTGATTATTATTTATTTATACTGAGGTAGGTATTAGGGACGCCAGTCATGGACTTCAAAACCATCATGTAGGGCACGGTATCAACACAGCACAAAGGGTACATCTATACTGCACGACTATTTTGAAATAAATTAATTTGGAATAGTTATTCCGAAATAGCTTATTTTGAAATAGCATGTCTATACTGCAGGGAAGCCTCAAAATTAGTCCAAAGCAGGCTTCTCAAATGTAGACATTCTATCTTAATTTAGAGTCCCTGAAGGCACTGGGGAGGAATAACTTAGAATGGCCCTGGTGAGGGGCTATTTCGAAATAGCAGCAGTGGAGCGTCTACACACACCTTCTTTCAAAATAGCTATTTCGGAATAGGTGTTATTCCTCGCAGAATGAGGTTTACAGATTTCTGAATAAGCAGTCCTTTATTTCGAAATTATTTAGAAATAATGGAATGGCTGCATAGACCCTTGCATTGTTATTTTGAAATAATGCTAGCTATCTCGAAATAACGGTGCAGTGTAGATGCACCCCGTGTAGACAGCCCTGACCCCAAAAAACATACAATCCAAATAATCTAAACTCCTTTCACCCAGTAATTTTGTAATTCTATTTGAAAAGAGAGATTTTTAGTCTGTTTGGTGAGATTTATAAACTTATGCTATCCCATGATCCCTGTTTGATCAGACTGCAGCCTGAGATCATCAGTGGTTTATGAAGCTCTGACAAGCCACATGGTCTTGGCTATCTTCACAATTTCCAGCTACTTCTACAAGTGTCTAAGGTCTCCTTTAAAAAGATACAGGAAAAGAGGCGTAGAGTAATTGCATCTGTTTGGTGTTGTTGCTGTAAGAGGAAGAAAGAAAATAAGAGTCACTGGCATGAGTAGAATGTGAAGAAGGCCAAAAGGAACAAATGGCTCAGCAGGATACACAGGAGAGAACGGAACTATACAACTGAGAAGAGATTCAGAGAAGAGGGAAGCATGTACAGAAGGAGACGGTAAGAGGGAATCAAACAGTAAAGACATTTTTTGCAGGGAAAGTGAGAGTTTGACTAGAAGGAGAGATATAAAAAGCTGTCTTTAGCTTTTTACAAAAAGGATAAAATACACATTAAAGCAGTTAGGAATATGAAAATGAATATGATTTCTTGCTAAGTAAGCAATAGCTATGCCAGGGAAGTTATGAAATCATAAAAAGAAGGGCAGGTGCTCCAAGAAACAATTTCTCTACTAATGTGTAGTGCACAGAGTGAACATGTTTGCAATGTCTAATCTAGATATTTAATAGTTCCCTCTCCTGACCTCTGTGTTGTGTGGACGGGGAAGAGGGAGTTCTTTTGGAAGAAGAGGAAAGAGGTAAAAGCACAGGTGCCCTGGTGGCCACTCCGTCCATAGTAATCACAGTTTAAATGAGAGATAGCATCCGCACTGAATGGACACAATCTGCTTTTGCGATGCACTTTGACAGTGTGGAAGCGCTCTTTCGGAAGAAGTTTTTTCAGAATATCTCTTCCGGAAAAGCTTCTTCTGAAAGAAGCCTGCAGTCTAGATATACCTGGTAAATTCACAAACCAGTTGCCCGTAATACTTTAGGAGCAGGTCATTCACACAGGCTGATCTTTAAAATGAGCCCAATATCTTAATAATTTTGGAGTCATGGTTAGATTTCTCCTCCTCCTCATTTACTGATGATGATGAAGAGAAATCTACTTTCTTTTTTAAGTGCATCTTATCTGTCAACATATAAAAGGCCTCCTGGCTAGCATTGACTCCTTCCAACTATTTCCCTCCTCACATTTTTTCTCTGCAGATTTTAAATTAATTTGAAGTTTCACAGTTGGACCATCTATGCATTAAAAATCCAATACGGATATACCGTGCTAAGCCCTGGCTAAAGATTCTAGTAATCAAAGCCTCCCTGAAATATAATTCAAACAGTGACAAGTCAATCTGATTTGTATTTTATCTAGCATCAACTTAATCCAAGATCTGATAACATTAATTTAGGCAGATCTTTGCCTTCCTGCTATGCTTAAACATGTTTTTACACATTATTGCTGATTGATTGACTCCTATGAAGGAAAACTTCTAGCCTGTTTAGAATATAAATAATCTCTTGTTGAGTGTCTTTAATAATGTATAATATTATGTGGCTTAGATCCAGCTGAGTTTTGTATATAATATAATCAAATAAAGACAAGAATTTTAAGTTCAAAGGATTTTATATAACTATGTCTTCTAAAGCCAATCTTAATCAACTTTAGGAGGGAAAAACTGTTGAGACCCAGCCTCGGGAGACAAACATGCATAGCCTTGCAGACAGGTCCCTGTAGGGTGAGTACCATAGAAAGTTTTTCGTAGGACCACCAAAAACCTGTCCAGTTCCAGAGCCATAACAGAGCATACCACAGTAAAGAATTCAGCCAAATACAACAAACAACACCATGGAAAATAAGACCCTATTCAAGTACTAAAAGCATCAAGTGCCTATCCATCTTCATCGTGGATTTAGCAGGCTCTACGCGATTTTGCAAAACCCCCTCTGAAGTCTGGCAATCACTACAAAGACTGAGATCACATTTAACCAAAATAAACCTGCACAAATTTAAATATCTGTTTGATTTCTGATGTAGAGATGGTAATATTCAATAATAGAATTTCCCAGTGCCTAGCAGATAACTTCTTCTCCTTTGGAATGGAGCAACAAAGACAACCATATAGCACTGCAAAACATAGAGTAAAGCTATGTTGACACAGCAAAGTTATTTCGAAATAACAGCTGTTATTTTGAAATAACTTTACTAGCATCTACACAGTGGAGCACTTATTTCGAATTTGGTAAACCTCATTCTACGAGGAATAATGCCAAATTTGAAATAGCTATTTTGAAATAAGTGCTGTGTAGACACTTATTTCGAAATAGGGGGCCTCCAGCCTTCCCAGGGTGCCCTGGTGGCCACTCCAGCCTCAACCAAGAACACGCCTCTCCCTCCGCCCTCCCCGGAGCCCTTAAAGGGGTAGACTCTGGCCACAGTGCCTCTGCCAGCTCCCAAAACATAGCCAGCAAGCCACTGGCAGCCAGCCCTCCACTGCTCCCCAGGAGCAGTCTGCCATCTCCCAGGAGTCTGCCAGGGCCCGGAGAAGGTGGGTCCCTTCCTGGTCCAGGGTGGAGATCATGGACTGTACTCAGGTTTGGGGGGGATGCCCCCAACATCCATGATCTCTGCACTAGATGGAGGAACGCGGCCGTCTATGGCGGGATAGCTGCCAGCCTCGCCACCAAAGGCCACATGCCAACCCAGGAGAAGGTTCTCATGAAAATCAAGTTGGTCTAGCAAAACCCCCAGCCCTGAGCCCTGAGCTTCCCCTCCCCCTTCTTCCCCTTGATTCCCCCTTCCAGCTCCCTCCTCCCAGGTTTTCCCCTCCCCTCTCCCACACTCTCTCCTCCCCTCTCCCGCCTCCTTTCCCCAGTCTCACCAGAGTTTCATTCCCGCCCCCCCAGTTTTGTTAAATAAAGAGAGTTTGTGTTTATGAAAAAACGTGTATTTTATTTTACAACAGGAAGGGGCTTGGGGGGGCAAGTGGAAAGACGTGAGGGAGGAATGAGGCACAAGCCCCCAGTAGGGCGGACCAGGGAGGCTCTTAGTGCTCCTCAGGGTGGAAGCTCTCCTGCAGGGCCTCCTGGATACTGACAGCCTCCCGATAGACCTCCCGGATGGCAGCCTGCAGAAAGTGCAGCCAGGCTGTCAGCAATGCATCCAAGAGAAGCACCAGAGTGCCTGGGGGCAGCTCCGGATCCGTATTGCAGAGTGCTGTGGTGTCCCGAGTGAGGGCAACCAGTGCACGCAGAGACAAAATGCTTTGCTGTCCCTCATGGAGGTAGGCAAGCAAGCAGGGAAACCTGAGAACCGGCTGCCCGGGGGGGGGATCCCTTTAAGCACAGGCCTCAGATAGCCTCAGGCAGCAGCCACACAAAGACACTCCTGACCTGATGTCCTGCCAGACCTGGTTCCAGCTGACCTTAAATGCTGTTCAGCATCCACTCAGTGTGGACGTGCTATTTCAAAATAGCAAAATGCTATTTCGAAATGCATTTTGTGTGTCGACATGTTCGAAATAACTTATTTTGAATTAACTATTTCAAAATAAGATATTTCGAAATAAGGCTGTAGTGTAGACATATCCTAATAGTTTAACTCTAAGATGGGGGGTATAGCTCCATGTACATCCTGATCTATTATCTGCACTGATCACTACAACTTGCCTTGCTAGGCAGAATTGCTTCACCAGCTCTGCCTCTGATGGATTGTCTGATGATAACCATGAGTCACCTGGACTAGTCAATGCTCCTGACATGTAAAATAAATTATAACCTATACCATCAAAAGTACTAATGAGTCAACTTAGCAGGGCATTTGATATTCTATGAATATGAACTTTTTATACTTGTATATATTTTATATTTTGAACCATTTACCAAATCAATTGCACACTTGCATGTGATGAGTGTGTATCTATTTATAGGCATATACACAGACACACACACACATTTCTATATGTAGAAATACACCGTTCTAAGAATGCCCATGTTTAAAGCGTACAGCATTGGCTCATTACAAAGCTGATTGCTCCTGCCTTTAACATCCACATTTCCACATCAAAAGCTATGTATGGGACACATCCAGCCCACTTAATTAGCATAATTAACACGGGTCCTACAATTGTTATTTCCACTCAATTCATCTGATGAAGTGGGCTTTACCCATAAAAGCTCATGATTCTATATATTTTGGTTAGTCTCTAAGGTGCCACAGGACTACTTGTTGTTTTTAAAGTTGCAGACTAACACGGCTACCCCTCTGAGATTTTTTAACATGTTTACAGGGTAATATTTGTTTTAAAATATATTTGCATTTAGAAATGTTTACAATATTATTACAAAACATAGGGAGGGAAGGAGTAGATGGATCTGAACACATCAGGAATCTGAATTTTCCCAGATTGACTTGTTTTATGTCTGTTAATTTTTTTTGTTCTCTGTTGCAAATATACCTTGAAAGACATGGTATTTCAGTATAGTTCTTGTATATCTGTAAACGCTTGCTTGAAGGCAAACATTAATTCAAAACTAACCACTATCTAATATGTATAAAAACAGTCCATATCTTAGAGATGTGATTTTACAGTATCAATGTGGAGATATGAATCTTTAGAATACATTTTCTTATCTTCTAACATTGTATTGTAAATTTTCTTAGAGTGTGCTCTCAGAATGTGATGGTACTTAATCAACTTTCCAAAAGAATTAAATTCCTGACACACCTTAGATCAAATAAGTGCCAAGCAGCTTTATTCCAGGAAACTCATCTACCAAAAATAAATCCCAGTAGAATTAAAAAGATGTGGGTAACTGTTGAGCAATCATTCATGATTGAGTTGAGGAAGCACATCCATATTAATTTATAAAAATATAAATTTTCAATGTATACACTATTGGACTGATCCTGAAGCAAAGAAACCTCCTTGATGGCTGTTTCAAATGAAAAAGAAATCTAGGAAGCATATAGAATCCGTATGGAGGTAGTTCTGAATTTTTCAGACACAACAGATTTTTTTTAATGAAAAATACATTCCTGTAATACTTGGAAATGATTGGAATACTATGCTAGATAGACATCTGGAAAAATCCAGTTATATGAGACCAATCACTCAAAGCACGATAGGCCAACCATCATTATTAATGAATAGGGCCATACCAAATTCACAGCCACAAAAAACTCAACATGGACCGTGAGATCTAGTCTCCCACTATGAAATCTGGGTTTTTTTTTTGTATACTTTTATCCTATACTATACAGATTATACAGGGGAAACCATCATTTTGCAAACTGGAGTTCCTGACCCAAAAGGCAATTGTGGGGGGAGGGGCTGCAAGTTTATTTTAAGAGGGTTGCAGCATTGCCAATCTTATTTCTGCACTGCCTTCAGAGCCGGGTAGCTGTAGAGTGGCAGCTGTTAGCCAGGCACCCAGCTCTGAAGGCAGCATCATTACCACCAGCAGCACAGAAGAAAGGGTAGCAGTGCTGCAAACTCCCCTACAATAACCTTGTGACCCCGTCAATTTGGGGGAGGGGGGACAGGACCCCCTACACTTACTACTTTGTGAAACTGCACATTTAAATTGCTGAAATAATGAAATTTATGATTTTTTAAAATTGACCAAAATGGAGTGTGAATTTGACAGGACCCCAGGAACTGAGTCACTCCAAAGAGCATGTCTATATGTATATATCTACAGAACAGTCATCGTATTTCAAAACTTATTTTTTCTCGTGTTTTCAAATCTGATTTTAGGATGCCTAGAAACAATTATTGATAATATATTATTTTCAGATTATGCTCCAATTATACTACCATTAGCGCTGGTTATTCCTCATTAAAGTTTTCTAGGTGGAACCTGAACACTCTCCTACTAAATGTGCAAAATTAGGATTCACAATTTATTCAGTCATCTTTAACTTCATACAAGAAAATAAAACACCCAGTAACCTCAAACACCATCTTTTGGGAAGCTCTAAAAACTACTGTAAAGGGTGAATGCATAAAGTATGTCTCTCAAAAGAAAGAGAGATCAAGATATAGATATTCAGGCCAAATAAATACATGAGTTTCAGAGAAAGCACAAGTGACCCAAATAATGAAAACATTCTATGTTCTCTAATCAATGCCGAATATAAATATAATGAATACCTATCTAGCCAAACTGAATTTACACTCAACTGGGTCAAACAAAAATATTAGAAATTGAAAATCAGATAAACTACTTGCTAGAAGACCTAAAATGGAATTAACCAAGAACGATGTTTCTTCCTTATTAAAGACATCAAGAGTGCCATACTTGAACCAATAGATATAAATAATCAATTTAAGCAATTCTATCAAGCTGTATATAAATCAAACAACCAATGTATTTGATTCTAATACATTTGATCGTTTTGTTGAATGCCTACATTTTAATTCCCTAATTTGACAATAAATGTTGTTTAGGGACAAAGATTTCATAACGTGAGAGATTGAACAGGCTGTAAAATAGATAAATGCTGGTGAGGCCATTGGGATGGATGACTTGCTGCCAGATTTCAACAAAACATTTTGTAATCTTCTGTTCTTTCAAAGGTCTTCACTGAAACATAAAAAAAAAAAAAGGAACCAAATCTTATGATGTGAGAACTTCTTTTATTTACTTTAATATTAAAGCAGAACAAAGATGACCACACCTGTGATCATTTCTGCCCCAAATCTGTATTTAACATGGCGTGCAAAATAATTGAAAAAATTTAAGTAACACAATTAAACACCATTATACCATTAATTATTCATGCAGAACAGCTTGGTTCCATTAAAGGAAAATTGGCTGCTGATGATAGTAGGAGAAAAATATTTCACTTGATCCAGCAAGCTCAGATGTCAGATGTTCCCTCCATGGTTTTATCTCTAGATGCAGGGAGAGCCTTTGATATGGCTGAATAGTCTTATCTAATGGTGATGCTAAAAAAAATCAGATTTGGACCAATATTCCTTAACTGGGTCAGTATATTTTACAATGTCCACCCAGCTTCACTGCCAACTAATGGAATTATTTCTTCTACATGTTATCTAGAAAGAGAGGCACAACAGATCTGGCCCTTCTTGCCCTTCCTTTTTAATCTGTGTCTTGAACCACCGACAGTATATAAATGTCAGCACTCAGCCATTGAAGGTGTGACTATAAACTGGAAATAATATAAAATCTGTTTATATGCAAATGGAATTTTTGTATTATTTAAGAATCCATACTTATCAGCCCCATCGTTACTGGATGTAGTGGACATTTTTTGAGAGATCTCTGGTTTTTGCAGTAACTGGAATAAATCACAAGCAATGGATATATCCAAAAGACCAGATTCTTCTTAGTTTCAACATTTTTCATTTTCAATATGCAAGGGTATGTCTACACTGCCACCCTAGTTCGAACTAGGGTGGCTAATGTAGGCATTCGAACTTGCAAATGAAGCCCGGGATTTAAATATCCCGGGCTTTATTTGCATGTTCCCGGGCGCCGCCATTTTTAAATGCCCCGTAGTTCGAACTCCCTGCTCGCGGCTACACGCGGCACGGACTAGGTAGTTCGAATTAAAGCTCCTAATTTGAACTACCGTTACTCCTCCTGCAATGAGGAGTAACAGTAGTTCGAATTAGGAGCTTTAATTCGAACTACCTAGTCCGTGCCGCGTGTAGCCGCGGGCAGGGAGTTTGAACTACGGGGCATTTAAAAATGGTGGCGCCCGGGAACATGGAAATAAAGCCCAGGATATTTAAAACCCGGGCTTCATTTGCAAGTTTGAATGCCTACATTAGCCACCCTAGTTCGAACTAGGGTGGCAGTGTAGACATACCCTCAGGTGTTAATATTTGTCCCTGTCATCCCATAATTGTTTCTATAAATAGGGAATGCATATTAAATTTTCCAAAGGTGTAGAAAGGTAGTCCCTCCTCCCAGTATCCTTACTGGAGATAATAGAAATAGTTAAAATGAATATCTGCCAAACATTACTATGGCTGTGTCTAGACTGCATCCTTCTGCCGAGAGAGGGATGCAAATCAAGCACTTTGGAAGTACAAATGAGCCCGGGATTTAAATATGAGGAGTACAGGAGCTGCCAAAAAAGCTCCTCACTGTTGGCAGAGCTGCGGCTACACTTTGCTTTCACTTTCGACTCGGAGCTTGATCAGCACAGCGTCGGAACGTGAGTATGCAAATGAACCTCGGGATAGTTAAATCCCGGGCTCATTTGCGCTTCCAAAGTGCTTGATTTGTATCCCTTTCTCGGCAGAGGGATGCAGTCTATATGTAGCCTATGTGTTGCCAAATAGCCACATGACATATCCTTTTGCATATCCTTTATAGTCTAGACCTGTCAAAAATATTTATGTTTTGGAATACCATATTCGGTGATAACTCAAAAATTTTATATGTTGTGATCTTTCCTTCTCTTCCTGCTTGTATATTTTAGGGATGCCAGATAAGTTGGTTTATACCAGTTAACATTAAGAAATGGATTACAGAACTTTTTAGTGGCCAAAACAGCAATTTTGAGAAAATGAAAATCTGCAGTTCATCCCTCATACAGTCTGGCTTAATGGACTCTCTACCACAGCATTAATGGAAAAAGATTACTTTGTCTAATAAAAAACATTTGGAAAAATATCTGGAAAAATATCGGAATATCTGGTCACATATGAAACTCCCGTATGCTTTTGTGGTTTTGTGCATAGTTATAGGTTATGTTGTCACTTTTTATCTTTTTAATGACTTTAATAATTGATGCCTCTTATAACCTTTATGGGTTCAGGGCTTTTGTGATAAATAATGAACAATGAAGTTTGGTGTTTATATACCATTTCCATCTTGTGCATTTATTTATATACGTTTTATTTAATTATGTGTCTACATTTTACATAAAACCAATACAAATAAAGTTTAAGTAATATGACCATAAAAAGTGGACTAATAAAGTCAAAATAAATAAATTGTTTACACTTTGGAAGGATTCAAGATCTATGCAACATACCTAAAATGATGGAACTACAAATAGAAAAAGGAGGCGGAACTACTACTGGTCCACATAAAGTTTAGGATCTATGTGAAAGGTTGTTGATACACTTCAATTGCTCAGCATTGTAAAAGTGGCACAAGTTTCTGGCCCTAAAGGGTTGGGACAATGGGCTAAATTTTGTGTGCTTGTAAATACCTTACTTTCAAATTAAATGTTAATTAACTATTGTAGCTTCAACATCCTTTGCGTCCTTACTGCAACACTGATAGCACTAAAATTATTTCATGCATTCTGTTGAAATAAAGTATATGGAACTCAAGCCTAAATTATAAATGCAAATAGAAAACCAGAGGAAAATGAAAACTGTTGTTGAACTTCTCATAAAAGAAAAAAAAAACCCCCAAGGTCAATTGGTATTTGATAAATAGAATGAGATAATAGGGGAAGTAATATTTTAGAGTCACTTTAGCTTCATTATTTGAAGATGAATGGTAGTTTTGTGGCAACATAATGCCAAGAAAAGCCTTTATCACTTAGGCCATTTCCATAAAGTATGTATAGAAACATTTCATGAGCCATTCTTTACAGCCTGCCTGGGTGCATTTCTCCATGTACAAAAGGACCTTTATTAAAGGAGTGAAATCACTTCTAACGTATTATAGGGATTAAAATGGTATCAGGAAAGCATCAGACTGATCCAGTTAAATAGCCTTTGGAAAAGCTGTTAGAATATGAGGCAAATCAAAAGCAGGTATTGCTTTAATTATATGAATGAAATCCTGACCCTATTGACATCATGGGCAAAGTTAAGGTATCACTCAATGTGAACCCTTGATGGAAATCATGGCCTTAGGAACATTCATTGTTCATTCTCCTTCCTATATATGTGCTATTGTTTATAACTCACAGAAGAGATGAATCTTAATTGGATGGGTTTGGGCTAACTCTACAGAAGAGCAGGAGTCAGTCATAAAGGCCAAGAACAGACTCCCACCAAAGCCAACAGCAGACATTGCACTGACTTTAATACAAGTAGAATCAGACCCACTGTTCAGGAGTATTTGAATTTACGATTTGGATGCAGATATATTCAGAATTAATGCTAGCTCATGGGGGATGTTTCATAGGTATTCATAAGGAAAAATATGGAGTCTCTGATTTTTTTACATGGATGAAGCAATTAATATAACTATGTGAAGAAAGCAAGGAGTTTTTGGCTTTTTGTTCCTCTATACAACTCCTTGGAAATTATGCAATGCTTGGAAGTTGTTTTTTTTCTTACAACTTATTTGATATCCTGATTATTGTTAATTAAATCATCATTAGGTACAGTGTAATTAATTCAATGAAAAGCTGTTTTCATTGTTCCCAACTGTGTCTGAATGTGGCATTTCCAAGGGAGTACAAACTTCCTTTGGCTCTGCAAGTCCAAAGCCCTGCCCATCACATTCCTTGGGTACTATTTCATCCAACGTTTGGCAGTGAGTAAATCTTTTTAATTGAAAAGGCTTTCCTTAAATTACCAAGAGATTTTTTAAAAACAAAACCAAACCCTCCAAACATATTGCTTTAAATTGGTAACTGCTGGGGAATTTTTCTTGGGCTTTCTTTGTCAGGTTATTGCACTGATATAAAGTACTCTAAAAATATCTGCATAGATAGAACTTTGAAGTTGTCCCTTCCTCAGCTTCAGAATTATAGTAGAATACAAGAAGACTAATTGTGTGCTGTGTGTCACGTCACATCTGTTGCACATGATGGCCGCAAACAATCTGAGATAAAATGAGGGATGTTGCTTCCCTATTTTCTTGAATCCCCCTTCTTTCTTTGCCATCTTGTTCTCCATTTACTTGATAAGAAGAATTAACCTTTGAAACCTCTTTTGGAAGCAAGTATTCAATATTTTCCTTTTGCAAAGTGTGGAAGCTTGCGATCAATGTTTCCTCTCATTTTTTCCATCCGTGATCAGAATAAATTTTGTTAGGTGCACCAGTGTTTCTCAAAGCGGTCCACAAAACCACTTTGAGAAACCTGCCAACTGGCCGCGCCGGTGCGTTTATTATTTCCCAGCACTGCAGCCACGGAGCCTCACGGCTCCCATTGGCTCTGGTTTGCTGTTTGCAGCCAAGGCATGTGCAGATGAGCACCAGCACTAGAAATATATGCTGCTGGCAGTGGGGACTGCGTGTGCTCTGCTAATCAGCTGGGTGGGTGGCATTTGAGTCTTTCCTCGGTGGCCATCCAAGAACTCAGCTTACAGGAAACACTTCTTGTAATGATTTCTCTGCTTGCTCCTTCTGCATCAGTGGAAGATCAATTCAAACAAGCTGTCCATATCCTTAGGTATGATGAGTTTTCCCAGATTACTGCTTGATGTGGGTGAGGCTGAGCCATAAAGTTCAGCAATTTGTGCACTTAAAACTTGGACCCAATTTTACTTCCATGGGATAATATTCAAAAGATTTCTGGTTGGCTTGGACTTTTAGCAATTCTTCTTGCCACAGATGGGGAAAAGGGCTAAGTTTAGGGTGAGGTCTCACCATCGTTGTTTTGTTCCTCAATAACAAACAATTTTTCCCTCAGGAAGAACAATGACTGATTCTACCACTAACCACATTTCTGTTTAAGGGAAGGGTGTTCAAAAATGCATTTTTCAAGTTTCAGTGGATGATCACTGTATGTTGGAGCCAGGATTAACAACCAGAGGTCCATGGGGGAAGTTGTTAGGTGACTGGAATAGGTGGCACATTTTATGCCCACCCTCAATTTGGGTCTTAGAGCTCTACATAAAAATAAGTAATACCCTCAATCATAATAGTCACTCATGGAGATTGTATATGGAACCTCTAATTCCAAAGTAAAAGGCTCTACCATTTGAACCTAAAGTGTTACTCAGCTAGTTAGCAGAAGTAGTAAATATCAGAGTTTAGGGCAACTGCACCTGTATTTCCCACACTCGTGGTCCAGCAAGGGCACCTACTCTCAGGCTTCCAGCTTCCCAGACATTGCCTGTCTTGCATGGAGACAAATATATGACTGATACTATGTCTAGACTGCAGGCTTTTTGCACAAGAAGCTTTTTTTTTGGAAGAGATCATCCAAAAAAACTTCTTGCAAAAGAGTGCATCGAAAAAGCAATGTGCTTTTTTGAAAGAGAGCATCCAGACTCATTAGATGCTCTCTTGCATAAAAGGCCACCTGGAATGACTTCAGGCAGGGCTTTAGGTCACCAGTTACTTCCGAGCGCTGGTGCCGGAGCTCTTGAAGAAACATGCACTCTGCTTCTGCTGAGTGCTTGCTACCTCTTCAAGGGGCAGCAAAATGTTAGCAGTGCCTGCTGTGCTTTCCCTGTTCTTTTTTGGATGCCACAGCTTTTTCTTTTGAACCACGGAGCCAGAGCTGAACTGGGCATGCGATGGCCCCACATGGCTATGCTGCAGTTTTTGCATCACTTTCTGCCAGCTGCCTTCCTGGTCCTGCATGACCTGGACCCTGGACTCATTCTGGAGACCCTCTCCGTGGCTGCAGCTCCTTCACTCTGGCAACCGCACCCCACTGTGGAGAGGTGTTTCTGGAGGCTTGACACCAGTTTGGACTAGTGGGACCAGCTGGTCTTGGAGCGGTGGGATGACCAGCAGTGGCTCCAGAACTTCCGTATGCAGAAGGCCACCTTTTTGGAGTTATGTGCCTGGCTTGCCTCCACCCTTTGGAGACACAACAGCCACCTGCAGCCCGCCATCCCCCTGGAGAAGCAGGTCGCCATCGCCCTCTGGAAGCTCGCCACCCCTGGCAGCTACTAGTCAGTGGGGAACCAGTTCGGTGTGGGGAAGTCCACCATTGGGGCCCTCCTCATGGAGGTAAGGAGCTCTTGGGCTGCAGTCCCTGCAGGGGGTGAGGAGAGTGTTGCATATGGGGTACCCTCGGGAAAAGGGGGTTGTGGGGGTGGGGAGGGAAGCTCTGTCCCCGGGGGCTTGTGCCATCCCACCCTCACATAGCCCTGTTGCTGGGGGGGGGGGGGCGAGGCGCCTCATAGGAGGTGGCTCCTGTGGTGTTTGGGAGGGGAGCAGGGCAGGCACCTCCCAAAGGCCCAGGGGGTCTCTCTCATTCTCTGTTTTGTGTGTTTCTTTGTCTGCTTCTGCAGGTAGTGAGGGCCATCAACTCCATCCTGCTGTGGAGAGTCATCCGTCTGGGAGACCTAGACATGACTGTGGCTGGATTTGCTGCACTGGGGTTCCCGAACTGTGGTGGAGCCATAAATGGGACCCACATCCCGATCTGCGCACCGGACCATCGAGCAGCCCAGTATATTAATCGAAAGGGCTACTTTTCAGTGGTGCTGCAGGCCCTAGTTGACCACCGGGGACACTCTACAGACATTTTTGTTGGGTGGTCGGGCAGGGCACACGATGCCCGTGTCTTCAGGAACTCTAACTTGTACAGGAAGCTGGAGGTGGGCACATTCTTCCCCCACGATGACTTTGAAGTTGGTTGGTGAGTAACTCAGGGACCATTTGTATGATCTAGCTGGGGGTGCGGGCTTCACATGCTGTTCTGAGTGATCATAGCATGTGGAGGAGTTTGTTGCTTGTCACTTGCAAAGCACTGTGAGAGAGCCTAGGCTGGAAAGTTCAGAGTACACAGCGGTATCCCTGTTCCAGGTTGTACCCTAGGGATCCCTTCATAGTATCTTGTTGCCAAAGTTTCACACAAAGGCTTTAGTCCACTTCCCCAACTCCTTACATGGCTAACTTGGGGATTTCAGAACTCATGCTGAGAAGTTCAGCTCCCTGAGCTGTATGTTAAACTCAGTAGATAAGAACTGGAGGACTTAGAAAACATTTTTACAACTAAATTCTGTCCCTGGGAAATGAGGGAGGGCTCTGTGTCCCCTTAAGGACATCCCTGCCTAAGGGAATTCATGAGTCAATAGCCAGCACAGGCATGAGCTAAGACTACACTGGACCTGCATCCCACCAAACTTTGCCTGCACCTCTCACTTAGATGGCATGTACTATGTCTTCTGGCTAGGCTGGCTTAACATTACTAAGTTACAGTGTCTCCCTATGCTCATTTCCTTTATGCTCTTGTAACCACCTGCAGGCAGATTCAAACCTGAGCTAGCTAGAGCTTAGTGTAAGAACCTTTACAGCTTGAGCTATAAAGCCAACTGCTTATCAGCTTAGAACATAGAGCTCACTCATTCTTATCTTTATGCTGTAAGTGGTCTACATGCCATTGCATGGGACAGTGATCCATATCCACTAGGTGTGTGGGTTACACTGTGACTTGATGAAAGCAGATTTAGCTGAGTCTCCTCCTGCATGCTGCACTGGTAGAAGGTGGGCAATTACCAGCAAAAAGGATTGTGCTATGCTGCCTGCTCCTCATTCTGTCATTGCCACAGCTGAGTTCCCCTTTGACTGCTGGTTCTAAACCAAATGATGACTTAATCTGTTTACAAGAGCCTTTAAGTGAAAGAAAAAGTGATATAGAACCACAGTTCCTCTGATTAAGGGAACCAGAATGTAAACTATATTACTCCACTGGGAATCAGTGTAATTGGAAACAGATTTGCTTGAATCAGTTCAGATAAAATAAAAGCCAACCTCAATTTTCCCTCAAATTCAAACCAAGGCAAAGTCTACTTTGTGAGAAAGTTAAGCTCAATTTTCTGTTGATGTCTGAGTCTCTGTGGACTGGATGCACAAAAGGAGTTAGGCACCTAAGGCTACGGCTACACTATGAACTTTTTCTGGAAGAGGAAATGCAAATGGAGTGCTCATTAGCATTTCTCATACTCTCATTTGCATATTCTCTTCCGATCCTTTTTGCGGAAGAGGTTTTTACACAAAAACCCCCTTTTGCACAAGAACCCTTCTTCCTCATTTTTTGTGTCTCCTGCCACTCTCCAGTCCACTCTCAATTCCTTCTAGTTGGTAAGTTGTTCTTTGGTCAGTCAGCTTTCTTTTGCAATCTGCACTCAAGCAAATGAACTTTTTTTTGGAAGGATTATTCTTTTGACTGGGTGGTTTCTTCCTGCAGTGAAACTACTTCCAGAGTCATGACCCTTAACCTTGCAGTGTGACACTGTAGGCAGCTGCTTAACTTATCTATGTCTAAAGTTTTCCTTGAGGATGTGACACAACTTGATAAATCAAAGGAAATTCACATAACATCAAATTCAGCCCCAGTAGAAACAGGAGCCACTCCACGAAGTTTCATCAGGCTGAATGTAACCCCTGCCCTTGGACTATAACATGACATGAGCTGTAGGCAGAATGTCATCCTTACCTTTGAATTTGCTAGCAAACACTTGTGTCACAATGTTATTGGAAATGAATTTTAGATTTGTATCTCTGCTGTAAAAAAGCAAAATATGATTGTTCGAGAAAGAAGCATAAATATGTAAGAGATGACATGACAGATAGATTCAGAACTTTAGGAGCCAGACTAGTCTAAGTGATGGTAACAATTATTCCACAATTTTCACAGAATCAGTTTACTTGCATCCTGCAGCCAGTCTGAAAACCTCAACTTCTTGGCTCTTCTCATATTTTTCTCCCTATGCATAAAGAGACAGTAGTCCTCACAGTATTATGTATTTGCGCAATTTCATTGTATTAGCTGGATCATAGCCAATACCAGTGTCTCTGTAATTACATTCAGATAATTTACAGACAGAATCTGTCACCTTTTTGCACAGTGAATGACATCTTACTTTACGGACTTCAGTGAGACAGTGCATATTAAGGTACTACCTACTGCGATACTAGATGGCAGAATCTGGCACTTGTATCAATACATTTCTACTTAATGGTTTTAAAAAAACTCAGGCTGCAAGTTTCTTTGACAAGTATTAGTTTGGAGCATGTTTTTTTTGGCAAATATATAAAACTCTAGCAGTGACACAAGGTTTGCTGATGTGTCCTAAGCGGTGACTCTATATAATGCCATAGACTTTATATGGCCCCTTTGCTATGTCTAAACTAATGTGACTGGGCTAGATCTGCAAAAAGCTGAATAAAAATGGTTAAGGAGCACACCTTACTTCTCCTCCCCACCCCACAAGTGAAACTTGGCATTGATAGCAATGCAGAGAATGATGTGTCCCTCACTGATACTGTGGCTAAGTGAAAACATGTGCTATTGGAAACTCTAAAATAACTAGCTATTCAGGCCATAAGAAAAGAAAACTGTCAGTTTAGTATGAGAAAAAAATTAAAGGTTTCATGTCAATATTTTGGAACAGACAAACACTCGTCCATGGAAAGAAAACCGCACCCATGTATTTTCTAAGCATTTTCTAGCATTTCACATTATTTTTATTAAATTTCTTACTTGGATTACAAAATATACTGGTATATGTAAACACAAACAGATGATTCCTCTCCGTAACATATACAGTCACTGTAGCAAGAGCGGACAGCAAACCAAAATGAGTGTGTAGGAGAAGGCAGGCAAATCTTAAGAGACTTACAACACTATAAAATAATGGTTCACTTTTAGTATGTGGAGATAGGAAGAGAGAATACCTTTTATTGGACCAACTTCTATTTGTGAGTAAGATGAGCTTTTGAGATGAGCTCGAAACCTTGTCTTGCTTATCAACAGAGGTTGGTTCAATAAAAAATATCATCTCACCTAACTCGTGTCTCTAATATCCTGGGATCAACACAACTACAATATTGCATATGTTATAAGATTATGTTATACCCAGACCTTTGTTATGTGAAGGGGAGGGCACAGAAGGCAGGGTACAAGAAACTTTGCCTTTCTCTCTTCACCACAGGTCTAAAGGAACTTCAGACTTACAGAGAGACTTCTATGACTCCAGGGGATTGGGAATAGTGTCAGAAGATTTTAAGCTTTACCTTCCATGCAGAAAGAAGGGTGCTCTAGGATGGAACTGAAGGGGACAGGATGAACAGCATGAGTAATGAGAACTACAAAACTAGTGCCAGTCTGTTTCCCTTTATTTGCTAGCAAGTTTTCTACTTTTGGGTTATCCATGTTCTAAATGGAATGTTTACAATGAAACAATAACATCCTTTTTATTAATTTCAGGAAAATATTTCAGTTCTTTCATGAACTTTTTTTTTCTTAAACTAAACCCTGGGATTAAACTAACTAGACTGTTCCTGAAATTCATAAAGGATGTTCTTGACCATGCACCTGTTTTATTGTAACAATCAATTTTGAGGGGATAGTTCTGTCCCTAAAATTTTTCAGTAAGAAAATTCTGCTATTTATATAATCGCAACTGGAATGAAAGATAAGACTGAATTTGAATAACAAAAGTTTTTTTTTAGACTGTACTGTTATGGGGTGCCATAGTGCCCAGTCTTTTCTTTTGATCTCTTAATCACAAATGCATATCAGGTTGTTACCCTTTTAACTATAGCAGTATGTCTACACTACAGAGGAAGATTGAAGCTGCCACTTTCAATCTTCCAGGGTTCAAATTAGCGGGTCTAGTGAAGACACACTAATTCAGACTGAAAGGGGTACTCCAGTTGATGCTGGTAACCCTGCTTTCACGAGGAGTAAGGGAAGTTGAAGGGAGACTGTTCTCCCTTCAATTTCCTGCAGTGTGGACAGCACCAAAAGCCGAGTTAACCTACTTGGACTTCAGCTACGCAATTAATGTATCAGTTTCACACATCACAGAATGGGAAGCAACTGCCTAGGAAGGAGTACTGCAGAAAGGAATGTAGGGGTCATAGTGGACCACAAGCTAAATATGAGTCAACAGTGAGACACTGTTGCAAAAAAAGAAAGTATGATTCTGGGATGCATTAACAGGAGTGTTGTGAGCAAGACACGAGAAGTCATTCTTCTGCACTGATTAGGCCTCAGTTGGAGTATTGTGGCCAGCTCTGGGCACCATATTTCAAGAAAGGTACAGAGAAATTGGAGAAGGTCCAGAGAAGAGCAACAAGAATAATTAAAGGTCTGTGAGGGATGACTGAAAGAATTGGATTTGTTTAGTTTGGAAAAGAAAAGGCTGAGAGGGGACACAATAGTGATTTTCTGGTATCTAAAAGGGTATCACAGGGAGGAGGGGGGAAAATTGTTCTCCTTGGCCTCTGAGGATAGGACAAGAAGCAATGGGCTTAAACTGCAGCAAGTGTGGTTTAGGTTGGACATTAGAAAAAACTTTCTGTCAGGGTGGTTAAACACTGGAATAAATTGCCTAAGGAGGTTGTGGAATCTCCATTTCTAGAGATATTTAAGAGCAGGTGAGACAGACATCTATCAGTGATGATCTAGACCATGCTAGGTCCTGCCATGAGGGCAGGGGACTGGACTTGATGACGTCTCAAGGTCCCTTCCAGTTCTAGTGTTCTATGATTCTGTAAGTTGTGTATCTTAATTCGACCTTGTCCCATAGTGTAGACATACTCTCAGTGACCAGGGTGCTACTAAAAATGCTCTGACACGAGCACCTGGTCTGAGCCCTAGTGACATGGACAGTGTACAAGCAAGATGGTTCCTGCCTCAGAGGACTTTCTCAGTTTAGGAATGAGACCCCGGAACAGGGATAGGCACAGACATTTAACGCTGACCCTTTTTTTGAGTGAGGCATGTTCTGTGCCCTTTGGCCCTGCAAGAAGTTTGCTTTCCTTCTGCTCCCACCTTAGCAGGAATCACTCTTCCTTCCCTCTCATCCTGGCCCAGCAGGGGCTGGCTTTTCCTTCCCCTAGTCTTCTGGTGGCCAAGAGGAACTTGCCCTCTCTTCTTCATGATAGGGAGGTTTGTATCCCCAATGATTACTGGGGACTGTTCCAGCCTTTTCTCACCACTACAGCTTGGAGAAAGGTCAGAAGCGCCTGTCTGTGGCCGCTGTGGCTCTAGCAGGCACAGCTGGCAGGAGTGCATGTCCCTTGGCTGACAGACAGACAAACACAGACACATAGTCAAACTCTCAAATATATAGTAGATAGCAGGCCTGCTGATGAGAGGAGGGGGAGAAGTGGAAGTTGCTCCAGGACCAGGAGATTCAAAGGAGCTCAGGGCTCCTGGCTGCTGCTACTACAGAGGTGGCAGTCAAAGAGTCCAGGACCCCTTTGAATTGCTGCTGGGTGTCACACTGGGCACTCTGTGTGGCTCTGAGGCCTGGGAGAAGGGCCGCCGCAGTCTAGGCAGTGCTGAGGTTTAGCTGCCCCTAACCCTTCCCCTTCCACTCAAGGCCCTGCTTCTTCTGGGGGCATGGATCTGGGCCCCCCCTCACCTTGACACATATTGGCTGTTGGCCCTGCTGGTAGAGAGCTGTCCCTTTCTCCACCTCTGCCTCCTGCTGCCCCAATTGGGTCAGAGCTGTCCCAGTCCCATCTCTGGCCCCTAGCTGTCCCCTGTGGTCCACTGTGGTCATTATCTACTACATATTTGTGAGAGTTTTTCTGTCTGCTCAAAAACTCCTCCTGAACGGTAAGCGCTAAGGCTAACAAATTTGGCATACAACTTTCCTCTTATCACAACTTAAAGCAAGGTAAGGGTTTGGTTGTGTTAGGAAAATGGGATGTGTCTAGAATGGAGGGCTGAAGCTCCCCCCTCCTCCTGATTCAGACAGGAACATTGCTGGCTATTCCCTCTTGGCAAAGAGCAAAGGGAAAGCGCACAGTTCATTGCATTCCTCAATCTGTCTGGCAAGTGCAGGGGACAGACAAACCTGGATCTCCCCCTGGCTGTGCCCACTGGCGCTGCAGTGACACTTGCTCCACCCTGCCTCCCCAATGCTTGATTAATAAGTGCTGTCGAGACAGAGGTACTCTCAACATCTTTAAATATAAAGGACTGGGCTTTTGAAAGTTGTGATGTGGCTGCCTTGGGAAGGAGGGGCAAGCAAGCCAAAACCGAATGAGCAATTTGAAAATATAGGAGGTGAAATACTAGTTTACTTTAAATCAAAGGGAGTTTTGCTGGTTACTTTAAAAGGGCCAGAATTTCACCCATTGTCTTTATTCCCTGACATGTCTCAACAAAGACGGCCATTTCTGCGCAAAAGCCGGTGGAGTGTCCACACCTCAAGCACGTTTTTGCGCAAAAAAAAAATACAGTAAATTGACAGGACAGAGGGCTTTTGCCAGTAGAGTTATTCTTCTCCTCAGCTTCTCACCCCCCCTTATGAAAAAAGGCATGTGTGGATGCTCTGCAGGGGTTTCTTGCACAAAAAGACCCTATCAGAAGAAGCACAGGTGCTCTGATGGCCATTTTCTTGCGCAAAAGCATCCATGCAGCGTGGATGCTCTCTTGCACAGAAGCACATCGCTTTTGCGATGTGCTTTTGAGGTGTGGACGTGCTTTTGCCCAAGACGTTTTTGCAGAAGATCTCTTCTGCAAAAAGCTTCTTGCGCAAAAACCCTGCAGTGTAGACAAAGCCTCAGTGAACACACCCATATGTTAGAACAAGCTTAACCCAAGTCCGAAAGAATAAAGAGTCTTCTATTTAAATTATTTTTAAATGAGGATACCTGATCAAAGAACAAGAAATAATGGGCTATTTGAATAGCAGGGCAGGATGTCTGTAGGCAACAAAAATAAAAGTTTCACATTACTTTTGTAACAATCCTTTCTATACAGTAAAGAAAATTTTTCCTGTGGAATGATGGAAGTGACGTCCTGCTTCACTCTGTGTTCTGCGTGAAAAGTTTTCGTCCTGCTGCCTTCCCACTCCCACCTCCCAGCTGCCAGGGGAAGGGGCCTGTCCGGGGTGAGTGCTCCTGGGCCAGCAAGTGGCTGTTGCAGGGACAGGCCAAGGTGGCGCACTGCAGCACTGAGGCGGCATGAGGCCCGCCGCCCCTCCCATTTGCTCCTGCAACCTGGAACCCTGCCCCCCTCCTTTCTGCAAGAGCAGCGCACCAGCAGCAGCTTCCGGCAGGGGAGGGGAGAGAGGAGGAAACCCCAAGGATCCTGGGCATCTGCTTCCAGACATGGCCACCCGAGGATCCTCGGGGTTTCCTCCTCTCTCCCTTCCCCCGCTGGAAGCCGCTGCTGGCGTGCTGCTCTTGCAAAATGGAGGGGGGCAGGGTTCCAGGCTGGAGCGCTAGCAGGTGGCAGCCCAAGCAGCCAGAGGCAGCAGCTCCTCGCTGGGTCCCGGAGCGTTGGGGCTGCTGCCACTGTGCCCACCACTTGCTGGCTCAGCCTCGGCCCTCCTCTGTCCACTGCCGGCTCCGAGCGCTGGAGCCCTGACAAACCACTGGGGGGGCAGGGAGAGGAAGGGAGAGAAAGCGCCGACTTGCCGGGCAGGGATAAACTCCCTCTCCTGGGCTGGGGTAACAGCAGTGTGGTGTCTGGAGCCTTTCCCTGCTCCCACTGACCAGATTCTGCCTAATGGGAGCAGCGGGAGGCCCTAAGACAAGTGCCCCCCACCCCCTCATGCCCAGACATGCACCCACAGCCCCTCTGAGCTGCCCTCACAGCGGCTGACTGAAACTCCAACAGGCACTGACAGTCACCACATGTTTTAAAAACAGCTGCTCTGGGGTGCTGCTGGGCTGGTGGGACTCACGCGGTGGGGGGTGGTGAGGGAGAGAAAGGACAGGGCTCGCGGAGCAGGGAGGGGAAAGGGTCCCCAGGGCCCAGGGGGTAGAGCCAGGGTAGCCTACCCCCCGTGAGAGGGGTTGGTGAGCGGAGCGAGCAGGGGGCACACAGCCCCCTAGTAACTAATAATCTGCATTTTTATATAATGTCTTTTGTCCTAAATGATCCCAATGTACTTCTCAGCTTGCCTCAACAGCTTTCCTGCCTCTGGGGTGGCATACAGCTGTCATTCTCTGCAAGTACAGGAGAGTTTTTTTAAGAAAGGAAAGAAAAAATAACATGTACCTTGGAAGCAGGAGCTTTAAGGTCAGCAGAATGTAATAACCCAAACTGGAATTCAGCCAGAACTGATGGGTTAAATACTATGCAAATATGCCTGAAGCAACACCATCAGAAATCACTTACATCTCCCAGAATAGGAAGCTGGTTCAGTGGATTGAATGACATAGCAGCAATCCAAAGTGAAGCATATTTTTTTTTTAAAAAAGGAAGGGCTCCACAATTTACTGATATTTAGTCTTTATTTCTGGAGTTTCACTGAAAACTACAGAATGGGGACATCTACATAACTCTATCAATGGGTGTGCTGAAGCAAGCATTGCTCGAGACATTTATAGACTGATGCAGTAGCTGTAAGATTATATTAGTCTACTTTTGCATTTCCTCTTTAACTTGTATTCAAAGTGTCACCTCTCTCTTGTTTTCTATTGCTCATTCTTTTTCCTCTTTGCTTTTGTTCTATATTTTTGAGTTTTCATACAACATAAGATAAAAGAATTACGGTATGATGTGATCAATATGGTTTAAGTCCGTATTTACCTTTGTATATTTTTTATTTCCTTGTGATTGTTATGGTTTCTGCTCTTCCCCTTAATAGAATTAAGAACATTTAAAGTGCCACAAGTCCTTGATACAGCACAAGAGAGCAATACTTGTGATTCATATGCTTTTCTGGAAGAATACATCTCCAGCCACACGGGGCCTTCAAACTTTGGTTCTGTGCTTATAGTGAAGTGTGCCACCTTCAGAGTCAATAGCACTTCATCCTGGGCTTCCTTTGCTGCACTCACACTGCAAGTACAAACCATGTTTGCTCAACTGAAGAGCAAAGTTCCATGTGGTCTGACTGCAGGTGAGATTCTTGAAAAGATTTCCAAGCTCAGACCAAATTAGTAGCTTCAGCTGCAGTTCCTGGGCATCAAAGAGTACAAATAAGAGCTCCTGTTTGTTAGAGAATGGGAAGGAAAGGCATGACAATAAATCAGACAGTTATGCAATGGGGAAACAGAGTGGTACAAATGAAATTATGTTCTCTGGCATCACCAGAAATTAATTAACAGTAACACATTTTTGTGTGCATGGTAAAAAAATCATATGTTTATAAGCTTGTCATTTGAAAAAAAAAGCAACTTTATCTTGGGAATTATTTTTTCCATTCATATTTCACAGTTTCATATGCTCCAAAAGCCAAAAGAGAGAAATTAAAGGGAAAAGCTATTGGGAGTCAGTACTGAAGCACAGACTTGTTTTTCCCTTTCAGCCCATAACTTTTTTACCTTTCTTTAATCTTGAAGAGCTACATCCTGTATCATGATGGATGACATATCAGAACTAATTAGGCAAACTGGGGATGTAAACACTGGAAGGAAGAAAAGTTGCTTGTTGAATATCTCCCACCAGAACAGTTGGGAACCTGGCTGATCAACATGAGCCGGGAAGGCTTGGATCTCATCACTGCTGTCATTTTAGAATAATTCTAGGATGGATCACAGATTGTGAGTGGCTCAAAGTGACAAACTTTTGCGAATGTGTGGTGCCCTGGAGAGGCAAAGGAGAGAGCAGGGAACTAAGCATAGTGAAGCAAGTTTGAGGATAGGGGAGGAAGCACTGTGAATATTGTAATTTTTCCCTGGAAGAAGAATATAACCCAGAGGGTTTTGTTTTAATCTGATGGATACAATGAACTTGTGGGGTTGGGGAGCTGAAGCTAACTTTTAAATGATTATAATAGTGTATTAAGCAGCAATGTTGCAGGATTCACTCAATGCTGTTGTGTCTCCTCCTCATTGCTCTGGGATTAGTTCTATAGGGCCAATGCTCCTTCCTGCAGCTGCATGTTCTCTCACTGTGGCTCCTCTCTTGCTCCAGGAACTGCAGCTTTCTCTTTGTGATTCAGCTTTCCAGCCTATTACGATCTGATTTTCCCTTCCAGGGCACCAACATATCAGTCTTCCTTCCATTGCTGTAATATTACCACTCCTCTGGTCTCTGGCAGGGGAACCCAGGCCCATCCTCTACTCCAGTGTAAGGACCCTATAAGTGACTGGTAAGGTGGGGATACAGGGGGACATCAGCCATGTGATTGCCCTCCCCAGCCCGAGGGAGGGCTGGGACAAGTTCCCCCTTTCCCTGCCTCTCCTGCAACATCCTCCTCTGAGCAATGTGGCCCAGGGGACTAGCAGGGCCAGGGAGCTGGTGCCAGGAGCCATGGTCTGGCCACCCTGAACTCACCAGCAGGAGAAGCAAAGCAACATGACCCCAGCTCACTCAGCCTGGCTCCATACTGCACTGCTCTGCTTCCTGAAAGAGCAGAGCAATCTAGGACAACATCACTCCACTTTCTCCCACCGCTGCCAAAGAGGGAGAGACGGAGGGCAGACTGAACCCCTGCCACTCCTGCCCTGAACCCCTGCCAGTTCTTCCTCCCACTAGTCTCCCCAGATACCCAGAGACTCTGGCACACTAGATGTTGGCCCCTTGCCCCTCCTGCCCATGGTACCTCCTCACATCCCCCAAGATTTCACCCTTGCTGCTCAACCTCAGACCATGTGTAATAAACCAAGATGTGGGTTATGGTCAAAACAGGAGCCAGGCCAGCAAGCCAGCCAGCCAGAGCCCCAGACAGGCCAGAGGGCAATCTGTAAGTTGGGCAGCAGGAGGCAGGCAGGGTCAGGTTACCAGGAGCTCAGAAGCAGGAGACAAACTTCAGGGCAGAACCACAGATGGGTAACCAGAGTCAGGCTGGGTGAGAAGAGCAGGGAGTCAAACCAGGGGAGAGGAATGGGAAGTGCAAGGTACACAGACCCGCATAACGTAGATACCAGTTGCATGGACAACTTCCTGTTCTGGGTTCCAACAGGGGCTGTGGACCAGTCAGGGCTCCCAATGGTCTGCCAATCAGCTCACGTGATTGGGGCCCTCTGGCAGGATGGACACAGCGAGTGGCTAAATTGGCCCGTGGACCAGAATTCAAAACCTGTGGTCCCTGATGCCATCTGTCTCTTCCCCTGGATTCTATCCTAGAGTCTAGCTCCCTCCTCTGGGTTTGCCAGCCCATACTCTCTTCCAGATAGCAACTGCGGGCTACCTAGTACTGTTATCCAAACACACCTTTCTTCCCCCAGGGGGTGACTACTTCACCTGCTGCCAACTTCCTGTTTTTATAAACCCAGCCCCACTTTCCCCAGCTAGACTTCTATTAGCAATTAGGCCTTACCAGGCCCTGGCTTTTCTCCAGGTGCAGCCTATAGGTTAATTGGCCCAATATACTCCTTCAGGCTTTGTGTGGGGTGGACACCCAATAACAAGCTGTCAAAGCATCAGTAATTACTTCATGTATTGAGATGTATGGAAGGGGAAGAACCAATTGTGGGACAGGGCATGGAGAATGTTCTAGCTCAGTGTTTCTCAAAGTGGTCCATGAAACCAGTCTGAGAAACCTATTAAAGGGCTGCTCTGGTGTGTTTATTTACTGGCTCCACAGGTATGGAGCCTCGCTGCTTCCATTGGTTCTGATTTGCCATTTGCAGCCCAGGGGAGCCATGGGAAGCAGCGTGGGCCGGACCACCGCTTCCCGCAGATCCCCTTGGCTGCAAATGGCAAACCGAAGCCAATGGGAGCCATGAGGCTCTGTGCCTGTAAATAAACACACCAGAGCGGCCAGTTAGCAGGTTTCTCAGAGAGGTTTTGCGGACCACTTTAAGAAACACTGTTCTAGCTGATCTCAGTCCTGAGGGAGATTGAAGAGCACACATCTGCAACCTTCCCTATATAGGTCTGAATTTGCTCGGATATGGCAACATTCCCATTGACCTTAATAGAGTAGGACTGAGCACTCAGAGCATTGCTCCTGGGGGTTATCTTTTCTTCATTGTTGTTAGTGTTAAATAGCATCACCAATTTCATTTGTTTCAATGAGGTTTTAATTCTAATCTTTTAGCAAGGTATTTTATTGAAGCTGATCAAGTTCCATTTGTCAAGGGCTAAACAACCGAATATATTTGCTGTTAACCATTTCCTTGCATAACATGGTTTGATAAAATGTTAACAGGCATATGCCCAAATCATTTGCTAATGAGCTTTCAACAAGTATCACGTGTACATCTTTCTTTGTCAAGCCCTTGCAACCCTCTCAGAGTGTATTAACACAAGTGAAAGGGGTGTTTGTGACAAGTTTAGCAGACTTGCCATTTTATTTACCATTTATCAACAGTTTCATTTTTCTTTTGCCAAGGCCCATCCAATTAAACAATGTGCCCTCTGTATCATAAGGCAAACCATATAAAAAACTACAGAGGAGGGCAATACACATTTCCTGTGTGGGAAGCTGTTGCATATCTAGAACCAGGAAATAAAATTTTAAAGGTGAATTTCCTTGGCCTCCTCTCTCTCTCCTTCTCTCCAAATAAATCACTAAAAATTCAATGCTGGCCCCATTTGCCATTGACGTCTACGAGGCCCAATTTGGCCCTGAGACTGAGTGTGAATCTGCTCTCAACATGAATCCACCTGCTCCGGTCACTAATGTGTATATTTTAACTTAAAATGATAGAAATTGTGCTCCTGACATATCGATTTACATTAAGAGACATGCAGAGAATAGAATGGACCACAGCTTTGATAGAGACAATCAAAAAATAATATTTACTTGCACTTATGGAAGGGTCACAACACAAAGCCCAGCAGTTTATTCAGGTGCCCATTACTTCATAAGAACATAAGATGCAGAATCCTTCAGGCTTGATATAATTAGATTATTTAATAACATTTTGATAAATAATATTGATGTTTATTTGTAAGCATTTTTGTATTCAATGTAAATGTTCATAATTGTGCAAAGTTATTGGGAGGAAGTGTTTAACATTGCATGCAAACATAGATACTATGAGCTATCAAGCAGCATTTTTCTCATTTTGCCTATATGTAAATTCTGATTATTATCTATGGAAAGATTTTTAATTAGTTTGTGTGTGCATGGTGAAATGGATGTTTACCAACATTTACCCAAAGACGCCTAATCCTTCCAAGCCCAACTATCTTGGATACAGAATTAGAGTTAAAACAACTAGTGCTACAGGTTTCTATAGGTACGTCTACACCGAAGCTGGGGCGTGTAATTCCCAACTTGGGTAGCCTCTACCTGCTAGTTCAGCTGAGCTAACATTAAAAATCACTATGAGGCTATGGTGGCATGAGCAGTGAGGCAGGTTGGCTGCTTAAGTAGGATCTCAGAAAGGGTTAGACTCAGAATACTAACCTGAGATGATACCCTTGCTGATGTGGCCACCTGCTATTTTTAGCAGACTAGGCTAGCAGACTAACATTGACCCGAGATGGGAATTAAACCTTCCAGCTGCTGCATAGACATCGCCTGTGGAGGCAAACTAGTTGTATTTAAAAATGACCCATTTTTTCTTTAAACCCGCAAATGGCTGAAAATGGTTAGGAGCAATAGCTTTGTTTTTTGGGGCATTTAGTGAAGTTTTTTCCCCCTTCAGATCCCATTTGAACTATCTAAATACCAAAAAAAGAAACATGAATTTGCCATAAATGAGAGAACTGTAATGCAAAATTCATCTGGTCCTGCTGATTCACTGCAGGCAGTTAGGTCGCTTTAGTTTCCCATAGAGGTTTGCAGCCTGCTGTATTTTACCTTTCTTGCTTTCAGTCCATGTTGCCTCAGGAATACTTCAGTACATAGTTTCCCAGATAATTATACTGCATAGTGTGTCTGGAAGCAGAGATTTGTCTTTTCGCCTCACCGAATCAGACTTTCCTGCAGGAATGCCAGATGCATCTGCAAGATGTAATTAAGTGGCCAAAAATGAGAAACACAGAAACACTGAACTTGTCCATATGAAATGTCTCTCCTTCTCCTTTCGGAGTATGTTTATACTGTTGTTACATTCCCTGGAAAAGCAACGCTACAGTGTGTAACTCATGTATCATACCAATGGCACCTGACAACTACTGTAAATATTACTTTGGGGAAATATTTATTTGATTAATTTGTATTGGATGCTTCTTTGTCATATCTGGGCACCTCATTGAGTCTGAAAAAGAGCAACTGTTGTATCAGTTGCAAGAGTTCTTACTTTTACCATCCTCACCCACTCCGGGAACATCTACACAATGAGTAGAAGACCACACTGGTGAGTCTCAGAGCTTGGGAAACCAGACACAGGCACAGGGGGCTCATTCTATGATGTTAAAAAGAGCTGTTTTGGCACAGTGGCTCAGGCTGGATCTCTGGCTTTGAAACCTGGGCATGGGTAGGTGAATGGGTATCAGAACTCTAGCTCCAGCATGAGCATCCACATCTATATAGGTTTGGGGGAAAGAGGCACCACAGGAGTTGTGCCTTGATGGAAGGGGTGGTACCAGGGCAGTGGTTTGTGGGTAATGGACTGCATAGGGGCAGGGCCTTGGGAGGAATAAGAAGAGTGGAGGGATGTGTGGGTCTGTGGTTTGGGTACTGGTGTCCCCCGAGTTTTAGGGTGCTTCTGCCACTCCTGCTGGGAAATTATCTGTAGCAAACACTTACAAACACAGGGGAAATAGCTGCAATGTTTGGAGGAATTTCACTATTTAATCTGCAACAAACCAAAAATAATATTACAAAACATTATCTTATATTTTCACAGGTGAAGGTCTGGAGAAAACTGCCATATCGTAAGGGCCAAGACTTACAGTTTAATGAGAAACCTGTTAACCCCTGTAAAACCTGAAGATATATCTTCTGATGATTTCATAAACTTGTTAAACATTTTAACCCAACATCCAGTGATATTGGTTGAACAATTTAAATTGCACTCTCCGTCAAGGAAAGTAGGGGAGACAGTAGGAGAATTTTTGGTAGAACTGAGGAAGATCTTTCAAGATTGTAATTATGGCTTGACTCTGACAAAAATGCTAACAGATTAGTTTGTGGTATTAGTGTAGACAAAATTCAAAGAAGACTATTGCATGAACAAGAGTTAACATTTGAAAGAGCCCTGAAATTGGCCCAGGCTATGGAATCTGCAAATAAAAATGTACAAGACTTAGAAACACAAGCCCCAAGAGCATGGGGAGGGGGGGAATGGACACTGCACACAGGAAACACAAGGCATGGGGCACACATTTTCAAGGCAACCCAGGAAACAGATAAAATCAATTAAGAGAGCATGTTACCACTGTTGTGGCAAACACATCCCAATGGGTTGCAGATATAAAAAAGAGAAATATAACATTTGCAGGTTGACAGGGCACATTCGAATACTATGTAAAAAAAAAAAAATCTGGAAAAGAAGACTCATAAAACCATGATTAAAAAACAGCCTTATAGCTTCAGGAAGAAAATAGTGAAGAGGAAGTTGAGGAAGCAGCATATATTATCTATAGTATAAGTGACATAAATATTCATAAGGTAGGCCCCATTCATACTGGGCTGCTTGGAAATGAAAAAAATACGATTTGAGCTCAATGCTGGATATAGAGTAACAATTTTGAGCCAGAAACATACAAGACTTTGTGAAAAGACAGTGAACTGCCTCCACTACAGATATGTAGAATAAAATTAAAAGCATACATTGGAGAAGCAATAAAGATATTGGGAACCACCAATGTCAAAACTTGCCACCAGAGCCAAGTAAGACATCAACTGTTGCCAGTGATCGCAGGCCCTGGCTCTAAGTTGCTTGGTAGAGGATGGTTGGCTGACCTTTCACTGGACTGGAAGGAAAAGTGCCTCACTGGAAATCAGATGGTGATCTAATTCTGGAAACTGTTTTAAATACACATAAGGAAGTATTTAAAGATCAATTGGGCACTTTAAAAGGCACTACTGCTAAAATCTACATAAACCGCAAATGTTACATAAACCACAAAGGGTCATTATTTCAAACCAGTATCAGTTCTCTTTGTCACAAAACAAAAAGTTAAAATTTAGTCAATAAGACTACAGGCAATAACTGGTGTAATTGAACTGTTAAAGTTTTCTGAATAGGCTGCACCAAAAGTGCCAGTGTTGAAGCCAAATGGCTCTGTACATATCTGTGGTGATTGTAAATTGACAACAAACCAGGTCTAACAAATTAGAACAGTACCCAATTCCCAAAATTGTGGATCTGTTGGCAGTTTTAGCAGGAGGGCAATTGTTCACAGTGTTAGACATGGGCCATTCCTATTAACAGATCATAAGATTTCAAGCAGCATCACACAGTCAATACTCACAAAGGACTGTTTAAATGTAATGGGTTACCTATTGGTATGTCCTCTGCC
The DNA here is from genome assembly GCA_032595735.1 of Pelochelys cantorii. NCBI lineage: Eukaryota > Metazoa > Chordata > Testudines > Trionychidae > Pelochelys > Pelochelys cantorii. Next base: position 55,013,342 of record CM064326.1, read on the forward strand.
CCTACTGTTTTCCAGAAAACCATGGAGAGCTTGATTCAAGGAATTCCATGTGGCATTATAACTCCATAATATACCATGCACAGGTACTACAGAAGCAGAATATTAACAAAAAGTTAGCAGAACTATTAATAAGGGTGAAGAAAACAGGACTGCACCAAAAAAGGGATAACTGTTATTCCCTGGAATATTTCCCACTCCCTTCCAGAGCCTGCACCCCTTCCCACTGTCCTTCTCCAGCCCCCGAATTATATGTTACTTAAAAATGGGGTTAAATAGCATTAGAAATTAGTTCAGGAATGCTTGTATCAGACAATGGTAGTTCTGCTACTCTTATCTGGTTGACATAAAGTGAAGCAAGGGAATGTGTGACTCTGTAGCTTTGATTTTGCTCATTGTTAGTAATTGCAAGAAGTGGGAGGCCTCCAGAAACATTGCAGATTTATATATGTGTTGTCTGAATAAAGATTGTTAATAGCTAAATAAGCTGCCGCCAGGGCTGGCCCGAGTCATTTCGGTGCCCCGGGCCTGGGCGCGCGGCACTGCCCCCAGGCGCACAGCGCATGCGTGGGACCACCCCTGGGGTGCACGGTGCATGCGCAGACCCGCTCCCCCGGGGCGCACGGTGCATGTGTGGCCTGGCCACGGCCGCTGGCGTGCAGCCCGGGGCCCGCCCCCGGGGTGCACGGCACATGCGCTGCACAGCCTGGCCTGGCCACCGCTGCTGGAGTGCAGCCCAGGGCCGCCCAGGGCGGGCCGTGCCTGGCCATGCAGGGTCCCGCGGCCGTGGGGGGAAGGGCGCTGCTGGCTGGCGCCACAGGGATGGGGGGCTGGTGCTGTGGAAGCTGGGCGTGCTGCGCCTGATAGCAGCTATAAGGGACGCTGCGCACCCCTTACAGCTGCCATCAGGCGCCCCCCTATCGGTTGGCACCCTGGGCAGCTTCCCGGTTCGCCCACCCCTTAGTCTGGCCCTGGCTGCCGCATGTGTGGTTTATGATTCAACACCCAGGAAATAAATTTTCGATAAAACCCAATTTCAGATCAGTTGGAATATTTTGGGTTTTTTTCAACTTTTTATGTGATATTATAATTTATCATTTAAAGTTAAATGAATTTTGAAACAAAAAGTAGGATTGATGAGATTATTGACATCCAGAGAAGCGTTTCGTCGTGGGGTTTAATCACAGCTTGCTTCAGGGTGTTAAACAAATAGACAGTTACATTTCCCATCTATAATTGACCTAAGCTTCAAAGTTGTATGCAGTGGTATTGTGGCTATGCTGGCCCTGGGATGTTCAAGAGAAAAGGTGTGTGCAGTAATATCTTTTATTGGAGAAACTGGTGTGAGAGACACGTTTTTGAGCTTACACAGCACTCTTCTTCAGCTCTTTGGGTAAGCTTCTCAGACCTGAGGAAAAGCGTTGGTGTAAACCTGAAATCTTGTGTCTTTCACCCACAAAAGTTGGTCCAATAAAAATATATTACTTCACCCACCTTGTGTCTCTAATATTGTGGAACCAACATGACAACAACACTGCATACAAATTGGGATCTAGAAAGAATTTGTTGCTATGGCCTTAGGTTATTTGAGAAATCAGCTGCTTTATGAACATTGGATTTAATCATGCCCCCAAATTACAACATTGGAGAGGACCCTTCCTTTAATTTAGCAAACTTAGTGAAGTCATTTCCCCGCAGTCTCCCTCCATGGCTCCAAGTCCACAGGAATGGATAAACCAGAGTAGCAGTTACCAGGCCAAAAACAGGTTTGGTAGGGTTGGGGGGCTTGTATGTCAATAAGTAAAATAATATGTCCTTGAGCTGTATTTTCTCAATCCCCTTCCTTCATCCTCACATGAGTGATTCTCTCAGAAAAGAGGTCCTAAGGACATCTGTCAGTTATGGAAAAGGATAATCTTGCTGCAGCATAACTATAATTTATTTATAATGCCAGGTAATGAACATAATAATAATCCAGGGACAGAGTCATCTAATGAAAATGAATGCATAACAATGGCATTCCTACCAAAACAGGAGAAGAGATGGTAAATCAGCTTCTGTAGTGTATGAACTGGGGCACAGCAATTTTTTTATTTAATAAAGAATTTATTGATAAATAATTGTGTGTGTGTGGGTATTACCCAGGCCTCCAATCCAGTGCCACCCATTCCTGCACATTTGTCCTATTCTTGTGTTCTTAATATATCAGGCTAAATTCACCTATACTCCTGCAGCTTTATGATGCTCCATTGATGTAAATTAGGCCTAATGTACATTTCCTGTTTAGACGTGATGTATGGGTGCTTTGAGTTGCCATAATGTACAACAGAATCTCTTCCATTAACTTGGCAAAACCCTAATGTCAATACCTCATCATCTATATAACTCATTTATATTGAAAAAGAAAAGAAACCTCTATAGAAAGAAAATATTAGTGTAAGAATGCATGTGTGTTAGAGTGAGGGTGAGCGGAGGAAAGAGATCCTGAATTCATCTGAATTTTTACTATTTTCCTTGAAGATTTTGGACTTATTTGAACCCCAAATTCAAAAGAAACCAAAAGAAATGTGAATCCATGTTCATAAAATTAAAGCAAATAATTTCCTCAGCAATAGGCAATAACGAGCCTGCGGGCTGGACATGGTTCACCAAGATTAGCCCTGGAGGGCTACCATGGCTGTATTTGCCTACACCTCCAGAGGTATGGATGCTTGCAGCTCCCATTGGCTGCTGATCACCATTCCTGGTCAATGGAAGCTGTGGGAAGTGGTGTCCTGATCCGTGCTGCTTCCCACGGCTCCCATTGGCTTGGAACGGTGATCTGTGCACAATGGTAGCTGCAAGTGCCCATACCTGTGGAGGCGCAGGTAAATAAAATGGTGGTGGCCCGCTAGTGGCTAACTCTGGTGAACCTCCTCTGGTTTATTTCCCATCTGTGATGGGGCATCTGCCCCACACTGGCTCTATATGGGTTAAAACCCAGCCCTGGGAGAAGGCTAAGAGAGTGTAGCCTGCAGCTGAGGCAGATACAGCCAATTAGGGCCAGCTGGGGCTGTATAAAGAAGGGCTCCTGGAGGGAAGGAGAACACACATTCTTGCTCTAGCTGGGGAGCAGGAGTGGCCTGGCTGCCAGAAAAGCTGAAGGCTTCCTGAGATAGGGCAGTGCTGAAGAAAGGCAGGCAGAGCTGGGGAGCTCTGGCCTGACCTTACTCCCAGGGCCTGAAGCAAGGCCTGAGGGTACTAAGGCTGTAGGGAGACAGCCAAGATAAGAAAAGGCAGCAGGTCCACACCCCTTGCCAATGATGAGTGGCCATTTCAGACTGCAGTGTGCCCCTGAGATAAGGGCCTAAATGAAGACTGGCAATGGGTCACTGAGGCAAGGTGGGTACAGGGAAGATTAGGGGTTCCCTGGGAATGGAGGACGCCAGAGTGCAGGGGCACTGCGCTAGTACTAGGAGGGCAGGGCACTGTAGGCAGGAAGGGACACTGGGCTGAACCGAAAGGAGACTTGCAACAGAGGCTGACCAGCAGAGGGCACTCTGAGGCGGGAGTGCTGATTCACTGAGTGACCAGTAGGAGTTGCTGTGGGGATGGGTGCTTGCCTTCTGACACCATTCTTCTTCTAACTTCTGTGAAGGAACTTCTCAGAAATGTGGTGCTTAATTTGTGCTAGGTCTTGGCAGTTCACAGCCCTAGCACCTCTGGGCTTGCTGCATCAGTTATGAAAGTAAAAGATTTGCTCAAGCCCCGGCACCTCCTTCATTACAAATTTAACCCTGGACTTACGCACGTCTCTAGGTTAAACTTTCGGTTTAAGCTACACAATGATGTAGTAGCTTTTTCAATTGTCCTATTTAATCACCAGATATTTCACTAAGCTCTTTAGAACAGGTTTATTTATCCCAGGCTGTCAAACCACATTTGGTATCTTTACTTTCACCATAGGCACCATCAATCAAGTTTTGCATTGTTCCATGAAATATTTTATACTCTACTTGAATATATATAACATTCAGTGGCTTGAGTACTGACTACTGTTCAGATTAAAAGAATTCCAAGGCACATCCATCTGTCTGCCCATCCCATGTTTCTACTCTACATTACAGCCAGAAGAAGTGGGGTGGAGAACTAACCAACTTAATATTTGTTTACTCCTAGTACTCAGGACAGCATGAATGTTTAAATATGATGCCTATAAGAGCATTGCCACATGGGAGGCAAAAATGCAGTGGCGCGGGAACATTTTAAAGAGTGAGGTGCTGATACTCCTCCCTTACTCTTGTCCTCCCCCCCCGAGCTGAGGCCGGGAGCAAAGTCCTGGCATGCGGGCCAGCAGCCAGGACCCAGTACATGGGGCTGGCAGCAGAGTCTTCAGCACACGGGGACAAGCACAGCCCAGTTCCCCCCAGTCTCTCCTGATAAGTTATGTGCTCCAGCCTCTAATCATTTTCTTTGCCCTCCACTGGACTTTCTTCAATTTGTCCACATCCTTTCTGCAGTCAGGGGCCTAAATCAGGATGCAACACTTCAGATGTGGCCTCCCCATTGCCAAATAGAGGGGAATAATCACATCCCTCAATCTGCTGACAATGCTCCTAGTAATGCGGCCCAATATGCCATTAGCCTTCATGGCTACCAGGGCACACTGTTGACTCATATCCAGCTTCTCATCTACATTAATTCTAAGGTCCTTTTCTACAGAACTGCTGCTTAGACAGTCGGTCCCCAGCCTGTAGCAGTGCATGGGAATCTGCCTTGCTAAATGTAGGACTCTGCACTTGAAACTCATCAGATTTCTTTTGGCCCAGTCCTCCAATTTGTCTATGTTATTCAAGATCTGATCCCTCTCCTACAGTGTATTTACCTCTCCCCCAAATTTAATGTAATCTGCAAACTTGTTGAGGGTGCAATCCATCCCCTCATCCATATCATTAATGAAGATGTTGAATAAGAATGGTCCCAGAACTGACTCCAGACTACATTCCATGTTTCCAATCCATACTTCTTTAATTTGCTGGCAATAATACTGTGGGAGATCATATCAAGAGCATTACTAAAGTCAAAATATATTGCATCCACAACTTTCCCCATAATCACAGAGCCAATTATCTCTTCACAGAAGGCAGTTAGGTTGGTCAGATATGACTTGCCCTTAGTGAATCCATTTTGACTGTTCCTAATCATTGTCCTCTTCTACAAGGATTTCAAAATGGATTCCTTGAGGACCTGCTCCATGATTTCTCCAGGGACTGAGTTGAAGATTACTAGTCTGTTGCACTGATTCTCCTTCTTCCCTTTTCTTAAAGATGATCACTTCATTTGTCTTTTTCCAATTCACAGAATCATAGGGCTGGAAGAGACCTCAGGAGGTCATCAACTCCAGCCCCCTGCCAAAGAAGGACCAATCCCAACTAAATCAACCCAGCCAGGACTTTGTCAAGCCGAGACGTAAAAACCTCTGGGGATGGAGAGTCCACCACCTCCCTAAGTAACCTATTTCAGTACTTCACCACCCTCCTAGTGAAATAGTTTTTCCTAATATCCAACCTAGACCTCCCCCACTGTAACTTGAAACCATTGCTTCTTGTTCTGCCATCCATCGCTACTGAGAACAGCCTCTCTCCTTCCTCTTTGGAACCTCCCTTCAGGAAATTGAAGGCTGCTATCAAATCCCCCCTCACTCTTCTCTTCTGTAAACTAAATAAGCCCAAATCTCTCAGCTTCTCCTTGTAGGTCATGTACTCCAGGCCCCTAATCATTTTGTTTGCCCTCTGCTGGACCCCTTCCCGCCCTCATGCATTCAAATCCTTTCTGTATTGCGGGGCCCAGAACTGAAGCACAATACTCCAGATGTGGCCTTACCAGTGCCGAATAAAGTGGAATATTCACTTCTCTAGATCTGCTGGCAGTGCTCCTCCTAATGCACCCTAATATGCCATTAGCCTTCATGGCTACAAGGGTACACTGTTGACTCATATCTAGCTTCTTATCCACTGAAATCCCTGGGTCCCTTTTTTGCTGCACTGCTCCATAGCAGTGCTTGGGATTCTTCTATCCCAAATGCAGGACTTTGCACTTGTCCTTGTTGAACCTCATCGGATTTCTTCTGGCCCAATCCTCCAATTTGTCTAGGTCATTCTGGACCATATCCTGACCTGCCATCATATCTACCTCTTCTTCTAGCTTAGTGTCATCTGCAAACTTGCTGAGGGTGCAATCCATCCCCTCATCCAGGTTATTAATATAGATGTCAAACAAAACTGGCCCTAGAACTGATCCTTGGGACATCCCACTTGAAACTGACTGCCAAACAGACATTGAGCTGTTAGTGAGCCCTGTTGGGTCCGACAGTCTAGCCAGCTTTCTATGCACCTTACAGTCCATTTGTCCAATCCATAGTTCCTTAACTTGATGGCACGATTTATGTGGGAGACCGTATCAAAAGCTTTGCTAATGTCAAGGTATATCACATCCACCGACTTCCCCATGTCCACAAAGCCAGTTACCTTGTTGTAGAAGGCAATCAGGTTAGTCAGGCATGACTTACCCTTGGTGAATCCATGTTGACTATTCCTAATCACTTTTCTCTCTTCCAAGTGCTTCAAAATGTATTCCTTGAGGATCCCCTCCATGATTTTTCCACGGACTGAGGTAAGGCTGACTGGTCTATAGTTCCCTGGATTGTCCTTCTTCCCTTTTTAAAAGATGGGCACTATATTTGCCTTTTTCCAATCATCCCGATCTTCATGAGTTTTCAAAGATAATGGCCAATGGCTCTGCAATGACATCTGCCAACTCCCTCAGCACCCTTGGATTCATTAAATCTGGCCCCATGGATTTGTGTATTTCTAACTTTTCTAAATAGTTCTTAACCTGTTCTTTCTGCACTGAGGGCTGCCCACCTTCTTCCCATACTGCATTGTCTTGGCTATCATCTGGGAGCTGACCTTGTCTGTGAAGACAGAGGCAAAAAAAAGCATTGAGTTACTTCAGCTTTTCCCACATCATCTGTCACTAGGTTACCTCCCTCATCCAGTAAGGGTCCCACACCCTCCCTGATCACCCTTTTATTGTTAACATACCTGTAGAAACCTTTCTTGTTACCCTTCACATCCCTTGCTAGCTGCAATTCCAATTGTGCTTTAGCCTTCCTGATTACACCCCTGCATTCTCTAGCAATATATTTATATTCCCCCTAGTCATCTGTCCAAGTTTCCACTTTTTATAAGCTTCCTTTTTGTGTTTAAGCTCATCATGGATTTCTCTGCTAAGTCAAGCTGGTCGCATACCATATTTGCTTTTCTTACAGCACATTGGGATGTTTTTTTCCTGTGCCCTCAATAAGGCTTCTTTAAAATACAGCCAGCTCTCCTGGACTCCTTTCCTCCTCATGTTAGCATCCCAGGGGATACTGCCATCAGTCCTCTGAGGGAGTCAAAGTCAATTGTCCAGGACCTCTGCTGGTCACCATGAGTTTTCAAAGATATTGGCGAATGGCTCTGCAATCACATCAGCCAACACTCTCAGCACGCTCAGATCCAGTAGATCCAACCTCATGGATTTGTGCATGTCCAGCTTTTCTAAATAGTCAACTTATTCTTTCTCCGCTGAGGGTTCCTCATTTCCTTCCTACACTGTGCTGCCCAGGGCAGCATTGTGGGAGCTGACCTTTTCTGTGAAGACTGAGGCAAAAAAAGCATTGAATACTACAACTTTTTCCACATCATCTGTCACTAGGATGCCTTTCCCATTCAGTAAGGGTCCCACACTTTCCTTGACCTTGTTGAAAACACAGCTGTAGAAACACTTCTTATTTAGCACATCCCTTGCTAGCTGCAACTCCCATTATGCTTTGGCCTTCCTGATTACATCCTGGCATGGCCAAGCAATATTTTTGTATTCTTCCCTAGACATCTGTCCAAGTTTACACTTCTTGTGAGCTTTTTGTGTTTAAGCTCACCTAGGATTTCCCTATTAAGCCAAGGAGGTTGCCTGTCATATTTGCACATTGGGATAGGTTGTTCCTGCACCCTTGCTAAGGCTTCTTTAAAATGCTGCCAGCTGTCCTGTACTCCTTTCCCCCTCATATTAAGTCCCCAGGGGATCCTTCCCATCAATTCCCTGAAGGAGTCAAAGTCTGCTTTTCTGAAGTCCAGGGTCCATATTCTACTGCTCTTCTTTATTCCTTTTGTCAGGATCCTGAGCTCAATCATCTCATTGTCATTGCTGCCTAGGTTGCTGCCTGCTTCTGCTTCTCCTTCCAATTCTTCCCTGTTCGTGAGCAGCAGGTCAAGAGGATCATGAGCCATAGTTGGTTCCTCTAGCACTTACACCAGGAAGTTGTCCTCAGAAACTCTCCACAAACTTCCTAGACTGTCTGTTCACTGCTGTATTGCTCTCCCAGCAAATGTCAAGGTGATTTAAGTCCCCCATGAGAACCACGGTCTGTGATCTGGAAACTTTTGTTAGATGTCCGAAGAAAGCCTTGTCTACCTCCTAATCTGGCGGTCTCTATCAGATGCCTATTATCATCATCCTTGTTGCTCTTGCTTCTAATTTTAACCAAAATATTTTCAACAGGCTTTTCTCCAGTTTTATACTGGATCTCTGAGCAATCATACTGGTCTCCTTCATAAAGCACAAATCCTCCACCTTTTCTCTCTTCCTGTCTTTCCTGAACAGTTTACCCTTCCATGACGGTGCTCCAGTCATGTGAGTTACCCCATCAAGTCTCTGTTATTCTAATCACATCGTAGTTCATTGACTGTGCCAGGACTTTCAGTTGTTCCTGTTTGTTTCTCAGGGTATGTCTACACTACAGCACTAATTCGAACTAACTTAGTTTGAATTAGTTAATTCAAACTAAGCTAATTTGAATTAGAGCATCTAGACTTAAAAACTAGTTCGAATTAGCGTTTTGCTAATTCGAACTAGCATGTCCACATTGAGTGGATCCTGAACCGAAGTTAAGGCTGGCCGGAACCAGTGCCGGCAGGGCATCAGCTTAGGACTTAGAGCGTGGAGCTGCTGCCGAGGCTAGCCGAGGGCTGTGCTTAAAGGGACCCAACCCTCACCCCGGACAGACAGTTCTCAGGGTTCCCCGCTTGCTTGTCTACCTCGATGAGGGACAGCAAAGCAGTCCTGTCTTGGAGTGCCCTGAGTGCCCACCCTTGGCACATCATAGCACTCGGCCATCAGCCCGGCTGCACTTGCCGCAGGCTCCCATGCGGGGGGGTCATTCAGGGGGCTGTCAGGATCCAGGAGGCCCTGCAGGAGAGCTTCCACCCCAAGGAGCCCCCAGAGCCACCCCAGTCCTCCCCATCGGGGGCTCGTGCCCCATTCCTCCCTCACCTCCTTCCACTTACCCTTCCCTAGCCCCCCTTCCTGATGTAAAAAATAAAGGACACGTGTGTTCAAAAATAGAAACTCTCTTTATTTAACAAAACTGAGGGTGGTGTGTGTGGGGGGGGGGGATTAACCTCTGGGGAGACTGGGAAAAGGAGGTGGGAGAGGGGAAGAGAGAGGGTGGGAGAGGGGAGGTGGAAACCTGGGAGGAGGGAGCTGGAAGGGGGAAGCCAGGGGAAGAAGGAGGAGGGGAAGTCTAAAACTATGGTACGCCATATCTTCAGTATTGTGTAGAGATGGGGTCTCCTCACCTCAAAAAAGATATTTTGGCCTTGGAAAGGGTTCAGAAAAGGGCAACTAAAATGATTAGGGGTTTGGAACTGGTCCCATATGAAGAGAGGCTAAAGAGACTGGGACTTTTCAGCTTAGAAAAGAGGAGACTGAGGGGGGATATGATAGAGGTCTATAAAATCATGAGTGGTGTGGAGAGGGTGAATAAAGAAAAGTTCTTCATTAGTTCCCATAATAGAAGGACTAGAGGACACCAAATGAAAAGAATGGGTAGCAGGCTTCAAACTAATAAAAGAAAGTTCTTCTTCACAAAGCAAATAGTCAACCTGTGGAACTCCTTGCCACAGGAGGCTGTGAAGGTGAGAACTAGAACAGAGTTTAAAGAGAAGTTAGATAAAGTCATGGAGGTTGGGTCCATGGAGTGCTATTAGCCAGGGGGTAGGAATGGTGTCCCTGGCCTCTGTTTGTGGAAGGCTGGAGATGGATGGCACGAGACAAATGGCTTGGCCATTGTCTTCGGTCCATCCCCTCCGGGGTACCTGGTGTTGGCCACTGTTGGCAGACAGGCTACTGGGCGAGATGGACCTTTGGTCTGACCCAGCACGGCCATTCTTATGTTCTTATGTTCTAAGCTCAGGGTCGGGGGTCTCACTGGACCAACTTGATTTTCATGCAACCCTGCTCCTGGGTTTGCATGTGGCCTTTGGTGGCCAGGATGGCAGCTATCCTGCCCTAGACGGCCACTTTCCTGTGCCTAGTGCGGAGATTGTGGACGTTGGAGGCCTCCCCCCAAACCTGGATGAGGTCCACGATCTCCGCACTAGACCAGGCGGGCGTCCGCCTCTTGCGGCCCCAGACAGGCTCCTGGGAGCCGCCAGCCTGGTCCTGGGAAGAGGGGGAGGGCTGGGTGGCAGCGGGTGGCTGGCTCGTTCTGTGCCAGGTGCAGGGTCTGCTGGCTGGGTGCTGGCAGGCTTGCACCTGGCACGGGCACCGTAGCCAGACCGTGTCCCTTTAAGGGCTTTGGGGCCGGGAGGGGGGCAGACGAGTTTCCCTGGCTTGGCCCAGAGTGGCCACCAGGGCAACCTGGGAAGGGCTAGCCTCCCACTAGTTTGAATTAAGTGGCTACACAGCCCTTAATTCGAACTACTTAATTTGAACTAGGCGTTAGTCCTCGTAGAATGAGGTTTACCTAGTTCGAATTAAGCGCTCCGCTAGTTCGAATTAAGTTCGAACTAGTGGTTTGCGTGTGTAGCGCCTATGAAAGTTAATTCGAACTAACAACTGTTCGTTCAAATTAACTTTGTATTGTAGACATACCCTCTGGCTTCTTGTGTTTGTGTACTGGCACCTAAGATAACTAGCTGATTGCCCTACTTTCTCTGTATGAATCAGGAGGCTTCCCCTGTTCCACCCTCCTCCTTGTGTTTCCTTCCTGTATCCCACTTCCCCTTCTTAAGCCAGGGTTAGGCCACCATCACCAAGAGCACTTAGTTTAAAGCCCTCCTCACGAGTCTACACTACAGAGTTATTTCAAAATAACTCCCCTTATTTTGAAATAACAAGGTGAGTGTCCACACAACAAGCGTGTTACTTTGAAATGATTTCAAAATTATTTCAAAATAATGGGCTTCTTATTCTGAAACAATAAATGCTCATTTCACAAGGAATAACACCTATTTCAAAATAGGGTGAGTGTGGACGGCACAGCTGTGCTCATTTCAAAATAATTGGCCTCCAGGGCTTCTCACAGATAGCTTGGTGGCCACTCTGTCCACACTTCTCAAAACTCTATGGCTTCCCTTCTCCTGCAGCCTTTAAAGGTGCAGGCAGAAGGGAAAGGGCTTGTGGCATGCTTGCACCATGACACACAGCAGCACTCTGCTCTGCGTTCCCTGTTGCCATGAGCAACCCCAGCGCTCCCTCTGATCCTCCCATGGCTGCAAGCACACCGGCAGCCACTTCTGAAGCCCTTGACCAGGGGTGTAAGAGGGCCCCATCCTGGACTGGTGTGGAGATCCTGGATCTCACTGAGGTCTGAGATAAGGAGTTGAATCTCTAGGATCTCCACACTAGGTGCAGGAACATTGATGTTTACAGCCAGATGGCCACAAGCCTGGCCTAGAAGGGGCACAGCCACACCCAGGAGCAGGTGTGGATGAAAATTAAGAAGCTCTGGCAGGCCTACGCCAAGGCCAGAGAACAAAGTTCCTGATCTGGAGTGGCACCCCAGGCCTGCCACTTTTATGCCCAGCTGGATGGTATCCAGGGACTCTGGCCTGGCCACACCTGTCATCAGTCTCCAGGAGGGTGGAGCTATGGACCAGGATGAGGAGAAGGAGGAGGTGGAGGAGGAGGAAAAGGAGGAGCAGGCCAGCAACATCATGCCTGCCAGCCAGGAGGTCATCCTCAGCCTGGAGCCAGTCCCTCCCTCTTTACCTCAAGATGTCTCCCAGGGCTTGGACAAGGCCAGGGAAGGCACATCAGATGAGCTGTCTTGGCAATGCTGTCTGACTACTATTCTGACTTACCCTTTGGCTTCTGGATCCTTGCCTGAGGTCAGTTCTAACTGGCAGGCCAGACTCTTGCTCCAACCAGGAGGTCAGATTGCCCACAATTCAGGAATGCCTTCAACTCTGACACTAACGTATGCTTCTATTATAAATAGTAAAGGAATTATTTTTACAGGTTAAGCCCCAATACTGTGTTCAGATTTGTACAAAACACACAGGGGCACTCCATCTTTGCAATAAGGAATTTTTACTGTAGGTGTTAATGTGCTAGATTCGCCTCTTGTATAATTCCAGCGATGGCAAAGGGTTACACCAGGGATGAATTTGTCTTAATGTATTTACACCCCTGTGTAATCTGTGTACAATATGTACTTATTGAAATGGAGATGTAGAGCACGCCTGCATCTTGGTGACTTAAGCAATTCAGTAGTGAATACCAAGGCCTCCTCTCATGGAAGAAGAATATGTGGCCCAGCTTCTCTTGTAGAGAAGAACCACCCACTCTCTGAAAAATGACTTGCTGCATAGAATCTCATCCAGTCGGAACCGGGAGAAGAGCCACTCCCTGCCAGATGCAGCCCTATGTTGACTTTGGGGAAAAAAACCTGCCATATTCAGGATTAGCCTGCTTAAATCAAGCCCCGCTGTGGGTGAGCAAGCACACCAACTGAGCCTGCTGCTTCCCCAAAACATCTACTTGGAAAGCTCCAAAGCTTCAGCATCAAATCCCATCCTCAAAAGCCTGCAGGGCTGAGGGTTGCCTGGACTCTCAAGCTGCTCTGGAAGTTTCTGGTGACTAGAAGACACCACCAATTTAAAAAATCCTGGATTATTGGGTGTGTGTTAGTGGTTACCCTTAGCCAAATAACATTTTTAATATGATTTGAGCAACCCATTATTCCAATGAGAAATCGTCTCAGACAGACTAATTATCCCAAGTAATCTGTTTCTTGCAAAACTTACAAAAATATTGTGCTAAATGTCATCAGGCTAACTCACTCATTTGTGCATTAACGATTTCCCTGTCCTCTGAGGGGTTATCCATAAAGTGTCCTCCATCCTTAATCATCCTTCATCAAGCATGTGGTGTGATGGGCAATACTAAATACTATGCTGTTCTGCTTGAAATTTGCTATTTATCTCTCTTTGGGTACGTCTAGACTACATGGCTCCATCGACTGAGCCATGTAGATTTGTTTGTTCAGCAAAGGGAAATGAAGCTGCGATTTAAATAATCGCAGCTTCATTTAAATTTAAATGGCTGCCACGCTCTGCCGACCAGCTGTTTGTCGGCAGATCGGGGCAGTCTGGACGCTCCCCTGTCGACCTGAAAGCCCTTTGTCGACCTCCCCGGTAAACCTCATCCTACGAGGCATAAGGGGAAGGTCGACAAAGGGCTTTGATGTCGACTGTGGAGCGTCCAGACTAACACACTGAGCCGACAAATAGCTGATCAGCTGTTTGTCGGCTCAGCGCGGCAGCCATTTAAATTTAAATGAAGCGGCGATTATTTAAATCGCCACTTCATTTCCCTTTGCCTACAACCCTAATCTACATGGCTCCATCGGTGGAGCCATGTAGTCTAGACACAGCCTAAGGCGACAGAGGCATGTAGATTAGACTACCCGGCATAGGAAAATGAAGCGGCGATTTAAATAATCGCCGCTTCATTTAAATTTAAATGGCTGCCACGCTCTGCCGATCAGCTGTTGAACAGCTGTTTGTCGGCAGATCGGGGTAGTCTAAATGCGCCATGGTCGACAAGGAAGCCTTTGTCGACTGGCACAGGCAAACCTGGTTTCATGAGGCATACCTGCGCCGGTCGACAAAGGCTTCCTTGTCGACCACGGCGCCTTTAGACTGCTCCGATCTGCCGACAAACAGCTGTTCAACAGCTGATCGGCGGAGCACGGCAGCCATTTTTATTTAAATCGCCGCTTCGTTTTCCTATGCTGGGTGGCCTAATCTACATGCCTCTGTTGCCAGAAGCATGTAGTCTAGACATACCCTAAGAGTATCCCACTCATACCGGAGCATACTCAGATGGTTCATCTATGATTTTATGGAAGACATTTAATGCTAAGCCTGTAGGTACAGGTACATTTCATTCTAATATGTGCAGCTAGTGAATACTGCTTGGTGCTGAAACTGGGTTGCCAAATTTCTATTTGCACAAAACTGAATACCCTACACCTGCCCCATCTCTGAGGCCCTGACCCTGATTGCTCAATCCTCCCCTTTCCTTGTCGCTTACTCTCTCCACCCTTCCTCCCTCATTCTCACTGGAGTGGGGATGTCGAAGGCTCTGGCTGGGGGTGTGGTTCTGGTGTGGGGCCAGGGATGAGAGATTGGGGAGGCCCAGGAGGAGGCTATGGGCTGGGTCAGGGGGTTAAGGTGTGAGAGAGTTCTGGGCTGGGGGTTCTAAGGTGAGACTGGGGGTGAGGGGTTTGGGGTACTTAAGGGGTCTCTAGGTTGGCACTGAGGGGTTCAGATATTGGCAAGGTGAACAGGGCTGAGGGTGGGGAACAGGAGTGGACCAGGAGTGCAGGCTGTGGTTGGTGCTTACTTCAAGTGGTTCCCAGAAGCAGCAGCATGTCCCCTTCCAATTCTGAGGTGGAGGTGAGGCCAGGCAGCTCTGCATGCTACATGCCCAGCTACTGCCCTACAGCTCCCATAGGTCACAGTTTCCAGGTAATGGGAGCTGCAGAGCCAGCGCTAGGGATGGGGATTGTATGTGGAGGCCACTGGCTGTCCTTACGCATAGGAGTGTGAGGAGCGACATGCTGTTGCTTTCTTCCAGGAGCAATCTGGAGCCAAGGCAGGCAGGGAGACTCCCTTAGCCTCACTGCGCTGCCAACCAGACTTTCAAAGGCCTGGTTAGCTGTGCTGACTGGAGCCATCAGGGATCCTTTTCAACTGGGCATTCCGTTTGAAAACCAGACACCTGGCAACCTTATACTGAAAGTGAGTTCATGGATTCTCACATTCATGTGGTTAATTGTCTAAATAAACTTGTCAAGCTGGAACTAGATCAGTTTTGACATAGAACACATGCAAAATAGATTTCCTAAACTAAGCTAGGTCACAGTGGCTTGTTTCACAGAACATGTGGTTTTCAAACTTCCATGATGGAAAACTAATAGCACACACTGCATGTCAAAATAGGTTTACACCAGAACTACCTATTTTCAATACCGCTGAGCTGAAATCTGACCGAAACTAGGAAATGAGTAACACTTCTCTGCAGGTAACCAGTAAGTGTTGGAGGAACGCCACCTATTTTCCTCTTAATATCAAATATTTGACTCATTATCTAGACATTCCAATTGTCCAACAATGTATATGCAAGAGAAAATTGACCCCAGCTGGGATAATAGTCACGTAAAGAAATTTTTCAGAAAGAAAATGAAAATATATCTATACACACCTAATACTGAAAGTTACACACCATGTCTTATCTTTTTTCTGTAAACACTAAATATAACATCAACATCAAAACCATCTTTGATCTCTGCCTCTTCGATAACAATTACAGAACTTGGATGCCAAACTGTATCTTTTCTAGCATCTGACTGAGTAACCTGGCAGATTCCTTTTTCAACTTTGATGGTGGCATTGGTATTGCTTCAGAGTCTATTATATACCAGTAGTTCAACTGTTGCCATGGCAGTAGTGTTAGGCTACGTCTACATTGGCAAGATTTTGCGCAAATACTCTTTAACGCAAGAGTTTTTGTGTTAGAGTATTTGCACAAGAGAGCGTCTATATTGGCCGGGACTCATCGTAAGAATGATGCGCTTTTGTGCAACAGATCGTCTACATTGGCAGGACGCTCTTGCGCAAAAGCAGGAGCCCGGAACCATTTTGAGGAGGGCAAAAGGGCACCAGCCCTTTCTGGGGGCGGGAGCTGGAGCTCCTTTGAGACACATGCTTAAAAGGATCTCCCTGGACAGCTGTTTCTCTCCTGCTGCGTGCTTTAGGACCTCTTGCAGGGACTGACAGCTGTAGCAGTTCTACTTGTGGTTGCCCTCTGCCTTATTGGACACCACAGCTTGTGCCTAAGTGCCTTTTGCTGATTTTTTGATCTCAGCTCGTTTGTTGTGCCATGGAGCCAGGGGTGGCCTTGTGCCTGCTTTGGCCCCTTCCGGCCATTTTGGAGTGGCTGCAGCTGCTGCTCCATGCTGCTGCACTCGTCGTCCAGGACCTCGAGGCGCAGGTCGCTCTAGACTCCCTCACCAGGGAGGCCATGGTGTCCCTGTGCCATCCCCACTCCACCGTGGAGAGGCCATTGTGGAGACTGGACACCAGTACCGAGTGGTGGGACCGGCTGGTCCTGGGGCAATGGGACGACCAGCAATGGCTCCGGAACTTTCGCATGCGAAAGCGGACGTTCCTGCAGCTGTGTGCCTGGCTCGCCCCTGCACTCCAGAGAAGCACCACCCGCCTGCGGGCACCCATCCCCGTGGACAAGAGGGTCGCCATCGCACTCTGGAAGCTGGCCACCCCGGACAGCTACCGATCAGTGGCACAACAGTTCGGGGTGGACAGATCGACCGTCGGTGCTGTCGTCATGCAGGTAAGTCCCAGGGGGAGTGGCGGGGGGAAGGGTGCTGCACTCCATGCCCAGGTGCAGGCAAGACTCCAGGCTGGGGCGATGGGGAATGCCCCATCACCCAGGGGTTTGGGCCGTCTCTCCCTTGCACAGGCCTGCTGGTGGGGGGCAGGGGGTGGCCTGTGGGGTGAGGGGGCCCTGGTGTGTGTGTGTGTGTGTGTGTGTGTGTGTGAGGACAGAGGGCATCACGGGGGGGGTGGGACCCCCGCAAGGGAGCACGCACTCACCCTGCCTTATGTGATGTGTTCCCCTGTGTTTCTCTGCACCCTTCTGCAGGTCGTCCATGCCGTCAATGACATCCTGCTCCAGAGAGTCATCCGCCTGCATGACGTGGAGGCTACGGTGGCCGGCTTCGCTGCCCTGGGGTTCCCCAACTGCGGGGAGCCCTGGATGCAACCCACATCCCCGTCCGTGCCCCGGAGCATTGAGCGGCCCATTTCATAAACCAAAAGGGGTACTTCTCCATTGTACTCCAGGCCCTTGTGGACCACTGTGGCCGCTTCCTGGACATTTATGCGGGCTGGTCCAGCAGGGCACATGACGCCCGCATCCTATGCAACTCCGGCCTGTTTGAGAGGCTGGAGGCAGGCATTTACTTCCCCCAGCGGGAATTTACTGTCGGGGACATGCCCATGCCCACATGTGTTGTGGGGGACGCGGCCTACCCCCTGCTGCCCTGGCTAATGCGGCCCTACATGGGGCGGCTGGACCACAACCGAGCCCGGTTCAACGACCACCTCAACTGGGCCCACAACCAAGTTGAGTGCGCCTTCGGGCTTCTGAAAGCCCGGTTGTGTTGTTTGATCACCCGTCTGGAGATGGGTGAGCGGAATGTCCCGGAGGTAGTGGCCACGTGCTGCGTGCTCCACAATGTTGTGGAGCGGAGTGGGGAGGCCTTCCTCTCAGCATGGATGGCAGGCGAGGGCCAGGCCTTTGAACAGCCCCGCACAGCTGCCATCCGCCAGGCGCACCACAATGGGGTGCGCATCCGGGAGGCCCTGATGGAGATGTTCTCCCAGGCCCCATAGTAGGGTCGCCTCTGTCTCCCTTGACATCTCCCTCCCATCCCCAATCCTTCCCTCCTCCCCTCCCCTTACCTCCCAATAAAAAACCAACACAGTTTTTTTTAACACAATGTTTGAAACTTTTATTTACAATGGGGAGGGGGGAGATGTAGGGTGGGAGGGGGAGGAGGCTCTTAACTGGGGAGAGGGGGGAGCTACTGCTGGGAGGGGTGGCCCCTGCGACTGCTTCTGCGGGGGCGGACCTGCACATGGGGGTCAGGCCGCGTCGGGGCAGGCAGCACGGGGAGGTGGGCAGGAGGGGCAGGGACAGGAGGGGGCATGGTGGGGGCAGGAGGGGGCATGGCGGGGGCGGGGGCAGGAGGGGGAATGACAGGGGCAGGAGGGGCCGGAGCAGGAGGGGGCAAAGGCAGTGCTAGGGGAGGGATGGCAGGTGCACGGGGCAAGGCCATGCCATAGTGAATGGCATGGCCAATGTGTGCGGTGAGGGTGGAGATGGCATCTGCCATCCGCACACACTGGGCCTGGAAGGAGCCCCAGGCCTCCTGCTGCCACTGCAGGTCCTCCTCCACCCGGTGCGTGATGGCTGCCTCCACCCGTTCGACGGCCTGCACGTGCCGCCGAAGGAGCTGGTCCTGCTGGCTTGGTGGTTGGGCAGCTGGGGGTGCTGCTGCTGCTGCAGGACTGGAGGGTCCCCCGCTCCTGCTTGGTCCCGCTGTAGGGAACAGAAGAAAGGATGGGTCAGTCAGGCAGCCCGGCCACTGTCCCCACACCCCATGCCCTCCGCCCCTGAGGCCAGGTGACACCACGGTACTGTGGCTTGGGCCCACTTGTTTCCCCCCCCCCCCCATGTTGTATGTTTGCATACAGGACTGCCCCCCGAGAAGGGTGCTTCTCCATGTATT
Organism: Pelochelys cantorii; assembly: GCA_032595735.1. Taxonomy (NCBI): domain Eukaryota; kingdom Metazoa; phylum Chordata; order Testudines; family Trionychidae; genus Pelochelys; species Pelochelys cantorii. The sequence continues at coordinate 55,032,024 of CM064326.1, forward strand.
GTAACCACCGTTCTGTGTCCTGGCCCCTTGGGGGGTGGGAGGGCACTTGTGTTGTGTTAACCTGTGGAACTCCCTGCAGGTGGAGGCTGTGAGGCTTTGGGCTAATCAATGGTGTTTGACAGGGAGCAAGATGAATCCCCACACAGTGCCTGGGAGCACATATGGCAGACATGGTCTGGGCTCTCAGATCCCCATCACGTGGGATGTCTCCTGGACAGAACCAGGAGAGTGACTGGGGAGTGTACCATCCTTGCAGCAAAACTCAGGTGGCCCTAGGGCCGGCCCGAGCAGTTCCCCCTTCCCCCTCCCGCCAGCCCTCACACACGGTAGCCCAGGGACATGTGTGGCTGCAGTGGGCACTTCCCTCGGGGGGGGCCAGCCAAGACACCGGGGAGCAGGCGAGGGGCTCAGTGGGGGCCGCGCTCATAAGGCTGTGATGCTGCAGTTTTCCCAGGAGCAGCTGGCTGTGCCTCACAGCCAGGCATGGAACAGTGTGCTGTTCTGTGTGCTGCACCTTTGCGGAGCTGTGGGCTCTGGCCTGAGCCCCTGGGGCCCTGGCTGGTTCCAGCTGGCATCCACCCTTCCCCCCGGTCCCACCTGATGTGTGTGAGCAGGACGGTCCCAGGCGTGCCCTGGAGCTGCCTGCCACGGCCACATGCCGCTCGGTCACCAGGCTGCACGTGATTGCACGTGCTGCATACCGCTAATGCTACACAGCATGCAGCTCACGCGGCCTGAGTGACGCGCTTTCCCCTACCCCCTCCGGGCGCCTGGCTCCCCCCGGCCCTTGTGAGTGCAAAGTGCAACACTCACCGGTGGATCCTTCCCCGGGTTCCGAGGATGCACCGGAGACATCGGGGCTGCCAGAGGAGGCCTCTGTGTGGAGGATGACGGTGCTGGCCTCGTCCTCCGACCCGCGGTGGTCTCTTCTTCCTCCCCCGCCTCACTGGTCCTGGTGACGGGGGGGCGCCTGCAGGTGTCCACAGGGACGGACTGTCCCTGGGATGCTGGCTGGCCCAGGATGCAGTGGAGCTGCTGGTAGTGGGGGCAGGTGTTGGCTCCTGCCCCCTGGCCCTCGCTGGTCCGGACATAGCCCAAGAGCAGCTCTTTCACCTTAGCCCAGACTTGCTCGAGGGTCCGGGCTGGATGTCCCTGGTGGGAGAGCTCCTGGGCCATGCGGTCAAATACATCCACATTGCGACGATGGGAGTGGGTGCTGTGGAGGGTCTCCTCTTCCTCCCAGAGGTCCAGTAGGGCCTCCAGCTCCCCCGGGGACCAGGACAGGGCCCTCCGTTTTCTGCCCCTTGGGGCCTCCTGTGCTGGGGGTGCGGGTGGCTGTTCCCCCCCTGGAGCTGCCATCCTGGGCTGGTGGCTGTTGGGGATGGCAGGGGCCGTGTGGCACAGCTCTGGGCAGAGGGCAGCAGAAAGGCTTCTGCCTCGTGGCCTCTGCAGGCTGTGTCTGCCTTTAGGGGGTCTCGGGTTACCAAGGAAGTACGGAGCTGCCTGCAGGTATGAAGCGTCCAAGCAGCCACTAGGGCTTTTTTCCGTTTAGCCTGCTTTTGCGCAAAATGTCTTGGCTGCCTGTCTACACTGGCCCTCTTGCGCAAGAACACTTGCGCAAGAGGGCTTATCCTGAGCGGGAGCGTCAGAGTATTTGCGCAAGAAGCACTGATTTCATACATTAGAACGTCAGTGTTCTTGCGCAAATACTCGTGGCCTGTCTAGATGCAGCCTTAGTGTTTTATTTTAGCTTAGAATCAAGTTGGAATTTGAGGGATTTCACTCTGCAGTTTATGAACCCTTGATAACAGTATTCTGTGCTCTTCATGTCAATGTGCCCAAAAGGTTTGGACCCATCCATAAAACTAACCTATTTCCAGGTTAGTTTCCTTTGTGACTGAGGAACGGAATACAAAGGCCCTGTGCCGTGTTTTGAAGCATCCATGTGAGCCATGGAAATGATCTGAACCAAACTATAAAAGGAGAATTAGAGGTCAGATCCATGCAATAAGATGGAGCAAATCTGGAGAGTTTTCAAAAACAAGGGGAGTTCCAAACTGGATCTTGGAATAAATAAGGGTTTGGGATTGGCAGAGAAGAACAAGTAAGTGGTTGGACTTCTTGCAAGATCTGTATGTTGAGCTAGGCATCAACATTCTATGTGTTCTGGAGAGCTGGGATCTGAGGATGCTGCATACATGGGAAATTCCATGGTAAAGGTAAGAGAAGATGAAGATGCGGAAGAGAATTTCAGCTGAGGTGGAGTTGAGGGAGTGATAGTCAGAGTTCCAGACAAAGTGAGAGGAAAGGGAAAGCATGGAAAAACTGAAGGAGAAGAAGACGCTTAGGATAATAACACACGGATAAAATTATTGCTTGGCTGGATGATTTTCTCAGCTGCTTCTCTCACTTCATGTTGGTTTCAATACTTTGATACACTTCATGTCCTTTGTCTCACAAGCTTTGTTAAGGGTTCTCTCTGGCATGAGATTTCGCAGGGGTTTATGGTGAATAAGAGAACTGTTTCCAAAAGAAAAGTATTTTTCTCCCCTCTGTCCTGCCTCCCTTGGGTGTTGTGGGAGACAGACTGTTTAGATATTTCAGTCTCTGCCTCTCCTTAGCTGTGGGGGAAACTAGGGCTCTCTCCTCTAGATTTCAGACTGAATTTGCTCCCCTGGCTAGTGGAGTTGTTCTGCTTTGCAATGCCTGGTTTGTCATTTGCGTAAGATTAATTTAGTTTCTTCCTGAGCTCTAATTTTATCATATTGTTCCTCAAGTTTGTGATGCAGAGTTCAGAGGTAGCTTTCAAAGTGTCATTTTATTTCCAGGCTGCTCTGAAGTGGGATAGTGGTTCAGATATTTAATGTAATTAGAGGCTCATTTTAGTCAATGTGTAATTTTTGGTTTATTTATATTTCCTACACATACTAAACCTTGTTTCTCCAATCTCACAATTCTATTGCAGTACCTACATTTTTATTGGTTCCGTCTGGCAAAAGGTTTTGTCCCATCTGCTTTTTATTGAGCTGATGCAGGCAATTAGATTGTCCTGGCTAGCTGAGCCATTCATTAGTTCTGCTGTTGGCTTGTTTGCTATTACCACCACAGTACTTTTCTCTTGCTCTCTGCAAACTGACACATATGAAAGCATATACACAGGCAGGGTCTACAGTGAAGTCTCCCTTTATTTTGATAAGTCACAGGCTGTTTTTCTGCAGGCTGATTTCCCATTTCACCAAGCGGTTGTTATTTTAAATTGCAGAGAATAGGGCAGTTTATTTTAAATATATTCTGATATGGTCAAATATTTAGATAACATATAATTCAGAATAGTAACTTGCAAACAAGTAGAGAAATATATTTCTCTATACAAAGTGAAAAGGCAAATAAAATCCACACATCCAAAGAGCTCTACAAGAGAATGTTCACCCAATTTGTCAACCTTGAGAAATGGACCAATAAAGCAAACATCCACAAACACCACAATCACGTTGTTTTACTGGTTCAAGTATCTAAAGCTCCTAGGACAACAACTGAAAATAGAACAGAAAATTCCAGAGTATTCCTTCAGATTTTAAGGTACAATAAGAGAATTTTGCCTTTTAGCCTCACTAGAGCTGTAAATGAAACAAAAGACAGAACTATGTAGCACTTTAAAGACTAATAAGACGGTTTATTAGGTGATGAGCTTTTGTGGGCCAGACCCACTTCCTCAGATCAATTTGTGGAAGAAAATTGGCACGATCATATATACCAAAGCTATAAATGACCAACAGTTGCATCAGCCTCTCTTTTATGTTGCTCAGAACACCTGGTGGTTAATTACTAGATAGGGATAATTAGTCTGCAGTTACATCAGGTACATTTTTATCCACAGATCTCTAAAACTTTTAATTTGTTTATTTGGCATGTTCTGATCCAGCCACCACTGGAAGGGTATGTCTACACTGCCACCCTAGTTCGAACTAGGGTGGCTAATGTAGTCATTCGAAGATCCTAATTCGAACTGCCTACTCCATGCCGCGTGTAGCCGCGGGCACGGAGTTCGAACTAAGGGCATTTAAAAATGGTGCCCGCCCGGCAAGATGCAAATGAAGCCCGGGATATTTAAATCCCGGGCTTCATTTGCAACTTCGAATGACTACATTAGCCACCCTAGTTCGAACTAGGGTGGCAGTGTTGACATACCCGAAGGAATGATGACAATATGCCACTACTTAAAAGTAGTCTTGTTTTTATTATCAGTTATTTAGGCCCAGCTAGAGACTGAAGTGCTAACAAATGTATATCTTGTGTCAGTCTAGTTGCTTCTAATTCTTTCAATGATTTAGGTAGTTGCTGAACCACACTGACAATATAAAATGATATCAATACCTGAAGTTAGTGACTCAATTATCTTCAGATTTTTCTTATAAATTATGAATATTTGTGTTGGTAGTGGCTGTGATGTGTTTAAAAAGCTAGCACATTAGTGATAGCCAACATGCTTACACAGGGTATTTTGAATTATTTTCAGGAAAGTGATTTTGCACATATGACTTGGCTGAAATATGAATTATTGCCTGTCTGTCACCCACCTACCAAAAAAATAAGACACACTTTTGACTTATTAAACAAAAAGACAACTCCACATTTTTCACTTCCTCCTTCAGAAATGTTTTGTCTGCTTGTAAATAATACAAGGGCAGGCAAACTAACAAGCAAACAAGTAGATATTTGTGTAGGCAGAAGGTGAAAAATTCCATTTTAAATGAAAAAGCCTGCCTAAAACATCTTCATTTCATTTCAGGCATTCATGGCTTTAGACTGTCTGCAACTTACTTCTTCGTTAAGGCTTAAAATAAAACATGCAAAGTGCATTTTAAGGAGTAGTGGCAGGACTACAAATACTGCGTAAATTTCACCTACTTACTGTAAAGGAGAATCCAGGAACGCAAATGGAATGTGAGTTTCCCTTTCCCCAGTACAATGTGCAGAAGCTACAGACAAAATGTCTTTTTAATAATCTCTAGAGTAGAGCTGGGATTTTTTTTTCCTGAGGAAAATGTAGATTTTTCAGAACAAATATTGAATATAAAAATAGTTCAAGTGAACTAAGATATTTCCCCTTGAAAATGTGACTATGGTGTTTCATGGGAGCTGTTATTTGAGTACCTCATATTTCCATTCTTAGGGTATCCATAGGTGTGTCTAGACTACAGAAAATAGGACTATGTAGCACTTTAAAGACTAACAAGATGGTTTATTAGGTGATGAGCTTTCGTGGGCCAGACCCACTTCCTCAGATCAAATTGTGGAAGAAAATTGGCATGACCATATATACCAAAGGGATACACTCAAAAAAAGTGAACACATATAAAAAGGACAAATCAAATTTCAGAACAGAGGGGGGGTGAGGGGGGGAAGGTTAATGTCTGTGAGCTAATGATATTAGAGGTGATAATTGGGGAAGCTATCTTTGCAATGGGTAAGGTAATTAGCATCTTTGTTGAGACCCAAGCGTAAAGTGTCAAATTTAAGCATGAATGACAGTTCAGAGGTTTCTCTTTCTGATCCCACCTCAGAATACCAAAAGAAACTACACTGTCTCCTTAAAGAACTCCCTACATCTACTCGGGACCAAATCCACACAGAAACACCTTCTGAACCCCAACCAGAATTGTTCTATCTGTTTCCCAAAATCCATAAACCTGGAGACCCTGGACGTCCCATCATCTCAGGCACACTCACTACTGGATTATCCAGCTATGTAGACTCTCTTCTCAAACTCTACACAACCAACACTCCCAGCTATCTCCGAGATACTACTGACTTCCTGAGAAAACTACAAAACATCAATAACCTCCCCAATAATACCATCCTTGCTACCATGGATGTAGAAGCTCTATACACCAACATCCCACATGAAGACGGATTACAAGCAATTAGAAACACTATCCCAGAGGACACCACTGCCAATCTGGTAGTAGACCTATGTAACTTTGTTCTCACCCACAATTATTTCCAATTTGAGGACAACTTATACCTCCAGATCAGCGGCACAGCCATGGGTACCCGCATGGCTCCACAGTACGCTAACATCTTTATGGCTGACTTAGAACAACGTTTCCTCAGATCCCATCCCCTTTTACCCCTTCTCTACTTACGCTACATCGATGACATCTTTATGATCTGGACCCATGGCCAAGAAACACTAGAGACATTCCACAGAGATTTTAACAACCTACACCCCACCATCAATCTCAGCTTTGACCATTCTATACAAGAGATCCATTTCCTGGATACCACAGTACAAATCACCAATGATAAATTAGACACCACTCTCTACAGAAAACCCACTGACTCATACAGTTACCTAGATGCCTCCAGCTCCCATCCAGAACACACCATACGATCCATCGTCTATAGCCAAGCCCTTCGATACAACCGCATCTGCTCTAATCCCACTGACAGAGACCAGAAACTTCAGGATCTCTACCAAGCATTTATAAACCTCAATTACCCACCCGGAGAAATAAAAAAACAAATGGAAAGAGCCAGACGAATACCCAGAAACCATCTACTTCAAGACAGACCCAAGAAAACCAACAATAGAACACCACTTGTCATCACCTATAGCCCCCAACTTAAACCCGTCCAACACATTATCAGTAAACTACAACCTATACTGGAACAGGATACTACACTCCGAGAGGCTCTGGGAGACAGACCCATAGTCTCCTATAGACAACCACCTAACCTCAAGATGATTCTTACCAACAACCACAGGACATACACACTAATACCAACCCTGGAACTTTCCCTTGCAACAAACCCCGTTACCAGCTTTGTACACATATTTACTCTGCTGACACCATTATCGGACCTAACCAATTCAGTTATAAGATCAAGAACACATATTCCTGCTCATCCAGAAATATAATTTATACCATCATGTGCCGACAGTGTCCATCTGCTATGTACATTGGACAAACGCCTCAGACACTTCGCCAAAGAATCAATGCACACAAAACAGATATCAGACAGTATCACAAAGAAAAAACAATTTCTTGCCATTTCAACCAGAAAGGGCATTGTCTCAACAACTTGATTACCCGCATCCTGCTTCAAAGACATTTTAACACCAGACTTGAAAGAGAAACCTCTGAACTGTCATTCATGCTTAAATTTGACACTTTACGCTTGGGTCTCAACAAAGATGCTAATTACCTTACCCATTGCAAAGATAGCTTCCCCAATTATCACCTCTAATATCATTAGCTCACAGACATTAACCTCCCCCCCTCACCCCCCTCTGTTCTGAAATTTGATTTGTCCTTTTTATATGTGTTCACTTTTTTTGAGTGTATCCCTTTGGTATATATGGTCATGCCAATTTTCTTCCACAATTTGATCTGAGGAAGTGGGTCTGGCCCACGAAAGCTCATCACCTAATAAACCATCTTGTTAGTCTTTAAAGTGCTACATAGTCCTATTTTCTGTAGTCTAGACACACCTATGGATACCCTAAGAATGGAAATATGAGGTACTCAAATAACAGCTCCCATGAAACACCATAGTCACATTTTCAAGGGGAAATATCTTAGTTCACTTGAACTATTTTTATATTCAATATTTGTTCTGAAAAATCTACATTTTCCTCAGGAAAAAAAAATCCCAGCTCTACTCTAGAGATTATTAAAAAGACATTTTGTCTGTAGCTTCTGCACATTGTACTGGGGAAAGGGAAACTCACATTCCATTTGCGTTCCTGGATTCTCCTTTACAGTAAGTAGGTGAAATTTACGCAGTATTTGTAGTCCTGCCACTACTCCTTAAAATGCACTTTGCATGTTTTATTTTAAGCCTTAACGAAGAAGTAAGTTGCAGACAGTCTAAAGCCATGAATGCCTGAAATGAAATGAAGATGTTTTAGTCAGGCTTTTTCATTTAAAATGGAATTTTTCACCTTCTGCCTACACAAATATCTACTTGTTTGTTTGTTAGTTTGCCTGCCCTTGTATTATTTACCGATTACTTGACTATTCAATTAACTGATATTTATCATCCCTATTCCACACATTCACTATTCTCCTGACAGGAGATAGAGTATGCATACACTACCACAAGTATGCATACTTTTTTTTCTGTGTTCTGTACAGTGCTTCATTATTGCTTCATTGTCTTACTAACATACAACTTCAGCTAATTAGTTCTGTGGGGTCATGACTTATGGAATCTGAAAACACAATGTCAATTAACTAACAAATAGAAATCACAGAGATCTAGAAATTAGAGGTGAATAATGCCTAATAGGTCATATCTATTCCCTTGACAATGCAGGTTTCTCTTCTGGAAAGTCATGCTTCATGCTTTGTCCAGTCAGTTTTGGTGACAAAGGAAGCCAGGAGCAACACTGAAAATAGAACTCAGACGTCCTCAGGCCTAGTCTTTAGCTCCAAATACTTTGTGATGCTACCTCACTTGAAATCCCCAAAGTGTGGTTAAATGGAAGAAAGAGAAAGTGTAGATATTAATATACAAAGGGTGGAAAGAAAAGAAAGAACAAAAATCTTAACACACATTCTGAAAAGTTGGACTCTGTTCAGAATGCAGGTCTGGAAATCACCCCCTTTTGGATGGGTTTGATGTTTCCTTTTACTTTTTGCTCCGTGTTTCTAGCAGCAGATGCTGCATCAAAGTCAGAGAGCCACAAAATTAGTCCTGCCAAATTGTTAATGTATCAAACATACAGTATATAAGTAGCATTCTTACCAGACAGTTCATTGCTCCCCAACCCTCATAAAAACAGATAGTATTTTAAAGCAAGTTGCAAAACTCACATTGAAGTGTATGGAGTATATTTTCCCTTCCTGGGCCATAGGTGCTTGCTGAGACGATTGTGCCCATATTTGTGTACTCTTTATATTTGTATTATGGTAATACACACAGGCCCCAACTGGTAGAAGGGCACAACATGTATACATAGTAAAACATAAAGTGGGAGAAAAACAGTGTTGTCATTCTGGTTTTATAGCGGTGGGGAGTAACATTACATCTATACTTTGGGTTGGGGTCATCATTTCCAGGTAGATAAACATACGCTAGCTTTGATTTAATAAGCTCTAAAAATAGCTTGGCATGGGCTAGCAGCCTACATACCTAGAGTCTTGGGTAAGATTGCACTGAAGGTAGCAAGCCCATCCCACTGTCTGAACCATTGCAACTACACTTCTATTTTTAGCATGCTAACATTTACCCAAGCTGGGAATGACACCTCCAGCTCAAAGTTTAGGTGTAATCTAACATTTTGAGAAACTAAGTAGGTTGCCCAAGGATACATAAGAAGTCTGTGGCAGTAGCAGGAGCTAAAGCTATATCTTTGAGTCTTAGCCTTGTGACTTAGCCACAAAACAAATCCTATTTGTTACATAGATTGTCTGCAACATGTATAATATGTATGCCAATATACAACACACGTAAACACTACAAAACGTGACATGGAACACATGTTGGTGCTGGGAAAATTAAATGTTTTAGTGGCATAAATTCAGATGGCTTCATTAGTTGGTTTTGCAAATCATCCGAAGTAAGTGTTGATAGATTCTTTTATATCACATCAGTGTGTATTCTGTATGTGATACAATGTTAGAGAAAAGTCATTTTAGGAATGTTTTAGGGTTTTAAAAAAAGGTATTGGGACTGTTTTCCCTTATCCTTTTAGGAGCTAAGCCAGTTGTCTGAGGGCTTATCAACACATTAGTGCTGTAATGGCACTGCTGTAGCTGTGTTGCTGTAGAACTTCAGTGCTATCTATGCTGAGAGAAAGGGTTCTTCCATTTACCCAGGTATTCCATCTCCCGTAGGGACGATAGCAAGGTCCATGGGTGAAGTCTCCTATTGACCTGGGGCTGACCACACTGGGGATTAGGCCAGTTTAACTGCATTGCTGAAGGGTGTGGATTTTTCATACCTCTGAGTGATGTAGTGATACCAATCTAATTTCTTAGTGTAGATCAGGCTTAGATACAACCAGTATGTTAGATACAGCCAATCTAATTGTATAGTTCTTAAAAAAAAGCCAAAAACCCTCTACAAGTTACCTAACATGCTTTTGTGTACCTACAAATCTCATAGCTCCGAAATACAGGTTTTATAACCTCCTTCCCTCCACTCAATTTTTAAAAGTTGTAATAGCTGTGACAGGGCTGCAGACAGAATTGCCATGCCACTGGGCAAGTTGGGGGATGGGTCTAGGCCCCTGAAAGGTGTGGGGCAGACAGAAGGGCAGGGATTAGAGCAGGGGTGGGCAAATACCAGCCCATGGGCTGGATCCGGTCTACCAGGGTTAGTCCCTGGTGGGCCCCTACCTCTATGTTTACCTGTGCCTCTGCAGATACCAGGTGATCACAGCTCTCATTGGCTGCAGATCACCATTCATGGCCAACGGGAGTGGTGGGAAGTTGTGTCCTGGTCTGTGCTGCTTCCCACCACTCCCATTGGCCATGAATGGTGATCGTAGCCAACGAGAGCTGTGATTGCCCAGTATCTAAGGAGGCACAGATAAACATAGCAGTGGTAGTCCACCAGGGACTGACCCTGGCAAGCCACTGCTTTTTTACTGCCCACCCCTGGGCTAGAGGCTGGCCTCTGCCAGTCAGCACTTCAGCGCCACCTGACCTGTGCAACCCTGGACTCTGGAGGTGATTCAAAGGGCCCAGAGCTCCAATCACTGCTGCTGTAGCCTTGGGCAGCTGCCCCTTTTACCCTCCATCTGCAGCCCTGAGTTGTGGCATCCCATGTTTGTGATGACTGCATATTTCCTTTGTGCTATTGCTATGGAGAGGAAAGAAGCAGGGAAATAGAACCATAGAGCCTGTTTCAAGACTCCATTCTAACTGATGTGCTGCAAGGTATTGAAAGAGTTCACTGTCGAGCTCTCAGCCTCTGGAAGTAGTGCTATGTGTGTCACTTCATGGTTAGAGTTAATAATGTGCTTGCTGTATTGGAACCACACAGGCTTCTTTGTATTTCTTCCTATACCCCCATTCTGATACTGGTTTTAAAACCAGTTCAATTCGATCCATTTGAAAACTAGTCAGAGCTGATTTGTAGACTAGACTCCAGATGTCCAACACTATTTTGAAAACTGTTCAATAAAAATGGTCCAGACTGCCTGGCACTTGATACCGTTTATTATTCTAAAATGGGTTTAACTTCACCAGTTCTAAAGGCAGTTCAAATTTCCTGGGTGATTTCCTTGGTGTAGAGAAACCCTTAATGTCTCTTCAGGCTTCAGCCACTGGATATTATCCTATCTGTGATGTAACAGATCTAAAGTATAGTCTTCTGGTAACATAATCGCTGACAAATTGAGCACTATATACCAAAATTCTGATGTGTTTGGATCTGTTTTTCTAATTCAGTACAGGAACATAAGAATGGCCATATAGGTTCAGAGCAATAGTCCATCTAGCTCAGTATCCAGTCTCCTGGTAGTGGCTGGTGCCAGGTGTTTCAGAGGGAACGAACAGGGCAATCATTGAGTGAAGCTCGCTGTCATCCAGAGATGCCTAGCTTCTGGCAATTGGAGGTTTAAGGACACCGAAAGCATGGAGTTGTGGCCCTGACTGTCTTGGCTAATAGTCTTTGATGGACCTTTCCTCAATGAATTTTTCTAATTCTTTCTTGAACCCAGTTATACTTTTTACATTATCCTTCAGCACTTAATCCCACAGTTTGCATTCTGTGAAGAATGTTTTAAACCTGCTGCCTACTAATTTGTTGTGACCCCTGGTTCTTGAGTTATGTGAAGGTGAAAATAATGTTTTCTTATTCAGTTTCTCCACACCAGTCATGATTTTATAGCCCTCTATCACCTTCTGAGCCATCTCTTTTCTAAGATGAATAGTCCCAGTCTATTTTCTCTCTCCTCATGTGAAAGCTGTTCCATACTCTTAATCATTTTTGTTGCCTTTCTCTGTTCCTTTTTCATAATCATACTGTGAAAAATTTAAGATTTTGTTATTTTTTTGCCCTGAATGAGAGTGTGTAAGTGAACTCACTTAGTCCTGAGCTCCTGTCCAGTGCTTGGGCCTGTACTTTCTTGTCCAGTGGCCCCATTTAAGACTGGGATCCTGAAGGTGGGCAGGCAAACAAATAGTCCCCAAAGTCAAATGGTGGCCCAGGCCCTGGTTCACAGCACAGGCTGGAAGGGGGAGACCATCACACAGTATGAGGGATGGCAGGGGGCACAGGCCCACCCTATGCCACCACATCCTGGCCCAGGGCCCTGGCAGTGGCTGCCTTGACGGCCACTGGGGTCAACAGTGAAATCTGCCCCAAAACATGCTGACACACATTAAAGAGTGATCAGGTCTACCTGACCATCCTTGGCCACTTCCAGACTCCCCCTCAGTCTGTATCTGGCTCCCCAGCAATGGCAAGTTCTCAGGGTCTGTGTAGTCCAAGTTCAGGTGTAGAGAAAAAAAAGTCTCCTCCTCAATGCCTGTGCTGGGTGGCCTGGGCCAGTCATCAGCCTCGGCCAGCTTTCAGAGTCTTCCCGGCGAGAGAGTTCACGGTAGGCCTCTGCTCCCTCCAACAGCTGGCCCCCCACTGAGCTTCTGGGCCTCGCTTATATACTTCCTGCCCCTCCCCCCAGGCCTCTGTGGACTTAAGGCTCAGAGGGGGTTTTTTCTTCCTCAAGGACAGTGAGCAGCCAACCCTGCTCACTACAGAATGAAAAACCAAAATTTCAGTATTCTTCACAAAATAAAATTCCAAACTCAATTTCATTTGTTAAAGCTAAACTGACTTTCTTAAACATTATGTAAACTGTGAAATGAAAAGTTATTTCAAAACAAACATCCAAATGTTTTAATTCTGAGAATGTCAAAACATGATAACATTTTAAAAACCTTATCCTCCCAATTTTTAAGAATGTAATTTCATTGAAATTGATTCAATTTCATGAAAAACTAAGTGTCTGAGCAAATTCTTCTGACCAGTTACAGTAATAATGTCATTGAAGCAAAAACTTGTAAAATCCTTATTTGCAACAACCAAAGGGCATAATAATTGCATTAGGAAAAAAAAAACATTTACTCACATAATAAATTAATTAGAAAATATTTGTCCTCTGATCAATTTATGTGCATGTGGTTAAAATATTTTAATATTAATTTCAGGAGCTTGCAATGGCACACAATAGCTCATATAAATGCACAGAGCCATATTATTGGGATTATACCATTTTGTGACTGCAATTAAAATTTAGTTAAAAAACTTCAAATTTAGTAATTTGATTTCAAATTAATGTGGAAATAATGAAATCAGCCTGTTCTTTGTTGACAGAAGGGAACCTAATTCATTTGAAACAGTTAGCCGGCTGCATTTGACAGGTTTTCTGTTGCTATAGGAAACTGCCAAAACAGAAGCTTCTAACTGAAGAAGCAGTTTATAAGGGTTCTTATTCTTCACATACAGTGTCTAGATAAATGCATGTATGTATGTCATCAACATGCAGAGGGGAACTTTTGGATTTGCTGTTAGTCAAACATAGTGAATTGATTTTCAGATGTGATTTCTTTGACTTGCATTCCCTCAAAACCCTTGAAGCCAGAGAGTCCACATTTATCATTTTATTCCTTGATGCTCTATTTGCAACAGCTGTAGGATGTTAGAGAGCTGAAACATATGCAAAACACAACCCGTTAGCTAACTTTATAAGGACTGGACATTTGGTTTTACGTAGAAAGTCAGGGAAGGACTATGGGGGAAACTGTGATAATATAATTAACTAAGACAGTAGCAGATGGACAGACTTGATTTGTTTTGCATTGGTTACCATAAATTGTCAGATTGAAAGTTTAGTTTTTCCCTTTGTCACTTGTATAGTTCCTTTGAATTAGATTATCGTCATAATTTTACTAAAGCCAATAAACATCTGATGTCTCTCTCCTTCACACCCCCAAATAAGTTTAGGTTAATCTTGATGCTCACAGATCTGCAGGATTCAGTGCCAAATTCTGACCTCAGAAAGATAACGAGTCTTTTTTTTTTTTCATACAGATGTCCAGCTTGCTCAGATGAGCCTTCTCATATACACACCAATCCACTGAAATTCTACCAAGTCTCTAAAATATATGTCTTCATATTGCTTCTGTGGAATTGGCTTTCTAGCAGCAGCACATCTTGGCCAAAAAATGAGCCAAATTACCCAAAATGTTGACATTTTCAAATCCAGCCATAGTAGACTTTCACATGATTTGGGATTCATAAGTTATGGTTGGCATTTGGCAGAACATAATGATTTTTTAGCCTACTCAGATGTTCAATTGTATTCCATTGTTTTTTTAAAAACCTATACATTATACACTATATGTTATGTACTTACATGGAAACAGCCAGATATCTGATACCTTTATAACAGCTGTTAAAGTTAGGGAATATTTACTTAAGTCAGAATGTCTTCATCTTTGAATGTATTTCTATTACCTAAGGACCTCTTTCTGCCAACCTACAGAGGGTACAGAAGTGCATAAGAGTTACAGGGATCCCCCGGTCTGATATTTACACTCTACAGGTTGGTCCTCCCTGGTCCAGCACCCTAGTGGTCCCAAACCAGGGAGTTTGCTGGACCAGGGAAGGTCAAGGTTCCCCACCACTGCCTGCTCCTCTGGGATATCAATCCCAGCCACTGGGCTATGTTTCCAGGCCTGGCCACTGGGATCCGCTTCTGGCCGGAGCTGCTCTCCTTGCCATGCCAGCCCTGCTGCCACTGGCTCCCGACAGGTCTGCGCTTCCCACCACTCAGGCTCAGTCTGTGCTCCCAGCCACTTACGTGGCAGGGGCTTTCAGACACTGGAGCTGCTGGACCATGGATGTAGCCGAACCAGAGAGTGCCCGATTTCAGAGGTTCAACCTATAGTTCACCAAAGAATGTCATGGAAAGTTTCTCTGAAGTCTGTCCCACTGGTCATCATAATCTTTGTGAAATGTTATATGTAGATAATATGTAGGAAATACATGTATATGTAGTAGAAATGGGTTGCATAAAGTGTTGTAGTTAAAGGCAGGTAGCCCAGAGAAAGTGTGCCTAAAGTTTCACTAGACCTGGGACGGGCAAGATGCGGCCTGGGAGCAGGATTCAGCCCACCAAGTCTTTCAAAGCTGATCCGCAGCCCATCCCACTGGACCCAGAGTCAGGGAGCAGCCCCAGGGCTCACGGTGGCTGGCTGTTCCATCCGCCTCTCTGCACCAGGAAAGAAGGGGAAATTTCATGTGCTGTGAACCTCCTCCTTCACCCAAACTCACTCTTAGATCCCACACTTTCTCCTGCATCCCAATCCCCTACCCTGAGCTCCCTTCTGCACCCATCGTCTGTCCAACACGCCACACTCCCTCCATTGATAAGCACGGCCCTTGACCACTCTCACATTATTGGATTTAGATAGGAAAATGCAGATCATTTTTGCACCCACTGGTGTGTGTTTGCACCAAATTCTGTGCAAAGTGGGCCAAGTGAGATGTGTAATGAAAGCTCATGCTTGGCTGATTCTATTTATGCTACTAATATACAGGTAGGGTTTTGATATGTGAAGTTAGGAATATAGGTTCTGTACTTGTGCTTTAAATGTTTTCTGCCTGGGAGACAGCAGTAGGTGTCGCCCACCTATTGTGAGGGGAGGTAATTCTGGGAGTAGCTGTGCTGCATGGAAAATGGCTCTTAAGTATTGCCAATTGACACCTGAGGAGCACACCATGGCCCCTTGCCTAAGAAGGACATACCTGGGTATGAGATGGCTGCTTGCCTAAAAAAGATACGGTGATCATGTGATCAGCTCCATTTCGGGAGGTGCCATCACTCAGGAGAACAGTGGATTTCCTTCTGCATGGGCAAGATTATAAAAGTATTCTGGGAGTGCCTCCATCTTTGTCTTCGCTCCTGCTCTCCTCTCCAGAAGTACCTTTGCTAAGGACAGAGGGCTCAGGAGGATTTTTTGACCCATTCTAACAAAGGATGTACACCAGAGACTTTTAAGCTAGCTGTTTATTGTACCTCTGAATCAAGAACTTGGTGATTGATGTATGTAATGTGCTTTCTTTAACAGTCCTACTCTCAACCATTTATTTCTTTTTATTAATAAAACTTTAGATGTTAGATTCTAAAGGATTGGGACAGTCTGCTCCTTTGGGTAAGATCCAAGGTATAAATTGACCTGGGACTGTGGCTGGTCCTTTGGGATCAGTAGACCCTGTTCAGAGTTGGTGAAACCGGTTTTATGTCCTCTCACCTGTGTAAGGCGTGGTGCTGACTGTGACATGAGTAAAGCTGGAGTGTCTACAGGGGTTGCTTATGGGACTTTTTGCTGGCTAAAGTGGCAGCTGAAGTGCTCTGTGTGACTGGTTTGGTGCCTTATAGAGGAGGACCCTGGTCTTGGGCTGTAAGTAACCCTGGTTCTGAGCAGTTCACCTTGATTTGACCCTCACAGTGGTGGACCCAGACCAACTGTTTATATTACAACCACTTACCAACATTTTGAAGTGCCCCCCCCATCAAAAATTATTGCCCACCACTGCACTAAACAGACTGTGGGAGATATTTATCTTCCTTGCTGAGCCTTGTGCTGTCCTGTCCATGGGAGTCTGTATGCATAGTGAGCACATGAAGAGATTGTGGAGACTTCAGGAGGCAAGTTAACAGAGAGAGCTAAACAGCAGCATTGTGAATTCTGTTTTAGAGAAGAACAAAAGGGACTGGTGCAGAAAGACATACTGGCATCTTTCTTCTGGACACACAAGCTGCCAACAGTCTTGGTCTTGTGAAAGGTGGGTCTCAGCCAACCTTGAAAAATTCTGTCAGAAGAACTTTGGCTAATGAGTATTTTATTAGACAAGAAGGCATTGTGTTAGTCAAGGTAAGGCACTAAAATGAGTGTTATAATTTTATTTTTGCTGTCAGTCTTTGTTTCAGTATTTCTGTGTGCTATAATTTGAGTCTCTGTTCTCTAGTAAATAAAGTTATACTTGCTTTCTCTAAGCTGCAAATCTAAATACCGTGTGTTAAGTAGAGTCATGTTCTAAAGTAGTGGTGGGCAATCTGCGGCCCGAGGGCTGCACGTGGCCCATTGGGGCTCTATATGCATCCCACGAAACATTGTTTACCATGGCCCACACACAGGGTTGCCAGATTCTGTTGGTTTTCATCCACATCGTTTCCCCCCCCCCCACCAGTGTTACAAAAGTGCCGCACACTTAAAGGGCATGTGAAGTGAGGTGTGTGCTGTTTGCACACAACATTGTGAGAACTGTGTGCTCCCTCTGCATTTAATCAAATCAATGCTACAGTTCAACTGGAACACCTCCCAAATTCTAGGTATGTAAACACAGTTAGCAAAACTACCCTATCCCAGGAGACTGTCTTGGTCATGACAATCTTGCAGCCCACTGAAATAGGAGGACCACTCCTGCGGCCCACTCACTTGCCTAGATTGCCCGTCACTGTTCTAAGGTGTAACTAGTAAGCAGTGGCAAGCTGTTCCTTTGGGAGCACAGGATCTGGTAATTCTGTGAACAACTGGTGGAGGAGGGGCTGGACCAGAGGTGGCCAACCCATGGCTCAGCTCCTGCACCCACGGCTGTTCTGCGTTCCCTTGCTGTGACCCTTTTTCCTTGTCTGGTCTGGGCACTGCTAGTGGCAGTTGACACTGCGGCCGACAGAAGCCTGCTTGGGCCATACGCGGCTGTTAAAGGGGCAGCGTTTTTGGGGGGGGTTTATTTTTTTTTGCTCAACAACTTTCCCTCTGCTCAACAACTTTCCCTTTGCTGTATCCACCACTATTTTGTCTCTTTGTCTGTAATGGGTTGGCCACCCCTGGGTTGGACTCTACAGAGGGATGCTTGGAGAAGTTGTTGGTTGAAGTGCATCCATTGCTAGCCTGCCTGAGGGACAGCAGAGTTTGTGAGAGGTAAGAGGGGAGTGCTTGTATTGCCTGTGGCTGGGAGAATCAAGGAATAGATCACGGACAGGCACAGACAATGCTTCCTCACTCTAAGGTCAGCTGGTAGCAAAGCGCTTCATAATCCTGAGTGCCCTGGGTAGCATAATTAAACTCTTCCATTAATTTATAGTTCCATTTAATCTGGATCCAATATTCTTCATTTTCCTTCACTGACAGTCACATCTCAAAAGACACAGTCTTGGAGAGAGTTATAATAAATGTGAGAACTTCTGGTAGATGGAAAATGCAATTTGATCAAGTGTAAATGCTTTGCAAAACTGTATTGAGTTCACTGACACTTTGTATTGGAGAAAAAAATAGATTAAAAAACAAGTTCTAACATTGTCAAGATGTCCCATTTCAACCCTTTAAAAATGGGGTTGTTTTTGTTTTCCAATGACTTTTCACTTCCCTTTTTAAAGTTTTGTAACAGATTATAATTTTAAGACAGTAGTCTGAATGAGCTCTTTCCTGCCATCTATTGAGAAACTGTGGGAAAAGATCTCAGGAATGGACTGTATTTGCATAAACACCCACTTTGCTTAAGTGATAGCAGACAGGTTTGCTTTGCAAAAGTGATCAGTTTTGGCTGTTTCAGGTTGATATTCACTAAGGTCTTAGATGCAGGGGCAATGAAATATTGTTTTTCCTTATATGATTAAGGAGACCAAACTTGTAGTTAATATGCCCTAAGTGAGCAGGACAACCTAACTTGATAATCTCACTTGATAAGCCTGGGATAGTAATGCCAAACCCAAGTGAAAAACAGAGAAAGGGGACAGGTGTTTAAAACATTCCAAATGATATTTGATCCTCTTCCAGTATTTAAAGTCACAGATGATCAGACTCCGGCCTTGGCTGTATTTACCTGGAGATCAATGTTCTGGAGCTCAATCTCCCAGGTTTTGATTTAGTGGGTTTAGTAAGGACCTGCAAAATTGATCCCTTATGGAGCCCCCATTGACCCCAGTATTCCATGGGGTCGCGAGGAGTAAGGGAAGTCGAAAGGAGAGTTTCTTCCGTCAACCTCCCATAGTGGGGATATCGCAGAGATTCGACTGAAGATGCATCGACTCTAGCTGTGCTATTCTTGTTGGAATTATGTATCTTAAGTCGACTTTCTGCCCCAGTGCAGGCCTGACCTGTTGTTTTACAGTGATCAGTTGAGCTGTAGTCACTGATATACTGCTCTGGGGGGTTGGGGTGAGCTTTATCCCTGGTGTACAGGCAGTGTGGTTAAAAACAATGGAAAGGATGTAGTAACCTCTGTGGACATGGGAAAGTTTTTGGAGAATGTTGGGGATAACATCTTGGTACAAGTGCTGAAGGATCCGACCAGGGGCCGTGCGCAGCTTGACCTTCTGCTCACAAACAGGGAGGAACTAATAGGGGAAGTAGAGGTGGGTGACAACCTGGGAAGCAGTGATCATGAGATGGTAGATTTCAGGATCCTGACCAAAGAAAGAAAAGAGAGGAGTAAAATACACACCTTGGACTTCAGAAAAGCAGATTTTGACTCCCTCAGAGACCTGATGGGCAGAATCCCCTGGGATGCTAACATGAAGGGGAAAGGAGTCCAGGAGAGCTGGCAGTATTTTAAAGAAGACTTACTGAAGGCACAGAAAGAAACCATCCCGATGCGTAGCAAGAGAGGCAAACATGGTAGGAGACCGAATTGGCTTACAGGGGAAATCCTTGGTGAACTTAAGCACAAAAAGGAAGCTTACAAAAAGTGGAAACTTGGACAAATGACCAGGGAGGGGTTTAAATGTATAGCTCGAGAATGCCGGGGGGTTATCAGGAAGGCAAAAGCGCAACTGGAATTGCGACTGGCTAAGGATGTGAAGGATAACAAGAAAGGTTTCTACAGGCATGTTAACAAGAAGAAGGTGATCAGAGAGGGTGTGCGGCCCCTACTGGATGAAGGAGGTAACCTAGTGACAGATGATGTGGGGAAAGCTGAAGTACTCAATGCTTTCTTTGCCTCTGTATTCACGGACAAGGTGGGCTCCCGGACTAATGCGCTAAGTGACGCAAGATGGGATGAAGATCGACAGCCCTTAATGGGTAAAGAACAGGTTAGGACTATTTAGAAAAGTTAGAAATACACAAATCCATGGGTCCGGACTTAATGCTGAGGGTACTGAGGGAGTTGGCAAATGTCATTGAGGAGCCTTTGGCCATTATCTTTGAAAAGTTGTGGAGATCGGGAGAGATCCCGGATGATTGGAAAAAGGCAAATGTAGTGCCCATCTTCAAAAAAGAGAAGAAGGACAATCCAGGGAACTACAGGCCGGTCAGTCTTACTTCGGTTCCTGAAAAAATCATGGAAGGGATCCTTAAGGAATCTATTTTGAGGCACTTGGAGGAGAGGAAAGTGGTTAGGAATAGTCAGCATGGATTCACAAAGGGCAAGTCGCGCCTGACCAATCTGATTAGCTTCTATGATGAGGTAACTGGTTCTGTGGACATGGGAAAGTCAGTGGATGTGTTATACCTTGACTTTAGCAAGGCTTTTGATACGGTCTCCCACAATATTCTTGCCAGCAAGTTAAGGGAATGTGGATTGGATAAATGGACGGTAAGATGGATAGAAGATGGCTAGAAGGCCGGGCCCAGCGGGTAGTGATCAACGGCTCGATGTCAGGATGGCAGTCGGTTTCTAGCGGAGTGCCCCAAGGTTCGGTTCTAGGACCGGTTTTGTTCAATATCTTTATTAATGACCTGGATGAGGGGATGGATTGCACCCTCAGCAAATTTGCAGATGACACTAAGCTAGGGGGAGAGGTAGATACGCTGGAGGGCAGGGATAGAGTCCAGAGTGACTTAGACAAATTGGAGGATTGGGCCACAAGAAATCTGATGAGGTTCAACAAGGACAAGTGCAGAGTCCTGCACTTGGGACGGAAGAATCCCAAGCATTGTTACAGACTGGGGACCAACCAGCTAAGTAGTAGTTCTGCCAAAAAGGACCTGGGGGTTACAGTGGATGAGAAGCTGGATATGAGTCAACAGTGTGCCCTTGTAGCCAAGAAGGCTAATGGCATATTAGGTTGCATTAAGAGGAGCATTGCCAGCAGATCCAGAGATGTGATTATTCCCCTTTATTTGGCTCTGGTGAGGCCACATCTGGAGTATTGTGTCCAGTTCTGAGCCCCCCACTACAAAAAGGATGCAGACACGTTGGAGTTGGTCCAGCGGAGGGCAACCAAAATGATTAGGGGGCTGGAGCATATGACCTATGAGGAGAGGCTGAGGGAGTTGGGTCTGTTTAGTCTGCAGAAGCGAAGAGTGAGGGGGGGTTTGATAGCAGCCTTCAACTTCCTGAAGGGAGGTTCCAAAGTGGATGGAGAAAGGCTGTTCTCAGTAGTGACGGATGGCAGAACAAGGAGCAATGGTCTTAAGTTGTGGTGGGAGAGGTCCAGGTTGGATATTAGGAAAAACTATTTCACTAGGAGAGTGGTGAAGCACTGGAATGGGTTACCTAGGGAAGTAGTGGAGTCTCCATTCCTAGAGGTGTTTAAGTCTCGGCTTGACAAAGCCCTGACTGGGTTGATCTAGCTGGGATTGGTCCTGCCTAGAGCAGGGGGCTGGACTTGATGACCTCCTGAGGTCTCTTTCAGCTCTTGGTTCTATGATTCTATGAACCATTAGATTCCCTTTTGTTTAGTAAAATCATTCTTAATGGAGTCTGATCATCTGTGACTGGTTAGGGAGCTGAAATGACTGGGGACTGAACTAGGTGATGGAATCTCAGAATACTGTATCTTAGCTAAAGGCAGTGGCAAGCGGAGGTGACAGTAACACTGGCAGGCAGCAGTGGAGTCATCAGGATTGAGCAAGGCGGGGGCAGCAACAGTGAAAGCTGTGATAGAGGCAGAGGTATCACTCAACCACCCCCTCAGGAGTCAGAAGTGAACCCACCAGAATGTGGCCCTGGATTCTGGGACTTCATTGACCATGAATGGGGGTTGGAAAATGGGAGTGGTATATTAAACAGACATTGTCCATTGGATTTTCATACTGCAAGGTGAGGCAAAGGTCACTTCCCAATGTATTTTGAGGCACGTATTCACTTATTGTTCACATACTTGCAAATCTCTATTGTGGTGGTCTCCAAAATTCATGGTTTGTTTCCCAACCTCCTAATAAAAAGTTTCTTTTGTTATATGTAGGCTTAGTGTTGCAAGTGGGGAAGAATACTTGTGTCCAGGAGTGATGTTAGCTTTCCCCAAGTTTCTGGATGGGGGTGGGAGCTTGGTTCAGTCCTAATTTGTAATGTTAAGAGGAATCCATAGATATGAACCTGGGTCCTTGTGGCTGCCAACACCACAAGGGTTGTGTAGGATGAAAATTTCTGAGGCAGGCTATGAAATTGTGTTAAGAACATCTATTCTAAATTTGGAGCCTGGAACTGGCACACAAACACAATTACCCCCCCCCCCCACCTAGTCCAGGGTGGGAGACAGGACATGACACATTCAATGGTGCTAGGAAACTGTCAAGTACTCCTAATATCTCTGCTTTAATCCCCAGATGGACCACATCCTGCAGGGATACCTTCTCGAAGCTGATGTCTGCTTTGTTTAAATACTTGTTTACTGGAAACACTGATGTTTGCTTTGTTTAAATGGAAACACTATGTAACTTTATATTATTACTATTATTAGCACCTATTCAGGGGTCCAGGATCTTACCTCCCCCCACTCATCACTTTGATCTGCCCATTGAACATCCTATATAATTAGTTGTAACCTATTGTTTGGCAGTGTTCACTGAACTCAAGCAAATGATGTGGCATTCCACCCAGTGCTGTGTGTAATAAACTTCTGCTTGCTTCACATACGATGTCCAGATTGTATTCCTTCAGTTGCATAACATAAAATAAGACAAAATCAAAATAAATCCAAATATCTATGGAGGGAAAGCCTAATAGTTTTCCATGGCAATATATTTACTGAGCCTCACTTCTTGTTCACACAAAACTTATTGAGTAATTTGGGTACTTAATGGCAGTGGAAGACCTAAAACGGCAGTAGAAGACCCAAAACAAGTCTGTTCTCAAAAAGGGAGAGTTTATTTATAAAGGTCACTATACATTTAAAAATAATTCTGTTACTTCAACATGATATTTCTATAGATCAATTTACATGTAAATCCAGATGGTTTTTGATAGGAATACCAGATGTTATAAAGTAAAATGGAAAGTGTGTGTAGTGTAGAAACATATTGCCATATGAATTAGGTAATTGTATAATTTTATGTGGTACACTCATAAGTATGAGAGAAAATCTCCCTTTTCCCTCTCAAACCAGGAAGGCCACAGTGGAATCTCTATTGCTACTAATTTATTGTTAACTCTAGCATGATGAGACTGCTTACAGTGACATGCAGCTTATCTGTGACTGCCAGCAGCAAATATCTTCTATGGATGGTAGTAGGACACTAGATGGGGAGAGCTCAGGGTTACTACAGAGAATTATTTCCCAGGTGTCTGGCCGGTGGATTTTGCCCATATTCTCAGGACTTAACTGATGGTCATATTTGGTGCTGGGAAGGTATTTTCTCCAGGTTCCTTAGGTCAGATTGGTAGATTTTTGCCTGCCTTTCCAACATGGGGTATGGGTCACTTTCAGCAGTGTAAATGGCAGATTTTCTACAATTTGAAGTCTTCATAGTGTGATTAGAGGACGTCAGTAACTCAGTCAAAAGTTATGGATCTATATGAGTGGGTGGGTGAGGTTCTGTGACCTGCAATATGCAGGAGGTCAGACTATGATCATGATGACCCCTTCCCCCCTTAGAGTCTCTGGCTACATCTACACTATGAGTTTTCTTGGCAAAAAATATGCTAATGGGGGACTCATTTGCATGAGTCACGATCTCATTTGCATATTTTCTGCAGATCTGTTTTTTGCGCTGGGGTTTTTGTGCAAAAACAAGCAGTGTGGATGTTTTCTTTTTGCGCAAGATCCTTATGCCCCCAAAAAGGCGGTATACCGATCTTGCAGAAAAAGGGTTTTTTGCGCAAAAAGAAAACATTCACATGGCTTGTTTTTGCACAAAAAACGGATCTGCAGAAAATATGCAAATGAGATCGTGACTCATGCAAATGAGTCCCTCATTAGCATATTTTTTGCTGAGAAAAATCGTAGCATAGATGTAGCCTCTGAGTCTGTAAACTATAACTACCAGTTATCCACATGAGATAGCAGGAAATTCCTACAGTATATTCTGTCATATATCACCTTGGCATATAAGAATTATGTGAATCCTCCATTATGTGAGTATATACTCCATTCCCAATTTTCCATTTTTGTCTTGGATTAGCAAATTTATAGCATAGAGTGACATTTGAAAGCGGGTACATTTGAGGGGCTATCAACAGCCTATATTTCATATTGAGGCTGTACCAAAATATATCTTTTCTTGAAACTGATTAGGTCAGATAGCCATGTTTGATATGCCCGAGTGCTTGAATATCTCCAAACTCAATGTAATTTTATCTCAAACCTCTACTTCTTCCAAAAATTGGTGCACCTGAAGACATTTCATGGGTGCTAATGTTTTGTTTTCTTAACTAGAAGATTTACCAGGCATTGCTCAGGTCCTTAACTCAATTTTGTTTTTTGTAAAATAAAATGAAAATGCTTGTGCTTAATTTAAATGATTGCTTTGGGCTGGGGTTGAGGATGAGGGGTTAAGTATGCAGGCTGCCCCAAAGAGAGAGGACTACCCTATCCTTCTCTCACCAGAGCAGCTTAGGGAGTGGGAGGCTTCCCAGGCTAGTCCCTTTCACCTGTCTAGTGACTGCCTCCTTTCTGCATGGTTTTATGAGAAGCAATCCCATTACAGACACATCCAATTTTCCTGGCACAACCAACACTTTATGCTTTAAGTTATGATAAGAGGATGCTGCATACCAAATTTGATGGTCCTAGCACTTGCCATTTAGGAGGAGTTCTTGAATAAATGGACTCACAGACATACAGATGCACAAACTCTCTCAAATATATAGCAGATAAATCTGAACATCCTAATATTATGCAGAATAGTGTTAGGTTAAAGATTTCCTTGAAATTATTAGCTAAAAGTAGTAAATTATATTATAGGAGATAATGCCCTAAAGAGAGTAAATTTAAATCAGAAACATTTTGGATTATAATTCAATTTAGTTGGATTGAGATTTTTTTTTGGCCTGAGATCACCTAAAACATATTGTTTAATTGATTTTTGATTTTGCTGCTGTCAACAACTCATCAGATGCATGTAGTGGAAATTTCCGAGGCAGGTATAAATATACAGGCATAAGAAAAGAGTACCAATCAAGAGTAAGGTTAGAGATAACGAGGTCAATTCAGTCAGGGAGGATGAGGCCCACTTCTAGCAGCTGATGTGGAGGTGTGAACACCAAGGTATGTCTAGACTACATGGCTCCGTCAATGGAGCCATGTAGATGAGTTTACTAGACATAGGAAAATGAAGCGGCGATTTAAATAATCGCTGCTTCATTTACATCAAAATGGCCGCTGCGCTGTGCCGATCAGCTGTTTGGTGGCACAGCTCTCTAGTCTGGACGCGCTGCGGTCGACAATGGAAACCTTTGTCGACCGCTCTGATAAACCTCGTTTCCCGAGGCATAATGGAGCGGTTGACAAGGGCTTCCCTTGTCACCTGCAGCGTGTCCATACTGCCCCACTGTGCCGCCAAACAGCTGATCAGTGCAGCGTGGTGGCCATTTTGATGTAAATGAAGCGGCGATTATTTAAATCGCCGCTTCATTTTCCTATGTCTAGTAAACTCATCTACATGGCTCCGTCGATGGAGCCATGTAGTCTAGATATACCCCAAGAGAAGAGAAACTGCTTTTGTAGTTGGCTAGCCGTTCACAGTCTTTGTTTAATCCTAAAATGATAGTATCAAATTTGCAGATGAATTGTAGCTCTGCAGTTTCTCTTTGAAGTCTGTTTTAAAAAAATTTTTGTTGCAGAATGGCTACTTTTAAATCTGCTACTGTGTGTCCAGGGAGATTGAAGTGTTCTCCTACAGGTTTTTGTCATTCCTGATATCTGATTTGTGTCTGTTTATTCTTTTACATAGGGACTGTCCAATATATTACCAATGTATGCAATCATGTGCCAGCAATGCCCCTCTGCTGTATATATCGGCCAAACTGGACAGTAGTCCTCATCCTCCCTGACTGAATTGACCTCGTTATCTCTAACCTTACTCTTGATTTGGAACCCTTTTCTTATGCCTGTATATTTATACCTGCCTCTGGAATTTCCACTACATGCATCTGATGAAGTGGGTCTTTGCCCACAAAAGCTTATGCTCCAAAAAATCTGTTAGTCTATAAGGTGCCACAGGACTTCTTGTTGTTCTTGCAGATTAAGACTAACACGGGTACCCCTCTGATACTTGTCAACATCTGGCTCTCTGGATCCATTCATAGATGTCTCTTAAATTAGGGGTTCTGTTTCTTAGACAGGAGTAGAAAAAAAATGCCTGTTAAGCGAGGTCCAATAGAAATGAAGGGATTCTTTGAGGAATATACACACCTGCTAGAAAGAATTCTGTGTTCCAGCTGTAACAGTTTTAACTGGGTGATGTGGGAGGTTGCAAGGGAAATTGATCTCTTTTATTTAACATCTGAGTTAAAATCATCTTTAAAATCAGTGTATATGAACACTCTGCAGTTGCTTTACAGAAATCTAATATCTAGATTAGTCAGTAGAGAATATTCTTTGCTGAATCTGCCTGCATATTACTTTTATGAACACTGAAACTTTAAAAAAAATTACTAACATTACTTCCGTTTTTATCTTTGAATTTTTGCATGGAGAGCTATCACTGGATCAGGAGAATCTGATGAAAAAAACTGATTATTAAAGAAAAGGTTTAAATTAAAACATTTATACTGGGGTCTAACAGACTACATTCCCTGCACACATGCAGTGAACAACATTTTAGTAAATCAGCTCCTTAATTTTAAATGAACTTTCAGAGTTTCTGTTTCAGGTACTTCATGTTTATTAAACTGTATTGCTTACATGAAGTTGCTTTTTGCAGATAATTAAATGTATACTATCGCGATAAGTTACAAAGGAAAGAATTAAAAAAATCATTTTAATCATGAATTTTGCAGGTTTAAAATGCCTGATTTTGCAAGCTTAACCTGCTTAAGTATTTACTCCTTGGAGAAGTCCCATTAAGGCCTCAATAACTTCTACACATTCTTAACTTTATGCATTTTAAGCTGTCCCATTGATTTAAACACATGCTTATGATCCATTGACTTTCAAGGGACTTTAGAACATGTTTAAAATAAAGCATAGGTCATGACTTTCTGTTCCTCATACATGTGCAATTCAGCCAACAGCTGTGTTGTTTTTACCACCTGTAACAACCATCAATTTGTTAAACAGTAGGATTTTCATGTTGGAGAACATATTTTAAAATAAAATAAAACAATTATTTCTTAAAGGGTTAACATGGTAATGAAAGAACATCAAGTACACTGAGAAGATAGGATGCTTTTAGGAAAACATTTATGTATGTACTTACATCGATTTATATTAAGTAAAATACATAAACACATGCTTAATTTTAAGCACATACTTAAATCTGATTGAAGTCAGTGGGATTTAAGTGTATACTTATATACTTTCATGAATAAAGATGAATTTAAGAAATAAAAATACCATCAATAACAATGTGTTCACATGAAAATTCATCATAACAAATGGTAGCAAGGAAAAGTCAGAATCAGATAAGTTCATTTGCTCATTATGTACATCAAACATTCATCTGGTTATCATTGAATTGGGTTATTAATTGCAGTTAAACTTCCCAATATATTTAGCCATGTTTTCTCTTTGTGGATCATTCACAGGTTGATCCTGATTTACACAATTTTTTTTCTCAGTAGCATTTACAAACAAATTTCAACTTATGGACTGTTGATCAAATATCTATTTTGACAAAATCTTCAGATATTTTCTAGCCATGGAAGCATTTAATTTACATATTGTTGTTCTTGGTCCCTGGTTGGATGACAAACTTGTTAAGAAGAAGAATAACGAATTGCAAACACTAAAAAATGACTAGGGAGTAACTCTCAGGTAAGAGTTTTCAAATGAAATATTGTTTATATTAACATTCAAGAAGCTTTTAGGATTTGCAAGCATTTTTACATATGTATTGGTACTCGTGTGAATGCTCAAATACTATTGATAAGCCTGAATTCAAATATCAGCAATTTTCACATGGTTTATTTGTGAAAATAGTGACAAACTGCTGTGAATTATCCAGGTGCCATTAATTAAATGCTAGCCTTAAAAATTTTACATTCATTATTTCTGATTTTAACTGATCTTTAGTTAAAAAAGATAAACTAGATTTTTAGGAGGCCATCATTTTACTTGCCCTACTTAAGAGCTTTATTTTTGATACTTTGAGGCATCACTTTATTATTTCCTAACTCCTTGGACATGAAAGCAGACAATTCATCTTCTCCTTTTGAACAAATTGAGTTAGTGTGACAAATGGAAAGAAAATTCTATTCTTAACACATGTTACTCTGCCGCAGCAGTAAAAGAATGGTGGTGCTACAGTATGGGATAATTTTTTACTCCCATGCACTTCTGTTGTAAACATTTGTCCTCCTAAAGGCTCTGTAATATATGCAATGTGTAGGAAACTTCTCTGCTAGCACTTTCCCCTTTCATACACTTTCCCTATGTAGTTTCCACAAAAAAGCATCTGTCACTAACAAATTGAAGCCCTCTGATAAATAAAAGTATTTTGGACTTTGAAGAGGAAATAAAGTTTCCATTAGAATTATGTAAGGGAAAGTCCATTAGATTTCTGTAAGTGAAGTCCCAACAATGCCTTCCTTTGAATTTTGACTGGCTATTTTTGTCATCAGTCTGGGAATGGAATTGTGAATTTTAAGTGATGGTGTGATGGAGTAGATAAAGGGATGAAAGGGCAGAACAGTTGCTTTATAAGATGTGACTTAGAATATGTCTATGCTGCAAAAACCAACCTTCCTTTATACCTATAGCAGTGGCTCGTTTCAAAACCCCAGGTCAGCTAACTCAGGCTCTCCGTATGGGACTAAAAATAGCAGTGTAGCACTTCCTAAGGAGGCGAGAACCTAGGTTCTGAGCAGGACTAATGAGGGCGGAAGGCCATTTGGCCTGGGCTTTAAGCTCAAAGGGGGCCTCAAATTTAAATCCTTTTTGGCATTTGATCAGTTTCGCATCCCAGTCAGAGCAAAATGTGATACACTCTCCCAGCTTAGAGATGCAAATTTGAGCAAATAAGAGATGTAATTCGGTAAAAGAAAATTTTTTGTTAACTTATACAGAATTTGTCATATTAAAGAATTAAAAATGTCCATAAACATATATCCATTCTGATGGGACAAGATTAGACCGTGATGAACGTGGCCTCTCAGATCAGCTGATCACATATACAAATGACTAAGAGTGGCTGCTGCTAGATCAGTGTCATTTTTTATTTTTATCATGGCTTGGGCCTCAAAAACTGGAAGTGGCCTAGGCCTCTCTGGACTTCTGAGAGTGTCTTCTGTGAGACCCTCCCCCTTCACTGGTCTCAAAAGCCAGCCGCTAGCTGGAGCTATTTTTATCTCTGTAGTGTGAGCCCCAGCCAGCTGACCTGGGTGCTCAGATTTGCTGCTGCAGGTTTTATTTTAAATTTTTTGTAGTATCAGGCCAATATGCAGGTGGGGTGAAAAGGGCGCGACTGCATCCCCCTGTTCCCCTAAGTAAACATGAGGGGGCTCTGTTAGGGCAGTGGATCTGCGGCTCAAGCTCAGCTTCCCTCCTTCCCCCCCCCCAGTGGGAAGCCCATGCTGGTGCTCCACCCCCCTTCCTCTGCAAGGTTGGAGCCCCAGCACCGACTTCCCATGCAGTGGGGGGGGAGCCCTGAGCCTTGCTGTACAATCCGGCCCACGGGGAAGAAGCACTCCCCTTCCCCCGGCCAATGAGAGCAGTAGGAGGCAGTGCCTGGGACTGGCGTGGGGCGCAAAAGCAAGTAAGTGTCCTTCCACCCCCTCATGCCCAAACCCCACACCTTCAGCCCCCTCACACAGCCCCTCCCCTGCTGAGAACCCGCACCCCTAGCCTGCTCCTGCACCCTCCCCCCTGGCCAGACACCCTACTCCCAGCCCACTCTACACCATCCCTTGTTCCTGCACTCTCCCTCCTGGCCACACACTGCACCTTCCCTTGCTCTTGCCCCCTCCCCCTGGCTTGACACCCTACTCCCAGCCTGCTCCTATACCCTACCTCCCATCCAGACCTCACACCCTCACTCCCACCTGCACCTCACCTCCCACCCAGACCTTGCACCCTCACCCCCTCCTGCACTGCACCTCCCGCCCAGATCCTACACCCCCCATTCCTCTCACTGGCAGCCCTGTCCCACACACTGAACCCCTCATTTTTGTCTCAACCATTGAGCCTAGGGGGCATCCACAAAATCCACTAACCCTGGAACCCCAGAAGAGTAAATCTGGCCTATGGGAATCCCTGAACTTCAGTCCTCCCTGTCCCTCCCCCTCCCCCAGGGGGGGGAGGGGGGCTGAAGTGCCAGTGGAGTGAAGTGTTTCAGTTGGGGGCTATATCTGCGAGGGTTTGGGGTTTTTGGAAAGTGTTTTTTTGTTTTTTGTTTGTTTTTTTTTTTTTTTTGCTTCTCACTTGTGTGGTCTCCAACTGATTTTTCTGTGGGTCAGTGGCCCCCAACCCAAAAAAGGTTCCTTGCTCCTTTATATTTACAAAAAAGCACACCCCAGTCCCCCCAGAAATTCCTCCGTATGGGCCTGAGTATAAACACACCCTAAGTGGCTGACAAACAAAAAGCTGAGATAAAAGGCTGCTCCTGGAAAGAGAAACCTTGATGTCAGAGAAGACTCCAGAGGAAAGAGGGAACTCACAGGAAAGATCTGTAGCTAGCCGCAAGGAGCCTAGCTTACAAAGGGCTGCATGTTGCCAAGGAACTTGTCCCTCTGAAGTAGGAAGTGGCCCAGGCAGACAGCAGCAAGTCTACTGACTAAGATCTTAGCTGCCTAATACAGAGTCCATGGGCTGGACCCAAGAGGAGAGGGAATGCCTCTACTCCCATATTGATCCCCAAATAAGTGGAGGTGAAATCCTCTGACACAGAGAAGGTCAAGGATTACTGAGCCCCGGGTGGGGCTGAAGGTTTAGACAAAGTCATTAGATTTCTATGTGATTGAATTATTTATTGCCCTGGAAGGGGTGAGACTCTAGGGACCTGGCCAGAGGGCTGAGTTGTGAAAGGGGTGATCCACTCCAGGTTCAGTACGACCACTCAGAGGGACTCCAGAGCTGGAGAGGCGGCTACACCACGCTTGGTCAAGGGGGGATGCACAGGCCAGAGAGAGATTTTCCGCTCAGAGGTAGCTTTACAAGGCTGTCAGAATTCCATGGTCTCTGGCTCTGTATTTTCTGAGAAGCAGCTCTGGCATAATATTACCCTTTAATGTAACAAAAAGCAAATCAGCAGAAAAGTCATGAACAAGAAGCCCTTGAAGAATCAGATGTAGTTACAGTAGAAGTCCAGTTGTGTTCTGCTTTAATCTCCACTGGTGCTGCTAAAGAACTGGGGGAGGAGATGTTTTGATGGTGTGAATGGCGGTTAGATGCTTGAGGCCCATTAACTTGCAATGGGAGTTAAGCGCCTAACTGCTACTGAGAATTTCCCTCCATTACCAATCACTCTGTTAAGAGCACTCCAGAGATTCACTGTGTGCCCACAACTCCTACTGACTTCAGTACTGAGGTATCTTGACAGTCTGTGAGAAGTGCTGAGCATCCTGCAGAATGCGCTCTTAGAGAATGATCCTGAGAGGCAAGAAGGTCCTATACTTTTAAGTTCAATGGGAGCTGAGTCTTGTGGTTGTTCTCATGTCTATAGCAGCTGGTCATACATTAAATCCTATCCTCAGCCTCAGACAGAATCTTGGCGTTGTCTCTAATGTACCTCTCCCCTGGTTTGATCACCATCTAGTTTAGACACAGATCAGAGCCTTTCCTCAGGGCAATGAACAACCAAAGTTTACCTGACCTGAAGACTCCTGAACTCTAGGTTTCCAACTCAACCTAAGAGAACAAGCCACCCAAACACAAGGCCATGATGCAAGTGAGTTAGTACAGCAGAGCCATCAACTGTTGTCCTCTGTCATGAATGCCTTGGCTCCAAACCATCCATTCCCCCTCCAACTGACAGTTTCACATAAACATAGCCAATTGCTAACCTACAACTTTTGTTCAATATTAAAATTATTTAAGAAACCAAATAGCCAGTCTTAGTTTACTGTCAAAAGACAAAGCAATATACAAAAGGAGGCATTCACACCATCCTTTTGGGATGTAAGCTCAAAGCATTCATCTTACATAATAAGCCTGATTCAAAAATATTCATCTAAGACTGCATTTATAGTAGACCTGTTACGAATTAGAGTGTTTTATACATCACCTGGTACTTTGTATTTGTTTTTCTGTACTATTATGCACCTTTCCTTATCTTCTTTTGAATATCATATTTGAAATGTCACTGGTCCAGAAAAGTACTCCCCACAACTTGATCTAGACATACTAGTCATTTTTACCTCTGATAGGTTTTATTTTTTTTCATAAGAGTTGAGTTCCACTGTTGCAAAGTATTGTAGGCTATGCCTTAGCATGAATGAACAGCATTATGGGAGAAGCACAGTGCAATTCACAGTTATCCATTTTAGCATAATTACATTCATAAATTATATAGTATAGTACACATAACATATGCTTGCTAACAGTTCCTTTCTTGCATGGATTATTACTACTTCAGGGTGACACTTTTGTTAAATTGATGTGTGAAATAGAAGTAGGAGCATTCAGGAGAGATTTATATTGTTTAAACAAAATGTAAGCAGCAATATACAATCAGTAGAATTAAAATAAATACATCCCATAACATAAGCAAAACTTTAAATATAACTTCTATCCAAGTATGAAAAGTCAATACTTCAAGATCCCTATTACGGGGTGAGTCATTTAGGGGCTTATTCTGCTTTATGTCGTTGCCATTCTAATAATGTGTTTAAAATTTAAATGTAGAGGATCAGGGTGCAACTACACTGCACCCATAGTTTGAAATAAGCTACGCAATTTGAGCTATGCAAATTAAGTAGCTTATTTTGAGTTAATTTCAAAATATCTTATTTCAAAATTTGGTGCTATTCCAAAACGTCATGTGCTCCTTGTGGAATGAGGTTTACAGGGACATCAGAATAGCGAGCCCTTTATATTTCGAAATAACAGGCTTGCTCAAAAGACATGGAATCGCTATATTAGGGTACTTCTGGTATCCTGAAATAGCTCCTTAGTATAGACGCAGCTTCAATATGCATATTTAAAATCGGTATGTGGTTTTCAACTTCATCTGGGTGCTGACTCACTTTGAGTAATGGATTAATTCTGAAAACAGGCATAATTATAGTGTGACCTGCCTCATTGTGTGGGTCAAAAAGAAGTTTGGAGTTGCAATATCACAAGTGAGGTATCCGTACATATCACAGTGTCCACAGGCAGAAGTTTATACCAGTTGCACAAAACATCTCATAACCATTCTCTGTAACAATGCAAACAACACTTACAGGATTATGCCACAGCAGTAAAAGAGGCAAAGCAAACCTTCTATTCCTCTGCAATAAACACTGCAGAATCCACTTTTGCTTAGTGTGCATTAGGTCTGATTACATGCTGTGAGATGGGGTGGTTTAAGGACAATTTTTTTAACCACAACTCTGACTTCCCAAGATTATGTGGAAATCTTTCCCAGCTTTTCATCCAGCATTTAATACTGTAGAGACATTTTGCTTTTGTGGTTAAATTTCCTCTTTTGTTATGGTAAGTTTTTCTCCTTTCTTTTTAGTGCATAGGCAATGACATCATAGGCCATAATAGATCCAATGATTACTGCCTTATTCTGCTCCCAATAAAGTTGATTAGACTTTTTTTGTGGAATATATATATACACATGAACATCTTAAATCTGGCACTCTCTGGTCCAGCAACATCCGTGATCTGGCAGGATCACAGATGTTGCTGGGCCAGAGAGCCCCAGCATCTGGGAATGTGAGCCAGTCAGGGAGTCCAGTGAAGGGGAGTGAGCCCCATCCCTCGAGGTCCCCAGCCAGGCAGGGCAGCAGCGGGACCAGTGAGCCCGGTCCCTGCGGAGCCTCATCCCAGTGTGGCAGCAGCAGGATGGCTGCGGAGCCCTGTTCCTGAGGAAGCCTGGCTGGGCAGGGCAGCAGTGGGACTGGTGAGCCCCGTCTCTATGGCTCTCCACCCTGGTGCGGCCTCAGAGGGGCAGCCGTGGAGCCCTGGAGGGGCATGGCAGAAGTGGGGCTGCCAGAAGCTGATGAGCCCTGTCCCCGGGAAGCCCCGGCCAGCTGTGGCAGCAGTGGGGCAGCCATGCACCCTAGTCCTCGGGAAGCCCTGGGCAGAGCAGAAGCAGAGCAGCCGTGAGCTCCATCCCTGAGAAGCCTCAACTGGGCGGGGCACAAGCAGGGCCGTGGTGGCTGGGGAGCTCCGTCCCCGGAGAGCTCCAGCTGGCTGGTAGCAGCATTCCACGCCCAAGCTCTGTAGCAGCAGGGCTTAAGCCCAGTGGCAGTGGGACTAGAGCAGAGACAGCCAGAGGGAAGAGCAGGTTCAACCTCTGTGTGTATGTATGTATATATATATATACACACACAAATGCATATGTTCAGTGTTGTGGTAGCCATAATATTAGAGAGACATATTAGACCAACTTCCGTTGGTGAGAAAGACCAGTTCTGGAGCTATCCAGAGCTTTTCCCAAGTCTCTGAAAGGTACTCAGATTGTCACAACTAAATACAAGATCAAACAGAGAGTTTAACACAAATAGTTAGCGCATAGGGACCATTCAAGGTGAAATGGCCTGTTAGGACATTAAGGGTGTGTGTGCTAATGATTGTTTTAATAATTCATAATTCCAGAGTCTTTATTAAGACCATGAGTTTTAGTGTCTAGTAAAGTTATAAATTTAAGATCCCAAGCTCATCTTTTGAAAGTACTGTGCATGTTTCTTTGGAGGATGAGGACTTATGGGTCAGCTTTAGAGTGATTGCTTTGTAAAAAGGTGTTCCCCCCTGGATGATGGGGTGTTTTTGTCTTTTATTATTTTCCTATGGGTATGCCTACATTGCAACGTTATTTCGGGATACCAGAGTATCTCGAAGTAGCTATCCCGCATCTTCACAGCAAGCCCGTTATTTCAGGCTCGCTATTCTGACGTCCCTGTAAACCTCATTCTACGAGGAGTAAGGGATGTTTCGGAATAGTGCTTTATTTTGAATGATGAAATAAGCTATTTCAAAATAGCATCGAAATAAGATATGCAATTTGCATAGCTCAAATTGTGTATCTTATTTCGAGTTACAGTGCTGTGTAGACACACCCCATGAGTTCATTTGAGAGCTTAGTTATTATCTGGTTTCACTCACAAAGTTGTTATTGGGGCATTTAATGCTTTGGATGAGGTATACCATAGGATGTGATTGGCATGTGTAGGACCCCTGGATCTTGAAAGGTGTGTTGTGGGGGTGCTAATCATTCTAGCAGTAGATCTATGTCTACAGGTTTTATATCTATTATTCTGGCAGAATCTGGTTCTGCTGTGAGTTGGTGTGTGTTGTTCTGTGTGGGCTTTCTTTCTGATGATGAGTTAAGAGATGTGTGGTTGTCTGAAGGCCAGAAAAGAGAGTTCAGAAAGGATTTCTTTCAGGATGGGTCCTCATCAAGTATGAATGGTAGTTATTGATTCCTTGTATGGGTTCCAGTGCGGGGTGATAGGTGTGTGATCGGAGAGGGTTTTATTTCTGTATTGAAGAAGACTCTCTCTTCTCCTCTCTATGGCATGGTCCTCCCTGACCACTCAGCATCCATCCTCTTTTCTTACTTTCACACATGACTCTTCTTTTTTCAATATCTCATGGTCATTTTGATGACTTCAGCTACCATATTGATAGCCAGGCCACAGTTACATTGAATAAGATAAAAATAAAATATGTAAATCTTCATGCTTCCAGGCATAAGCCAACCAATAGTTGACTAAAATTACTGTGGATAGGGTTTCATGCTGTTTGTGGGGTTGCACATCATGAGATTTTTTGCATATAGTAATTGCTACTGTCAGAGGCCAAGTATTAGGCTAGATGGCCATTGTCCAGATGAAGTATGGCAATTCCTGTGGTCTTATTTAAGTTCAAATCCTGCTTGTTCTTACTCAGTACAGTTACTGTCATGTGCATATGCATTATTAAAATATAACACATATGTGTACAATTGGAATGCTGTTGTTTAAATAATGTGCAGGTTAACACTGTGTGAATGAAGACAGATATTCAAAGAGCCAGCATAGACTATCAGAGAAAGAAAATTCATTAAATAGATGCAGGAATTTTAACTGGTTGATTTCCACAGACTTTAATGGAAGTCATTCAAGTGAAATCCTATGCACCATTTTGAGGTTTTTTTAGGACTGGACTTCTCCTTTTAAGTGTTATTGCAGAACCATTACAAACTTTTGGATCAATCCATGAGTTTCTAAAGGGTCTAAAATGTAATGGCGTCTTCTAAGGTCTTGAATGGGTTCAGCTGGGGCAGCCTCCTTGTTGATAATCCTGCAGTCATGTCTGTCCCATGGCTAAGCATAAGGGAGCCTGGGATAGGAAGAGGTCCCGGGTTTCAGCCCAGGGCCCTAGAAGTGTGATAGAATGGGATGGCCAACATTCAGCCCACCTCCCGCTCACTGTCCCCTGAGTCACTTCCTACCATGCCCACATTTGGAGCGCACATGCTGTTTAGTTATAGTCCTTCGCTTCAAAACCCCAAGCCTCAGGGCTGATGCAGGTGGCCACCTAATGCCTCCTGCATACAGTTCTCCCTGTCTCTTGGGCAACGTCTAAAAGGGGGAAGACTTGTACTCAGACCTCCTCGGTAAAGGCTCCTCTCCTACTGTAGCAGAGCAGTGCTCCTCTAGGAAATGACTTCTCTGCTTATCTGACCTGATGGAATTCTCATTATACTGCACCTTTTCTCGGGAGCATACTTAGCAGTGGCTGAGGGGAGGCACTTTTATGGCCTCGTATTTCAGAAGCCTTTCCACTACGTTGGGCTTAGTATGTGGTTTGTGAACTCCATCATTGACCACCCAGTTAGGTCTGCTGTCTGTCTGCAGGCCGCTGAACCAGAAGACAGCATTGAGAATCTCACATGTTAACCGAACTAGCTCTCTGACTTACCAGATAAGTAGAATGAAAATGATTTAAATATGTGGCAGATTGGATTTACTTTTTTAATATGGTCCTGCGGTCTTGCAATGAGCATGCAAGTGTGTGGGTGTTCCACTGCTCTCAACAGGGCAGAATTAGAACTGCACAGCTGCAAGTCAGCTGTATTACTAATACCTTAAGAGATTTCTCTGACGTCATGCCTGCTCTTGCTGAGAAGCTCTGAGGGTACGTCTACACAGCAGTGTTATTTCAGAATAACTGACATTATTTTGAAATAACATAGTCCATGTCTACACACAAGCAGTTATTTTGATATTATGTCAAAATAATGTTGAGCCGGAGGACTTCTTACTCCTACTCCTGTGACCCTCATTTTACAAGGAGTAAGGGAAGTCGGGGGAAATGCTCTTTCTCAAAATAACTGCTGTGTAGACAGCACCAAAAGTTGAAATAAGCTATTTTGACTTAAGCTACTCAATTAGCGTAGCTCAAGTTGCGTACTTTATTTTGAGTTTAGCCCTGCTATGTAGATGTGCTATGACTGACTAGGATGTGCAATAGAGGTAACAATGAACTCCAGAATGGCCAGTTACATTATGTAGGTGTGAAATTTTGAAGCAATTCTGAGTGACAGGCATGAGGAATCTCCACAGTGTGCAAGGCCTTATCTACATGGGGTAGCTGACACAATTCCAGGCAGCAATAGCCAGTCCATGAGGTAGTTGTACCAGTGCAAAATATAGATTTCCTTGTGTAGAAGAGGATTTTCAGAAACCTTCAGAATTAACCTAAGCCTCCTCCCATTGAAGTCAACTGAGTGCTGGTGAAAATCCCACCATAGGAGTTTATACCAGTGCAGGGTTTTTTTCTACCAGTGACTATCCATAAATATTTGGAGTCAGAGCAACTTGTCAGTGTAGACAAGGCTTTAAAGCCTTTAGTACAGCTTGAATGAAGAGTCACAAATTTAGCACTACCCAATATCACGGTTTGATTCTTGTGTTCTGGGGAGTTATGCTTTTCTCATTAAAATTATATTCTGCCTTCCTTCTTCTCATTCTGAGTTCTATCCCTCTGTCACATGCAAAAAAAGTCAAAATCACTGAAAGGAATAAAGTAATCCCATACACCAAATTCTTAACTGCAGTTATCACAAATGTTCTTAGAAACTTCACTGCTGATGGAAGGAGAGCACAGAAAACGGAGACAAAATCAATCATTTAACTAGCTATAAACTGGTTTCCCTTCTGTGACACCTTGTTTGTTTTTCTACTCAGATTACTCCTAGCTGGCCTTGGTTTTATGCAAGTTTTTGTCAATTACTCTTAGGGCACATCTACATAGCAGGGCTAAAGCTGAAATAAGCTACGCAACTTGAACTACGCCAGTTGCGCAGCTTAAGTTGAAATAGCTTAATTTGGCATTTGGCACTGTCTACACAGCAGGAAGTCTGAGTTAGAGCACTCTTCCTCCAGCTTCCCTTACTCCTCATAAAATGAGGGTTACAAGAGTCAGAGTAAGAAGTCCTCCAGCTTGACATTATTTTGACATTATGTTGAAATAACTGTTTGCGGACTACATTATTTCAGAATAACATTAGTTATTCTGAAATAACACTGCTGTGTAGACATACCCTTAGGCTGTGTCTACACTGGTGCAATCTCGCGCAAAAGCAGCCGCTCTTGCACAAAAACTTGCTGCCTGTCTACACTGATCGCGTGTTCTTGCGCAAGTAAACTGACGTTCTAATGTATGAAATCAGGGCTTCTTGCGCCAGAACTCTGATGCTTCCGCTCAGGAATAAGCCCTTTTGCGCAATTGTTCTTGCGCAAGAGTCCAGTATAGACAGGCAACATGAATTTCTTGCGCAAGAAAGCCCTATGGTTAAAATAGCCATCAGAGCTTTCTTGTGCAAGAGAACGTCTACACTGGCAAGGATGCTCTTGCGCAAAAGCACATGCCAGTGTAGACGCTCTCTTGCACAACTACTTTAACACAAGAACTCTTGCGCTAAAGAGTTTTTGCACAAGATCACGCCAGTGTAGACGTAGCCTTATAGTTTAGCAACCGCTGCTCCCAAGCAGGCTAAAAGAGGAAGAGAAAACAATAGCTGTGTAGGCTCATTGCTCCAAATTGTGGAATAACTGATTTATGTGATGGCTTTCAGTAGCCTCTGTACCAAACTTCTGCCACAGTTTTGCCACCATCTTAAAATCATTTTATACCAGGCAGATATTTTTCCTTTGGCTCCGAGATTAAACTGTATCTCCATGAATGTATCTAATTCTTTTTTGAACTCATTTATACTTTTGACCTTTGCAGTATTCCCTAGCAACAAATTCTACTGGTTGCTTATGTTTTGTGTGAAGAAATATTTTTTTGCCTTTGTTTTAAACTTGCTGCCTATTAATTTCACTGATTCTTGTGTTATGTGTTACCCCTGGTTCTTGTGTTATGTGAAGGGTTAAATAGCTGTTTTTGTCCACACCATCATGCTTTTCATAAACCCATTAGTTACTCATCTCTTTTCTAAGGTGAACAGTCCCAGCCTTTTTAATCTCTCCTCAAGTGGAAGTTGTTTCATACCCCTAATCATTTTTGTCAGTATTCTTTGTATCATTTTCAATTCAAATTTATCTTTTTTTGAGATTGTGTGACCAGAACTGCATGCAGCATTCACGGTATAAGTATGCCCTGGATTTATATAGTAGCCTTGTGATATTTTCTGTCTGATTATATATCCCTTTTCTAATGGCTCACAATATTCTTTTAGTGGCTCCTCATTAAGTCAAGTCAGAGAGAACAAGACAAAAATACCTATCACATAAACCTGAAACATTAGTGCTCATGTGTGCACCAGTGATTAGGATCCATTGCAGTATGGCACATCCAAATATGGCACATTTGGCTTAAGGTGTGATGCCATATGTGGGTATTGGAAAGGATATGAATACAGTTGTTTAACTTTTTCAGTAGATAGGAACAAACCGGCTTGGATAGACTAAAACTAACCTAAATATTATGCCATCATTTGCATCAAAGCTGATTATATCATTGTGTGATAACTTTAAGAAGATGTTCACAACTCTGGGCTGTTCCTGGTTTCAGTGACACTAGAAATGTGTGTTCATGGTGGGGATGGGGAGATACAGTTGATAAGAAAGAAGGAATGTGGGGAGACTGCAAGAGCTCTGTCTGCTACCTAGAAGTAGTTAATATATATACATATAGAGAGATACACCTATCTTATAGACCTGGAGGGGAGTTTTGGAGGTCATTAAGTCCAGTCCCCTGCCCTCATAACAGGACCATGTACCATCCCTGACAGATTTGCCCCACATTCCTAAATGCCCCCCTCAAAGATGGAACTTACAACCCCAGCTTTAGCAGATGAATGCTGAAGCCACTGAGCTCTCCTTACTCCCTTAGGTAGAATGGGAATGGAAAGTAGTGCAGCAAGAGATGAAGGAAGAAATGCAGGCATGGGCTGAATCAATTAGGGTACGTCCACACTGCAACATTATTTCAAAATAACTAGCATCTACACATCAGGCAGTTATTCTGAAATACTGTCAAGCTGAAGGTCTTCTTACTCCGACTCCTGTAACCCTCATTGTTTGAGGAGTAAGGGAAGTCAGAGGAAGAGTGCTCTATTTTGAAATAAGTGCTGTGTAGATGTTCCCAATTTCAAAATAAGCTGTTTCGAAATAAGCTATGCAATTGACGTAGCTCAATTTGCTCAGCTTATTTCGAGTTAAGCCCTGCTGTGTAGACACATCCTTATTTATTCCCCTAAAGAATGATAGGTGATAGTGCTTCCCTGCCTCACAGGGTTGTGGGTGAGGATGAATATATTAAAGATTATGAAATGGTTGGATGCTGCAGTAATGGGAACCATATAACCTCCAAAGACAGATGATATGACAGATACATGACGAGTCTGTATAAATCCATGGTATGCCCATTTCTTGAATACTACATACAGATGTGGTCACCTCATCTAAAAAAAAAATCTTAGCATTGAAAAAATTTCAGAAAAGGGAAACAAAAATTATTAGGGTTTTGGAATGGCTGCCATATGAAGAGAGATTAGAAAGACTGGTACTTTTCAGCTTAGAAAAGAGGAGACTAAGAGTGGATATGATAGAGGTCTATAAAATCATGACTAGTGTGGAGAAAGGGAGTAAGGAAAATTATTTACTTGTTCACATAACATAAGAACTAGGGGTCACCAAATGAAACTAATAGGTAGGAGGTTTAAAACAAACAAAAAGAAGGACTGGTGCTTCTTCACACAATGCAGTCAGCCCATAGAACTCCTTGCCAGAGGACGTTGTGAAGAACAGGGTTCCAAAAAATAGCTAGATAAGATCATGGAAGAGAAGTCTATCAATGGCAGTTAATCAGGATGGATAGGAATGGTGTACTAGCTTGTTTGTCAGAGGAATGAGTGACAGGGGTTGGATTGCTTGATGATTACCTGCTATGTTCATTCCCTTTGGGGGCACCTATTATTGGCCACTGATGGAAGATAGGATATTGGGCTAAATGGACCTTTGGTCTGATTCTGTCTGGCCCTTCTTATGTTCTTGGTGTAACTCACATACCTATTGTGGTTCACTGTCCCATGTAGTAGCACTTAGACTGCTTACAGCGAGCAATAAAAACAAAGGAGCTCTATAACATAATCTGCGTGCTTGCTGGCTTTATAGCTCAAGCTATAGCAGCTCCTACACTAAGCTCTAGAGATCTCAGGTTCAAACCCAGCTGGTGGCAGTTATGTTGGTACTACTTTCTCAAAAGCTAATTTTGGGAAAAGGGCTATTCTGGAGAATGGGTGTCAACTATACTCTCTGGGCCAAACTGTACTGCTCTTGTATTGAAACAGATTTTGTTGCTAATGTAGACAGGGTCAAATTCACCACCCACAACCGCAAATGAACTAGAGTCCTTGTTTTACAAGGAATTTAGCATGTTTTCTCCAATATGTTTTGGCCCTACATACATTAGCAGAAATCATTTTCAACCCCAGGTGAAGAGTTAACTTGTCATTCATCATCAAACAGTAACAATTTTGTGTATATTATCTCATAGACTAATGTATTATGGGAAAAATAAATTCACGTGAAGCTTTTCACCATAACCCTCGATTACCTGGGGAGAGACTTCTTTTCTTTTTAACTGGGAAGTTATTATGGATGCTTGACAGCCAGCTCCCGATGGCCTGGATCTGTCTATGAAAAGAGTTCTGAAGAGACAATTATCATGCAGCTATTTTTCCTTAGAACACATAGCTCACCCCTTCCAAGAAGCACTAAAAGCAGTGTGGGACTGTAAGCTCAAAAACACATGTGAAACTTGGCAACTGGCAATTGCTATTATTCAGAAAAGCTTCATTCTCCAAGAGACTCAAAGACATAAGAGGATTGATTTTGTATAGATCATTTGTTGATCAAAAAATATCCCAGGGAATAAAACATTGGTGATTCCCTGCTATGCTATGTCTGAAGGAATGGGAAAAGTGTGGGTGAATTTAAATCCTAGCAGAATGATTTCCACTGACTCCTTAGCACATAAATTATGATTATCCTTAGGGAAATAATGTCTTCTGAC
The DNA here is from genome assembly GCA_032595735.1 of Pelochelys cantorii. NCBI lineage: Eukaryota > Metazoa > Chordata > Testudines > Trionychidae > Pelochelys > Pelochelys cantorii. Next base: position 55,074,970 of record CM064326.1, read on the forward strand.
ATACTGCCCTCTGACTCAACTTGTTTTCTGCTTGGATTCCTATCTTCCCTATAATCCTTCCTGATTATGTCAGGCTGCAAAGTGAAGACTGTCAGACCAAAATAATGAACAGTAAGAGTAAATATTTGAAAGAGTAGGAGATTTTTGTTTCAAAATTTCTATTTCACTGGAATTTAAATCAGACCCTAAGCAAGGAGGCGATTGCAAGAATATTGGTAGCATGAAAGTGCTATTGCCTCTCCTTGTCATCACATGTCCTGGCAACAGCTTAATGTGTCTTTGCCATTCTGGACAGCAGTGACGTGTATTCCTATTTAGCACACCTCACAATGGTGAATGCCTTCTGGGACTTCTGTAACACCTCTCTGAAACATGGGGCAGTAATGTATGGTACCAGACACGATACATGAATTGCAAACTCGGTGTTTCAACCAACCATGTCTTGCAGTGTCTTGTGACTAAGGCCCTTTGTAATTAATATTGAATAGTTTTCCTGAAAAATTACCAGTTTTAAAAACAAGCCAGAATTGGTGTTTTACCAATTTATTTTTTTTTTGCATTATTTGGACACAGAATTTTTTTGCAGAGGAAGCAGATGGGGATATAGGGAGGGGCTGGTAGGGTCAGGAGGGGGCCCTGTCTAGCACTCATGGATTGCAACCTTCCACTCCCCTCCTGACCCCATCCCTTCAGCACATCCTTGTTGGCTTTCTCCTCATGGTTTGAGAGCCAAATGGGTGGGGAGGTGGGTACCAGCAGCAGCCACAACCTCCTGACCTTTGCAGTTACAGGCCCACGGGGAGTGGAAGGCCTCTCCTTGTGAGTACTGACCCTTGGCTAGACAGAGTCCCATCCTGACCCCAGCCCTTCAGCATGGGAGTGGATGGGGCCATGCTGAAGGGTAGGGCTCAGAAAGCAGCTACATCTGGCAGGATAAGTGGACAGGCCTCTGTGTGGGTAGTCTCTGTTGCTGGGCCCAGGTACTCAGCCTGTATCAGTCCCCAACTGCACAGTTGCAGCACCTGGCCCTAGAGCACAGAGCCCCTTCAGCATTTCCTGCTGGACAGGACCTGTGCAGGGCGAGTGGACAGCAGTGCACTGACGGGCTGGGGTCAAGAGGAGGATTCTGTCCAGCATGGGAGCCACTACTCCCTGGGTGCTGCCTTCTACTCCCCTCCTGACCCTGTTAGGGTTGCCAGATTTCTACTTGTGCAAAACTAAACACCCTTGTCCCTCACTTTCTTGGAAGCCCTGTCCCTTCTCAGAGGTCCCGTCCCTATTCACGTCATTCCCCTCCCTCCTCTGTCACTCACTCACTCACTTTCACCAGATTGGGGCAGAAGATGAGGGCAGTGAGGATAGTGAGGACTCCCAGCAGGGTGAGGGCAGTGAGAACTCCCGCTGGGGGTGCAAGCTCTAATATAAAGATGGGTCTGAGGGATTTGGGTGTAGGAGGTAGCTCCTGGCTGGGGATGAAGGGTTTCAAGTGTGGGAGAAGACTCTAAACAGGAGCAAGAGAGGGTGTGAGGTCTCTGGTTGTGGGTGCAGATTTTGGGGTGGAGCTGGGGAAGAGGAGTTTGGGATGTAGAATTGTTCTCAGGGTTGGGTCTGAGGGGTTCAGAGGGCAGGAGAGGGCTCAGGGTTGGAGGATGGTGCTGGGGGCTGGAGGGTGGGATGAAGGTGCGGGCTCTAGGTTGGAGCTGGGTATGAAGAGCTTGGAGTGCAGGGGAAGCCCAGGGATGCAGGCTCTGGGCAGTGCTTACCTCAAGCAGCTCTTGGAAGCAGCAGCATGTCACCCCTCCAGCTCCTAGGTGAAGGTGTAGCCAAGTGGCTCTGTGCTCTACCCAATCTGCAGGCGTCTTCCCCTCAGCTCCCATTGGCTGCAGTTCCGAGCTAATGGGAGCTGCAGAGCTGGCACTGGGAGAGGGGGCAGCATGCAGAGCCCCCTGGCCGATACACTTAGAAGCCAGAAGGGGGCCAGGTCACTGTTTCCAGGAGACACGCAAGAGCCAAGGCAGACAGCGAGGGTGTCTGAGCCATGCTGTGCCACAAATGGGACTTTTATTTGCCTGGTCAGAGGTGCTGATTGGAGCTGCTCACCGGAGCTGGACCAGGCATTCTGGTTGGGAACAGGACACCTGGCAAGCCTAGACCATCACCATTCAGCGTGGCCCTGTTTCCTCTGTGCAGGGGACGGGGCAGTAAGAAGGGCAAGGAGCTGTGTCCATGCAACCACTGCAAAGAGCAGAAGCCTTCCTGAACTGCCACATGGTAACTACCTCATCCCCGACGCCAGCCTCTCTGAGGATAAGGCACTTCCCCCTGACTCCCCTTGCTCCTGTGGATATCAGGCACCCCTTTCCCTTACCCAATGCCCTTGGTTTTCTATTTTTTTTTAATTTGTCTCCAATTTTTCAAATTGTTAAATGAAACTTGGTGAAGTCCTTTGAAATGAAAAAAGGAAGATGAAAAAATGAAAACCTGACAATCAAGGGCTCTTCTTTTAACTTAATTTTGTTCATATGTATTGAGCACTGAGTTTTGGGAAAGTATGTTAGCACTCCACAAAAAAAGCATTTGCTTCATTGTCTATGCAAAATATTGTCTTAGCTCTAAATCCAGATTCCACTGAATTCATATGGGAGTTTTACAATTGACTTCAATGGAACAAAAACTTTGCCAAAGCGAACACATAAACAAACAAACCATGTCATGATCAAACACATAGTCTCTTGTTATACTTTTAATATCATGTAATTTTATAAGTAGGGGTAGAAACAGAGGCTTTTTTATTTGTCAATTAAAAAAATCAAAACAGATCTGTTGTCAGCTTAATTTTCCATTACAAATGTAAATTCGTGTCACTTGAAATGTCAGCCCACATAGCAAACTCTGACATACAATTATTTTGAAGCAAAAACAAAGGGTTTAAAAGTATATTTTTTTAACTTCCTGCTAGGCACAAACCTGTTAGGTTTAACCTGTTCTTCTCTCTTTCTTCTTCCTTCATCACAATTTACTACTATGAAATTTTCTTTACAGCCTGTATTGCTTTCACCGTTATCAGAGCTTAAAACTGCTCAGTACTTTTTTTTAAATAAAAAAAAAAGATACGCTTTGTCCCAGGAACCTAAAAGCTAACGGTTTGGTCCTGTATGTTGCTGAATGCTCTGCAGTGATCCAGCAAAGCACTTACTATATGCTTACCTGTAAATACATGAATCCTCCCACTGAGTTTTCAGGAAACTTCTGAGAGAGTGCTCTGGGGCTTGCATGATCAGACTCTAAATTAGACCGTGACATAAGGAAGGTATCAAAACTACTAAGCAGAAGTCTGAGAAGGGAAGATGGGTAACATAAATAAGGTCTGCTTAGCACTGTAAATCTATGCTGATATAACTATGTTGCTCTGGGGTGTGAAAAATCCACACTCCGAGTAACCTAGTTTAGTTATACTGGCCTCCTCCCTCATACGGACTTCACTCTGTTGAGGGGAGACCATCTCCTGCCAATACAGTGAGTGACTCTCAGAAGGTGGATTAACTAAGCCAATGGAAGTACTCTCTCCCAGTAGCTTGAAGCGTCTTCATTAAAGAGCTATGGCAGTGCAGTTACATTAGCGTGTCTTCACTGCTGCAGTGTTTTATGTGCCCTAAGATTATGTGTTGCCAGAAATGCTGAAAAAATTGACTTCTGTTCCATGGGAAATTCCAACACTTGTTATCAATTGTTAAAATGTCAAAATATTTTTTAAAGTATGTGATATGAAACATTTTGAAAACATTGAATTTGGAAATGTCAGTGCTTTGTTTTATGCAGGGTAGTGGTGTTCATGTTGGTCCCAGGACATTAGAGAGACAAGGTGCATGGACAACAGGCTTCAGAGGCAAGGTAAGGCATTGCCTCCCCTGGGTCTTAGTGCCCAATCTGTCACCTCCTCCTAACCCTACTCTGACCATTGCTGCAGGCTCCCATGGCAGGCTGTTGCAGCCAGGTGAGTCTTCCTCCAGATGAGATCTAAGTAACTTAAAAGTGAAAACCTTTCAAGCCTGCCAGACCTATTAGCATAACACAGAGCCAGTAAGTGATAATGAAGCCATTTAACAGGTATATGCCAACCTGGAGGTATATATTGTCAGTTTCTGAATTTGCTAACAAACAGTTATGTGTTACTGTAGAATTTAATCAGAACATATTTGTCTACAGGCCCTTAATTTATTTTTTAAAAATATTTCATTAGATTGTTCCCGAAGATCATAAAATCACATCTCTAAAAAAATCTTTTCATTGATTTTAGATGCACAATTTGAATATTCATATTTAGCTTTAAATGGTTGGACCTTCAGACATATAGTTTTTAAATAAATTCTTCGAAAGACCACTCTTATCTAAAAAATACATTTTAATTAATATAGTACAAAAACTTGCTTCCAAAGTCTTCCTGTCCTTTCTCTCCATCCTTGTTGTAATCTTTCCCCCCTTCACTTCCTTGTTGAAGAGAGCTATTAAAGAGAGAATACCCCTTTTCTTCCAGATAGCTGGACAAATAAGTATCCCTTTCTTTACTTCTGACTATTTGATTAACTATGTTTAAGAGAACCCTCCACCAAAATCAGTACCTTAGTAAGTTATAAAATCCTTCGTTAGGCCTAAAATTGTTGGATACGTGTATTTAATATAAACATGGGGTGACATTTCATAAATATGTCTATTGATATGGACATCACACAAAATAAATTAATGTACCCTTTCTCTAAAAGCATAACTTTGTTATGAACACACTAAACCTCTGGATGATTAATTTAAAATAATGTCTGTTTCAGTGCATTAAATATGTAGTAATCTGGAATGATTACTTTATGAAGGCTTAAGTGTACATTTAAAATATAAAATCTTAGAAATACTGATTAAGAAAATGTAAAACAGAGAAAAGCTGCATCATGTATTCCATAATATTTAATGTGGTATTCAGCAGAACAGCTGATTTGCCCTACAATGTTTTAGCAAATAAATCTCTGAAAAACATCAAGGTATATATAAAAAAACCCTGTGGCTGACATTTTTTATTTCCAAATTTAGTACTTGCAATTAGATACCTTTCTTTAGGAAAAAATTGTAGAAAAGTGATTTCTTCAAATGTCATTTGCTACATTTGGGTTCTCTGATTTGGTCAGAAGAAGGTAAACAGAGAAGAGGGAGAGAAGAGAAGAGGGAGACGAGGTGGTGGGGACAGGACCTGGGCAGAGCAGGATTGGCGTATGGGTGGGGCTAGCCTCCCCAAGCAGCAGCTTCACCCATCACCCATGACAAATGGGTGAGGTAATATCTTTTACTGGACCAATTTCTGTAAAGAGACAAGTTTTAGGGACATGCAGAGCTTTTCTTCAGATCTTGGGAAGGTACTCCAAGTGTCACAGCTAAAGTTGAACAGATAGTTTAGCATAAATAGTTAGCGTATATCCTAAAGGACCACTGAAGATCATGTAGCCTATTAACAACTCTGCAGTCATAGGCCTACATCTTAAAATGGGTCCAGCCCAGAGACTCTCAGGAGAGGCAGCTGGCCCAAGAGCTATGAGATACTGTATAAAGGGGTTGAGATTGATTTGATTCTAACATTAGCATTAATAGTTAATTTGAAAGTCAAAGTGTAATTTGAAAGATAAGTGCTTTTATCAGAAACCTACAGAAAAAAAATTCTTGGCCAAGCCAAATTCTCAATGTGGTGTTTCTCTTGGTCTTCTTAAAATACACACAAATGTAAAAATGGCTATACAGAGTCACACCAAAGATCCATCAAGCCCAGTAACCTGTTTTCTGACAGTGGCCAATATCAGGAACTTTGCAGGGAATGAACAGAACAGGCATCGAGGGTCCATTCCCACTCATCCAGGCCTAACTTCTGGCAAACAGACTAGGGACAAGATCCCTGCCCATCTTGGCTAATAGCCATTATTGACGGACCCTGTCCTCCATGAACTTATCTAGTTCTTTTTGAACCCTGTTATAGACTTGACCTTTGTAACATTCTCTAGCAAAGAATTCCACAGGCTGACTATACGCTGTCTGAAGACAATACTTCCTTTTGTTTGTTTAAAATCTGCTGTCTATTAACTTCATTTGGTGACCTCTCGTTCTTGTGTTATGGGAAGGACTAGACCAGTGATGTTCTCTTGTTGGCTTAGGTTGATGAATCACTGCAGACGATGGCTTATCCAGTCAGGAAAGATGCCATGTGCTCCAGTCTGGTTATTAATCCATCTAAAACAAAGTCCCTGACCATTATCCTCAAATAACCTTCAGCTTCAGCTTACAACCAGCTCAATTCTAATCTGTCTGGATGGGACATCCAGCAGGTGGCAGCCTTCATATTTGGGAAGTGTCATAGGGCCAGAAAATGCTCAAAAGATGTTGATGATCCTGCAGCAGTGGCTGCTACCATGTCTCAGGCCTGGCAGTGGCATCTGTGGGAATGTTGGGAACATGAAACGTGTTACGAAACTGTGGATCTGTAGAACTACAGGGATCACATCTGTATGGTATGGAAGTGAAGTGTGGTTGCTGAAGAACCCCAACATGATGTTTTTGATTCTCCTCTCTATCAGCTGCTCCATATTATATCATGGGACAAGATTAAAATGAGGATATTTGAAGACAAAACCAGCAATGGTCTCCATCAGCACAGGTTCAGTTTCAGTAGTTTTCATGGTATGCACATAAGAATGGAAGAATGATGAATTCCCAGGTGTGTATACCAAGGAATGCTACCACATGGACAGCATTCATGTGGATGCCAAAATCTTCGGAGTCATAAGATCGCCAGTGGTGGACATAATCTGAATGTACTATCAGACCAGTTTCAGCATCCTGCCGGAGATTAATGCAGGCGATGTGAAGTTTGAAATATGGCCACATCCCTTGGGAGCTGCCATGCTTCTGCTGATGAGAAGTGAAGGTAGGGAAATAAAGTCAATGGGAGCTGTTGATAATTAGCTGCTTTCAGATTCAGTCTACTTGTTTTTGTGTCTAAATACTGATTTAGATGTTTATCTTCAGGTGCCCACATTTGGTGCCCCATTAAAGGAATGGCTCTCCTTTTCTGTAGGAGCAATTAGGGCAATTGAGGTATGACTAATGATCTGATCTAGGAGAGGATATAAATGAAAGTTGAATTTCTACAGTGCATGCAAAATTGCTTTTTAAAGAGATATAGATGAAATCAAAGTCGCTGAAATTCAAGTAAGAGAACATACAGGATGAATATTATTAAGATAGGATTGGCAAAAACCTGGGAATTAGTGAGGCCTGGTAGAAATTAGTTTGACAATTAGTATAAGTAAATGACATAAGTTTATAAGATGTGGCAATAAGGGCTTTGTAATCAGTAAGTTAACTGCAGAAGGACAACCCTAATAGAATTTTAGGGTTTTCTTTTTGGTAACTTGTACCACTGAGGCTAATCCCATTGATACGCTGGAAGATATTTACAAATATATTGATGCAAATAGCTATGCCAACAGCCAGAACCTCTGTTATGGCTACCTAGAAAGCCACAGATGAATAAGGGACTGAGATTAAATATGGTTAGAGATATATAGATGTATGAATCAAGGGGTTAAAACTGTTCTAAGTATATTCACAAGTGAGATCATTGTAGTGATAAACAGGTGGCAGGCAGCTCAAATGTCATTTTCACTGAAGATGGACCCCCACCTGTTCTTTCTTCTTTGTTTCCCCAGTCTCCATGAAGTTATGAGTTTATCTGCCTTAGTGGCCAATTTGTACTTTGTATCTATGTATTTCTCATTCTTCTTTATTTTTGGATGGCTTAGATTTTCAGTAAAAAGCTTTCAGGTTTCCATGTGTATCTCATCAGTTTCAAACTAAATCAAATGTATTGTATAGCCAGCTGAGTAAAAGAAACTATTATCTGGGACTTTACTTCATTTGCATTTCCCTTCCCTTCATCCAATAATTAACATAAATCTCCATCGAGAAGATATATTTACTCCCTGTCCATCTTTCATGGTCTCCCCAGTCTTTTTGTTCAGGAAAACAAAATGCTGCATTTCCAGAAGGGCAGCAAAATAGGGCTATTTCAGGCCTACGGAAAAAACAATGTGTAAAGCTGAGAAGGCCTAATAAGAACATAACATAAGAACATAAGAATGGCCGTACTGGGTCAGACCAAAGGTCCATCTAGCCCAGTATCCTGTCTGCCGACAGTGGCCAGCACCAGGTGCCCCAGAGAGGGTGGACCGAAGACAATGATCAAGCGATTTGTCTCCTGCCATCCCTCTCCAGCCTCTGACAAACAGAGGCCAAGGACACCATTTTATTCCCTGGCTAATAGCCTTTTATGGACCTAACCTCCAGGAAATTATCTAGCTTCTCTTTAAACTCTATTATAGTCCTAGCCTTCACAGCCTCCTCTGGCAAGGAGTGCCACAGGCTGACTACACGCTGTGTGAAGAAGAACTTTCTTTTATTAGTTTTAAACCTGCTACCCATTAATTTCATTTGGTGTCCTCTAGTTCTTCTATTTAGGGAACTAATAAATAACTTCTCTTTATCGGCCCTCTCCACACCACTCATGATTTTATATACCTCTATCATATCCCCCCTCAGTCTCCTCTTTTTTAAACTGAAAAGTCCCAATCTCTTTAGACTCTCCTCATATGGGACCCGTTCCAAACCCCTAATCATTTTCGTTGCCCTTTTCTGAACCCTTTCCAAGGCCAAAATATCTTTTTTGAGGTGAGGAGACCACATCTGTACACAGTATTCAAGATATGGGCGTACCATAGTTTTATACAGGGGCAGTAAGATATTCTGGGTCCTATTTTCTATCCCTTTCTTAATAATTCCTTGCATCCTATTTGCCTTTTTGACTGCTGCTGCACACTGCGTGGAAGTTTTCAGAGAACCGTCCACGATAACTCCAAGATCTCTTTCCTGATTTGTCGCAGCCAAATTAGCCCCCATCATACTGTACGTATAGTTGGGGTTATTTTTCCCAACGTGCATTACTTTACACTTATCCACATTAAATTTCATTTGCCATTTTGTTGCCCAATCACTCAGTTTGGTGAGATCTTCTTGGAGTCCCTCACAGTCTGCTTCTGTCTTGACTATCCTAAACAGTTTGGTATCATCTGCAAACTTTACCACCTCACTGCTTACCCCTTTCTCCAGATCATTTATGAATAAGTTGAACAGGATTGGTCCTAGGACCGACCCTTGGGGGACACCACTAGTTACCCCTCTCCATTCTGAAAATTTACCATTTATTCCTACCCTTTGTTTCCTGTCTTTTAACCAGTTCTCAATTCAAGAAAGGACCTTCCCTCTTATCCCATGGCCATGTAGTTTACACAAGAGCCTTTGGTGAGGGACCTTGTCAAAGGCTTTCTGAAAATCTAAGTATAATATATCGACTGGATCCCCCTTGTCCGCATGTTTGTTAACCCCTTCAAAGAATAGATAGATTAGTAAGACAGGATTTCCCTTTACAGAAACAATGTTGACTTTTGTCCAACAAATTATGTTCTTCTACATGCTTCACAATTTTATTCTTTACTATTGTTTCGACTAATTTGCCCGGTACTGAAGTTAGACTTACCGGTCTGTAATTGCCCGGATCGCCTCTAGAGCCCTTTTTAAATATTGGTGTCACATTGGCTACCTTCCAGTCATTAGGTACGGAAGCCGATTTAAGGGATAGGTTACAAACCACAGATAATAGTTCAGCAATTTCCCATTTGAGTTCTTTTAGAACCCTTGGATGAATGCCATCCGGTCCCGGAGATTTGTTAACATTAAGTTTTTCTATTTGTTCCAAAACCTCCTCTAATGACACTTCAATCCGGGACAGTTCCTCAGATTCATCACCCACAAAGGACGGTGCAGATTTGGGAATCTCCCCAACGTCCTCAGCCGTGAAGACTGAAGCAAAGAAATCATTTAGTTTCTCCGCAATGGCTTTATCGTCCTTGATTGCGCCTTTTATAGTTCGATCGTCTAGGGGACCCACAGGTCTTTTAGCAGGCTTCCTGCTTCTAATGTACTTAAAAAACATTTTGTTATTTCTTTTTGACTTTTTGGCTAGCTGTTCCTCAAAATCTTTTTTTGCTTTTCTTATTACATTTTTACACTTGATTTGACAGTGTTTATGTTCCTTTCTATTTATCTCACTAGGATTGGACTTCCACTTCTTAAAAGATGCCTTTTTGTCCCTCACTGCTTCTTTTACATGGTGGTTAAGCCACGGTGACACTTTTGTAGGTCTCTTGCTATGTTTTCTAATTTGGGGTATACATTTAAGTTGGGCCTCTATTATGGTGTCTTTAAAAAGTTTCATGCAGCTTGCAGGGATTTGGCTCTAGTCACTGTGCCTTTTAATTTCTGTTTAACTAGCCTCCTCATTTTTGTGTAATTCCCCTTTTTGAAATTAAATGCAAGGGTGCTGGACTGCTGAGGTGTTCTACCCACCACAGGAATGTTGAATGTTATTATATTATGGTCACTATTCCCAAGTGGTCCTGTAACGGTTATTTCCTGGACCTGATCCTGCACTCCACTCAGGACTAAATCGAGAATTGCCTCTCCCCTTGTGGGTTCCTGCACCAGCTGCTCCAAGAAGCAGTCATTTAGGCCATTGAGAAATTTTATCTCCGCTTCTCTTCCTGAGGTGACATGTACCCAGTCAATATGGGGATAATTAAAATCCCCCATTATTATAGAGTTCTTTATTCTGGTAGCCTCTCTAATCTCCCTCAGCATTTCAATGTCAGTATCGCTGTCCTGGTCAGGTGGTCGGTAATATATCCCTACTGCTAATTTCTTATTATTGGAGCATGGAATTACTATCCATAGCAATTCTATTGAACAGGTTGATTCATTAATATTTTTATTTCATTTGATTCTACATTATCTTTCACATACAGTGCCACTCCACCACCACCCGGCCTGCTCTATCCTTTCGAAATATTTTATATCCCGGTATGATTGTGTCCCACAGATTTTCCTCATTCCACCAGGTTTCAGTGATGCCTATTATGTCAATCTCCTCATTTAATACTAGGTACTCTAGTTCACCCATCTTATTAGTCAGACTCCTAGCATTTGTGTAGAAACACTTTAAAAATTTGCCACTGCTTATTTGTCTGCCCTTTCCTGGTGCATTGGATTCCTTTGTATGCTGTTGTTTGTCTGCTCTGGCCCATGGTTTGCCCTCTCCCCTCCTCTCTTTCTGACTACAGCTTAGAGAATCTCTATCAATGGATTCTCCTCTAAGAGAAGTCTCCCTCCGATTTACGTGCATCTCCGCACCAATCGGCTTTCCCCCATCTCTTAGAATGGAAAATGCTCTGTCCTCCTCCCCACTGGAACAGGTCTCCCTTTCAGGGTGATCAGCTGATCTCACCAGTGGCAGTTCTGTGGGAGCATGGAGGGACATACATAGATTCCAGGCTATTTCAAACTTTACAGGTGAAAACTAACACCCTAAATTCTACCTTGTATCTTTTAGCAAGGCAGTGGAGAGCCAAAAATTACTGATGCTATGGTTTCCTGGAAAGATGTACCCTATAAAAATGAGCTGCTAAACTCTTTACCAACTTCAATTTGCAGATGGAGGTGTTGCTTTATCTAAGATTGCTTATGAATTTCCAGTTACCACCTTAAGGGAGGACAGGGCCTTTGTCCCAGTATTCAATTATTCTAAGATTGGGAACCCTGATGTACAAAGATGCAACGCTATATTATCAGAACACTTGTATAATTGCAAATATAGTTTATTAATGCATTTATCACAGCCACAAACACTCCAGTTTCATAAGGTAAATAGGGAAGGTACATTTATATTTCCATACCACATACTCACACCATTCCTTCTAGAACAACCCGCGGTGTTAGCCATCATCTTCCTCATCACCTGCACCTTCCTGATCATCACCAATGGCCATCATTCTGGCACCTCCCAGGGACTACATGTCCTTCTCCTATCACCTTTAGGTTGGAATGCCACTTTTATCAAATGTTATGCTGATGTTATGTTTGATGCATATTCAGTAGAGGAAATTTCCTTTTCTCCTTATTTATGTTTTCTCACCTTATAATGATGAAGTGTCTTTTTCAAATAGGTTAGTACAGCATTGATTTCAACATATGCATCAATTTATTACGATGGACCTTTTGTGGTTGTCTGTCACATTTATTATTTCTGTCCTATGCAGTTATTCAGTCTGATATCAACCGGTTATTTTGTTTTTTTCTAAGTAATGATGTACCTGCTAAGTTTGAGGGTATTCTTGGAACCTCTCCATGTATCATCACCTTGTAGTGGTGGAGAGGCTTACATGTTCCAATGACCCCTGGGAGTGATGCTGCCTGGAGTCATGTATTCCCTTAGGGTCACCCATGGGAGAATGGTCAAGGGTGAGGTTCCAGACAAAGTGTGATCCTAGAAGTCCTCAACGGCAGAGCAGATGGAGGATAACTGCACAATAGAGGTGAAACTGCTGTGTAATATGACAGTCTCTACGAAGGTGTATGAAGGCTGCAGCACATAGAGGATCTCCAGTCATTGTGGAGTTGGTGCCATTGGTTTCAAGCCCTCTATTTGTCAAGGACAGTGTGGTAACTGTTGTGTACCAGTCTCCCCAATTTAAAAGAAGTCCTGCGCAGGCATCTTCCAGTTTTTGGGAGAACAACACCCGACCAAGTCAAAAATCTGTTAGCAATCAGCAAGTGGCAATGGGAACAGGAAAGTGAGATCTAGAAATTCCTAGTCACAGACCGACACACAGGCAGTGGGTATGTGATTCTGTCATCTTGCTCGAGGACTGAGGCAGGTTGAGCATCTCAGCTGCTGCACCCATGACTGGACCCACTCTGCTAACCACACATGGGGAGGAGACTAGAAAAAGTGTCCTAAAAATAGTCTTGCCTCTTTTCTTCTTGGCTGGATAGCCACACCCAGCAGGATCACCACCCCAGTGGTTGAAAATGTAAGAAACTTTTGGAACCTGGAATGTACGTACCCTGATGGACTATTCAGACAGTGATTGATCAAAGTGACATACAGCTATCATTGTTCATTAATTGAATCAGTTTAACATTGATATTGCTGCCTTGTTCGAAACTAGAAGAGCTGATGAAGGACAGGTGAAGGAGGAGAAAAGAGGATACACCTACTTCTGGAAGGGAAAATCTTTAGATGAACCTTGATTGTATGGAGTAGGCTTTGCTATTAAGAACAAGCTCTTAAGGTGCCTCTCTGAGCTGCCACTAGGCATCAATGAGCGGCTTATGACACTCGGACAGATGATCACCAAAAACCAACAAGTAACTATTGTGAGTGCCTATGTACCAACAATGGATGCCAATGAGGATGTAAAGGAAGATTTTTACTCTTCGCTGGAAACCATTTTATTGGAGACCCCTAAAGAAGATAATATCATTCTTCTGGGGGATTTCAATTCACATGTTGTATGAGACTCACACCCGTGGAAAGGAACAATCGGGAAAGAAGGAGTTGGTCAAAGCAACTCACATGGAATCCTGCTCTTGACTGCGTGTGCTGAACATGAACTTATCATCACAAACACCCTTTTTTAACAAAAGGAAAAACATGTTGGAGACACCCACATTCAAAGTACTATGTCATTGTTCGTGCTCGAGATGGTGTACTTCTCACAAGAGCAATGAAAAGTGCTGATGACTGCTGGACTGATCATCTCCTCATTCGATCCACAATGAAAATTAAGATTGCCCCAAATGGAGGCTGCAAAAAAAGCAGATCAGGTGCAAGCTGAAGGGTTCAGATCTGAAGGACCCCATTAAGCATGACCACTTCCAAGCAGTCTTGGAAGAAAAGCTTCCATCAGAGTTTCTGGAAGAAATTAAGGATCATTGGAGCCAGCTGAAAGTAGCAATCATTACCTGCTAGGGGCTCTTGTACATTTCAAAGCAGGCATGCCTATGCAGCCCAGAGTCAGTGGGACTTCCTGCTGGCCCCGGGCTGCAGGTGGAGTTCCGCATTCCTCCTTTGAATGTACCAGAGCCCCAGTGGGGGTCTTGTACATTTCAAAGGAGGAATGCGGAAGTGCCTATTGACTAGTTGAGTAGTCAGTGGAAATTCCATCTACTATTCGACTGGTTAATTAACCACAATTTAACACCTTACATCAGTGTCCTAAAGATGCTTCATGACAACATGAAAGTGACTGTTCTGAGCAGCACTGGCTCCCAGAATGAACCTTTCAAAGTACAAAACGGAGTCAAACAGGGCTGTATCATCACACCAACCATGTTTGTGGTCTTTATTAAGTCATTTTTTACCTAATTGCTGGGAAGCTCCCAGCTGGTGTTTAAATCATCTACAGAATGAATGGAAAGCTGTTTAGGCTTATCAGGCTGATTTGCACTTATCATTTGCAACTATCATGGAACTTCAGTATGCTGATGACAATGCAGTTTTTGTCCACTCTGAGAAAGATCTTCAGGCTATCCTAAATGTGTTTGCTGATGCTTATACATGTCTTGGTCTCACCCTCAACATCAAGAAAACCAAAGTGCTCTATCAGCCCTCTCCAAATGAGGTACCATGTGCCCCATCTATTAAAATCAATGGAGAGGCACTGGAGAATGTCAGTCATTTTCTCTACCTTGAAAGTTGTCTTTCATCCAAAAGCAGATATCGATGTAGAAATCCAATATTGTCTGAGCTGTGCCAGTGTGGCCTTTGCTCATTTACAGCACAGGGTCTTTGAAGATCACGACATTCTTGTGTCAAGACTTCTTGTCTATCAAGCTGTCATTCTCCCAATACTATTCTATGGGTCTGAAACCTGGACAACCTACAGACATCACTTGAAAGTCCTTGCCTCTGCGAGATCTTGAAGATGAAATTGGAAGACAGCCGCACTAACATCACAGTTCTGGAAGAGAGAAAGACCACCAGTGTTGAGACAATTATCATCCATCAGCAACTTTGCTGAACTAGTCACATTGTTCAGATGTCAGACCAGCGCCTCCCAAAACAGGCCCTGTCTTCTCTGCTGAAAGAAGGATACCATAATGTCGGAGGACAATGGAAGCATTATAAAGGACTTGCTAAAGGATAACTTAAAGAAGTGCAACAGTGACGTTGACACTTGGGAGACACTCGCCCAGGATCACTCAAAATGGAGACAAGTCCGACACAATGGCTCCCTGAATTTTGAACTTGCCTGCCAACAAATTGAGGCACAGAAGAGGCACAGGGTTTTTGAAGATCACGACAGTCTTGTGTCCAGACTTCTTGTCTATCAAGCCGTCATTCTCCCAATACTATTCTATGGCTCTGAAACCTGGACAACCAATAGACATCACTTGAAAGGAGGAAGGGGAGACTGGCTTCTAGTCATGGTCAACAGCTTCCTGCTGTACCTGGAAACATCTGTCCTCACTGTAACAGAATTTGCGGTTCAAGGATCAGTCTTACCAGCCACCTCCCATGGGTATGATCATCTTCCATAACTCCCATGGAAGATGATCATGCTCAGCAACGAGTGATCGTCCATCATTCTTGGAAGCGCCTAGACCATAGAAAGTCACTCTACCTTATCACCATCTATCTAGGTGAAAGGTCCCAAACATATGTGAGCTAACTGTGCTATCTGGGTGAAAGGCTCCAGACAAAAATACTAACTTTGCTGTGGCTCAACATACAGGACGTGTCCTGTAAATCTCTTGTGTTACAGCCAAATTGCCAATATAAACCTACTATAGCTTATTATAATAAACATATAATCAAAACCATGAGGAAATAATACATTTATATGTCTATAGGCAACCAAGCAGGTTAGCCATATAGGCTACAGAGGTAAGATATTCCTCTACTATTGTCATGGATGTGACAAAAGTATGGATGAGAACAGCTGCAAGTGCTGCATCTGAAAGAAACAGGTGTAACTTCCCAACTGTACATAAAAAAAAAAGACTGATCTGGCTGCAGCTGCTAGCTGTTCTTCTATTAGCAATTGGGTATCTGACCACACTGCTATATTGTGCCTCGGCTGTACAAATGGCAAAAGAACCACTCAGACAGAGGGAGCAATATTACAGAATCATAGCAATGGAAGGCTGGAAGGGACCTCAAGATATGATCTAGTGCAGTCTCCTTCCCTTCTACCCCCAGTGCTGAGGGAGAGACAAGTAACTATTCCTTACTCTCATCCCCATGTTGACTTATGCAGTCAGCTGCTCTGGCTGGATCAGGTAATATGAGAATACAATGCTCACTAGCCAAAAAGCCACACAATGATTCAATGGCAGAGCTAGGAGAACTCCTGCTCTGGGATTCCAGAGCTCTAACTCTAGGATTCCATTCCCAGGCTCAACCCACTAATGACCACTGCTTCTCTTATTGGAACCATTCACAAATTTGCTGCCTGTTACTCATTCTTACATTCTGCCTGGCAGGAGCATTGACTGTGAACTGGATGTGCAGCCTTGTTTTGTCTGCACATTAATTTTTAAAATAAAGCATATTATATATGGGTTTACACAGGAGGGGGTCTAGGATTACACTGAACTGTCTGCACAGTGTTTCCCCACTTGGTGTTTGGCTTGGCCAAACCTTCGCTATGTTCTGCCAATCCTAAAAGTCTTTGTTTGAGACTCACTCATCCACTGTTGCAAGATATTCCTCCTGCTGTTTAAGATAACTCCGTTTTTTGGCTACAAACCTGGCATGGCTGATCGTGTGGCTCAAGGTGAATGTAAGTGGCCAGATTTTCCTTTATAGGGAGGAACTCAACATGAGACTATGACAGTGGAGCATCTAATCCATTTAATAAAAGTAATGGATACTATGAGTATTCCAGTCAGCTAGTCAGTTGGGGGGTATATTACAGGATATAATCCTAGACACAACACAGATGTCATGTTTGTTGGTCTTTCTGAAAGTACGTACCATATGGTCTGCTGAGGAAAAAGAGTCAGACATGTACTCAGATATGTTATGGAAGATGGTGAAGAAAGCAACTATTTATAGGAATATCCCTGCGACCTCATACAGCAGATCTGAATCTGGATCTGAATTTGGAGGCCTGAAGTTTGAAAGTTCCTGGATTAGAGAATTTGGTTCAGCCCATAAAAGAGAGAACATGGTCAGCCACAAAACTCAGATCCAGACCCACATCCCACTTCTGAATTTTCCCAGAGTTTCAAGTTTGTTGTGATCCAGAATTTTGGGGCCTGATTTTTCACAGCATGATGTAAATCCATTGATTTACACCAGGATAAAGCTGGAGTAACACAGTAGTGAATCTAGCCCTGGGTTCAGGCCTGTGTCTGTTCAGCAAGACTTTGATCCCATTCTCATTGAAGTCAAGGGCAAAATGTGCTGGATTTGGAACCTTAAAAAGTCTTTATCCCTTGAGGTGGCTTGAATGTTTCACAGATCGCAAAATCATTTGATTTAATTGACTTTGCTCAAATAGGGCATGTCTACACAGCAGGGCGAAAGCCGAAATAAACTATGCAACTTCAGCTACATCAATTGCATAGCTTAAGTCAAAATGGCTTAATTCAGCTTTTGGCACTGTCTACACAGCAGGAAGTCGAAGGAAGAACACTCTTCCTTTGACTTCCCTTACTCCTCATGAAATGAGGGTTACCAGGAGTGAGAGTAAGAAGTCCTCCAGCTTGCCAGTATTTCAAAATAAAAGCTTGTAGTATAGACATGCACTACGTTATTTCGGAATAATGTCAGTTACTCCAACATAACATTGTTGTGTAGATGTATCCATAGCTCTCATCTTCTTCTCTTAATCCCAATTTCTCTTTGGTCACACATAATTCTACATGATCTACACTAATGTCTAGACTGCATCCCTCTGTCAGCAGAGGGATGCAGATTAGGCAGATCGACATTGCAAATGAAGTGGGGATTTAAATATCCCATGCTTAATTTGCATAAAAATGGCCACTGTTTTTGCAGGAGGCATAAGGGATCTGTCGAAAAAGGTTTTCTTTCTCGACAGATCCCCCTCTAGACCGCTGCTTTTTGCCAACAAAATGCTGAGTCGGCAAAAACGGTGGCCATTTTTATGCAAATTAAGCACGGGATATTTAAATCCCCGCTTCATTTGCAATGTCAACCTGCCTAATCTGCATCCCTCTGCCGACAGAGGGATGCAGTGAGAATTTTATTTTTCTTGTGATGAATATGAGATATTATAAGTCATCTGTGTAACTGGAAAAAGAAATTCAGCGGTGGAAAAGTTTGCCAAACTGGGTGAAATTCCTTTCTTTGATGCGTAATAACTCCCAGCATGTTTCCATACATTTCCATTAAAAAAATCCACTGTTTCCTTATACCATAGTGAACTGTGCCAACTACATAACCACTGCAGATGAATGGGGAGGAAGAGGTATGTTTTAAAATATTGCAGCCTTCAGAAAAATAGATTTAAAAATAATCTGTGTTTTATTTGAGATTCACCTTTTTCACCCGCATTTTAACTCTTGCAGGTGTGTAGCAGCATTTGTCACCAGTGGCCACTGACACGTTCATTTACAAGCAGGTATTCCTTCTACGCCAACTCTGTACCAGCTCTTACATTAGTTCAGAAAGTATCTCAAATGTAGAATTCAACTGTGCTATATGAAAGAAATGTATATAGGCCAATGCTGTCAAAACTGCCTTCCTAAGCCCTAGAAACATGCTGATTTTCCAAATGCTGAGCACTTGCCGCATCCATCAGTGTCAGAGGGAAAGGTGGGATGCATTTTAGAAACTCAGGCCACATATTCAGCTGCCTGAATATGGATTTGGGGAGCCTCACTTTGGAGCTTAGCATCTTTTAAGTGTTTCACCATAAAGTCCATTAATGAGTAATACGGCTTGCCTCCAGTGCCACCTCTAAAGCTTCATCTCCCTGACTACGGACTTCAAATCAGAAGCAATTCACTCACACGCTCCGATTGTGCCATTCCCAGGTGCAAATCATCTAAGTGTAAAATATCCATCTGATGGGATCATCAAAAATGACACCCTTTGGTAAATTAGCATCTTTTACATCTAAAAGTGCTGATCATAATGAATGCTTGTGCTGTATCTTTCCGCTCAGTCACTGCCTTCGATGTTACTTTCCACATTTGAAATTGATTTCAGATTGTTATAGGAGCCCAATCCATTATGTAAGATTAAAAAATGGTCTGGTTTATAGATGATGGATTCGTTGTCCATTCTTTGTAGTGAGAATGAGGTTGCTGTGTCAGCATCTGGATTTTTTGAAGAGCTTAATGCCTGCTAATTCATAAACTTAACATTTCCTGATTAAAGAAACAGCACTAACCATTCAGTATCATGATACATTTTCCCCCATCAGCAGCTGTTTTAGCTTCACAACAAGCATTTGTCAGGAGACCTAACGGAAAATGGAAGAAATCTCCCCCTCTCTGTGTGCCAATTATTGTTTATGAATTTTGCAGGGTTTATGGAAAAAAATGTCTAGCACAGGCAGTAAAAATCTGCTATTATGATGATGGCATAAGCATACACATCACAAGAGTCTGAAGCCATTGTAGGCTGATCAGAATACCGCTGGATGAGAAAATGAATTAAGTTTAGTAATGGTTGCTCATACTTTTTTTTTTAATGAGTCACATTACATAATGTGACTTGATTAAAACAAGGTGGGGCTGGGAAATCAAAAACATATGACACAAATGAAAGCAGTGGAAGAACACCATATGCTAATTATAGCTTTTTAAAAGCAAGTGTTTTTAAAAACTTCATACATGTGTATGTACTATTTTCTCAAATAACCACTAGATAGAAAAGATAGGTATCAGGTATTTATTTGTAATCTATTGTTAATAGTATGTGAGCAGATAATTTCATTTTAGACCTGAAATTATTACAAGTAACAATCAGGGGAGCTGACAGTCTCACTGGGCTGTTGGGTAAAGGGGGGCAGGTTTCATGCTCCTGGCAAGGGGTGGGGCCTCGGATAGAAGGAGCGGGGCTGGGGCGGGCTGCCCTCAGCACTTCCCTGACCATGGTGCACCTCCCTCCCCCTCAGCCCTTAGTGCTGCCTGGAGCATGTCACATGGTCCTGTGGTGATTTAAGGGGCTTAGGGCTCCTGCTGCTGCCACTGCCATAGTTGTAGTTGCCACAGCTGGCAGCCCTAGATCCTTTTGAATCTCCAGGCCCCAGGGCAGTTGTTCACTTTGCCCTCCCCTGTCAGCAGACCTGCTAACAACTAGTGCCATTGTTGTTCTAAGCAGAATTTCTTTTGCTCCATGTTGACAGTCATGTATTGCAACTAAAACGTAATGGGAAAAGGCAATTATTAAAGAGAAAATATTGTGGTCACCAGGAGCAATTATCTATCCATGGAACTTACCTGTTTTGAATGCACAAACTCCTGAGCTTCCAAATATGGGAGACAGGACTTAGCACAGATCGTAATAGAACACACAATTTCTGTCTTGAGGCAGTTATAGAATAAGCTAGAGACAGACTGTACATAAAAACAGAAGAATGGCCATACTGGGTCAGACCAAAGGTCCATCCAGCCCAGTACCCTGTCTGCCGACAGCGGCCAATGCCAGATGTCCCAGAGGGAGTGAACCGAACAGGAAATGATCAAGCCATCTCTCTCCTGCCCTCCATCTCCACCCTCTGACAAACAGAAGCTAGGGACACCATTCCTTACCCATGCTGGCTAATAGCCATTAATGGACTTAACCTCCATGAATTTATCTAGTTCTCTTTTAAACCCTGTTATAGTCCTACCCTTCACAGCCTCCTCAGGCAAGGAGTTCCACAGATTGACTATGCTCTGTGTGAAGAAGAACTTCCTTTTATTTGTTTTAAACCTGTTGCCCATTAGTTTCATTTGGTGGCCCCTAGTTCTTGTAATATGGGAACAAGTAAATAACTTTTCCTTATTCACTTTCTCCACACCACTCATGATTTTATATACCTCTATCATATCCCCCTCTATCATATCAACACATAGGTATTGAGTGTGCTTTAAGACAGCAGTTTTCAAATTTTAGCAAACCAAGGGCCCCCCCATTTGGATTTAAAAATTTGGGGGGGCTCATTCCCCTGTCCCTTCTCTAAGGCTCTGCCTCCCCCCCCTCCATTCACTGTCTGGGAAGGAAGGTGAGAAGTTGACTAACAGGACCCACAGATCCTTAGGAGTTCTTTCAGGGACCCCTAAGATTCCATGGGCCCCAGTTTGATACATGCTGCTTTAAGGCATGGATCCATCGTGCCCCAAGTGGGTTTCAGAAGGCACGAGCTTTTTAAAGGTGTTTAGATGCCTACGATAAAATTAACCACCTGGTATCATTATCACTACTTCACAGATGAGGAAATTGAGTCTCACAGAGGTGAAGGGACTAAGAACACTCAGCAGCAAAGCCAGGACTAAACCTTTGCTCTTTGGAGTGCTGGTTTAGTGTTCCGGCCATTAAGTCACACTGCCTGACTGCCTAGCTACCTCTACCGATGCCTAGATAGCTTTAAAAATCTGGCCCCGTGTGTCTTGGGGTAAACTAGTTCCAGGCAGGAGAGCAGTTGAAGTTACAGCCATAAGGGCATGGAATGCATGATCCCTTCCACAGCTGACTAACTTTACTGGCTACTGTTGAATAAGGACAGAAAAAAGCAGTTCATTAGTTCCTTCCTATGGTGAAAGTTCCAAAATCTTTCTGTAACTGTCACTGACCCAATGATTTCAGAGAGGAAGACTGTTTCCATAGGTCCCCAGTGGCATTTAATGGAACCCGGAGTAAGGCTGTATATGTGGCTTGCTATCAACTTTCTTTATCTGCCTGATAAGAGCCACCCTGCCTCTTCCATCCATTATTAAGAACAGGAAAGGCTTCCTCTGAATACTATGACATCCTCTCCCACAGGGAATTTCGAAATCTACTTGAATTATAAACAGTGAATAATATTCAGCAAAGAACAATCCTATAGCAGCCCTTGAGGGAAGAAAGATGTAACAGGCCTTTCCCAGCATCATCTCTGATTCTGTGGACTGTGAAAAGGCTAATTTTTCATGACTTAAAACTTCACATGGAAAAATAAACAAAAATAAATGTATCTTGGGCATCTACTCTCAGCTAACATTGGATATTAAAGCTCATAGAAAATATACTGTAATGAACCAGAGTATAATCACAAAATATTATGTTGGGAGCAGCGTTAAAATATCTGAAACAATTACAGGTTGAATCTCTAATCTGGCATTCTCTGGTCTGGCAGCATCCAGGATCTGGCATAATTTAAGTTAGCTGGATATCCGCTTATCATTGCGTGGCCAAGTTTTCTGTGGTCTCATAAAGTTTGTTTACAGCCACCAATCCTGGCTTTCAGTGTTCTATGCTGTTATTTAGCTCTAATTTACCACTAAATGTCTTGTAAGAGTCCAGTAAGTAGGGAAAGCTAATGCTGCTAGACAATATTGACTTCCTGTGGTTCAGCAAATTTTCTAGTTCAGCACCCATCTGGTCCCATGGGTGATGGACTAGAGAAGTTCAACCTGTATGGTGATATGGCAGTTATCTGATTTCCCTAGCCAATCCTAACTATATCATTATAAATATTGCAACATAAATCAAATTAGGTAATTATATATCTTGATGATAAAGCTTTCATGCAGTTTCTAAAAGTTCTAGCTAAGTATTATATTCTTCTACAGGGAACTTTAAATGTAGTAGGTCTAAGGATTTTTCCATTTAACCAATAAAACATTTTTAATAACTTTTTATGCATTTTGCATTTTACTGGGCAACATTATTCATATTCTCCAGACTCTGTGCATAGATTTGTCAAGTATATTTTATGCCAGTTTTCTGTCATAGCAGATAATTTGTAAGTGGTAAATCACTTTTTCACATTCTACAGTATTAATATTATTGTGGCAAACTCTGAGAATGGAATAGTCTTAATTTTTGTTTAAATGAAAACAAAATTATTTTTAATGTTTTGTTTTGAGTCATTGAAATCCATTCTGCACAGGAGGAAGAATTTTGCATTTTTTGGTTTCTGGGTCAAATTTTGACTCCTCCCTTTCAGATCAAGTAGCTGGTGATGTTGCTAGGTAGATCTATGAGGAGGGGAATAATCTCCATAACTGGAGTAGCATCAGTGGCCCCTAATAAGGAATAGTTAAAGTCTTGTTGCTCCCAAACAACAGCACTTATCATGAAGTTCACATGGGTATTATCATCAGAGTTATAGGAATGTGAAGTTGGAAGAGCTGTTATGTTAAATCAGCAGCTCTAAATAAGTGCACAGAAGTTGGATGAAGATACAGGATGGGCATGATGATGTCCCTATCCTTTGTTTGTCAGAAGCTGTGAACGGGAGACAGGGGATGGATCTTAATGGTACCTGCTCTCTTTATTCCCTCTGGAGCATCTGACATTGGCCACTGTCAGAAGACAGGGTACTGGGCTAGATGGACCTTTGATCTGACCCACTATGGTCATTCTTATGTACATTATATTTTACCCTGATTTTATATTCTTGGTCACCAAAATGGGCCATTGCTACATGATCCACTGGTAGGTAGATGTGACCCAAAATACAGGATCCAAATTTGAATCTGATGAGTCATCATCATCTACCAGTAAGTCCATAAGTAATGTGACAAAGCTCCTACTCAAACTTGGTGGGTCCTGCACTTTCAGATGGATTGCTTGCCCCAGAGACTCAAAGCAGCTCTCAATTTAGACACCACACTAAGGGCATCAGCTTGCCATTTGGTGAGCTACTGTCATCATTGGCCAGCATAAGATATAGAAGGAACCAAACTCCACAGTCTAGATGGACCCCCAACTCATACAGGGCTGGGTAAGCCCCTTTCTTTTCCCCAGCCAGTCTTTTCCCTGAGTGGAAATGGAGAACTGGTTGTTGGGAGGAACCCTGGTCCAACTTCTGCTCTGGGTTCCAGCCCAGGGCCATGTAATAGCAGCTGCTTATAAAAGTCTCCAACACCAGCTGCAAGACAACTAAAAAATCCCTGGGCTACCTCCCCACATCTTCCGCAGCTCCTACTAGAATTCACTGGTACTTGCTCCTTCTAGTCTCTTCATAGCACTCCCTCTGTCCTCTCAACTCCTCATGTGTTAACTAACTGCAGAGAAGTGCTTTTTATAACCAGTCTTTACTGGTTCTTTAATTGGCTCCAGGTGTTCCAACTAGCCTTGGCTCACTTGATTCTGTAATCCCACTTAATTTAGCTCCAGGTGCTTAATTGCCCTGATTGATTCTGGCAAGTTCTTACTGGTTCTGGACAAACCCCTGCCAGTTTACTCTGGGAACAGATGTGGCCAGGAGTTGTCAATGGCAGGTACAAAAAAACCAAAACCAAAACCAAAAACTGTTTGGTGCCTTTTCAGTTTTGAGGACTTTTGCATCTGAACAGCACTTTCATTGCCAAAACTTGCAAATGTAGACATAGCCTAAGAATTGCTTGAGAAAGTGCTGCCCCCACGAGGGAAGATAGACCTGATGTGGGACTCCTGTTGTATGACCAATACCTTGCTTAGTGTTGCTGCTGGAATAGGTGCCCTGCCTGATGGGGGCAACTGCCAGATAAACCCTTTTGTTGTTCTTCAGGATGCTGCAATGGTTGGCCATGAGCCTAGTTGTTATCTTGGCACAGACTTCTGTGTATATTTATCCCATTAAAGGTGATATTAAAAATAAAAGCAGAAGGAGGGAGGGTGATGATCCAAATGTGATTACCTGCTGCAAGCACAGGAGAATGATCATATTGATCTACAGAGTTTGGGTCCGGAGAATGGCTGTTATTTTCTCCAGAGTCTTTAGGAAGCTCCTTAAGCCTATCTGTAAATTAGTGATCATGTCAGTCCTGAAGAATCACCATGGGATAAGCATCAAAAGGCATATCATCTGTATTCTGACATACCACTGCTGTCCAAGTAAATGTTCATTTTTCTCTCCCTTAAATCTCAGTCAAGAAGATAGTTCTGTGAACATTTCTAAGGGAAAAGACTCCAAAATTCTTATGACTCTAATATTTCTAAGCCTCATTCAAGCTGTGTAAGAGGGCATTAGTGTCAATAAGTATGAGAAAAACTTAAAAAACAACAAATAGTCTGGTAGCACTTTAAAGACTAACAAAACATGTAGGGTATGTCTACACTACCACTCTAGTTCGAACTAGGGTGGT
The DNA here is from genome assembly GCA_032595735.1 of Pelochelys cantorii. Lineage (NCBI taxonomy): Eukaryota > Metazoa > Chordata > Testudines > Trionychidae > Pelochelys > Pelochelys cantorii. Next base: position 55,100,188 of record CM064326.1, read on the forward strand.
TAATGTAGGCATTCGAAGTTGCAAATGAAGCCCGGGATTTAAATATCCCGGGCTTCATTTGCATCTTGCCGGGCGGGCGCCATTTTTAAATCCCTTTAGGTCGAACTCCGTGCCCGCGGCTACACACGGCACGGAGGAGGTAGTTCGAATTAGGATCTCTAATTCGAACTACCGGTACACCTCGTTCCACAAGGAGTAATGGTAGTTCGAATTAGAGATCCTAATTCGAACTACCTACTCCGTGCCGCGTGTAGCCGCGGGCACGGAGTTCGACCTAAGGGGATTTAAAAATGGCACCCGCCCGGCAAGATGCAAATGAAGCCCGGGATATTTAAATCCCGGGCTTCATTTGCAACTTCGAATGCCTACATTAACCACCCTAGTTCGAACTAGGGTGGTAGTGTAGACATACCCGTAGATGGTATCATGAGCTTTTGTGGGCACAACCCAATTCTTCATATGATTAGCACCAGCTTTACGGCTCTTTTACACTACCAAAGTGGTGTAAATGGGCCTTAATGTTTGTGTAAGTCAGGTTTATCAGGTGTGTATCTAGCTTAAACATGTAGATCTGATTCTAGTGTCAGTTATGCTTTTAACTTGTTTTTTAAAAACTTGGATAAGGGTAATTGAGAGAAGAAATTGCTTCTCTCTTCATATATTTCTGAAAACATTCATATGCTTTCCTGCTGCTACTCTGTTCCAATCGATCCAGAACCAAGTTGTCTTACTGCTCAGCATTATGTTTATAGGGTGAATTTCCTGTCTCAGCACCATTTAAGTCCCTTTTCTTCCTTGAAAAGTGGTACAAAGGGCTTATGCTGTTTTATTAAGTAGAAATTAAATTCTCCATCACTGCAGACCCGGCACCTAGGGATCAGCAGAATGGGCCGTGCTCCACGCTTTGACCACGGAGTAACAATGAGTTGTCATTGGATGGCCCAGCCCTTGGAGATTTCTCAAAGATCAGCAAAGCTCTCCTTACTGCATTGTCTCTCTCAAATCATTTGTTTTGAATGAATGGGTCTGGTGGCTTTGGTCTCAAGTAAAGCTGATTGGAAATTCTTTAATGGAACATTTTTCTTCAGAGAATGCCAGTATTGAACCATTCCATGCAGATGGCTGAATGTCACTGAAGCAAAGAGATTTCCATCAGATGCATCTCTGAATTTTCTTCCAGTTTCTCTGGTTGGCTACTTTGCTGCCAGGCTACTGCCTGCCTGATGTGAGCCCAAGCTTTCTGGCTCTTCAGCAACCTGCCACTCAGGCTGATGGGGCACTGAGAGCCCTGGCTAATTAGCTTCTTAGGTCCCAGGCACCTCTGCAGCTTGCCTGGTTAAATGACTGGGAGCCAGGAAACTGAACGCACTCGCTCCTTAGCATGCCAGGCAGCCTACTCCAGAGGCAGGGAATCCAGAGCTTTCCCTAGATGGAGAATGTCAAAATTTGGGAGAGTGTGTTTGTTCCAAATTATAACTAAACCAAACTTTGAAAATATCTGAATCTTCCATAAAACAAAATTACCTTTTTCTGCGGAACTGTAGACCCAAACAAGACTGGCCAGGAATGGAAACCATTTCCTAAAGATAGCTTACTAGTAGCTTCAGAGAAACAATATTTCATGGCCAGCACATTTCATATTCTTAGCATAGTCTAAGAATGAATGAAAATTAAAATACATACAATATGTTGTTAAACATACATTATAATTAGTGGCAAACGTTTTAACAAATGTTGTGTTTGTTATTGGAGACTAACATCATACTCAGTGCTTTCAGCATTCTGAATCTGTGGACCGATAATCTTTGACTCTTACTACACAATTAGAACTTGAATTGACTCTTACTGTATATAACTAAGATGATAAATTCAAAGCCTTATTGTTAAAGTTAACCTCATATAATCTCCATAAAGATTATACACCAAAGGTGAAGTTTTCAAAAGCTCTCAGTGCCAGTCTAATTTTGTTATCATTAAAATCATAATATCTCCTGCTAATTTCAATAAGAATAGAATTAGGCCAATACTGAGTGCTTCTGAAAACCCCCACTCACAAATTTTTTGTTTGCTAGAATGAAGATTACTTGTGGAGAAGTGTGTACTCCTGTATTAAGCTAAATCACTCAGGAATACTTCCTTAATGTTATCATAGCATAGCTGACATTTCACTGTTGTGACTGGAAAACATGAAAATTAAAATACATACAATATGTTGTTAAACATACATTATAATTAGTGGCAAACGTTTTAACAAGATGCCACAGAATCCTAAATGTTGTTAAATTTGGATAATTGAGCCATATCAGAATTATGGGCTTAAACTGCAGCAAGGGAGGTTTAGGTTGGACATTAGGTAAAACTTCCTAACTGTCAGGGTAGTTAAACACTGGAATATGTTGCCTAGGGAAGTTGTGGAATCTTCATCTCTGGAGATATTTAAGAGCAGGTTAGATAGACATCTATTAGGGATGATCTAGATGGTTCTGGATCCTGCCGTGAGGGCAGGGGACTGGACTCGATGACCTCTCGAGGTCCCTTCCAGTTCTAGTGTTCTATGCTTCAATGATTATTGCAAAGGCAATTGATTAACAAACACTCTGTTGGCAACAATCCAATTAAGGGATGACTACGTGCAATATTTATTTGATAATATTATTTTAATGGGAAAAGAAATTGAGCAACTTGTGATTAATGCCATGGATTGTAGTACCACAATTCCTGCTTAGTCTTGTGAGTGCTTTGTGTCATTTGAGAAAGAGAATAAATGTTTGGAAAAGACAGCAATTACCAGCTTATGTCAGATGTAATGAGAAATTCCACTGGTTTCTTTGGAAGTCTGTTAATCATTGTGGCGGGGTGTCCCACCCCGCACTGTTTGGCCCTGGGGTCGAGCCTTTACACACACAGGCCCTGAGGCCTAGTCTGCTATGCACGCAGGCCCTGAGGCCTAGTCCAGGCTCTGGGAGGATGGGGTAGGGGGGCCCAGGCCCTCCCTCTCCACCGGGCCCCAACCCAGGGCCCTATTAGTGGTGGGTGGTTCCCACCAGTAGCTCGGCAGGGAGTTCTCCCTGAAACATGCCAAGCCCGCCGGGGATTTTCCTGCCCCCTGCCCTGGGTTGCTTCCTACCCCAGCCCCCTGGCCGACGGCGATCCCACCTGCAGGTGCTGGGCTGTTAGCAGCAATCACGTCGGCAGGCCTGACGTCTGGGGTGGCTTCGACGAGGGTGTCCCCAGAGTCTGGGCGGGCTGCCCACCATGGTTGGCGTTGCAGTCACGCTCGGCCCAGGGACTGTTGCGGCGGAGGCTGCAGGCCCGGTGGCTCTCGCTCTGGTGTCTGGTCCAGTGGCTCTCGCTCTGGTGGCTGGTCCGGCTGGGGCTTCGGAGGTTTGGCAGGAGTTCCTCCCTTCCCGGAGGCCAGCCCCAACTGAGCTGTCTCTCTGGCCTTTATACCTGGCCCGCAGCTGGAGCATGCCCAGCACTGCTTCGGGGAGGGGCCTTCCCTGCCCAGCAGGCCCATTTGCTTCCCCCTTGGTCAGTGCGGGGCTGGACTACCCCGTCATAGTCATAAAGGACAACCTCTGTTAAAGATACATCCTGTATTCAAAAAATGGATCTAGATTGTTGGTTATGACTAGGGAATACTCAGTACAGCTCTTGAGTACCTCACCTTTGTGCTGCCCCAGTCCTGAATGATAGTTTTCTGATATAATTTAGAGTAGTCATAAAGCTACTTTAACATATGCTGCCTCCAAAGGTCTCCAAAGAGCTGATAGAGCAGCTAGATACGAAAGAGCCCTAGTTACATCTTCTACACTTCCAGCCACATCTTCTACACTAGCATCAGGGTATTATGATGTTTAAACTACTCCAATTCTGCACCTTCCAAAGACCATGGTTACACTGGGTATGTCTGTGCTGCAATCAGAAGTGCAATGGTAGCATGGAATCATAGAATCATAGAATCATAGAACTGGAAGGGACCTCAAGAGGTCATTGAGTCCAGTCCGCTGACCAAGCACCATCTAGATCCGTGGTCACCAACCCGTCGATCATGATCGACTGGTCGATCGGGAGGGCTCAACCAGTCGATTGTGAGGCGTTCGGGGCCTCCCCAATTCCCCCCACCCCCAAGAAGCCCCACTACCTACCTCCAAAAATGGAGGTCGTGCCGGCTTCCCGCGGGGTGGAGGGAAGTCCGGCAGCTGTGCGCCACTTCCGGAGTTTCCAGAAGTGCTCTGCCTGCTCCCCTCCTCCAGGTCTGTGGCACGCCAGGAGGAGGTAGGAGTCCCGGAGGAAGGCGCGTGCTGGGGCTTTGGGGGGGGGGAGGCGTGTACTGGGGCTCCCCTCCTCTGCGGGGGAGGAGGTAGGAGTCCCGAGGGCAAGTGCGCGCTGGGGAGGGGGAGAGGAGTCCCGGGGGAAGCATATACCGGGGCTTCCCTCCTCTGTGGGGGAGGAGGAAGGAGTCCCTGGGGGAAGCGTGCACTAGGGCTTCCATCCTGGGGTGGGGAGGTGTGTAGGGGGTGGAGGTAGGAGTGGAGGAGTCCCATGGGGAAGCGCACGCAGGGGAGGAGGTAGGAGTCCTGGGGGGAAGTGCGCACTGGGGCTCCCTTCCTTTGCGGGGGAGAAGGTAGGAGTCCCGGGGGTAAGCACATGCCGGGGAGGGGGGAGGAGTCCTGGGGGGAAACGCGTGCTGGGGAGGGGGGAGGAGTCCCGGGGGGAAACGCGTGCCGGGGCTTACTTCCTTTGCGGGGGGGGGGGGAAGAAGGGGTCCCGGGAGGAGTCTCTTGCCGCAGCTTCCCTCCTCTCAGAAATAAAGACAATGCAGAAACTTTTTGTGTTTGACATAGTATTTTATTTAAAAATGAAGCCTGGCCAACAAACCCCCAACTGGGGTCAAGCCCCCATCTGCCCACAGAATCATAACACTCCTGCACTCCCCATTCCCCCAGACCCTAGATCTGAGCCTTTCATACACTGGAACCCCCTGTCCTGAGCCCCTCACATACCCTAACCCAAATTCCTGCACCCTCATATCCACAAGCCTGTGGCTTGCTTAGTACCCCAACCATACATCTGACCCCAACACTGCCCGGCCTGAAGCCCCCTCTCCGACCCAGCATCCCTTTCTCCACCTCCTCCTGCATCCAGATTTCCTTCCAGAGCTTGCATCTCTCACCCCTTCCCACACCCAAATCCCTCATTCCCACCCCAGAGCCTGCACATCCTGCCTCAACCCACCGAGGGTAAGGCTAGACTGCAGGAGTTTTTCAGGATTCCAGAGATAACCCAGAAAAACTCTTCTGCATCCAGGGATGCGTTTGTTCTTCCACTTTTTTTAGTGGAAGAGCAAACGTGCTCTTTCGGTAACCCCTATATTCCTCTTTCCATGAAGAATAAGGGGGCTTCCAAAAGAAGGGCTTTTTCTGACATTTGGTCCAGTCTAGACAGGCCAAATGTTGGAAAAACCTCTTCCTACAGAAGAATTGGGAAAAAAAACATCAGTATAAGGGTTGGGGATAGCAAGTGATGGAGAGGAGGAGAATAGAGAGGAAGGGGGGGGGCTTCGAGGAAGGGGCGGGGCTTCAAGGAAGGGGTGGGGCTTCAAGGAAGGGGTGGGGTGGTAGATCTTGGCTTGTTCTGTCATTTAAAAAGTGATCTTGGGTGTAAAAAGGTTGGAGACCACTGATCTAGATCATCCCTAACAGGTGTCTGTTTAACCTGCTCTTGAATATCTCCAATGAGGAAGACTACACAACCTCCCTAGGCAATTTATTCCAGTGTTTAACCACCCTGACAGTTAGGAAGTTTTTCCTAATGTCCAACCTAAACCTCCCTTGCTGCAGTTTAAGCCCATTGCTTCTTGTCCTATCCTCAGAGGCCAAGGAGAACAATTTTTCTCCTTCCTCCTTGGGTATGTCTAGACTAGATGCCTCTGCCAACAGAAGCATGTAAAATAGGCTATCCAACATAGTCAATGAAGCGGGGATTTAAATATCCCCAGCTTCATTAAAATAAAAATGGCCGCCTCGCTGTGACAGCTCTGTTGATTGTCGGCACAGCACAGCAGTCAAGACGCGGATCAGTCAGCAGGGGAAGCCTTTGTCGACCGCTCCCTTATGCCTTGTGAAACAAGGTTTACAGGAGCAGTCGACAAAGGCTTCCCCTGTTGACCGATCCGCATCTTGATTGCTGCGCTGTGCCGACAATAAGCTGAGCCGGCACAGTGCGGCGGCCATTTTTATTTTAATGAAGCCGGGGATATTTAAATCCCCGCTTCATTGACTATGTCAGGTAACCTATTTTACATGCCTCTGTCGGCAGAGGCATGTAGTCTAGACATACCTCTTGTGACACCCTTTTTGATACCTGAAAGCCGCTATCATGTCCCCTCCCAGTCTTCTCCTTTCCAAACTAAACAAGCCCAATTCTTTCAGTCTTCCTTCATAGGTCATGTTGTCTAGACCTTTAATCATTCTTGTTGCTCTTCTCTGGATCTTCTCCAATTTCTCCACATCTTTCTTGAACTGTGGTGCCCAGAACTAGACACAATACTCCAACTGAGGCCTGATCAGTGCAGAGTAGAGCTGAAGAATGATTCTAGAAAGTCTTCGGCCAGGAGTGACATTACAGCGATGTTTATACTACAGAGTAGACTCCCAGACTCTGCCGCGTCCAGGGAATACGTCTGCTCTTCCAAATTTTTTTCCGGAAGAGCAGACGCACTTTTTCGGCATCCCTGTGAACCTCATTTTATGAGGAAGAAGGGATATTCCAAAAAAGGTTTTTTTTCTGACATTTGGCCCAGTGTAGACTGGCCAAATGTCAGAAAAGCCTCTTCCGAAAAAAGAAGGGGAAAAAGCTAAACAAATTGCGGCTCGCAGTTTGCATAACTTTTTCCAAATAACAGTGTAGTGCAGACATTGCCTACTCATGTGAAAGTCATTGTAGGATGGCCTGGCAGCAGCAATAAAAGGGTTTTATAATTACTGTATTGCACCACTGGCATTTATCAAATAAGCCATAACTTTCAGCATTCTGAAACCTGCTAGGCACTTCTTGGAGGGTGAAACTAGATCAGCTCAGGCTGTAAAAGTGGCACAAATCTTTAGCAATGAAGGTAATTAGCCATTGGCACAGCTTACCAAGAATGGTATATTCTGCATCACTTGAAAATGTTAACCCATGACTGGCATGGCATGTCTCTAAAAGATGCTGTAACTTAGTCACAAAGTGGAAGGCTTAATACAGAAATTAGAGGACAGAAACGTATTGTCCATGATCTGCAGTTGGACTAGGTGACCATAATGCCTTTAATCAATTAATCATACTGAAAGACACAATACATGGGAAGGTATAGGGAGTGTAGTTTGCTCATTCTTTATCCAAATTACAGCTTGCCATGACCAAGGAATATGAAGAGATGAATGTATTTTCTTCTTTAACAAAACAAACATCAGTACTTTCATTTCTCATTTAAGAAAAAGTCTTAAAAGGCCCCAGCTGCTTTCCTCCCCTGTCCATGTAGTTCCACTTTCTTCCAGGGGGCATGAGGCAATTCCACCCCTCCACTGAACAACTTGGCTAGGAGTGCAAAGCAGCTGGGGTTTCTTTGCCCTCTCCCTGAGTCCACTCCCCTGCTGGCTGGCCATTCCTGCCCACAGCTTTGGGGGCACATGACTTCTCGTGCCCCCCCCCATATCTCCTTTGCTCTCAGTTTAGTATTGTTGGATTTAACTCCCATCTATCTGTCCAAACTAGCTGTGTATGGCTTTTGTTACTGTAATATCAGTGTTCCTCACAATCCAGGACACACTTATTCTCCCAGCTTCCTGCTGAGGGAGGGATGTACTCCTATCTCCATTTTACAGATGGGGAAACTGAGGCATGGAGAAACTAAGTGACTTGCCAATGATTGCATGGGAAGTGCGTGGTATGACAGAGAAATGAACCAGGATCTCCCAAGCCAGGGATAAGTGTCCTAATCAGTGGACCGTGTTCCCGTTTTGAGTCCTACTTTTTGCTGTTTGTGTTTGCCTCTTGCTTTCGTTGCCAAAGCTTAAGGTAGAGATCGTGATCCATTCAGAATAGGGGCACCTGGAGAAGTTAGGTTCTTCTACCCCGCCATCTGTCTATAACTCCTAATAATCCTGTCTTCTGTATACAAGACTTTTTCAGGGGAAGGAACTAGAAGGGGTTCTTCCTTGCCTTCATCTTTCTTGAGATTACTCTTTGCTTCTGTTCCTGTTTCCCATTTTTATGCACTTGCATGTTCAGCAATCCTTTCCCACCAGCTCTAGCTAGAGTTGATCAAACTATTCATCAGGAACAACTTATCCATCAGAATTGGCCCTCTGACGTTGTTAAAGAATTGTCCACGATCAGAGTATGATTGTTTGCTATTGTATCCAGAACTTGTACTTGTGCAAAGAAACCTTCATCACGAGAACATATTTCAGGTGGAGGTCATTTGTTACTAATGATTCACTTCTGCTGTCTTCTAGTATCCATTATTTGTGGTGTGTGATTGGTCACTATTCTTTGTTTTCTGTGAGTGGATGTATGAAACTTTGTAAGTAAGGCACTAACCTTCAGATACAGATACTAAATAACTTTATTTGTGCTTAAAACCTTTGGCTGGCATGTGAAGAAAGGTATACACATGAAAAACAGCCACCCCAACATTAATACAAGCAAAATTATCAAGTGACAGTGTGTGTGCATGTATGCATGCAAACATATGCAGGGGCAAATAATATGCTGTGCCTTTGCTTTTTAAATGCATTGAGACCCTGCTGGCTCTTAATACATTTAAAAAATCAGAAACACATCAGGGGAGGGGGGTGAGACTAGGTGCAATCTGGGACAGCTGATTCCTTGCACTGGGTCCATGCTGCTGCACTCCAGCCTTTTTACATTTAAGGCTGGTGCGCAGCTAAGGAGACCCAACACGAGCTGGGAATCAGCTAGCCCAGCTCACGCTGGGTCCTCCCCACTGTGCTTCAGACTTTTACATGTATTAAGAGCCTTCTGGCCAGCTCTTAATACATTTAAAAGGCAGAGCCACAGCAAGGTTAGCTCTTGGAGCCGGGCGCTAACTCCACTGAGGCTCCCCCGCTAATTGATTAATGGATAGAAAATCCATCCATTAGTCAATTCGTTGATTAAACTAAATTTAACATCTCTACTGGATGGAACTGAAAAGTGCTTTTCTCACTCCCCCAAAATTTCCCAAGTGATGATAGCAACTATTCAACCATTATTCATTTCCCACCACAGTTGCTATGTGCAAGGTACTTTCCAAACACCTGAGAGAAGAATTCCTGCTCCAAGGGCTCACAATCTAATGACTGATGAGTTGACAGACTTTGGGGGAGACAGTCCCAAGAACTGATAAATGACATCCCATTTATACTGTGTGTAGGCTCTTATAAAGCACATATCACATTAGCATCTGGGCACTTTTCAGTAGTGGATTAAACAGCATGACTAAAATCTGTCGTGTATATTCTCCCCTCTCCCCGGGGTAGAAGTGTACCTGTGGTGGAGTTTGTTATCATAATAGGGCATTGGGGACTTTTTTGGGGGGGGGAGGGTTATTTTTTTAAAGAAACCACATATGTTGCTCTGTATTCATTGAAAAAGGCAAGTCAAAGAAATATGTGTAGCACCTGGAGCAGAATGTGGTGAGGTTTGTGAGTGTCTTGGAGCAGCTCCTGAGATGGTTCTGCCTCTTGTACAAAGGAGCTTTAGTCATGGGCCACATCTACATTTGGATGGAACTAGCATGAGTATGTCTATGGCTACATCTAGACTACAAGCCTTTTTCGAAAGAGAGCGTCTAGACTACATGCAGATTTTTCAAAAAAGCGAGCCACATTTTCAAAAGAGAATCTAGATGCTCTCTTTCAAAAATTCACAGTTTGCATTCAATAACAGCTTTTTTCGAAAGAGTACTTTCGAAAAAAGGCGTTATTCCTCGTAAAATGAGGTTTACCGCGATCAAAAAAACTGCCGTGTTCTTTCGATTTACTTTTGAAAGAATGTGGCTGCAGTCTAGACGCAGGTGAAGTTTTTTTTAAAAAAAAGCTACTTTTTTCCAAAAAACCCTGTAGTCTAGACACACCCTCAGTGAGCCAGGAATCACACTCCTAGCTCCAAATGTAGGCACAGCTCCAGGTAAAGCATTCCATTGTGCCACAGGTCCATAGAACTACACCCATCCTTCCTTTCTCATATGAACATAATACTGAAACAAACTCAACGCCAAGCATTGAAGGGATTTTTGTCTGAATGAATTTCTGCAACCATCTTCCTTTCTTTTTCTCTCCTGTCCTTTCCCAGATTCTCACTTGATCTCATGTTCATAAAGTTTCACTTTCCATCCTCTGTGCTGATGGCCACAAAACTCCAATAAGGCAAAATGATACAGAAAGCTCAATTTAACTCCTCCCCATCCCCACTATTCCATAGTATTACTGTTGTCTACAAAAGAAACTTGATAAAAACAATAGCACACCAAAAAAATGCATGTGAAGAAGTGGGTAAGAAAGGAGGGGAGGTAAATAAGTTGGAGCAACTCACTTCTTTCTCTAATTGAAAATGTCGTAACTGATTTAACTGATGTTCAAATTTCTACATAATTCTTGAGAGCACACTGAGATTTTGCAGAGTTAAGAGGAAAGATTTATATAAACATTCAATACTGTAAGAGCTGTTATGTTAAGAAGTAATTTTCTCTCTGAAAAACCTTAACGCTTTTTTGCTTTTCCCATCTCTTTGTAAAGCAATTTATTCCTGCCAAAAAAGATTCTGATTTTTATCCAATTTTTGCCAGATGTTGGGATATATATACAAGGAGGTTGGCTGTGTCTTTTGAACTGAGTCTTGTGTGCTAGTATTTTTAATAGTAGCTTTTTTTCTTTTTATTATAAAACAAAACAATTGTAAGCTGAGATATGTTTAATTTTTCTACCCACCTTAAGCTTTAAAGTTTTCTCATTATAATTACTAAATTCAATGCTTACTTTTTATTGGCAAGTTGTGGAAGTTTTCCTTCGGCAAGTATTTCTTTTTTTATAAGATTTTAAGGCTTCAGCTGCAGTACTTAAAATGAATATGCTAAAATGTCAACAGTTAACTGTTTTTACTTTTTTTGCTAGCAGTAAAAAACACTGTTGGTTTTGTCAGCTTTGTCAGTATGATGCATCTACACAGCAGGGCTTAACTCAAAATAATCCAGGCAAATTGAGCGACATCAATTGCGTAGCTTATTTCGAAATAGCTTATTTCAAAATTGGGAGCGTCTACTCAGCACTTATTCTGAAATAGAGCACTCTTCCTCTGACTTCCCTCACTCCTCATACAATGAAGGTTATAGGAGTTGGAGTAAGAAGTCCTCCAGCTTAACAGTATTTTGACATTATTTTGAAATATCTGCCTGCTCTGTAGACGCGGACTAAGTTATTTCAAAATATCACTAGTTATTTCAAAATGATGTTGCTGTGTAGATATATCCATAATGTCCTCTTCTAATCCACTTATTGGAATTGCAGTTGCTTGAATTTTTTTACATGTGTTTTGATAGAATTTGTAGAAATTTTGCTAAGAGAAAGATGGATACAAATCACTGATTTCTGCCTCTTGACTTGCTGCAATCAGATTTTGCTTAGAGAGAATCAGTGTATATATATATATATATATATATATATAACATTCAATTGAAAAGCTGAGTGTCTGCCTTGAAGACTCAGTTATATGGTTGCTTTTGAGTCTGGTTAAATTCCCCGAGTGCTACATTTCTTTTGCTCATTAAGGCCATGTCTATGCCACAGGGACTATCATGGTATAGCTACAGCACCCTAAGTTTATGTCAGCATCTCCATAGTGTAGATGCAGCCTACAGTGATAGAAAGGGTTTTTTATGCTGCTGTTAAGAACACCACCTCCCTGAAGGACAATTGTTGAAAGCTTTCTTTGGTTTACCTAGTTCCAGCTATACCTGCAGTTAGCTATGGCAGTCAGGAGTGCGGATTTGTCACACCCTTGAGCACTATACCTATGTTGGTATAAATTTTAAGTGTAGAACATGCCTACCATAAATCAGGAGCAGGAATATCAACATTAAGTATTAGATTGCAATCTTGCCAGCAAAGGGGTGAAATTCAGTGAAAAATCACTGACTTCTGCAGTCAGGAATTCACTAGAGGTTTTTGGGCTCAGCAACCTTGCGGCATTTTACACTGGTATGGCATTAAGGAAGTCCGTGGTAGTGCTGGATTGGACATTTTAATGTAGCTGTTAGAGTTTAACTCTCATAGGGTATGTCTACACTACAAAGTTAATTTGAACTAACAGCTGTTAGTTCGAATTAACTTTCATAGGCGCTACACACGCAAGCCGCTAGTTCGAACTTAATTCGAACTAGCGGAGCGCTTAATTCGAACTAGGTAAACCTCATTCTACGAGCACTAATGCCTAGTTCGAATTAAGTAGTTCGAATTAAGGGCTGTGTAGCCACTTAATTCGAACTAGTGGGAGGCTAGCCCTTCCCAGGTTGCCCTGGTGGCCACTCTGGGCCAAACCAGGGAAACTCGTCTGCCCCCCTACCGGCCCCAGAGCCCTTAAAGGGCCACGGTCTGGCTACGGTGCCTGTGCCAGGTGCAAGCCTGCTAGCACCCAGCCAGCAGACCCTGCACCTGGCACAGCACGAGCCAGCCACCCGCTGCCACCCAGCCCTCCCCCTCTTCCCAGGACCAGGCTGGCGGCTCCCAGGAGCCTGCCTGGGGCCGCAAGAGGCGGACGCCCACCTGGTCTAGTGCGGAGATCATGGACCTCATCCAGGTTTGGGGGGAGGCCTCCAACGTCCACAATCTCCGCAATAGGCACAGAAAAGTGGCCGTCTAGGGCAGGATAGCTGCCATCCTGGCCACCAAAGGCCACATGCGAACCCAGGAGCAGGGTTGCATGAAAATCAAGTTGGTCCAGTGAGACCCCCGACCCTGAGCTTAGAACATAAGAACATAAGAATGGCCGTGCTGGGTCAGACCAAAGGTCCATCTCACCCAGTAGCCTGTCTGCCAACAGCGGCCAACACCAGGTACCCCGGAGGGGATGGACCGAAGACAATGGCCAAGCCATTTGTCTCGTGCCATCCATCTCCAGCCTTCCACAAACAGAGGCCAGGGACACCATTCCTACCCCCTGGCTAATAGCACTCCATGGACCCAACCTCCATGACTTTATCTAACTTCTCTTTAAACTCTGTTCTAGTTCTCACCTTCACAGCCTCCTGTGGCAAAGAGTTCCACAGGATGACTATTTGCTTTGTGAAGAAGAACTTTCTTTTATTAGTTTGAAGCCTGCTACCCATTCATTTCATTTGGTGTCCTCTAGTCCTTCTATTATGGGAACTAATGAAGAACTTTTCTTTATGCACCCTCTCCACACCACTCATGATTTTATAGACTTCTATCATATCCCCCCTCAGTCTCCTTTTTTCTAAGCTGAAAAGTCCCAGTCTCTTTAGCCTCTCTTCATATGGGACCAGTTCCAATCCCCTAATCATTTTAGTTGCCCTTTTCTGAACCCTTTCCAAGGCCAAAATATCTTTTTTGAGGTGAGGAGACCCCATCTCTACACAATACTGAAGATATGGCATACCATAGTTTTAGACTTCCCCTCCTCCTTCTTCCCCTGGCTTCCTCCTTCCAGCTCCCTCCTCCCAGGTTTCCACCTCCCCTCTCCCACCCTCTCTCTTCCTCTCTCCCACCTCCTTTTCCCAGTCTCCCCAGCGGTTAATCCCCCCCCCCCTCAGTTTTGTTAAATAAAGAGAGTTTCTATTTTTGAACACACGTGTCCTTTATTTTTTACATCAGGAAGGGGGGCTAGGGAAGGGTAAGTGGAAGGAGGTGAGGGAGGAATGGGGCACGAGCCCCCGATTGCGAGGACTGGGCTCCTCGGGGTGGAAGCTCTCCTGCAGGGCCTCCTGGATCCTGACAGTCCCCCGAATGACCCTCCCCGATGGCAGCCTGCGGCAAGTGCAGCCAGGCTGATGGCCGAGTGCTGTGATGTGCCGAGGGTGGGCACTCAGGGCACTCCAAGACAGGACTGCTTTGCTGTCCCTCATCAACGTAGACAAGCAAGCGGGGAACCCTGAGAACTGTCTGTCCGGGGTGGGGGTCGGGTCCCTTTAAGCACAGCCCTCGGCTAGCCTGAGGCAGCAGCTCCACGCTCTAAGTCCTAAGCTGATGCCCTACCGGCACTGGTCTGGCCAGCCTTAACTTCGGTTCAGGATCCACTCAATGTGGACATGCTAGTTCGAATTAGCAAAACGCTAATTTGAACTAGTTTTTAAGTCTAGATGCGCTAATTCGAATTAGCTTAGTTTGAATTAACTAATTCGAACTAAATTAGTTCGAATTAGTGCTGTAGTGTAGACATACCCATAGTCTCCTCCCAGATATGCCACTTTCACATTAGTGTGCTTTTATTAACTTTTAATAGTCCCTCTAGCTTAAAGGGATGTACATAGGAGGCAAATCAGTCCCTGAGTTTCTAAATTGGGAGAGCAGGGATGTATTTATGATGCCAGAGAGCTTGTCACATTCTAGGGAAAGTGCTGGGGGAGGCAAATGCTGGGAAAGAAGGAGAGCTTCCAGATGGCAATGGCTACCCGCTTCTAGAGGGGCATGGCGGGTCTCATGTGGGTGTCCCATCGCCTGGACGAGGTGCATGAGCAGCAGGTGGGATCAAGATGCATGAGCAGCGCCTGGAGAGAGGAGAGGAGGTGCTCTTCAATGAGCGGGGGGTCCCCCTTCTGCAGAGCCACGAGGGCAGCCTGCAGAAACTGCACCATGAGATGCAGAATGAGACATAAGCTCCATCGACTGCTCAGAGGCAGGTACGGCTCCATGGCAGGAGGGCTGAGGTGTCTGCAAGGGCAGTCAGAGCAGGCAGAGAAAAGGCTTTGCTGTCCCTCAAGGCGGTAGGCAAAGGAGAGGAGCCTGAGCCACAACTATATGGGGGAGGGGGTTCCCTTTAAGCTCAGGCCTCAGCCTCAGGCAGCAGCTACGGGAAGTGACTACTGTCCTCAGGCCCTGCCTGTTGTGCTTCTGAGTGGTGTTAAATGTGATACAGCATCCAGTGTGTGTGGACGCTCTATTTCAAATAGCTCAGTGCTATTTCAACGGGCATTTGCTGTGTAGCTGTGCTATTTCAAAATAAGCTACTTCGAAATATACATTTTGAAATGGCTTATTTTAGAATAAGTGTGCAGCGTAGATGTAGCTTTGGAGTATTGCCATTCACTTCAACAGAGCTTGGGTTTCACACTGGTGCTTTGGCTCTTCCCATTCTAGAGGCTAATCCTGAGTTCACTTCAACGAAGATATATTAGGCATAATTTCACAAAATGAGATCAAGGGAATTGTATTTGTTTTAAACTCTGTAAAAGCGAGATCAGAATGGGCTTACAAATCTAGCTCCAGATTTCTGAAGACACATTTTGCTTTTTCAAATAGTAATGGGAGAGCTTATTTTGCCAAATTTAGAAGCCAGATGAAAACCATGGTTTCTAAATTTAGAGTAGAACTTGGAACTTGTATGGTTTAGATTCTGTTCAGCTTTCACAAAATATGTATTCTGTGGAATCTTGTGTTTATTTCCCTTACTATTCCTGAAAGCAAATCTAAAATTGTTTTAAAAAAAGCATAGGTTGTTTTCATAGCATAGGTTCCATTTATTTACAAAACAATTGCTGAAAATTAAATGTTCATGCAAAAATATATCAAAAACCAAATAAGTTTAATGAACCCCCAGATGTGTAAAAAAAAAAAATTCTGAAGGCTTTCATATAACCTCAAGCACCATCAGGTTGTGTATCCAAGTCACAGTGGCTAAGAACACTACGAGTTTTCTCGGCAAAAAATATGCCAATGAGGGACTAATTTGCATGAGTTGTGATCTTATTTGCATATTTTCTGCCGATCCATTTTTTCGCTGGGGTTTTTGTGCAAAAACAAGCAGTGTAGACATTTTATTTTTGCACAAAACCCCCTTTTCCTGCAAGCTCGGTAAACCACCTTTTTGGGGCATAAGGATCTTGTGGGAAAAGCAGTTTTTGCACAAAAAGAAAATGTCCACACTGCTTGTTTTTGGACAAAAACCCTAGTGAAAAAATGGATCAGCAAAAATATGCAAATGAGAGTGTGACTCATGCAAATTAGTCCCTCATTAGCATATTTTTTGCCAAGAAAACTCGTAGTGTAGACATAGCCTAAAGGTATGTCTACAAAGCAAAGTTATTTTGGGATACCAGAGGTATCCTGAAATAGCTACCCCGTGTGTTTTGAACGTGTCCGCTATTCCAAAGTATAGCATATGTGCTATTTTGCCATCCCGGTAAACCTCATTGTACGAGGAGTAAGGGATGGCTCAAAATAGAACTTTATTTTGAAATTTGGTGCTGTGTAGACAGCATTAAATTTCGAAATAGCCTATTTCGAAATAGACTTGAAATAAGCTACACAATTTGTGTAGTGCAAATTGTGTATCTTATTTAGAGTTTAGGGTGCTGTGTAGATGCATCCTAAGTAATGGACATAAACAAAAATTTTTGGCATTCCTTGCTTGATCTTAGAGCAGATTTAAATAACTTTCTTTTGATCTGCATTATCCTAAACTGTACCTTGCAGACCTTAGTCTTTCAGTTTTATAAGAAAACATTTGTACCTTCATGGACAACATTGTAGTAAGGATTAATAATAATTAATTTAGCACCTCATCCAAAACCCATCAAAAGTCACCCATGGCTACTGCTGTTCAAGTTGGAATTTATGACTCTGAAATGTCCTGATTCCACAAAGGGAATGTTGGGTAGCTGACTTTGGGGAACCATGCTGCAGAAGAGTTGTCCCTCTCCCTGCAAGGATACCTCACCATCTTTAGGCCAGAAGCTTCCTTTTCCCCAGGATGATTGGGCTTTGAGTTTTGGAGGTCATAACTACTGGTGCCCATGTAGAAGCACAGGCCTACTACCTGTAGGGAGAACTTTCAAAGGAGCCACTGCCTTGCTTCACCCTTCCACATTTTACATCAGGAAAGTTTACCTGACTGTGGTGCCTAGTATTGGGTTTTTTTCCCCCAAATATCATTATATCCTTATAACTCTCCTTGAGGTACTTCAAATGAATGTTACTTCCATTTTACAGATGGGTAAAATGAAACTAATAAACTGAAGGGGTTTTGCTGAGTTTCTACTGCAAGTTGATGGTAGAATCGGGAAGAGTACAAAAATGTTAATTACACCTTCTTTGCTATCCCCTTCAGCCAACACTGGGGGTATATGTGTGCAAATTTTGATGTCAGTTCTAAAGATATAGGCTATGTCTACACTGTGCATTTATTTCAGAATAAGGTATTCTGGAAGAAATATTCGGAAATATCTTATGTCGAAATCATGCCTCTACACAGCAAATGCCCATCAAAATACTGCTTAGCTATTTTGAAATAGAATGTCCACACTCATTAGACGCTGAATTGCATTTAAGGTCACCCAGAAACACTTCAGGCAGGACATCAAAACAGCAGTTACTTCCTGTGGCTGCTGCCGGAGACTATGTGAAGCTCATGCTTAAAGAGACCCCCCCGTACAGCCGTGTCTCAGGCTTTTTTCCTTTGCCTACCTCCTAGAGGGACAGCAAACCCATTCCTCTGCCTGCTGTGGTTGCCTTTGTGGACACCTCAGCAATCCCGCTATGGAGCTGGAGCTGCCTCTGGACAGTCGACGGCTATTGCAGCTTGTGCTGCACCTCATGCAGCAGCTTCCACAGGCTGCTTTCCAGGCCCTGCAGGAACACAACCCCCGATCATCTTGGAGACCCTCATCGGCTCTCTGCAAGTGTGGCTCATGCTGCTGGATCCTGCCTGCCTTCCCCTGCACACCATGCACTGCCGCTTCTGGCGTCTGGACACCAGTGCCGACTGGTGGGACCGACTTGTCATGGAGTGGTGGGACGACCAGCAGTGGCTCCAAAATTTCCACATGAGGAAGGACACCTTTCTGGAGTTCTGTGAGTGGCTCACCCCGCCCTCAGGTTATGGGACACCAACATGAGACCCTCCATCCTCCTCCAGAAGCGTGTCGCCATCGCCCTGTAGAAGCTCACCACGCCAAACATCTACTGATCCTTGGGGAACCAATTTGTCATGGGGAGTTGGATCGTCAGGGCCCTGGTCATGCAGGTATGGCTCTCTCAGGCTATTGTCCCAGGAGTGGGGTGGACTGCTGGAATGGGATTTCCTAGGGAAAGGGGTGGTGGGTGGTGGTGGTGTTGGTCAAGCCCCCTCGATGGAGGCTTTTAAGTCCTGCCCTCACAATGCCTTGCCGGGGGATAGGGTAAGTGGCGGGTTGCTCCTGCTGTGGGGGGGACGGGAGTGGGCTCAGGGACCTCCCAAGGGCCCTGGCACCCCTGTGATTCTATGTTTGTTTGTTTGTCTCCTTCTTCAGGTGGTGCAGGCCATCATCACCATCCTGCTACACAGCGCCTTCAACATTTGTGACATGGACGCCATCATTGCCAGCTTTACCAACATGGGTTTCCCTAACTGCGGGGGGGGGCATTGATGGCACCTACATCCCCTCTGGGACCCCGATCACCAGGTATCTGTGTATATAACCCAGAAAGGGTACTTCTTGATGGTCCTGCTGGCCATCACAGACCACCATGTCCAGTTCACAGATATATATGTCTGTCGGGTGGTCAGAGAAGGTGCATAACACCTGTGTCTTCCACAACTCGAATGTGTTCGAGAAGCTGCACACTGGAACTTTTTTCCTCAACCACACCATCAGGGTCGGGGACGTGGACATGCTGATGTGCACGGTGGGGGAAGCAGTCTACCCTCTCTTTCCCTGGCTCATGAGGCCCTACACCAGCCACCTTGACCACTCAAGGGAACAGTTCAATGCGAGGTTGTTGAGGGCACCTTCGGGTGTCTGAAGGTGCAGTTTCGATGTCTTCTCACCCGGCTGGATGTCGGGCAGTGGCACATCCCTCCTGTCGTGGCCGCATGTTGTGTCCTTCATAATATTTGTGGTAGGAAGGGGGAGGCATTCCTGCCAGGGTGGGGGGCAGAGGCTGACTGCATCAGCAAGACCTTCAAGCAGCTGTGTACAGCTGCCATCCAGCAGGCTCATCAAGGGGGCATGCACATCTGGGAGGCCCCGAGGGAGAGTTTCTCACAAGGATGCCAGTGACACAGTCCTCTGAGCCTCCCCACTAGGGGCCTGTGCATCTCCCCTCCTTGCCTTTTCTCCCTTCCCCTGCAGAGACAATAAAACAGACTGTTTGTTTTTGAAAAAATATTTTCTTTGGGATCAAAGTAACTGGGGAGGGACTGAGGAAAGAACTGGGAGAGGGGAGGAGAGAAGGGGTGGGAGAGAAGGGGGGGATGAGAAACTCGGCTCCTCCTCTTCCTCCTCCTCCTCCTCAGTGACTCTGTCCCCCGGGAGGATGATGATAGGCGTCTCGAGCCCTAAGTCCCTACTGGGGGGAAAGGGACTTCCTTGCTCTCCAGGATGTGGTGCACGTCCTCATGATAGGAGCAGATGTGGGGTTCTGCCCCGGAGTGGGAGCTGCGCTTCCAGACCCTGGCATACACCTGGCAGAGTTCTTTCACTTTCATCTGCATCTGCTCCTGAGTGTGGATGTGCCCCTTTGTGGCCAGACTCTTAGCCATGAGGCCATAGATGTCCACATTCCTGTATCTGGTGCAGAGATCCTGGAGGTTGGTCTTATAACCCCAAACCTCAATAAGGTCCAGGATCTCCACACCAGACGAGGAAGGCACGCACCTCTTGTGTCCCTGGGCAGGCTCCAGGTAGCTGTCTAACTGCTCCCTGGGAGAAGTGGAGGTCTGAGTAGGAGCAATGGAGTCACTCATTTTGCTAGAATCCAAGGCTGTGACAGCTCCTGTCTGCCACAAACCCTTTCCCCTGAGGCTGCACCTTTAAGGGCTCCAGGGGAAGGGAGGGGATTATAGAGTTTGACTGAGTGAAGTCAGAGCAGCCAGCAGGGCACTGTGGGAAAGGCCGGAGGCCACTTATTCTGAAATAACTTCAGCTGCCCTGTCTACACAGGCACTATTTCGAAAAAAAGCTATTTCAGAAGAGGCGTTATTCCTCGCATGAGGCTTACAAATGCCAAAATAAGCTGCCCATTATTTCAAAATGATTTCAAAATAACGGAATTGCTGTGTAGATGCTTGCATAGTTATTTTGGAATAACGGATGTTATTCCAAAATAATGCTGCTGTGTAGACACACCCATATATCTGGAGAAACTCCACTGAGAATAACAGACTTACATTGGTGCAATTAATCAGAATCTAGCCCTAACCTGTTTCCATTCAATAGAATTACTCCAGATTGGAGAGACTAAGTGTTGTGCTATGGAACATTACACTTTTCTGTGACATATTTATGCAAATATTTGAAGAAAATTGTTTTTTTTTATTTGTAGGATTTGGAAGAAAATGCAGAATGTGCAGGATCCTTGCATAACAGTTGCAAGGAAATGTAAATTAGTGTAGCTTCATTCATATCTGAGTTAGGCCTCATGTAATACCAAGATCAGAATTTGGCCCTGCACGTTCTACATTTTTTTCCCAAATGCTGCAAATAAAAACCCCAATTTTCTTCAAATATTTGCATAAAAATGTGACAGAAAAATGTAATGATCCATAGCACAACACTTAATCTCTCTTTTGAAGTGTGATTAAAGGCTCCACATGCCAAGCTGCAGAAGATATTTTTCTGGACGTCTTATTTAGTTCCTTGGCAGCCTTCAGAAGAATCTTAACGGGTTGCCACTGGCGCATTATGGTTCATTGATGTCACTCGACATTTACTTCTCCATTGATCCTTTCCCATATTTTTGCTTGACTTTGTTTGTGTGAATTTTAGAATTTCCATGCCAAATTCTACTCACTTCTAATTGCATGTGTGGCCCTATTGAAGTCAACAACCACAGTGGAAATGTCCCAAATAGCTCAGTTTCAAAGCCACATGGAGAGAAAGATTCAGATGAATCTATCACTCCCATTAAAAAAAGAAGTCTGTTAACTGCATGGAAGGAACAGGGCATCCGTGGAAACAACGATCACATTCCCACAACCACCGTCTGTACCCATTCCTGTGCATGATAAGTGCAGGAGCTGCAGTTCTCACAGCAAAGTGCTACAGCCAGGGAATGAGCAAATCAGACACTTTCATGGGCAGACAGACACCTACTTTTTTATCATATTGCATTTATCTAGCGCCTTTTATCTAAGCCACTGAATGGAAGTGGAGGGACAACATAATCAGACAATAGTCACTGATGCCAAAAACTAACAAATCAAAAACTGGTGGTCCTGGGTGGGAACAAAATGACATCAAATCTCATAAAAGCCCAGTGCAATGCTTTCATCTCCTGCTTCCCTTCACTCCCAGCACAATCCTTTTTTCCCCCTTCCTTTTATCCAGCCTTGAACTTTCCATGCCTTACATCTGCCAATTGGTTCTTTGCATGAGAATGGAGACATTGTCGGCATATGTTTGTCATTGCCCAAATACGACTCAGTTCGCTTTGTCATAGAGGAACAGTCATGGCAAGAATGTGGTGATTTTATGATGTGCATAAGCGTCCTGTTAGGGTAAAGCTGAGACCATATGCTCATCTTACTTGTGACCGAGTCTGAAATCTCCAGATGTAAAAACATGAGTAGTAACACTCCATTGACAGGCTCCCAGCCTTCTAGGAGCTGGACTTGAGGACATCGAGCACTTAACAGCCAATGCTCAGCATATTTTATGATAAGGGCCATTCATATTCACTTCAGTCCCATTCAGTGTGAAAGCTCTGTACATAAACAGATTTTTTTAAAGTTATTTGGGCTCATCTATTTTGGGTAATGAATTAAAGGTCAAATTCAGCACCACATCCTGGCTGCTTTGCTCAATGTAAAGCATCTGGATTGCACCAGTGAATCTGGCTTGTAGCCTCTTGTAGAATGTTGCTCTTGACTCTTCTACAAATCCCTATGACACTTGAACTATGTGTTCTTTGGAAAAATCATGGGGATAATGCCATTAGTGGGCCGGTCTGAGAAGTACGCAAAGCCAAACTTTCTGACCTTCTAATGAAGCAGAGAAACTGCCCGCGATCACACCAGCTGTTAAAGAATCTTCCAGATGAGCTGGATCTGCCCTGTTATACCTGCAGTCAATCCCAGGCCTGGAGAGTGGAGAAAAGGAGGGAACCTGGCTCAGTTTGGGGCTAACTGGCAAAGTGGCAGGAGCTAGCTTCCTCCCTGCCTGAGCAGAAGGGTCACTAGCTGATGCAGCCACTAGCTGATGCCACCACCTGGGAGTAAGTGCTATCTCCCCAGCTGCAGAAGATTGGAGAGGAGATCTAGGCATCCCCAGTTACTGAGTAAGTGAAGCCAGAGACACTATGGGACTTTTCCTCATCAACTTGGGCAAAGAGCCCAAAGAGCTGCCTGACCAAAGAGCCTGGGACCGTGGGTGAGTGTTCCCCAAGACCCGTGAGAGGATGCTATAGGAGGCACGACACCCAGCAAATTGAACTAGAGGGGCCACACCCCAAACAGAACAGACACTGGCAGGAAGTAGCCCCAGTCACTGGATTTATCTTCATCTCCTCCGCTCCTGCAGTTTTTGTCTAACCAGAAAAGCAGAACTATGAGATTATGGCCCCAAAAGTGCTTTATCACATTATTTCCTGCCATCAATTCCAAGCTGCTTCAGAAATACTGCATGGAAAAATGACAAGACTTACAACATTTTCAGCCAAATCTTTTCAGTCTGCAAGATTCAGATAAATATTCCAAGTGTTTGATCTTGGTGGGCAGAACATCAAGCTGTATGTGCTGCTATATGCACAAACTTTATGCACAGTTAACCCTGCACAAAGGGCCAACAAAAAGCCCAGGCACCTCTTACATCCCACTTAGGCCCAATGTTAAGTAGTTAAGTTGTACAGAGGCAGCAGGCTGGCCCTCTGCATAGAGGTGGAGTCAAACCAGCATGTTGAAGGGTTGCACAGTGGGGAGCCCATACTATTTTAAGGGTGTTTGCTCATAAGTCTATACATGTTATAGCTGTGCAGTTGGCATAGAGAACTCTGCACTGCTGCTTTTCCAAGCAATATATACATTTCTTTATGTGTATCAGTGGTTCTCAAGCTGTGGCCTGTGGACCCTTGGAGGTCTGCAGAGTATGTCTAAGATTTCCAAAGGGATCCACACCTGCATTTGAAATTGTAAGTGTCTGCAAATGAAAAAAGGTTGAAAACCACTGATGTATATAATGTTTATACATTTGCAAAACTGTGCTCTGTGTGACATTATGGCAAAGAAAGCAAACATCATTCTGTGATGTATTAACAGGAGCGTTGTGAGTAAGACATGAGAAGTCATTCTTCCACTCTATTCTGCATTGATTCAGCCTCAGCTGGAATACCGTGACCAGTTCTAGGTGCCACATTTCAGGAAAGATGTGGAGAAACTGGAGAAGGTCCAGGAAAGGGCAACAAAAATTATTAAAGATCTAGAAAACATGACCTATGAGGGAAGACTGAAAGAACCGGGCTTCTTTAGATTGGAAAAGAGAAGACTGAGAGGGTACATAATAACTTTCAAGTGCCTAAAAGGTTGCTACAAGGAGGAGGGAGAAAAATTATGCTCCCTAATCTTTGATGATAGGTCAAGAAACAATGGTCTGAAATTGCAGAAAGGGAAGTTTAGGTTGGACATTAGGAAAAACTTCCTAACTGCCAGGGTGGTTAAGCACTGGAATACATTGCCTGGGTAGGTTGTGGAATCTCCATCATTGGAGATTTTTAAGAGCAGGTTAGACAAACACTTGTTAGGGATGGTTTAAATGGGTTTGGTCCTGAGTACAGGGGACTGGACTAGAGGTTCCTTCCAGGTCTTGTGATTATGTAGAGAGACCTAACTTATTGTTAGCAGAAGAATTGACTGGTCTGTTATATATTAGAGCATGTCAGATGGACTGCATGTCTGAATTTTAGAAATCAGATTTGGTATACGAATATATTGATTTAACACAAAAAGATGTTCTTTGGTCTGGTGTTATTCACTTATATATTAAGGATCTACATTTCTCCCAATAGAATTATATTAGGCTCTTAAGGGTAATTAAAAAAAATAATGCTGTAACTAAACAACATGAAGTTTGTTAGCGTGTCCATGTTCGTTGTCATAGGCATGGTTTTGCAGCTTCAAAAACTCTCTTTGGAAATCTTGACTTAGTGTCTTGTTTGATCCTAAATGGGATGATTTTACCACTACAAAGTTGCCTTTTTTGTTTAAGATGGCCATCTGTGAAGCCACAGCCAGTTTTTTTTTTGTATGTGTAATTCATCTGAAAGGCAGCTGTTAGTAGATCTGCAAATGAAGGTCTGTAATTAATTAATCTTAATCTTAATCTGAATTCTGATCAAGAAAATGTTTAATTTGGAGTGAAAGTTATGTTGTTAACCCATACCACCCTAATCTTTTAGTGCATTTCCCTGGATTATTAACTCCATTGGGTCATGCAACGTGGAGCTGTTATGTAATGATCTAGAGATGCTGATCCATCATAATTGTATGGATATTTCATCCTGATCAGTGAGGCACTGTGCAGCTATATAAGGTTATTGGTCTCTATTGAATAACGGTTTGGTTTAGCTCATTGGTGCCCAATCTTGTTATACATGAGGGCTACATAAACCTAAGCATAACTTTGTGTGGCCAAACAGATTCTACATATTTTAATTAGACAGAAAGGTCACCTGAACTGATTTATATTTTACGTTCAACTTGGTTAGTATGTACTAATAGGTTGACAATATCATCAATACTGTATCATGCTGAAGCATGCTGTGGCCTTATGACATATTTTGGTGGGCGGTATATAGTCCATGCGCTACAGGTTGGGCACTCCTGGTTTACATTAATAGAGGGTTGTAGGAAAAACAAGTAGGAAGGCAAATCAATAATTCTTGGTAAGAAGTTCCCAATGAACACAACAATCCACTCAAGAGATCCACTTCCTGGCTACTACAGTAGAAATAAATGATGGTCACATAAACACCACCCTATACCGGAAACCTAATGACCACTTTTCTTACCTACATGTCTCTAGCTTCCATCCATGATTCATTGTCTACAGCCAGGCCATAAGATACTACCTGATTTGTTTTAGTGTCACACACAGAGACAACCACCTACTGGATATTTATCAGGCATTCTTACTTAAATACTCACCTGGGAAAGGGAAGAAACAGATTGACAGAGCTAAATGAGTATCTAGAAGTCACCTGCCTCAGGACTGGCCCAACAAGAAAAATAACAGAACACCACTGGTTATCACTTACAGCCTGCAGCTAAAACCACTCCAATGACTCATTGACAATCTACAACCAATCTTCAAAAACTATCCTTTGCTCTCACAGATCTTGGGAGACAGGCCAGTCCCCACCTACAGTCAGCCGCCCAACCTGAAGCAAATACTTACCAGTAGCTGCACACCACACCACATAAACATTTAACCAGGAACCTATCCTTGCAACCAACCACATTGCTAAGTCTGTCCACACATCTATACAAGTTACACCATTACAGGACCTAAACACATAAGCCACACAATCAGGGTCTCAGCCACCTGCACATCCATTAATGTGATAAATGCCATGAAGTGCCAGCTTCTCCCCTCTGACATGCATAGTCTCTGCACCAAAGGATAAATGGACACAAATCAGACATTAGGAATGGTAATACACATAAATCTGTAGGGAAACACTTTAACCTGCCTGTACATTCAGTAATGGATTTGAAAGTAGCTATTATTCTACAAAAGAATTTCAAAAACCAGCTTCAAAGGGAGATAGCTGAACTGGAATTCATTTGCAAATTCAGTACTATCAATTTAGGATTAAATAAGGATCTCACCTGGTTAGCGCATTGCGAAGGCAATTTCCCCTCTCTTGATATTCACATCTCCAAGCTAACTGCTGTGAATAACCCACTTCCACACTGACTTGATTTAGCTTCATTAGCACAAGCAACTCCTTCCTTATACATACCCTTGCTCCTGTAACTCCAGTTCATCTGATGAAGTGGGTATTACCCATGAAAGCTTATGCCCTAATAAATCTGTTAGGGCATGTCTACACAGCAACATTATTTCAAAATAACTATTATTATTTTGAAATAACAAAGTGAGTGTCTACACAGCAAGTCCGTTATTTCAAAATCATTTCAAAATAACAGGATTCTTACTTCACCTTCTTTAACCCTCATTTTTATGAGAAATAATACCTATTTTAAAATAGGGTTTGAGTTATTTTGAAATAAGTGGACTCTAGGGCTTCCCACAGGTGCCCTGGTGCCCTGGTGGCCACTCTGTCCACGCTGTACAGAACTCTATAGTTCCCCTTCCCTTGCAGTTTCTAAAAGCTGCAGCTACAGGGGAAAGGGCTTGTGACACACAATAGGCCCAGCTCACAATGTGCCACACAGCAGAGCCCTGACAGCTATCACTACTGCCAAGACAGATCCCCGTACTCCCTTCAAGGCCCCCACGGCTACAAGGGAGCAGGCAGCCATCTCCCAAGCCCCTGCTCAGGGCCGAAAGGGGAGAGAATCCTCATGGACTGCCATGGAGATCCTGGATCTCATTAATATCGGGGGGGAGGGGGCGGGGGGAATACTCCAGCATCCAGGTTCTCCACATCTGATGGTAGAATGAAGACATCTATGGCCACATGGCTGACAGTGTGGTCCAGAGGGTGCACACCTGCACACTGGACCAGGTCAGAATGAAGGGGGAGGAGCTCTGCCAGGCCTATGCCAAGGCCAGGGAAAGAAGTTCCAAACTGGGAGCAGCTCTCCAGACCTGCCACTTCTTCACCCAGCTTGATGGCATCCTGGGAGGTGGGCAGGTCACCTCCTTTTCCCTCGTTACCGACTGTGGTCTGGACATGCCTTTTGTCAGCATCTTGGAGTGTGTGGCTGTGGAGGAAGATGACAAAAAAATAGAGTTTCTTGTTCCAAAACAAAAGGTCTGATTTATTTTATCAACAGCAGAGGAAAAGAGGGGAGTGGGGGGAGGGAGGGAAAGGCAGGGGAAGGGATGGGTGTGAAAGGAGAGGGACAATGAACAGACCCCTTGTGGGGAGGCCCAGGGGAGAGTGTCACTATGGACTTTGTGTGAAATTCTTCCTCGGGGCCTCTCAGATGCGCACTGCCCCCTGATGGGCCTGCCAGATGGCAGTCGTGCATGGCTGTTCAAAGGTGAACCAGGTCTGTGGTCCACGAGGGCCTGCAGAACCACAGAAAAGTACCCCTTCCAGTGGTCAGGGGCCGATATGGGTGCCATCAATACTCCCCCCTAAGTTGTGGAAGCCCATGGTGGCAAAGCTGGTGCTGATGAGCCCTGAATGATGACCCTGTGTAGCAGGATGGCATTGATGGCCCTCACCACCATAGAAGGAGAAAAACAGGAAAACACAGGGTTGCCAAGGCCCTTGGGAGGTCCCTGAGCCCAATCCCTCTCCTCCTACACACCAGGAGCAACTCCCAATTTGGCCCAGCTCCCAGCAGGGCTTTGTGAAGGTGGGAATGACAAACCTTCCAGGGAGGAAGCCTCCACCACTCCCCCCTTTCCTAGGGAATTTAATTTCAGCAGTTCATCACCCTTCTGGGACAACAGCACAAGAGCGCCATACCTGCAGGACCATGGTCCCAACAGTTGATCTCCCCAGGCTGAACTGGCTCCTGACGGAGAGGTAGCTGTCTGGCATGGTGAGCTTCCACAGTGTGATGGCGACCCGCTTCTGGAGGGGGATGGCAGGTCGCATCACCTGAGTGTGTGCCATCACCTGAGGGTAGGAACAAGCCACTCACAGAGCTCCAGGAAAGTGTCTTTCCTCATGCGGAATTTCTGGAGCCACTGCTGGTCGTCCCACTGCTCCCTGAGGATCCAGTCCCACCAGTCAGAACTGGAGTCTAGTCGCCAGAAGGAGTGGTGCACGGAGTACAGAGGAGGGACGGAGGGGTTGAGCCACATGAGCAGCATGTGGAGAGAAGTAAGGAGATGCCCTGCAATGAGGTGTAACAGTTAACTCAAACTAAGGACGTAGTTTGAGTTAACGTTTGACTGCTGCGTGTAGCCGCGGGCAGTTAGTTTGGACTAGGGGGATTTAAAAATGGTGCCCAGACAGGAAGATGCGAATAAAGCCCGGGATATTTAAATCCCGGGCTTCATCTGCAACTTCGAATGCCTACATTAGCCTCCCTAGTTCGAACTAGGGGGCTAGTATAGACATACCCTAAGGGTACATCTACACTACAGGATAAGGTCAAATTAAGATACGCAATTTCAGCTATGTTCATTGCATAGCTGAAGTTCAAGTACCTTAACCTGGCTTTTGGTGCTGTCTACACAGCAGGAAGTCGAAGGATAAACACTCTTCCTTTGGCATCCCTTTCTCTGTGTGAAATGAGAGTTACCAGGAGCTAGAGTAAGAAGTCCTCCAGGTCAACATTATTTCAGAATAAAGGCTTGTAGTGTAGATGTGCACTGATGTTATTCTAAAATAACGCTGCTATGTAGACAGACCTAAGGTGCCACAGGAATCCTTGTTGTTTTTGCAGATACAGACTAACATGACTACTCCTCTGAGACTTTAGTTTTCATCCTTTGTTTTGAACTTTTATCTTCTCAGCTCCATTTACATCTAACTTACCTTCTGGAGCCATGTTATGACTCATTGCCAGAAAAGGGTTAAGCATCCTGCAGGATGAATAACCCAAATTCAGCCTTTAGAGATGTATTGGTAGATAACGTTCATGGTTTTGTGTATTTACATATTTACTGATGGAGGTTAACAATGTAACCAAATGGTTCCTGTCTATACTGTATTTTGTGAATTCAGAGACCAAAAGGAAATCTTAACATTTAAATGAACTGTAAATATAGTGATATCACTGTATTGAGCTTTCTTTGATGTGTTTAGCAAATCACCTGCATATGGTGGAAAACAGACAGTTGCGTAATGTTAATCTATATAGCTAATTACGGTGATGCTTAGGAAACATGTCTGTTCCAAAGTCTTTGTGATTACCTATAGTTCACCTAAGGACTTCAAGATGTCAAGAAGTAGCCTGAAGCTGTATAAAAAAACTCTTGGTTCCTTATCCTTTCATCTTAGATCTGATTGATGCTTCATGCAAGGGGATCTTAAGTTGTAAGACTAAGTGCTCCATTTCCATCTGGATCACCCTGAATACGGACATTGGACTAATTCTGGAAGAACTCTTCGTAACTAATTTTAATTTAGTTGATAAGGATTGGCTGTAAGTATGTATTTGGGTAAGAACTGAATCTGTTAACCTGGGAGGTACCATGTGCAATCCTTTGGGATTGGTAGAAGCTTTTTATATGGTGTTAAGATTTTCAGTAATACTCATCATATTTGACTTGGGTTTCTGGGTGGAGCTCTAAGGCAGCTGCTTTGGACCTGATTTCTTGGCTTCTGGGTTACCTGTAAGGTGTCATAGGTGTTTTGTGCTGCCTTGGTAAATCTAAGTATTGGAATATCCACCAACTTTGGGAGTTATCTGCTCCATTCTTTGCAGTTCACCTTAGTTGAGTAACCTCAGTTTGGCTTCCTTGGGATCCTGGTCACACATGCAATCTAGATTCTAGGGAGAGGCAGGTAGGGGACCTACTATAATGCATCCTACCCCCTCATGAAGGCCTTATTCCCTCCCTTCCCCAATTATACAACATTTCCACCAGTGTTAATAAGGCTTGAATTTTTAATACAATTTTCAGCTAGGAGGCCTGAATTCTTTTGGTGCTCATTGCTGTTTCTGCTTGGCCATCTGGTGTTTGTCTAAGTTGACACAAGAATAATCGCAGTGCTCCTGATAGTCCAAGTTTCCTGCTCAGTGTCATGCACTGTTACATTGGATATTGCCACACTGAGCAGTATGGTCTGATCTAAAGAACTAAGATCAGAACTGGGGGACTGGGAACCCTACATTCTAATCCCAGCTCTGCTGATGATTTGTGGTAGGGTCCTGATCAAGTTATTTTACCTCTCTGTGTAAAACGGAGAGACTTAAGAACATATAATGTTTGCCTGATGCTTAAAAGAATCAGTGCTATGAATCACTATAGACAGTTCAACCATGCTACTACTTCAATTCAACTGACAGTGTTTAGGGTGCTGTTATTTCATTGCAGTATATTTTCTTCTAGATAAGTAAAAATTTCCTAAAGCAAGTTTTGAATACAATCAACTAAAATATATCTTCACTCAAAGTTTCAGATTATTATAAAGTTTCATCTCTTTCCATATATTTGATCTACCACCTCTTCTTTTTTTCTTTTAGACACACAGTCTTATCTGAAGGCTTGTCTAAATTAGCAACTAGTGCATGGTAAGGTGGGTGTAAATCTACTCTGCATGAGCCTGCTGCGTGATCCCTGCTGCCACACATTAGATATTCTAGAATTGCTTTGATCTGCTCTGTTTTGAAAGAAGGTCACATGGACAGTGCACAGCAGTCTAGTGTGATGTAGATTTACACTGCCAACTTTCTTAGATAAACTTGTACTTGTGAGTAAGCCCCAGGGATAATCTTCCAAAACAAAGAGATAACATATGAGTGGAATCAGATATCTGACATTGCTCTTGTGTAATCCAAACTGTTCATTAATGAAGTCCATTCATTTTCTGTTCTTTTAACACAAATGATCCTGATCATCATCAAGACCTCAGATTCTTTAGGGAAAGACACTGCCATTAATCAGTCTTTAAATTATACAAGATAGTATGAATCATAGTAATAAGCAGGAATGTGTAAAAAGTTCACACAATGTGAAGTTTTTTAAATGAATTTGAACTACCTGTGCTGACATGCCATAAAATACCAGGCCAAATTTTATACAAACTATTCAGTCTCCTTTGAGGAGAATGAGGGGAAGATTTTCAAATGCACAATTGCTATAGATTTTTTAAAAAGCCTAACCGGTAAATGATCAGGTTCAGGTTAGTTTGCCTAAATTTGGGAAAAAAAAGCGCTTTTTAAGAAGTCTAGTTACATTTTTTGTCAGTTTTTCAAATTCCTGGTTTTGACCCAGATTGGGAACAATAGTACCAAAATAAAGAAGATTATCCTCTTGATAGTTCTGATCTGCAAACACTGAAAATGAGAGAAGTTGTTTCCACAAATTTCCAATCTGATTTCTAGACCTAAGAGAACTAAACTTTCAGATGACTGCTGAGCAAAGCGTTCTTACCTTTCTGGAGATTCATTAATCTCATACTAATCCAAGGTAATTTTAAATGATGAAATTAGTTGTTGATGGTAGAGTAGAAGATCATAGAATCATAGAGCTGGAAGAGACCTCAGGAGGTCATCAAGTCCAGCCCCCTGCCTAAAGCAGGACCAATCCCAGCTAAATCAACCCTGCCAGGGCCCTGTCCAGCCGAAACTTAAAAACCTCTAGGGATGGAGATTCCACCACCTCCCTGGGTAACCCATTCCAGTACTTCACCACCCTCCTAGTGCAATAGTTTTTCCTATTGTCCAACCTAGACCTCTCCCACTGTAACTTGAGACCATTGCTCCTTGTTCTGCCATCTGTCACTACTGAGAATAGCCTCTCTCCATCCTCTTTGGAACCATCCTTCAGGAAATTGAAGGCTGCTATCAAATCCCCCCTCACATTTCTCTTCTGCAGACTAAACAAACCCAAATCCCTCAGTCTCTCCTCATAGGTCATGCGTTCCAGCCCCCTAATAATTTTGGTCGTCCTCTGCTGGACCCTCTCCAATGCGTCCACATCCTTTCTATAATGGGGGGCCCAGAACTGGACACAATACTCCAGGTGTGTCCTCACCAGAGCCTAATAAAGGGGAATAATCACTTCTCTACATCTGCTGGCAATGCTCCTCCTAATGCACCCTAATATGCCATTAGCCTTCTTGGCTACAAGGGCACACTGTTGACTCATATCCAGCTTTTCATCCACTGTAATCCCCATGTCCTTTTCTGCTGAACTGCTACTTAGCCATTCAGTCCCCAGCCTGTAACAATTCTTGGGATTCTTCCGTCCCAAGTGCAGGACTCTATACTTGTCCTTGTTGAACCTCATCAGATTTCTTTTGGCCCAATCCTCTAATCTGTCTAGGTCACTCTGGACGGTATCCCTGCCTTCCAGTGTATTTACCTCTCCCCCTAGCTTAGTGTCATCTGCAAACTTGCTGAGGGTGCAATCCATCCCCTCATGCAGGTCATTAATAAAGATGTTGAACAAAACCGGCCCTAGAACCGATCCTTGGGGCACTCCGCTAAGATGCCACACAGTGTAAGTGTCTGAACAGAGGTATGGGTCAAGATTGTGGTCTCACAGATATTGTGACCTTTGCACTTCAGTATCACCATTTGTGATGCTATGTTTGACAAAAACACTTCTTTCTGAAGTATGAGGTTTAAATCTGTGGAACTAGCTTCCATTCACCTTCCCTCCACTACCCATTTAAGTAGGTAGCCAGAAATGAGGCAATTTCAGAGGGGTAGCTGAGTTAGTCTGTAACTGAAAACACTTAAAAAGCAGCGAATACTCCTGCAGCACCTTAGAGACTAATAGAAAATGTAGATGGCATCGTGAGCTTTCATGTGCACAACCCAGTTCTTCAGATGAATGGAGTTAAGTGGTCCAGGGTGCAGATAAGTAGCAGAGAAAGAGAGGAGATGGGGGGGAGGGAAGGAAGGGAAAATGGAGGAAAAGAATATAGTCAATTATAGTGTCCATGCCAAATGAGGCTAATAGAGTGGGCTCTAAGTATTCTAAGTACCGGGTACTTAGCTTTTTATGTCAGAAACTCTGGTTGGGTTTCTTTAATTAAACACCAGAGGAAAACCTTCAGCTACCATGGGTTTCAGAGTATAGGAGAAACTAGTATATGAAACTACAGTCATAGTATTGTATTTTTCTTTTTTAAATCTTGCCCTTAATGTACTAAAAAATGTTCAGCATTCCTAACTCTGATTAATAAGAGTTTTACCATGGAGTTCAAAGAGCAGTCCAGTGGCCAGTGCTCTTCAAAAGTCCCACCCTATTTTTTTTATTCCTGTCAGGGAGCAGGCAGGCTCTTCGGAAAGAGAAAATCAGAACTTTAAAAATGTTAGCAAGTGCATAGATTAGATTTGAAAAGGAATAGATTTCTGCCTTCTCCTATGGGGGCAGGTGTGATCTCTGCTTGAAAAGTTACTGAAATATTCTGAAGTAATTTTTTGTTGTTACCTGTTTTGGCACTTGACTTTCATAGTGCTTGAGGTCAGAAGGACCATTAGACCCTCTAGTCTGGCCTGCGTTATGTCACAGGCCACTCAGGGTACGTCTACACTGCAATTCAGAACATGTAACTGGCCCATGCCAGCTGACTTGGGCTCATGGGCCTCAGGCTAAGGGACTGTTCATTTACAGTGCAGATATCTGGGCTCAGGCTGGAGCCTGGGCTTTAGGATTCTGAAAGATGGTAGTGTTTTAGAGTCTGGGTTGTCTCCTGAATCGCAGCTCAATAGCACCTCAGCCCAAGCCCTGTGAGACTGAGTCAGATGACATGGGCCAGCCCTTGGTTCTTAATTGCAGTGCAGACACTCTGTTGCCTCTATGCTGGGCCCTCCTGGCCCAGGCCTGCTGACCGGGGGTGGAGGAAGCCCAGGGCCCTGTGATTCAAAAAGGCCTGGGGCTCCTGGATGCTGCTACTACAGCAGCAGTTGGGGCTGGAATCCTGAACCCTTGAAATTGTTGTCAGAGCACTGGGCAGTGAGCTCTGTGCGGCTCTGAGGGCTGGCTGCCCGAGGTCAGTGTTAGTTCACTAGAAGGAGAGGGGGCAAAGAGAGAGAGGACAAATTAATTCCTCCATATATTTCAGTGGAATTACATCAAGACTAAATTAGACCTTCATTCTGGTGAGCTCATCAAGTAATGGAAACAGTTGCCATAAACCAAAGACACTGGAGACTATGATAGGCATCACCTTTCTGGGTCACATTTCTGGAGTCTCCCATCCTCAAATTTGTTCCAATGACAAAAAATAGCAAAAATATCTTCACCGCCCCCCTAAACTAGTCTTTTCATGTTTTTCATTGATCCTATAGTTTCCTTTTGCATAACTGAGTCACTCTGACTTTGTATTGGTGTATGGCATGTTCTTCATTTTGGAGTTGATCTGCCATTATGTGAAACTGGAGGGAAGATGCTCTGGGGATAGCTTCCTTTGAATTAACTGTGAGATTATAAGAACCATGAACCTTTTTAGCATTTCCTCTTGTTTATTTTAGGCCTGAATATGCCCAGGAGGGCCTGCCTGCAAATGAAATGGACTTGTTCTACTCTGCCAAGTTTCCAAAACCTAAAGTAAATTCAGGTGCAGTATGGCTTGGCTTGGTCAGCTCTCAGAATTCCTCTCAAGATATATAAAACATTTCCCCAGAAAAAAATGCTCATAAATCTTTAGGGTGTTGCAGAAAAAGACAGCCTTACCATGGAAACATTGCGCCGCCAGAACAGAAAGCATGAGGACAGCCCTGGGAAGGTGGGGGTACATGGTATCTGAATCTCCAGCTCTCCTGAGCAGCTCCTGAGCTCTTTGACACTGCACACAACTGTTATGGGGGGATGAGGATACCATGCAAGCTCCTAAATCAGATCGGTGACCACAGGAAGCTGGGCTTCACTGTTGCATTGTGGCCTAATGTTTGGGAATTAGATGACACCTTCCTGTTTACCTCCCCACAGGGGCGGCCCGTGCGTATAGGCTGACTCAGCCGTCGCCTAGGGCGCCGCATTAAATGGGGCGCCCAATGATGATGTCACGCCATTGAGGGATGTGGAGGCAGGGGCGCCAATCGCGCAGTCCGCCTCGGGCGCCAGCTGCCGGCAGCCCACCTCGGGCCACCTCTGCCTCCCCATGTACTCTACTCTGAAAGACAGCATCCTCTGGCTTTATAGGAAAGTCATAGTCTTCATCCTTAAAATCCACACAGAAATTATCTTCCTAAATGTTACTCTGAGAAGAGAAAAATAGATGGAGTTTTATCACTAGAAACTGTCATGACTCTTTAATTTTCTAGTCATTGCTTATTTGGCATCCACTCTCCCTTCAGAGTGGCATCCACTCTCCCTTTACTGCACCTTTAAGGAGAAAAAACCAATTAAATGTTGCCTTTGCATTTTTAGTAGACTCGTCTTAATGGCTTTCCCAACATAGGCTCCTCCATCTGCAACCTCTCCAAAGTCTCCATCCTTCAAATCCCCTCTTCAAAATGTGCTTCCTAGTCTTCCCTGAAGAAAATTAATACAAAAATAATGCTAAGGCATAAGCAAAATATCATCTAACCACATACCGCTGTCCTCACCTCCCATTCCTTTATACTTTATCTGAACTTCTTCTGTAAGCTTCTATGGCAGGGCCCTTGTATTCATGTCCATTTCGAGAAGCCTTTAGCATTTTATGGTGATATATGAAATAAAGTAATTTAGGGGTCTTCTATTATAAATACTGAAGTCTTTTGTGTCATGGAGATGGTCAATGACTTGATACTCTTTCACTTTATTTACTATTACCTCCCTAAACAGAATTTTACCTTCCTAAAGATATACACTTGTGGGTGTGTGTATTTTGAGAGCCTCAGGTGCTCTTGAGACCATCTGCCTCATATATTCCAGTTTACAGAATAGTGCTAAAATTAGTTTTCAAAATTCATTCAAATTTGAAAATGAATTCAGATTAGAGGGTGTTTACAATTTCTTGTTCATTTTCTGTGAATACTCATGTGGAGTACTGAAACATTGCTAGCATGAATATTCACAAGAAACAAAGACATGGACCAATATATTAGGGCCCCATCCCCCCGATCCTGAACATTTTTATGTATACAGATAATGTTGGTCATGTGAGTTTGATTTACTGGATTTATTGGGACTTCTTATAAGAATAAAGTTAAGCATGTGCAAAAAGCTTTCTGGGAGATTGTAAATTTCAGAATTCATAAAGTATTGGTTAGTTGCATAAGTAGTTTACTGGTACGAAGCAAAAAGTGACTATTTTCTGTAATCCAAAAGCTATTCACCCAAGAAATTCACAA
This sequence comes from Pelochelys cantorii, assembly GCA_032595735.1. Classification (NCBI taxonomy): domain Eukaryota; kingdom Metazoa; phylum Chordata; order Testudines; family Trionychidae; genus Pelochelys; species Pelochelys cantorii. The sequence goes on from CM064326.1 coordinate 55,136,425, forward strand.
ATAATTACAAAAAAATCCTAGTTCATTCAGATATTTCAGGATTGTTGTACATTTTTCACTTATCATTCAATTTTTTTTCCTTTAAGTGAGCAGCTACTCAAAACTTTAAAAAATAAAAAGAACTGAATTCTGTTCCTTAACTAAGCTTAATAAACACTTTAAAAATACTAATAAATGATCCATTTGCAGTTCAGCTCAAACTTTTAACCCAAAAGTCAGAGTGAACCTGAATCAAAGCAGTTTGAAAAAGCTTGGTTATTTTTCCCATGTCTCACAGATGAACACTTTCAAAAACAAACCTAAAGTCTCAATCACTGCAATCAGATCCATTCCATCAGAGTGCAGAGGTCTGTCTCTATGGATTTAACTGAAGGGTGGGGAGGGTCTAAAGAACCTTATTCTGTGCACTACTCGGCTCTGACACAATTTCACCCTTGACTGGAAGCAGCTAGTCCTGGAAGTCTTGCAAGAAAGCTTGCTCTCTTCTGTACTCAGAAAGTATGGGGATAAGGTATGGCATGAAAAAGCTGAGGAAAGATTTGGTTAGACACTTGACAATTTATGTGCTTATCCAGATTGAAGTTCCAGACTTCTGAGGTTCATTCATCATTAGTGCAGTTACGACTTCAAAATCTTGCAGTGGAAGCAACCACCCAAAGGATTGGGCCATATGGGAAGCTCTGAACAAGAACTAAGTTGGGGGAGGGGGAGAAAGGGAAGTAAGTGGAATTGCCCGGAAACTGAGTGCAAATAAAGGTACTGAGGCATTGATTCACTTCTTGTTTGTTCGTACAGTGTTGAGGAGGGGATAGGATTTTGTCTACATTCTTTGTCAATAAACAGGATTGCACCTGTAATGGGCTGGCCTGTCCCCTTTTAGGGTTGGCAACTGATGGAAATGTGGCACACAGCATCCATTTGGCCCTGCCTACCTCCCCTGCGATGGCATGAGGTTTAATTGGTAGAATCAGCTTGGTATGGAGGAGTTGATTCCCCATTAAAGAGCAGCAGGGAGAGGGGAAAAGAGACACATAATCAGAGTGAAGACTGCAGCAAGGAAAGCTGAGGTATCAAGTGGGATAACTGAGAAAGGAGCCTCAGTAGTCTGGGAGTGAGCATGCTTCATCAGGACCCCTAACACTTCAGGGAAGAAGATTCCAGGTAGCCAAGGGCTGCAGGAACCCCAGTGGAACAGGTTGGGATGGATTTGTTGGAGGTGTGAACATGATTGTTGAAATTAAGTTTTATTTGAATAAATCTAGCCCCAAGGAGAGGTGTTGCTGAACCAGAGAAGATTTTTTCCCATAGTTTGAGGGCGAGAACCCTGAAAATTGGTAAAGCTGACGCAAGCTGCCTGCAGAGAGACCTCTAGCCACTAGAGGGTGCTTGAGAGGTAATGGGCACCAGAGAACTACCCAATATGTATAACTGATTTCTCCTCCTAATGGAAACAACACTGCTGGGCCATGCATATTAGATACTTGCTTGGGGTCCAGGGCACCAACAGAAAAAGGAGTGTCTATTTTGGAGAATTTTCCATATAAACAGAAACTGATAAAGTTTTATTAGAGAATGATGAGATGAATAGTCACATTCACTCAATGTCAAAGAGATGAATTATGAAACGCTTTCCCAAAATGTTCCACAAACGGAAGTTCTGTTTTTCTTTTCTACCTGCAGACTGGTAGCCTCCCCATTTTTTGTTTAGCCATTTACACAAGAGCTCCTAAGCTTGTAGAGCTTTCCTGGAAACTCACTGATGTAAAGTAGACAGAGTAAACATATCTGATATTGAATTTAACAGTTTCTAGCATATAAACATTTGGTTTCCCCAGCTTGGCTATGGCAAATACACCTTGGAGGTAGCTGATTCATTTTGATTTATGTTTTTCTTCAGCTGAATCCCTTTGTACTGAAATTAAGACATCACACAGGTTTTCTTTGGTCATGAATGATTTATTAGCATTTGAAGACTGATCACACACACATACAAACTAAGGAGATAATTTTCAAAGGGGAGAAATTGAGTTGAAATGACCTTCTAAACTTTTCTTACTTCACAATAAGCAGTTTCTTATTTGCATAGCAGTAAAATGCTTGTGCATACAGATTGCTAAAAATGACTGAGAAGCATTATTATAGGGTTCTGACCCGCTCATGAACACAGTTGCTGCCAACCGTAGTGAGTGAACATTTGAGCTATAAATCTAAGACACTGAAATAAATAAAGATAATTAAATATCATCTGTTTAAATTTGAAGACAAGGGATGTTCCTTGGCCAAAGAAGTCAAATGTGGTTCTTAACCAAATTATACATTGAATCCATGTACCCTATTAGGCCCAGTTCTGATCATGGTTATGGTGATGTATACCAGTATAAACCCTACCGAAAAGGCCACAAAAATTATTAGGGGTATGGCTGCCATATGAGGAGAGATTAATAAGACTGCGACTTTTCATTTTGGAAAAGAGCAGACTAAGGATAGGTATGAAAGCAGTCTGTAAAATCATGACTGGTGTGGAGAAAGCAAATAAGGAAAAGTTACTTAATTCTTCCTATAACACAAGAACTAGGGGTCATCAAATGAAATTAATAGGCAGCAGGTTTAAAACAAACAAAAGGAAGTATTTATTCATACAACATATAGTCAATCTGTGGAACTTTCTGTCAGAGGATGTTGTGAAGGCCAGGAATTTAGAGGTCTAGGAATGGCTGTTAGCTAGGAAGGATAGGAATGGTGTCCCGGGCCTCTGTTTGTCAGAAGCTCAGAATGGGTAACAAATGATAGATCAGTTGGTGATTACCTGTTCTGTTCATTCCCTCTGGGGCACCTGGCATTGGCGACTGCCAGAAGACAGGATACTGGGCTAGATGGACCTTTGGTCTGATCTAGTATGGCCGTTCTTATGTTCTAAGTTGATGGCCATATCAGAGTAAGAAAGGTGACTCTCAGGCCCAGGAACTAACTGGGTTTGTGTGAGGTGTAAGTCAAAACAGAATTTGGTCCATTGAAATCAGTTTGGTCCACTGAAATCAAACCATGTTTGATTCCCAAGGGTATGTCTACAGTCTGGGACAAGGTTGAATTAAGATACGCATTTTCAGCTATGTTAATTGTGTAGCTGAATTTGAAGTAGCTTAACTCGACTTTTGGTGCTGTCCACACTGCAGGAAGTTGAAGGGATCACACTCTTCTTTTTACTTCCCTTACTCCTCGTGGAAGCCAGGTTACCGGCATCGATCAGAGTGCCCCTCTTAGTCTGAATTAGCTGTCTTAACTAGACCCACTAATTCGAACCCTGGAAGATTGTCAGCAGCAACTTTGATCTTCTCTGTAGTGTAGACGTACCCCAAGTGTTTGATTCAAAGTCTGCTGATCAGAGAGACCTCTGCTATGTCAATGACTGGTTTTTAAGTGCCTCTTTTCATTATATAGAATAGGTTATTCTATATCATAGGTATTTCACTATCTAAGGGCCCAATCCTGCAAAATGGTTATGACCTTCAGATCCCTTTGAGGAAAGCACTGAGTTGTGTCCAATTTTTGACACTTCCATTGCAGTCAAGGGACTTTACTGTGAAGTTCTTGCTCAGTTTTTACTCAAATAAAACTCCCACTGTCTTTGGACCTCAGGATTTGGTTCAGTATGAATTGCAAGTGCTAAATACTTCTCAGCATTTTGCCCACTGGTACAAAGGGGAACAAGGATGCACAGTCCTATACAAGCTTGAGCTCTCAAGTATTAAAAACTAATCACTATCATATTGGTGTCTCTTAAATTCAAATTAAGGAGTCCTTAGGAAGGTAAAGGTAATAATTAAAAGGGATTTCTGCCAGGTTTTCCAGTTAGGTCCAATACTACAAACTTTGACACTTTACAAATAAAAATAATGCTGGCACATGGCAGTCTGTTCTCTGAGTCACACAAATGAGAGAGAACCGTATGCTTCTGCTCACACAACTTCTAAATGCTGATTTCTGGAATCTCACTGGAAGGTTTCGGTTAACCAAAGAAGCTGATGTCTGATCCTTCTGTTTGTTATACAAGACCAGTAATCTGCATGTTTTCCAAGCACTCTCAGCAGTTGAGGGTAGAAAAACTGCATACTAAGGGCTAATCCAACTAATCTTCATATTACCCAGTGTGACTACTGGCTTCCAGCGAAACAGTGAATCATATGCTTCTGATGCACTATGTTTAACATTAAATGCAGTAAGATGCTTGTGCAGTCCAGGGAGGTTTATGGCCCTTCTTCATATTTTCATCACTGGATGCAAAGAAATAGGATTTCTTTTGTCAGTTAGCTGAATGGTGAACACAGCTGAAGATAATTTTGGAACAGATTTAAAGACAGTAGTTCTGATTCTGGGTGTGATTGGGAAAATGGCAGCAGAGGGCTTTTTAATTTGACAGACATTCCCCAGATTTCAGTGGGAACTTTCTCATTAAATTCAGTGAGACCTGGCTTGCTGGATTAAGGTTGCTCAAATGGCATTTAAATGGAGTGTGGACTTTGTGCTCATTCTCTGCACAAAGGTGTACATAACCCACAAGAACATACATGAAATAAGATGAGATAAATGAACATTTAGAAGGATTATGCTACTATTTTGTGTCACATGTGAGTCCCTTAGTTGTATTTTAGAATGATCTTCTCTGTAATCTACTGTTTTAGCCTCTCTCTGTTCCCAAACACCATAGTATCTGTGTCTCACACTGTGTATTTCTTCACACCAGAGGGGTATTCATTGAACACTTATCATCCCCACACTGAGATAACCAGGTTTTGAAAGCAAATTCCCATTAGACTCATGAGCTAGGCAAATTTATTTAACATTTTCCTTTAAAAGAAGGATACCTCAGATTTACTCAAAGCCTCAGCATCAGCCTTACTCAGAAGTTGTTTCTTTTGGATTTCTTTAGCTCTTTAAAAATTACTGATTTCAATAAGATCAAAATGATTGGGGTTAGAGGGCATTTAATGAGTCCTTTGGATTGTTTAATGGTGGCTGAACAAGATTTTTGTAAACCTTGATTGTCATCCATTTTTCATCTACATCTTTTAGCCTTCTCCTTCCCCAACCCCATTTTCATTTCTTATTTGGCTTCCTCTGTATCATGTTAGTTTAGAATCATTTAATATTTACACATTCATTTTTATTTGTGTGAGATACTGGTAGAAATATAAAGAAGCACCTGAGAGTTTGAAGATATGGACAACTTTATAACCACACCTCTCTCAGTATTAAAATATTTGAGGTCAAAATTTCCCATTTGTGTTTGTGTCTTTGGGGAGGGGAAGGGGGAGTGGAAAGAACTCCATTAACTTTAGTGGCTGACTGAAAAAATCCCTTTGTTGAACACTACTCAGCTGGAAATGTATGGGATTTAACAACACAGAGGCCATGTAAACAGCAGCTCATGATACACAAGGAGCATGCATGAAGTCTTGTTCATGCCCTACGCAGTGTCTGAGGGCACAGAAAGGATTCAGATTCAGCTGCCAGCAGTGATTTGATCCAATAGCAGCAGAATTTGAGTATATTTTTTGAGGTTCTTGGTAAGATTTTATATTTATGTATTCTCCACAGAAGCACTTTAATGATAACTCTCTGGGCTAGACACTTAGCTGCATATGGCTTTGAGACCCTTTTCCCATTCTTTCAATCCTAGAGCCATCAGAGACATGGCCAAAGGTTCCTCTAAATTACACCAGCTGGAAGGGCCCTCCCCGTTTGTGTCCCAGCATGCCAGCCCCATCTCACATCCCCATTCTTATAGCCTCTGATGCTGTAGGAATCAGCCGTTTGCAGGATGCAGGCATCTTAAGTTCCCTTTGTGCTTCTGGTGCATTATAGAGGGCCAACAATCTGGCAATCTCTGTTGCTGTTTGAGGACTATAAATGCAGGACTCAGAATCCTGGGCTAAGTGAAGGGCAGTATCCTCAGTGTCTGAGATGTAGGAATGTCTGATGTGGTTCTGCCAGGGCCCCTTCTGGGCAGAACTCAGAGTTAACTTTGTTGATCCTTCCTTTGGAGCCCTTTGTGATATGTGATGCAAGCTCAGGAGTGGGCAGTAGTGAAGTGAATATGGGTAGTCAAAATTTGCCCTTTTTTGGATGGAGAGTAGAGTGCTACATTATTCATTCCATCTGTTCAGTAATCCCAACCTTCTGATGTAGAAGAATCATACTGGGCTACTCCTTAAAGGTCAATAAGAGTAGTAGGGGACTTTGCCTTTGAAACATTGAAGAACGTTTTCTAGAGATTCACTGAAATCAAACTCCAAGATAGGAAATTAGGATCTGGGTCTAGATTTAGATCTGAGATTGCAGGTAAAATTATTTCTATCGCATGCTAAACTGATGCACCAAATCATAATAAGGAAACATTTGGGATAGATTGGTTCAGATTTACGGTCTAAGCCTCCAAATTCAGGAGAAGGTACAACCTACCTAATAATAATATAGAGGTGTGAAGTTTAGATTCAGGGTTTTGGTTTAGTTCTTTCTCTAAACATTTTTTTAAATCTTTTTGTGGTGTTTTCTTATTCTGGTACTTCCTCTTTCTTCTCTATCTAAATTTCAATATCTAGGTTTGAGTATTTCTGGATTGAAAGGAATGTATTGTGTTCTGTAGTTGTGTGTATGTTGGCTACACTGAATCACTGCTGAGTCCTTATCAAATTCACAGAAAACAACATTAACCAGAACTTCCCCAGAGTTCACTGGTATCACTGCTTACTCATAGTAGTAGATAGTAAAAGTTCCTTTTTTTAAAGTGCCAAGCACAAGAAAAGCTTGCAAAACTGTTAGAGGGGCCTAACAGTTCCCATCATCTGGGAAAACTGCAGTTTTTCCGGAGAAAGAGAACATATACAAGACATGGAAGAGAATATTTTTTCCCAATAATATAGTTCTGGTTTTTAGTATCTTAAATGAACCAATAGCACCTGCCTGATGGTTGTGCCCTCACAGATTTGTTTTTAATTTTATTTTCTTTGAAGAGACTGCAACACTCATGAAAGAAGTCAGCCTATTTAAATCCCAGATGGGTGTATAAATGCCACTGAGGGTACATCTAGACAGTGGTGCTATTTCAGGCTACTTCCAGTATCCCAAAATAGCTATTCCACATCTTTTAAGCAAGCCTATTATTTCAAAATATAAGGGCTCGCTATTCTGACGTCCCTGTTAACCTCATTCCACAAGGATTAAGGGACGTTTTGGAATAGCGCTCTATTTCAAAATTGACTCAAAATAAGTTATGCAATTTGCATAGATCAAATTGCGTAGCTCAAATTGAGTAGCTTATTTTGAGCTAAGGGTGAAGTGTAGATGCACTCTAAAAGAGCAAAAGGCCCAACCCCTCAGGAAGGGACCTAGGCTTTAAGTTAGGGGTGAGGAACCTTTTTAGGGGCAGGGGCAGCTGACCCACAGAAAAAACATCAGTCGGGAGCCTCATATAAGTGAGAAGCAAAAAAACAAAAACAAAACCCTGTCACCAATGTGGCCCCCGACTGAGAGGAGAAAGACACTCCCCACATTCCGCATGCACACAAGAGGCCAGCAGGGCCCAGGTTAGCAGATTTTGTGTGCGCCAGCGTAGGCTTCCCAATGCCGTGGGGGAGCCCCAAGCCTCAGGGGCCAGATCCAGGCAAGCTGGAGGCCACTTCCAGCCCCTGGGCCTTAGGTTCCTCACCCCTGCCTTAAGTGATTAAAGGAGATGAAGAAGAATAAACAAGGAAGGGGTTGCAGGCCACTTAGGGCTAGGCTGACAGTCCTGGGTATTAAAATCCTGTTAGTCTATAAAAGAGGTACAACACTGGTTGAGCTCCCGAAAACTTCCAGACTGATATTCCTCTAACCTGGCCATGCAGGGACCATGCAGCAAAGAGCAGCATTAGATGGGTTTCCACCCACACCCATTCAGCCTGAGGTGTTTCTTCTGAGGTAATCAAAACTTCCAGTTAGGGTGGTGGGTTGAAAAGATCCAATTACATTTAGAGTCATTTAAATATTAAAGTGTATTTCCCTAGGCTACATTGGGGTCAGTGAGCTATCCTTCTAGTCTCTGTTCTCTTCTGTGGGCCACACTCCCTCTGACATAGGGTACGTCTAGACTGCTACCCCACGTCCAAGTAATGCGTCTATTATTTCGAAATAATTTTCAAAATAATGGACACGCTATTTTGGCATCCCTGTAAACTTCGTTCCACCAGAAATAAGGGATGTCTCGAAATAGTACTTTATTTTGAAATTTGGTGCCATGTAGATGTGCCAAATTTTGAAGTAGCTTGTTTCGCACATTGCGTATCTTATTTCGATTTTAGAGTGCAGTCTAGACATACCCATAATGAACTCAGTCACGTGGCTTTCCTGATGCACCACATAGCTTGGTGAGAAGGAAATGGGAGATGATGGGGAAGGTACTGCAACTCCCATTTGCTAGGCAAATGCAGGTTAGTATTTCGCTGAACTGATCTGAAATGAAATGTTTGAAACCTCTGGTGGCCAGAACACCTGGCGCTTTCATCACCACCAGAGCCCCAGGATGTGTTGAAGGACTGGGAAGGAAAGGCTAGCCTCCAGCCTCAATCCTTCCACACAAGATCCCACCCCTTCCATGAGCATGGGGCCAGCTCTGGCTTGCCTATAGGCCTGGCAATTCTGTTGCCCCTCTCCCCTGATGGGAGTTAAGGAGAGGCTCAGTATATTTCCAGTTGGATTTCTATGGTTGTTTGGGGTCCAGTCCTGTGAGACACAGGTACCATCTGGGAGCTGGTACATACCTATGCTTGCATTGAGCTCACTTCTCAGAGGATTGTATCCACTGATGTTTGGGGTAGATATCTTTTTGTAAACTCTTTTTTGAAATGCCAGCAAATACAGTGGGAAGGAAACATTTTGGTTTGCATCAAATTTGGCTGATGCAAAATTTGAAATTTGAATCAGAAAATTATAGGGGGCTTTGGCCAAAGCCCATTGGAGTCAGTAGAGTGGGCTTTGGATCAGGCCTGGGATGCAGAAAGGAACTGAACCATGTCAGCCAGTTTAGTTTACTGTGATTTTGAGTCTCAACAATTTCTGCTCACAGTGGGTGTGCAGCAAATCTCCCCCCAAAAAAGCCATATTTTGGTAGTTTATGTACATACCCGAACCCAAACCCACACATGATGCACCATTTGAAAGCTTATTTTATGTATATTTAGATGCAGTATAATATGGAGATGTAAGCCAGTAGGCAAGATGAAACCATGACACCTCAAATGGGTGCGTCATTTTTGCACAGTTCTAGAAACATTGCAACATGACTATGACTGCAATTTTGATTGTTTAAATTCATCTGAACACTGTAGTCAAAACTACCACATGATGACATTTTAAAGATTTTATTGTTTTTTCTCAGACAAGTGGGGTTTTTTTCTCAAAAAACTGAAGCTGTGTAGCATATGGCAAAAATGATGAATGTCAACCTTTTGCATTGTACTAACACAAATATTTTCACTTCACATATTCTTAGGGTAAGGATTTGAGAGAGGTGCACTTGATTCTGACAGGACACATAGCTTCTTCTGCCCTGAGAAGAAATCTGGCATCAAAGCACTTATGAGCAGGAACAAGAAGACCAAATTTAAGTCTGGCAAAGGAGGGAGAATCACAGCAGCTATCAGTTTAGAAACTGGTTTTGGCAGACCTTAGGAAGATGTCCTGTCCTTAGGAAGGTGCAAAGGCAACTATTCTTAGTCACCTGTGCCTCTGCCCCTGTTCTGTGCTTTTGGAACAATGAGAAGAATTGATAAAGCTGAATTAGGTCATCAGCTGGAAGTTCAATATGAAAGAATCCATGAGTTACAAGTGTGTGACAAAGCAAACATAATGTAGATCAGAGCCCGCCATAGAAATGATGACTGGCGACAAATGGCACACATTTGATTAACTGGATGGTGAGTTCTGAGGCAGGTCTAAAAGAGATTGCTGAAAGCTAATTCTGTAGTTGAAGTCTTTGGCAGATATGACATCAATAACTCTATGAGAATTGCAGAAGTTACGTCCCAAGGCAATGCACCCACCCACACTTGAAAGAGATTATCATGCTGAACAAGATGAGAAAGACGTCAATTAGAAATATTACTGATGTCCTCACACTTCAATAATAGCTATATAAATTCATTATTAGATTTTGTTTAGCCCTTTTCATTGTTGTTGTGATGCTTTACATAAGGTCACAAAATCCAACTGTATGTCTTGAAATAATACATAATCATTAAATAGAAAATGAATGCATATATTTTAAAGTGGCCATTTTAATGTGCTAAAGGCAAAATCAATACCCCAGTTTCTATAGACTATAGCAGTGGTGCCCAACCATTTTTGATCTGTGACCCCCACGCTGCGGGGGCCGCCAACTGCCAGGCCCAGACAGAGGCTGGCCGGATCTAAGTGCCAGACCGCATCACGCAGCTGCACCCAGCCCCCAGCCAGCCGGATCTAAGCACCATGACCCCCTGGAAAGAAATCTGTGACCCCCTTGGGGGTTGAGACCCATGGGCTGTGCACCACTGGACTATAGCACCACTTGGCCATGCTACATCATACTGCGTGTTAAGCTGAGTGTCAGTAGCTCTCCGAAGTATGATGTGTGCATAGAAAGTGTACATTAGGTCAACCAAATTGGTGGTGTCTACAGTAGGGATGTGAAGCTTAATGGATGAGGCTTACTGGTTAAGGTTAGCTGATGGGACTGCCATAGGCAGGGGCTGCTGTGGCTGGGCTGGAGCAGCCTATGCCTGCAGACAGGGGGAGCGTTCCAGCACAGTGGCAAGCCAGAGGCACTCCAGCAGGTCTAGAACAGCTCCCTCGCTTGCCTCCTTTTAATCGGTGAACCAGTTAAACAATATGTTTTTACGGTTAGCCAATTAAAAAGGATTTTACATCCCAAGTCTGCAGCCCACCTACAAAAAGTTGTCCCTTGCAGACCTTTATGGCCTGATTTTGAGAGGTGTTGCATGTCAACATTTTGGTGAATGGAAGAAGCTAATGCCTAGCACCTGCTCTGGATCAGGCCATTACTGCTGAGATGAAATCTGAAATGTACTCTAATAATACATTGGTATCGTCTAAGTTCATATAGCACCTTTTAGTCTGCTACAGTGTAAACAGTCTGGTGAGAATTTCACACTGAAGGGTAAATAACATTATTGTCATGGGTTCTATCTCACAGTTAGAGTTCAGCTATAGCTCTGAGCAGGATGCAAATGGAAAGCAATGCTTTTTGCTTCTGAGCACTTGCCACTTTATCTTAAGTTGGGCTTTCATGTTACCTTTATGGGCCAAAAGCTCCATTGGGGTTAAAGGTATCATTTCACACACCAGTATGACAGTATAAACTTAAAAAACAAAAACTGGTCTGGTAGCACTTTATAGACTAACAAAACATGTAGATGGTATCATGAGCTTCGTGGGCACAGCCCATTTCTTCAGTGTCATTAAATGTTATGTTAGACTTAACATATTTCTATCTTTCTTTGAAACTACTAAAGTGGACATGTCATTAAAAGTCAGGAATTGCTGAAGATTCTAAAAACATAAGATCTTTTGCAATTTTTCACAGTAATATTGCAATAGAGAAAACATTAACTACTCATCTCAGTTTAGCCTGGTATATTTCATCAAGGCTACGAACATCAAGAGGAGCTTCTGAGTATTCACTACATCTTCAAAAGTTATTTTAAGTGCCTAAATATAGACTTAGGAACCTAATGTTAGGCACTCGTTTTTGAAAATCTTGGTCTAATTAAATAATTTTGTTTCATTTAAGTAAATTGCCATAGAAAACAATATGCAAAAATAGGTATTACAGATCAAGGTACCAGTTACTTGTCTTTTCTCTAGCTCACTTGATTTTTACAAATAATTGTTGCCATCAGGAATTAATAATTATTTTGACTAGGGTAACTTTAGGTAATGTTTTCTTTAGAATATGTAATAGTGAAAAACTCAGGCCCTGGACAAAGACTAAGATTCCAACTTAATAGGGTAATTGTGACGAGGTGCAGTCACTGAAGACTCCTTGGAGGGTGTTTCTTAGTGTACTGACAAGGCCACTGACACTTGCCTCTTTGTTTCCTGGGGCTTCTCACCCCCCTGTCCTGCTGGGCCAGATCTCCTGGTGTCCCTTAGCTAAGGCACAGAACTGAGATCACTGCCCTCCCAAAGAGCACTACAGGCACTGAAACTCTTCAGGTCCAAGGAAAATGCAGTTTTGGGCCCAGCTTCTAGGAAACCACTCCTCAGAGGGGATCAGAACCCCAAATGAATTATTTAGGTAAGTCCCCTTTAAAAATGAAAGGAGGATATACACACTGGTTGCTCCATCAGGTAATAATTATCTTACATTGGGCTTGACACTGGGCTTGATAGTAAATAAAAGTGATTTTATTAAGTACAAACAGTAGCATTTAAGTGGTTGCAAGTAAAAACAGTCAGAGTGAAGTACCAATTTTAAATAGCGGAAAATGCATAGGTAGTTCTAACACTAAAAGCTCAGTAAAAACTTACCCTAAAACTGTTCTTGATGGCTTTCATTTGCACATTTAAAACCGTAAACCATTCCATACTCCTTATTTTTAACTTTACATATAAGAACGATACATACACCAAAATAAGATAGACAGCTCCAGCAGATTATGATATTAAAATTGATAGGTTACATGAGGTATTTTGTCCAAAGCATCTTAGAGTTATGCATATTTGTGTCCATAAGTCAATTTCATATAATATGATATGTGTATGTGGGAGGAGGGGAAAGGACCGTCACAGTAATGTTTATAGATCTAAAGATAAATTTCTGACACAATGATGTGAGTCTGAGTAATAACATAGATGCGCCATCGTGGAATTTCCCTCTAATAATCTTGCCATTATGTTACGCCTATAAATAAACACAACTGCAGCTTATATGTACAAGTTCCAAAGAGAATTTTTCACCATTGCTCAAATCCTGGGGATCAGTGCTTTGGCCAAAGTTCTGGTGGGCTGTGTGGCAGAATGGAACAGATTTATAATTGTTCCATGGCTGCAATAGCAGCCCTAACCCCGAGGTCCTATTGAGTCCTTCCCAGCTCATGTCCTGCTTCATGGGTTGCATTTCTGCTCAGGTTCTTTTACCATACCCACTGTTGTTATACGTTAGCTACTAAGAGACTGATCTGAAGCACACTGAGGTCCATGTGAGACTTTCAATTGACTTTATAGGTTTTGGATCAGGCTTGTAATAGATGGTGGATTCATGTAGCAGCAGATCAATAGCTTTATCCTTCCCAATCCACCCACCTGCTGACACCCTATGTGCATACCCAAAGAGGACACAGCTGGTGAGCTGAGTTTTATGATGTACACCAGGTGCCCACTGATGGTACATCCCCAGACTTCTGCCCCTCCCTGTCCTCTGTCACCTTTAGGTCACTTGTTATCACTATTTCTAAGTTTCTCCTTTCCATTTATTTTGTAAGTTTATGATACTTCACTAGTTATATGAAGGTTCCATCCAGCAAAACTGTGACCCTTTTGAGCCCCTTAGCACATTAGCATATGCTTAGCTCTAGGCATATGCATAGTCCTCTTAAAGTCAATAGGAAAATGCCCATGCTTTCCTGGGCTAATAGTTGTGTGAATTACCCTGTATTAACTGCCCTGAGCCATATGGTTATCCAAACAAAGCGCTCTAATGGCTTTTTAATTTAAAAAACTGCTGGCAAAATATTCTAAAGTATGTGGGAAAAAGTTACCACCCCCAAAAAAGAAACAAAAATTAAATGCTTTTTAAAAACAAATAAAATTAAGGTCAAGATAGACCATGAAGAACGCCGGGACAGATGGTTGGTACATTTACTTTTGGGAACTGTAACTAGCTAAGAAATCAATGAAATGATCAGTGAATGTGCCTGTATTACTTAAACACAAATATGTTCCAATTAAAATACTTCATTTTTCAAGCTAAATGGCACGTTGTGCTATGTTCTGTAATACATTAACACAATGCATGCAAAGCTTTAACATCTGTAGATTATTTGTCACAACCGCTTGTTTGTAACATTATTTCAGAGTGCCAACAATTAAATAATAAACAAGCAATTCTTTTGAGCATCATGGAAAATCCTAGTCCGGGCTCCCAGAGTGAGTCACCTTTGTGGGGACATATATGGCAGAATCCTTCCTTACTCTGCAGGGCAGTAACAACCGACAGTGAGCTGAGATAACCTATACAGTTTATTCTCTCACTTCTACAAGAATCAACAGCCAGTGAATCTGAGCAGCTGTGGCTCAACCAGCCCTACCTCCTGCCTTGTTTCTGCCCACCCTGAATAGCTCCTGGGAAGGCACTACAGCACACAAAGTTAGTGCCACTTGGGAGCAAGGTTTCAAAGTCTGCTCCTGGTGAGATACCAGTGATGGCGTGTCCCTTTAGAGATGCCACCTGATGTGATACCACTGAGCCCGCTTGTTCTGCCAGCCTGAGCACACTTTTACCCTGTCTTGCTGAGCCAGGCTCTCCACCCTCTTCCAACACGCACACAAGTAAGGCCACATACAGCTTCAGAGTGACATAGACACAGAGATTAGTTCTAAGAAGACAATTTAAGGGACTTGCCACAGCAATCATGTGCTCATCTTCCTTGGAGTGCAGACCCAAAGCTATGTTATGAAATCTGCTCCCTTCCTCATTGCAGAGGAAGGTATGCACAGCCTCTTCCCCCACCCCTATCTATGAATTGCACAAACTGGGGGACAGTGTGAACCAGAAATAAGTTTATGAACTACAAAAGGTGAATTTTAAGTGACTATAAGGGATAGCAAACAGAACGATGCCAATTACTAAGCAAATAAAACAAAACATTCAAACTAGCTTGAATCACTATCAACATTGGCTACAAATAGCAATTTCTCACCCTAAATGTTGTCACAGGCAGATTACACAAAGTCTTGAAAGGCAGCTGCATTGGCCTGCAGCTTGAGAGTTCAAGTATTATTACTCACAAGCTAGAAACCCTTCCAGCTTTGGCTCAGCTCTCCCCCCCAAATTCAGTTCTTGTTTCAAGGTGTTTTTCAGCATCTCTTTGGGTGGGGAGGCAGAGGAAAGCCTTGATGATGTCACTCCCTTGCCTTCTATATCTCTCGTGTAAGGTAGAAACCCATTGTCTTCCAGTGGAAAAACATTGCCATTCCAAAAGGGCAAGGAGAGACACTACCAGGTGACTCAGACCCATATCTTTGCAGGCAGCAATGTGGCAGCCATTACTCACAGGCTGACTGGAGCATCCACAGGAACTCTAAGTTCTTTTTCAGTCAGTTGTCTTGGCAAATGGACCAGTTTTCCTACAGTGCATCTCTGTTATGTCCCATCCATATCATAAGCATATTTTCATAAAGAATGTGGAGTGTAACATTTACAGTATCATTAGGCCTTACAACCATCTCCTCCCTTATCTTATCTACTAGAAGGAAATATACTCAAAAGCAGTGGAGCAGGTCTGACCTACTATTCTGCAGAGGGCAGTGGTGCATATGTATATACACATCACCAATTTACCAAATCCCATTGCCTATTCCATGGATCCATTTCTATTATACTATAGCACTGTATTTCTATTAAAATGTTGTTTGCTGCACAAAAGAGTTAAGAGCAGGTTAGATATACATCTATCAGGGATGATCTAGATGGTGCTTGATCCTGCCATGAGGGCAGGGAACTCGAGGTCCCTTCCAGTTCTAGTAATCTATATGCTTCTATGAATATTGCTGTAAATGAGAGCAGCAGGTGCATGGGGGTGTAGAATGAGACCCATTGACATTTTAGTAGTAGCTATACTTTACCAAAACATTCTTTAAGCCTAATTGTTTTTAAGTCAGTCTTTTTTGTGATGAATTTAGAGATTTATAGACAGATTCTGATAATAATATTGAAATGATAATGAATAGCACCTGAGTAGTGCCACTGAAATTACTAGGGCTACGTCTAGACTGGAGGCTTTTTGCGCAAGAAGCTTTTGTTGGAAGAGATCTTCCGCAAAAACTTCTTGCACAAGAGAACGTCCACACTGCAAAAGCACATTGAAAAAGTGATGCGCTTTTGCGATCAGACTACCTGGATGCTCTCCCCCATGTAAGCAGTGATTGCCATGGACAGAATGGCCACCGGGGCACCTGTGTTTTTTCCTCTTCCCTCGTCTTGCGCAAAAAACCCCTCTTCTCCATCCACACATGCCTTTTTGCGCAAGAGCTCTTGTGCAAAAAGGCTTCCTTCCTCGTAGAATGAGGATTACCAATTGCACAAAAACCCCTCTGATTTTTCTATTTACTTGCGCAAAAACGCTTTTGAGGTGTGGACACTCTGCGAGTTTTTTTTGAAAAACGGCCGTTTTTCCACAAAAACTTTGTAGTATAGACATAGCCTAGGACTTGTGGAATTAAGTGTTATGCAAAATGAGTCTAGCTATCAGAATCTGGTCCTCAATGGTTTATTTTTGGAAAATAATGTTATATACAATATATTCACATGGTGAAGGCATTATGATTATGGCCAGTCTCATGTTCTGGATAGACCAGCCACTGCATATTAGACATATGAAGGTTTATGCCTAGCATTTTCAAATCACAGTGTAGTAAAAGTGATCTTTATAATAAGACACTGATAGTGGTGATTGCACGAGCAGTCTCTTCTGCATCTCTTATATTTAGAAATGTTTGGCAGGCCTTGTAATCCTTGTAAACAACCTAAGATTTGTGTTAGTACAAGAATTTTTGTGCTGTGAGGTAGTTTTGTTCTGCAGTGAACAATCTCTTGACTAAATCTGATTTTAATAAACTTCATACTTGGTCTTTAAGAAACAGACATTTGTCAAGCAGTAATAAAAATAAATAATAGGCTTTGATTCAAGTGCTAAATAGCTGGATGCCAGCTGTTTCCCAATTCTTGTTATTTGCAATACCATCCAAAGTGCTTTGGTTGGTCTTATTTGAATAGAATTTACTCATTTAAGAGACACAGTCATTAGCTTGATCTGGCATTTAAACTACAGGGAAATATCAAGTAAATGCCAAAGGGATGTTATATTTGATATTTTTATTCAAGGGAAGAAATCTTCCTTAGAACCCTCTCAGATCCTGAGGGATCCTCCATTTGTCTTTACTCCCTGCCATCCCTGAGGCCCTTGTGGTCCTTTTAGGCAAGCAGAACAGGACACACCTTCCTGAGAAGCCAGTCTGAGCGATCCTTAAACTTTCCAAAGGGGTCACTGTAGAGTAATAGGAATTGTTCCCTGACTCCAAGGACCAAGCCTGAGAAATGTGGAAATAGTTTTCCACTGATTAAAATAACTTTGGGAATGTTCCATATAATAATATAGAGCTAAATCCCTATCTTGTAAGTGGGAGTTATAATTTTTCAGATGTATCTGATTTAGTTATTTTTTTAAACTTATAAAACGTGCCCTTCAACTAGATTCAGATGATGTCATTTTAATGCTAATTAGGCTTACCTCATTTTCTGTATGGATTGTTTTACTGAAGAAGTGAGTGAGTCCCCTTTGCAGATATTGCTAATTTTTGTCTGTGAATGCTGCTGAAGGTTCTGAAGTCAAGTTTCCTCTGTTAACCCCTGAACAATTATAGCATAGACAGTAAAAGCTCAGCAATATAGCCTTTCAATATACTTTATATTAATTTTGTGGGCCCACTTCTACTGATTTACAATCAGTATCAGTTGTGGTTATGGGTTTTGTGATGTGTACATTTGTGCACGAGGAAACTAGACTGAGGGAACAAACACCTTTCGTACAGGTCACTGAACATCTGTCATCTGGAAATAGCAGCTGTCAGATGGGAATTACCAATAACGTGGGTATCTGCTTACCTGTACCAGATTTAGACAAAGAAGTGATCAGATTCTATTTCCAGTCCCTACAGTCATCTAGAATACTCAAATGTCTTAAAAAAAAGTTATGTAGGTGTAAATGAATTAATTCCAATTGCAACTACTTATTATTTCACACACATCACAATCAGTTATGGTTAACCTAACAGACAGCGATAGCACACTTTGCCATTAGCCTTCCCATGACAATCCATGCACTGCAGGGATAGATGGAGAAATTCCAAACTAAAGTTTCAGATTCAGTTCAAAGTCAGAAGGTTACAGAAAAGGCCTTAATTGTGATAGTGTGCTGTGATACTGGCACATGTCCACTAGGAACTTGATTGAGACAAGGAAACAGCCTTGCTAACAAGATTTAGACACCATGAATCTCTGTTAAATTAAAAGCCCGACATAGATGTAAGAGGATCAACAGCCTTTTATCAAGCCATGGAATATAGGGAATGTAACTCATTGTAAGACAGAACTAAAATAATGGTCCTGATCTTGCCTGGAAGGTGGAGCAGAAATGGCTGTTCAGTGGAGGCTGGGTTGGCTCTTGTTGCTTGCTGGAGCAGTCTCACAGTCCATCACTGCACTGATTTTGTTTTAATTATTCTTATTTATGCAGATCCCTACATTTGAATTACACCATACAGAACCTTACGTTTGAATTACCTTATACAGATAACTAAAAATGGCAGGAGCTTATACTTGAGTTCCAAAGCAACAAAGGAATATAATGCCAGAAGCAATCATCCCCAACCCTAAAGTTGTCCTGTAATTAAAAAATGCATCATGATTACGCTTTCATTTTGAAGTTCAGCTATGCTCGTGAGCTGTGGTTATTAGGCATATATATGTCTTATGTCTGAACAGCCCTTCCTGCAGTTGCAGAACCTAGTCTTTTCCAAGAGTTTTGTTTGACAGTGGAATGGATCATACTGCTGTCATTTAAGTCAGATTTAAATACAGAGTTAGACAGTAAAAGAGTTTGGGTGTTCTAATGATGTCTTGAAGTATGCATGGTGTGAGAAGGTTCTTCTCTTCTCCGTCCTCCTACATACCAGAAAAGAAAGAGAGGACTTCACGATGCAAAAACCACAGTTCATTTCCTAGTCCTCCTGAGAATTAGGGACACAGGCTATATCTAGACTGCAGGCTTCTTGTTCAAGAAGCTTTTATTGGAAGAGATATTCCACAAAAACTTTTAGAGCAAGAGTGTGTCCACACTGCAAAAGCACATTGAAAAAGTGATGTGCTTTTGCACAAGAGAGCGTCCAGACTGCACGGACGCTCTCTCGAAAGTAAGCTCTGATTGCTATGGACAGAATGGCCACCAGGGCACCTGTGCTTTTTCCTCTTTCCTCTTTTTGCACAAAAACCCCTCTTCCCCATTCACACACACCTTTTTGCGAAAGAACTCTTTCACAAAAAGGTGTTCTTACATAAGAACATAAGAATGGCCGTATTGGGTCAGACCAAAGGTCCTTCTAGCCCAGTATCCTGTCTGCCAACAGTGGCCAGCACCAGATGCCCCAGAGAGGGTGGACCGAAGACAATGATCAAGCGATTTGTCTCCTGCCATCCCTCTCCAGCCTCTGACAAACAGAGGCCAAGGACACCATTTTATCCCCTGGCTAATAGCCTTTTATGGACCTAACCTCCATGACATTATCTAAATTCTCTTTAAACTCTGTTATAGTCCTAGCCTTCACAGCCTCCTCTGGCAAGGAGTTCCACAGGCTGACTACACGCTGTGTGAAGAAGAACTTTCTTTTATTAGTTTTAAACCTGCTACCCATTAATTTCATTTGGTGTCCTCTAGTTCTTCTATTTAGGGAACTAATAAATAACTTTTCTTTATCAGCCCCCTCCACACCACTCATGATTTTATATACCTCTATCATATCCCCCCTCAGTCTCCTCTTTTTTAAACTGAAAAGTCCCAGTCGCTTTAGCCTCTCTTCATATGGGACCCGTTCCAAACCCCTAATCATTTTCGTTGCCCTTTTCTGAACCCTTTCCAAGGCCAAAATATCTTTTTTGAAGTGAGGAGACCACATCTGTACACAGTATTCAAGATGTGGGCGTACCATAGTTTTATACAGGGGCAGTAAGATATTCTGGGTCTTATTTTCTATCCCTTTCTTAATAATTCCTAGCATCCTATTTGCCTTTTTGACTGCCGCTGCACACTGCGTGGAAGTTTTCAGAGAACTGTCCACGATAACTCCAAGATCTCTTTCCTGATTTGTCGTAGCCAAATTAGCCCCCATCATACTGTACGTATAGTTGGGGTTATTTTTCCCAATGTGCATTACTTATCCACATTAAATTTCATTTGCCATTTTGTTGCCCAATTACTCAGTTTGGTGAGATCTTCTTGGAGTCCCTCACAGTGTGCTTCTGTCTTGACTATCCTAAACAGTTTGATATCATCTGCAAACTTTACCACCTCACTGCTTATCCCTTTCTCCAGATCATTTATGAATAAGTTGAACAGGATTGGTCCTAGGTCCGACCCTTGGGGGACACCACTAGTTACCCCTGACCATTCTGAAAATTTACCATTTGTTCCTACCCTTTGTTTCCTGTCTTTTAACCAGTTCTCAATTCAAGAAAGGACCTTCCCTCTTATTCCATGGCCATGTAATTTACACAAGAGCCTTCCTTGTAGAATGAGGAATACTTACGCTGGAAAACCCCCTCTGTTCTTTCAATTTTTTTGCGCAAAAACCCTCCCTGTTCTTTCAATTTTTTTGTGCAAAAACAGCCATTTTTCCAAAAAAACCTCTGCATTGTAGACATAGCTACAGTTGTTAATTGCTATTGCTCTGTTCCAAAGTCCATTGTAGTCAGTGCAAGTCTTTCCATTGTCTGCAAGCAACTTGGCATTAGGCCCTCAATCCTGGCTTGCTATTTACTGAAATATAAAGTCTTATTACAGCTGAAGACTTAAAATTCTCATTATAGTGATTAGGATGTTAGATGTGCCTTTAGTGTTGGCTTATAGAAAATCAGGTTTATTTCATTATTTTCATTTTCTTTTAATAATTGTCTCCCCATCATCTTTTTCAACATTTTAGATTTAATAAGCACTCAGATCTTAAATATTAAATAAAACAAAGTATATTTTAAAAAGTGAATCAATAATTGTATGGTAAATCCATAATTGTAGGGTGCTAAGCATTCTCATCTGTAATAGAAGTGTCAATTGAATACGTTTTGAAATAATCATGATCAGACCTATGGTCAGGACCTGTGAATCATTTTCCTGTTAATTTTTACTCAGAGAGACCCTTGACTTCAATGAGAGTCCGTAATTCTGGTGGAACTACTCATCCAAACAAGAGTTGCAAGTCATAATGGCCATGTCTATTCTAGGAAATTATTTCAGATTTACTGAATTCGACTTATGCACTCCCAGTTTTACAAATTCAAAGTTCTGTGTCTTTACTACAGGGAAGAATCAAATGTGGTCTGAGGCAGGCTCTGTTAATGTGGATGCGGTACCTCGGACTTAGAGCCCTAGGAAGCATGCCTGGGAGCTGAGGGAGGTCTCCCTGAGACCAATTAGTTTGAATTCGTGGCACTGGAGCATCCACACTAATGTTATTTTGGACTTACAAATTTGTGTTATTCTTCATGAAAAGCAGTAGTATAGAGTTCAAATTCTGCAGATTCTACCACTTACAAATTCAAACTTGGGGTTATTTTGGACTAAGGTCCTAGCGTAGACCTGGCCATTATGTATTGAAGTTGACATTTATTTTTAATTAAATTGTATTTTTAATTTTGCAAAAGGCTCAAGAGCTAAGGACAGACACTTTTTTGTACATTGTTTATAAATAGAAATAAATAAGAATTTCAAAATAGTTTTAGGCTCCAAATTTAATTTGCAATCCAATAGTTAAAATCTGAGAATTTCATCTGGATTAGGTTTGATTGTTTTATTATGTTTTAAGAAATATTTTTTTTAACCAGGACACTAACAAATACAATAAGGCTGTTTAAACATAATCCAGGAATATTTACATTCCATTGAAATAAATGCAGTGGAGAGAGTTCAAGCTAAAAATTAAACTTTCTGCTGAAAATCAGGTTTACATCTTCAGTGCTTTTGACAGGCAGAGCTAAGTTGATTTATGTTCTCCTGTGCTTAAGGAATGTTGGTGTTTGTTGAAGTGAAAAAAGATGATGGGGAGACAATTATTGAAAGAAAATGAAAAAAACCCGACAATTTCTATGAGTCAGCACCAAAGGCACAGCTAACTTCCTAATCATCATAATGAGAATTTTAAGTCTTCAGCTGTAATAAGACTTTATATTTCAGTGAATACCAAGCCATGATTAAGGGCCTAATGCCAAGTTGCTAGCAGACTGTGGAAAGACTTTCACTGACTACAATGCGCTTTGGAACAGAGGAATAGTAATTAACAACTGTGTTCCTAATACTCAGGAGGAGTAGGAAATGAGCTGTGTTTTTTGCATCATGAGGTTCTCTCTCTTCCCTGCTATGTAGCAGGATGGAGAAGAGAAAAACTCTCTCACACTATGCATTCTTCGTGGGGAATGAGGAAGAAAGAAGTGTTGCTGAGATCTGAT
Source organism: Pelochelys cantorii (assembly GCA_032595735.1). Lineage (NCBI taxonomy): Eukaryota > Metazoa > Chordata > Testudines > Trionychidae > Pelochelys > Pelochelys cantorii. Next base: position 55,158,950 of record CM064326.1, read on the forward strand.
CAACTCTGTTAGTCAGGAAAGAGGAATATATTTGCCCCGTGTGTCTGTGGGAAAAGAGAGGAAGAATGGCCCAGCCAGCAATCGAGTATGCTTAATGGCATGACTGCTACCTTGGCCATCCTCTCTGCCCTACTGACACAACAAACAAAGGGATGTGTCTAGATCACACTTCAAACAGATATTGATTTTGCTCTGATTTCTGGTTGTGCTGATTGAGTGATGTGAAGGGGGAACTGAGTGGTGGCCCTACCCTCAAATTTTCACCTTCTATAATTTCACCACACTGCAATGTCTTCCTGGATCCTTCTCCTTTATGTGCGCCAAGTGAAGACACCCAGGGTATGTCTACACTACAGCACTAATTCGAATTAGTTAATTCGAACTAAGCTAATTCGAACGAGTGCATCTCGACCTAAAAACTAATTCAAATTAGCGTTTTGCTAATTCGAACTAGCATGTCCACATTGAGTGGACCCTTAACTGAAGTTAAGGCTGGCCGGAACCAGGACTTAGAGTGTGGAGCTGCTGCCTCAGGCTAGCCGAGGGCTGTGCTTAAAGGGACCCGAGCCCCCACCCCAGACAGACAGTTCTCAGGGTTCCCCGCTTGCTTGTCTACCTCGATGAGGGACAGCAAAGCAGTCCTGTCTTGGAGTGCCCTCACTCAGCACATCAGAGCACTCGGCCATCAGCCCGGCTGCACTTGCCGCAGGCTGCCATCCAGGGGTGTCAATTGGGGGGCTGTCAGGATCCAGGAGGCCCTGCAGGAGAGCTTCCACCCTGAGGAGCCCGCAGAGCCACCCCAGTCCTCCCCATCAGGGGCTCGTGCCCCATTCCTCTCTCACCTCCTTCTACTTACCCCTCCCTAGCCCCCCGTCCTGATGTAAAAAATAAAGGACACGTGTTCAAAATTAGAAACTCTCTTTATTTAACAAAACTGGGGGTTGGGGGATTAACCTCTTGGGAGACTGGGAAAAGGAGGTGGGAGAGGGGAAGAGAGAGGGTGGGAGAGGGGAGGTGGAAACTTGGGAAGAGGGAGCTGGAAGGGGGAAGCCAGGGGAAGAAGAAGGAGGGGAAGTATAAAACTATGGTATGCCATATCTTCAGTATTGTGTAGAGATGTGGTCTCCTCACCTCAAAAAAGATATTTTGGCTTTGGAAAGGGTTCAGAAAAGGGCAACTACAATGATTAGGGGTTTGGAACAGGTCCCATATGAAAAAAGGCTAAAGAGACTGGGACTTTTCAGCTTAGAAAAGAGGAGACTGAGGGGGGATATGATAGAGGTCTATAAAAGCATGAGTGGTGTGGAGAGGGTGAATAAAGAAAAGTTCTTCATTAGTTCCCATAATAGAAGGACTAGAGGACACCAAATGAAATGAATGGGTAGCAGGCTTCAAACTAATAAAAGAAAGTTCTTCTTCACAAAGCAAATAGTCAACCTGTGGAACTCCTTGCCACAGGAGGCTGTGAAGGCTAGAACTATAACAGAGTTTAAAGAGAAGTTAGATAAATTCATGGAGGTTGGGTCCATGGAGTGCTATTAGCCAGGGGGTAGGAATGGTGTCCCTGGCCTCTGTTTGTGGAAGGCTGGAGATGGATGGCACGAGACAAATGGCTTGGTCATTGTCTTCGGTCCATCCCCTCCGGGGTATCTGGTGTTGGCCTCTGTCGGCAGACAGGCTACTGGGCTGGATGGACCTTTGGTCTGACCCAGTACGGCCATTCTTATGTTCTTATGTTCTAAGCTTAGGGCTCAGGGTCGGGGGGTCTCACTGGACCAACTTGATTTTCATGCAAACCTGCTCCTGGGTTCACATGTGGCCTTTGGTGGCCAGGCTGGCAGCTATCCTGCCCTAGACAGCCTCATTCCTGTGCCTAGTGCGGAGGTCGTGGACGTTGGAGGTCTCCCCCCAAACCTCGATGAGGTCCACGATCTCCATACTAGACCAGGCGGGCGCCCGCCTCTTGCGGCCCCGGGCAGGCTCCTGGGAGCCGCCAGCCTGGTCCTGGGAAGAGGCGGAGGGCTGGGTGGCAGCGGGTGGCTGGCTCATGCCGTGCCAGGTGCAGGGTCTGCTGGCTGGGTGCTGGCAGGCTTGCACCTGGCATGGGCACTGCAGCCAGACCGTACCCCTTTAAGGGCTCTGGGGCCGGGAGGGGGGCAGAAGAGTTTCCCTGGCTTGGCCCAGAGTAGCCACCAGGGCAAGCTGGGAAGAGCTAGCCTCCAACTAGTTCGAATTAAGTGGCTACACAGCCCTTAATTTGAACTACTTAATTTGAACTAGGCGTTAGTCCTCATAGAATGAGGTTTACCTAGTTCAAATTAAGCGCTCCGCTAGTTCGAATTAAGTTCGAACTAGCGGTTTGCATGTGTAGCACCTATGAAAGTTGATTCGAACTAACAGCTGTTAGTTCGAATTAACTTTGTAGTGTAGACATACCCCCATAGTCTGGACCTCTGTATTTAACATTTGACATATAACAAATGCCCTATATCTAAATTCAATGCATGCTGAATTCTGTTGATAGATAAAATTTCCCACTTTTGCAGTAGTACTGAGGTTGCAAAACAACCTTTCCTCATTGAAGAAACACAAAAATACAAGAAGAATAAAAATTGTTTTAGACTTTTCACCAGTCTCACAGTTGGCAAGAATATTTTTGTCATGGCTCTCTTTGGGAATAATAGTAGTATCCGGGTATGTCTAGACTACATCCCTCTGTCACCAGAGGGATGTAAATTAGACATACCGAAATTGCTAATCAAGTGGAGATTTAAATATCATGCGTTTCATTAGAATAAAAATGGCCGCTGCTTTTTGCTGACGCAGCACTTTGCCGGCTAAAAGCTGGAATCTAGATGGGGATTGGTCGACAAGGAAAGCCTTTTCCGACCGATCCTGTAAACCTCATTGTACAAGGCATAAGGGATCGGTCAGAAAAGGCTTTCCTTGTCGACCGATCCCTTTCTAGACTGCCGCTTTTTGCCAGCAAAGTGCTGCATCGGCAAAAGGCGTTGGACATTTTTATTCTAATGAAGCACGGGATATTTAAATCCCCACTTCATTAGCAATTTCGGTATGTCTAATTTACATCCCTCTGGTGACAGAGGGATGTAGTCTAGACATACCCCAGGAGTCCAGCTGTGCTAGAACACTCTGGGGCAACTTCACAGCATTTTTGGGGGAAGCTTTAACAGCATTCTGGCACTTTCTGGACTATCACTTCCTGGAAGTACCAGAAGTGAATTCCAGAACTTAATTTTTTGTTAGGATGGGAAGGCTAGTAGCATCATAGTAGCAGCCAGAGAGACAATCAAAATCAGGGCTGCTTTAAAGTAGGCAGTGCACAAACACATAGTGACATACAGTCCTTGCCGTAAAAGTAAACAATCTAAACAGACAAGATGGACACATGGTGGGAAGGGAAGCAGAAGCATAGAAAGGTGAAGCAACTTGCCAAAGATCATGCAGCAGGCCAGTAGTAAACTCCTATACCTCATGAGACTGAGTTCCATGATACTAGGCCATCCTGCCTCAGAACTGTACTGAAACAGAGCTCTGCTTCTCGCTATTCACTGCCTCCCAGAATATCATCATGGGATGCTTTTGGCCTGATCTGGTAGGTGCGAAATACCTGCATCTTCCATTGATATCACTAAGAGCTGAGGATAAAGTGTAGAATTTAGCCCAGATTGTTCCAAATGTTGAATTAAGGCAAACATTTCAAAAGTGCTTAATTGATGTAGAGGCCGATGGGCTAGTGACACAAAGAAAGCTCCCCCCAATCCCTCTTTCCAGGCCCGCAGTGGTCTGAGCCCTGGTCCTTTTAAGTCGACACTGGAGCACTGGGCTTCATGCTCTGTGAAGCTCTGAGACCTGGGGGTGGGGCAATGCCATGGTCTGGGCATTGCGGAGAGCTGCTGCTCTGGTCCTGCCCCTTCACCCAAGGCCCTACCCCTTCTGGGGCACAGAGAAGGGCTCCTCCATACCTGGCCTGGGGGCCCATGGAAGCTGTCGGCTTCCTGCCTCCTGCCGCAAAACAGGGGCAGCAAATCTCAGAACCTAGGTCAGCTGCTTTGGGTTCACAATGCAATAGCAGCATAAACATTTAGGCTTGGGCTGAAGCCGGGGCGCTGAAACTCAGCAAAAGGGGAAGGTCTCATTGTGGACTCCAGCCTGCACCTGAACATGTACACTGCTGGTTTTTTAGCTCTGAAGCATGATCCCTGTGAGCCTGAGTCAGGCACCGAGACTTCCACTGTGGTTATTATCATTATTTTTTCTGTATACACCTACCTGCAGTCCCATTTCCAGAAGTCATTTAGGGTCTTAGGCCCTGATGGGTAAAAGGAGACTGTCTTTCCAAGATGGATTGCATGCTCCCAGCTGCAGGGCCCAGACATCAATTGGTTTTGAGCGTACTGCACCCTGTGGTGTACTTGGCATCTTACAGAATGGATAGCTCAGTATGGTCCCTGCCTCAAAGAGCTTACATTCTTAAATAGACACATGAAAAATGAGTATAAGAAAAAAAGAGAAGGAGATTAGGTGAGATTGGATTGATTCTCAATCTAAGGGCCAAATTTAGTTTTCATTTTTATATTGGAATAAATCCAGACTAACTCCTTTGAAGTCACTGAAATAACTTCTGATTTACACCAGTATAAATGAGAGCAGAATTTACAGGTAGGAATTTAAAGATATAGACATGTAGGAATTTTTTCAGTTTTAGTGGAGACAGCTATATGTGACGAAAATAGCCCGCTCCACCAAAACTACTGTCTTCTTTAGTGCTTACAACTTTTGCTGTAGCATCTGACTAGCTACAACAGCTTTTGAAAATAACACATTCTTAGTCTTCCATGGGGCATCCCCATGCCAGTGCATAGCAAGCATCTCCATGAAGGTGAATGGGCCAGATTCTCATCTGGTACAGATTGGTTTGGCTCTATTGACCATGAATGAGCTATGTAGCTGGGAAACTAGCCCCACATCTGTGAGATTGAATTGTTTGAAGCAAAGCTTTCTGTGTACCGTAAAATCGTGAGTATAATGCCCACTTTTTTTCCTGGTTTTTAAGGGTTAAAACCGGGGTGCACACCATACATAGGAGGTAATTTGTAAAATTTTTACCTCACCCTCCCTGGCAAGCTCCCGGACGAGGCGCGGCGCATGGGCAGCTGGGCAGGGGCTCCCCTGGCAGGCACGAACTCATCTGCCCTGCCCACCAGCTCCTCACCTTGTCTGGGAGCATGGCTGACCTCGCGCCTGCCGCGGGGGCCCCCTGGCCAGTTGAGCTTGTGCTTGCTGCAGGGGCCCCCTTCTCAGCTGCCGGTCCAATAGAACATATTGTCTCATGAGAGATAATTAAAGAGCAGGTTCAATAAAAATCTACCAGTGACGATCTAGATGGTGGCTAGTCCTGCCATGAGGGCAGGAGATTGGACTTGATGCCCTTTTGAGGTTCCTTCCAATTCTAGAATTCTATGATTCTATGATTTATCTTCAGTCTCTCTCTGGATTAAAATTCTTTCCTTTGAGGTTCACTGTATTAACAATTTGACACTGTAAAAGAATATTTTTATGACTTTATACATCCTTTAATCTGCGTAACATTTCTAAACCCAATCTACAGTATCTTTCAGCCAGAAGACATTGGCAAATCAGTGCATTGTGGATTTAGTCCACAGGACTGAAAAATATCCAGTTAAGGTTTTGTCTGCACTTGAAATGGCAGTAGCTAGGTCAATGGAAGAATACTTCTATCAACTTAGCAGTGTCTACACCATGAGCTAGAGATGGGCTTTACTACCTTGCTCAGGAGTGTGCATTTCCCACATCCCTGAGAGACACCGCTGGGTCAACCTAATCTTAAGTTATGAAGAGTGTGATGTGCTCTATGATAGACAATATAATGATAGGTAAGGTCCTATGGGAATCAAGACTGAAGGGAAAAACAACTGAGGAGAGTTGGCAGTTTTTCAAAGGGACATTGTTAAGGGCCCAAAAGGAAGCTATTCCGCTGCATAGGAAAGATAGAAAATATGGCAAAAGACTTGGATCAACCAGGAGATCTTGCATAATCTAAAAATAAGAAAGCAGTCATATAAAAAATGGAAACTAGGACAAATTACAAAGGATGAATATAGGCAAACAACACAGGAATGCAGGGGCAAGATTAGAAAGGCAAAGGAACAAAATGAGCTCAAACTAGCCACGGGAATAAAGGGAAACAAGAAGACTTTTTATAAATATATTAGAAGCAAGAGGAAGACCAAGGACAAGGTAGGCCCACTGGTCAGTGAGGAAGGAGAAACAATAGCAGGAAACTTGGAAATGGCAGAGATGTTTAATGACTTCTTTGTTTCGGTCTTCACCGAGAAGTCTGAAGGAATGCCTAACACAGTGAATGCTAGTGGGAAGGGGGTAGGTTTAGAAGATAAAATAAAAAAAGAACAAGTTAAAAATCATCTAGAAAAGTTAGATGCCTGCAAGTCACCAGGGCCTGACGAAATGCATCCTAGAATACTCAAGGAGCTGATAGAGGAGGTATCTGAGCCTCTAGCTATCATCTTTGGAAAATCATGGGAGACTGGAGAGATTCCAGAAGACTGGAAAAGGGGAAATATAGTGGCCATTTATAAAAAGGGAAATAAGAACAACCCAGGAAACTACAGACCAGTTAGTTTAACTTCTGTGCCAGGGAAGATAATGGAGCAAGTAATTAAGGAAATCATCTGTAAACACTTGGAAGGTGGCAAGGTGATAGGGAACAGCCAGCATGGATTTGTAAAGAACAAATCATGTCAAACCAATCTGATAGCTTTCTTTGATAGCATAACGAGTCTTGTGGATAAGGGAGAAGCGGTGGATGTGGTATACCTAGACTTTAGTAAGGCGTTTGATACGGTCTCGCATGATATTCTTATCAATAAACTAGGCAAATACAACTTAGATGGGGCTACTATAAGGTGGGTGCATAACTGGCTGGATTATCGTACTCAGAGAGTACGGTATTAATGGTTCACAATCCTGCTGGAAAAGTATAACAAGTGGGGTTCCGCAGGGGTCTGTTTTGGTACCGGCTCTGTTCAGCATCTTCATCAACGATTTAGATATTGGCATAGAAAGTACGCTTATTAAGTTTGCAGATGATACCAAACTGGGAGGGGTTGCAACTGCTTTGGAGGACAGGGTCATAATTCAAAATGATCTGGACAAATTGGAGAAATGGTCTGAGGTAAACAGGATGAAGTTTAATAAAGACAAATGCAAAGTGCTCCACTTAGGAAGGAACAATCAGTTTCACACATAAAGAATGGGAAGCGACTGTCTAGGAAGGAGTATGGCAGAAAGGGATCTAGGGGTTATAGTGGACCACAAGCTGAATATGAGTCAGCAGTGTGATGCTGTTGCAAAAAAAGCAAACGTGATTCTGGGATGCATTAACGGGTGTGTTGTGAGCAAGACACGAGAAGTCATTCTTCCGCTCTACTCTGTGCTGGTTAGGCCTCAGTTGGAGTATTGTGTCCAATTCTGGGCACTGCATTTCAAGAAAGGTTTGTTCATCTTGGCCTCTGAGGATAAAACAAGAAGCAATGGGCTTAAACTGCAGCAAGGGAGGTTTAGGTTGGACATTAGGAAAAAGTTCCTAACTGTCAGGGTAGTCAAACACTGGAATAAATTGCCCAGGGAGATTGTGGAATCTCCATCTGTGGAGATATTTAAGAGTAGGTTAGATAAATGTCTATCAGGGATGGTCTAGACAGTATTTGGTCCTGCCACGAGAGCAGGGGACTGGACTCGATGACCTCTCGAGGTCCCTTTCAGTCCTACTATTCTATGATTCTATGATTTAATACATTTCACCTAATTTGCTGGAAACCTCTGGCTCTTTTCTTGTCTGTCTCTAGTTACATTCTCCTTCTCCCTCCCCCATTCTTAAGCTTAGTCTACACTTAACAGTGTAAAGAGCAGCCGCAGCAGTGCTTTAGACTGAAAGTGTGGCTGTGGCACAAGCACTGGGGGGAGAGCTGTCCCAGCACTCTGTACAAACCACCTCCACAAGGGGAGTAGCTAACTGCACTGGGAGCCAGCCTGATTTACAGTGGCACTTTACAGTGCTGTCACTTGCGTGCATGGGGGAGGTGTTTTTTCTTACTCCTGAGCCAGAAAGTTACTGCACTGTTACCATTCAATTCAATTGGTGCCTTACATAAGAACGGCCATACTGGGTCAGACCAAAGGTCCATCTAGCCCAGTATCCTGTCTGACAACAGTGGCCAATGCCAGATGCCCCAGAGGGAGGGAACATAACAGGTAATCGTCACATGATCACTCTCCTGTCATCCATTTCCAAACAAATAGAGGCTAGGGACACCATTCCTACACATCCTGGTTAATAGCAATTGATGGACCCTAACCTCCAAGAATCTATCTAACTCTTTTTTTTAACCTGGTTAAAGTCCTAGTCTTCATAACATCCTCTGGCAAGGAGTTCCACAGGTTGACTATGCACTGAGTGAAGAAAAACTTCCTATTGTTTGTTTTAAACCTGCAGCCTATTAATTTCATTTGGTGATCCCTTGTTCTTATATTGTGGGAATAAGTAAATAACTTTTCCTTATTCACTTTTTCCATACCAGTCATGATTTTATAGACCTCTATTATATTCCCGCTTAGTCTCCTCTTTTGTATGATGAAACTTCCAAGTCTTTTTAATCTCTCTTCTTATGGGACCCATTCCAAACCCCTAATCATTTTTGTTGCCCTTTTCTGAACCTTTTCCAATGCCAATATATCTTTTTGATATATTGAATTCAGTAAGGAATTGCCATTGTCTTGACTTTGAATTCAGAGCTTGAGTAGAATCTAAATCTTCTAGATAATGACATCTGTTATTGAACGAAGAAACAGGAGTCCCACACACTGTGATTTCCTATAGGATTTGTTTCATGACCCCTCTGGCAGTGCTGAGGCTGCTGGAAACATTGCACTTCTGGTGAAGAGCTACTGTATCACTCCACAGTCTGACATCACATTTTGCAATTAGTAATTTAAAACAAATATTTTAAAGGGCGCCCCAGCTTTTTCCTAACATAAGGAGAAAAACATGATATAGATATTACCTTATATTATTGGGAAACATGGGGAAAGAACAAAAGTTAAAAACATACAGCATATTCATCTCCTCTGTAACAAAAGCTTCAGTAATTCTGAGAACAAAATGGATTTTTCCTCTGCAGAAAGGAAAAGGCCCAAATGCTACACTGCTATTTTTAGCCCCATGGCATGAACCTGAGAAAACTGACTTAAGCTCAGTGACTCGGCACTGATATAAAACTGATATATTTTTTTAAATGTCTCTTTTAAGAATTCAGATACACTTTACAGGAGCCCATCCCATTAGTTCACTAGCTGCTTCCATTTTTGAATATGGATTTATTTATCCAAACTGCTCTGTGATATAACATTTATTCCATTAACATTGGTTGTTTTACCATCTTCCGCCAAGGCATTTTAGTTACAATAAAATTAAAGCATCGTTTTCCCATTTGTCTTAACAGGAAATATTAGCTTTTTGATTTGAAATATGATTTTCTTTGGATGAAGGCAGTAGCTGCAGCAGGCCAATTTGTTGTGTCCTCTATTATGACTAATTAAATAATTGTCTCTGTATTGACAAAAACAACTTGCAAAGGAAATAACAGCTAGCATATGATGATGAAATCATTATTTGGGTCAGTTATTTCAAACCTTGATTGTAAAACTTTTTGACATTTATGGGCTTTTTCTCCTGGGCTATGTGTAGACTGCAAGCCTCTTTCAAAAGAGGCTTTTTAAAAAGTATCTTTCGAAAAAGCCCCTTTTGAAAAAGCCTCTTTCGAAAAAGAGCATCTAGACTACAACCAGTACTTTCGAAAAAGCAAGCCGCTTTTTTGAAAGAGAGCACCCAGGCAGTCTGGATGCTCTCTTTCGAAAAAGCACAGTTTGCATTACATATCACCTTTTTTTGAAAGATCACTTTCAAAAAAAGGCGTTATTTCTTGTAAAACGAGGTTTTCCGTGGTCAAAAAAACTGCTGCATTCTTTCAATTTACTTTCGAAAGAACACAGCAGCAGTCTAGGTGCAGGAAAAGATTTTTTGGAAAAAGGCCACTTTTTTTGAAAAATCCCTGTAGTCTAGACACACCCCTGTTGTATACACCCAATTTCTTCATTAATTTATATTTAATAAACACTTGGCTCTGTCACTGAGGTGAATATTTTAGCTTTTGTAACCAATTTATTTTAAATACTTAAATTATGGATATACTCAATATTATGGAGCTACAGTTTCTCCTTAGTTTATTTCAATCAGTTTCTACTGCAAGACCTTTTTTAGCCTTCCCTAATAATCTGACTAGGAAAATTGGTTTGACCTGAGATCTGCCGTGTTTAAAATGAAGATGAAGTTTGAAGAAAGCTGGTCAAATGGTCTATGAAGCACAGGCTTGTTAAAATTACCTTGATATGAACTTTTAACTTGTGTAACCCTTTTGCTTGTGCCAAAGCTATTTGTTACTCACCAGCCTTAGAAATGACGGGGCTTGATTCTCTTCCAGCAGTGAGCGTGATCTTCATTTATACCACTGTGATGGGTCATTTAAGATGACCATGAAAATGAAATTGCTGAGTAGTAGCTGAGGAAGACATTAGCCGGAGTCCATTGTAAACTCTATGCTCATTTTATTTAAAACATTGAACAGGAAATTCATGTTTGTGATCAACTTTTAGGGGGCAAACTTTTGGGGAAAGTTTGAAGGCAATTAGTTCAACAGCTTTTAAGGTAAAAAATACTTTTATGTTGTTTTTTCAAATTTTACTCAAAATCTCACATTTGCTTGGCTGGAAACCTTTGGGGCTCAGCTTGACTGTGAAACTTCAAATTACACAAACAATTAAGTACCATTAAAACCTAATTCAAATAATTTTAAAAAATGTTTTTTACAGCCTTATTTGGCATAGGAATCCACACTTTAGAAAGTCCACCTGGCCTGATTAATACATTCTATCACTGATGCATGGCAAGTAGCTGTGGGGGAAAAATAAGAACCTTATGGATTGTTCATTCTGAGCAGTAGAGGGCAGGCTGAGATGGAAACTCAAAGACATAAGAGTAGCTCCAAAAGCAGAGCTGAGGGAATAAGTGATCATTTTGTAACATGACAAAATGGTTTGTTTTGAAAATGTTGAAATGACATTTTGACTTTTTTGAAAAAAAAATCCCTCATATTTTATTTGACTAAAATTATTAGCCTTAGCCAAACTCAACCTAAATTTCCCAGTAGCTTCAGCTGTCCTTAAACAGCATTTTTGGTGAATTTACTATTTGACTGAAAATTTTGCTCTGCTCTACTGCAGATTTCTTCAGGCCAAGTTGAACCAGAGTCCTTGTGGAGCTGATAAATACTATGCTTATTGCAATGAAATGTACTCAGCTGGTTACAAAATGGAGTTTCAAAGTCCACATGCATTGCCCACTCCTTACAAAATCCACAGGCATTGCTTATGGCGCTTACAAAATGCACAATGTGTAGGTTTTGCACCCAGAATTTACAAGGGCTGCAAAGTAATAGCTATACTCAAGAAGTCTGCCAGTTCTTGAGTGGAATTGGCAAGCTCCACATGTGAACTAGTTCTTATTCTAGAAACATATACATTCCACGAATGAAACTAGCAGTATTTCTAAATTCCACAAGAGAATAAATAGTGAGAGAGTTATTAATCTCACTGGAGGCTGGATGTTTTTCACATTCTGTTCCATTGAATGGAGGATAGACTTCTCAGGTGGAAATTCTGTTTAATTGCTTGCTTCTAGTCAAGTTTTGATGGTGTTTTTTGGATGCAGGGGAGGTGTTTTTGAGTTCATTTACTTTCTTGAAAGTGGTGGGTTAGCGAAAACTTTAAACTTTATTTGAAGTATGTGCATAAGTGCTGGAACAAAGGGTGTGGAGGATTCTGCAGCACCCCTGGCATGAAGGGGGTTTCCATTAGCTACAGCATTTACAGTTTGGTTCAGTAGCTCCCAGCACCCCATTATAACAACAATTGTTCCAGTCCCCCTGAGTATGTGAGATGAGCAGTTGTGAAACTCAGCAGCAGGGAAGCAGGAAATGTCTGTGTTCTAGAGAGAAAAAGGGAATAGAATGTACTATTAAATAAAGCATAACTCACAGCATTAAATATTGGTATAAGCATGTAGCTGCAGATCATGCAATTTATGCCTGCTGAGCAAGTTAAAAGTGGCAACTCTTACTGCTCCATCCATTTTATTCTTTGGCTGAGAGTCATACTCAGATATTGAAAAACAAATCTTTTAAGTTGAAGGGAAAATCAAAGCCATGTCAATATGAAGTCATTTGTGGTTTAATTTTTTTTTTCTTCTCTCAGCTGCATCTCTTGAGAAAGTCTGTGGAAGTCTAGGTCTACCTCCTTCCTGATTAATAACCTTCTCTCTTATGCAGCAGATGCTTTGTTTTTCACTTGTTAACTCCACACTGTAATGATGATTATCTCAGACTTTCTAGTCTAGTTCTCTTCACTCTGGACTGATTTAGTGAGTAGCTGAGGCCTCTCAGCTCCCAGGCTGTGTCTACACTGGCGTGATCTCACGCAAAAGCAGCCGCTCTTGTGCAAAAACTTGCTGCCTGTCTACACTGGCCGCGTGTTCTTGCGCAAGTAAACTGACGTTCTAATGTATGAAATCAGGGCTTCTTGCACCAGAACTCTGATGCTCCCACTCAGGAATAAGCCCTTTTGCGCAACTGTTCTTGTGCAAGAGGCCAGTGTAGACAGGCAACATGAATTTCTTGCGCAAGAAAGCCCTATGGTTAAAATGGCCATCAGAGCTTTCTTGCTCAAGAGAGCGTCTACACTGGCATGGATGCTCTTGCGCAAAAGCACATGCCAGTGTAGACGCTCTCTTGCACAACTACTTTAACTCAAGAGCTCTTGCGCTAGAGAGTTTTTGCGCAAGATCACGCCAGTGTAGACGTAGCCCCAGTGTGTTGATTGTAAGCAGAGGGTGCTCAGTAACTAGTAGAGATGCTCAAGTCCTCACAGAACCAGGTCTTTTATGTAACCACAGCTAGTTCTGGCACCTTTGTTATTACAGCTCCTATTTTCTGTCTGCTTTATCTCAGCTGAGAAGCTGCTTACCATTTGCTGAAGGCTTGATGGGATGATAAATAACCACCTGAAACATTTTTCAGAGATATCTGGAGTATCTAAAATATCTCTGGCCATGTAGCATCTCCTTATGTTAGTAAGAGGGAGCAGCTACTGGCTCAAACACCACAGACCCAAAAGGCACTATCTACCAGCAGTGGGATGTGTGCAGCCCCCACAGCTGGTAGGAATGTGCCATTATCATCATCTACTGCTAGTCAGGATACTTCTTTTTACATCATTCAGTGCAACCACAGGGAGACTGTACTACTAAACACTTGGCAGCTGTTACTCTATTTCCCTTCACATCTCTCCCAATTAAAGGGAAGCTATGCCCTTTGCTAGCTGTATTGTAGCCTAGGTCTGAGAAGAATGATTTGCATTGGAATGATATGAATTGGTCTTCACTTACTGAGGTGATCTGGGAGGCATAACTTGTCTTGTAATCAAATCATACTAATGCCACTAGATCTGATTTGTGTAGACAGTACTGTGAAAAAATTAGTGCTATATATTCAGAAAATTGAAATCCAGCCCAAGAAAAATCAATAGAACAGAACTTACGGTGGTGAACACATGAAAAAAATGGAAAAGGAAAATCGAAGGGATAAAAGGAAAATTGAAAAGAAAGTTAGCTGAAGACCCACTTGTTCTCTAGATCAGCCCATCAATGTCAAAGGAACCATGCCACCAAAGGAAATTAATAGGCAGCAGGTTTAAAACAAACAAAAGGAAGTTTTTCTTCACTCAGTGCACAGTCAACCTGTGGAACTCCTTGCCAGAGACTGTTGTGAATAGCCTATAATAGGGTGCAAAAAAGAGCTCGATAGATTCATGGATGATGGGTCCATCAATGGCCATTAGTCAGGATGGGCAGAGATGGTGTCCCTAGCTTCCGTTTGCCATAAGCTGACAGGGGATGAATCATCTAATTGTTACCTGTTCTGTTCATTTCCTCTGGGGCATGTGCCATTGGCTACTACCAGAAGACAGGATACTGGGGTAGATGGATTTTTGTTCTAACTCAGTATGGCCATTCTCATGTTTATGCTCTGAGAAAATATACAGTATTGTATGTGTTATATATACCGCTTATTGCTTCCTGGCATAGTTTTCTTAGTCCTTCTACAGAAAGTAAATTCTTCTTTAAACAAATAGCTTCTCTCTCCTATTGCTCACTGAGCTACAAGCAGTGAAAAAATATATCTCTTCATAACAACAGCATAGGAATTGCCAAATTCAATTAGATCAGTGGCTAATAGGTTTAGTGGATTCTATCTTAGAGGATGGCTACTGCCAGGTGCTTCAGATGAAAACATAATATCTCTTGTTTGCAGAAATTATGGAATAATGTGGTATATGAAAATTTTCTTCTGAATCTCCAGTCAGTTAGTGGTTGGGTTAGTTCTCAAAGCATGAGACTTTATAGCCATTACTGAATATATGTAAAGGATTAGACCAGACAACAGATTTCAAGAGAAGTAACAGTGCCTTTTGGGTATTCAAATGAAGAAGTGTTCACAGATCTATTATGTCGCAAGATTATCGAACTATGGAGTTTGAGCTCATGGTTAAGAAAACTAAGACATTGATCTTTCACACAAACAAAAATATACATTATTAAATTATTAAATGTGTGTTAAAAAAAAAACCAGGATCATTTCTTTTGTTTTTACCAATCCCACAATGAAAAGTTTGGCTTGCTCATTTGCATTTACTTTTTTTGTGATTATAGCCAAAACTACAAATAGATTTCTGGATTGTAAACAACGGCATTTACTTTTACATTTTCTGCCCTAGGTTGTGTTGGAACTCCAGAAGGCTCAAGATAAGAGCTGACTTGGCTCCTGAATGTGGGGAATTCATTTGTGCTGAGGGGAGGGTTATAGGATTTAATATTTTACAGCACTAGGTGCAGGTTTTGAATGGCTGAAGTTTCTCTTTTCCAGCAAACAATTTGCTGTCCCACAAAACTACAAAGGAACTCACCTTTCCAAAAAACAATTATAAATATGGAAGCATCATGGCCCTGGAGCTCAGAGCTTGAAGCTATGTTCTTTAGCAGGGTTTGTGGAACAAAAAACTTGATGCAAAACATCAATGGACTCTGCTTGCGTGTATCTTAAAATAGCACAAATCACTTGCAAGCTTTCACATGCATGTTTTAAAATTCTGTTAAAGTTCTTATGGAACAAAAAAATTAAATGAGCTGAATTCTATCATCTTTAGCTCACCCATTTGCATTTTCTCCATTTTTAGATTTTCTTTGCAGATCTCAGCCAGACAGCTATGCTCATTCCATTATACTCTACCCCAAGAACATTTAAAATATTCAGCCTTGCATCAATTTCTGGGCAGTCTGTGGTTGAAGATATAAATAATTGCAGATTTCAGATATAGTCATTGGGAGTTAGTGGACCATAAAAGGGAACAAAGTGCTAGGCGTCTCATATATGTGTGGGGTTTCTTCCCATCCACAGTAATAATACAGGCTGCACCTCTAAAAACTGTCACTCTCTGGTCTGGCTGGACCATGGTTGCTCCTGGACCAGTGAGCCTGCTAGCCTAATGGCAGGAGGGCCAGCAACCCGGCCAGGACTGGGGACAGCGGGGCCAGAGGAGCCCTACAGCTGTGATGGGCCCTGTGCAGGTGACAGTGTGGGTCCAGGGAAACTGAGCAGTCCGCAGTAGTGTGAAGTCAGGGGCTGGAGAATCCCATCTGCCCACGGCAGCATGGGCCTGCATGCTGGAGAAGCCCAGCAGCATGCAGCAGCGTGGAGCCAGGGAAACCTGGCCACCCCACAGCATCATGGGGCTCTGGGGCTGGAGAAGCCTGGCAGCATGCAGCAGTGTGGGGTCAGGGTGAAGAAGCCCAGCCACCTGCAGCAGTGTGGAGCTGGGGGTCTGGAGAAACCCAGCTACTCACGGCAGCGCAAAGCTGGGGAAACCTGGCTGTCCATGGCAGTGTGGGGACAGTGCCGGGGCCCAGAGAATCCATGTCAGCCTGGAGCTGGCAGGGGTGTGTGTGTGTGCAATGGCAGCACTATGGACAGCCCAGCTGGGGAGGGAGTAGAGGGTGCCAGAGGCAGGAGGCCTGGGGACACCTCTCCTTGTCCAGGCAAATTCTCAAGTTTGGGACCGGTCAGGTCAGGTCCCGATGGTGCTGAACCATGGAGGTCCAACCTGTAATGCCTTACCCGTTAAACTGGCCTCCCCAAATCAATTTGTCAAGGATTCTGACCCAGCTCAGATAGATATTTCCCAAAATATAGAAATGGTATTAACTCTAAACATTGCATTTTGATTCAGAGTAATTGTCCCAGTTGTTCCAACACACAACATAGGACAGGAAGAACATAGAGTAAATTAAAGAAGTAAAATTATCTGATAAAACATTGCCATAGTCCATATCCCTTCATGTATTCACCCTGGGTGAAATCCTTCTGTGAATGAAATCAAGAGGAGATTTATTACTGATTTCAGTGAAGCCAGGATTTCACATCAGGAATCCAAGAGTCGGAGTCATTAGCCAATGTCACAATAGGTGAACTGATGGAGCCTTAAATTCTACCTGTTCTTTAAAGTATTTCATGGCTTGCTCAGCAAAGTCCATTGAATAACACTGGGTCCTTGTAAGGTACCTCCTTCCTAAAGGATCTGTGGAAGGGAAGGCTTGGAACTTAACTTCATTTACAAGTTTAATTTGTATCAGAGAGGAATGAATAAAGATATGGGCTGACTCATACACTGCCTTCCACATCCTAATGACTTAACCAACCAACCAAACAATGGGCGCTTATAGGGTGCAAATTGTTCTTATCAGCCTCTTGTAACCTGAACAATCCTATTGACTATTTTTTTCTTTCTTTTCCTTCCCCCCTTATTTATTCTTGGATTTGGACTTCTAATACTCCAGTCATCTGAAGAAGTGGGTGAGTGAAGATGTGCCCCAAATGATTAAATGCAGAATATAGAATCCATCTTCCAAACTCATCATCTACAGAGGCACCTGCATCAAGGATTTGCTCCTGCTCCCACTTGAGTGGAAGCTCAAGTGCTTTTAAGTCTCGGCTTGACAAAGCCCTGGTTGGGATGGTTTAGTTAGGGTTGGTCCTGCTTTGAGCAGGGGGCTGGACTCGATGACCTCCTGAGGTCTCTTCCAGCCCTGTGATTCTATGAGTCAAGTTTAAGAGTATTTTTAACTTCAAAGGGAATAGAACTGAGCCACAAATCTAACAACATAACTAATTCAAGGACAGCTCACCTTACATACATTAAATGGAAAATGATCCATTAGGTCATCCCATGAGGTATATGGTATTTGTTTATTAGTTGCATAGTTTTGATTTTGATTGTCCTCTATTATATTTCTCTTCCCAAGTTCTTTAGCCAGCACACCCCACTATCACTGCTTCAATCTGCCTTTCTTCCACCCTGCATGCTAGTATAAATAAAAAGGTTCAGACAACTTGCTTCATCATCATGGCCCATTCTTCTGCTTGCAAAAGACTGATTTCTGATTAATTGTCCACTCTTTGTAGTCTTTTGTCTCCACAACCATCAGTCCCAGCTGTGCCTACCAGCCATGCTCAGCTATAGGAAGAAGAAAACTCCTAAACCATGAAAGGATGGGAAGAATCACTCTTTATATATAAGCTTAATTCGGCATTGCTACAGATACTTGAAATTACCTAGGAGAAAATAAAGCAGCCAATCTGCCTCGTTAGAAGGGCCAATGATAGAACAAAAGCTTTGCTTTTCTCCTCATTGCTTGTCAGGCAGTTTTAAACCTGTCTGGAATCATAAGAGGGACATCTGGGAGAAGAAGAAAATTCAATTTGGAGACACTCTTTAAGATCTGTTTATCCCTACAAATATAGAATCCCTGAAATACTACCAGACTGTGTGCTGAGACATTTTTAATGTTCAGCCTGTTTGCTAAGAGTTTAATGGAAATGGTTTCCCTTGGTTACTTAGATTAGTTTTCAGTACTAGCCTGTGTACATTAGCATGTAATATATATTTGAGAAACACAATATTTATTTGTTTAAATGTGCTTCATTGTTATTTGAATGCACACATATCCTGGAACATTGCTCATCTACTTTCCACCTTATGCAATTAATAGCTAGAATATACAGATCTGACCCCCATCTCCCAAGATATTACAGTTAGAGGCTAGGAATTCAAGAACACTGGATAGTCTGCTCTGCTCCAGTTCAATTTAGTTCTGTATTAGTAAATGCATTTGGGATTTTTTTAAAAAGATACGTCAAGCGCCTCAGAAAGGGGCTAGGGCAAAACCATGTATTATGGTGGGCTCTCACTCCTTCAGTGCTCCCTGATGGACCAGTGAGTCTTTTTCTTAATAGTTTTTTTTTCAAACGCAACAAATATGCCAAAATGGGAGATCCATCATTAATACACAAAGCAATGAGATGTTTATTTTGTGAACAGTGCCCTTTCAGGTGTCTGGGTGATGAGTCTTGCCCACATGCTCAGGGTTCAGCTGATCGCCATATCTGGGGTCGGGAAGGAATTTTCCTCCAGGGTAGATTGGCAGAGGCCCTGGAGGTTTTTCGCCTTTCTCTGTAGCATGAGGTACAGATCACAGCTGGAGGATTCTCTGCATCTTGGGGTCTTTGAACCATTGTTTCAAGGACTTCAATATCTGAGATATAGGTGAGAGGATTATTCTAGGAGTGGGTGGGTGAGATTCTGTGGCCTGCATTGTGCAGGGGGTCAGACTAAATGATCATAATGGTCCCTTCTGACCTTAAAGTCTATGAGTCTATGAGGTGTCAAATTTATTTAACCAAAGGCCTGAATATGGTATACAAACAAGTCTTCACTCCAGTGTCCTAGATGGGACAGTAAAATTAATCTTAGTCTATCCCCCTTATGTCCATCTGGCTCCTCCATCAGTGAGGCCCTCTGGAGCCAGAACTCTTGCCACTACTTGGGGAAAGATTCCCTCCTTGGACTCAGGGCCCCTGCAGAGGTAGCTCTTCCCCTAGAGGGTGGATAGCTTGTCTGTTATTTGGACCACTTGCTGTTGTCTGACCAGGACCTTTCACTGAGACCAGGTCTCCCTGGGTCTTGGCACTCATAGTGCTATCCTTTCAGAATATCTGTCTTACATGTATAACTTTTCCTAGGACCCCTTTTCTGGTGAGCTCCTTAACTGGCTCTCCTGAAAAGTTCCTGTCCTCAGAAGCTTCAAATTTGTTCTGAGAATTTTTGATTGAGCCCTCATAACTTTTTATTAGACCCAGCCATTCCTTAGTTAATTAATTGCTGCTCAGCCACCTAAATAATTAATTGCTTTCAGGTGGATCTGGGTTGGCTTGTTCTCCTCAGCAGAGCATGTCATCAGCCAGTTGGAGCCAGCTACCCTGTGACACCATTCCAAAATGGTTATTCATCAGTGTGTTGGCTCTGACATTTTTTCCTGTCTGTGCTGCATTAGTCAGTCCTGCACCATACTGCAAGAACTAAAAAAAGATGGGAAGGCTAATGACCCATGCTATAATATTACTTTGGGTTGATCTATTATTTCCAGAAGGTGTTGAGCTTGGCATCCTTATTTATTTGGCTGAGTTAAAATTCAGAAGGACAAAGTCTGAAAAAGAAAAGTTAAATAACCCCCAGCAGCATGGAAACAATCTGATTTACTAATCTGCCCATTTTCATCATGGGTGACAGCTGTAGTTTTGAGGCATAACAATTGAAACAAATTTTAAGGAACGTGCCTAACACAAGTACAATTCTCCAAAAGAGAAAAAGCTTGGTGAATGAAAATGGAGATATCCATTTTTTTTTTGAAGAGCCAATTTAGGGGCTACATTTCCATCAATTATTTTATAACTTTTTTTCAATGCTGTCATTTCCAGAAGGAGAGAGAAGTGCTTGGGTTAGATTCTCTGACAGCCAAAAATACAAGCTCTTGGCTTGAATCACCCTGCCGTCTGTTCTAGCCAGCCCTGAAAATGATACATTCACAACGCTTCCAGAAGGCTGGAAAATGGCAGGAAAGCAAAATCTGACACACGCTTTGTCCCTCAGGCAAGATATGCAAGGTGCCACTTCCATCAGAGGTTTAAGCTTAGATCTGCTCCTATTGGCTCATCTAAAAGAGATTCCCATTTGGGTCCCCTGGGATTGCTCTTGACTCAGATCGGGAGAGGACCTCTGCAATTGTTTCCTGAAGTAAAGAACATACTGGAAGTCTAGCCTCTTAATGGAAGATACCACTAATCATGTCTGGACATCATTTGGGGTGCACTCTGTTGTCACTAGCATGAGTCCTCCCGGAGTATTTGAAGAATAAGCAGACAGTAGGCTATTATGGAAAACAAAGGGAATCTGAGCTTTGAGTCATACGTACAGCCTTAGTTACTTCAAAATAAACTGTTCTGAACTCCATTACATCTTCAAATTATATTGCAGTTATGAGGCCAAATTCAACTCTGGTTTAACCAAAGGAGTTACACCAGGAATGGATATAGCCCATGACATTTAGTTTATAGTAACAACACCAATGCCATTGGTACAGTCCACAGGCAAAGTCTGACATCAGCTCACCCCATCTTGCCCCATTTTTAGTCTCACGTTGTCAAATCACCAGGGAAACTGAATTGCCAGAACAGAGAGGAGAGGAAGGCTGCTCTTGTTTAAATCAAATATTTGGGTGAAAATGATTGAGACCATTATCTAGGGGAAGGTGGAGTTTAGGAAGCACTGTGCAGCCTAGAAATGTTTTTTACAGCTCTGCCAACTCTGGCTTGCCAAGCCCCATGTGCTACTCCTTCCTCAGGTTAATCCTGAGCAGAGATGGCTAGTCCACTCACATTGTGGTGATAATTATTGACTAGAGTGAGCTGGGTTCTTATGCAGGTGCACAGTGGCAAAGAGAGAGAAACCTCCCCATTTGCAGGAATTCCATGAAAGAATGAGGGTGATTCTAGTTCTTCCTTTTGCCCTGGATTAGAGTGTGCCACAGCCAGGGAGAGTAGGTACAGAGGAGGCCATGCTGGTCAAAAGGCCTGATTGGCTGTGCAGGGGGGAATATGCTGCACTTTATAAAAGAGCAGGCAGGCTCACTTTGTATACCTGGGGGAATCTGGGAAACTTTCTACCTCCCAATGTTTCATTTAGGGCATTGCAGGTCTACACTGACCTTGCCCAAGCTAGATAAATGACTAGTAGGACCAAATGCTGAATCTCAATTGATTGCAATTCTATTGCCCTTGAGATTAAGATGCCTGATGTGAAATTCAGCTACATGGTTAATTCACTTACCCTGTGCTTTGGAGCTGATCTTAATCATTTATCATTTTCAAAGTGTCAATGATCAAACAGATGCTATGTGTCAAGCAGCAATGAATCAAGATCAAAAGCTTCAGAGGATCATTTTAAATAAGCAGTCACAGTGAATATTGATTCTCCAAATCATGATCCTTATAACATTTCCATCTCAGTCTGCGGCTGAGCATTACATTTTGATCTCAAGTTACACCACTGTGAAGCCAGAGGGATTGCTCTTATTTAGGGCAGTGCAGTTCCTCTGGCTTTACACCAGTGTAATGAGATCAGGATCTAACTCTCTGAGTTGCAGAATCAGACCTGATCATCCCCTCCTACGGGAAAACCTTGTGGGGATAAGGCATCTGTGAGATGGAGGTGTTTATTGCTTCCAGTCAGACTGGAAATACATCTAGAGTGGTTCTCCTCATGTAATTCGAACCCTTTACTTCTGGTCCAAGCCAGAATCTGATAGTAGCAAAATAACAAAAGTCAAACATTTATTCACACCTCAAGAAAAACTTGGGGCTGATCCACATTCCTGCTTAACATGATGTAACATCTTTTGCACAGGAGTGTGAAAAGACACCCCCCCACCCTGAGCAAGTAAGTTACATCAAACTAAGCACTGTGTCTGCAGCAGAGTTATGTCAGTGGCACATGCTGTCATGGAGGTGGAATAATTATGCTGACAGGTGAGTGCTCACCTGTCAGGATTGCATGACTTCATCAGATGTGCTACCATGGTGCAGCTCCATCAGTGCAGGTGTGCCTCTGTAGTACCTGAGTGTAGACTTGCCTCTAGTGAAAGTTTTGGATGACTGTTCAGGTCAGAGTTTGCAGTTTCATCTTCCCTCAAGTTTCAACCTCCTGTGATTTGGAACAACTGAGATAATAGACTCTGAAAAGCAGCTTTTGGAAGAGACATCTTATATAGACTATAGTTTAACTTTCACTGCACTAGAATGTGCCACTGAAATCTGCTTGATAGTAATTTGGAGCCCAGGAGAACATGTGTCAGAGTTTAATGCTGTGTTTATGTTAAAACCAAATACAGTTTAAAGGATTCATTTTGTTTTTGTTATTTCATTCCAAGTGCAATGCTATCTAAACTGTAAACTGCACGATTGCATGTGTAGAAAGAAACTTAAGGGCCAGCCATATTTTCATAACATCAGAATATTCTTAGCATACTGAACACAGTGAATGGTTCATAGAGAGTTCCTTGGGTTGTCAGAAGGAGTAACTAACCTCTGCCAACTTTGGAAGGCCTAAGGTAAAATTTATTCCTGTTTGAACAAAACAGGGAGAAACCATTATTCAGAGGTTATTAGGAAAGGGATATTCAACATTGGGCATCTCATTGTTTAGGCTTCTTGACAACTAAAGGTGAAGAAATTGCATTTATAAGTGAAATGGAAATCTATGCAAATCTAGGACATTCAAGAAGAAACTTGCTTATTCTTTGGTCTATAACATAAACATGATCTGTTATTTATAAGCAATGTTTCTAGGCAGTAGACGGACTCAACCTTTTGTACTGTGAATTTGGCCTGTTTAACACACTAACCAGTGATGATACTATGCAATATGGAAAATATGTATTTTTTCAATGCAGATTGACATGTGTAACTAATTATGGTTATTGGCACATGACATACATTTTGAGGGAACAGGGGCCTGTGTTTCAGTACTGAATGTCTTCTTTTGTAGATGCTCTTTAATACTAAAAGTTTTATTTTCCAAGACACCAAGAGACCAACAAACGGTGGAATGGACACGTGTAACACATCTTGAAGAACAACAGTTATGGAATAGGTCAGTAACTCTGCCCCCCAAGTACATAAAACTATCTAGTAAAGTCTGGAAATGTGGCATAACTTCTTCATTTCTACAATCCAGCAAACAATTTAAAATCTTTTAAAATAAGTGTTTTGGTAAAAACAGATTTGGGACTTGATCCTGCAAACATTTCAAAAACAAATACTCAATTTCACTCACCTAATCAGTCCCATTGACTTCAGTGGCACTACTCAGATAGGCTGTGCTCAAAATCCCACTGAAGTCAGTAGGGGGACTTTCCATGGGCTTTCCAGTGGCCATCAAGCTTACTGGGATACAAAGGTTTAAATATGTGCAGGACTGGAGTCTTGGTGACTTTCTTCAGTCCTTTGACTGGGTTATGTAGTTCTTAAGTACTGAGTGTAATTATCACCTTCTCTGAAGGCTTTTGCAAAGCAGGCTGGGAAGAACCAGTGTGAAAAGGAAAGTTTAGACCCCAGAGAAATTAGGGTATGTCTACACTACAAAGTTAATTTGAACTAACAGCTGTTAGTTTGAATTAACTTTCATAGCGTCTATACATACAAACCGCTAGTTCGAACTTAATTCGAACTAGTGGAGCGCTTAATTCGAACTAGGTAAACCTCATTCTACAAGGACTAACACCTACTTTGAATTAAGTAGTTCGAATTAAGGGCTGTGTAGCCACTTAATTCGAACTAGCTGGAGGCTAGCCCTTCCCAGCTTGCCCTGGTGGCCACTCTGGGCCAAACCAGGGAAACTTTTCTGCCACCCCCCCCCCCCCGGCCCCGGAGCCCTCAAAGGGGCACGGTCTGGCTACAGTGCTCGTGCCAGTTGCAAGCCTGCAAGTACCCAGCCAGCAGACCCTGCACCTGGCACGGCATGAGCCAGCCACCCGCTGCCACCCAGCCCTCCGCCTCTTCCCAGGACCAGGCTGGCAGCTCCCAGGAGCCTGCCCAGGGCCGCAAGAGGTGGGCGCCCACCTGGTCTAAGTGTGGAGATCGTGGACCTCATCGAGGTTTGGGGGGAGACCTCCAACATCCACGACCTCCGCACTAGGCACAGGAATGTGGCCATCTAGAGTAGGATAGCTGCCAGCCTGGCCACCAAAGGCCACATGCAAACCCAGTAGCAGGTTTGCATGAAAATCAAGTTGGTCCAGTGAGACCCCCGACCCTGAGCCCTGAGCTTAGAACATAAGAACATAAGAATGGCCGTACTGGGTCAGACCAAAGGTCCATCTAGCCCAGTAGCCTGTCTGCCGACAGAGGCCAACACCAGATACCCCGGAGGGGATGGACCGAAGACAATGACCAAGCCATTTGTCTCGTGCCATCCATCTCCAGCCTTCCACAAACAGAGACCAGGGACACCATTCCTACCCCCTGGCTAATAGCACTCCATGGACCCAACCTCCATGAATTTATCTAACTTCTCTTTAAACTCTGTTATAGTTCTAGCCTTCACAGCCTCATGTGGCAAGGAGTTCCACAGGTTGACTATGTGCTGTGTGAAGAAGAACTTTCGCTTATTAGTTTTAAACCTGCTGTCCATTCATTTAATCTGGTGTCCTCTAGTCCTTCTATTATGGGAACTAATGAAGAACTTTTCTTTATTCACCCTCTCCACACCACTCATGCTTTTATAGACCTCTATCATATCCCCCCTCAGTCTCCTCTTTTCTAAGCTGAAAAGTCCCAGTCTCTTTAGCCTCTCTTCATATGGGACCAGTTCCAAACCCCTAATCATTGTAGGTGCCCTTTTCTGAACCCTTTCCAAGGCCAAAATATCTTTTTTGAGGTGAGGAGACCACATCTGTACACAGTACTGAAGATATGGCGTACCATAGTTTTAGACTTCCCCTCCTCCTTCTTCCCCTGGCTTCCCCCTTCCAGCTCCCTCCTCCCAGGTTTCCCCCTCCCCTACCCTCTCTCTTCCCCTCTCCCAGCTCCTTTTCCCAGTCTCCCCAGAGGTTAACCCCCCCCCCCAGTTTTGTTAAATAAAGAGAGTTTCTATTTTTGAACATGCGTCCTTTATTTTTTACATCAGGAAGGGTGGCTAGGGAGGGGTAAGTAGAAGGAGGTGAGGGAGGAATGGGGCACGAGCCCCCGATGGGTAGGACTGGGGTGGCTCTGCAGGCTCCTCGGGGTGGAAGCTCTCCTGCAGGGTCTCCTGGATCCTGACAGCCCCCCAATTGACCCCCCGGATGGCAGCCTGCAGCAAGTGCAGCCGGGCTGATGGCCGAGTGCTGTGATGTGCCGAGTGTGGGCACTCAGGGCACTCCAAGACAGGACTGCTTTGCTGTCCCTCATCGAGGTAGACAAGCAAGCGGGGAACCCTGAGAACTGTCTGTCCGGGGTGGGGGTTGGGTCCTTTTAACCACAGCCTGAGGCAGCAGCTCCATGCTCTAAGTCCTAGCCTGATGCCCTGCCGGCACTGGTTCCAGCCAGCCTTAACTTCGGTTCAGGGTCCACTCAATGTGGACATGCTAGTTCGAATTAGCAAAACGCTAATTCGAATTAGTTTTTAGGTCTAGATTCGCTAATTTGAATTAGCTTAGTTCGAATTAACTAATTCGAATTAAGTTAGTTGGAATTAGTGCTGTAGTGTAGACATACCCTTAGAAAGGAGTTAATATGAACATGCGGAAGACAATATAGGGATATTCAGCACTGATTTAATGTACAGTAGCAAGTTGTTTACTGGGAGCATGAACATGTACTAGCATTTGAATGTCTGGCTACTCATCTGTTTTATTAGTATTATTTTTTTTGCTGTAATTATAATAATATTTTAATAATTCTTTTTACCAAATGAGCTTCCAGCACAAGAGCTCAAATCACTTTCCCTTCATTTATTTGCTCCCGATGACCCCATCAAAGTCTGGGGACTCACTGAATGGTTGAACATTCCCAAGCAGAATTCAGTTTAAGATAGAGGATCAGTCCAAGCGTGGTTAAGAAACGGCCATATCTTTTTATGTGGAATCACTACGCCATCTTTCCTTTGACACTGCAGCATCCCTGTGAGACTTCACTTCTCAGAAACTGTGTACACACACACAATTCCAACTGGTAGTGAGGGTGTGTTTCTGTTGCTTACAAAGAGGTGGCCAAAATGAGGTAACGCTTATCATAAATCTGTCTGTTTTTGTTTGTTAATGCCAAAGGTCTTTATTCCACATGGGCTCAGTCCTATTCCCATTGAAATGAATGGAATTTTTGCCATTGACTTCAATGAAAATTCAACTGAAGGTATGGACTGAAAAAGTGTATGCTGAACATGGAATCCGGTTTGAGATATGAGGCAATAAATTGCATCTCAGTACCAAGGGAGATTGTTCTGCAACACTTCAATAATTACACAACTTATTCTCTATTACCTAAATTGACTTTGCTTTTGTTTGAAAAAAAATTTACACTGTGTCAGGTCAGGCCATAGTGAGTTTTACACACTTCTCCCATGTTTAGTTGCCAGACCATTGTACAATTGCCAATGTTTCTTTCATTTAAATTAAAATGTTTAAAACCAGCATTTTCTTCTTCTTAAGTTTAAATGCTGTATTGAGTCAATATTCAGTTGTAAACTTATGGAAGAAGTACCATGATGTTTTGTTCAGAGTTATGAACATTTAAAAGTTAAAAGCAATGTCCATTCCCAAGGTGTTCATAACTCTGAGGTTAAAATTATAACCCTCTGTAACCTAAGATTTATATTGGAATACTGATGGGCCCTTAACAATAGCAACACAAATGGCTCATCTCGAAGCAAAATATTCTAAAACCAATTGTCTGTATCCTTGGATGTACAATGAACTGAGGGTCATCTACTTACTAGCTGTTTCAGCTAGCTTTTTGGCCTTGACTACATATGTTCTATATCCAATTTGACCTTTTGTCTGCCAAAAAAAAAAAAAAAAAACTAAATTCCTATGTTTAAATGTAGTGCTGGAACAACTTGGGCTTCATTGCAGCCCCTGAACCAGATGTGGAAATAACCCATTTTTTCACAAAATGTTTCACTTATGAAATAATTGCATTTTCCTGTGGCATATGGTTCCTTCTCAATTTCTATGATCAGCTCTGGAAGGCACACATACAAGCACTTGCAGTAAAACTGTAGAGAAAAACTGAAGTCCATAAAGCTTCCTTCTGATCAGTTTCTTCTATACGGTAGAATCTCAGAGTTACAAACCAAGTGTGTGTATCTGGTCAGCTACACATCTCATTTCAAACCAGAAGTATGGAATCAGATAGCAGTAAGAACCAAAAAACCCAAACCAAACCAAACAATGCACTCCTCAAATAAAAAAACAAAACCAAAAACAACCCACAACATACACACACACAAAACATAACCTAAAAAAAAAATAGTACACTGCTGTGTTGAACATAAATTTCTAAAAAAAAGGAAATAAAAAAATGATTTGACAAGATGATCAAATATGTACACCGTTAACAGGAGTCTCTTGTTTTTTATACACTTCTCCCATGTTTAGTTGCCAGACCATTGTACAATTACCAATGTTTCTTTCATTTAAATTAAAATGTTTAAAACCAGCATTTTCTTCTTCTAAAGTTTAAATGCTGTATTGAGTCAATATTCAGTTGTAAACTTATGGAAGAAGTACCATGATGTTTTGTTCAGAGTTATGAACATTTAAAAGTTAAAAGCTATGTCCATTCCCAAGGTGTTCATAACTCCGAGGTTTTAGTGCATTTTGGAATCAGCTTTCTCTCTATCATTACCTTGGCTTTTAAACGTTCTCATAAGTGTCTTTTCTGCTTTTACATATTATGCAAGGGAGAATATGAGTATTACTCTTTTCATGCAACATTACATTTAAATGTGTACATTATGTGAAAAAATATCTTACTATCTAGAGGTTGAACCTCTCTGATATGGCACCCTCAGAATCTGACAGGTATTAAACCAGAGAATTTGCTGAAACACAGGAAGTCAACATGGTCTAGAAGCATTACCAATGCTTCCACTGCTTACTGGTGTCTTACAAGACATTTAGGGTACATCTACACTGCAGGTTAAAGTCAAGTTAAAATACGCACCTGCAGCTATGTTTATTGTGTAGCTGAAGTTGAAGTAGCTTAATTCGGTTTTTGGCACTGTCTACACTGCAGGAAATTGAAGGAAGAACACGCTTCCTTTGACTTCCCTTACTTCTCGTGAAATAACGGTTACAGAAGTTGGAGTAAGAAGCCCGTTATTTTGAAATTATTTCAAAATAACAAGTTTGCTGTGTGGACACACACTCTTATTTTGAAATAACATGAGTTAGCTTGAAATAAGCATGCAGTGTATACATAGCCTCAGAGATAAATTAGAGCTCAGTTACAGCATAGAAGACAGAGAGCCAGGACTGGTAGCTGTAAACAAAGTTTATGGGACTGCAGGAAATTTGGCCACATGCACAATAAGTGGATATCTGGCTAACTAAAATCATGCTGGACCACAGAAACAAGTACACAGGCCAATTCTTAGATATACATTTTGACATTTTGTTTAGACCATGAGATAACTAAAATATGGGATTGTGGTTTAAGCTTGATCTTTTAATACTAGAATTGCATATCCTACTCCAGAGTTCATTGGAGTCAATGGAGAGATTTCCCGATGACTTGAACAGACTTGGGATTTGACCCAGACATAAGTGGTTTGACATTTAATTTAGAGACTGGGTACTTCAATCAGAACTATTTATGCCTAATTATTTTCCCTTTAAGTTGTCAGGCATTTGTAAGTGTAAGTTCAAAGATTTTGGAACTTGCTAGGTCTGTAGGGGATAAAAGTGTTGTTGGTTACTGACTCTGAGGTAAGACAACTGTACCAGCATTTGGCTATAAGAAAGTGTATCACATTATGAGTACAAAAATCATGAATCAAGCCCTAAAATAATTAGATGTGTTTAAAAATCATGACATTAAAAAATGTTGAGTACTTGTCATATGTCTTTTGTTTTTGGAGGCTTTAGGTTTCACTCAGGTTACAGTTTCAAACCCACAACCATGAAGTTTAGAAAGTTACTTTTAAAAAAATGAATACTCAGATTTTCATCTAATTGCTCGTCACCACGAGCTGGGGCTTTAAGAAAAACACCAAATATCGTGAGACTTACAACAGAAATCACCAAAGTAGGCAATGCTGCAACCTCTACAGGGTTCTAGGTGCTAGGGTGTCGAGTCAGGGGAACAGTCTGTGCTCCCATCCATCTTCCTGGATGAAGGTAAGGACCCAGACAAGGACACATGCATCCTGGAGATAAGTACACAGATGCATAGATGGTGTTGATGGGAAGGATACTGTTCTGGGAAGAGGGTCTAAAAGGAAAGCCACTGGGCTCTATGGTATAAATATGGGGACAGGAATCTATTAACTATAAGGAATGCAACATGAAAATTATAATAATAAATTCTACTTTGTTGAAGCACAATTAATTGTAATTTATGCAATCCCACACCTCTGATTTCCTTGCCACAAGCTTAAAGGCAACAATGGAAACTTTGAATACATCCTTTGTGAAACGCTGTCTATACTGAATTAAAAGCCCTTAAGAAAATATTTTTGTTTTTCCCATAATATCTCTGTCTTGACTACTGTTCTAATATCAAGAAATCAATAGATCAATTGTTACAAAAGAGTAATTTACCAAATTTAAATTTTCAAGCTGAAACTGACTTTGAATACTAATTTTAAGAACTGTACATGCAAGAAACACTTATTTAAATTCTTTTCTCTCCCCACTCATGTAAGGCCTATCATAGAGCTACATCAGATTAGCTTCTGCATAAGTTTTTATGCTGGGACTTAATGCTGCGAACAGGGCTGCTGACAGACTTCGCCTGGACCTGGGCAAGGTGTATGGATGGAAGCAGTTCTGGGTCTCAGAAAGGGGGGCCTCAGGTTGAAGGGTCAGGTCAGGGGACTAGTTTCCCCCCACCCAGCCCTTCAGTGGTCCTGGCACCAATTTAGAGGGCCAGGCTATGAACCTGCAAGCACAAATATACCTACCTTGATGTGCATAAGTCACTCCATTGTTTTCAATGGGACAGTTTGCATGCATAAAGTTAAGCATGTGCATACTTGTTTCTAGAATTGGGGGCTAAAAGTGCAAATACAACTGGCTGTGGACCATATATCAAAAATAGCTAAAACCTTATTTGAAAATGAGATTAAAATAATTTTTCCTCATGTGCCAAAAAGCTTCTTATGATAAAAATCCTGGCAGATCTTGAACTCCACACATCCAACACTCTGGTCATCTGAAGAAGTGGGCTGTGCCTGCAAAAGCTCATGATACCATCTACATGTTTTGTTAGTCTTTAAAGTGCTCCCAGAATATTTGTTGTTTTTTTTAAGTTTATCCAGACATGCAGTGACACTACTACAAAAAGTAGGCAAGTCCTTATCTTGGGCAAATTAAAATAATTGTAAATAAGCAATTATGATTAGTTTTTCACCCTGATGGAAAGTAACAAGAAAATAGTTATCATTTATAAACAGGTAGTTTTATGGTTTTATACTTTCAAAGGAATGTATTTAATTAGGAGAAACATATTGAGACCTACCTATTGTTTTTGCTTGGCTATTTTTTAAATTCAAGGGATACTTTAACTGCACTTTTATTTTTAGACACTATACTGCACTGTAAATCTTTGTTTTATATGCCAAACATATTTTATGGGATTTGAGTTTTTAAAAGATTGTGTTTAATTCTTTTGATAGCTGAAAGGAGATTTGATCATTATGCTGTGCTAAATTTTTCTATTTTTATTGGCAAACCCCCAAAAACTGGGTATTAGAACACACAATTCCATATATCCCATAAATGAAACACCATTTCTGTAATGGCTTGAATCTGGTAGAAAAGTTCTTAATATTCAGTTACTGGTATTAATAGCTTCTTTACATTAAAATAGAAATACCATTATCCCTGCCAAGCATTTTAAGGAGCCAAATGTCTGGGTTTTTTTGTCAAATTACGGAAATTAATCATGATCAACCACTCATTGTAGAATTATATTTCTAAGTATAGCTACTCTATCACTGACTTTAATTAATAGATAAATTCAATTCAGTAAGGTACTCAAGAATATGCCTAATTTTAAGCACATTTGGCCCTAGTCTACACTAGTGCTTTATTCTGAAATAACCCCCATTACATTGAATTTGTAAGTAGAGGGTCCACACTACCAACCCCATTATTTTGAAAATATGAGCTGCTTATTTAGAAATATGTACTCCTGATTTCTTTGGGGAATAATGCCAATTTTGAAATAGTTATTTTGAAATAGTGTTAGTGTGGACGCTTCGGTGCCGCTATTTCGAAATAACTATTTCCCAGAGTAATTCAAACTTATTACTCGCCAGTTCTTCCTGGGGCTCTAAGTTGAGATAGTGTGTCCACATTAACGGAGCCTGCCTTGGGCTAAATTCAAGGCTTCCCCATAGTCGGGATACACTATTTTGATTTTGTAAAATCGGGAGTTATAAATTGAATTTAGTTATTTCGGAGTAATTTTCTAGTGTAGACATTCCTTCTTAGTCCCATCAGTCAATTTTGCCTAACTTTTGTGCTTAAAGTTAGGCACATGCTTAAGTAGCTTGTTTAATAAGGACCTTTGACTTGACATTAGATAATCAAGTTTTGGTCTGTATTCTGAACCTACAAGTGCTACAGAATAATGAACTGATAATTTGATGAAAAGGATCATCAGGAAACTAGCGCACAAGCTTTCAGAACAATTTCATAATTAATATTTAATAATTGTGTCCATTTTTTTGTGAATAAAAGTGTCATTACAGTATAACTCAAGAGGATCACATTCATGAGTTTGGTCTTCATCTCATCTTCATCTCATGCTGGACCATGGATGTTGCCAGACCACAGAGTCCCGGTTTAGAGAGTTTTAACCTTTAGTGTGCTTGTATAAAATACTTTCCCACTTTTATCTCTGATTTTGTAAGCAAGTAGATTTTAGGTGAGATGAAACTTGGGGGTACACAGGACAAATCAGACTCCTGAAAGAGGTACAACAGTCTGGAAATGTTGAGAGCCAGAGGTTTCTAGTATGGCTTTTTTCTGTGGGTCATTCCTGCTCTTTGTTTGTTGCAAAATGGAATGATGCACATCAGACAAAATTTCTAACTGTTTTTTAGGGGCACACTTGCAAATCCCACAGACTTGAAGTAACTGCTGGTGAATGTAATGTTGGGTTGATATCAATTTTAACACCCTGGAGCATTTAGTACATATTTTAACTAGCTGAAAATTATTTAATTGTTTAATGCAAAATGGCTTGTTGGTCAAAATGAAAATTTCTATAGACAAATGTGTGGGGCTTTTAAAACTAATTCAGGGTGATATTCATCCAACCCCCAAATGTATTTTTCTCCTCTACTTTTCAGTAAAACCATTTTTTTTTTTTGGCCTGACCAATGAAAGACAGATTTTGAAAAATTGCTAGCTCTGCTGGATTCTGGTTTTTTTCCTTTCTATTTTCTTCCCCTGGGATTTTACTCACAAATTCTCTGAGTTTGTTTACCCCTTTTATCTTTAAGCAGAGATATTCAACTGGCCTGCCTCTTACTCCATTATGAAATTCTCTGATAATCTTGGCTTCAAGTTTGATCCTCTTTCAGGACCTCAGAAAAAGTTCTTGGTGTATAATGCAACACATCCTCCCTTTTCATCCCATCTGCCTTCCTGAACAAGCTGTACACCTCTGTAATAATATCCCAATTATGAGACTTATCTCATCAAGTCTCTGTGATGCAAATTGTCATAATTTAGCTTCTACTTTATTCTCATGTTCTTTGCATTTTGCATAGACCTCTAAATATTGAACAGATTCCCCGACTGGTTCCCTTCTTGTTCCCTCTATGACCCTTACAATTTTCCATGTCCTATCAGGCCCCAACATTTAGACTGTTGTTAAAATTTACCTGTTTAAATGCACATTTGTGGGCTTTTATCACTTGCCCACTTTGAACCTAGTTAAAAATCCTCCTCACTTGTTTGATGAGTTGGTGCATGAAAATGCTTTCTCCCTTCTTGGTCAGATAAAACCCATCTCTTTCCAGACTAGAGTCATCAGGCAGCAAACACCACCATGCTGCCGGTTGACAGCAACTGTAAGCTGCTTGTGCTCCATTACCTGCTGTGGACATAGACCATGAGAAGTCCTACTTTGCTGGGGCACATAAGAACCTCATTGCTTCTGATTGGTTCCCCAGCCTATATAAGCCCAAAGGGACTTTTCCACTTTCCAGAAAGTGTCAAGGCAGCAGTTCAAAATAAGCTTATTCCTCTTCACAACCAGGAGTTATTATTTCAAAATACCAACCCCTTTATTTTGAAATAACAGGCTTGGTAGTGTGGGCACTTGTCTTGTTATTCCAAAATAAGATATGTGCTTAGAGACTAACAAAAATGTATATAGTATCATGAGCTTTCATGGGCAAAAGGTAGTTGAAGGCTGCTATCAAATCCCACCTCATTCTTCTCTTCTGCAGACTAAATAAGCCTACTTCCCTCAGCGTCTCCTCATATGTCATATTCCCCAGGCCCCAAATCCATTTTGGTTGCCCTCCGCTGGACCCTCTCCAATGTGTCCACATCCTTTCTGCAGCGGGTGGCCCAAAACTGGACACAATACTCCAGATGTGGCCTCACCAGTGGAGAATAGAGGAGAATAATCACTTCACTAGATCTGCTGGAAATGTTCCTACTAATGCAGCCCAATATGCTGTTTGCCTTCTTGGCAACAAGGGCACACTATTTTATACTCTTGCCTCCATAACTGGTATTTTCCACCATTTAGCGCGTGGAATATGTAGCTACCAGTGCCAAGAGTTTAACATATACTCTCACTTAATAAAAACGGTTCTTAAATAAAATCTTTAGTAATATTAGAAAGAGTTGTATCACAGCATTAGTGCAGGCTTTGCCCATAAATATCCATCTGTTGCTTTCTTCAGGACTGAGTTTAAGTACACCGGGTATTTGTAGTTGTTAAGAACTTTCATACATGGTAACTGAGCTTGAGGGAATACACCGCATTACTTTTGTACTTGGTCAGCGGAGAAATAATCCCTACCTACAGTAATTATAGGTGAGTAGCATGTGAAAGTATAGAGTCACTTTGGGTATGTATACACAGCAGTGTTATTTTGAACTAACTAACGCTATTCCAAAATAACAAAGAGCGTGTCTCCATAGCAAGCCTTTATTTCAAAATAATGGGGAGCTGGAGAACTTCTTACTCAGGCTATGTCTAGATTACATCCCTCTTTTGAAAGAGGGATGTAAATTAGACACATTGAAATTGCAAATGAAGCCGGGATTTGAATTGCCCGCACTTCATTTGCATAATGGCGGCCATGCAGTCTTTCGAAAATGGGTATTTTGAAAGTGAAACTGCTGTCTATACACGGTTCTTTCAAAAGAAAACCCTTTTTCGAAAGATCCTGTATTCCTCAAAAAATGAGGTTTACGAGATCTTTCGAAAAAGGGTTTTTCTTTCGAAAGAACTGCGTCTAGACAGCAGTTTCATTTTCAGAATACCTGTTTTCGAAAGAATGCATGGCTGCCATTATGCAAATAAAGGCAGGAAATTCAAATCCAGGCTTCATTTGCAATTTTGATCTCTCTAATTTACATCCCTCTTTCTAAAGAGGTATGTAGTCTAGACATAGCCTCCCACTCCTGTAACCCTCATTTCACAAGGAATAAGTGAAGTTGAAGGAAGAGTATTCTTCCTTCAATTTCTTGCTGTGTAGACAGCACCAAAAGCTGAATTAAGCTATTTCAACTTCAGCTACGCAATTGACATAGCTGAAGTTACTTAGTTTAATTCAGCTTTTGCCCTGCTGCGTAGACATGCTCTTAGAAATTTGTCTGGTCTGCAGAGTGTGTGCATGGCAACGAAGAGTCACGAGACTGGGGACTTAGAAGGTTTATAGTCAGAAAATGGAATAAAATATTTTCAATTATGTATCTGGAAATATTCCATGCTGGTGATGTTTTTGCCATACTGACAATATGTAGTCTGTCTAAGGCAGCGGCTCTCAGCCTTTGTAAACCACTACATCTTTTTCATGAGTCTGATTTGTCTTGTGTACCAACAACCCATGGAAAAAAAAGTTAGCTGGTGCTTTTATGATCCCAGTTCAATTCTGCTTGTGGGGGTTTGTTTGGGATTTCAGCTGGGATGTCTCTGAAGCTAAGGGAAGTATGTAACCCACACACCTACTGGGAGTGGTTCACTGTCCCATCTAGAGGCTTTGAGAATACTTACAGAGAGAATAGTGAGGCTGCTCTACGGCCTTAGGTTATGTCTAGACTACATCCCTCTTTCGAAAAAGATGTAAGTTAGACACATCCAAATTGCAAATGAAGCTGGGATTTGAATTTCCTGCACTTCATTTGCGTAATCATGTCACGGCATTCTTTCAAAAAATTCTATTTTGAAAGTGAAACCACGGTTTAGATGCAGTTCTTTCTAAAAGAAAAGCCTTTTTTGAAAGATCCTGTAAACCTAATTTTTTAAGGAGTGCAGGATCTTTTGAAAAAGGCTTTTCTTTTCGAAAGAATCACATCTAGACAGCGGTTTCACTTTTGAAATAGCGTTTTTTGAAAGAATGCCATGACACAATTATGCAAATGAAGCATGAGAAATTCAAATCCCGGCTTCATTTGCAATGTTGATGTGTCTAATTTACATCCCTCTTTCGAAAGAGGGATGTAGTTTAGACATACTCTCTGTTAATAGCCAGACTGGCTTTTAGCTCATGCAGCCCATGCGTGTTGAGAGTCTCTGGGTTAGGCTAAAAGAGGTTAAAAACAAGGGTGATGTCATTCTAAGGGTCTACTACAGGCCACCTACCCAGGTGGAAGAGGTGGATGAGGCTTTTTGAAAACAACTAACAAAATCATCTAAAGCGCAGGATTTGGTGGTGATGAGGGACTTCAACTATCCAGATATATGTTGGGAAAATAACACAGTGGGGCACAGACTATCCAATAAGTTCTTGGACTGCATTGAAGACAACTTTTTATTTCAGAAGGTTGAAAAAACTACTAGGGGGAAGCTGTTCTAGACTTGATTTTAACAAATAGGGAGGAACTGGTTGAGAATTTGAAAGTGGAAGGCAGCTTGGATGAAAGTGATCATGAAATCATAGAGTTCATGATTCTAAGGTATGGTAGAAGGGAGAACAGCAAATTAGAGACAATGGATTTCAGGAAGGCAGATTTTGGTAAGCTCAGAGAGCTGGTAGGTAAGATCCCATGGGAAGCAAGACTGAGGGGAAAAACAACTGAAGAGAACTGGCAGTTTTTCAAAGGGACATTGTTAAGGGCACAAAAGCAAGCTATTCTGCTGCATAGGAAAGATAGAAAATATGGCAAAAGACCACCTTGGATCAACCAGGAGATCTTGCATGATCTAAAAATAAAAAGGAGTCATATAAAAAATGGAAACTAGGACAAATTACAAAGGATGAATATAGGCAAACAACACAGGAATGCAGGGGCAAAATTAAAAAGGCAAAGGCACAGAACGAGCTCAAACTAGCTACAGGCATTAAAGGAAACAAGAAGACATTCTATAAATATATTAAAAGCAAGAGGAAGACCAAGGACAGGGTAGGCCCATTGCTCAGTAAGGAGGGAGAAACAGTAACAGGAAACTTGGAAATGGCAGAGATGCTTAATGACTTCTTTGTTTCAGTCTCCACTGAGAAGTCTGATGAAGGAATGCCTGACATAGTGAATGCTAGTGGGAAGGGGGTAGGTTTAGAAGATAAAATAAAAAAACAACAAGTTAAAAATCACTTAGAAAAGTTAGATGTCTGTAAGTCACCAGGGCCTGATGAAATGCACCCTAAAATACTTAAGGAGCTGATAGAGAAAGTATCTGAGCCTTTAGCTATCATCTTTGGAAAATCATGGAAGACAAGAGAGATTCCAGAAGATTGGAAAAGGGGAAGTATAGTGCCCATCTATAAAAAGGGAAAAACAACCCAGAAAACTACAGACCAGTTAGTTTAACTTCTGTGCCATGGAAGATAATGGAGCAAGTAATTAAGGAAATCATCTGTAAACACTTGGAAGGTGGCAAGGTGATAGGGAACAGCCAGCATGGATTTGTAAAGAACAAATCATGTCAAACCAATCTGATAGCTTTCTTTGATAGCATAACGAGTCTTGTGGATGAGGGAGAAGTGGTGGATGTGGTATACCTAGACTTTAGTAAGGCGTTTGATACGGTCTCGCATGATATTCTTATCAATAAACTAGGCAAATACAACTTAGATGGGGCTACTATAAGGTGGGTGCATAACTGGCTGGATAACCATTCCCAGAGAGTAGTTATTAATGGTTCACAATCCTGCTGGAAAGGAGTAACAAGTGGAGTTTTGCAGGGGTCTGTTCTGGGACTGGTTATGTTCAATATCTTCATCAACGATTTAGATATCGGCATAGAGAGTACGCTTATTAAGTTTGCAGATGATACCAAGCTTGGAGGGGTTGCAACTGCTTTGGAGGATAGGGTCATAATTCAAAATGATCTGGACAAATTGGAGAAATGGTCTGAGGTAAACAGGATGAAATGTAATAAGGACAAATGCACAGTGCTCCACTTTGGAAGGAACAATCAGTTTCACACATACAGAATGGAAAGCGACTGTCTAGGAAGGAATATGGCAGACAGGGATCTAGGGGTTATAGTGGACCACAAGCTAAATATGAGTCAACAGTGTGATGCTGTTGCAAAAAAAGCCAACATGATTCTAGGATGCATTAATGGGTGTGTTGTGAGCAAGACACGAGAAGTCATTCTTCCGCTCTACTCTGCGCTGATTAGGCCTCAGTTGGAGTATTTTGTCCAGTTCTGGGCGCCACATTTCAAGAAAGATTTGGAGAAATTCGAGAAGGTTCAGAGAAGAGCAACAAGAATGATTAAATGTCTAGAGAACATAACCTATGAAGGAAGACTGAAAGAATCGGGCTTGTTTAGTTTGGAAAAGAGAAGATTGAGAGGGGACATGATAGCAGTTTTCAGTTATCCAAAAGGGTGTCACAAGGAGGAGGGAGAAAACTTGTTCTTCCTGGCCTTTGAGGATAGAACAAGAAGCAATGGGCTTAAACTGCAGCAAGGGAGGTTTAGGTTGGACATTAGGAAAAAGTTCCTAACTGTCAGGGTGGTTAAACACTGGAATAAATTGCCTGGGGTGGTTGTGGAATCGCCATCTCTGGAGATATTTAAGAATAGGTTAGATAAATGTCTATCAGGGTTGGTCTAGACAGTACTGGGTCCTGCTATGAGGGCAAGGGACTGGACTCGATGACCTCTCGAGGTCCCTTCCAGTCCTAATATTCTATGATTCAACACGTCTCCCTCCCTTAGAATGCCTCCCAGCTGCTGTGATCAGCTGTTCTGCAGCATGCAGGAGACATTGGGGTAGGAGGAGAAACGGGAATGGAGCACACTCGGCAGGGGGAGCACGGTGGGAGTGGGGACTGAGGTAAAGAGTGGGCCGAGGCTGGAACTGGGGCTGAGTAGGAGTTGAGCACCCTAGGGAAATGAAAAAGCTGACACTCATGTCCCCAAGTTATACTTCATTTAAAAACTGCTTGCTTACAAAATCAGACATACAAATACATAAGAGTTAGAGCACAATGTTACTAAAAAATGCCGACTTTCCCCTTTTTACTATATAATTATAAATCAATTGGCGTATAGATACTGTACTTTCATTTCAGTGTATATTATATAGAGCAGTATAAACAAGCTACCATCTGTATGAAATTTTAGTTTGTACTGACTTGGCTAGTGTCTTTATGTAGCCTTTTGTAATAGTAGGAAAATATCTAGCTGAGTTGATGTACCACCTGGAAGACCACTGCATACCTCCAGGAGTACATATATCCCTAGTTGGTAACCATTGGTCTACAGAACAAATGGGTTAGAAAGAAAATCTTATCACA
This sequence comes from Pelochelys cantorii, assembly GCA_032595735.1. Lineage (NCBI taxonomy): Eukaryota > Metazoa > Chordata > Testudines > Trionychidae > Pelochelys > Pelochelys cantorii. The sequence goes on from CM064326.1 coordinate 55,198,272, forward strand.
ATGCTTCCTTTTCCATTTAATTGAATGTTTTGGTCCTATGTAATGCCAAGCAGATTACAGCCTGAACATCACACAAATTACTACTCTAATTAAATGTTTGTATCTCCCAAAAAGCCAACATTTAACCTCATATGGCATCTAAACTGCCTATACTGAGGCATTTGAAGACTGTTAGATTTCAAGAAAGGAAATTCTGCAGAATGATGTATTCTCACGAGCATAAGACAAATAGCGGATGTGTACAAAATGACAAAGGGAATCCTAAGGGACATCATAATTAAAGCATAAGTAAGATCATTTGACTGGAAAAAATAAAAGGAAGAAGAAACAGCCAAAAAATTTCAAAAGGGACAGTTCAAAGATCTCACATTAAAAAACATATACTACAAATAGGAAAGGGAAAGAATGGCCAAACTAAAACACAGTGATTCATTTAGGGCTTGCAAACAATATAGATGATAAATAAACAAAAACTTGAACATGTGCAGAACTGGTGGAAATTTAAAGCTAGAGTTGGTCAAAGCTATTTTGTTGAAAACTTATTTGACAAAAAATGTCTTTTTGATGAAATAGAACAATTCAGGGCTGGAGGAATTGTTCATTTCTGTAGAAAATTTTCATTTTTAATGAAACATTTGAAGTAATTTTTCTTTCATTGAAAAAATAATGTTGTTTTTCCTTTCTCTCACATTTTTTGTGACACCCTCTTCTCTTTTTTCCTGTAGAAAAAGGCTGAAACAAATAAAAAAGAGAGAAAGTTAGTGAATTTTTCACACTTTCTCTCATTTTTCACTTTTCCCCACTGGGAGAGCAGATGTTACTGTCTTTAACTTTTAAAACTTATTTTAACTTATTTTAACTGTTTCACATTTTTTGCCACTGAGAAGGGAAAGTCTGAATAAATGCACTAGGAGAGAAAGGGAGGGAAGAATCACTTTATTGGATTACCATGTGAGTATTGGCATGTGAGACTGGAAGAGTAGAGGTGAGGGACTAATAGCATTTACATTTATAGGCCTTTTTGGCAGATGGATAAGTATGACAGAGGTAGAGCTGATCAGAATATTCTGCCAACATGTATTTTCATTTAGATGTATTGATTTCCACAGAAAATTCATCCAGGAGGTTTCTAGGGTTCTCTTGTCGTTGCAGAGCAGAGACATAGGCTACATCTAGAATGCAGGCTTCTTTTGGAAGAAGCTTTTCCGGAAGAGATCTTGCAAAAAAACTTCTTCCAAAAGAGAGCATCCACACAGCAAATGTGCATCAGAAAAGTGATCTGCTTTTTCGAAAGATAACGTCCATACTGAATGGATGCTATCTCACATTTAAGCTGTGATTATTATGGAGAGTATGCTTTTTCCTCCTTCCTCTTCTTTCAAAAGAACTCCCTCTTCCCCATCCACACACGCCTTTTTCCGAAAGAGCTCTTTCGGAAAAAGGCTTCTTCCTTGTAGAAAGAGGTTTACCAATGTCAGAAACCCCCCTCTGTTCTTTCAATTTTTTGTCGAAAGAACACGATTGCAGTGTGGACGTAAGTGAAGTTTTTTTGGAAAAATGACTGTTTTTCCGAAAAAACTCGGTAGTGTAGACATAGACATTCAGGGTGGCCAACCTGCAGCTCATGAGCCACATGAGGTTCTTCAAAGGAAAAATTGCAGCTCCTGCACCCGCAGCTCTCTCTGACCTTTTTTTTCTTGTCTGGGCAGGGCGCAATGAGATCTTAAAGGGGCAGTGGTTTTTTTTTTCCTCAACAACTTCCTTACTTGGCGCAGCGAAATCTGACACTGCAGCCAATGGAAGCCTGCTTGGGCCACAAGTGGCTCTGAAAGGGGAGCAACGCGTTTTTTTTTCCTCAATTATTTCTTTCCCTCGGCTCTTTGCGCTGTATCCACCACTATTTTGGCTCTTCATCTGTAATGGATTGGCCACCCCCTTACATAGAGAAAGAGACAAGAACTGACAATCTAACCTTTTCAAGTACAAAATGGCTACTCCCTTCAGTTCTACACAGTTCTACACAGAGGCTATGTCTACACTACTAGGTTATTTTGAAATCAGTTATTTTGAAATAATAACTCCCGAAATTACTATTTCAAAATAAGCTTATTCTTCTTCACAGCAGGAGCTATTATTTCAAAATAACAAACCCATAATTTCAAAATACCAGGGTTGATAGTGTGAATGTTCACCTTTTTATTTTGAAATAAGGGGAGTTATTTTGAAATAACTTCCCAGTGTAGACATGCCCAGAGATACTGAAGGCCCCAATCCTGCAAACACTTTTGCATACGTGCTTCACTTCACAAGTGTATGTGGTCCCATTTGGGATTTCTGCAAGCAAATGAGATTATTCACAGTAATAAACTTAACCACATTTGTAAGCGTTTGAGGGACTGGAACCTAAGGGCTGTAAGCATAAGCTTTTGGTATTTGTGACCTGAGAGCCAGAAGCATATTGAATGCACATAAGGAAGAAATTAAATAAATGGAGCTAGGATTTCACTTAACGAGTACAAGCATGATTCAAACAGCTTGAAAATATGTTAGAGAAAAATATTACTGTTTTTGTTATGTTTTGTTGCTTTCATAGGTCTCTATAGGTTATTGGATTCACCTGCAGTAGTTGTCAATAAAATGTCCACATGTATGAATAGTTCTGAGATACCACTGTTCTGTGAAGAGGAAAAATTATGGCATCCATGTTAAATAATATAAATCAACAGCCACACCTACCTCCCATCCAAAGTGTGCTAGGGGCTGTAACAATCCAGAGAGCTAAAACCTCAGGCCTGCTCCAGTTTTGAGCTGCTCTGGTACTTTAACCAAATTAAATTCCAGGCTGTCTCAGGATTCCACTGGCCTGGAACCATCCCTGACTGGCATAAAACTAGCACCCCCATCATCCTGGCTTCTCTGCCACCTTCCACAGACCCTGCTATATGAAAGGCATGACAGGGGAAGGCACATGTGACCAATGATCCAAGGAGCCCTTCCGCAGACTGACACAGTTTGAGAAAGGAGCAGCTGAGAAAGGAGCAAAAAATACACTAGCAAAGTCTTTTTGAAAAGAATGGATCTGACTATTCCAGTAAGCTTACCCTTAGCTCTTTCCATTCTGCCTAGGCATTGCACACATACAGACACAGGTTGTGGCTGGTAAGCCATTCATTAATGAAGAGATCCCAGCTATGGATTGATGAGCATGGAGGGAATCAAAGTCACGCCAGATGTGGCTTGCTTAGCTCGGTCACTCAGGTACATCTAGATTATGTTTTATTTTCGAAAGAGGATATGCAAATTCCCTGAGCGTGACTTTGATTCCCTCCACGCTCATCAATCCATAGCTGGGAATCAAAGTCACGCCCGGGGAATGCAATGCCTAGGCAGTGTTATTCTCCCTCACTCTGTCTGCTCGCTTTTTCACAGTCTTTCTTTATTTTCCCTCTTCCCTGCTCCAGTCTCCATTTTTCACCATATTTTTTGGTGGGTTTGTTCCTCGGTTCACCATATCTATCACCAACATCAAACCACCACCAGTGTGTTTCCTATCAGGTCAGATTCTTTAGCTGTTCCTAAAAGAGAGGGTCGTTCCCTGTGGTGCACTTCCCTTCCTCTTCACTTCACATTTTTCATTCAATCTTGAACCTTTTCCAGCTTTCAGCTAGAACTTTCCCTTGGTGTTTAGTGGCCCATTCTGCAATGAAATAAGTTTTGGTCCAAAAGCTTGTGTACCATATTAAGTGGACTTAAGTTAAGGCAACCTACACTCACCACAGTAATTGAAGCAGTGGTTCATATCCACAATTGTTCCTTCAGTTGGCTATGCACATCCTCACCAGGAGCGCTTCCCCTGACTGAAATGGAGGCATCCCATCAGTGCCGGGGTGAGGGGCTCCAGCTGACAGTCCAAAACTCCTTTGCTGTCTCCCAGCGAGAGACTGGGTGGGAGGGAAGCAGAGCCTGAGTGGTTCTACTGCCAAGGCTGAGGCCTCCTTCCCCACACTCAAGTCTTTACCTTTAGGCTCTCCTTCCCCTTCCCCTTCCCCCTCCGTCACTGGGAGGGAGCAGCAGTGTTTTGGGCTGTCAGCCCTGGCATCAAGGGGAAGACAATAGCCGTCAGCCCAGCTTGGGGCTGACAGCCAACAGGTGATGTAAGTAATGTAATGTCTATATGGACATTGCTCTATCAACGTAAGTGCTATATCTTTTTTGTAGGTGGAGCTATTATGTTGATGTAGAGTGGGACCTATTTCAGCCAGAACAGCATCCTAGTGTAGACACTGACATAATTAGATCTAAAAACAACGCATAATCCTGTGGCACCTTAGAGACTAACAAATATACAGGATCATTAGGTCCAGGTAATTTTGTCAACCTATCTCTGTAGTAAACCAGACCTCAAAAATATGGACAATAGCAACAAATGGGAGCATGAAAATGAAAATTTGGTCCACCTCCGAATCAGCTTTCTTCCCCATTTGCAAAGCATCTTTGAGTACAGTGGAAAAAAGAAGCACCCATGGTTTGGCTAATTTCTTGCTGAACCATCTAACTGGGTTGGGAGCCATACGGTAAAAGTTGGAATAGTTAATGTTGAATACAAACTCTTAGAAGTGAGGCTGGTATAAAAAAATGTAAAGCATTTATCTCCTCATCAGGTTCAAATGTGTCTCTAGCTTAATAGTGACTTGGAAACACAGGAGCATGCACACACAATACTTTACCTAGGATTACTGCAGAATGGGAGACATGGATCAATGTTTATATCACACTCCCCATCAGTACCTGACTCATGCTGAGGAAGCTAATGGTCCAACCAGCAGACCAAATTTGGTGATGGATTCGCAAGTGAAAGTCACTTGCGATACAGTGCTCATACGGGGTAAGTCTACACTATATGGCTATTTCGGGGTACCAGAGGTATCCCAAAATAGCTGTGCTGTGTCTACACAAGCCACCCATTATTTTGAAATATTTTTCAAAATAATGGGCGTGCTATATCAGCATCCCAGTAACCCTCGTTCAGTGAGGGTTAAGGGATGTCTAGAAATAGCATGTTATTTCAAAATTTGTCACTGTGTAGATACTATTTTGAAATTCAATCAAAATAAGATGCGCAATTTGTGCTATGTAAATTGCGTATCTTCTTTCAAGTTTAGGGTGCTGTGTAGACACACCCATACTATGAAAAAGACTTCAAAATGGGCCTTTTGCAGAGTTTTATTAGCCACCCAGTCTGTAAGTGATAATTTTACTATGGTTCATGACTTTCAATGTAAATTATAGTATTTACAAAATGGTGGAGATATAACGCATGAGAAAGGAGTTATGCATTTTCCTCCCACCGCTTCCTTGGACTGAGCTGTGATTCAGGAGTGTGCGGGGAGTAGAACTAAATGCAATGCTGAGCTGGGACAGGTATTTTTGTCCAAAAGCACAGCAGGAAAGTCATGCATTCACATGTTTCCTTCAGGTCAAATATTAGTGTCATAATATTACCTATAATTTGAAAAACACTGAAGCAAATGCAACACCAGTCGGTGAAATTGAACCTGGGAAGTTTAATGCATGAGCCTCTACTGCATGAGCTAAAAGCCTGCTGCCTATTAGTTAAGGCTGTAGAGCAAACTTATTCTTCTTTTTGTAAGTGGTTTCAGTGCCACTCCATGGGACAGTGCACCACACCTAAAAGGTGTGTGGGTTACACAAGGACATGTTCTATTCACTATATCATTGTATGTAAACACAAATGTTTTCTTTTGAAATCAAAGCACTGTGTTACAACCCTCATACAGTCCTTCTGTGAAAGACCCTTCTATGAGTTAAAGGCTGATATTGAGGGAACTAGCCACTTTCATTCCATTTGGAAATTGTAGACATTACTTACTATGTATCCTACACACAATCTTTGTGTCTGCTAATAAAAAGCTAAAATATATGACATTTCTGGCTTTATACTTGGGAGAGCTGAGCTGTCCAGCAAATGTACAGCATGCTGGAAAAACCAGTATTAGTTTTCAATGGATAAGCAGAAGGCTGTTTCCAAAATTATAGCTTAAGCTAGCAAAATGTTTTAAGTCTGCAGACTGGCAACTTGCCGGCAGCCATACAGAATGTATGCCAAATGCCAGAGTAGTTACAGGCTTTGAAACAAAGTCACCACTGAGAAGATTGCTTCTTTTCCTTTTCCATATTTGCTCTCAGGGTGTACTAACAGGAAGGTGGTCTGAAATTAGCTCGAGACTTGACAATATGAACACATTTGAGCAATTGTCAGTAGCTTTTATTGTTTACTTAAATGGTGGATTTAACTGCTTGTTCTTACAGCTGGAGAAATATACAGCTGGGTTATTAGCTTCGGCATGGGTTGAAAACTTGAGCAGGGATGTTTTGATTAGATGAAGAATACACTGTAATTGAGGACATAACTTAATAATGTTGCTTACAAACCTCTGCAGCATGAACAATTCCAGCCTCAACTTTGATTCAATTCCCTGTTGATGTCACTGGGAATCTATTCATTAACCTCAGTGGGCTTTGGATCAGGCCTTTCATCTTTTTTAAGAATGGGTGTAAAACTTCTGGGCTACTAATGCTAAATGTTCAGATTTATTATTCAGTATGTGCTCACTTTCCTTCCCTTCTTCTGTTTACTAAATATTTGTACAGAGATAAGAGAGATTCCAGAGAACTGGAACAGACAAATATAGTGCAATCTATGAAAAGGAAAATAAGGACAATCCAGGGAAATATAGACCAGTCAGCTTAACTTCAGAACCCAGAAAGATAATGCAGCAAATAATTAAGCAGTTTGCAAATACCTAGAAGATAATAAGATCATGAGTAACAGCTTGGATTTGTCAAGAACAAAGCATCTCAGACCAACCTAATCATTTTCTTTTGAAAGGGTAACAAGCCTTGTGAAAGGGGGAAGCTGTAGATGTGATATATTTTGACTTTGGTAAGGCTTTTAATACGGTCTCACATTACGTTTTCATAAACAAATGAGGGAAATAAAATCTAGATGGAACTACTACAAGGCGGGTCTATAGCTGGTTGGATAAACATTCCCAGAGAATAGTTATCAATGATTCACAGTCAAGCTGGAAGGACATATCGAGTGGGGTCCCACAGGGATCAGTTTTGGTTCCCATTCTCTTCAATATCTTCATCAATGATTTAGATAATGGCATAGAAAATACACTTATAAAGTTTGCAAATGATACCAAGCTGGGAAGAGTTATGAGTACTTTGAAGGATAACATTAAAAATGATCTGGACAAAACTGGAAAATAGTTTGAAGTAAAAAGGGTGAAATTCAATAAGGGAAAATGCAAAGTATTCCCCTTAGGGAGGAACAATCAGTTGCACACATACAAATTGGAAAATGACTGCCCAGGAAGGAGTACTGAAGAAAGAAATTTGGGTGTCATAGTGAATCACAAGTAAATAAGTCAACAGTGTAACACTGCTGCAAAACAAACATCATTCTGGGTTGAATTAGCAGGAAACACTGATTAAGTCTCAGCTGGAGTATTGTGTCCAGTTTTCGGAAAGATGTGGACAAATTGGAGACAGTTCAAAGAAGAGAGATTAAGATGTTTAAAGGTCTAGAAAACATGGCATATGAGGGAAGCTTGAAAAAACTGTTTTTTGTTTAGTCTGGAAAAAAAAGAGTGAGGTGGGACACAATAAGTTTTCAAGTATATAAAAGATGGTTACAAAGATGTGGGAGAAAAATTGTTCTTGTTAACCTCTGATGATAGGACAAGAAGCAATGGGCTTAAACTGAAGAAAAGGCAGGTTACATTGGAGATCAGCAAAAACTTCTTAACTGTCAGTGTAATTAAGCAAAGGAATAAATTGCCTAAGGAGGTTATGGAATCTTCATCACTGGATGTTTTAAAGAACAGGTTAGACAAACACCTTCAAGGGATAGTGTAGCAAATACTTAGCCCTGTCATGAATGCTAGGGACTGGACTAGATGATCTCCTTAGGTCCTGTCCACCCTACAATTCTATGATTCTATGATTTTATGACTTCCCAGTTGCTTCTCTATAGTAGGCCAAAGAAGACAAAAGAGTTAAAGAAGGGATTGAGGAGGGAGATTTAGCCTATAAAAATAATGTCCCCACCAATGCAATGTGGAAAACTTTAAGTGAACTTGCTATTTTCATATACAGCAATGAGAGAGATATTTCAGCAATTCCATATGTCTGTACAATACATCTCTTAACAGCTCTCAAGCAATGTGAAAACCCTCTGCTAATTACAAAGCCCCATTTTTTTTACAGTGTTTGATTTAAGGACACTCCAGATATAAGGGTATTTTGACTCCCAATCCATTCTAAAAGTTACCCCCTAAATTAGCCAATCATATACATATATGCATAAATGTTTAAGACTTTCAACTCACTGATTTTTAAAAAAATTGAATCTTAGTAATGATCAGAACTGTGCAAATCATAGGTTTTTTTCAAGTCTCTGAAACCCATTGAGTTGTAGCATATTCTAGGGTGGGGACCTCTCAAATTCAAACCACTGCTCTGAATCAGGATGAGTGGGGACTTGATTTCAAATCACCTATATCCCTTCTGAGTGCTCTAACCACTGGGCTACCAACTATGTAGGGAAAGTACCTACTCCCATTTTCTGACTGGCACCAAAGTTCCCCTGGGAATCTAGGCAAAAACATTTTTCCACTAATACTATTCAGGAAATGTATGTTGGATCTGCAGATAGTTTTGGTCAACCTGAAACTGCAATTTTTGGTGAATAAACTATTTGACCAACATTTTTTAACCTAGCTCTTATAATTTATCATCCTGTGCCTGTCACTGAGATATAAATTCCAAGTCTTTTCATGTTTAGTATCAAACAAATAGTCATTTGCCATGAACAAATAACACCGTCTAATCACTGCAACATGAGGGGATGAAACCTTCCTGTTCTAGAAGGCTACCGGGGCTTGATTCAGCCAAATGCTTAAGTACATGAATGGTCTCATTGAATTTCTTTCTCTTGCCTCTTTTTGATATCAATCTCACCTCAGATGCTCTCAAGTGTGGCTGCCAAAATCTGTCTTGTCTACTGCTCCAACATGCCGGCCTCCTCCTTGAGTCATTCCATGGGCTGCCAACTGTGCAGCACAATGAATTCCAATTGCTTGTCCTTGCCTTCAAGGCTCAATATCACCTAGCCCAAGCCTGCATCTCAGACGTGGCCTTTTTTCATGCCTCCCATTCACTTCCTCAGCCACTGACACCAACCTCCCTTTTTGTCTTTCTCTTGCAAGAACCCCTCAAGAATCAGGGCCTGCAGCAAGCTAGTGTCCGGACAGCCTTGTCAGTCAATAGGTAGCCTGAGGCAGGCTATCTGAATAATCATGCCACTTGCTTGGCTGCAGAGGCCAGCAGGCTGGCTCTTAAGTGAGCAGCAGCAGCTGGTTGACTTTTCAGTGCCCATTCCCATCACTGTGCCTACTCCTGTGTGACCTGGTTCCTTCCTTGCACCCAGCCTTGCCTCTGTCCTGTCCCTGCCTTGAATCCCCTTTCTCGATACCCTGCTCACACCTGTTCCTGACTTCTGGTTTGACTCTGGCTCCTGACTCCAAACTCTGGCTTGACCTCAGGTATTCAATCACTGCCCTCCAGCTTCACCCTTTGGCTATTGATTATGGCTCTGACCCCCAACCACTAGGCCTCCTGCCTAGTTGGACCATTAGTCTAGACCGCCCTCATCCCAGTCGCCTAACAAAACCTTATCACCTTCTTCCATGCTGCTCCTTACTCCTGGAATTCATTCCCTAAACCAATTTGCCCGTCTGTCTCCTACGCACTTATGACCTGATCTGATTTCTGTTTTAGTCAATGAGAGACTTCCCAGTAACATTAATGAGACCTCAATCAAACCATTAAATTCTTTCTGAAAACTCACTTCTGCCATGGAGACTATAAGAAATGAGGATGGAAGAAAAGTAATTAAAAACCCCCATAAGAATTCAGACAAAGCGAATAAACCAGCATGACAAACTGAAAGCATCAAGACGCTTTTTAACAGAATGATCTTATGGTTGCAAACAGACAAAAACAAAAACAGAACAATATCAGGCCTTGTTGCTGAAAATGGATGTCTGGCTAAATACCACAGAATGATGTTTGCATTTAGTGCTGTGTGACCAAGGATCTCATAGGTGAGAACTTTACCAACAACCATGAACTTCACAACAGTGATGTGAAATAAATAAAGATTAGTGCTGTGGAAAGAAGCTGAAAAGTTATTGTGCAACTTTATTGGAATTTTCTGTGAAAATTTCATCAAAAGTTGAATCGGCTCCTAGTGGATAACATCATCCTCATTTTATTGGTGGGGAAACCGAGGAATGGGGTGTTAAAAGTCTGTATTTATTGGAGTTGATTAATTTTTCAAAAATATCAAATGTCGGTATTTTCTCTCAAAATTTTAATGTTTTTTTCTCTTCTTTGACCTGTTGCTAAAGAGCAGCTGTTGGCATAGGATTACCAACTCTTGTGACTGGAGAGACCAGATGCCATTTGTGACAATGGCAGCAGTCTGTCCTGTCCAGGACAGTTGGCAACCCAATCAGCTACTGCATGGCAGCCTCCAGGATGTTTCCAGGTGCTGCAACCAATCAGCTCTCCCCATCTGGACAATCACCATTTTGGGTGAAGCTCCTTATTGCCAATTTAGCTGAAAGCCAGTTCAGCTGTTTCCCTAGCATATTCTGACTGCAGTTTCCAGCCTGGCTCTGACTGTAGGCAGGTGAGTCTTTTTGCAAGGCAGAGGAGCTGGATTAGGACTAGCAGGGACACAGGCAACTTCTCAACTGGCTTCAAGAGGTTGTGGGGAGACAGCTTGGGTAGGCCAGCAGCTTTTTTTCGTATCTTCTCGGGCTGGGGGCAGACAGTCTGGGCACAGGGGCAGATAGCCTGGGAAGACTGGCAGCAGGGTTGGGGACAGACAGTTTGGGCAGGCCAACAGCAGGGCTAGGAGCAAGGGGGTGGGGTTGGGGACAGATGGGCAGTTAAGCAGATTCATTGTCTGTTACCTGTCTTTGGTATGAGACTGAAAAATCCCACCTTTCCTCTACTCTGAGACCCTTCTGAACCTCCCTAGCCAACTCAGTAGCTTATGCAATCTCTCATAGTCTGTCCCCACAGGCACTCTGAATTACAGTTTAATTGTAGTTCTTTGGGAACCTCCCTCTCTCTGGGTGTGTCTAGACTACATGGCTCCATCGACGGAGCCATGTAGATGAGTGTATTCGGCAAAGGGAAATGAAGCGGCGATTTAAATAATCGCTGCTTCATTTACATCAAAATGGTTGCCATGATGTGCCCATCAGCTGTTTGTTGGCACAGCGCGGTAGTCTAGATCAACCAACCCCAGATCTCTTTGTCGTCAGATCCCTTATGCCTTGTGAAACTATCTAGCTCTTTTTTGAACCCTGCTGAAGTCCTAGCCTTCACCACAACTTCTGGCAGGGAGTTCCAGAGGTTGACTGTGTGCTGAGTGAAGAAAAAGTTCCTTTTGTTTGTTTTAAACCTGCTGCCTCTTATGTTTCTATGAAATATTTTTTTTATTCTGTCCTTCTACTGGGATTGTCCATTCTGTGGCCCTGTATGGGCTTGCCAGTAAAGTGTTATCAGAAGTCAAGATATCTGCCTGTAACTCCAAGGTAGAATTAATTAATGTTGATGACTTATTGACAGCCATGGTTCACTTTCCAGGCATAGCCTGTTTTCTGCTCAAAAGATGAAAGTTAAATCTATGCTGAAGTCTATAAGTAAAATCTAGAAAACAGAGGAATTCATATTTGGACACAGACATGTTCTCCAAACTGTCATATTGCATGATCTTTGTGCTTCATTAAAATACTGCTTTTTAGTATTTATTTATGAGTATTCAGAATGTTTCATACTATACTAATCAACTGAAGTATGTACCAATAAAACAAATACAAAATCTATTAACAACATGTTGTAGGATCACACTACGGCTATGTCTACACTGGCGGGTTCTTGTGAAAAAACTTCTTGTGCAAGAACACGTCCACACTGCCATGTGCTTTTGCGCAAGTGTGTCCATGACAGTGTGGACGCTCTCTTGTGCAAGAAAGCTCTGATGGCCATTTTAGCCATGGGGCTTTCTTGAGCAAGAAACCCCTGCCGCGCATCCACACTGCCCTCTTGCACAAGAGAGCTTACACTTGTTAGAAAAGAGCATAGCTCTTGTGCAAGAAGCCCTCTCTTACCATGCTTTACTGTAAATCTTCTTGCGCAAGAGTGGGCGGGCAGTGTGGACACTGCGGAAGAATGGCCGTTCTTGCACAAGAACCCGCCACTGTAGACATAGCCTATGTGTTTTGTACCGCTGGAGATACTTACAAGAAAAAGATGAAACCCCAACCAAGGCAAAGTACAGATCTCCAAGCTTGACTGGCTGCATGGTGTTGTGAGGGAACCGGGGGGAGGTGGGCAACTTCTCAACTCAGAGTTAGGGAAGGGATCTGGGGGATGGGGCAGAGCAGAGGTGGGAAAAGTTGGAGTAGGAGGGTCTGGAGGATGGAGTGGAGGCTGGTCCTCAGGGCAAAAGGGGGGGCCAGGATAAGGTGTCCGCAAGCAAACCCAAAAGTCAGCACCTATGTTTTCAGTTAATATTAGGAACAATACTGATCCTAGTGCTGCATAAGCAGTTTCTTCTCTGAGAATCAACCCCCCCCCAATCTGTTTTAGATTATGTAACTGAAAAATTAATGCTAATGATGTAGCTGAAAGTTCATGGATATTTGTACAAATAGTTTATTCCCGTCAGGACCTGTGGTTTAATTGCAAGAGTTCATAACATAATTTATTAGAATATTTTGCATTTTAAAGCTTTCCCTTTGTTGCCAAAGGCTGTTGAATAGTTCCCAGTGTAATCTCAGTGATCCATTCAGAGCAGCAAATATGGTGCAGGCATAAAATGACCCACAGCTGGGAGATGTTGATATATTTAGAGCTGTCCTTAGAAAAGCTCCAATCGTGATAAGCAGGCATGCATGTGTAGGGTTGAGGAAATGATGTCCTGCCTCACACTACTATAGTTGGAGCAGAGTTGCTTTGTGATTGTTACTGCTAAGAAGAAAAGATAACTTGCTAGCCCTGTGTTTGGCATTTTGAGTGAGAAGCACTGTACTTTACTATTGAGCTGGTTGGACATTTTCCAGTAAATGATTTTCTGCCTGAAAATGCTGATGCAGTGAAAAAGAAACATTTGCAGAAACATGTTGATTTCAATGGGTTTCCATGCAGGACAAAACTGAAACACAAAGTGTTTTGATGATGCTAAAATATTCTGATTAAAAAGTGTCAAAATGGAAACATTCTTTTTTTTTTCTTTTTCTTTGAAACAACCTCTTGTTTTGGAATTTATTATTATGTATTATAATTTTTAATGCCAAAATAGGAATGAAACATTCTGATTAACCTGAAAGCATAATCATCATATTTTGTTTTAGTAGGAAAATGGTATGGGAAATTTGATAACTTTTAAAAACTTGTGGAATGTCACACAAAATGAAAAATCCACTGTGAATCCCTTTATTTAGCCTCCTGATTTCAGCATAAAGGAGCCTTGCCTATGCTCGGTTGGTTGTTAGTTCCCTAACACTGTCAGCCTTTGAATCATATAAGTACTCTCTTCTGGGCAATGCCACCCTAGTTTTTGCCTTGCAGGTTAACAGTAGGTGCACCCCAGTTCCTGAGTGCTTTTAGATCATTTCTGAGGGATACCCAGCTGCCAACACTGGATACTCACGGAAATCCCAAATCCTTTGTCCCCAAAGGAGCAAAGTGCCTCGTGGAGATTGGGATCAGCTGGGGACTGCCCAGCTGATCCTGGACTCTGCATGGCAGCGGAACCTGGGGTCAGCTGGGGGCTCTCAGCTTATCCTGGGCTTCCCACAGCAGCAGAGGCAGCATTTTAAAGGGGCAGCCATGGAGCCCAGGGTGAGGTGGGGACTCCCAGCTGATCCCTGGGCTCCCCATGGCAGCGGAACCCAGGGTCAGCTGGGCACTCCAGCTGATTTTGGCCTCCTAATGTGCTGCCCCTTGGAGGCACAGGGCAGCGTTTCCAAGGGGCAACGCAATGCGGAGCCCGGGATCAGCTGGGCACTGCAGCTGATCCTGGGCTCCATGTTGTGCTGCCCCTTTGATGTGCCACCGCAGCACTTCAAAGGTAGAGTGCTTCATGGAGCCTGGGGTCAGCTGCAGTGCTGCTCTGTTGAAACACCACGGTGGCGTTTCAAAAGGGAAGTGCACGCGATTAATCGTGATTAAATTTTTTAATCGCTTGACAGCCCTAGTTCTAAATGGCTGTGTAACCAGTGCTAACTAATCCAAATGTGAAACAAGTGCAAATTAATTTAGGATTTCCTGATACGTGTTACTTACTTCTTTTTCACCCATTTTGTTACTGGAAGTGAAAGTAAAACATTTGTCTTTAGAACAAACAAAGAACAGGTTTCTGTAATCTGCAACTCCATCCAGGCTAACAATGCCTCTGTCATACTCTACTGAATTGGTTGTTTTTGAATCTTTGCCAAATATATGCCATCTCTGATGTCAGAAATCACAGTAATTCTACACTTCCTTCGCATAGATAGACATGTATGTCCAGACACTGTTTTTATAGTGTTTGCTCTCAAGGAAATAACCAGTAGGTAGAAAAGACCAGATGGGACATTATAACACTATCAGCATTTTTGCAGTTTCTTTGTAAGTGCCAACCATCTTCAAAATAAAAAAGGTAATGCTGCCACATGGGTGACCTGGACTCCATCTTTTCATCCCATGCTAACATGTTTAGTCTTCAAGGGTTCGGAACTTTTTGCATCACGCATGAGTGAACCATTGGCATAAGTTTATGCATTTCTATTGGGCCAGCATAGTGCCTCAGCACACTATGGAAAGTGTTCAACAGTAGCTCTATTACCTCTGTAGAAAAGGCATTTCTAAGGCTCCAGTCACCTGCTTTTCTAAGCACATAGCATGTGCTTTCCTAAGTGCTGTTCCACTAGTAGTAAATGATAGGTATGGGAAGCAGGGCCCCACTATACCCTTTTATCTGTCCAAACATCCCCCTTTGAGATATCTAGCAGCCCCACTTCTACTTTGCATTCAGAGAGCTGCCTCACGTACAATGGCATTAGGGAGAGCTCTGTACCCATTCACTCTTTCAGCACACAAAAATAGTTATAGCCATCGTCAACCTTCAGCCATTTAAGAAAGATGCACCCTATTTAGCGCGAGTTAGCACAATGCTTTCTTGCATTCAAGCAGCCATCATGCTAAAACCCAAAGAGCATGATTTTGGAAAGGAAAATGCTTTGATTACATATGGGGTGGTCTTCAGAGCATGTTTATAAAGCTGAGACATATTTCAACATCACGAAGCCAGCTGAGAAAAATTGGCACAATAGCCCTGCCACTTGCTGGCAGAGCCAGGGAAGTAATAATGAGTCTGTTGTGGCTAACTGATAGCTCATATGTCCAGTAAAAGATCAAGGTGATGGATAACTGCTTATGTGAGTGAGTTAAAAATCTGCTGATTTGGAATTTTTGGATGCTACGTTAAGTATATTTGATGTCACAACATTTACAGTCAAAGCATGTGAAAGACTACAGCTATTTCCTGGATCCTCTGTATAAACACATTTAATAAAATGATCTATGGTGGGCATGTGCATGAAATTCCTACTGAAAGCCTAATGACTAGCTCTTGTTTTTTCAGTGTTCCAAACTGCTAGAGTCAAATCTTGCAGCAGTCATTCCTTACTATGGCAAAATTTCCACTCAGGTCTATTGGCTTTCAAAGCATTGCTGCAATCAGAAAAATGTCTTCAAAATAATGTTGCCATTTTCTGAAGGCTTGTCTTCACTGCCGCGGAGATCAATGCCACAATGGTCAGTTTTCTGGTGTTCAATTTAGTATGTCTAGTAAAGACCCACTAAATCAAATGTTGATGGTACCCCCGGTGACTGCAGTACTTCTAGCAGTCGCAAGAAGTAAGGGCAGTTGACAGGAGTGTTTCTCCTGCTGTGGGGCTGCCAAAGAAAATCAACATAAGGTATGTTGACTCAAGCTATGCAATTGTCATAGCTGGAATTGAGCATTGATTTTTCTCTGCTAGTGTAACCTTGGCCTTAGTAGATTCTGGTAGTGTAATTGCCACCAGGTGGATTTGAATCTGGTACCTCTGAAGCTTAGTATAGGAGCCTCTACCCTCTGAGCTAAAAGCCAGCTGCTTCTCAGCCCCTGCTATAAACATCTCTTGTTCATAGCTGTTGCTGTGGTCTCTGTCCAGAAAAAATGAGGAAGAATGGCTCTTGCGCAAAAAGGGGGTTTTGCACAAAAAGGAGCTGTCTCCACAGCACTTTTTTGTGCGAAAACCTCTTGCGCAAAAGAGATCCGAAGAGGAAATGCAAATGTGAGTGCGACATATGCAAATGAGCGCTCCATTTTGCATTTCCTCTTGCGGAAAAGCCTTGGGCTATGTCTAGACTGGCATGATTTTGCGCAAATACTTTTAACGGAAAAGTTTTTCCGTTAAAAGTATTTGCGCAAGAGAGCGTCTATACTGGCATGTGCCTTTGCGCAAAAGATTTGCTTTTGTGCAAAAGCATCCGTGCCCAGTGTAGACGCTCTCTTGCGCAAGAAAGCTCCTATGGCCGTTTTAGCCATCGGGCTTTCTTGCGCAAGAAATTAACATTCCTGTCTACACCGGCCCTCTTGCGCAAGTATTCTTGCGCAAGAGGGCTTATGCCTGAGCGGGAGCATCAAAGTATTTGCTCAAGAAGCACTGATTTTGTACATTACAAAGTCAGTGTTCTTGTGCAACTTCTCACGGCCAGTGTAGACAGGCGGCAAGTTTTTGTGCAAAAGCGGCCGATTTTGCGCAAAATCTTGCCAGTCTAGACACACCCTTATAGTATAGACATAGGGTAGGTGTGTGGGTTACAGTAGGTTCTGGCAATATTTTAAAATGTTATCTATAGCCAAAGGATACACACTCTAGACCTCTGTGGTTGACCCTTTAGCAGAAACATCATCATCGATGCAAAGCGCATCAGGGCATTCCATGACAGCAGAAGCCAACAATCCAGACAGAGTTGACCTTGCTGAGATAAAGATAGCATTATGGTCTATTTGGAGATCCACAACTGAAACATTATTAAAATATATTTTAAAATGGATTATTTCCATGGTATTAATGTACATACTTTTAAAATATAGGGCTTTCTGGTGAAGTTAGTACTGGTAGGGCAGTAAGGAAGACTTAACATTTATCATATTAATAATGAAACCTGAATTAAACCATCAAATCATTCATTCAATGATGAGGCAGAAATAAGGGTTGATCTCACAAAACCTCTTAATGTACCTGGAGCCAAATCCTCCATCTCCCACCCAAATCTGCAGGCAAATAAAGCCTAGCTGAAAGACAGTGTCCCATTTTCTATTGTGCAGGGAACTCTAGAAGTGGACTGCCGGTACCAAAGGACTCTGTATTTCTTCCGAGGCTATGAAGCAAAATTTCTTCATGTAACAGCCCAGAGGAAGGAATGGTAGGAGGGGATATGGGACACAAGTGAGTATGGAGAGAGTAGAGCTGGATGGATGCTGACTATAAATATAGAGGCTTCTAGGTGAAGGGTCCCCTCTCTTTGCAAATAACTCACCTCAAATCTGACAAATTCATTGCACCTAATATGTCTTTCAGGGTATTTATCAACAAGAGTATCAGGTAAGGTATGTATAGAAGGTTCGTAACTTGACAAGATTCATAATCTTTGCAAAGATGATAGGTAACATTTAATGAATAAAGCATGCTTCATGGACTTGGATTAAAATTAATCACCAGTGATTAACAAGTCTAGGTGAAGAACCATTGAGGCGGGGTTGGCCAGCTTACCAACATAGGCCTCAGTATAGCAATGCAAACCTCAGTTGTTTAACCTTGCAGAGTACTAAGACTTTCAGTGGAAATCTATTAGCAGGAACTGCAATCAAAACCACTTTAAATTAATATAGGAGAATTATGACAAGATGTGGGTTTGCCTGGGCTATGAATAGAAATAAAAGACTGTTTCAATAAAACCCAGGGGAGGGAAAAAGCATTCTTAATGCTTCCACTCACCTCATAAAAAATTAAATCCTGTTTCCTGTGAAACCAGACTGCAACAGTGTGAACTTGGGAAGGGGATTTACTTTATTAGATAGGAAAGGTAACTATTAATCAACTAGCCAATTAGCCCATCATAAAACGGGATTTTCAGGTCTCTCCTCCACATCCTATTCCCTTTCTATCTCGGTCTTCTCTCCTGAGCCTCTGGTCTCTCGCTCCATCTCTCTCTCTCTCTCCCCTCCTCCTACTGCCTTCCCCTCTCTCTCTCTCAGCTCTCCTCCGTCTCCTGCCTCTCTCTTCGTCTCTCTTTCTCTTCTCCTCCTCCTGCCTCTCACTCTCTCTTTCTCTTCTCCTCCTCCTCCTGCATGGGGAGCGTGAAGCCCAAATGGCTGTTTGCGCCACTTGCTCCCACGCGGCAGCCCGGCTGAGCGGCTGCCTATGAGCCCCAGCTGCCCCCTTGCATCGTTTCCCTTCACCCCAACACTGATCCTGCAGCCTCCCAGTTGTCCTCCACCTCCCCATCCCCCCTCGTTCCCCCGCCCTCCCCCCGGCCAGGGTCTGTTCACGGCCAGGGGCGGGGCCTGGAGCTGCAGTGGGAGCAAGCGGAGCAAGCGGCCATTTGGGCTCCCGCGCGACGGCCCGGCTGAGCGGTGCAGAAGTCAGCCAAGTGCCATGGAGGGAGGCGAAGGGGGGCAGGACAGGGCGGTGACGTGTGGTGTGACAGCGGCTCCAGGCCCCGCCCCCTGGCTGTGAACGTCACTGCCCCACCCCCCTTCGCCTCCCTCCATGGCACTTGGCTGACTTCTGCACCGCTCAGCCGGGCTACCGCGTGGGAGCCCAAATGGCCGCTTGCTCCGCTTGCTCCAACTGCGGCTCCAGGCCCCGCCCCTGGCCGTGAACAGACCCTGGCCGGGGAGAGGGCAGGGGAACGAGGGGGGATGGGGAGGTGGAGGACAACTGGGAGGCTGCAGGATCAGTGTTGGGGTGAAGGGAAACGGTGCAAGGGGACAGCTGGAGCTCATAGGCAGCTGCTCAGCCGGGCAGCCGCACGGGAGCAAGCGGAGCAAGCGGCCATTTGGGCTCCCCCACGGTGGCCTGGCTGAGTGGCGCAGAAGTCAGCCGAGCGCCACGGAGGGAGGCGAAGGGGGGTGGGGCGGGGCGGTGACGTTCACGGCCGGGGGCGGGGCCTGGAGCCGCTGTCATGCCACATGTCACTGCCCCGCCCCCCCTTCACCTCCCGCCATGCTGCCTGGGGACCGCGGACCCCAAATGGCCACCTGTGCTGCTTGCTTCTGTGCGACAGCCCGACTGAGCAGCGCAGAAGTCAGCCGAGTGCCATGGCGGGAGGCAACAGCGTCCCACAGAGGGAACAGCCAGCATTTCAGTGTTACAGAGTCACAGACATTGGGCTACTATTTATAAGATGTATATCCAGGCTTGTGTTTTCTGAATTTATTTTGAATTGCAACCATTTCTGTCCATCACACTCTCTTGTTCCTAGAAGAATCTCTGTTTGATCTTAAATAACATTTTTTAAAATTATACGTGCTCACAAGTGCAGTGTGTATTACAGGAGCGGTGGTGTAAGGTAAACTGATAAATTGGGGCAGCGGACTCTCAAGCTGATTCCAGGTTCTGGGGAAATGCCACGCGGAGCCCAGGATCAGATGGGGCGTCCCCAGCTAAGCCCGGGTTCCGCTGCGGCACGGAGCCCTGGATCAGATTGGGAGTCCCCAGCTGACCCTGGTCTCCATGGCAACTGCCCCTTTGAAACACCAGAAGCGGCGTTTTAAAGGGGCAGCGGCAGCACAATTGATCCCCGGATTTCAAACACACGCAGAGGCGGCGCTTCAAAGGGGCAGCTCAGCATTAACGCCTGCGACTAACGCGTTAAAAAATTTAACACGTTAATTCTGGACTGTGTTAATCTCAGGCGTTAATGCATGTCAATTGACAGCCCTAACAGGAACAATTATGAATCTCCAGTAAAACACAAAAATATGCCCTGCTGTGGTTTTAAAGAAGGAAATATTTAAATAATTGTATGGGTCAGGGTTTAATTTTTGTTGTCACTCACACTGAAAAATTGGGGAGTAAGTTGTTTGGGATCATTAGTTATCCTAGATTTACAGGGGTAGGTGAGAACAGAATTCAACTCCATGTGTCCATTAAACTGGCAATATCGAGTGTTGTCTGACTTTCTGATGTTCAGATAAATAAAATAAATAACTCAGAAGACCTGGACTCTGCTTCTGGATCTGCTACCAACTTGCTGGATGACCTTGGGCTAATCACGTAATAGTTCCGTGCCTCAGTTTTTCCATCTGTAAAATGGGAATAAAGTACTGATCTACACTGTAAAGCACTTTGTCTACTAATGCAAAATACAGTACAGGGGCTGGCTATGATTTTATTTTATTTACTTTATTTTATTTTTTGTTCAATAGTTGTTATCTAGCAGCTGTGGGTACAAAGATAAACGCCTTCAGAGACACCCAAGGAAAAACCAACCTGATCATCTCAACTTCTTTTTTCTATTAGCTTAACTGATATACATGGTCAGCTGTTTTGATTGTGAACAGATAATTTTACACATGTTAGATACAGGCCTTTCTGGATTACTGATCAACTGCATGGCTCTCACTTTTTGAAGAACCATATTTTTATGAATGTATGAAAAGTTCCGGATTAACATGCTTGAAGACCAAAGGGTGAAGTTTGGAAACTGAGGCTGTACAAATGTAGGCATTCCCATGCACTACTCTACCAGTGTGCCTAAACCATGGCTCTCTCACAGCCAGTCAGTCCTTCACCTATCCAGTGAGATTGACAATGGCAAATCATGCCAGCAGGGGTGAGAGTGGTGTTTACTATGCATTTCTAATTTTCAGTTCTGTGTTTTAATGCAAATTATGTCCCTTCTCTGCATCAAATAATCTTTATTAGTAGTGGAATGTCTGAGGCTAGGATGCGAGGATAGAATTGTTAAAATGCTGATGGTGCATTTAAGCACATTGACATGCTGGGCATATTTAGTAGATTATTCTGCAGGATTATGCACTTTACACGTGTTTGATTTTTACTTTTGTAAATATCTCAGGTCTAGAAACAAGCCAACCCTCCATGGCTTTCTCACATACCTCACTGCAGCTTTACTTTATTTAACATGCGATAGGGAATGTGTAGCTCACATTGTCAACATGTGCATATAGTACTCGGAGGAATTTTTACAAGCATGGCTTCTGGGCATTGAAAACGGCAAGAAACAACAAGAGAAACATACTCCTCAGCAAATAGTGATAGAGATGCAGCCGTGTTAGTCTGTCTGCTCTGTACATTGGACAAACTTCTCAGACACTTCGCCACAGAATCAATGCACATAAAACAGACATCAGGCTCTCTCACAGAGAGAAAGCTGTTGCTTGCCATTTCAGCCAGACTGACCATCCTCTCAATGACCTTAAACCATGCATATTGCTTCAGAGAGATTTTAACTCCAGACTTCAAAGAGAAGCTTCGGAATTGTCATTCATGCTTAAATTTGACACTTTATGTATGGGTCTCAACAAAGATGCTAATTATCTCACGCATTACAAAGATAGCTTCCCCAATTATCACCCCTAATGTCATTACCTCACGGACACTAACTTTCCCCCCTCACCCCCACTCTGTTCTAAAATTTGATTTGTCAGTTTTATATGTGTTCACTTTTTTTGATTGTATCACTTTGGTATATATGGTCGTGCCAATTTTCTTCCACAAATTGATCTGAGGAAGTGGGTCTGGCCCACGAAAGCTCATTACCTAACAAACCATCTTGTTAGTCTTTAAATTGCTACATAGTTCTGTCTTTTGTCCTCAGCAAATAGTATCACTGGGGGCAAGAAGGCCAGGTGGAAAGCATAAATGTGAACAATGTTGAACAAGTGGTTTCCCTGAACGACTTGCAGGTGCTGACAATATGTCAGACAAATGTCATTAAAGAATCTACAGGCTGATGATAGCACCTCTGTCTGAATATTTGTATGCCTTTCCAGAAGGGAGATTAATCTCATCTGTGTTTGCATTCTTTGGTTTTTGCTCTGCTATGCACAATTTGTTTGGATGCTTTTAAGAATGGCCTGGGAAACTGTGTGTTTCATTGTGGTGTCATAGAAAAGTTGGATTTAAAAAAGGTGTCCTAGCCAAACAAATCCCTCCTGCATTTGACTTAGCCCTATGAAATACAGTTTCAAGGGAATATGGGCAGAGGGTTCCATGTGTGGGTGATGAGCTGCAGTGTATACTGCAAAATGCATATGTAATCAATGGCGAGTTCCATAAAATCATAGAATCCCAGGGCTGGAAGAGACCTCGGGAGGTCATCAAGTCCTGCCCTCTGCCCAAAGCAGGATCAAATGCAACTAAATCATCCCAGGCAGGGCTTTGTCAAGTCAGGACTTAAAATCCTCTAGGAATGGAGATTCCACCACCTCCCTACGTAACCCATTCCAGTGCTTCACCACCCTCCTAGTGAAATAGTTTTTCCTAATATCCAACCTAGACCTCCCCTACTGTAATTGAAACCATTGCTCCTTTTTCTGCCATCCGTCACTGGTGCGAACAGTCTCTTCCATCCTCTATGGAACCTCCCTTCAGGAAGTTGAAGGTTGCTATCAAATCCCCCCTCACTCTTCTCTTCTGCAGACTAAATAAGCCCAAATCCCTCAGTCTCTCCTCATAGGTCATGTGCTGCAGCCCCCTAATCATTTTGGTTGCCCTTCTCTGGACCCTCTCCAATGTGTCCAGGGCCTTTGTGTAATGTGGGGCCCAGAACTGGACACAATACTCCAGATGTGGCCTCATCAGTGCCAAATAAAGGGGAATAATCACTTCCTTAGATCTCCTGGCAATGCTCCTTCTATTGCAAGCTAATATGCTATTAGCCTTCTTGGCTACAAGGGCACACTGTTGACTCATATCCAGCTTCTCATCCACTGTAATCCCCAGGTCCTTTTCTGCTGAACTGCTACTTAGCTAGTTCGTCCCCAGCCTGTAACAGTGTTTGGGATTCTTTCATCTCAAGTGCAGAGTCCTGCACTTGTCCTTGTTGAACCTCATCAGATTCCTTTTGGCCTAATCCTCCAATTCATCTAGGTCTCTCTGGGCCCTATTCCCTACCCTCCAACATATCTCCCTCTCCCCCTATTTAACATTCTGAACATTTAAGCAGATTAGTTCCCCGGAAGCCAAAGGAACTGGTCACATGCTGAAAGTTGAGTTTCTCTTTGCTGTGCTTAATGAATGAATGTTCACTCATCAGGATGAGTTCTTTCTGTTGCTTTGGGTACTTCACATCGCTTCACCTTTCTTTCTCCAGCTTCCCATCAGTAAAGTGGGGTAATGATACTTATCTTCATTTGTAAAGTGCATTGAGGCTATGATGGTTCTTGGGACACCATGTTATCCTTCTGCATCAAGTATAAAGGATGTTGTATGGATTTTGATCTCAAAGACTTAGAGTTAAAGGAGTTGATAAACTCTTTCACTGTCCAACATTAGACAGTGCTATGTAGGTTCAGAGTTATTTTGAACAGAGGCCTTTCTGTGGTGGACATAGTATTCCAGATGTGGCCTCACCAGTGCCAAATAAAGGGGAATAATAACTTCCCTAGATCTGCTGGCAATGTTCCTACTAATGCACCCCAATATGCCATTCTTGGTAATAAGGGCACACTGTGTACTCATATCCAGCTTCTTATCTACTGTAATTCCCAGGTCCTTTGCTGCAGAACTACCACTTAGTCAGGAAGGACTAAGAGGGTGCCTCTACGCACCCTTACCTGAAAATAAGCTAAGCAATTTGGGCTATGCAAATTGCGTAGCTTATTTCAATGTTATTTCGAAATAGCTGTCTACACAGTGCCAAATTTTGAAATAAGGTGCTATTCTGAAACATGCCTTCTCCCTTGTGCGATGAGGTTTATAGGAATGTCAGAATAGCGAGCCTGTTATATTTCGATATAACGGGCTTGCCCTTAGAGTGTGGAATAGCTTTTTGGGATACCTCCAAAATAAGTCTGTTATTTAGACGTAGCCAGAGTTACAGGCACCCTTGGGCTGAAACCACTAGGCTTTGGCTTTGCCCCCTTCACCCTAGCCTGGGGCAGTGGGGCTTTTCTCCCACCCACACTCACACAAGGAGGTGGGGCTTGGACAGGCTCAGGGTTTGGTCCCTTCCTCTTGGGATCCTGTAGTAATTAATGTTATCAGACAGGGGTAGCAGTGCAATGGAGTTTGATATCCCCTGATCTAGTTGTATCCTGCTCAATATGGAGTAATAGACCAAGAGATGTTGAGGTCCCTTACAGTCTCACATACTGATCCAAAACTTTCCTCTTTACATGTATATGTGAAAAACAAAGAGGGGGGAGAAGAGGAGGAGGAGAGAAAATATAAATAGAAAAGGTGAAAGTATGGTCATTGGAAAGTAGCAATTTGAACATGAGACTTGCATGTTCTAATATGGTGTAAAGCTGCCAGACCCTGGTCATCACTGGGAGGGATTGAACCCGCGACCTTAGGAGCTAAAGTCATGTGCCTCAACCACATGAGCGAAAAGCCAACAAGTAAGATAAAGGAGGATGAGGGAAATAAAAGCTCATTAATGGGATAAAGCTTATCGTGCCTAGTGAATATGGGAAGATTAGCAAAGTTGACTATACATGATGAAAAGTTTTTACCTTTTTGTACAAGGGCTGTTTCTCTTACTGTATTTGTTAAATGTATATTCTTGCATGCTTTTGAAGAGTAACGTTAGTTTGAACCAAGGGGTTTGGTTTGAACTAACGCATCCAGGAGCACACTTCCTGGTTCGAATCAGCTGTTGAATGGAGTAATGCGCTGGCAAGATCATGCTAATGAAGTGTGGGATATTTAAATCCCCGCTTCATTAGCAATTTCGGTCGGCTACATTTGCATCCCTAGCTCGAACTAAGGGGCAAGTATAGACGTACCCTAAGTCATTAGCATCAGCTAGTTATCATAAGGCTGACACCCATGAACTTTGAACAGATAAATGGCCCAATGGAAAATCCCAAGTATTTGGGAGTTGAAAATAGAGTGTTTAAGGGGAATTTCTGACCACAGGAACAGCTGACCACAGAGTGTCCAAAAGTTCAACCATAGCAGAGTCATAGCTATTAATTGATGAACATATCAGATACATGAGCTACATCCGTAGATACCTAACCAAAAGAGGGCCATGGTCCTGCCTTGGGCAGGGGGCTGGACTTGATGGCCTCCTGAAGTCTCTTTCAGTTCTATGATTCTATGAGTCTAACAAATTGGTGTACATGATAATAAGTTGAAATAATTGATGGTACATGCTAATAAGTTGAAATAATTGATATACTAACCCATAGAAGAAGGGACCTCCAATGTTAGTAAGGATATACAAATAGGAGAGAGATAAAAAACTGCCAGTGAATATGCATCAAACATAGTGGCACCAGGATATCTTCTTATAAAAGTTGCAGCCCACCCTGGAGCCAATAGGAGAAGGAGATGTAGTCCTTAGGAGGTGCCAGAATGAGGCCACTGGTGATGAAGAGGAAGGTGATAATAATGTGGAAGATGGTGGCTAACACTTCATGTTCTACAAGTGATGGTATGATTACATAGATGTGCAAATGTGTATTCTGCAGTATCTCTATCTACCTTACTGAGTGACTGAGCTAAACGTTTTAATAAATTATTTATAAATATAGAAGCATTCCTATAGTGTGAGTGTTGCAACTATGTACATCAGGGTTCCTAACAATATAATTATGAATAATACTGGGCTAGATCTTGGGACAAGAACCTGTCACCTCCCCCCCAAGTGATAAGTGGGGATTTTTAAGTGATATATATTTTTCTATACAGAGAGAGAAAGAGATCAGGCTACAGTTACAGTATGAGAAAACTATACACTTGTTGCCAGCAAGAGTAAGTCTGAGATCCGACACTGGGTTCTCAAAGTACAAAAAATGCTATACAGGTATCTGTCAAACACAAGGGGTACGTCTAAACTACATGGCTCCGTCGACGGAGCCATGTAGATTAGTTTACACAAAAAAGGGAAATGAAGCTGCGATTTAAATAATCGCTGCTTCATTTAAATCAAATGGCCGCCGCGCTGTGCCGATCAGCTGATTGTCGGCACAGCACAGTAGTCTAGACGGCGATCTGCCGACCCCAGAACCCTTCGTCGGCAGATCCTTTATGCCTCGTGAAAGGATCTGCCAATGAAGGGTTCTGGGGTCAGCAGATCCCCGTCTAGACGACCGCGCTGTGCCGACAATCAGTTGATCGGCACAGCAGGGCGGTCATTTTGATTTAAATGAAGCAGCGATTATTTAAATTGCAGCTTCATTTCCCTTTGTCATCCTGCCTAATCTACATGGCTCCATCGATGGAGCCATGTAGTCTAGACACACCTAAGCAGTTATTTCCTGACAGCTATCAGCTGTGCCCCTTAACTAAAAGAACAACATGATAGGAAAAGCCACATTTCTTACATCCCTTCGGCTAGCCGGGAACCCCATTTTGGCTGCGGATGAAGTGGGAAACTATCTCAGCTTCCAAGGCACTGGTACGCAAAACCCATCGGTGAAGTCCAAATTGCTGTGCTCTGGTGCAGCTTTAAATACTGTGTCTCTACCTTGTTTGTGGCAGTTTGGAAATTTCTGGGGGTTACTCATTGCTTGTTACAGTATGTCTCAGCTGTACTGCTTGTCCTTTGACTTTGTTTATATGATCAGTACATTTAGGTAAACAAGATTGTTATGTTCCCACTCTTATCTACAATTCGTTCTTGCTAGAATGGCATATGTTCCTAGAGGCTTGCTTCTGGCTCATCAGTAGTAGGGAAAAGGGGGGGGAATGAAAAAGGGGGGAGAATGCAGGCCTCATCACCCCTTCACACGTACAGAGTTCTTCTGCAATTGACCCCTACAACACTGTATAGCTATGTCTACACTGCAGGCTTCTTGTGCAAGAAGCCTTTTGTGCAAGAGAGCATCCAGACTGCATGGACGCTTTCTTGCAAGAAAGCTCTGATTGCCATTAACAGAATAGCCACCAGGGCACCTGTGCTTGTTTCAGTAGGCTGTTTTTGTGCAAAAAAAACCCCCTGCTGCCTGTCCACACACACCTTTTTGATCAAGAACTCTTTTTGATCAAGAGGAATACCTATACTGCAAAAACCCCTCTGTTCTGTCAATTCACTGTAAATGTTCTTGTGCAAAAACATGCTTGAGGTGTGGATGCTCCACGAGTTTTTGCACAAAAACTCTGCAGTGTAAACGTAGCCTATGGCTTCCTGTTGGTGCTGCTCTAATGTCTTAGTGTTTTAGCTCAATCACATTTCCTCTCCTAAATGATCTGCTCTCTATGCCCTATTTTGATCTCACTCACATTGGTTTCACACCAGTGTAACTTCTTGACTCTGTGAAACTACACCTGACTTATACCAGTTTAAAGGAGAGGAGAATTATTTTAGAAACAGTTAAACTAATAGATGGCAAATATGACAGCATAAAGTAACTTATGGGGCGCTTCTTTATTTCACTTAGCCTTGTTATTATTGTGTTTTTTTCTTCACAAACATCTGGTTGTATTTAACTATGGTAAACCAGTAATTTCAAGTGAAGGAAATACCTTCATAATGGAACATAGTTACACATTCCCCAGCATGGAGCAGACTAATGCTGGCTGCGTCCTAGCACTGTAGTGAAGTCTTTGTTCAGTTAACTTGCTTCCGTGAGTGGAGACTATAGGATTTCCAGTATCCACTCGTGGAAGCAAGTTAACAGAACAAAGACTTCTCTAGAGTGCTAGGACGCAGCCAGCCTTAGCAGCATTATGCACAGCTCTGGGCATAACCAAAACCAAAATGCAGATAAGAATTGAGGAATAATTACTATAGGGTGTACAAAAGACAGTAATGGAAATGGAAGAGTAGCACTATTTCACAAGCTGCAGATGATAACTAAGAAAAGGCCAAACTTCAAAGTGCATGGAATGAATGTTAGAATTGCCACAAACTGTTCACCCTAACAACAAAAGAGGGCAAACTACTTATGTTTAGCTTCTCTGATCTTCCCCTACTACTATTCTTCCTGTCATAGCTGGCATGTCACCCATCGCTGCTTCTAATTTCTCATTGGTTTCAGCAGCCTCTGATTTTTGCCTTCATTCTCACCTTTCTTGGCAACAGACACGGTCTCTATGAGCTGAGCAGCACAAATGAGGAGTTCTAGGAAGTGTTCCTAGAGATACTTTGAGATACTATGCCTCCCCAGCCCTTTGAGATACTATGCCTTCCCCAGCTCGTCTTCTCTTTCTCTGGGGCAGTGAAGCTCTGTACCGCCCAACAGAACAGGCTATGGATAGATATCACAATCAAGTCCTATATGAATTTGTTTTGTTTTGCTACAAGCAGAGCTGGCAGTCACCTTACACCAGTGTTTTCCGTTGCATATAACCATGCTAAACATTAACTGTTGCAGGTGAAATTTTCCATACTGGTGTTTGTCTGAAGTTGAATGATAATTATTTATTATTACTATGTTTCAGCTAAAACGCTTCAACTGATTCGGAGTGAAGTTAAGGGAAAAGGCACCATAAACCTTCACTGCAGCATTTCCTAGTGTGAGTGCTTGACTCTGTAATCTCGAGTCTTTTAATTTAGTTTTTCTATGGTAGCTATAGCTATACACCCACTATTTTTAAAAGTAAAAAACCTCATGTATTCTGATTTGACATTCTTTATAGAAAGTAGAGAGAGTCTTCTGCATATAACAGGATTTGAAGTCCAGACTCCTGGCTTGCCAGCTCTCTACAGACATTCAGTATGACCTTAAGTAGGGTGCTGAGGGCCTGTCACTTTGGGGAAAACTGGACTGGGACCTGTATTTCTGTCTGTTTTATGTTCAGTTTTCCCATCTCACAGGTGTATTGTAAATTGAATATATGAAAAGCACTTCAAGTTCCGCAGATATAAGGTGCTACAGAAGTGTGTGGTATGTCTCTACATAAGATATGACATCTTTATCAATCTTGCCTTTACAGGTTGAACCTCTCTAGTCTGGCACCCTCAGGAGCTGACCAATTCCAAACCAGAGAATTTTCCAGACCATGGGAGGTCAATGTTGTCCTAGCAGCATTACCAGCACTTTGTCTGCTTAGTGGGCTGTTAGAGGACATTTAGGGGCAAATTAGAGCTAAATAACAGCACAGAATACTGAGAGCTAGGACTGGTGGCTGTAAACAAACTTTATGAGACTGCGTGAATCTTGGCCATACCCATGAAAAGAGGACTAAAATCATTTCAGACCATGGAAGTTTCTGGACCAGGGAATTCTGAACTAGAGAGGTTCAACCTGTAATGTTATTGTTCCCCTTTCCATATGCTCAGTAGAAATAAAGAAAAAAGACCACACTACAAATAAATATACATTGTTTTTATAGCAACTGGGGGGAGGGAGAATTCCTTTGAAATGTTTTGAGTCTCTGCTGCACATGTTTTGCAATACAATAAGCAACTGGAGTTGTCAAGGAAAACAACATTTCTGTTTAACAAAATAATGAATGTTTCAGTTTTTCTGTAATGTGGAACAAAACTCAGATTTCTCTTTGTTGTTGTGGGGAGGGGGAAGAAGAGGGAGTAGCATTCACCATTCCAGATGAACCAGTACTCTAGCGAGTTGGGCACCCCTGTGGGCAGCTCCAGTTCAATTCCTGCCCACCACTAGATACAACAGGGAAATCCTGACAAAGTTAGGAAATGTGAAATCTTGAAGAAATTTATTTGATAGTCAGCCAGTATTGGACACTAGAAAAGTCACAGAGCTGGATGGAGAATTTTCCCAAGATTGGTTTCTCATCAGAAAATGCTGGTTTGTTGAAACTGAATTTTTTCTTTTGCAGAAATTTTCTGGTTTAAACAAACTTCTGCTGAAACACAGGGTTCTAACAGAAACATGCCTGGCTCCCCTGCCATCTTACCTGTCAGGCTACTGGAGAGCCTGGGATTCCAGGAACCATGACTCTATGGCAACCAAGCTGGAAGCCCTATGTCTACACTGTCTACACTGAAAGCCTATGTCTACACTGCACCATTTTCCCGGAAAAACGGCCATTTTTCCGGAAAAAAACTGTACTTACATCCACACTGCTATTGCATTCTTTCGACAAAGTAAAAAGAATGGAGGGGTTTTTCCGATGGCAGTAAACCTCTTTCTACGAGGAAGAAGCATTTTTCCAAAAGAGCTCTTTTCGAAAAAGGCCTGTGTGGACGGGGAAAAGGGTGTTTTTTTGAAAGAAGAGGCCTCCAGGAAATAACAGAGGTGCCCTGGCGGCCATTCTGCCCAAAGTAATCAGAACTCTGTACTTCCTGTCCTCCTGCCAGCTCTTAAAGCTGCAGGTACCCGGGACAAGCTTTGTGGCAGGAAGCCGGCCCTGAGAACAGCACCTGACTATGCAGCTCTCCCTGCCACACAAATTCGGAGCTATGGCTCAGCCCCAAGCCCCATGACCATCACAGAGAGCACCACCAGGGCGCCCAGGACCCAGCCAGGGGCCCAGAAAGACGAGTGCCCTCCTGGTCCAGGCAGAGATCCTGTCCCTCCTCTAGCTGTGGGGGGGAGGCGGAGACCCTGCAAGATCTCTGCTCCTGAAGAAATGCGGACATATATGGCCAGGTGGCCAAGGCTCTAGCTGAGAGTGGATACTCGCCCCCCCCCCACCCCCACCCCCAGACATTGGAACAGGTCCAGAGCAAGATAAAGGAGCTCCACCAGAGCTACGCCAGGGCCAGGAGGCACCTGAACCTCGCCTTCAGGCACCCGAAGGTGCATTCCACCTAGATGCGGGCCTGGCTGAGGCAGGCATTGAACTGGTCCCTTCTGGGGTTGGGGTGGCCAGTGTACAGCTTCATCAGCCATGACATGAGGGGGTAGGCCGCATCCCCCATGATGTACAGTGGCATCTGCACATCCCCAACCCCAACATCACTCCCGGGGAAGAATGTGCCAGCCTCCAGCTTCTGTTAGAGACTGGAGTTTCTAAATATGCAGGCATTATGCACCCTGCCCAACTACCCAATGAGAATGGCCGTAAACTGTCCATGGTGGTCAACCAGGGCCTGCAGCACCACTGAGAAATCGCCCTTGCGGTTCTTGTATTGGATGGCTCGGTGATGTGGTGTGAGGATTGGGATGTGGGTTCCATCAATCGCTCCCCCGCAGTTGGGGAATCCCAGGGTGGATGACTGTGTGCAGCAGGATGGAGTTGATGGCCCTCACCATCTGCAGAAGGAGACAAAGAAGCACACAAAACAGAGAATGAGAGGGAGTGCCTGAGCCCTTGGGAGGTGCCCGCTTCCCCCGCCTCCCCCGCTAAACACACCAGGAGCCACCCCTATGAGTCTGCCCCGCCAGCAGCAGGGCTGTGTGAGGGCAGGACAGCACAAACCCCTGGGGATGGGGGTTCCTCTCCACCCCCAGCCCACCTCTGCACCCTCCCACTCTTGTTTCCCTAGGGTCCCCCTTTCCAGGACTCCCCCCCCCGCCCCCCCTCCCCCCCCCCCCTCAGGGACTGCAGCCCAAGAGTGCCTTACCTCCATGAGGAGGGCCCCGATGGTGGACTTACCCAAGCTGAACTGGTTGCCCACTGACTGGTAGCTGTCTGGGGTGGTGAGCTTCCAGATGGTGATGGCAACCCACTTCTCCGGGGGGGGGGGGGGGAACGTGGGTGGGTGTCCTATCGTTGGAGGGCAAGGGTGAGTCAGGCACACAGCTCCATAAAGGGGGCCTTCTGCATGCAGAAGTTTTGGAGCCACTGCTGGTCATCCCACCACTCCGTGACCAGCCAGTCCCACCCGTCAGAACTGGTGTCCAGTCTCCAAAAGCATCTCTCCACTGTGGGGTGCGGTTGCAAGGGCCTTGCTTCCACACACAGGAAGAGGGTATCCATGATGAGCATGGTGTCGAGCTCGTGCAGGGCCATGAAGACATCTGGCACAAAGTGCTGCAGAAACTGCAGCAAGGCAGTGTGGGGCCATCACATACCCAGGGGCAGCTCCAGTGCTATGGCAAGAAGTATGCTGTGGCGTCCAAAAGCTGGGAAACCAGAGCACGCACTGCTAAAGCTTTGCTGTCCCTCGGAGAGGTAGGAAGCAGGCAGCTGAAGCAGAGAAATGGCCGTCCTGGGTGGTCCCTTTAAGCATGTGTCTCAGCTAACCTGAGGCAACAGCACTCAGAAGCAACTGCTGACCTAATGCTCTGTCTGAACTGGTTCAAGGTGGCCTTATATGTGAGATATCGTCCAATAAATGTGGATGCTGTCTTCTGAAAAAGCAGATCATTGTTTTGCTGCACTTTTGCTGTGTAGATGCTCTCTTTCAAAATGAATTTTTCTGGAAGATCTCTTCTGGGAAAGCTTCTTCCGAAAGAAGCTTGCAGTCTAGACGTAGCTTCAGAGGCTAGGTGTCCGGCTCTCAGGGGTTAGGCATCCAGGTCTTCTGCAGATGCTGGGAGCCCCAGTTTGAGATGAGTTCCCCATTAGGTGGTGGTCATGGCACTCCCCGGACTGCCCTGGTGCCCTGGGAGCAATCCAGGGCACTACAGAGGCTGGCTTCTCTGTTTTATTTTGGAAAAACCAAATGGAACCATTTCCATTTTCTGAAAAGAAAAATTTTCAGCACTTCCTTTCCATGGGAAATCTTGGAATTTCAAATGTTTGTTCCTATTTGGATTGAGAACTGGTCAGAATTTCCTATGAATGGAGATGCTAAGTTTAGACCAAGCCTATTTAGTAGTCTGTGTACACTCATTCCAATATATTATGGTATGTATCACTACATAGTTATAATGAGTGAATCAAGAACTAGTAGAAGCTTTCATATACATCATTTTAGGTTAATATTAACCCCTGTTCTCTATTCTCTTCAACAGCTTTGAAAGCTTGTCAATAGTTTTATTTTTATCCTGGACTGCGAAAAAAATAGGTTCTTTTAAAAAAGATACTGGTTGTTTCACTTCTGATTATTGTCCCTTGCTGTCTCTAACCTTATTTCTCAGCTTTCTACTCTTTCACACTTCCCAAGCAAAAACATAAATGTAAAAACCAATTGCTCAGAAACTTAAATACAGGTTACCTGCTGCTTGGAATCCAATTGTCTGAGTGTTCCAGACAGCTAAGCATTTACTAATTTACATGTCAAAATATACCCTCCTCCCTTTCATCTAGTAATCAGTTAAAACTATTTTTCCCAAATGTGTATAGATAATGTAGCTTGCTTGCATTGCTTTGCAAAACTTAATATCTAGAGAGGCCAGTTGCTCTCTAATCTCAAATCTATACACATCTCTCTAAGGATAACCTTGAAGCCAACTGTTCCCAAATCTATACACTTATCTCCAAGGATAACCTTGAGTTTTGCAAATCAGTGCTTGTACGAATTTTTTTAAACACGATCTGATCATGTGCAGCTTTCTGAGATGCATTTCTTATGAACCTTTGTGATAATGCCCACAAATAATTTGAAAGAGTTATTTTTCTGTACTGCAGAGGATAAGATGTACTCTTCAATTTACCCTACCAAATATATACAATGTGTATTTGTGCTAAGTTGGGTTACCCTTTAAATCTAGGAATGTATGTTTGGCAAAGCTGTCAGAAGCAGCATTATCCATCAAAAGTTCTCAGAACAGCCCTACTGTCTTCGTTAAAGCAGTTGTCTACTGCTGACAAAGCAATTTTTGGAGGTACAATGTACACTGAAAGTCTCCCTCTCCCCCACAATTAGACCTAAATAAATAGGAAAGAGTTCCAAGAGGTTTTTTTGGTTGCCACTTTGTGTGAGTTTTCCCTAAAGGGCGTATTATAATTAAGTCCAGTGTTTTTTTTTCTCAAGAAAAAAATTAGCAAAAGAAACAAATCCAAAGGTTTGGTCTTTATTTTTAAATCCACAAGAACTTAAATCAATAACTAGAACTTCATAGCCAAATTATTTATCTTTCTTATCACCTTAGTTAGGAATAAGTGTTTTTCATGCTCTGGTTTGTGCTTTGTGCTTTATTCATTTAGGTTTAAACCTTATCATGTCATATCCCACAATTTCTGGATTTTTTTAAAACTGGTTACAACTTTGTGCTTGTAAATATAGTGCTTACGCTGCCTTGCTGACTACCATGCTGAGGGCTCAACGTTTATTAATTCATTTGCCTTATAGGGCTTATAATTCCATGTTTCAGAAAGAACAAAAAGAAAGTTAAATCTTTGCCTTTGTATCCTATTAGCCTTTTATCTATTTTTTCCCCAGAACAGATGATAGCCATATGCTTTTGTGTGTAATAGACCATGTGGGGTAA
Organism: Pelochelys cantorii; assembly: GCA_032595735.1. Classification (NCBI taxonomy): domain Eukaryota; kingdom Metazoa; phylum Chordata; order Testudines; family Trionychidae; genus Pelochelys; species Pelochelys cantorii. Next base: position 55,232,860 of record CM064326.1, read on the forward strand.
GGAAGAATTTAGCAAGATAATCAAATGTGGCTGAAAAGCTCCTATGCTAGAAAAAAAACAGGAATGTGGTGTATGATTGGGGTTTTGGCCTTTCTTGTTCCAAACCCCAAAACACAGAATGGTGAAACATTCCCATTGCTTGAGTAGAGGACTGAGGAACTAGTTGAAGCAATCTTGGAGCCATTAGCAACTATCTCTGAGCGCTCATGAAGAATGGGAGAGATCTCAGAAGGCTGGAGAAGGGTGAAAATGGTTCCTATCTGTGAAAAAGTGAGCAAAGAGGACACAAGGAATTACAGACCAGTTTAACTTTGATATGCAAACAGATTCTTGAACAAATTATTAAACAACCAGTTGATAAGCTCCTAGAGAATAATGGGGTTATACAGAATAAGTACAGTAATAGCCAATATGGACTTGTCAAGAATAAATCATGCCTAACCAACCTGATTTCCTTTTTTGACAGGCTTGGTGAATGAAATAAGCAGTAGATGTAATATATCTTGGTGGGCTTTTTAGTCAGTTTTTTGACCCCATGATGTTCTCATAAGCAATCTTGGGAAATATGGTCTATATGAAATTACTATAAGGTAGGTGAACAACTGGTTGAAAGGCTGTACTCAAACAATTTTCAATGGCTTGTTATCAAACATGAGAGACATATTTATGGAGTCTCACAGAAGTGAGTCTTGAATCAGGCATTAGTTAATATTTTCATACTGGCTTGAATAATGGAATGATATATGTTTATAAAATTGCAGAAGATGCCAAGGCGAGTGGGATTGCAAGCACTTTATAGGAGAGGATTAGAATGACCTCGACAAATTGAAGAATCGTTCTAATTTCAAGAATATGAAATTCAATAAAGAAAAGTGCAAAACACCTCATTTAGGGAGGAAACAAAAGTAAAATGTGTAACTGGTCAGGTTGTAGTACTACTGAAAAGATCTGGTGATTGTAATGGATCACAAATTGAATGAGTCAATAATGTGGTGCAGCTGCAAAAAAAGGCTAATATTCTAGAGTATGTTAACAGGAATGACGTATGCAAGACATATGGGGGAACTGTCATATTTTATTCAGCAGTGGTGAGATGTGGACAAGTGGGAGAGAGTCCAGAGGAAAGCAACAAAAATGATACATTTAGAAAACGTGACCTATGAGGAAAGCTGCTTTTTTTCTTTCTTTTTTTTTTTTAAACTGAATGTGTTTCATCTTGAGAAAAGATAAGTGAGGGGGATCTGATAAGTCTCCTGATGGTAGGGCAACAAGTAGTTAGCTTAATCTGCAACAAAAGAGGTTTAGGAGAGATATTAGCAAAATCTTTCTAATGCTAAGGGCAGTTAAGCTCTGGAATAGGCTTCCAAGGGAGGTAGTGGAAAGCCCATCACTGGCATTTTAAAATTGAACATAGGATGTCCTGAATTTACTTGGCTCTGTCACTGAATAGACTTGAAGATTTCTTAGGGTTCCTTCCAAACTTGCATATCAATGCTTTTGAATGGGCTTTGAATCAGACCCTAAAGATTTGATGCTGTATCTGCTGAAGATAATGACAGAGTTCTCAATGACTTCAGTGATGCAGGATCTGGTCCTACATGGGCATAGATAAAGGTATTTTGAAGCCATTTATGGTGGGATACACAATGGAGACTTTGGCAATAAGCTGCCATGTTTAGATATCTAGATTCAACAATTAAGTCTTATTAGCTTTCCTAACCTGTAAAGATGTCAAAAACAGGTCAGGTATTTTTGCTGACATAGTAGTTAAGGAACAATCTTAACCAGCCCCTTGTAGAAAGAAGGGATCTTGGTTTGTGAAAATGCTAAGTATAAGAAATCATCCTGGTAAGTTGTGTGCGCAGTGTTTTGTTTTGGCATATCATAAATTACTGTTCCTAGCCTGGTTGCCAGAAGCTGGGAATTGGCACCATGGGAGGATCACTTGATGATTATCTATTCTTTTCATTCCCTCTGGCTATGTCTACACTTGTGGCTTCTTGCGCCAGAAATATGCAAATGAGGCTAAGCGTGGAATATGGCCGAGCCTCGTTTGCATACCTAATGAGCCGCCATTTTTGCAGAAGAGGCTCTTGCACCAGAAAGAGCTGTCTACACTGCCCCTTCTTGCACAAAAAAAACCCTCTTGCAAAATGCCGTTATTCCTGAAAATAATTGGCATAACGGCATTGCGCAAGGGGGGTTTTCTTGCGCAAGAAGGGGTAGTGTAGACAGCTCCTTCTGGTGCAAGAGCCTCTTCTTCAAAAATGGTGGCTCATTAGGTATGCAAATGAGGCTCAGCGATATTCCACGCTTAGCCTCATTTGCATAGTTCTAGAGCAAAAAGCCGCAAGTGTAGATATAGCCTCTGGGACCCAAGGCATTGTCCACTATTGGAAGACAGGATACCAGGCTAGATGGACCTATGATCTGAGATAGTATGGCCATTCTTATGTTCTTATTGTACTGTAAACTGGTTTATGATGCTATCTATTTTGTTGGGTTGTACTGATGAAAAATTCTAAAGGATATGCAAAACATTAGTGCATGATGTCAAAAGATATACATTCATGACAGTTATAGTTAAGCTTTGTAGAATTTTTTAATGGATTTTTTAAAGCATTGTTTCATTCCTATTGATATTAAGTTTTCGTTGGGTTTTTTTGTGGGGGAGGTCAGACAATAATTATTCAATGACAGTGCTGTGATTCAAGAAAGCTATATAAACATTAACTGTGCGCATTACATGTTGAAAACCCTTTAATAAAACTATTAAGGCCATGTCTACATTATAAAACTATTTTGAAATAACTAAATTTGACATAATGACTCTCGATTTTACAAAATTGAAATAGCATATCCCTACTATAACGAAGCCTCAAAATTAGTCTGAGGCAGGCTCTGTTAATGTGGACATGCTACCTCAACTTAGAGCCCCAGTAATTAGTTTGAATTACTCTGAGGAGTAGTAGTTTAGAAATAGTGGCACCGGAATGTCCACACTAATGCTATTTCGAAATAACTATTTCAAAATTAGCATTCTTCCTCGAGGAAAGCAGGAATACAGATTTTTAAATAAGTGGCCCCTTGTTTTGAAATAACGAGCTTGGGAATGTGGATGCTCCACTTATAAATTCAACCTATAGCGGGTTATTTCTAAATAAATCCCTAGTATAGATCAGGGCTTAATTCTCATGCAGCATTTGCCTATCTGTAAATTTCAGTTGTCGTGAACACCTTTTCATCACTTTGTGTGATATTTACCAATCAAAACTGAATCTATGCAAGCCTAGTTATAATCACAATATAGGATATATATGCAGAGAGTCTGGTACTTGCTACACTGAAGCCAGCATCATAAGACAGTTATTCTCCTAGTTTTACAATGGAATTGAAGCCCAGTAATTGCTAGTGAACAGCTGTTAGGAAACTAAAGTATATCTTAGCTAACTTAAGTGCTATTTTTTTAAATGAACAATGTGGTAGTCATCTCTTTTCTGCTGACTTTTTTGGCAATGGGCTGGCCATATCATGATCCCCCTGCCCCCCCCCCAAAAGCTGTAGGTCACACAGAGTGACAGTAGCTCAGGTGACCTTCAGAAGACAGTCAATGTGTGTGTGGAGATAGGTTGTATTTATTTACTTTTATGTCAAACACTGGAATAAATTGCCCAGGGAGGTTGTGGAATCTCCATCTGTGGAGATATTTAAGAGTAGGTTAGATAAATGTCTATCAGGGATGGTCTAGACAGTATTTGGTCCTGCCATGAGGGCAGGGGACTGGACTCGATGACCTCTCGAGGTCCCTTCCAGTCCTCGTATTCTATGATTCTATGTCACAGAAAACAGCACCTAATCTGGTCTTTGAGTGTCCTTAAGAGTTTAAAATAACCTAAAACCAGCAACTGCCACAAACAACCAAGCAGGGCTATCATAGCTAATTTACAGCAATGCCTCTGTAGATGGTGTCTTCATCCAATTGCCTAGTGTAAAGAGTGCAAGAAAAAGCACTCATTCAGCATATATCAGCTTGAACTATATGACCAAATTGAAAGCCATTCTCATTGCGCTACAAGAAATAAAAAGTGGACATAGAGATGGATGTTACCATGTTTGACTTGCAGATGGCTACCCTCACTCCCTTTTGTAGAAACTAGAATGCCATGAAGAATGCAATTCATGACAAGGCCCAGAAGACCAGAAAATGAGGTAAAAAAAGGACATTTCAATTGATTCCATCACATGTGATTATACATGGGACTGAGGTAGCTGATAACCTGCCCAAAATTGGAAGATCAGAAACTTTTGGAATTGCAACAGTTGAAGATATATTTTCCTTGACGGGGCATCAGTTAGCTTCAATACATGGTCAAAAGATAAAAGATGCTCTGCTGCTAAAGTATCTTGGAATACTAGAAATGGGACCAACATATTTCCACTCTGCAAAATGCGTACACTCTTACATGTAATAATGTTTAGGAAATGTTAAGCTTTTTCAGACATGACATCTTGTATCAAGCAGTTACAAAGCAACCTGTAAAAGTCACCAAATGATACTTAGTAATAGAGATGTGGCCGTGTTAGTCTGGTCTTGCTGAAACAAAAGACAGGACTATGTAGCACTTTAAAGACTAACAAGATGGTTTATTAAGTGATGAGCTTTCATGGGCCAGACCCACTTCCTCAGATCAGATCAGATACTTGAACTTAATGGATGATTATTGTAGGATATGAGGAAAGCAACAACATGTCAACAGGCTGGTGCACAGGGAACAGAATCAGCCTCAGCGTGTAGGAGCTGGCCTTAGTGAAGTTATGCTGATTTCCATCAGTTGACAATCTGGCTATAATTTGTAGTATAGTAAACTGTTCTAAAAATCAGGGAAGGATCATATGCACATAGATTAGAGTTGCTAAATGAGAAGTGTCCTGTAGCTGTATTTTTGTAGTATAGAAATGGATAGATAAAAACCAGGGAGGGAGAGGAGTTATTTAAGTTACGCACCAAGAACATAAGAACAATTGGTATCAACTGGCCATAAACAAGTTTAGGCTTGAAATTAGATGAACATTTCTAACGATCAGAGGAGTGAAATTCTGGAACAGCCTTCCAAAGGGAGCAGTGAGGGTTCAGGTTGGACATTAGGAAAAGCTATGATTCTTGCATGTCTTTGGTGGGTGAAGTACCGAAAACCCCATCTCCAGCAGAAGGGAGTCCTGCCTGTGTCTACCAGGCTATCAACTGCCTAATATCACCAGCCTTTGGACTATGGACTATGGACTATGCCAGTCCTGTCTTTGCCTGGCACATTAACAATAGGAGCACCCCACTTAGAATCTATTTGAATATTTCTTCTGTGATATCCAGCCTCTCACACTGGCAACTCACACAAATCCCCAATCCTTTGCCCCAAAAGAGCAGACTGTCTATTTTTACTTTAAACCACCAGTCGTGTAATATTCATAGCACTTGTGAGCCTTTATAAGACAAAATTAGATTTCATTAATAAGGAATTGTGAGAACAAGGAAGAAGGAGATGATGGAGCCATATGGGGGGGGGGGGACTCACAGACTTGCTGGGTCCCTGGGCAAGGTGGGTGGGAGGCTTGGTTCCATGTTCCTAGAAGTAGTGGAGCCTTGGGTGGATGCGCCACTAGGAGCATGCCATGCTGCTCACCCTCTGGCAGCCCTGAGAGCTGCCCGGGACATGCCATGTGGCAATTTAAAGGTCCTGGAGCCTTGGAGGGGGGCAGGAAAAGAGGGAGTGTGGGCAAGGCCTCTGGTAGGGGACAGGACCTTAGGGGAGAGTAGAGCACCCCCAGAAGAGAGGGTGGAGCACCCCTTGGGAAAAATACAAGTCAGCACCTCTGCTGCTGCACATTATGGAGTCAGGATTTTGGGAGTTCAACTCTGACACAAAGCTGTAATAACTGCAAATCAAAGATTTGGAAGAAGGACTCAACTGGTGGCTCTACTGGCTGGTACAGGCTGTGGAGGCGGTCTTTATTTCATGACCTAGGCTATGTCTAGACTATGGGGTTTTTCCGGGATACCTCTGGTAACCCGGAAAAGTTCTGCCGTGTCCAGGGAACACGTCTGCTCTTTCAACATGTTTTGTGGAAGAGCAGACGTGCTCTTTCAGAAGTCCTGTCTTCCTTGTGCTACGAGGAAGAGGGGCTCTTCTGAAAGAGGAGGTTTTTCCGAAATTTGGCCCAGTATAGACAGACCACATTTTGGAAAAGCCTCTTCCAACAAAACTATTGGAAAAAATTGCGGAGCAAATTTGCGTACCTTTTTCCAATAAAGAGCGGCAGTCTAGAAGTAGCCTTAGTGAGAGAATTCTTTCCTCCCAGTTCTGTGGGGGATATAGCCATTGCCTCTTCATTTCTCAAAGCTGAAAACATTGATGTTCAGGGAGAATCCTAATGTTGATTCAACTTTTATAACTCGCTTCACTGTGTGTCTGCCTCTTCCACCGCACAGCCTACTCTACCTTTTTAACACACTGTCACTACAATCCCAGATTTGTGTTTGAGAAGCTCCAGGCTCTCTGAATGATTTGCTGAGTTGTGTAAAACTGAAAATCTTTTCCTAGTGCTAAATGCAACAAGGAGACGGTTAGTATAGCAATTGCTTGAGCTTTGCTTGACCACATCCCAGCCAATGGTGAATTATCAAATTCATTGAGACACAGCCAAGGAAATTGGATTAGTACCAGACTTCTAGACCACATAATTGTGAAGTACAAATTATACACAATTCTTAGTGAACTATCATAATTTGTATAAACAGTGGCACCAGAGATAGATTTAACTTCTAATAAAATAAACCCTTATGCTTTAAAATTGTATTAAATAAAAATAAAGCCAAAGATTGAAAATTTCTTGAAAACATAAGCAATGTCAACTTGACCATTATCTATGGAAGAACATTTTCACTCTTAGCCATGACTATCCTTTCAGAACATAAGAACATAAAAGCAGCTATAATGGCTCAGACCAAAGGTCCGTCAAGTCCAGTATCGTGTCTGCCGATAGTGGCCAATACCAGATGCTCCAGAGGGAGGGAACACAACAGGTAATCATCATATGATCCCCCTCCTATCATTCACTTCCAGACAAACAGAAGCTAGGGACACCATTCCTACCCATCCTGCCTAATAGCCATTGATGGACCTAACCTCCATGAATCTATCTAGCTCTTTTTTGAACCCTGTTAAAGTCCTAGTCTTCACACATCCTCTGGCAAGGAATTCCACAGGTTGTGCGCTGAGTGAAGAAAAACTTCCTTTTGTTTATTTTAAACCTGCTGCCAATTAATTTCATTTGGTGACCCATAGTTCTTTTACTGTGGAATAGGTAAATAACTTTTCCTTATTCACTTTTTCACACCAGTCATGCTTTTATAGGTCTCTAGAATATCCCCCCTTAGACTCCTCTTTTCTAACCTGAAAAGTCCGTCTTTTTAATCTCTTTTCATATGGGACTCATTCCAAATCCCTGGTAATTTTTGTTGCCCTTTTCTGAATCTTTTCCAATGCCAATGTATCTTTTCTGAGGTGAGGCAGTCACATCTGTACATAGTATTCAAGATGTGGGTGTATCACAATTTTATACAGAGGCAATAAGATATTCTCTGTCTTATTCTCTAACCCTTTCTAAATGATTCCGAACATTCTATTCGCTTTTTTGACTGCTGCTGCACACTGGGTGCATCTAGACTGGCAAGATTTTGCGCAAACGTGTTCCACAAGGTGTACCGGTAGTTCGAATTAGAGAGCCTAATTCGAACTACCTACTCCGTGCCACGTGTAGCCGCGGGCATGGAGTTCAACCTAAGGGGATTTAAAAATGGCGCCCGCCTGGCAAGATGCAAATGAAGCCCGGGATATTTAAATCCCGGGCTTCATTTGCAACTTCGAATGCCTACATTAACCACCCTAGTTCGAACTAGGGTGGTAGTGTAGACATACTCTAGTAGATTAGTAAGTCATGATTTCCCTCTACAGAAACCATGTTGACTTTTCCTCAACAAATTATCTTTATCTGTGTGTCTGACAATTTTATTTTTTATTATAGTTTCAACTAATTTGCCCTGTACTCATGTTAGACTTACTGGTCTGTAATTGCCAGGATCACCTCTAGAGCCCTTTTTAAAATATTGGCATCACTTTAGCTATCTTCCAGTAATTAGGTACAGAAGCTGATTTAAAGGACAGGTTACAAACTACAGTTAATAATTCTGCAATTTCCCATTTATTTCTTTCAGAACTCTTGAGTGAATGCTATCTTTAGGCCAAAATACTACAAAACTAAATGTACACAGGGTGCTGAAGAATATAAAAAATTGACCTTCCCACTCGCTCTAAAAAGTCCCTTTCTAGCAGTGACTTGAATTGAGCCCATAAGTTTTTGAAATATTCAGACAAGATTTTTGTTTCACTTCTGGATTTTTGTGTTTGTCCAAACAGGAAGTGCCATATCCTATGAGAGAGACTTTATTTGGAGTTTTCCTCAGCTATAGTCAGTAGCAAAAGTACCAGAAATCCTGTGGATAATCTTATCTGGTAAAATTTTCAGCCCTTTTATGTACACTCAAAACATTTGTATACATATAACTAGAGATTTAGCCAAATGTTACGAATGTTGGGCCTTGCCGAGATAGAAGCAATTGGTGCCTGGGAGTGTTTCTTTTCACAATGGCATAAAGTTGCCATTTCTAGCCCTACAGGATCATAATAGAGAAAAGAGATGATTTTCATATATACAAAACTGTGACTGCAGGTCCAAATTTTTGCTGTCATGCTGCTTAGCAAGTTATCTCTTGTAGAGGAAATCCCACATTTATGGGGAGAAGAATGAAGCATTTTTCAGGCTGACTGGAAAAAAACAAAAATTGGCAGTAGTTTGAAGATCCTCAAAAGTGGAATATTAAAATAAGTCCCAGGGGTTGTGGATTAAAGTCTGATCTAAAGCCCATAGAAATCAGCGGGAATTTTTCAATGGGTTTTGAATTAGGCCCGTACTAGCAATGTGTATTATGATCAGTGGAATTGGGAGTCAGAGAGCTCATGTAGTCTGTAGGGACGGGCAATGGCAGGATACCAGAAAAACAAGGGTGTGGGAGTCAGGCTAGAAGCAACTCAACAATATAGTCAGAGCAGTGAATAGGGTTTAATCAAGTTCCACTTCTTCAACTTTACCTGCATTTAGTCTCACTCTTTGTAAATGAAACACACAATACTCCATTTGCAGTAATGGGTGTCAGGATTGAGACTGAAAGGGAAGGCATGATCAGGGACAAATACTTTAATGGTACAATTCCCATAGCACTAAGGGAATTTGTTAGACTGATGCAACTATAAATAACAAATGGAACCAACCAGCTGAAATAATGGATGCAAAAGCGTTTTCACATATAATTCCTATTATGTTGAATTTCTAATTAACATAACAGCACAAGAACAGCTCTACGCAGCACAGTGCATTCAATACAGTATCCTGTCTTCTGACAATGATCAATTCCAGATGCATCAGAGGAAATAAACAGAACAGGTGATCACCAAGTGATCCACCCAGTTGCCCATTCCCATCTTAAACAAACAGAAGCTAGGGACATTATCTCTGCCCATTCTGGCTAATAATCATTGATGGACCTATCCTCCATGAAATTTTCTTGTTCTTTTTTAATACTGTTATGATCTTGGCCTTCACAACCACCCGTGGCTAAGAGTGCCACACACTGACTGTGTGTTGTGTGAAGAAATGTTTCCTTTTGTTTTTAAACTTGCTGCCTATTAATTTCATTTGGTGATCCCTAGTTCTTGTTTACATTCTCTGTTCACATCATGATTTTATAGGCCTCTATCATATTCTTTCTTAGTTGCCTTTTTTTCAAAACTGAAACATCCCAATCTGATTAATCTCTCCTCAGATGGAAGATGTTTCATACACCTGAACATTTTTTTTGTTTCCTTTTTTCTGAACGTTCTTCAGTTCCAATATATCTTTTTTACAGATGAAGTGACCACATTTGTATGCAGTATTAAATATGTGAGTGCAGCATGGATTTATATAGAGGCAATAAGATGTTTTTTTTCTTATTCTCTATCCCTTTCTTAATGAATCCCAACATTCTGTTAGTTTTATTGATTGCCTTTGCACGTCAGAGAACTATCCACAATGATTCCAATATCTTTCTTTTGAATGGTAACAGCTAATTTATACCTCATCATTTTATATGTACAGTTGGGATTATGTTTTCCAATATGCATTACTTTGCATTTATCAGCATTGAATTTCACATGCCATTTTGTTGCCCAGTCACAAAGTTTTGTGAGCCATGAAGACTGATGGAAAGAATTCATTTAGTTTCTCTGCAATGACCTTATCATCCTTGAATGCTTCTTTAGCATCTCAAACGTTCAGTGGCCTCACTAATGATACGTCTACACTGTGGCGCTATTTCAAGATACTTCTGATAACTTGAAATAGCATTTTCTGCATCTTGGCAGCATGCCCATTATTTCAAAATGTAATCAAAATAATGGGCGCGCTATTCTGACATCCCAGTAAACCTCATTCCACGAGGATTAAGGGACTTGTCGGAATAGTGGTCTATTTCAAAATTTGGCGCTGTCTATCTCAAAATAAGCTTAAAATAATGTACGCAATTTGCGTAGCTCAAATTGCATAGTTTACAGCCCAGGGAGGTTGTGGAATGCCCAGGGAGGTTGTGGAATCTCCATATCTGGAGATATTTAAGAGTAGGTTAGATAAATGTCTATCAGGGATGGTCTAGACAGTATTTGGTCCTGCCATGAGGGAGGGGGAATGGACTCGATGACCTCTCGAGGTCCCTTCCAGTCCTAGTATTCTATGATTCTATGACTTCAAGCTAGTGCCACAGTGTAGACACACCCTGATAGTTTATCAGGCATCCTGCTTTTGATGTACTTAAAATATTTTTGCTATTATTTTTTGAGTCTTTGGATAGCTGTTTTTCACATTCTTTTTGGCCTTCCTAATTATATTTCACTTCACTTGCCAGAGTTTATGCTGCTTGCTATTTTCCTTACCACTTTTTAACTTCCACTTTTTAAAGGATGACTTTTTGCCTCTTGCTGCTTCTTTTACTTTGTTGTTTAGCCATGGTTTCCCATCATTTTTTGTTGTTGTTCTCTTGAGTATTAAGATATCTTTAAAAAGTATAAACAAAAGTGGTAGAAACTATTTTGCTTGATAACACTATTGTAAACAGAGAATTCTACAAAATGAATCCAGTACTCACAGAAGGACAAGTAAACTTGTGCTTTATTATTTTGAAAGCCCATTTTTAGGTCATCACAAAATCACTGTATCTTAAAAAATAAACCCAGAAGTTAATTAGAATGTTCTTTTGGGTACCAAAAAAACTGAAAGGTGACCTGAGGAGACAAAGAACATAAGAACATATGAGAGCTTTTTGGAAAGTGCTGTGTGCCCTTACATCTCACTGAAACTGACAGGTGCTTGAGTGCCCATTACATTGCAGAACTGGGTTTTGTGGCATGGCATTTATCTACTGCAAGAGACTCTCCTGCCTTTTGGAAAACCTCCTTTGATGGGGAATTGGGAGAATTTTTTAATAGAACAAGATCTTCCTGAAACCTGTAAGTCAACTGCTGTTGTCATGTGGAGGGAGTTTAAGAAAAATGTACCCCCCTCCGATGAGGAATTTTGCTGGACCAAGGGACCCCTACCACCGGCCACCCCCAGCTCTGGCCCGGCCTGCTGGCCTCCCCTGGCTCCCCACCTGCTGCAGGCTCCGCTGTCCTGCCAACCTCCCCAGGCAGCTGCACGCCATGGCTCTCGGCTCCCCCAAGCAACCGCATGACAGGACTCTCACCCCCTCCTCCCTGCAGCTGTGTGTGTCAGGACTCTTCCCCTCCTCTCGCCCTGCCCCCCAGCAGCCACGCACCACCACTTTGGGCCCCACCTTGGGCAGCTGCATCCTGCCACTCCAGACCCCACCAGGCCACTCCGCGGCTCCCAGCAACACTGGGCCATTGCTGCCACTGCTGTGGCTCCCAGCCCTGCTAGGCAGCCAAACACCGGGTCTCACAGTCCTACTGGGCAGCCCTGCTGCCATGCGCTGGACGGTCCTGCTGGCAACTTGCTGCGGGCAGCAGACTCTACAGGGCTCCCTACTGCTGGCCCTCTACCGGGACTCTGTGGTCCTGCAACATCCGTGCTGGACCTAGGATGTTGCTGATCCACAGAGTTCCGGTTTAGGGAGACATATCTTGACTGACGGAATACATTCTACACTTAATCTACATTTATACTAGATTGTCTGAGAAGTTTGTCAAACTAGAAAATTGGCAAGTTAGTGATTGAATAGTTTGAAACTTGAAACCATTTTCTGTTTTTTTTTTTAATTTCTGCATGTTTATAATGTTATAATATTGGTAGATAATTACTTTGTGATTAGTTGTGGAACTTACACTAAATTTTTGTATGATTTCAGACCATATTCAAATTTCATTTCCTGCATAAACTCTACAGAAAACGATGTTGCTTTTGTGTGCTAACTGAGGGCAGACTATGTCCTTTTGTATAGATCTGGGATTTTATTCTCCTATCATTTACACTGGTGTGGCTCAAAAATAATTCCATTAAAGTCAAGAGAGTTACATTGGTGCAAACCTGATATGAGAGGAGAATTAGGCCTTTTTATCATACAGTGATATGGTTAAGATTGTTAGGACTTATTTTCTATATATCCTACAGATGAGAAAAAGTATTTGAATCAGTAGTAAGTATTGATGGCCAAAGAAAAGATTTTTAAGAACTGATCATCTTTTAGGATTTCTCACCATAAAGCTGCAATAAAAGCGTGTCTTCTAATAATAAGGTTCAATTTCAGGCATCAAAACTGTACATATTCATTTACATTCTTATAGTAACCCTTTTACAAATGAGAGGCCAACACAAACATAGGCGGGTTTGCAAGCACTTTGGAGGTTAGCATTAAAATTCAACATGAGCTGGACAATCAAAAGAAAAGTTCTGTTAGGATGAGATTCAATAAGGACAAATGAAAAATATGTCATGTAGAAAGGGACAATTAGGTTCACACGTACTAAATGGGAAATGACTACCTAGAAAGGAGTACTGCAGAAAGGAATCTAGGGGTCATAGTGGGTCACAAGCTAAATATGAGTCAACAGAATGACACTGTTGCAAAAAGAGCAAATGTCATTCTGGTATATGTTAGCACAAGTCTTGTAAGCAAGACACAAAAAGTAATTCTTCCCTATTCTGCTTTGGTTAGGCCTCAACTAAAGTGCTGTGTGTGACCCTGGGTGTCACATTTCAGGAAAGAAGTGTGGCCAAACTGGAGAAAGTCTAGAGAAGGGCAACAAAAATGTGTAAAGGGCTAGAAAATGTGAGCTATGAGGGAAGACTGAAAACATTGGATTTGTTTAGTCTAGAGAAGAAAAGACTGAGAGGGAACATGACAATTTTCAAGTACATAAAGTTACAAGGAACAGGGAGAATAATTATTCTTAACATCTGAAGATAGGACAAGAAGCAATTGGCTTAAATTGCAGCAGAGATGGTTTAGGTTGGACATTAGGAAATACTTCCTGTCACAGTGGTTATGCACTGAAATAAATTGCCTAGGAAGGTTGTGGAATCACCATCATTGGAGATTTTTAAGATCAGGTTAGACAAATACCTATCAGGGTTGGTCTAATAATACTTAGTCCTGCTATGAGTGCAGGGGATTGGATTAGATCATTATACAAAATAGCATGCGTATATTTGCATGAATATGCAAGTAAAATGATACTGGTTTGCCAAAAGCCCCGGCCCCCAGAGCTGATGCAAACAGCTGGCTTCAGGCCCCTTAGAGCCCCTCCACTAGACTCCCCCCATGCTAGCTTCCTGTTTTGGGCCATGTGGCCCTGCGGCCCCAGCAGCAGCCACCCTGCAATGTGACCCCGGCTCCGTCCCTGTCCTCCATGTGGTCTTGCCCCTGGGAACAGCTGGGGCTGTGACTGCATGTCAACTGGGGCTGGAGCCGTGGTATTAAAAATAGCACTGCGGCCCTGGCTTCAGTCCCGGTACATGGGGTGTAGCCCTAGCTGCTCCCAGGGGCAGGGCTGGGGCTGGATCCAAGAGTGGAGCCAGGGCCGCGGTGCTAATTTTAGTACCGCAGCCCATGCTCCATCTCTGGCATCCGATACATGGGCCCAGCTGCTCCTGGGGTGGAGCAGCTCTGCTGAGAGTGTGAGTGGGGGAACCCTGACCCAAACCCTGCTCTCCAGAGCCCCCATGGCCTGGCAGCCAGCAGTTCGCACCCTGGCAGCAGGCTGCAGGCTGGCAATTGGGAACTGCTGCATTAGATGACCTCTCAAAATCCGTTCCAGGTCCATGATTCTTTGCTGATCTGGTGACTCTCAATTTGTGGAGGAGAAATTCATCTGGTCAGTTCAATAATTTAGAAAAAAAATGGTGTAGCTTCTCTTATAACATCTAAACAATTCCATGGTTTTGGAGACTTTGCAAGTCTGAAAAAAATCATTAATTTGAAACAAATTGTTGTTCTTTGATGTGCTGTACTACAAGACAATGGAATTCTAAAGAAGTTCTAGTTTCCATAGGAAATAACTAAGGGCGTGTAAGATCATATTTTTGAGGTAAATACATGTTTAAATTGGGTATTATCAGCCTTATTCAGGCTCACAGCTGGATGCATCTTTAAAAGTTAGAGACCTCATCAGTGGTTTTTTTGAGGGGAGGATGTAGTTCTGATTAATTCTGTCTTTTAATCTCTTAGCCAAATTCAGAAGAGATGTAAATGGAGATAAGTTCCTCATGCATAAATCAGTGCAATTTATTTTATGTGCCAAGAAGTGCAAATAGGTCTAATGTGTTTAGTATACAAGGAAATTAGAAGAGGTATAAGTTGAAGGATACTCTGGTATTTTCTATAACCTATTACATTTTTTTTTTTTTTTTGCCTTGCATGTAGAAAGACAAAGTGGGCAAGGTAATATTTTTATGTAAGGGGACTGTTGGCTCCTTACTAAAACTCAGTGGATTTTTTTGGTTGGATAGCTCACAGGGCCAAAAGAAAGAGGAAGGGCCAATGGGAAATGGGGACCCTGAGACTGATAGTCCCATGGGAAATGGGGAGAGGCCAGTGCTCCAGGTTACCTTGACTGACAGGCTAATAAACAAGTCAGAAGGCCAGGGAGTATTTTCCTCTGGGTAAGCTGGAATTGCCTGGAACAGAATGAGGCCAAGCAGGAGCAGGAGACTGAGCTGAGCTGGGGAGCAAGGCCATGCTGGCCAGAGAGAACCAGGGAAGCAGTTCAAGGAGCAGATCCATGCTGGGAGCAGGACCACTGCAGCAAAAAGCCAGAGAAGCAGCCCAGGAGGCAGGTCAGTGCGGGGCAGAGCTGTGGAAGTAGCCAAGAGAGCAGACTTGTGCTGGGTGGAGGACTGCAGTAACCAGAGCCAGAGGGGTGAGAAAAAGCAGCCCTGGGGGCTGAAGACAGAGAAGCATTGGTGCTGAGGCAGAATGGAATTGGCCCTGGACTGGAGTAATCTGGAGCCCAGTATGGTGAGTAGCTGAAAAACATGTGGGGGGACCCTGGGCACGAGGCCCAGCACCAGGAGACATCCCTCGCTGAAAGGTCTTTTTTTCAGGAAGAACAGCTCTTGCTCAAGAGAGGGGTTTTGCGCAAAAGCCTCTTGCGCAAAAACGGAACCTCATTAATTATGCAAATGAGGCATGACAATATGCCACGCTTCACCTCATTTGTATATTTTTTTGCACAAGAGGGGGCAATGTAGACATAGCCTTTCTGTCTAGGGGAGGGAAATAAATATTTTTCCAACTTCATAAATTGACATAATATTTTTGGGAAAATACTAATTTATAGAGCCCAGACCAAAAGACTTTGTTTTGACACAATTCTCAGCTCAAACATTAATATTCATACAGAGTTGTACATTTCCAGTTATTCCTAGGTTTTTCTGATTATTCCAGTCCCAACAGTCCCAGCTGTTCCTCTTACATAGTGCAGCTCCTTGGATGATACTATCTCTTTCCCAGCAGGGATACCATAGAACTCAGAAATAACCACAACCCTGTATAGTGTTTGGCTGTTTGGATATTGTTTCCCCAAATGTACTGACATGAAGGCGATGCAAAGATAAAATGGTGCTCAATCTTCTGATGAGAACCACCAGATTAGCAAACACAGTAAATACATTGGATTAATAGGCTTAAATGTGAGAAGAGGATGGAGGGTCTGATTTCTCCTCTTCCCTGATGTATTGAGGGAAAATCAGGTGATGTTCTTCTAAAGACAGTGAAGTAACAATAGAATAACGTTAGCATACCTGACAAGAGAATCAGGCTTACTGAGTCTATGTCCAAGTCATTTCCATTTCTGTGGTGGAACTGAAGGTTCAGAGAAAAATGCTGGTTGGCAGAGGAAAGTATTTTGAAGTGTTTTGATGGTATAGACTCCTTTGATTGAAAGTTCACACCCACGATTGCTTGATAGGCTAGGAGCACTTTTGGGGCACATCTACACAGCAAATATTTTCGAAATAACAGGTTTCTTACTCCAACTCATGGAAACCGTCATTTCAGGAGTAGTAAGAGAAGTTGAAAGAAGAGTGTTCTTCCTTCCACTTCCTACAGTGTAGACAGCTCCAAAAGCTGAGTTAAGGTACTTTGACTTCAGTTATGTTGATTGTGTGGCTGAAGTTGTGTATCTTAATTTGACTTTAGCTGGCAATATTGACATACCCTTGGTGTCCTTGCTGACAGTGAGTTCTCAACATTGCAATGTCCTTGAATAGTTCTTTCCACCATCTCTGGGTGGCTAGAATACTCTGTCCCATCCTGGCAGATGAAGGTCTGACTCAGCTACTCATGTTTTCAGTGCCTCTTAACTGGATTACAGCAAGGCACTGTACTTGGGGATGAAACCTTCAGCATTTTGGAAACTCCAACTAGTATATAATGTGGCGACTAATCTCTTTGCAGCACAGGCTTCTGTGTGATCACACCCTTCATAGCTGCCTTCTTCTGTCTGGGCTGTCCTCCCTTAGAATTTTGAATCAAGTTCAAAGTCTTGGTGTTTATCTTCATCCAGAGTCTGTTCTCTCTGTAGCCTTTGATATGGTTTGTGCTTCGTTAACCCTATGTTTAATTAAGTACTTGCCTGTCTGCCTGGTGGCTTTTGACTACACCTTTGGGAGCATGGAAGGCAAAGAGAACTTCTTTATTGTCTGCAATGCCAACCAGAATGTGAGTAAGAAGGTCTTAGTCTACTTATAGATGCTGGAGAAAATGATACCAGGACCTGTGGTAATGTGAACAGTGAATCCTAAGTGAATGTACCATACCCTTACTGGCCCAAATTTTAAGGAGTTTTAATGAACTGATTTTAATCAAAATTCTGGCTAACTGTGGAAGAAGAGAGTCTTCCAAGTTACCACCCAGCTAATGAAAGGAATCAGGGGAGGAAGGCAGGCAGACGGCCAAAGGAGTTTGTTCAGTCAAATCACCCAAGCCAGCTGGCACTGCACCAAGGCAAACATGCAAGGGACTGATAATGAGCACTGAAGAAGAATTTACACAATGAACCTTAGCTCTGACAAGTTAGATAGAGGCACCAGAGAGTAATGTCAACTCTTCCAAGACTTCAGAGCACAAAGCACCACATATTGAGGTTATCAAGATGACAGCATTCAAAACCACTGTCCCATGAGAGTGAAAGAGCATTTCTTCTTCAGCTATAGGTGTAGCCAGGCAGAGTACAATGTAGTGAATATCAGTTAAAAAAGAATCCCATCTTAGTGTACCGGAAGTTGAGGATCAGTTGTGGGGAAGAATCAGGAAACTAGAAAGGGGCATAAAAAGGGAGCAATTCAGGTTCCTGAAGACTAGATGCTCCTGCCAAAAAGTTCACCAAGTTGAAATCCCACATTGATAGGGCCTTGGGCAGAAGTCACTGTAAGGATTGATGGAACAGAGTGTAAAAGCTATACTTGACACCAGCTCCCAAGTGATAATTGTGATGCTGTAACTAATTGCTAGCTCCAGCTAGACCAATAGGGTGTGTATATCAAAGAAATACTAAAAGGTGATAGTGTGATAAAGCCATTTCACTATTTAGAATAGAAAAAGGGGGAAGGTTATCACATTACATTTACATTGCATATGCCCCAGTAATTATTTTTGCTCAAAATTAATGCAAGTTAGTGGAGTGTTAAATGAAGACATTGCCAACTACTATATATTTGTGAGAGTTTGTCTCTGTCTTTCCATTTGTCTGGCTGTTTGCAAAAACTCCTCCTAAATGGTAAGAGCTAGGACCACCAAATTTCACATGCATCTTCCCCTTGTCATAACTTAAAGCAAGGTGATGGTTTGGTTGTGCCAATAAAATGGGATGTGCCTGGAATGAGATTGCATCTCATAAAACCATACAGAAAAGAGACAGAATCCTCAGACAAATGAAAGGGGGTGCACCCCCATCCATCAGGGACTGTCCAACCTCCTATGTGCCGGGGACAGATGAACCTGAAACTGTCTCAGTCAGGGTTCGGGTGAGTGTCTGCATGTAGTCAACAAAGCAAGAGTCATGTTATCAACTATAAGAAGGAACCCAGGAAGTGATTCTACATCTTTGATTTATCTGGATGCTACTGGGGGCATTCCAGATACAAGACAGAGATCTGCAAAGCCTTTTGGGGCAATCCAAAGAGACTTTTGGAGAACTAGCAGACACTACACCTGTGCTATCATTTGGACTACAAACTTATGGTGCATCTGCACTGCAGAGCTTAACTCAAAATAAGCTATGCAAATTGAGCTACATTAATTGTGTATCTTATTTTGAAATAGCTTATTTCAAAATAGGGAGTGTCTACATAGCACTTATTTTGAAATAAAGCACTCTTCCTCTGACTTCCCTTATTCCTCATATCATGAGGGTTACAGGAGTTGGAGGAATAAGTCCTCCAGCTTGACAGTATTTTGACACTATTTTGAAATAACTGCCTGCTGTGTAGACCTGGACTAAGTTCTTTTGGAATAGCTCTAGTTATTTTGAAATAGTGTTGTGGTTAGACTCACATTTAATGTATTTTAGCTGCTTTAACCTCTCAATAACTCTCATTTCTTTTTTTATATGCTAATAAATCTTTAGTTAGTTTACTAGAGGAAATTGGCTTTAGCATTGTCTTTGGTGAGATTAAATGTATCCATTGACCTGGGGTTGGACTGGCTCCATTGGGGTTGGGAGGAACCTAATGTGTAGTGAATTTTGGTTTTAATAACCTTTCATCATAAATTGTCTGGGTGACAAAGAAGAGCTGGAGATCATAAGGGGACTCTCTGTGGCTTCATGGCAAGACTAATTTCTTAGTTCAGGAGTGCTCATTTGCTGCTAGCTTGGTGAAATATAACAATAGTATATATCACTAGTTTGAGGTGTCTGTACTGTTTTCTGGCTGACTTGTGAGTGGCACTCTCAGTTAGAAGTCATACCGGTTACTGAGACAAATTTTTCAGTCTTTTTACCAGAAGATACTTAAGCACTGCAATACAACCATTGACTGAACATGATGTACTCAGCGGTAGTAAGAAAGAATATTCCTCTGAAGGATATGTCATAGTGGGCCTGGAATTTCCCAAGAAACTTGTGGAAGGTTAGAGTCATAGAGTTTAAGGCCAGAAGAGATAATTAAATTATATAGTTTGGCCTTCTGTGTAACACTGATTTCATCCAGATTGCCCCTATGTATTGACACCAATAACCTGTGCTTGACTAAAGCACGTCTTCTGAAAAGGCATCTGGTTTTGATGTGAAGACATTAAGAGCTGAAGAATGTGATGCTTCATTTGGTAGTTCATTCCAAAGATTAATCACTTTCACTATTTTTAAAAAAGTGTTTAATTTCTACCACTGACTTGTGTTAACAAGTGCCAAGTTAGTCCTGTAGAGCAAGGATGGGGCTTGCTATTTTAGCTAGCTACAAGTTCAGCATTCAATATCTGTTTGGGAGAGGCAGCAATACAGATGCTGATACATTGTCCCAGCCTTCCAAAGCACCAGAGACTATTATACTTTCTGAAATGGACTATGAGGTATGTGTAGTACATGTTGCCTAGGATAACTGTTCCAAAACAATCTTCAAGGAGCTGTCACAGAATCTTTGGGCCTGCAGCAGTAAAGTGTTCCATTAGCCACATGTAACTATGTTATGCTTGGATCCACCTTCATTGCCTAGGTTCAGTTCTGCAGAACTGACTGGCAAGAAGCCCAGGTGCAGGACAATAATGTCTCTGACACTCTGATAGCTGGATGTCACCCCTTCTTTTTTAACAGTGATTATTCCATTTACCCGAGGGGCTAAATTATTATTGAGAAAATGGAGCAAACTTAACATGATTAATGGATTGCTGCACTGAATAACAGCAGACCATGTATAGAATCAGCAAAAACAACAAGTACTGCCAAGCACAGGCAGTGACTTTTGTTTTGGCCAGTGGGTGCTCCTCTCCTCTCCCCTCCTCCTATCAGAGCTGCAGGTAGGGTCTTGAGGGGAAGAGACTGAGCAGGGACACATCCTTTCACTATCCTATTTCACCAGGATAGTGAATAAGCCAGAAAAGTTCCCCACAATAATTTCATCCAACACAGTCATCTCCGAAAACAAGCAAAGCTTTCTTTTCATTGTCTATTCTAGAAACTCCTCCATGATCTCATCCTGATCAATATTTTGACAAGGGAAAGCTACCAAATTACTGATATCCCTCAAACTGTCTACCAATGTAGATAATATATGGAGATATACCTATCTCATAAAACTGGAAGGGGCCTTGAGAGGTCATCAAGTCCAGTCTTCTGCCCTCATGAGAGGACTAGGTACCATCCCTGACAGATTTGTCCCAGATGGGCCCCCTCAAGGATTGCCCTCATAATGATGGATTTAGCAGGCCAATGCTCAAACCACTGAGCTATCTGTCCCCCCCAGCCATACACTCATTTAACATGAAGATACCTGGTTGTAATTTTAGGAAGCAAAGTGTTGACTGAAAATCGGTATCCTCTGGGGCTCCCTAAAATCAAAAATACCAAGTCAGATTATACTGTGGCTACAAAAATATTAAGGACATGCCCTACAATTATTTACAGACACACATATGTTTTAATGGTAACCCTTATTCCTCCTTTATTTACCCACTTGAGGCCAAATTCTGATCTTTACCCACAGTGAGTAGTAGCTTCACTTCACAAATATTCCTAGTGAAACAAGGGAGGTATTCATGAGGTGAGGTACTACTGTCTGAGTAATGGTCCCCATATCTAGTTCTGCCTTAGAATGCAAACAGGGACAACATCTGACAAATTTAGGCTGTCTCTAAACTACAAAGAAAAGTCAGAAAAAGATACACAAATTGAGAACCGCAATTTGCGTATCTTTTTCCACTTTTCTTCTGAAAGAGGCTTTTCCGACATTTGGCCCGTCTACCTGGGGCCAAATGTTGGAAAAAAGCCTCTTTTGGAACATCCTTTCTTCCTCGTAAAATGAGGTTTACGGGGAAGCTGAAAAAATGCATCTGCTTTTCCAAATTTTTTTTCAGAAAAGCAGACATGTTCCTTGGATGCAACATCCTGGAAAAGCTCTGTAGTCTAGACGTACCCATAGAGCCCTGTTCTGAAACCATAAATCATCCTAAGTAACTATATAAGTAGCACTGCCTGTAATCGAATTTCTGGTATAGATACTACTTTATATCAGTGAGAATTGTAAAAGTGGTCCTAAAGACATGTATGTTCATGATTAGACTTATGTCCGAGTGATCTCACTAAATTTAATTAGATTACTTTTGAGTAAATTTAAACACACACTTAAGTGACTACAGGACTTAAGCCTTAACTTGTGAACTCTTCAAGACAGCCCTTATCTCTGTTTAATGTTAGTAAAAAGCCATGTAAAACTGTGGCACTGTGTAAAGCCTTAATAAAAAATGATAAAGGAAAACACGACCATTTAGACTGAAATTATTCAGTTTTATACAAACATTTTATCAAAATGAAAGAATAAAATTATAGGTAATATATTAAATATTTATTTGCCTACAATATAAGCCAACCAATGTTACCAGAGCTGGACAGAAAATGTCTTTTCCCAGTAGAAATATCACATTTTCAGTGAAAAATGTAAGACCTAAATTTTCTGCAGAAAACTAAAATATTTTTATTTGGAAATTTTTCTATAGTGCCTCATGGTGTCAAATATGCTTGTACTCCTCTAGGGTCTGGGCTTCCTGGATGGACTATATTTCCCAGGGTGAATCACAGCCCCACTTCTTGGTGAAGGGAGTGCATACTCCTGAGTCCAGTCCATAAAGAAGAATAAGGATGTGAGGTAATCAAAGTACAACTTTCATGCGGCATTTCAGCAGCATATAAAAATTTATATAATTTGGGTTTCTGCTCAAATTTTACAGACAAAACTTTTTTTAGGCATTAGAGTTTATTGACACAAATGAAATTTTCCTCAGCAGATATTTGTCTGAAATTTTTGTTTTATGAAAACTACCATTTACTACATTTTAAAGTTTTCATGGAAAATTTTTGACCAGCCCTCATGTTTACATCCACTATACCTAGTCTCTATGATTACTGTGAATATTAATTTTCATTCCTGATCTTGCCACTTGTGAGATTTACTACTCCCTGCATTCCTTTGACCACGGAAACTGCCCTGGGGTCTATCAGCCTTGCACGCCTCTCTGAAACAGAGGGCAATTCAGTAAAAGGAAAAATTGTGAGGGGGCAGCAGACAACAGAACTTGAAGTGTTTCAAGCTTCACAACTGCTTAATTTTTCTTCAGTGCCAGGGAATGGACTGGATGACCTCTCAAGGTCCCTATCAGTCCTGCATGTCTCTGAAATTTGTCCTAAAGCCACATGTAGCTTCTGAAATACACCACTGCCTTAAGGGTTTATTTTCACTCCATTTCTTTATGTGATCTAGTCAAAGTTTGCCCATTAGAAACAAAGTACTGGAAGTCTATACTGTAAATTAATTTGTAATTCAAAGTAATTTGACCTCATTTCACCTTAAAATTTCGTTTAAATAACATACTCTGCATAAAATAGTGTGTGGTTTTCTAGAATGGTGTGGCATTATCTTGAGGGTCTGAAGGAATGTTCTGTTTTGTGGCTAATTTAATGAGACACAACATGATGCATTGCAAAATCTCACAGAAGCCAGGGAAATTTTAAGAGCTGTGTTCTCAGAACAGATAAGATAAGGCAATGTAAATGAGAGCAGTAAAAGATAAAATCCATGGTGGAGGCGGGAGAATATTTTAACACTAGAAAATAGATGACATACCCAACACAGTAGTCCTGTACTGCAAAGCAATTGCTTTATTGTCAGCCAGGAAATGAACTCAGTCAGGAATCAGGAGCGTAGTTAAGAATATAGAAATGACAAAGCTTGCTGATTTGCATAAAGTAACCATCTTAGTCTGCTGTTCAGTGCTCTTCTATGTTGCAATAAAGCAGCGGTTCTCAAACTTCACTGCAGTGTGACCTGCTTCTGACAGAAAAATTATGGCATGACCCCAGGAATGGGGACTGAAGCCTGAGCCCACCTGAGCCCTGCTGCCACAAGCGGGGCAACTGCAAACCCTGGTGGGGCCAAAATTGAGGCTCAAGCACTTCTGCCCTGGAGGGGAGCTTTAACTTGAGTGGGCTCTGTCACCCAGGGCTGAAGCACGTGGGTTTTGGCTTTGGCCTGAGGCAGTGGTGCTTGGGCTTTGGCTTTGATCCCAGGCCACAGAAAGTCTAATGCCAGCCTTGGTAACCCCACTAAAATAGGTTTGTGACTCACTCGGGATCCTGACTCACAGTTTGAGAACCATTTTTCAAGAGGATCCATTCTCCTGATCTAATTAGTTCTGTTGCTGAATTCTTTCAGGGGATCAACAAGCATGAGGACAAGGGAGATCCAGTGGATATAGTGTACTTAGATTTCCAGAAAGCCTTTGACAAGGTCCCTCACCAAAAGCTCTGAAGTGGTTTTCAAGTATCTAAAGGGGTGTCACTGGGAGGAGGAGGGGGAAAAATTGTTCTCCTTGGCCTCTGATGATAGGACAAGAAGCCATGGGCTTAATTGCAGCAAGGGAGGTTTAGGTTGGACATTAGGAAAAACTTCCTAACTGTCAGGGTGGTTAAACACTGGAATAAATTGCCTAGGGAGGTTGTGGAATCTCCATCACTGGAGATATTTAAGAGCAGATTAGACAGACATCTATCAGGGATAGATGATGCTTGGTCCTCCCATGAGGGCAGGTGGCTGGACTTGATGATCTCTAGAGGTCTCTTCCAGTCCTAGTGTTCTGTGATTCTATGATTCTATGAAAATAAGTTGACATGGAATAAGAGGGAAGGTACTCTCATGGATTGATAACTGGCTTAAAGATGGGGAGAAGGGTAGAAATAAATGGTCAGTTTTCAGAATGGAGAGAGGTAACTAGGGCGTGGTCTAGACTACATCGGAAGGTCAAAGTAAGATATGCAACTCCAGCTACGTAAATTATGTAGCTGGAGTTGACATATCTTACATCATGCTATGCACACAGTGGGAGGCTGATGTGAGCAAATGCTTCCATTGGCTTCCCTTACTCCTCATGATGAGCAGGAGTACTCACACCTATGGGGGCGCCCTCTGAGTTTGATTTACTGGAAGATCAACCATGGCAGCATCAATCTTCTGCATGGGATAGATGTGCCCAAGTGGGGTCCTGTAGGGGTCCATATTCTGGAGCCAATCCTATTCAACATATTCAGGAATTATCTGGAGAGAGGAGCAAACAGTGTGGTGGCAAAATTTATAGATGAAACCAAACTGTTCTATATAGTGAGGTCCCAAGCAGACTGTGAAGCGCTTCAGCCCACTTCTGTGCCCACAAAAGCTCATGATACCATCTACATGTTTTGTTAGTCTATAAAGTGCTACCAGACCATTTGTTGTTTTTACTAATCTAGCTGTTACCACTCAAGAGAGAGATCTTGGAGTCATTATAAATAGTTCTCTGAAAACATCCACTCAATGTGCAGCAGCAGTTAAAAAGCAAGCAGAATGTTCGGAATCATTTAAAAGGGGATAGAGAATAAGACAGAGAACATCTTATTGCCTCTATAAAATCCATAGTAAGCCCACATCTTGAATACTGCATGCAGATGGGGTTGCCTCATCTTAAACAAGATGGCATTGGAAAAAGTTAAGAAAAGGGCAACAAAAATGATTAGGGGAATGGAATGGCTGCCATATGAGGAGAGATCAATAAAACTTGGACTTTTCAACTTAGAAAATTGGAAATTAATCTGAGATATGATAGAGGTCTTTAAAATTATGACTGGTGTAGAGAAAGCGAATAAGAAAAAGTTATTTACTTGTTTCCATGACATAAAACGTAGAAGTCACCAAATGAAATTAACAGATAGCAGGTTTAAAACAAACAAAAAGAAGTATTTCATCTTACAACACACAGTCAACCTATGGCACTCTTTGCAGAGGATATTGTGTAGTTCAGGACTTTAACAGGGTTCAAAAAAGAACTAGATACATTCATGGAGGATAGGTTCATCAGTGGCTATTATCCACGACAGGCAAGAAAGGTGTACCAAGCCTCTGTCAGAAGCTGGGACTGGGTGACAGGGGATGGATCACTTGTTGATTACCTGTTCTGTTCATTCCCTCTGGAGCACCTGGCATTGGCCACTGTCAGAAGAGAGGATATAGGGCTAGATGGACCTTTGGTCTGACCCAGTATGGCCGTTCTTATGTTCTTATGTAGCATAGGCCTCTAACGTTGTGCAACATAGCGTTGGGCTTCCAAAAATCAGAGAGCATAATGGGTATTTATTTGGAATTACTTTATAGTGCTATTATAACCACAAATTGCTGTCTCTGTGTTGTACATTTCAGAAAAGAAAGGTGAGTGGCAGAAGTATAGTAAACACTTCCAAGACATTTAAAGAAATAAAGCACTCAGTTCTAATTGTAATGCTATATATGCTAATATTTTATATTTCGTCAACTTGATTATTAACTCTTACTATCAGCTTGCTTTCTACTCTGTGGACGAAGCTTAACTTTTAAGGTTACACCCTTACATAATTCTTATCAATAATTCCTTCTGACTCTTAATTTTTTGCCCTTATTACTGCTCAAGTTAAAAATATTACAATTTATGGGACATTACAAGATTTACCTGAAGTTGCTCGGGTCCTTAACACAAATAATTTTTTTTTCTTCATTGAAATTATTGCTCTGGGATGGGGCTGGAGAGGAAGTGTTCAGTATGCAGGTTGCCCCAGAAAGAGAAGACAACCCCTTCCCTCTCTTACTGCATCAGCTTGGTGCCAAGCGCCTGTCCATGGCCATTGCAGCTGCAGCAGGCACAGCTGGGGGAGGGATGCATATACTCCAGCTAGGGGACAGACAGACACATAGATACACAGACAGACACACACAGAGGCAAACAGACACACAGACAAACTCTCTCAAATATATAGTAGATAGCTGTCCCTTTCTCCACCCTTGCGCCCAGTTGCCCCAGTTGGGTTTTAGCTGTCCCAGTCCCCATCTCTGGCCCTTTGCTATCCGCTGTGGTCAATATACAGTATAACTGTCCCAGCTAGTAGACCCCTGCCTTTCCATTTATGAGAAACAATTGTATACCAGGCACATCCCATTGTCCTGGCACAACCAAACCATTATCTTGCTTTAAGTTCTGATAAGAGGAAGCTGCATACCAAATTTGGTCATGCTACCTTTTACCATTTAGGAGTAGTTCTTGAATAAACAGGCAGGAAGGCAGACAGACAAACTCCCTCAGGGTATGTCTACACTTGCAGCCTATTTCGGAATAGGACTGCAAATGTAGGCATTCGAAATTGCAAATCAAGCCCGGGATCTAAATATCGCACGCTTGATTTTTATGTTCCCGGCCGGGCGCCATTTTTTGAAATTGACAAGCCTGGAATAACTGCCCACGTCTACACGCAGCAGTGAAGCGGGCATTCGAAATAAAGCCCTAGTTTGAAATACCTGTTAAACCTCATTGCAGGAGGAATAACAGGTATTTCGAACTAGGGCTTTATTTCGAACGCCCATTTCACTGCCACGTGTAGACATGGGCAGTTATTCTGGGCTTGTCAATTTCAAAAATGGTGCCCGGCCAGGAACATGCAAATCAAGCACGGGATATTTAGATCCCGGGCTTGATTTGCAATTTCGAATGCCTACATTTGCAGCCCTATTTTGAATTAGGCTGCAAGTGTAGACATGCCCTCAAATATATAGAAGATGTACATTAAAAATAAAGTTCAGAATAATGTTTCCCTTTTCAGACATTGTTTACAGAGGACATTGATGGAAACAAAAGGGAAAAAATGGGTAAGAAATAAGCACGTGTTGATAGAGAAGAAAGGCATGCTTGTGTAAAACATTGCACCAACTAGTTGCTGCTTGAGGAATTGGGGAGAAAAAAATCACTGTTGTTAGTTTCCCATAAAGTTGCTTAGCAGTGTCAAATACATCTTATTGCTAGAGCTTTCACAAACAAAACTATCATGAAATAAATGTTCATAAAAAACATCTGTCGAAGTAAAAACTTCACTCTGTTTACGCGGCTAAAATATATGGTTTTATTGGCCAATAAAAGCAAAGTGAGCCAAACGTGGACCCAGCAAAGTCAGGCCCAGTAAGGCTGGCTAATACAATCAATCCTAGTATTTTATACCCTTAACCAAACAAGTCTGACGTCAGGGCAAGAAATCAAAATAAACTTCAGAGAGGAATTATTATCAGCAAAGAAACAAACAGGTTTAGAGGGAGTTTGAGCTTCAGCTCAAAATAGTTCATTAACACATTCCAACAGCGCATCCCTCTGGCCTCTCCCCACCTCGGTGAAGGCCAGTTCACTCCCTCTAGTATACGTGCAGACACAAGTAACTGAAATGGCTTTTGTTATACAGAATGGCTTCTAACTAAACATGTAAAATGGTTACGGCAGTCTCTACACATCTGAACACTTTCCCTATGTCTAGACTACACTGATCTATCAGAAAAAGGTACGCAAACTGTGCTCCGCAATTTGCGTACCTTTTTCTGATAATTTTTTCAGAAGAGGCTTTTCTGAAATTTGGCCCATCCACACTGGGTCAAATTTCAGAAAAGCCTCCTCTTTTGGAAGAGCCCTTCATCTTCATGGGAGGAAGAAGAGAGGGCATCCGAAATAGCAGAAGAGCAGATGCGTTCCCTGGACACGGTGGATACCTCTGGTATCCCAGAAAAACCCCATAGTGTAGACATAGCCTTTTGTAAGAAAGATATAACCAGAAACTGATTCAAATAGTAAATATGACTGTTGTTTTGGCATCACTTTGCCATATATCAAGTCTGAATAGACCTGGGAGTATTTCAGGATGGCCATGTCTACACTAGGAAACTATTTTGAAATTATTAAATTCAGCTTAATAACTCCAGATTTAACAAATTCAAACTAGCATGTCCACTCTGCGGGGAAGCCTCAAAATTATTGTGAGGCAGGCTCCATTAATGTGGATGCGCTACCTCAGACTTAGAGCCCCAGGAAGCACTGGGAGTAATTATTTCGAATTACTTTGGGGAGTACTTATTTCAAAATAACAGCACTGGATCATCCACACTACCATTATTTTGAAATAACTATTTCAGAATTAGTGTTACTCCTGATGAAAAGCAGTACAAATTTCAAATTCTGCGGCTCATTATTTCAAAATAATGGGCTTGGTAGAGTGGACGCTCCGTACTGTGAGACGTTATACTGTAGATGGTACAAAGGTAAAGCTCAATGGATTGCAGAAGCTGACCAAAGGCAAGGTTTGGGCATTTGGATAACCCAGGGGAAAAAGTATAACAATGAGGCTGAATGTCATAGGGTGACACTTTTATGTTGGCTAAACTTAAAGCCACCACAGTGTGAACCTTGCTAGTCCAGCAATCTTTGGTCTGGCAACATCCATGGTCCAGCATGATTTTAGTTAGCTGCATATTCATTTATCATGGGTGTGGCCACATTTCCTGGGGTCCCATAAAGTTTGTTTACAGCCACCAGTCCAGGCTCTCAGGGTATAGCTACACTACATGGCTCTGTCGACGGAGCCATGTAGATTACCTTTGTAGACATAGGAAAATGAAGCGGCGAATAAATAATCGCCGCTTCATTTAAATTAAAATGGCTGCAGCGCTGTGCCGATCAGCTGTTTGTCGGCACAGCACTGTAGTCTGGATGCTCCTCGGTCGAAATCAAAGGCATTTGTCGACCTCCTCGGTAAACTTCATCCCACAAGGCATACCGGGGAGGTTGACAAATGCCTTTGATGTTGACCGGGGAGTGTCCACACTACAGCTCTGTGCCAACAAACAGCTGATCAGCACAGCGTGGCAGCCATTTTAATTTAAATGAAGCGGCGATTATTTAAATTGCCACTTCATTTTCCTATGTCTACAAAGGTAATCTACATGGCTCCGTTGACAGAGCCATGTAGTGTAGACATACCCTCAGCGTCCTATGCTGTTACTTAGCTCTAATTTTCCCCTAACTGTCTTGCAAGAGCCCAGTAAGCAGGGGAAGTGTTGGTAATGCTGCTAGACAATATTGACCTCCCATGGTTCAGCAAATTCTCTGGTTCGGCAACAGTCAGGTCCTAAGGGTGCTAGACTAGAGAGGTTCAACCTGTACAGTGAGAGAGGCACGCTCCCACAGAATTTCAAGTGAAACTCAAGCCTGAGAAAATTGCAAGCTGGTGCAATGAAGGGAGTGAATAATGCATATATTACTCCTTTGACAATCTCAGCATCTGGCATTGCAAAACAAATATTTATTTTTCTCTCCCCTATGTATATGTCTGTGTCATGTAGGGGGCAGCTCAGGTCACTGTGGGGGGAAGTAAGCTTAAGTGCCTTAAATGCTCTACTGCTACTATGAAAGCTTGATCAACGATAGCAGGAGACTGGAATGCATGAGCGCCTGGGTATTAAGCAGCTCTGACTTGACATTTTGATTCCAAAAGCCTCTGTGTTATACCCCAGCTACATTCTGTTATTCATCAACTGTGAGAAGCTGACCCCAAGGCGCTCTCCCACCCAGTACCAGATTTTCCCAAAGTCCTGTGCTCTGTCATTTCGGGTCCTCTTCTAGACCTCTAAAAGGGAAAACAATTTGTTTGATCCTCTACAGAGAAAAAAAGCAGTTTCACTTTATCTGGAGTAAACAGCTACTTCTGTTCATTCACAGTGCTGGGATGATTTAGATGATAAGTAAATTAAGTTTAAAACAAAAGTAGACAGGACTTTAAGAGAGTTCAAGTGTGAAGAGGAGAGTTAGAAATGGCTGTAAGCAAATCAAAGGAAAACAGCAATATGGCTGACAACCTCCCATCTTTTGGTCAGGTTCTCTCCCCAAAGGCAAATTGCTTGGTTCCTTTGGGGACAGAACCTGACCTTTTGGGTTCTTTGTTCCTCTTTTTTACAGTCTGGTCAACCTTTGAAATGGATTCTTCTGACAGTTAGCCACCAATGTAAAATTCTCTAAAGCAGTGAGGATGGAGACATGGAATCTGGTGATGAAGGAATTCCTATGCAAGTTTCTTCCCCCACTAGTGTTTGCTAAGATGCAATTTACTGCCTCTGCTGTGATTCTTAGTGGTTATCTCTTCCCATTGTCAGTGTAATGGTTTGGTCTACTTTCTATATAAATGCATCACTGTTTATCATAAGGTACGTTGGAAGTACCATCAAAGTGGCACAATCACATTCCATTGTCTAAAGTGGGATAACTTCATTCTTGCCTGGCAGACACACTTTAAGAACATAATTTCCAATATATTTGTAATTTTGCATTTGTCCTCCATACATGCAGCACCCAATAATTTTAATGATCAGTATGTTATTAGTTTTCTACTAATATCTTACATGACACAATTCAGATACAGGTTATGACATTAGGAGTTTATATATATTGGACTGGTCAGGCCAGTTGAAACTCATGAGTAGATACCAGTGAATCCCTGGTTTTCTTGCATTGGGATGGTGTTAGGATCACAGCCTTAACTTCAACTTTCACTATTTAATTGTTGTTTTTTCCCTCCCCTCAAGTACAGAGTTTCATTATTTTCATCAACATATAAATAACATTTTCTCCTTCACAGACACATTCTGCACATTAGCTAGTGTCTTTAAATCCTCTCTTTTTTTCCAATAATATTTAGATTTATTTCATGCTACTATCCTACTGTATATATGGTGCCACTAGATAACATGTTTCATACATGTGGGTGTGACGGGGCATCTGCCCCGCACTGGCCCTTTAAGGGTCAAATCCCAGCCCAGGAGAGGGCTGGAGCAGTGGAGCTGTGGAATCCATAGCTGTGGTAGGTATTAGCCAATTAAGGTCCAGCTGAGGGCAGAATAAATAAAGGCTCCTGGATGGGAGGAGAGAGAGGGACTCGTTCTTGCTCCACTTGTAGAGCAGGAGGGACCTAGTTGCCAGGGAAGATGGAGGCTTCCTGACTTAGAGCAGGGCTGGGGAAAGGCAGGCAGAGCTGGGGAAGCTCTGGCCAGGCAAGCTCCCAGGCTTCAGGGCCTGAAGCAAGGTTTGAGGGTCCTAGGGCTGCAGAGAGGCAGCCAGGGTAGGCAAAGGTAGCAGGTCCATACCCCCTTGCCAATGATGAGTGGCCATTTCAGACTGCAGTTTGCCCCTGTGGCACGGGCTAGATGAAGACTGGCAGTGGGTCGCTGAGGCAAGGTGAGCATAAGAGTTCCCAGAGGAACCCAGAGTGCAGGAGCCCTGCAGCAGGGCAGTACCCAGAGGGAAGGACGTTACAATCTGGGAGGGATGTGGATCCTAACACACAGTGGTTGAGAGTAAAAGGCAACAGCTGGTGTGACACCAGCTGAAAGGGGATGCTCCAGGGCTGAAATCTAATTCCCTGAGTGTCCAGCAGGAGGTGCCTGTGATGGTGTGTCCCACCATGTTACATTAGGCCATAATTTATCCTTTCATTCCAATAAGTGTACAAGTAAAACCTCTCTCAGCTTCTATTCCTTATAAAGTATGCAAATGAGTGAAGCAAAGATTCCTCCTCTATGTGTGTGTAAAGTGGACAGAGCCGGCCCAAAGTACGGGCTGACCAGGCTACTGCCTAGGGTGCCCGGGCTGGGTGGGGGCGGCACCACTCATGCTCCGCATGCCTGGGGTGGTGCCACGCATGCGCTGGGCGCCCGGAGGTGAGGGGCACTGGGTGCCCGGAGGCAGGGTGGCACATGTGTTGCACTCCTGGGGGCGGCGCCATGCTCCCGGAGCCCAGGGCGCACAAATGGCTCGGGCTGGCCCTGAAAGTGGACAGCATGTGTTGAGTATCCTTCTGCTGGGGCTGGCTTTATTGAAATGGCGAATGGCTTTTAATAACTCTGACTGAAATAGTTCTGCCTAGAACCTCCGTTTACTCTTAGTTTACTAACCCTGCACATCTTACTCTCTGGGTACCCCTAATGCAAGTCTCTTCAGATTCTGAACACTGTTTCAAACATTTCCATTCCTGCTCGTTTAAAACTGAGGTAAGCCTAAGTGTGCTGAAAGCAAAATCTAAACACTGAAGACTGGTTCTGACACTGGATACCTTACAAGATACTAATGAAAATAGCTGGCTAGTGAGCACTATGTTCCTCGCCGCCTTCCTTTTTTGGGTGAAGCTGAAACACTAAGGCTTGGTGAGACTACGTAGCCTCCCAATTTAGAAACACGAATGCCTTCTGGATAAGTCAAGTGTTTTCCGTGTTTGCTGAAGAGAAGGCTGAAATCTCTTTAAGGACCAGCACACTCACACAGGTTTCAGACTGCAGTAACCTTATCGACAAGGGGTTTCTTTCTGGCCTGCTTGGCTCTGGGGCTGTAGTCAGAATGTAGCTGCTTAGTGTGATTACATTAGCACCTGCATTTAGGTCAGAAGTAGCCAGAAAGTGAGGGTGAATTGAAGCCATCTTTGCCTGCTTATTTCTAATCTTTTTCACTTTAAAAGAACCATTCTCAGCTAGGATCACCGTGATGACACATTTACTGGTTGAATAAATAGCTCATGTGCTTACTGCCCCTCCCACTGCAGTTCATAGAATCATAGAACACTAAAACTGGAAGGAACCTCAAGAGGTCATTGAGTCCAGTCCCCTGCCCTCACAGCAGGACCAAGCACCATCTAGATCATCCCTGCTCTTAAATATCTCCAGGGATGGAGATTCCACAGCCTCCCTAGGCAATTTATTCTAGTGTTTAATCACCCTCACAGTTAGGAAGTTTTTTCCTAGTGCCCAACCTAAACCTCTGTTGCTGCCCATTGCTTCTTGCTCTATCAGCAGAGGTTAATGATTTTTTTACCCTCCTTCTCGTAACACCCTTTTAGGAAAGCTGCTATCAAGTTCTCTAAACAAATTTGTAACATGCATTAAATTTAATCAGGACTGTAGCAAAAATAATGGCAAAGATAATCCCCATCACCTTGTGAACTTGTCTCTCTAGGGGTGCGTCTACATTGCACCGTTATTTCGAGATAACTAGCGTTATTTTGAAATAACTATGTAAGCATCTACCCAGCCATTTAATTATTTCAAAATAGTTTTGAAATAATGAACGGCTTATTCCGAAATCTGTAAACCTCATTCTATGAGGAATAACGCCTACTCTGAAATAGCTATTTTGAAATAAGGTGTATGTAGATGCTCTACTGCTGCTATTTCGAAGTAGCCCCTCACCAGAGCCCCTCCTGAGACTCTAAATCAAGATAACATATCTACATTAGGTAAGCCTGCCTCGGACTAATTTTGAGGCTGCCCTGAAGTATAGACGTGCTATTTTGAAATAAGCTATTTCGGAATAACTATTCCAGAGTAGCTTATTTCAAAATAGGCGTGCAGTGTAGATGTACCCTTCTTGTGTCCAGACTGCAATAAAAAGCCTTGGCACCAAGTCTCAGAGCCTGGGTTGAGTGAGTCAGGTTTAAGGAGCTGTTAGGGCTTGATCTGGAGCCCTGGCTATGAAAACCAATGAGGGGCATGGCTCTCAGAGCTTGGGCTCCAGCCAGAGCCTGAATATCTACACAGCAATTTTATAACCCTACAGCTTGAGCTCCAAAGGCCGGCATCAACTGACCTGTGCTGCAGGTCTTAAAGTGTACATGTACCCTCTGAGCATAGGCCTCAGCAGTCAGGCCTCCTGCCTTTACCTCTCCTGGGGTGGAATCATGAGCTTCTCTAATACTTAGGCTCTGGGCTAAAGTGCTGACAGGCCCATCTGTGTTCAGCACCTGCAGTTCTTCCCTTTGGGCATCTGTGGCCAATAGTGGTGCATGTGGAGAGGATACAGCCCTCTCAAACCAAAATATCATTTGAATGTAATTGTAGGAATACAACATGATTGAAAAGAAAAAGGGATTTTAAATTAGCAAATGGTCCGTATGCATGTCAGCCCTAGGGTTACCATATATGAACTTTCACAAAAGAGGACACCCTGAGAGGGAGTGTATCTGTATCAGGCTACCTCCAGACTGCATCCCTCTATCGGCAGAGGGATGCAAATAAAGCACTTTGAAAGTGCAAATAAAGCACTTTGAAAGTGCAAATGAGCTTCATTTGCATACTCACATTCCGGCACTGTGCCAATCACGCACCATTTCAAAAGTGAAAGTGATGTGTAGCCGCAGTTCTGCTGACAGCGGGGAGCTTTTTCGACAAATCCTGTACTCCTCAAAAAATGTCACTTTTATTAATACCTGAATTTCTCTTTCTTCTCAGTTCCCAGGCTTCTCAGCCTGCCATCCAAAACCAGTTTTTTGAGCTCAGATGGAGGGCAAGCCATTGGCATGTATGAAACTGGAGATTCCTGTTTTTGAGATGTTTGTCCTTTTCCTGGTGCTGGTGCATATGAGGTCACACTTTTGGGGAGGGAGTCACACTGGGAGAGGTATGCCCCTGCTGTTCCCTGAAATACAGGAATATCTGGTATTCTGGGAAAGTTTTAGTGGCGCCTTGCAAGTCTATCTACTCAGGGTTAGGGATTCTTCCACTGTTCTGTATTAACCCCAATGGTTCACTGAGGACTGTCTCATCTTGAATCATTGTTTCCCTTCTGTCTCGTTTCCCAGCAACTCTGCTGATTTATATCAACATACAGTAAATATCCTAATAACCCGGTTGCATTCCACATTCACAAATTGGTACAGAGCAGATTCACGTCTGTTACATGTCTGAAATCTGCTGGGGTATCATCGGTCACCTTAACCTTAAAAAAAAACTTTCAAAGCCGATAGCTGATGTACTGCCAAGAACTGGTGTCAAGGATATCTGAGGTGATGAAAATGATGACTCAGAAACAAACAAACAAACAAAATTGTCAAGGTGAATTAGATCAGTTTAAAAGAATTCTAGAAGGCAGCTGTCAAAAGTTGGAGACATGAAGCAATTTTTTTCTCTGCCACTAATGCCAAAAATAAGTAAGAGCAGTTGTGCCACCATTCCATCAAGTAGTCCCATTCAAATTAAGTGAACAATAGTGATTACATCCAGTGATGTATAAAATTACCTTTCATATTGGAACACATCCCAAAAGCCCTGTGCTCTCCTGATTATAGTTTTTGTTCCCTGTCAGTACCCAAAGTGAACATAGCAACCCCAAATAGAAAAGGTAGGAACATAAAGAAGCTAGGGTCATATTTCCATACTCCTGCACTGTCTAGTCTTGGAGGACAAGAGCCTACTCAAACTTCCTAGTTTGTGACACAGCGTCTGGTCCTTAGGGCTAGGTCTAGACTACGGGGCTTTATTGGCAAAAGCTATGCAAATTGCGCTTCAGAATTTGCATAGCTTTTTTCGATTGCTTTTGAGGAAAAGGCTTTTCCACCATTTGGCCCCATCTAGAGGGGGCCAACTGGAGGAAAAGCATCCTCTTTCGGCGGAGCCCTTATGCCTCGTGAAATGAGGTATACAGGGCTCCCCAAAAAAGTGCGTTTGCTCTTCCATGAAAAAAAGTGGAAGAGAAAACGCGTTCCTTGAAGTCTAGATGTAGCCTAAGAGACCCAATGCCCTCTAATTAGAGATGGCTGGTTTTTCTTTCCCATTGTGGAAAATGTCAATGATTGAGGGATTGCTGAAGAGGAAATAATCTGTCAAAGTATTCCATGGAAAATTTCAACTTTTTGTTGAAAAAATGTAAGTTCTTATTGGCCAGCAATGTCTTACACTGTGTATTTGCACTAGTAGGAAGTGATCTTTGTTAAGGCTTCTATTTATCTTACATTAATGTCTCATAATCAGAGGCCAAGAGGATACGTCCAGCTGCAGAACACCTCCAATGCAGACCTGTCCTGTTTCAAATACCTATTTATTTGAGATATGCTAGGGAACACAAGTAATTTTCGAAAAGCACCACTCTTAGTAATATATCTTCATCTGCTTTCCAGTTACATATGCTTTAGTACCAGAAGCTGATTTTCAGACAGTGCCAGACTTAATACTTACGAAGATTCATTACCATTTCAGTGATAGCTCAGCCATGCCCTTACCTAAGATTACAAATCAAACTGAGCTAAACAAGTACTATAGAAAAGAAAACAATGTGTCTGTAATGATCAAGTGTTGGAAGTGAGGAATATTGAACTCTTCACCTCGTCCTCTAATACTATGTCTATAAAATTTTAACTCAGAGTCAAGTTCTAATCTAATGAGGTTTGCTTTTTGCTTAGGAGAAGAGTGAAACAAGTATTGAAGACTGGGCAGAGAGGAAACAAAAGACTCTTATTTTAAAAATAGGTTTAAAATGGATCCCAGAGAAGCTGGAAAACAAACACTACACATGAAATCCCAGCTTCATTAAAGCCAATGGCAAAGCTCCTATTGACTCCACTGGAGCCAAGATTTCATCCAGTATTTATGGTCACTGTGGGTATGTCTACACTACATTCCTTTCTCTACTTCCCTTACTGTCCACCAGTGAACATACTAAGACTGGTAAATTTCAGACCTAATGACATTTTTATTTCTCCTCTATCACAGTATATTATTTAGTGACCAATCTCTAGGGTGACCAGATGTTCCATTTTTAAAGGGACACTCCCATATTTTAGCCGTCTTGCAGATGTCCCGACTTTTTCTAAAAAATGGGCAAATCGTCCCAGAATTTCTGTCTCCTCCCATCAGTGCTGGTGGGTCCTGCTGCTGGCTGATAGGCGCCTTCCTTCCTCCACTGCCTATGGCTGAACTTGTGCCCTAGGAATTCCAAAGACCCTCTCGCACGTGCCAGAGCTCTGCACAGCGTCGGTATGCGGGAGCCACTCTGAACCTCAGCTAAGCTCTGGAGTGGGAAGATAGGGAGGGAAAGTGATTTCCAGCCTGTTCATGCCCCAACCCTACAGGATCCACAGCAGCTACCCTCCCTGGGCTCTTCACCTCCCACCCCCTTGTCCTGAATCCTGCTGTTCCATCCCCTAGGAACTCTCCCATTCTGACCCACCTCTCTGGCTCAGTTTGCTGAAGACTTTCATAGAATCATAGAATACTAGGACTGGAAGGGACCTCGAGAGGTCATTGAGTCCAGTCCCCTGCCCTCATGGCAGGACCCAGTACTGTCTAGACCATCCCTGATAGACATTTATCTAACCTACTCTTAAATATCTCCACAGATGTAGATTCCACAATCTCCCTGGGCAATTTATTCCAGTGCTTAACCACCCTGATAGTTAGGAACATTTTCCTAATGTCCAACCTACACCTCCTTGGCTGCAGTTTAAGTCCATTGCTTCTTGTTCTATCCTCAGAGGCTAGAAAGAACATGTTTTCTCCCTCCTCCTTGTGACACCCTTTTAGATACCTGAAAACCACTATCATATCCCCTCTCAATCTTCTCTTTTCCAAGCTAAACAAGCCCAATTCTTTCAGTCTTCTTTCATAGGTCATGTTCTCTAGACCTTTAATCATTCTTGGTGCTCTTCTCTGAACCTTCTCCAATTTTTCCACATCTTTCTTGAAATGTGGCACCCAGAACTGGACACAATACTCCCACTGAGGCCTGATCAGTGCAGAGTAGAGTGGAAGAATGTCTTGCTCACAACACACCTAATAATGCATCCTAGAATCATGTTTGCTGTTTTTGCAACAGCGTCACACTGTTGACTCATATTTAGCTTGTGGTCCACTATACCCCTAGTTCCCTTTCTGCCGTACTCCCTCCTAGATAGTCACTTCACATTCTGTATGTGTGAAACTGATTGTTTCTTCCTAGGTGGAGCACTCTGCATTTCTCCTTATTAAACTTCATCCTGTTTACCTCAGACCATTTCTCCAATTTGTCCAGATCATTTTGTATTGTGACCCTGTCCTCCAGAGCAGTCGCAACCCCTCCCAGCTTGGTATCATCTGCAAACTTAATAAGCGAACTCTCTATGCCGATATCTAAATCGTTGATGAAGATATTGAAGAGAGCTGGTCCCAAAACAGACCCCTGCAGAACCCCACCTGTTATTCCTTTCCAGCAGGATTGTGAACCGTTAATAACGACTCTCTGCGAACGGAGCTTCAGGTAGTTCATATCTGGGTATTTTTTTGGCTCTGTCGATTTGTTTTTTCACTTCACATGGGGAAGTGAACCATGAACTACTTCAAGACAGTCCCAAAAGAGAAAATAACAGAACTCCTCTTGTTGTTACCTATAGTCCACAACTCAGACCCCTTCAACGCATTAGACACAATCTACAACCCATCTTGGAAAATGATCCTTCACTCTCAGAGGGTATGTCTACACTACAAAGTTAATTCGAACTAACAGCTGTTAGTTCAAATTAACTTCGATAGGCGCTACACACGCAAACCGCTAGTTCGAACTTAATTTGAACTAGCGGAGCGCTTAATTCGAACTAGGTAAACCTCATTCTAGGAGGACTAATGCCTAGTTTGAATTAAGTAGTTCGAATTAAGGGCTGTGTAGCCACTTAATTCGAACTAGTGGGAGGCTAGCCCTTCCCAGGTTCCCCCTGGTGGCCACTCTGGGCCAAGCTAGGGAAACTCTCCTCTCCCTCAGCCCTGGGGCCCTTAAAAGGGTAGACTCTGGCCAGACGGCACTTTGCAGAGACAGCCCTGCCAGCAGTCTCTGACCTGACCCAGTGGCTGCAGGATGAGCCAGGCAGCCAGTGCCAGTGCCAGCGAAACGTCCCCCACCCAGTACCCCAGCACCCAGGGGCCAGCCAGGGGCCATAGACGGCGCGCGGCCTCCTGGACTGGTGCGGAGGTCATGGACCTCATTGAGGTTTGGGGGCAGGCCCCCAATCTCCATGATCTCCACACCAGGAGGAGGAACGCAGCCATCTACGGCTGCATAGCGGCCGCCATGACCCGCAAGGGACACAGGCGCACCCAGGAGCAGGTGCGCCTGAAAATAAAGCAGCTGCAGCAGGCGTACGCCAGGGCCACCAGGGGTGATGCCACAGCAGGGGCTGCCACCTGCCCCTACTTCCCCGCCCTCGACTGACTCTTGGGGGGGGCGGGGCGGTCCGCGCCAGCCCGCGAGGCAGCGAGCGGGGACCGGAGGGCCCTGACCCGGGCGCAGCAGAGGGGCCACCACCAGCTGTCCCGGCACCGGAGTCGGCAGGGTCGTCGAGGAACATAAGTGCCAGGTAAGTGCCAGCACTGTCCCCTGCCCGGGGGGGGGGGGGGAAGGTGGGGAGGGAGACCAGGGACCGTGCGCGTGGGCCATGCCTCCCACGGGTCATGCAGACACCCGTGCATGTGCGAGTATGTGCCATGCCACCTTTGGGCAGGTGGCTCCAGCTGCATGACACCCAGGGGCCGTGGCCCAACAGGCACATGCATGTGTGAAGAGACCTGACATGCTCCCGACCCCAGGGCGGGACCCAGCAGGACGCTCTCCCTTCACACGCCCCCTCTACACAGAGGCAGGGGACATCTCCCCCCCCGTGCCCTGGCCACACTATACATGGCACAGGGGCATGGGTGCGGTCTTGGGGCAGCTCCCAGTCCCGGGGAGAGCCAGACATCCTGACTATGGCCTCTGTGCAAGCACAACGGCTCTGACGGTGCAGGGTACGGTCATCCTCACGTCGGGGAGGGGGGAGGGGACTGGGCATCATCCGCTGTGTCCCCAGGGAGAAGTGACCACTTCTCTTCTTTCTCTACAGCTGCACCAGCTGCTTTTGCAGGACGCACCACCCCACCCGGGACATGCTCCCGCACCCACGGCCTGCTCCGGACCACCACCACGGAGCAGGAGTACTGGGACCAGCACCTGGAGGCCCTGCGAGCCCTGAACGACACTGTGCAGGCCTGGATGCGGGCAGACCTGCAGCTCCGCCAGGAGCACCTGGCTGAGGAGCGAGCCAGGAACGCTACCCTGCAGGCCCTGCTGCAGAGCATGGTGCCCCGTGCCTGCCCTGCCCCTGCTGCCCCTCCAACAACTGTCCCTCCTCCCGCTCCTGCCCCCCCCTCCCACCTCTTCCTCCTCAACCCCCACACCCTCCTCCTCAATGTCCACACCCCCCACCTCAACCTCCGCACCCTTCACCCCATCCCCCTGGGGATGCCGAGGCCCCCTCCCTCGCCATGCTGGGAGGCGGTTGGCCCGGCGAGACCCCCACCCCTGATCCCTGAGTTTCCCCTCCCTCTCCTTCCCCTGGCTTCCCCCTTCCAGCTCCCTCCTCCCAGTTTTCCCCATCCCCTCTCCCACCCTCTCTCCTGCCCTCTCCTGCCTCCTTTCCCCCATCTCCCCACAGTTTTATTCCCCTCCCCAGTTTTGTTAAATAAAGAGAGTTTCAATTTTTGAACACACGTGTCCTTTATTTTTTACATCAGGAAGGGGGGCTAGGGAGGGGTAAGTGGAAGGAGGTGAGGGAGGAATGGGGCACGAGCCCTCGATGGGGAGGACTGGGGTGGCTCTGTGGGCTCCTCGGGGTGGAAGATCTCCTGCAGGGCCTCCTGGATCCTGAAATTCCCCCGATTGGCCCCCCCGGACTGCAGCTGAGCTGATGGCCGAGTGCTGTGATGTGCCGAGTGTGGGCACTCAGGGCACTCCAAGACAGGACTGCTTTGCTGTCCCTCATCGAGGTAGACAAGCAAGCGGGGAACCCTGAGAACTGTCTGTCCGGGGTGGGGGTCGGGTCCCTTTAAGCACAGCCCTCGGCTAGCCTGTGGCAGCAGCTCCACGCTCTAAGCCCTAACCTGATGCCCTGCCGGCACTGGTTCCGGCCAGCCTTAACTTCGGTTCAGGGTCCACTCAATGTGGACATGCTAGTTCGAATTAGCAAAACGCTAATTCGAACTAGTTTTTAAGTCTAGATGCACTAATTCGAATTAGCTTAGTTCGAATTAACTAATTCGAACTAAGTTAGTTCGAACTAAGTAGTTCGAATTAGTGCTGTAGTGTAGACATACCCAGAGGCCTTAAGAGAAAAACCTATCCTTGCTTACAGACAACCCCCTAACCTGAAACACATTCTTTCTGATAACCATGCCATACAACCACATCATAAGCCTCCAGGAACCCAGCCCTGCAACCAAAAAAGATGTCAACTCTGCCCACATATCTACACTGATGAATTCATCACTGGAGCAAACAACATAAGCCACAAAATCAAAGGGTCTTTTGACTGCTC
This sequence comes from Pelochelys cantorii, assembly GCA_032595735.1. NCBI lineage: Eukaryota > Metazoa > Chordata > Testudines > Trionychidae > Pelochelys > Pelochelys cantorii. The sequence continues at coordinate 55,274,655 of CM064326.1, forward strand.
ATCTAGTAATTTGATCTATGCCATCAAATGCCTGCAGTGCCCCACTGTTATATATATTGGACAAACTGGATGGTCTCTGCGGGAAAGAATCAATGGACACAAATCAGATATATGTAAAGGGAACACACAAAAATCTGTTGGTGAACATTTCTGTTTACCTAACCAACAGATCTGCAGGTGGCTGTCTCGTCACAGGCCAGCTCCACAAGCCAAATACATAGGGAAGGACTGGAATCTCACTTCATCCACAAATTCAGTTCACATGCTAATGGACTCAATAGAAATATGGGCTGGCTTGGACACTACCTACTTCATAACCACTGAAGGTGCTAACAGCTCTGTGAGTGGTATCCTACCTGTCTTAGCATCTATCTATTCACTTTGATCTGCTTAGGTTTAAGTACCCATTCTCCAGATACTTAATGATGCCCTGTCTCACACTCCCCTTCCTTTTTCCGTTTTTTTCTTTTTCTCCCCCCTCTGCTATTTATTTCACGTTTTTATATCCCCTATTCATAACTCCGGTCATCTGAAGAAGTGGGCTGTGCCCATGAAAGCTCATGATACCATCTACATGTTTTGTTAGTCTATAAAGTGCTACCAGACCATTTGTTGTTTTTCTCTGAGAATGGTTATCCAGCCAGTTATGCACCCACCTTATAGTAGCCCCATCTAAGTTGTATTTGCCTAATTTATTGATAAGAATAGCATGCGAGACCGTATCAAATGCCTTACTAAAGTCTAGGTATACCACGTCCACTGCCTCTCCCCTACCCACAAGACTCGTTATCCTATCAAATAAAGCTATCATCCCTAAGGGTGCATTGGAGGTGTTAGTTGCCTTTCAGCACTGTGTGAGCAGGAGGACATAAGCTGCTTCCAGCCACAGGAGCTGGGGGGAGGTAGAAGGAAGAGCTCTGCAAAGATATGGGCCAGGCCACCCCTTCCCCTCCCCTGCCTCCCAAGCAGCTGTAAGCAGCTCCCATCCCTTCTCTCCCAAACCATGCTGAAAGGGTGCTGCTGGCCACATTCTAGTGTGAACCTTAGCAGAAATCTGGGGAGGTAGGGCATGTGACTCCATGACCCACCATGTGTTGCCTCAAGAAGATGCTGTGCCAGGTACCAGGAAAGGTGAGTCCATCTTGCAGGCCCAGCCAAGCATGGAGGGCAGAAAGAGCTTGGTATGAAGGGTTTGTGTGTCACTTCCCTCTGTGAACTCTAAAGCCTTAAAGATAAGATAGTTAATAAAAGCTATTTCTTATTAACAGGGCCCTGTCAACTTAATATCAATTTAAACATTTGTACTGCATTTTTCTGATTGATTTCTATTGAACTTGTTTGAATACAACTAATTTTGCCAGATGTCCTGGACTCAGCATATGGAAGTATGGTCACCCTACATATCTCACACATGGGGCTTAATTAATTAATATCTGTAAAATGCTTAGAGTTTCTTGGATGAAATGGACAGTTAAAAGTTAGTTTTATGATGATAAATGCATTAAAATTGGGGGAACTATATTAGTACAATATTATTAAAGAAGTAAAAAACCTCAGAACAGTTGAAAAAAGAGCCAATGCGCATCTTGCCATCCTGCTGAATTGTTAGTCTTTGAATGGTAATTTTAAAGCCCAGAGATTTTTTTAAAATAGAGTTTATAGTGCCAATTTTGTCAGTAGCCACAAAGGAGTACATAGCTACTTTACATCCTGCTCTGAACAGGTGTATAGCAGCACCACTGCATAAGTAGGGCAAGAGGGATAGACGAAAAAAATGTTATTTGACTAGCCCTGTGTTGTAATCCTTTTTCTTCATTTTGGGCAGTGGGTGAATGGAAGCAGTTTGCTAATATTACATCTGGGAGCTTGTTTACATGGCCCCACAGTTTCACACTATGGGGACATGGATTGCTGAATGCACTAGTACAATGCACAGAGAATCAGGGGCGGCCCTAGACTAGCTGCCAGCAACTGGCACCCTAGGGGAACCATGCAATCGGTGCCCCCCACCCCCAACCCCAAGGGCAGATATAGACTGAGGTTTTTTGTTCTGTTGGCTGGGGAGAGGGGGGCTGGGGATGGAGTTCTGTGGCTGGGGACGGGGGGGGGCTGGGGATGGAGTTCTGTGGCTGGGGAGAGGGGGGCTGGGGATGGAGTTCTGTGGCTGGGGAGAGGGGGGCTGGGGATGGAGTTCTGTGGCTGGGGAGAGGGGGGCTGGGGATGGAGTTCTGTGGCTGGGGAGAGGGGGGCTGGGGGGGCTGGGGATGGAGTTCTGTGGCTGGGGATGGGGGGCTGGGGATGGAGTTCTGTGGCTGGGAACTCCTGCGCACTGCCTCCCCTGGGGCCAACTCCCCGCGCTCCTCCTCCGGGCTGACTCACCCCTCCTGTGGTGCAGGGAAGCCGCTGCTCTCCTCCTCCGGGGCTGAAGCCAGGCGTTACGGGAAGGGGAAGGGAAAGTGGCAGGGAATTTGGCGCCCCATTTAATTCGGTGCCCTAGGTGGCTGCCGAGTTTGCCTATAGGCACGGGCCGCTCCTGCAGAGAATGCTGCTGAACAATGAATGAACAAAAAAGGTTATCTAGTTTGTTTTATGTAGTCCTGGTTAAAGAGGCCTGTGTCAATATGTATGGTTCACATCCACAGTGGGTGAATTACAGTGCAGCACACTAGTGCACAATGTGATTCACACCACCATAGTCTGAACTGTAGAGCCATGTGGACATAGTCTTAGTCACCTGTTATCATGGTTTCTTAGCAGCAGGTCTAAGACCTCAATGATGGATTCAAATTCCTCCTCCAATCCTCCCCCATGCTCCCCACACCTCCACATAATGAAATCTTACTGGCCTGGATCAAGGAGGGTAGAATTTGGGATAATGAAACATACAGCTCTCACTCAGGCCCCAAACTGACTGTAGTACTAGGGTTTATCAGCTGTCAAGGCTAATTCCCTACTCTGGCATGATAAATGCAGAAGTGGGGGCCTGCAAAAGTACCCCAAAACCTTATCTTTCCAGGCTTTGGTATAAAACTTCCCCCACAAATCCTAAAAACCTAGATTTTGGGGATAAAAACCCGCTGCCACCATCAAGTGCTTTTTAACCCACAAACGGGGTGGACACTTGAAACCAACCGCAGGGCACCCCAAGCTCTTTCCCCCAAACAGCTTGAAAAACAAAAGAGAAAATACCAATTGCAGTCTCTGGTATCTACCCTCTAGTCAGAGGCATGCAGATACCCACAAACATATTTTCCAGGACACAGAACTGAACCAATACCAGGTTAATAAAAAAGAAAGAACTTTTATTATCAAAACAATATTCCTGTTGCAAGCATAATCACTACATGGAAAAAGTCACCAATTAATATACTCATGGGGACTCCCATGGGTTCAGGACTTAGTTACAAAAGGGAGGAAACTCATTTCTAACAGCACAGACATCAGATCCAAGTCCCACAACAGAAAACAATAAAACCTAACAGATTTATCTAAACTTTACCCTACTTACACATTTTGAAGAGTCTTTGTCTTGGAGAAAGACATGTCTTCTGTCTCCGTCAGTATCTAGAGAGTAAACTGGCCCAAGAGACTAAGGAGGGAAAACCCAAAAATTCCTTTGTCTCAGTTTGAAATCTCTATCTGCATTTCTATTGGCTGACTGCTACCTGGCTAGGTACAGTTAACCTCTTAGTCCCCAGGCTTCTGGCCATCCCTCAAATCCATGACACCAGCATTTCCAGAATTAGGCAGGCTGGACTGTGTATTCAGCATAGCAAACTTGGCAGCTGCTCTTTTAAGCTTGTGTGAATCACATTTGCTATAGCTGGGTTATAATTTTAGAAATTTGGGGTTAAATATTCAAAATGGAGGGACCAGGTATATGTGCAATAAATGTCCATGAGAACATTCAGCTGTGTTTGTCAGCAGGATCTGCATGCGCGGATAAGTTAAAGGCACCTACAAGATGCTAACACGCGATTTGTGGAATTTTTTCCTGATTTTCAGTTAAATAGTATTAATCATGTGTGCAATCACTAATGCCCCTTTGTGAGTAGTTTATTTGGATTGATTGATTGCATGGAGCTTGGCCTGTCCCAACTAACTAAAGTGCCTTAAAGATGATTGCACTAAGAATAGGATTAATGCTCTGGAAAAACAAATCATTTAGTACCTCCAGCAACTTTACACTACATAGCCTTAGCCTTTTCCCAGTGTCAATGACAGGAGAATGCATTTAAAAAAATAGCACTGGTGTTTCACTCAACACCAGTGTATTTGTTTCTGTCTGATGCCTTGTAAACCCAAGCTAAGGTAGTCACAGAGAATGTGTTACTCCCCAAAAATCATTTTATTTCCAAAGCCTGTGTTTTTCCTGCTCTCCACTATAATACTGCTTACTTTTAAGCATGAGAAATGGCTCTTTGTATTGAGGCCACAGAAGCAAATACATGTACAATGTCGCATTGTTTTAAAAAAAACCTCCTAGTCTAGTTCAGTCAGACACAAACCGAATCAAAGTTGATCATTGTTACCACAGTTATATGCCACTAGTCTCCAAATATCCCTACATGCTGAAAACTCTGCAGAGGGGTGAGAACGTTGCCCACGTATGATGATGAAGCTCAGAGGTGAGGATGCTTTGGGAGAACACAAGTAAGGATATCAAGGAACTGACAGGTTTTTCTACCCCAGTAATCCCAAAAAACATCTGTCTGGCATTTCCACCTATCCTGTTGAAAGTGCTATATGGATTTCTGCTTGCATATATGGAAGTCGCTCAGAAACTACTAGCCAACAAGGGAAAGCAAACTAGAGAGACCAGAGAGAGGAGGGTGGAAATGCTCCAGTAGACTGGCCAAAAAATTAGTAGAGGTACAATAGGGAATAATGCAGCATTGGCAGGCATATTTACTATCATTTTGTAGGATTTTTCCATCTGTAACACCTCTGATTCTTCGATGCACAGTTCCAGAAATAATACTCTGACTATATGACTGTCTGTCTGCTTTCCACACCTGTGCAGAGAGACAAATCAGCTCTTGGCATGCTGTAGAATCTATTAAATTTCCTCCCTGAAGTTCCATCATCCCTGGATTTAAAATTACTGTGATACATATCACATTGTACAGAACAGAAAGAGATCTACCCAGGATAGTTAACAGTTTTCTAAGGGGTGAGCATACTGGGCCGTTATTGGCTAATTAATGTTTTGAATCACTGTTACTGCAATAATGATCGTTCCTAAAACACTACAGGGTAACGGCTTCAGTATAACTAGATAAGTGTTACCTATGGCTGGGATTTTCAAAGTCACTATAGGGCATTAGATATCCAACTCCTATTGTAATTCAGTAGAATTTGGCTGCCTATTAGCCTAAAGGAATGTTAATGTAAGAAAAATATAGGGTGAATTTTGATTCTTTCCCTCCACCCAGATACTCTGGAGCTGAAGAAATATGCCGTTCATTTGCTGCTTCGGTGAGTCCACTGAAACAGAGGTGAGTACAGGGTTAAATGCAAGTGCTTCCTCACATTCAGGTGTTCACCTTAAATAAACTGATCAGATTGCTGACCTAGTTATTTGTCTGATCAAATTGCTGGCTCAGCTTTTTACCTGGCTGTTCTCTTTCCTTGCCAGAAAAGCAGGCATCTGTTCACATCCCAGTACCTAAAATTCTGCATATTACATCTTACAGAGAGTCTTTCAAAGGCACAAAGAGCGGCTACATGCCTAACTCCCATATAAAATCAGTGGGAATGAGGAACTTAACAGCTGTCTGTAACTTTGAAAATCTCTCCCATATTCTGTATGCTTTTTGTATGAATACCTTGTGCCTACTTGAAATGAAAATGTTTGGGAAAAAAATCCATGTCATACTAAGTTTATTCAGTATGGCGCCAATATCATCCTAATTCAGAATTCATATCATAGTTGGCAAGCAGAGCAGTAGAAAAAGCTGACAATGTTTTTGAAAAAAAAATGGATTAGCAACTAGAGGACTATCTGATGAGACTCAACCCAAATAAGACTGAGATAATGTTTGGGAAATTAACATCAGACATAATGGTTGAATATATATGTGGAATGCAGCACCACATCTGCAGTATTCTATTGGAATCTATTAAACAGTATTTCTCACAGAACATATGCTATTCTTTGTGATCTCGAATGGCTTCCATTTGATTTCAAACTCAGATTTTAGCTGTTAATTTTAATCTATAAATCCTTAAATTGTTCTGGTTGCAGCTCCTTGACAAGAGAGCTGGTTGGAAATTTTTTGACTAATTTTCTTAGTTGCAAAACATTGATTTGTCAAAAAAAATTTCTATGGGAAAGGTGTGTTTTGATTAGACTTTCCTCAGATACAGAATGGAAATAAGAGAGATACACAGCTAATCAATCATACCTGTTGCAATACCACAACAGAGAAAAGGAAATGTTTTCATTAGAGCTGGGTGAGAAATGATCCTCCTGTCTGACAAAAAATAGTTAAAGATTTAAAAACATGTTCACACCAGAACAAAATGGAGCTCCCCATATCATAGCCTGCAGAACCAAGTCCTGGGTCTATGGAGGCCAGCCTGGGTCATTGATGTCTGATCCCTGGGGAGTGAGAGCATTGGCAATAGCTGAACCTGTTTCTAAAGTGATGGACCAGGACACACCTTTGCCTCCTGCCCAGCTCAGGAAATGGACCAGCACAGGCCCAGCAAGGGTGTGTGACAGGTTGTGCACAACCTTCACTGAGCTGGTTGGAGTTAACCTCACACTGGGGACAGAGGAAGTCTTGCCTCTCAAATTCTGCTGGGCATGCTCCAAGCACTATGCTGAGCAGCCCTGATCAGTCTGGCCAGATCTCCAGAGCTGAAGAACCTTTGAAGGAAGCTCCTGTAGAGGATCTATCTTGGTCCTTGTCTCTGGGAGCCTGAGTTCTAGACCAGAGCCCTGTTACCATCAGAGTCCCAGGGAGTTACTTGTGCTGGAAAGTAACCCAGGGAGGGTGAGTGAGTGGTAACTCCCATCTGTGTGAGCACAGTTTGCTTTGATGGCATTTCCCAAGGACCCAGTGGTGGCACCAATGTTAGACTTCTGGGTTAGGACTCAGTGGAATTTTGTGGGCTCCTCTACCAGGGTCACCATCTCCGTGGTGATGGTCCCATGGGTACTCACCACTATACCACACTATCCTCTTAAGTACAAGATAGTCTATATCTTAGAGCTGCTATATTGACTGGGGTTGTTGGGCAACACTGCCTTGTATCTGAAGGCAGCTGTATTGGCTCTGGATGCTAGACTATATTCCCCTACATCAGGCAGCTGCCATATGGATTCTGGCCATTAGGTCATGCTTCCTTGAATGGAAGGGCTGTGGTATGGACTCTAGCGACCCTGACCCTTGAATCGCATCATGGCAAGATCCAAGATGGTTGGGCAGGCATGCCCCCTGCTCATCCCTACAAAGGACTGAGTAAACATTCACTGTCACCTGGGAGTGCAACCTGGGCACCATAAGAGAGCCATGCTGCGGAATCACTGCTTGACCTCAATTAGAACCTAGTCTGGGAACCAAGGTGTGTCCCCACATTTTAATTTGCTACTGAGATTGCAGGTTTGGGGCAGGCATAGCAGATCCCTCAACAACTAGCAATGATAGACTCTGGGGCTGCTGCTGATTTTATAGATGCTGAGACAGCCAAAACTCTCCAGGATCACTCTGATCAAAACCCACACCACACCTGATGGACTTAAGTGATGTGTTGCCTCTCCTATTGCGACCAGTGACTCAATAAACTGCCCCCTTACAGGCTGTAGTGGAAGGGCACCAAGAAACAATAAGCTTTGATGTGATCCTATCTCCATTCTTCCTGATAATTCTTGGCATTCTTTGGTTGGAGTGGCTTAACCCACATATCATGTATTAGCTTCTCCTCTGAATACTGCCAGGAAGTGTGCATCCAACTAAACAACCAACCGCCAAGTAACCTGCTCCCAGGATTCCAGGCGGGTCAGCGAGAATCTCAGAAGTGGAACACCAGACCACAGGGGTTATCCATATGGAAATTGCTGCAGGCAAGAACCTCAGCCTCTCTGATAAGTGCCAGTACTCTCTGGAACCGATTGAAAAGAAAAATGCAATTTTACTATCCATGCACAGAGACTACAACTATCTGAAAGATGTACAGCCTTGGGTAAAGGAACCACATTGATAGATATACTCCATGTCTGATCCAGAGCTAGGGGTGTATCCCAGAAAACCTCACCAGGAGCTTCATTTGGTGAACTGCTTCCCCAATAGAACTAGTCATTTTTGTGAAAAAGAAGGACAGGTCATTATTTATAATCCTAGCCCGTCACTTTGACCTGGTCACCCCTTTTTTGTGTGTGTTTGTCCACTGGCTATCCCTTCTCTAATGCTGACGTGGCCTAACCCTACTCTACCTATAATCACTCACTGAGCATTGAAAGGCTGATTATCTCTATTAAAGGTTGGCTATCTCTATTAGACCCATGATGCCAGCCTCCATTTCTTACTTATTACGTTTTCTCCCATGGTGCCCATTGTGCTTGGAAAGTGCTCCTCATCAACATCAATAACTAACTCATTATCCTCCTCAAAACTCCCCATGGCCACAATTCCTGAAAAAAAAACACATGGCAGTGGTTAGGCTGTGGTCGGTAGGCACCAACAGCTTATTATTCTGACCAATATTATCTCATGGGTTCATTGTACTTCTTAGTTTGTTTTATCCATTTGTTCCCTTTTATCCTTTTCTTAGATTGTATAAGCTTTTTGGGGCAGAGACTATAAGTTTCTTTTTTTAGAACTTAGCACAATACCTGATCCATGGCAGGAGATGCCAGGTGTTATGGTAATAAAAAGAAAAAGAAATAATTGAGTCTGGGGTATATTCTTTGCTAGTGGCTAAAAGTGGGTGTTTCAGACAGAGGCATAAAACTTAAGGTCACTCTGCAACATTACATTACGAAGGGAGATGTCTCTTTGTGATCCTAGTTGTCATGATCAGCTTATGAGAGAGAGCCTAAGGATGTATAGTTTGTAATATGAGTGCAGATGCTTTTCTTTGGAGTTATACATTTTTTGTAAAGTCTCAGAGCGGTAGCCATGTTAGTTTGTAACTTTAAAGACAATAAGTAGTCCTGTGGCACCTTAGGGTGCAGCTACACTGCACCGTAGCTCAAAATAAGATACTCAATTTAAGCTACACAAATTACGTATTTTTTTTCAATCTTATTTCGAAATAGCTTATTTTGTAATTTGGCACTGTCCACAGAGCACTTATTTCAAAATAAATCACTATTCTGAAATGACCTTACGCCTCATGCAATGAGGTTTCAGGGACATCGGAATAGCAAGCCTGTTATATTTCGAAATAATGGGCTTGCTGTGAAAATGCGGGATAGGTATTTATGAATACTCCGGTATCCCAAAATAGCATTGCAGTATAGATGTAGTATTAGCGACTAGCAAAAATATATATCACGAGCATTCATGGGCAAAACCCACTTCTTCAGATGAGCTTGAATAGAGGAAAGGGGGGATTCCGTTTTTTTTTCCTTTTGGTAAAAGTTACTTTTTTTTTAAAGTCACGAATCCATGAAATCAGCTCTGTGATATTTAGTGGATTCCAGATAAAGCAAACAGAAAAGAAACATTAAAGTCTTTTATAGTGTTAAGAATAAACTATTTGGCTGTGTCTAGACTGGCCAGTTTCTGCTTTTGCGCAAAAACTAGCCAGCTGTCTACACTGGCCGCTTGAATTTGCGCAAGAGCACTGACGTCTAATGTAAGAAATCAGTGCTTCTTGCGCAAATACTTTGACGCTCCCATTCGGGCAAAAGTCCTTTTGCGCAAAACCTTTTGCGCAAAAGGGCCAGTGTAGACAGCTCAGTTTTGTTTTGCACAAAAAAGCCTCAATGGCTAAAATGGCGATCGGGGCTTTCTTGTGCAAAAGCGCGTCTACATTGACCACGGACGCTTTTGCACAAAAAGTGCTTTTGTGCAAAGGCATCTGTGCCAATCAAGATGCTCTCTTGCGCAAATACTTTTAACGGAAAACTTTTCCGTTAAAAGCATTTGCGCAAATTCATGCCAGTCTAGACGTAGCCTTTGGCTGTAAAGGAGACTGGTAGGAATTCAGTATAATGAACTGAAGAACGTATCACTGGGTTCATGTAATATCTACTGAATCTTTGGTGGTACAGTCTCAGCTTGATGTAATCTCACACAGCATTTATATTCAGTAGTTCACCAACTTTATGTCTAGTCATAGACATAATCTGGCAAATAATAGCGACATTTATTGCTAATTCAGGGATTCTCAAACTGGGGATTGCAACCCTTCAGGGGATTGCGAGGTTATTGCATGGGGGTTGTGAACTTTCATATTCCACTCCAGAACTCCACTTAATTTATAAGGGTGTTTGTTTAATATAAAAAGATGGTGGTTTTGATTTATGAAGAGGAGGTGGTACACTCAGAGGCCTTCTGTGTGAAGGGAATTGTTCACCAGTGCACATGTTTGAGAACCACTGGAATAATTCTTTGCTAGGTATTTTTGATTATTTGTCCTGTACTAATTGTAAACAGCTTTGAAAAAATTACATGCAGAATAATACATGTAATACTAAACTTAATTGAATTACGATGCTATACAAGATTTTTGTTTGTTGTCTTGTTTTATAAAACAGTAAGTTATTTTTTGAAAGGACTCTGTATCATGTCATCCTAAGAGCTGCAGTAATACTTTGGCATGCTGCTAATCTTACAAAAGTCTCTGTAATTCCCATTACACAAAGGGGATTTCAATGAAATGGAACAAAAATCCAAGGAATAATGCAAACCATATTTCATTATAAACTGGAAGAATAAACTCTTTAAAATAAAGTTTTATCATAGAATGCTTTCAAACAATTGATGGAGAATAAATTATGGAAAGTTTTTGTGATGTTGTGTGGATCTTTATAAAAAGCCAAGATGGAAAGTTCATAGTCATAGATTTTAAAACCAGAATGTCTCACCAGATCATCCATCATGGTTAGATCTACACTACAGGTATGTCTACACTGCAGATTTTTGTTGAAAAAAGGCTATTTTTCTGACAAAACCTGAGTTATGTCCACACTGCAATCACGTTCTTTTGAAAGTAAATCAAAAGAACAGAGGGTTTTTCCGGTGCTGGTAATCCTCTTTCTACAAGGAAGAAGCCTTTTTCCAAAAGAGCTCTTTTGTAAAAAGGCATGTGTGGATGGGGAGGAGGGTGTTTTTTTCTTTTTTTTTCCAAAGAAGAGGCCTCCAGAAAATAACACAGGTGCCCTGGTGGACACTCCGTCCATACTAATCACAATGCCTCCCAGCTCTTAAAGCTGTAGGCATCCCGAAAAAGCCTTGTGTCAGGAAGCTGGCCTGAGAGCAGCACCCGGCCTGCACGGCTCTCCCTGCCACAGGCTTTGCCACCCATGGTGGAGCCACAAGCCCCCCTCAACCCACCTGACCCTCACAGGGAGCAGCCCCAGGGGTCCCAAGACCCACCCAGGGGGACCAAGAAGCAGGCACCCTCCTGGTCCAGAGCAGAGATCCTGTCCCTCTTCAAGCTGTAGGGCAAGGAGGAGACATTGCAGGATCTCCACTCCAAGTGCTGCAATGCGAACATCTTTGAAAGCATGGCCAAGTCCCTGGCAGAGTGTAGACACCCACCCCGTAAGGTAAAGGAGCTTTGCCAGGGATACGTTAGGGACAGAGAGTGCAGCTCGTGCTCAGGGGCAGGACCCCACACCTGCCCCTATTACCAGGAGCTCCACTAGATCCTGAGGGGTGGGGAAACCTCTTCCCTACCCATTGTGGTGGACTCCAGCCTTGAGACCATCATCATCTCCCGGCCGGAGATCATGGAGGAGGAGGAAGACCAGGGCCAGCAGGAGGAGGAGGAGGAGACGGACACTGTCACCCTGTCCCTGGAGCTGGTGCCTGTCAGCCAGGACATCTCCCAGGCCTCGTCTGACACTAGAGAGGGATCTTCAGGTGAGTGCTCTCAGTTTGCCACACACACAGGGCGGGGGAGGCGGGTGCACAGGGGGCGGGATGCGAGTGTTGCTCGGGCTGCTCGGGTTGGACATCATGCTGGAGTCCGTGCATTAGTGTGCAGCACGCAGACTCAGCAGGCAGACCCTGAGCACGGGTGGGATCCTGCTGACAGGCTCAGGGGAGGCCACGCACCTGTCCGGCCCCAGGGAGGGGCCTTTCCAGCACCTGCCATAGCTGGAAGCAGGCTAGCCACAAGGGCACAGGCATGACCCCAGACACCCCGAGGAGTGCTGCACACAGCACGCGGGCATGCCTGCACGTGCGGGGCACCACCCACTCCCGTGGGCAGCACTGTGAGCCACAGGTGTGTGTGCAGACCCCAGGGAGGGCCAGGCTGATCCCAGCTCCTCTGCTGCCCATGGGATCCCATTGTGGCTGGACACTTCCCTTGCCTGTTTGTCTGTGGGCTGGGTGGGGGTGTGTGTGGAAGCAGGCAACATGGTCTCCTGGGCACCTCGGGGCTCCTGGGAAGCAGGGCCTGCTGTGCAGGCCACACATGGCCTTGCTCCTGGGACATCCCCATCCTCTGACCCAAGGACTGTTGGTCACTGCTCACAGAGGAGGGCACGGCCTCAGGGACAGTGTGTGCATGGATGACTGACCGCCTCTGCCTCTTTGTGTTCTCTGCAGCTGGACCAGTGAGACTGAGGGGCGAGCCATGCCCCCCGTGGCAGCTGCCACAGCCTGGGGGACCCGAAAGCATAGCAGAGTCCAGGAAGACCTCATGCGCCAGCATGTCGGTATCCTGTGCGACATGCAGCAGCTACTGGCACAGAAGATCCGTGAGGATGCTGAGTGATGGAACCATGATTTGAACCAGCTCATTCAGTGGTGCGATAGCATGTGTGCTGTCATGAGAGAAATGATGGCGCACCTGCCTGCTGTCGCTCCTCCTGCCTACCACCTCCTGCCCCCTCGCTATACCTAGTCCCTCTACCTCTGCCCACATGCAATGCCTCTGCTCCTTCCCCATGCCACCCCATGTGATGCCTATGCCCCCTTCCCCTGGCCCCCTGCCATTCCCGACCCCGCTACAATCCCCGCCACCATCCCCTTGTCGTCCCCAGACCCACCCAACCCCAACTCTGACAAGGTCTGTGCACCTGAGGTGGCACATCTAGCCACCCCGCACACACCTTCAAGCCCCCACCTCCAGATTATGAGCCTCCCTCCCTCTGCCCACCTTTTTTAAATGTAAGATAAATACAGACTTCATTTTGATGGAAACCAAACAGGTGTTTTTAATGAGAGATCAGGGACGGGATAAAGGGAGAGGTGCACCGCTCCTCTGTTCCCCCACCAAAATTTTAATGGCTAAATGAGGTACCCCCTCATACCACTTCTCTGTTCCTCTGGGTGGCCCTCCTCATAGCCCCTGCAGGCACCAGGCACCTATGTGTGAGGGTGAAAAAAAGGAGGGGCCACCAATGTGTCCATTCTCTCAGACCATCAGTAACTTTGCCTCTATAGGAAGACTGTAAAAACAGTTCAGCGGGTATGTCCCAGCCCTGAAACAGGTGTCATAATTGCATAGCCACAGGAGTCAATAGGCAATGATCTCCAACACATCAAGTGACTTATCCAAACTAATACAAACACTGAAATGATCAAATGAAAATGTAAGAGTTGAGCTCAGTGTATGAAAGCATCAAGAAGTGTGTTTTAGAGAAGGATTTGAAAGACATGGATAATTGGTACATGGGAATTGTGGGGGAGAGTGGGAGATATTCTGACCCTATAGGGCCGAGTGAAAGAAAGAAAACACAAAACAGAAAATGTGGGAAGGAGAATCAACTTAGAAATGAAATAAAGGTTGGCACAGACCTGACAGATCATCACATACACCCTCCTACCAGGCTAGAATATATAGTGTGATTGCTGGCCCACTGAAGTCAGTAGGGAGATATGTTGTCAGGGAAAGAAAAATGTGAATAATTACACTGATATAAAATTGGCATGGTTCCTGGGCAAGCTTCAATTTACATCCTTTTAGTCCATCAAGAGTGCTCAGGCTACCTTTACCCCTCCTTAGATATAACCATGTGGTACTAACCACACTCAGGCTACGTCTAGATTGTACTCTAAAATCGAAATAAGATACGCAATTTGCACTACTCAAACTGCGTATCTTATTTTGATTTTATTTCAAAATAGGCTATTTTGAAATTTGGTGCATCTACGTGGCGCCAAATGTTGAAATAAAGAGCTATTTCAAGACATCTCTTATTCCTTGTGGAATGTGGTTTACAGGGATGCTGAAATAGCGCGTCCGTTATTTCGAAAATTATTTCAAAATAGCAGACGCGTTCCTTGGACGTTGGGTAGCTATTTCAGGATACCACTGGATACCACTGGTATCCCGAAATAGCCTTGCAGTCTAGATGTACCCCTGGTCTAGGTCTCTGAGCTCCAGCCCCCCTGATTTCCAACCAGGATAGCAAAACAGGCTCAGCTCAGTTTGGCACCCACAAGCTCTCTCGGAGCCTGGGACCAGCTAGCTGATTCAAGTGACTCAGAAACAGCCTCTTCACAACAAAGCTGTATTTATCCTTTCATCCAACAGTTCGAAGCATACAGAGCAAATACATAACCAAAAAAGGCCTATCTGCATATTTTCCCTTGCCTGCATCCTAATATTTCCTTGCAAGCTTTAGTAAGATTCATTCAGCCCAGTTACCACCATCCCGGGATGAGGCCACAGCGTGTTTTCTGTGTCTCATTCAGTTGGCATGAGAATCTCAGTCTGTGGGCAACCATTTCTCTCACTATTCCAGCCTAGGGTAGCATGGGTCAGGTGTTAGTAATTAGTACATACCTTGATCCCAGGTTAAACCTTGGAAGAATAAATGTTGGCAGTCTACTGCCCCCCATGCTGCTGGAGGGGGTGGGGAAAAAGGATTTCCCCCCCAGGTCAGATCGATAGTAGATTTTTTTTTTTGCCTCCTCTGAAGTATAGGACACAGATCATTAAGGCCATGTCTACACGAAGAGCTTATTTAAAATTTATTAAATTCAACATCTGGGCACACTATTTTACAAATTCGAAGTTCTGTGTCCTCACTACGGTGAAGAATCAAATGTAGTCTGAGACAGGCTCCATTAATGGGGACACACTACCTTGGGCTAAGAGCCCCAAGAAGCATTCTCGGGAGCTGCAGGAGGCTTCTCAGATGTCAATTCATTCAAATTAGTGGCACCGAAGTATCTGCACTAATGTTATTTCGGACTTACAAGTTTGGAATTAGCGTTATTCCTCATGAAAAGCAGGAGTACAGAGTTCGAATTCCGTGATCCCTTACTCCTGAATAATAGGTTTGGTAGTGTGAACGCATCACTTACAAAATCGACCTTGGAGGGCTAATTTCAGACTAAGGTCCTAGTGTAGACCAGGGCTTACTTGGACCATCTAAGTATCTATCAAGCCTATGTCTATATTATAAGATAAGGGTATGAATCCTCTGCTCATGAACACATACTTGCTAGCACAGAAGCATGGCTGAGCCATGCTGAATACAAAACCTCCTTGAAACTGGTTGTCATGTACTTGACCCAGTTCACCTATGCTCCACTGCTGCTCATGCCACCATGGTTATGATATTACTTATATTCTCACTAGCTTACAGAAAGCTAGCACAAGTGTGGATACATGACCAGAAGAATCACAATCCTTAGCTTATAGTCTACGTCTAGACTACAGGCTTCTTTTGGAAGAAGTCTTTTTTTGGAAGAGAGCTCCTGAAAAAACTTCTTCTGAAAGAGAGCATCCACACACAAAAACTCATCGAAAAAGCAATCTGCTTTTTTGAAAGAGAGCATCCAGACTAATTGGATGCTTTCTTGCATAAAAGGCCACCTGAAGCCCCTTCAGCCCACATGCAGCAGCATTATTTTGGAATAACTGACATTATTCCGCCATAACAAAGAGCACATCTATACTGAAAGCCATTATTTCAAAATGATTGCAAGCTGGAGGACTTCTTACGCCGACTCCTGTAACCTTCATTTCATGAGGAGTAAGGGAAGTCAAAGGAAGAGTGTTCTTCTTTCGGCTTCCTGCTGTGAAGGCAGCGCCAGAAGCCAAATTAAGCTATTTCAACTTCAGCTACACAATTGACGTAGCTGAAGTTGTATAGTTTAATTCAACTTTTGCCTTGCAGTGTAGACATGCCCTAAATCACATAGTACAGGTGAACGAATAGGTAAGGTAGGCAGAGTACTCCTGGAAGAGATCTTGTTCTGAGCCCAACCACTGGAGACAGTGAGGTCTTTGAAAGCAGTTTGTGTGTGTGTGTGTGTGTGTGTGTGTGTGTATGTGTGCACAAGCATGCGCGCGCACACGCTTTTTGGGGGGGAAGGAGGTAGGGAGACAGAGGTTGTACATGGATGTACTTTTTCACAAGCTTTATTAAGTATAAACTTACTGCCAGTCTCAAAATGTGTTGAGGTTGAGACAGTGTAAATGATCACCATTTATAATGCACCATTGTAATAAGTGAAAATGTCATATGAGATGTAGAGGGTTATAGAAAATGTGAGTTTTAACAGGTAGCATTTTGGGTACAAGCATGTATGCATATGCAGATCAAACAGTTTGATTTTTCTTAAGTTTGAAGTATTAAGATGACAGAATCTTGCTCTGACATCTGGAAAAACGCCATCAAAAGTATATATATAGTTCAGTTGGATACACACATTCTCTACTCAACTAAGCATTCAAAATGAATGGTGCATTTTGATTTTTAATAAATGAGTTTCTTTAATATAATCCATACCCTATATGTCATTGTATTATCTGAAGTAAAATTAAATAAAGCTACATACCTTAATGAATAATGAAGGCATTTGCTTGAAAGCAGCCAAAGAAAAGTTACCATTTTAAGAGTTTGGTAAATTGGAGTGCGAGTCATTGAAACAGAAAGCGGAGGCGGCTGTGCTCTGGCTTTGCTCCTTTGCGCCTCCCTCCCCTCTTGTGAAAAAACTATCAGTCTCTCTTCATCAGCTCCCCTATCTGGAATCTTTTATAGGCTCCTGTCCAGGTCCCCTCTTTCTCTCACAGCAGTGGTCTCCAACTAAATGGTATATCAGGTGCTGACAACATAACTGTCAGTCATTACTCAATTGACAAAAGACAGCTATGGAGTATTTTAGGGCCTAATCCATAGCCCTGTGAATTCAGTGGGAGACTTTCCATTGACTTCAAGGGGCTATGCGTTAGCCACTAAGGCTGTGTCTACACTATGCAGAAGATTGACACTAGTGCGATAGATCTTTCGGGATTAGATTTAGCAGGTTTAGTGGCACTGGTACTCCTGCTCCTCACGTGGAGTCAGGGAAACTGATGGGAGTGTTTGCTCCCATCAACCTCTCACGGTATGGACAGCGATTTAAGACATGTCAACTCCAGCTACATAATTAATGAGGTTGGAGTTGTTTATTTTAAGTCAACCTTCCTCTCTAATGTAGACCAGGCCCTCCTGACTTGTGCTGCTAAAACTCTATACATAAAGTTTAGAATAAATTCCATATGCTAACATGGAAAAAGAAAAAAAATCTACTTGTATATGTGAATGCATGTATTTGTTTAAAAGTTACCCCAGGGATCTTCAGTATATTTAGAATTTCTTATATCACAAAAGGGTTTGTTTACAAATAAAAAGATGTATAATTCAGCCAGTTTTTAATGAGTATTTTTGTTTCAAAACAGAAGAATAATAGCACATGTAATGACTCCACTTAAACCTGGGTTCCACAGAATTAAGGCACCTTGAAGAAATGTTTGTTCTTTCTTCTCAAATAGTTCATTCCAACATTTGACATTAAAAATATTGCAAAAAGCATACAACTTAAACATTTTATGAGTACAAAACTAGAGTTATAAAAATGACATAATTTACAAACAAACCCACATTAGTAACAAACATTAGCAAAGCATGTTTTGATATAAAAGCTTTCATATCAGCCCCAGTTATTGTCATGCTAGTTTCCATGCAGAGGTAACGGTTTGCATGCATTTTATTTATCCCTTATGTTTTAACAATTCAAGGGCTCATACTTACTTAAAATGTTATCCCACTATTATCTTAAATTTTGTGTTTGCTTTAGGATTCCTATCATAGGAATTATTTTTTATCAATAGATGAAAATGTAGCCAACATAATCCTACATCAAATGTTAGGAAACTCATTTGTGATATTTTTAGACCATCCTTTCACCATATTACCAGGAAATGTTTGAATATGTAATGCAGAACTAGATGCTATATTTACTACATGGTATACTTGCTAATTTAGAAAAAGTAATGTTGTTGGTGTCACAATGACATTAAAACCATGACAAAAGTTGACATAAAAATGCATAATATTACTGAACCAAAAGTGCTAGGTTTATAGAGCTCTCCCTAGATTACCCATCATCAAGTTACCTAAATTATATATTTCTAGAAAAGATCTAATTTCATTTATATTTCTAATTTATAAGAAATAATAAAATTTACATTCTGAAGTGTTCCCTGCTCAGTTTGAGCCCAATCCTGTAAACACTTATTATCAGGCACTGGGTGAAATCCTGGCTCCACTGAAGTTAATGGAAGTTTTTCTATTGACTTCCCTGTGGCCAGCATTTCACCCAAAATAGTGCTTACTACCAAGAGAGGTCTAATTTACTTTAATAGAATACTCACACTAGCGAACACTATGCCCAGTAATGAATGTTTACACAATCAGACTCGTTATGTAGGCTCATGGTTCAGTTTATAATTGATTAGCAAATGACACATTCCTTGTGATTTTATTCAAAAACAACTTATTTTCCTCTCAGAGATCAGGCCATTCATTTTTAGTTCTATGGATTGTATCACACTGGAAAGCTCTTAAGGACGAACTAGCCTTGTCCTCCTACGTGGTGATCCTAATGGCAAAACATAATAAGAGAAAGTTATTTGCAAATATAATGGATAGTCAATAGGTCAGTAAATTATCCAAAAATATTAATCTGTCCTAAATCTTGCCTTGCTCCTGCAAATAGTTCAATGGAAGTCAACAGTTCTGGCTTTGAAACTTTATGGGTGTCTACTCATTTGATAATAGGTTACACTAAAACCCCAGATCCAAATACCCCAGATTTTGAGAACACTTGAAATCTAGACACTCTCAATACCATCTCTAGTCTTAACTAGCTAAATCCTGAGGCCCTTACACAGTTATTATTTATTCCCTATGCCAGGCAAATTCTCATTGACTTCCTTTTGTCAGGGCTACAGGACAAATACAATCCAACTATCTTCCAGTGATGCCCATCTGCTATTCCAGTGAAAGCTAAAATGATGTTACACAAAATCAGCCGAGGACATTATTTACAGATAATGGTTTTTGTGTTTGCTGCCAATTCATGAGAAACAAAGTATCTAACTCAACTTTCAGATCTCACATTGAGTTTGAGTCTTAGCAGTTAGGAAAGTAAAAAGTATCCTTTTACTTGTCAAGCGACCAAGGTTGATATGGAATTTGTGAAACACAATAAAGATGGAACTCTGCAATGCCATTTTTACAAAGCCTGTATTCAGAGTGGAAGTACTGTTTAAAACCTTTGTTTCAATAAATTAAATATGCAATCCAGTTTACACAGAGCACATGAGAGTTGTTTTTCAGACATATTAGTGTTGTTAAAAATTAACTTTACCAACCCTCGTAAAAGAACACAGTGAAAAAATGACTAACGTGATTTTTATTAGAATGCATTTTATTCTCAGGAAAGGATTATTGTTTAAAAATATACTTAGAAAAAAGAATCATATGAAAATATTTGCTTTCCTGTACCTGGTACTCTTTTGGGTGGTTGTCCTCTCCTCCCTGCTGCTTCTACAAAATAGAAATGTTGCTGTCAGGGATGATTTATAAATAAATATTTGAATTAGAGCTCATTCAACAACTTATTTGAAACTCATATCTTAAAAAAAAGAAGTCAACACTGTTGGAATGCTGTAATAAGATTGGGATTATTGATGACCTGCAACAGAAAGGCTTGTACTAATAAAAAAAAATCTAATACAACATTTTCATTGTATTCACTCTACAAATCACAACAAAAATCGTCCTTTAAAAACAGACATTGCCCTTAATATAAGTTAGGATGGATTGTGTTGCTGACACAGACTTTTCCCCCTGAGATGCTTGTTGGAAATTCCAAATAACCATGTACAGCATAGTGAGTATTGTGATCTCACAGTACCATCATATATACAGTCCCGATTCCAAGAATTCCCTTCTTCTGAGGTGAGAGGCTTACAGGAATGATTAAAGCAATATGTAGGAGAGGCATCCTTGATTAACAGACGTGTATGTATTTTCCAAAATACACATTTGATCTGAGACTCTATAAGCGTTTGCTAAATGTTGTGGCCTACATCTTTAGATTAGTACAATGAAAACATAAATATGAGAAAATTCCACAAGAAGAAAAAAATCTCTGTTATCCTCCCAACGATGTTGACTCTGATATTACATGCATGGAATGCCTATTCATGTCAATAGGAACATGTAAGGAACACTAAAATATTAAACTCAAGATCCATTCGAGTGGAGAATTTCCCCCTTAGATTCCATGAGACTAAGAGCTGTATTTACTAACAGATGCAGTTAATTAGCTCTGTACTTTGTTTTTCCAAATCCTTTCACAGTGAACAGTAGCCTGCATGAGTTTTGCACAGCTACATGCAGCCTTCACTTCTATTTTCACTGGATTACAAGCAAAGTTAAGTTTTCAAGTTCTACGCTGAGGAAGAGTGAGTGTTGAGCTCCCTACATCACTTGAAAGTTTGGAAGATGTGGATAAAAAATGGCCGATTGAGATACATGGTCTTAAAAGCAAGTCTCGCCATGCTAACCAGGTCTCCTTTCAGGGACATTTTCTCCCAGTTTAGGTTGCTCACAAAACTAACTATTAGGCTCATAGCTACTGGGCATCTCACTCACTGATGGAATACCAGACCGCTCTGCATTCCCTGTCCTGCTTATCACTGAACTTTTACACACAGTGCTTCACATCTTCTTGGCGTTTGATCAAACCCAGTGTTTATTGTGCACCATTATGTGGTATATGCCCCATAAGTATCTATACAGCCTTATCACAAGTCCTGTGTACACAAATACCTGGCATCTCATTTTGAACAATTAAAATGTGACTATGTATGTAAAAAACAAACAAACAAACACATCCTCTGGTATATTGTAAATTTATCCTCTGAATATCTTTCACGTTTTTAAAATCCATTAAGTTAACCTAAGCTGAAAACATAGTTGAAACGAACAAACAAAAATTCTTCACATTTCAGATGACATATGAGAAACTTCATTCACCAGATGCCATATTTGCTTCTATGTATGTGAAGAGTTAAGAAATCTATAAACTTTAGCAACTGATTTTGAAGTATTAGAAATGTTAATTTTAAGAGGACACACACAAATACCACAAGGAATCACTGCTTTGTTCTAATTCACAGTAGGTACTGTTAGATAAATAACTGCAAGTTAAACTAGAACTTCTAAATTCAGCCTATGCATAATCCAGGAACAAATGTGGTCCCTAAAAATGTCAATGCATAGTCCAGAGATTCTCAACCATTTTCATATGAGACTCCCACTTTCATAGAGGACTGCCACATCCCCTGGCTTGAAATGGTTGCCATCATATATAGGGTTTACAGTTTGGATCAATGGCTCTCAAAACCCCCAATATACAGATTGTTCCAGAACCCCTGACTGGAACCTCCTTCCCATTTAACAATAGGAGAAGGGAAGAATGGTCACGGCCAACTGACACCTGTGTATGTCTTCCCCACTCCTTCACAGGGATTTTGACATCATAGTTGAGAACCCCTGGCATAATGGATCAACGACTGAAACTGGAAACAAAGTTATTGAGAACTTACATGTTCTTGAAGTGCTGCTTACAGAAAAGACAGCTGATTTATTATTCTTGCCGAAATTTGCAGATAGACAGTTTTCCTTGTCTACTACACATGACAATGAATTTATGTAGGATGAGCCTCAAAGTACACTTTGAAATGATTCTCTGCAAGGTTAGCTTGAGATCAACTCCTTTAAAAAATTGATAAAACTTTTCCTGCTAAACTGTAGTTTCAGAACTAAACAACATATGTGTACAAATGCTATAAAACCCCACCTGGTATGATCACTGCAGATAAAGATGGTCTCAGTGCTATTGCATTATTAGACAAACTAACCTTCCAGATGGAATTCCTTGATTTCTCTCTCGATAATCTGTGGTTCTGCCTCAATTACTTTAGTAACCTTGGTGTACTCAGTTCCAGCTATGATAAGCATTAAAAACAAATGAGTTAAATCTGGGATAGCAATTCTGTTTGTGAAGGGTGCCTGGGATGGAAACATTTCATTTTGAGGGAGTAGTGGTGACCAGGATGCCATGAAATAAGCCTCATATAATTTTGCCAATTTTCTCAATCCCAACACATGGGAATCACCTTCTTCAGGGTGAATTGGGGCTCTGTTTCAGCAAGGACTGCCACGGGCAACAAAGTCTGTTGGACTATGTATAATTTTATGACAGTCCATTAGAGAGTGTGTTGCTTTATACAAAGGCAAAACGTACATTTTCTGACTGGACTCAGGTTTGTTCAAGTGTTTGGGGAATTCTCTGTTATAAAACAGAAATGCTCTGAGGCAATCAGAGAGGGGCAGGGAGCAATCACCACCATTATTAAAGCAGCCATAATGCCGCATATATAGCTGCTCTTCGTGGCTAGAAGTACTATGTTGTGGTATAAAAGACTAGATTAAAACATGGAAAAGTGTAGCAAAGACTGAGGGAAAACAGAAAATCCACTCATCTGATCCATTACATAAAACAAGAGGCTTTTACTAACCATCCTACAATAGCAAAGAGAAGAAAAGAATTCAAGAGACTAGGTTGTATTACCCAATTTATTACTAATACTTAATAAATCAGACTAGTATAAATCTGTAAAGTCATATATCTTTCTAGATTAATTGCATGTAATTACACGTCTTGATAATTTAGGTCAACAGCTTGATACTGATGAAAAGATCCAAGGTGTCAGAACACTTTCATTTACAACAGGGGATCTTTGCAGCCCCTTCAGGGCTAAATCCTGCACTTCTGACTTCTTCAGGATTTGCAGACAATGGAATTTAATCCAGTGCTTTTATGTTTCTTTGCTATGCCTTTTGTAATTTTTTAACTTCATTTTCAAATAGTTCTTATTGAATTTAATGCAGGTAAAAGGTATAGGAGGTTTTTCTTCTAGAATATACTATATTAAACAGTAATGAAAACTTTCCCATACTGCCTTAATCCTGAGTTAAAGAAGCCTATGTGTAAAGATAATGTGGCCCTTCAGACTCCATGACCAATCCCCCTTGCTTGTCTGCTGAGACTTATCAATTAAGTTAAGGTAGCCCAATGTGTATTAGCCATCATGGTTTTACTTTATGAAGGAGCTACAGCTATATCTTGCAGCCTTTACTAACTCCTAACTTCAGCAGATCTCCAAGGCCCAGCTCTCCAAAGGTACTTGGGGTATCTATTTCCAGTGGGAAGCTGTAATGCCTAAATGTTTTCAAGGATCTGGGCCTAACTGAATTAGTCAGTAGGATTCATCCCAGGTTGTTTGTGACCCAGTTCACTTCCAAAACTTTCATTAGTAAAAAGATGACAAGAAGAAATGGATTCAGTTAATCTAAATCAGAGTCTTCACTGTATAGTTCAAGAAACAACCAAATATCCTTTTGCGTTTAGTAGTCAGGCTAATACTAAATTTCCCCAGTTTACCTGAATTCTTTTTTACTTTCACCTTTGCTATTACAGGTAGTTGTTCTAATCTATACAATAAGCAGAAGACATTCCATAAAGAGTTTTCTACTTTTTTTCTACATCTATTGGTTATTTATTGCTAAAACTGTTAGAACCGAGAGACAGAGGAGGGAGAGAGAGAGAGATACTACTGGTAATGCTATACTTGAAAAGAATTACAGTTAATATTTTGACCCACATTACCTGTCAGTATTTAAACATGCCTTTGATTGTTAACTTGAGGGCAATGAATATTCATTTCTGGAGAACAGAAAAGTGTAATGAATTTGGCCTACTGTAACACTTTCCATTTCATTGGTGTTTCTCAAAGTTAACAATTTCTTGGAAAGACGTTTGCAGCTAATGGAATAAATCTTCATTGCTCCCCTAGGTTTGAATTAGGTAACATTTTAAAGACTGAAAAACAAACAAGTTTCAATTTGTTCATGATCAGTGTGAATATGAAAACTGACTATTCAAAATTTGCCATTTTATTACTTATTTTTTTAGTAGATTTATATTTAAACTAGATCAGCTAGGTCAGTCTTTAAAACGTTAAGGGATCGCTTTGTCCGAGAGATGTTTCAGTCACCAGAACCTGTTATGCAGAGGTTAGTTGTCACACACTCACTAACCTCCCTGAAGGAGTCTTTTGATTTCTTCATCTTCAAGTAAATGACCATCACCTTCAATGAATTTGGTCACCTTGGTAACCTCTGAGAGGATACACGTTTATGGCATAAAGTTGATTTATAGGACACATTCAGAATTCTAAATTACAGTACATTAATGAACATGCTGATTGACTACAAAATCCATTTAGAACAAAAAGTTCCATGCAAACATCTGGTTATTATCATCATGACAGAAAAACAATACTTTAACCAGTTTTCATTATATTGTATAAATGTGCAGTTCCACTTAAAATGAATTGCTAATGAAGTACATATTGAGACAGATACCAATTATAGGTCATTTGTAGTATGCCTTTCACAGGTCCTTCTGGGACTTCTTTTCTTGTCTTGATGTGGAACTTGACATGTTGAAAAATAAAGGTCTCTACTGCATTTCAAGTACATGTTTATATATACCCAAACAAGCCCTCAACTATGAGGTTCAGATTTCAAGGAATCCTACATCTTTATAATAGATCGAATCATATCCTCAGATCTGAGTACTCCAAATTTTGGAGCGTTTAACCTCTAGCTCTGAACTTGTTGCTTAGATCCACCTTGTGTATATATTTTTATTAAAATTACAAAAAGCATAATTTTCAGTTATCTAATAGCTGGGTAGATCTCATGGAGCCTATTTTTTTCTTTGGGAAGAAAAACACTAACCTTCTTCAAGCAATTTCTTCAATTTTTCCTCAGCATCTCCTCTACCACCTGCAGTAATTTGGGTATATGTGATTTCAGGACCTGAAATGAAGTTTAAAAGATGCAGGAATGAAACAAAGACTACACTATTGCATTTTAATATATTTTATCCTATGAAACATATAGCAGAAGCATCATATTCAAAATTATAAATAAAACTGACCAACAGAATGAAATATTGAGATCTGGAATAAGCCTCCTCCTACCTCCAAGTAAAATAAGTTCCTAAAGCCTAAGTTTCACTTTCAAAATGAGAATTAGAAGCCTAATTTACAAAAGTGCTTTTGAAATGTACCTGTTATGCCTATAATGTTTATGTTAATTAATGATTTAGTATGTATTATTTTATTTAAATACCAGTGATGTGTTACTGGCTAATCTTAAAATTTTAAAATTTAATTTAGGAGATATCATTCCCTCCTCCCAAAAATTTTGATGTATTTAATACACTCATAAAATTGCCCTTTCCATAGCAACAATGTCAATTTTTTAATCTTTTTTTCTTCAGAAATCTTATCTTGAAAATGGGCTCATTTTCACTGAGATACCAATATATTTTTTTCTTTTTAACTAGAAAAATCCCACTAACCAAATCAACAAAACAAAACAAAAAACCCAACTCAATTAACCAAACAAAACCCCCCACCCTGGTATAAATTAGTGAAATGTTTGAAAAAAAAAAGAGACTCCTTTTTGAGATGTAAAAACACACTGACTTTTGAAACTTCTACAGTGTGTTTGAAATATTGCACACACATCTATGCACACCTGTGTACAACCCACTTGTCCTCCCATGGGAGTAGTGGAAAGGGCTTCAGAATTCTGGGTGGCGTTCAGCTTGCTCTAGAGAATATCAGAAGAGCCAAAATGGGACTTGAGAGGTGCATAGCACAGAACGGTAAACTTCAGGCAGTATGAATAGAAAAGTGCTTCACATAGTTTACCTTGAATAATTCTTTCTTCTGTCACTTCTTTTTCAGTCACCTCCACAGGTTGTCCATTAATTATTTTTCTGTATTTTTTAATAATAGGCTCTATAAAGATATTTTAAAAATTAAAGTGATGAAGAATATATACTGAACATATAATAATAAGAGGAATGACCCTGTAGAGTTGGTCTCAGTGTTTGGACCTGGATTAGGACCTAAGCTTTCCTCAAGTCCAGGGATGGTCACATCCAAAGTTGTGTTAGAAATACTTCAAGGACCATGAAAGGAAATGCCAGTGAACATTTGGAAAGTGGAAGTGGATGAAAATTATCTTGAAACGATAGGAGTTCATGATTCTAAAAAATGTTAGGAGGGAAAAGAGCAACATAAAGATAAACGATTTCAAGAAAACAGACTTTAGCAAACTCAAGGAGATGGTAGATAAGATCCCATGGGAAGCAAGTTAAAGGGGAAAACCAGTTTGAGACAATTGGCAGTTTTTCAAAGACACATTAGTAAGGTCTTAAGAGTAAACTGTCCCACAGCATAGAAAAGATGGGAAATATGGTGAGAGATCACCTTGGTTTAACCACGAGATCTTAAATGATCTGAAACTCAAAAAGAAAAAAAAAGTCCTACAGAAAGTAGGGTGAATAGAAAAAACAACACAAACATGTAAGGACAAAAGATCAAGGCACACAATGGGGTTAAACTAACAAGAGACAAAGGATAACGTGAAAATATTCTACAAATACATTAGAAGCAAGAAGAAGACCCAAGGACAGGATAAGCCTGTTATTCAATGATGAGGGTGGGAGAAGATAACAGAAAATCTGGATATGGCAGAAATGCTAAATGACTTTTTCATTTCAGTTTTCACCAAAAAGATTAGTGGTAATTGGTGTCTATCATAATGAACACCAGTGCAAATGAGGTGGGAGATGAGGCTAAAGTAAGGAAAGAATAAGTTAAAAATTACTTAGACAAGCTAAGGTTGGCAGTTCTTTAGGTTGGCAGGACCTGATGAAATACATCCCAGAACTTTCAAGGAACCTACTGAGGAAATACCTGGCATGAATAGTCTAATTATAACTTAGTTCTGCCTTAAGTGCAAGGGATTGTCCTAGATGACCTACTGAGGTTCCTTCCAGTCCCACACTTTTAAGATCCACTTCTATGTCAACACATCTTCACTTTCTGTCACATGGTTATCCACTGCACTTTGGAAGACAGGAAAATAACTATCAAACCAGGTGGCAACTCAGCATGTAAAGTTCTGGAAACATAACATCAAATACAGTTTGTTTGGGAAGAGTTAGACAAAATCTGTAACAAGTGGGAATGAAAAACTACTATATTTTCTGAATGAAATAAAAACAAATCCGATGACTCATACAAAACCACACGTCTCTTGACTGAACTAAAATCTGACTTGGAACTGTAAAACTTGTGTAAGTACCCTAGCTAATAAAGTTTAACCACTGAAAATTTATTCACCTCCTTGAATCACTTTTGTTATTGTCTCGCCTTCCCCGTCGATCAATTCTGTGAATTCTGAAAAATATTATTGAAAAAAGTAAACCAACATGTTACAAATATACATGGCCCTTCACAGTGCATGGAAACAACATAATTCACTATTTAAAGCAGATAAAGTAGAAAAGGCATTAACACCATCCACACAAAAATCCCTTAACACATAATATTCCATTCTGATTATGTATTGTTATAATAAAATTTAAAGCAGGGCTACTCAACTTTGGAAGCCCCAGGGACCACAAGGATACCCACAGCACATGCCGAAGGCCGCAACTTAAGCGTGGTTGCATGATATGCAAATATATATGCAAATATTTATCCAAATATATGCAAATAGCTTCTTTCACACTGACAGCATGAATACAAAGATTAAAGCAAGACTACACAACATGAAGGCCCCATTTAAGTCAGTTCTACTATATTAATAAAATGCAATATTTTCCCAATTTCCACCCATATGACTGCACTTTTAATGAGCAATGCCAGTCCAGGAATTTAACTACTAAAACACATATCAACAGAAGACCATTATATTGACTATTTTTTTGTTTTGGCTTCACAGTTTTAACAAATCAAACAAAAACTGCCAATACAATATTTACTGAAATACAAGTGCAATCAATGTGAAGTTAAAGGCATCAAGGGGAGAAGTGGCATGGCTAGAAAAGGAACCCAGGAATCCTGCTTCCCAGAATCCATTCCTTTCCCCTGCTCGCCCCACCAAGCACGAGCTCCCATGATCCTCACAGAGCTGAGACTGGAACCCCCAAATCTAACTAACAAACCCACTGCCCACCTACAGGAAAGGAAAGAAGCCAGAAGTTTTAACACCCAGTTCCCTGCTCTAACCCAAAGCCCCTCCCCTCCCCCAGAACCAGGCACCCCTCTAACCCCCGTGCTCTAACCTAATGCCCCACCCCTCCCTCAGAGTCAGGCAACCTCAGCATGCCTACTCTAACCCAATGTCCTTTTCCTCCCACAGACCCGGGGACATAAATCTAGTGGGGTGGAGGGTAATGCCCTGGGTCACCAGAGCCAGGTGCTTTTCCCTCCAGGAGCTGGGGCCCGTGTGCAGAGTGGCTGTGAATGGTCTGGGCTCGTGGCTCTGAACGTTCCACTGAAGTCACGTGCCACTGCCCCCTCCCCGATCCCCTTTGCAGGGCAAAAAATCCAGGACATTTTTTGCCTTTTAAAAAACCCGCCCGGATGGCGATTTAACACGTGAAAACAAGGGCATGTCCAGGAAAAACTGGATGCATGGGAACCCTACCCCAACCCCAGCTCAGACCTTTCTCATTCCGGCCTTGCTGCCTGGCTTCCCTGCTGCCTCTTGCCGCCCCTGGCTCAGTGCAGCGCTGTGCAGCTCTGCTTGCAGGGAGGTGCTGCTGCCATGGCCAATGGGGCAGGTGTGCTCTGCCGCCACCTCTTGCTGCCCTCCCACCGGCCAGCAGCTCCTGCACACGTGGCCTGGTTCAATGCGGTACTACGCGGCATGGCACGGCTCACAGGGAGATGCTGCTGCTAGAGCCCATAGTGACGAGGCAGGCAGGCGGCCTGGGAAGTGGCTCAAGGCAGCGCAGACCACATACAAATGGGCCGTAGGCTGCATGTGGCCCACGAGCCGCATGTTGAGTAGCCCTGTTTTAAAGATTTGTCCTGTCAATGGCAAAATCATCTCACCACTGTTTGCTTCCCTGGATTTAAGCTGGGATATGTCTCCTGTATAGCACTGTCCCCTCTCCTTGGAACTCTTCACATGCTCCTCCACCAAAGCCCTGCATGGAACGAGCTGTTGGGGAGGGTTTTTTGTTTGTTTTTTTGGTGGTGAGGGTTGGGCAGGAGCAAAGGAGGACTCCTGGCTCTCTTCATGGCACTGTCTCCTGATAACCACTCAGACACCCAGTTAGTTCTGTTTCAATTCATCTTACCTTCTTGTAGGATCTCTCTGCAGCTACCATTGCACAGCTAATCATAGCATACCTCAAGTACAGCCATAGTGGAGGCAGTGGAACAGTATGCAGTGACTGATGTGTTGATGGCTATTGTCTCAGGGGCTGAGGTGCCCACGGAGCCTGACCCCAATCTATTTTAACCCCATTTTATACTGACTACAATAACTACACACAATTTAAGATAGTGAAGAACCACGACCCAAAGTCAGAGCTTGAGTGCCTGACTGAGATTCATCTCTATTTGCAATTCATGACTTAGTTAAAAACACAACGTAAGTGCAGTTTCTTTACAGAGTATCATGGTGTTCCCAAGGGAGAGAGATGTTTTTGCACCTCACCTCAGTGTCATCCTTAACCATATTAGCTCATACTTATTGTACAATTTATCTCTTTGTAAGAGACAGTCCCCCTCTTTTTTTTTGAAAAGTTGACCTTCCACGGAAGTTGATTCCACAAGAAGAATTTTTAAAATTATTATAATTATTCAGGATTCACGCAACATTGCGTTTTCACACAGGTTTGCTTATTGTCAAGTGGTTAATACAATAAAGTCCAGATTTGCTGTAATCTCCTATATGTTTTCAATAGGAGGTGATGCACAGGGTCTTAGATTAGTTTTTAGCTAGTTAGCTAAATAACTAGTTAAAAGATTCTCAATCTAGGGCACACTGATGCATCACAAAACATATAGCTCTGTTAATAAATCCTACCTTTTCGAATTGTTGCACCACCACCTACTTTCATGGTTTTTCTACCTGGTTTTTTTGACAAACATACATAAATATTTTAGTGACCACATCAATAAAAAGGTGTGCTCAGTAGTTGCTGCTATAAATGCAGAGGCACTTTGGCATTTTAATTGAGGACATACTAAACAAATATATAATAACACAGTGTAATATAATTTAATCACACAATTCAGATACAATTATTATTAAAATTATGTGGTGACTTTTAAACCCCACTACTTTTAATCTTTAATCAGCTTTGGTTTATATCAGACTAGTGCAATTGAAATATGTGGTACATAGCAGGTTGGGTAAAGCATTCCTTTTCTCATTAGTTCAGAATGGGCAGCCCACTCCCACCCCTGAAGTGACTTTGGAAAAGTATTTATTTTTACATAAATCTTCCTCTTGCACAATCAGTCTATGACTTCCTGCCATAGTTAGAAAAAGTAACATTTTGGCCACTTTGGGAGATATTTTTAAAGGCAGCTGCAGGCATTTTGTTTTTTGGAGAATGCTTCAGCTGCTGGTGGCAAGCCAGGAGAACCGAAACTCGCTTTACCAGCAGTGTTCCTGAATCATTAATGGTGAGATGGGCTGAGTCAGAATCCTGGCAAACAAAAAGCAAGAATTGGGGGGTGGCCAGAAGTAGGACTATGGCTTTTCTAGCCAATTCATCCATCCAACTGGCTGGATGAATTGACTAGTCAATATTATTTCATCTTGCTTCAGTGAATAGTTTTGACCTGCGCATCAGACGGCACCAACTCACACCTTTTCACATTGTCATTAACCATGGAACAAGCAAGATCATGACTTTCATGTTGCGAAGAAGCCCTCTCAACAACTACAACAAATAATAGCTTCAAAAGCATTTATTTAATCCCTTCTTTGCTGATTTAACTTGAGCAAATTTCCTTTGGAACATTCCAGTGGAACATAGGGGCTTCCTAGGGGCACCTGGCATTGGCCACTGTTGAAAGACAAGATACTGGGCTAGATGAACTTTTGGTCTGACCCAGTGTGGCCATTCTTATGTTCTTCTAAGTGATGTGCTAGGTGCCTAAGGAAGCAGCTGAGCTGTGCTCTGCCTTAAGTACCAAGTTCACATGCCAGCATTTAAATGACTGAAGATATTTTATTCTTGTGTAGAAGTTATACAGAAGGAATGAAACTTTCAAGAGTGCTCAGTGTTGTCTTTATTCTACTTCCATTGAACTCAATGGGAGAGCTACCTTGGAATTTATTAGCAGTTGAAGAATGTCAACACTAAATACATTTGAAAATCCCACCCAGGATTTCTATCCAACTTTCTACGGTCCAACCATGACTTCCATGGCCTACAGCACAGGAAAGAAGATTATTCCTGAGAAACAGGGAAAGAAGAGTCCTCCTAAATATCCATGCCAAATGGCTGGGACCCACATTTTTATTAGAACTAGTTGGAAAATAGAAATCTATTTCTATGAAGAATGCTGATGTTTTCACTTTGAACTGTTTGGAATAAGTCCATTTTTGTTCGGTGTCCCATTTTTTTAAATGTTAAACAAAACACTACTAAAAACTTCATTTGATTTTTTTTTTCATTTACTGAAAACCCAGTAAGGTTTTGGTACGTAAAACAACCTAAAATCATTGGGAAAAAAGGCACAATTTGGGGTTTTCTTTAAATTAAAATGCCAGCCATTTCCCATGACAAAAATTGCTTTAGAAAACAGGCCTTTTAAGAATGATCTTTTGGTTCAGAAAAGTTTAGCCACCTCTAGTAGTTATTTCTGCTTTTCAAGCAACACACGGAAACCTGGACTTGTTCTGTTCCAAAATTTATCCAATTATATTAATATATTTAAAGCTGAAAAGGAGCCAGTTTTACCCTCTTTTCTGATGGTGGGCTGGAGGTTGCCTTCAATCACTTTAATAGTGGCTGAAAGTACAGAAAGTGGAACATGACGCACAGTTACACAAAAGCATCCAAACAAAGTTGTTCCTTTCTTATGATCTCTTTATAATATGGCTCTTTGGCTATGTCTAGATTGCATATCTATTTTCAATGTTCTTTCGAAAGAGGCTTTTCCGAAATTTGGCGCATCTACACAGCGTCAAATTTTGGAAAAAACAGCTCTTTCGACACATCCCTTATGCCTCGTAGAACAAGGCTTACAGGGATGGTGAAAAAGCATGTCTGCTTTTTCAAAAAATTTTTTTGGAAAAGTGGACACATTCCTTGGAAATGGCATAGCTTTTTCTGGGATACCTCCAGTATCGCGGAAAAGTGCTGCAGTCTAGACGTAGCCTTTCAGACCTGGCGTGGCTATAAGGAATCAGGTACAATCAGTGTAAAGTACTGTATGCAAAAAAAGGGTCTTTTTTAGAGCTCCAGAGTAAGAACCTACTCATTTGTCATGATTAAGCCATGACACTTTACACATTATACACAGAAGGAAACTATTCAACCAAAAAATCAACTAAATATATTAATAGAGTTATTATTTATATAGCACCAATTGTGTTCTTGGCTGGAGGGTTATAGTGTTCGACTACACCAGTATGCTATTTACCTTTGTTTGTATCTCCTGAAAATGTCAGCTCCATGGCAACAGAAGATACACTAAGGAAAGTACAATTATCCTACAATTTTCTAACATGTTTTTTATTTGATTTTTTTTTCCAGGAGACAGCAAAGGTGGTAGGGAGAGGAAAAACAAACAGCATTGACTGATACAGTTCTGAGAACTGAATCTGAACTTCAGCCTATCTGTTCCAAAATCTCTAAAGCCCAGTGCAATGTTCTTCATTTTAGAGTCTTAGGCTCCAATTCTGCAAAGGTGTAGATGTGTGCCAAAGCCTGATGTGCATAAGCTTTTGTGGCCTCAGTGCCTCAGGCTATGGCTGCATTAGTAGTGCAGCTGCTTAGGTCAATGTAAATTCTGTCACTCAGAGGGCTGGCTTTTTCACTTATTCATAAGTTATACTGATATAAGTGGCCTTAGACTACAATACTGAGGTACCTCCAAGCCTAATTCTGATTCAAACACTCAATTTAATCCCTAATGGAGTGCACAAGGGAGTTGGAGAGTATGAACACTCCTCGTTATTACTCCCTGCCCCACAGGGGCCAGCCATCCTGATGGCTTCCTTCTAGCAGCTCCAAGAGCACAAGCCAACCCTGGGTAAATAGAAGAGGTGGGAGCAAGGGATTACCAAGTAGGGCTCGTGTAATAGATATGCTGCGTCCTGCCGCTTCTTGGTGACAATGTGGCTCTGTACTGCCCCCAACACAGGGCTATAATTCAAGTTAACAGAGAATACTTTTTCTCAGCATCCCAGCCTGAGGAATTTAAACTGCTTCATTTAGCAATGCTTCCCCATCACAGATGTGAAATATGAAAATACCACATTGAGTAGCATGCTAAATGCAAACCTATGTCTTTGAATCCCCCTTACCCCATACAATATTAGACTGGCTGAATTTCATGGAGACGGTTTTCTTTTTAAATTGAAAAATTCCTTTCAGGCTGCACTGGCAACAGTTTTAAAAAGCAATATCACCAAATGTATCTGGAAATATTCCAAATGAACTTACTGAAAAATGTCAGGGGAATCTCTTTGAAGGTGCTCCCACGAACATACTATAATAAAGAACAAATCCAGCACATATATAAAAAATTTTATAGTAAAAACTCACTTTTTAATGCATTAAACATGACATGTACCAGATCCAAAGCGCACTGACAGCATGGCCAACATCCACATTGAATTTCCTTAGGCATTGGATCAGGCCCATGCCATGGTAGTATTGGAGACATAAGGGTGTGCAAATCTCTAGTCGCCGGCTGTACTGTCCACAACAGCAGTAATTGCTACACTCTGTAAAAATTACATAGCTTAATACACCCGTTGCCCATTTCTTGCATGCCTGTGTGAAAGGCCAAACCTCTGAGCTCCCTTCTAGAGGTACCTCAACCATATTTCCTGATTCATGCTGGTGTGTGAGGTAGCCTAGGCAATTGCAGCTTCTTTGCCACTCAAGATTTCTCCCAGTGAGGCAGAGGCAGATGAAGATTTATTGGGGCTCTGGGCACAAAGAACAACTGGGGCCCACACGTACGGGGGACATGGATGCCAGAACTGGGGGGGATGTGGGCCATGCCCCCTCTTTTAAAAATGGGAGACATGCCTGCCCACTTTGTAATGTGGGCATAGTGGCCTTGGGCAGGCACAGAGTAGTGGTGGCATGGGCGCTGTTTATGAGTGGGGGAGCAGGAATTGCCAACTCCAAACTGCAAGCCTGGGGCCAGAGGCAACAGGAGCAGCAGTGCCACACATGGATGCTCCTCAGGCACAAAGCCCAGGCAGTAGGAAGGGCAGCCTGTCACCAGGAGCCGGAGGGACCCGACTGGGGCAGCCTGGCAGCAAAGCAATGGGAGCTGCACCACAGGACCCTCCCTGTCAGGCTCCCGGAGACTTGTGATCTTTCTGGGGCTCCCCACCACCTCCCAACCAAGGCAGGACCTCCTCTTCCTGTAGAACATGTCTGCAGGCCTGGAGGGCAGGGAAGGGCAGCAGGCGACCAGACTGGAGCTCCCATCCCTGGGTCTCATGAGCAGTAGCATGTCACAGGGTTGGGAACATGGCTGGGGGTGCTCTCTCACATCCTTGTCCCAGCTCAACACAGGGAGAGGGTTCAGGACTCCCCAGAGCAGCACAGCTCCCTGAGAGACTCTTACCACATTCTGGCTCTGGTTTCTGACTTGGCTAGGGGGTAGGGCTTTGGGCAAAAGAGGAGGAGCAGGAAGCAGGGCCCCAGGGGGAAGAGAAAGCACAGGGGGGTAGGGCCACACTTCCAGCACCGACACCCTTCCCACACTTCTACCCAGATTCCTGAAGGGCCCCCAACTTGGCCAGAGCCCCTAGGTCCCATGAGCCCATGCATTAATCCATCACTGCAGAGTGGGGAATCCTCGAAGGTTTAAATCTGATTTATGTTGCTGAAGAAATGAAACAGACCCACAGCAGGAATCTGAATCTAGTCCAGAGTGTATCCGTGGCTTCAGTGTATTCAAATGTACTGTATCCAAAGAAACTTGGCAGGGTATTTGTTTAATCTGGTATTTACAAGTTTCATTTGACAGTGAATATAATGACTCATGTGATGACTCTGTGGAAAGTGAATCCTCGTTCTTGGACAAACAGGGCTCTCTCAGATAAATTAAAGTGTTGTTCATTGAAGAAATACTGTGGAGGGAACACTTCTATTTCCATATATGTGGCTAAAAGCATAAATAATCAAATCTTTATTTAAAATGTACCTTAATCTGAATGTATTTAATCAGCTTATTCAGGATGTTGAGTAACTGATCACTTCCAACAGGTACATCTGGAAAAAGAAAAGCAAATATTTTGGAAAAATGGAAACAGTTTAAAGACTCCACTGTTCTGAACTGAAGGTGCTTCTTGATTTGAGTTTCAAACTAAATGATACAATCTGAAGTCCCCTAATATTTTTCAATGAATAAAAATGTTATTTCAATTTAAATAATGGTAAAAGGAGTTTGCTAGTAGTAAGTCTAGTAACGCTTTGAAGAAACAATATTCATATACATCTGACATCAGTAATTCTAACTATTTCCTTTTTCCATTGTTCTTAGTGATCAGAAGGGATTATGATTGCCATGGAAATGGAGTCCAAATCTCTTTCCTGTGGGGTACATAGCCTATATCATCTTACGTCTTACCGTAAGGCTGAGCAATGCTTAATTTGTGCCAGGGGTAAGGACAGACTTTGCTGGGTTCATGGAGAGCTAGCTCTGGGCCCCTAGAAGAGGCTGGCCCTCAGGCAGAAGGGGTGGGGCTGGATTCTAGCCCTTCAGCATTGCTGGGTATGCACCTCCAGGGCTCCAAGGGCCATGGGGTCCAGGTGTTGCCGAGGCAACAGCAGCAACTGGAAGCTCCAGGCCCTTTTAAATTTCCAGGTCCCAAGGAAGCTGCCCCTTTTGCCGCCATGTCAGTGACTCTGGCCCCAGCACTTCTAGGCTTGGCAGTTCATAGCTCTGGCACTTCTGGGCTTGCTGCATCAGTTATGGATGTAATAAACTCTCTTGAGCCCTAGCACCTATATTTCCTCTAATCGTTTCCACCCACATGCAGGATAACATTTTTGATGTGGACCAAAGCATGTGCACCTGTTCACCACCAATAGAAACAAAAACTTAGCTGGCCAATTTTGAATCTCTCCTGATTGGCTGCACAAGTGCACAGTTTACAGGGAATACTGCCTGGCACCTAACAGCTTAAGCCAGGACACCTCTTTCATTACAAAATAAGCACAGAGCCTGAGGTGTTTCTCACAGTTAAGAAAGCTATCAGAGTACCAGGTAAGAGTAATCCAAGAACAGATTCTTATTTGCTTTTCAGTATTTTGTGACTTTAAAAGTAGTGTGTTTTTTAAGACAGAAAACATACAGAACACTGCTAACTCTTTACATATGTTTAGATGTGTCTGAGAAGAGGTAGATAGAGGTTTGGTATATATTCCCTGCAGTAAGCCAATACTCACCTACTGGGTACAAGAGTTTATCTATAACATGAATGACACCATTGGTTGCCATGAGATCAGATTCTTTTGATTTCAGTTCATTCACCAGAAGTGTGTCATTTACCTAGCAAACAATGAGAAGAGAACTCTAGACACCAAACAAGATACTTTCCAAAAACAACTTAGCCTCAGTATGGCAGTTTGTTACTGTTCAAATACACGTCATTCTGCAATATGCACTATTTAATGTATGGACCTGATATGCCAATTTCCTGTGAGAGGGAGCATCATAAATTTTTGTTAATACTTACTATTTTCAAGAACAGCTTGCTTCCTTGTACTGTTTTAAGAATGTTTGTCACACCAGGTTCAAAACCATTTCCAATGTTAACTCCTTTTGTCAGGTGATAAAGAAGAATGGTTCTGAGAGCATTTTTGTCCCCTGTAAAAATAACCATTAAAGGATAGTGCTTAGTTCATTTGCAGCATTACCAAGGATGCATTGATCCATGCTTGAACAAGATCATTGCTTAGACAGTCACATGGCATTGCATATTCAAAAGCACACACCGTCTTTCCCCTAGGAAGAGGATGAGAGATAGAATGAACCATATGTGACAAGTGATAGTCACATTGCTTAATGAAAAGTCACTAAAAAATACAGTGATGAGCATGGCATTAGAACCTATATAGAGTAGAACAGAAATTGGTCAGCCATTACCTAACTTTGCTTCTACTCATTTGTTCCTAAAAATCCCAGCTATGAATTCTGCAGTCCATAAATACTTATCTGACCTCCTTCTACTTAAATCCCATAAAACACCATCTACCAGACAACAGTGTAATGGTCTGGCAGGCCCAATGTGTATAGAATGAGATCATAGTGAACACTCTGCAGGACATTAAACCAATTCAGAAAGCTAAGCCATTTAAAAAATCCAATGGGAT
The DNA here is from genome assembly GCA_032595735.1 of Pelochelys cantorii. NCBI lineage: Eukaryota > Metazoa > Chordata > Testudines > Trionychidae > Pelochelys > Pelochelys cantorii. The sequence goes on from CM064326.1 coordinate 55,312,616, forward strand.
CCATGCTTCATATGAATTCTCTGAGTGAAAATAATGGGAGAAGAGAGGAGAAGTAGCTGTTGGGTGAAAAGTTAAGTAGTGAACTAAAGAGAGAGGACTTACAATACAATACAATGGGCTTAGATGCTTGTATGCAGCATTGTTGTAACCATGCTGATCGCAGGATATTAGGGAGACAAGGTAAGTGAGGCAGTGGGGTTGAGGCAAGGTGTGTATGGGGGGATGGCTCCATGCCCCTGGAAGGGGTGGAGCTTTGGGTAGAGGAGGTGGGGCCGAGGGCAGTCAGCCCTTAGTGTTGTCTGATGTGATGTGCTGGGCCTTTTCCCCTGGCCGTCAGAGCCCCGTGGAGTGGCAGAGTGGCACTCCCATGGCGTTTCAAAGAGGCCCGAAGCTCCCGGCCACTGCCTTTGCTACTGCAACAGCAATGGCTGGGAGCCCCAGGGTTCTCCTATCAGCATCGTTAATCTACCTCCCCGAGAGGCAGTAGCTAGTGTTACCTACCAGCCCTGTGCTCTTGGGGAGCCAGGGACAGACACTCACGGAAAATCATCCCCCCCAGGCCTCTGCTAGAATCAAAGACAAAGCAAGGAAAAGGCCAGGGAAGACACACCTAAACTAATTAAGGAAACACCCCAGCCTCATTTGCATTGAAGATAGAACAGAGGGACATCTCATTAGCATACAGAATGGAGACCAGCTCTTCCAAAGCAGGAACCGCACTGAACTATGGGATACCGAAAGCAGAGAAGCACTGCCTGATGGGAAATCTCTGCTCCAGATGCTAATGAACCCAGGCCTGCTCACACCCAAATAAGTCATTATCAGACCAATTCTAGTAATGGATCCTATTGACATCCAAAATACTGAAACTGCCTAGTTGCATTGTGAGCTCCTTCAAGGAACATCACCCATAGCCAGGTGTGATCAGTCTCTATTGTCTCACCTCTGTATACCCATAAACAAATCCAGTGTTCCCTTCGAACTATTGTCCTATCCCTATACAAACTCCTACCCTTGCCCAAGAAAAACTGTTCTGATACCTGGATTTAAAATGCATCAGTTCCATTGAGACATCATCATCTCCTGTCTGATCATGCTGGGGGCTCTGCTCTGTTTGTCTCCTGCCCTCTGGACCCCCAACTCCCATCACCATCTGGGAACCCTGATCAGTGCAAGCTCCACGGAGTGGTGAGGTCTCTCTCTCTCTCTCTCTATCTCTTCCTTCCCCCACCCCCCAAGCATAGCCTCCTGACTCTGCCCTATGTAAACTGTTATATGGTTAGCTAGCCCTAACATTTGTAATCGGTTTCAATTTAGATTTAATATTGTACCTGTTTTATGTGTTTGGCTCCCTATATATATATATATATATATTCACTACTCAGAATAAATAACTTTCATTGTTAAGCTGGTTGCTTCTCTCTCTTTTTCTTTCTCTTCTGCTCACTCTTCCTCGCGGGGTGTTGTTTTGGCTTCCCCATTCGCTCTGCAACAATGCTTCTTGTACCCAAGCTAAAGATCCCTGGAGTGTCCAAAATCCTGTGGGGTTTGTTCATCGTGTGGTTTACCAGTGAATGATTGTGGTGTGAGAGTGGGGACAGGGAAGTGCTGAACCTGGGGGCATATGAGGATGGCAGCTTAAAGTGCTGTTTAATCCAGCCCACTGAGTCCAAAGGCACATGAGGGTGCAGTGTGGCATTGCTGTTAAACCCAGCCTGCTGAGTCCAGGGACGTATGAGGGGTCAGCTTGTGAGTGCTGATTACCCACTCCTCTCAGACGTGCTCTGTTAGTGAGTGTGAGTGTCTGTGTGTGTTGTTAAGCTGGGAAAAACCCCGTCCTGAGGAACCTAGTTCCTGCAGGAGAGCTCCAGTGGGAGGGGAGAATGGCAGAAGGGAGACTCAGCTCTGTATGAGAGTCCCAGTAAGCACAAGCATCACACTGATAGAATTGTTAATCTTCCCAGCCCCATAAGAGTAACCCTAATAAATGAGCATACCCCAGAGTATTGGGCAAATCTGGTAACCCTAGGTTTAAGGGAAGATTTTCCCAGTGGCCTAGTGCTGTTTACCCCAGGGTTTAGGTTGATTTAATGGTGTTGCTCAGAGGTTTGTGGTTTTTCACACTCCTGAGTGATATACAATCTAATTTCCTACTATAGATCAGGCTTTTAACACAAAACCGTGTCTCTCTCACCAACAGAAGTTGGACCAACAAAATATATTGTATACCAGCCCCACCAACAGAGGGGCCAAAGGGGACAATTGCACAGAGGCCCAGCATTTCACAGCACAGCTGTGCTTTTGCATTTTATGTCTGACCCACCCCACCTCTCTGCTCCCTCCCGGGCCCAGCTGCTGGGGATTGGGGCCAAGCAAGCCAGAAACATGCTGCAGGATGGGGGAAAGCCCTGGATCATTTGCCTGCTGTCCTTGGAAGCCGGGACTGGGAGCAGGGGTGGGGGAAGGGAGGAGCAGAGGGATGGAGCAAAACACTATCCCAGCCAGGCTGTCTCTCTCTCAGGCAGCTGCTGAATTGTACAGTTGGGACTTGGAGTGTTCCATTCCCTCTTCCCCCAGCCCCATCAAGTGAGAAGTTGCTCTATCCCACTCCCTGCCTGGGGTCTGACTGCCAGGTGAGTGATCAAACATACCAGGGGGAGAGGAGATGCACAACAGAAGTCAGAATCCCTGGCAGTTCCAGGCAGGGCAGAGGACAGGAAGGTTGCTAGGCATAGGAAACACATGGCGTGGTCACCTGTCCTCCCCTTTAGATTGTGTTCCCCCCAGCATGAGTCATCTGCCCTTGGGTAAACAAAGCACAAAGTGATCACTGTATACAGTATCTGGCATCTCAGTCCTTAGCCTCAAGGAAAACCTGCACAACACCTTCAAAAGACAAACCTGGGAGTGTGGCTTAGTAGCATGCCTACTTTCTAAGAATCACAGACTGAATTGAGACACTAGCTTTAAGACACATTACAATAACCCACTTAATGTTCCTCTAGCCTCCAGCTTTTTTTCCCCCTTGCCTCTATGACTGAAGGGGTGTTAACAGGCCACTTAACCTTGAAATATGTGTTAAGTGCTTATGATAAACAATCTGTGTAGCTTGAAATCTTGCCTTTCTCACCAACAGAAGTTGGTCTAATAAAAGATATTACCTCGTGAACCTTATCTCTCTAATGATCAAATGGGTTAATCCCTGTGTAATTAGTTCAGGCTTTGAGGCAAAAAAAAAAAAAAAAAAAAAAAAGTTCTGAACTGGAGCAATTGGATTAGTAAGTGACAGCCTGACTGGAGGTGTAGCATTGGGTGTAAGTGATTGACATGGGTTTACACTGCCACTCTGATCTTCAGTCTTTGGATCATTAAAGGACCCCTGGAACTTTCCATAGCTATAAACCCTAGGGCAGGCATGTCAAACCCAAAACCTACTGTAGGCCACATAAATGAAAACTGATAGCTTTCAGGGGCACCAATGTACTTCTATCAGAAAGTCGTAATTATTTATTATTATAGATTATGTTTTAGGTATATTGTATATTTTTTCAGGTCTTGTTTGAATATAATACAATAATTTGATGTATAAAATTGTTATTTGCTCATATACAATAATTTTTAAAATTTTTAAATATAAATTTAAGGTATTTTAAGGTACTTTTTAATTATTTGTACATAACTTGTTTTTTTTAAATAAAAAGAAGTGTAGACAAAAACAATAAGGGAGAGACTCATATTTCAGAATAATGCTTCACCCTGGCAAACAATAGCCTTTGAATTTTCTTTAAAGAAACACAGTGTAAAGCAGGTACATACTGATTCTTTTTTTGCCCTGGAATTTAAATATGACATCTGTGTTGGCTGCTTTATTCTGCATCCCTACTCTCCTCCCCCACCTGCTCAAAGTGTCTATTAGTCCCCAGAAGGATTACCAAAACAAATCGAGTGGCTTGCAAAACTGGCCTTTATGCTATCCTTAGGATTTCTTAACTTTTCACTTTCAAAGGTGCATGTAATATTCTTACACAGATAATACATGAAAGACTAACAAGTTAATTGCCCTTTGGCTGACTGATGTACAAGTGCATATTTATTAGTATTGGTATGCCCTGGTTACCCTTGACTGGCTGGTACTTCTTAGATATAAAACTGGATAATTTCCTTTTCCTTTTTTATCTTTAAAGCAGATGTTATTTGAGCCAAATGGGTATCCTGAAATTGGAAACCCATCTCAAGTTAAGTCTGTATGGCAGAAAATAAAATAAGGATAGATAAAATGTAAGATAGATATCAAGTGGGAATTGATGAGCAAACAGCCAAAACATGACAAAATAAATTGATAAAAGGATACTTTTTTTACCCAATTCATTTGTGGAACTCACTGCCATTAAATAGCAGTGAGGTCAAAAGTTTGTAAGATTTTTAAAAGGATGAAGGCTTATTGATAATGAAAACATCTAAAATACCATAGGTAGGCTAAAAAAACAGATTAAAACCTACTCATGTTTCAGGTCACAAGCCAGCCACAAACTGATGGGAGTGAAGAAGAAACATTCCCTATCTGGAGATAACTGTCCACTGTAGTTTCTTGTGGACATGTCTGAGAACACTCATACCCCATCCTATGACGCATCTCGTATTGGCCATTTTTGTAGCTATAATACTGGACTAGACTAGAGGGTCCCATTGGCTGATTTGGCAATGCCTACATTCCAAGAAAATCATATGACAAATATTAACACAGTATAGTAAGGTACTTAAAACTCAGGACATATGAAAATTAAACTGGGAACCACAAATCAGCTCCTTGTGTGTGTATATATTACAGTACTCTTGGTTCCACTCCATTCCATTTGGTGAAAAAAACCTGTATGGTATCATATTATTTGAGAAACAGTATGTGACACCATGCAATTAACATGGAATTGTATGCTTGTACAAGGGGAAGAGCTAAAGGGCTGTGGTCCAATGCCTCCTCCCTCCCCCAGGCAACCCTCAGGCACCCCTCAGGCACTCCCAAACTAATGCTTCCCCCTCTCCCAGAGCCAGGCACTCCCAGCCCCCCCAACCTAATGCCTGGGTCCCGGAGCTGCCATCGCTGCCACACACTTCTTTCTCAAGTGCTGGGGTGGCATGAGTTGAATGGCCAGCTGTGTGCAGGCACTCGATGCCTGTGCAAAGCAGCCCGGCCAGCCTTGAGCACGTACTGAGAGCTGTGCACAGAGCGGGCCGGCCGGCTGTGAGCAGTTGCTGCGGCACAGAGCGGCCAGCTGGCCATGATCTGCACTCAACCACATGATCCAAGCGGCCAGTAGGCCGCACTTTATTATTTTATAAAATGTAGTGGTGGGCCGCAAAAACCTTTGATTGGGCCACATGCGGCCCTCCAGACGCCTGTTTGATATGCCTGCCCTACGGTCTTTGCTGAATTTCAGTATGTAAAGCGAGTGGCTTTGACCAAAGAAGGAACGAAGTGATCACACCATTATACCCTGCCACAACCCATCTGAGGGTAGGAATGTTTGAAGTGAACAGAGTATGTATATCTCTTGCCTGTCTCAAAGGGAACTGGTGGGGTTTATAAAGCTATTTTATATGCTGTGAAAGCCTTGTTTGAGAGTCATTATATATATGCAAAGTATTATAGTATAAGTAAACTAGCAACACTGGAGGAGGAATTAGGAAGAATCCAGTGAAGATGTGCTTTTCCAACAGCAGAGTGCTGTCAGAGATGGCTATGCTGGAGGCAGGTCAAAAGAAAGGAAAGAAAAGGAGGGTTGCTAATTTGTAAACTCTGATCCACTTGGAACACAGAGCTCCTTGCAGGGACAAGCCTTTAGGCTGAGATTAAGAGTATGAATCATCTAGGTTTCAGGCACATTCAACTTTTAGGGTGAAATTCTGACCCACTAAAGTCATTGGGATTTTTTACCATAGACTTCAGTGGGATTTCACCCATTGTTAATTACATTTCTAATATTCTTGTGCTACTTACTTTTCAGTGTTTCCCTTTCTTCATCAGACAAACCTTTAAAGGCATCATTAGTTGGGACAAACAAAGTCCATTCTCCAGGTTCTGACAGAACAGCATCTAAATCAGCATCTTTCACCAGACTAAAGAATATGCTAATCAGAAAAAAAAGCGCACATTAAGTTATGATCTGGTTCCCAAAGATGTGTTTATAGAGGGCATTCTGAAAAAACATCAACACACAGAAGTCTGCTTAATTAAGGCTAGTTCCTATCACTCCTAAACATTCATGTATCTTACTCTGCAATTATTCCCATTGATTTCAAGGATGAGGGAGAGTGGAGCAAGTGGAAAGTCATTCAATATGTTAAGAGCAATAGGTAGATTGAAAAGGAAGGAGTAGAGGAAGAAGAGACTGTTGTTGATCAATTTGAGTGGAAAAGCAGAAATAAGATTGCACAGAATCCAGTGGGGAATCATAGACTCATAGAACACTAGAACTGGAAGGGACACTGAGAGATCATCAAGTCCAGTCCCCTGCCTTTGTGGCAGGACCAAGCATCATCTAGATCATCCCTGATAGATGTCTGTCTAACCTAAATATCTCCAGTGATGGAGATTCCACAACTTCCCTAGGCAACATATTCCAGTGTTTAACTACCCTGACAGTTAGGAAGTTTTTCCTCATGTCCAACCTAAACCTCCCTTGCTGCAAATTAAAACAATTGCTTCTTATCCTATCATCAGAAGTCAAGGAGAACAATTTTTCTCCCTCCTCCTTGTGACACCTTTTTACATACTTGAAAGCAGCTTGAAAGTAGAGGAGAGGAAGGCAAGACAGCAAGAACAGACTGTATGCTCATGGGGCAGGAGATAAGATGGAATAGGGAGATAATAGTAAGGTAAGTGAGGTCAAGGGAGTAATAAAATAGGATACTAGAGTACGCACTCGGGCTACCTTGTTTACAGGCAAGTTGTGTACAAGGAAGAGGATTTTAGCAAAATTAAAGCTCTGAGTGGTTGCCACACTTATTCACGAGGAGTAGTCCTATTGAAAACACTCTAGACCAACCTTTTTACAGCCAAGATCACTTTTTAAACGTCAGGACAAGCCAAGATGTACCCCATCCCTTCCCCAAGGCCCCACCCCTTCCTTGAGGCCCCGCCCTCTCTATTCCCCATCTCTCCATCACTTGCTACCCCCAGCCTTTATACACTCTCAGGGTATGGCCACACTGTCGCTTTTTTTTCGAGCCTTCTGTTGGAAGAGATTTTTCTGACATTTGGCCCATCTAGACTGGGCCAAATGTTGTAAAAACCCCTTCTTTTGCAAGACCCCTTATTCCTTGTGGAACAAAGAATATAGGGGCTGCCAAAAGAATGTGTTTGCCAAAAAAACTCCTGCAGTCTAGCCTCACTGGGTTGAGACAGGAGGTGCATGCTCTGGAATGGGAATGAGGGATTTGGGTGTGGGAAGGGGTAAGAGGTGCAAACTCTGGGAGGGAATTTGGATGCAGGAGGATGTGGAGAAGGGATGTTGGTTCAGGGAGGGGGGTTCCAGGCTGGGGAGTGTTGGGCTCAGGTGGAGCGTTGGGGTGCTGAGCAAGCCACAGGCTTGTGGATGTGAGGGTACAGGAGTTTGGGTTGGAATGTGTGAGGGGTTCAGGGCAGGGAGGTTGGGAGTATGATGGGCTCAGGACACAGATTTGCAGTGTGTGAATGGTGCAAGAGTGCTGTGGCAGAAGACTGAGGATGTGGGGGTGCAGGAGTTTGGAGATGTAAGAGGCTCAGGACAGGGGGTTCTAGGGTATGATAGGCTCAGATTTGGGGTTGGTGTGGGGGGTACATGAGTATTATGATGCTATGGCCAGATGAGGACTTGGCCCCAACTGGGAGCTTGTTGGCCAGGCTTCACTTTTAAATAAAATATTATGTCAAACACAAAAGATTTCAGCATTGTCTTTATTTATGAGAGGGGTGGGGAACCTGTTTTGAGTCAGGGGTCACTGACCCACAGAAAAGTCAGTTGGGGCCACACAAGTGAGATACAAAAACACAACCCCTCCAAACCCCTCAAACCTCACTAACGTGGTCCCAATTGTGCTGGTGGGGGCAGGGGACAGGATGCTGGGGCAGGGGACAGGTTGCCGGTGGGTGCTGAGGCAGGGGAGAGGGTGCTGGGGTAGGGAACAGGGTGCTGGGGCAGGGTGCCAATAGGTGCCAGGGCAGCAGACAGGGTGCCAGTGGCTGCTGAGAGAGGGAACAGGGTACTTGTGGGAGTCTGGGTGGGGGGAGGGGATAGGGACTGGTACCTGGGGATCCTGCAGCTGTGTGCCAAGGCACAGAAAGTGTGTGGGCTGCTCTCTCATCCTCCAAACAGCAGCAGAGTACCGGAAACACCAGTCCATCACGCACCGGGGACTTTCTTCCCCTGCTGCCTTTCTGAGTACGGGAAGGGGGAGAGTGGGAGTCTCAGACTCTGCCAGTTCCAACTGATTGGGCAGTGTGTGCCTTGCTCCTCTGCTACCATGGTAGCACATGCTGCCTGAGCAGTTGGAGCTGGAGCAGTCTCGGACTCCCACTACCTCCTCTCCCTCCCCCATGCACAGGAAGGCATGAGGGGAAGAAAGTCCCCAGCATGTGACAGACTGGCATTTTAGGTACCATACCAGCTGTTTGGGGAGGAGGGAAGAGCAGCCTGAACACTTCCGGAACCTGGCGCGTAGCTGCAGAACTCCCCCTTACCCTGCAGGAAGCCTGTGCTACTTCCGTTGTCCCTGGAGGTAGCGTCAGTGTGGGGTTCTTCTTGGGGGTGGGAGGCAGTGAGGGGGCCCCCCTGAAAACCTCACGATCGACTGGTCAAGCCCCCAGTATCGACGAGTCAATTGCAGTTGACAGGTTGGTGACCTCGGCTCTAAGCATGTCCTCTCTGTGTCTCTACTGTCCCAATCTGTCTCAACATCTTGCCATTGCTGAGTAGGCATGTCAAAGTAAAGCTATTACACCAGTCCACACTGCCCATGAGCCTCTCTCTTGTTGTGGGACTTAGCTGGGAAAGAGGTCTGGGTTCTGGACCTTATTGTCCCTGGAATGGCATGAAAGACCTGGACTGGTGCCCAGAATGGGAGCCTTTGACTTTACGGTGCCATTCTGCTGTATATAAAATATACCTGTATGAAAAATGGGGAAAGAAATCAAATTTCCTCCTCCCATTTTTTCTCAAAATTGAACTTTTCAGAGTCACTCCCCTCTAGCCTGATTGAGGGCTTGACCACATTGCAAAATTAGGTCAGTTTCAATATATTGCCTAGTGCTGGGAAAAATGTGATGTGCTGAAAGATGGAATAAAGCTGACCTACACCTCAGTATAGAAACAACAAGGTCAATGGAAGAATTCTTTCATTGACCTAACTACAACTTCTTACAGAGGTGTGTTGAATACAATAACAGAAGAACCCATCACTGTAATATGTTTAGTATGCACTGTGCTTCTGTAGCATTCCTTGTGTAGACTTACCCGTAGATACAGAGAGATTTCTGTGTGGTGAAAACCTTTTGCTTACCTAAAGCGCTTATCATTCTTCAATAATTCACGCAGTGACTTTTCAGCTGGTTTGATGATCTGTCTGAAAATGTGAATAACACCATTTCTTCCCTCTTTGCTTCCTCTCACCATGCATGAATTTTCAACACATACAGCCTGATGGGGGGGGGGGGGAAACAAAATAAACCAGCCAAGGTTAGAGCAAATAGCATCCATGCCACAAACAAGGCTATGTTAGTGAAGCATATTTTTTTTGTAATCAGCCTGAAATTTGAATTCCTCTGTAACATCTATAATTTTAAAAATAGAATTTATCCAGATGCCCATTGGAAAGTTATTTATTCCTCCTTTCTAAATAAAAAAGTGCAAAAGGAAGCAAATTTTGTGGTAAATAAATATGTAAATAGTTTAAAACTTGATCACTGGTGACACTTGAAAAAAAGTTAACTCTTCTGAAACTAGAAGTTTGTATTATTAATCTCAAGCCAAATCCTAATGCCTTCTTCTAGTTTTCCAGTTATTCATCTATTTCAGCCAACTTTTAATTTAATTTAATTATACTTCCGAATCAAAGATCTCTCTCACATGTACAGTGGTGTGGTAAATGTTGATCATTTTGACTTGCAATGTTGAGCAGTCTTACAACACTAATATTATTGTCTTCTACAGCAAGATCCGGCCTTCTCCAGCTTCAGGGGTTGGATAGATGTTTGTCACTGCCCCCAGGATTTGGAAATCGTCATTCACTTACTGTGCGATATACAAAGATTCTGAGTACTTTTCCTCCCAAGGTCTCCACTTTCTGTCCATTGTAGAGCTCACCGAGGCCAATTTTCGTTTTCAAAATGTGGTTTTGCAAGATGATTTTAAGGCGGCGTTGGTCCATCCTCAAAATGTCATCTACCAAATCATTTAGACAATAACGTATAAATGATTCCCTCATTCAGGTAAGATTCACTGAACACACTATGATTTTACTTTTTCTTTTTTGCATTGTTTGTATTTTAGATCAATCATTTTAGACTTAATAAAACTGAGGAAACTATTCACAGAAATTAAATGGGCTAACTTCTTTTTAGGATTATAAATTATCTATAAACAGAGTTCTAGTTCTTTAATAGACGTTTGGCAGATGATTTATGTGTAGGCATGTTTTAACCTCTAGATTACTTGTGAAATGAAGTAGATTTCACAAGTAATCTAGATTATTTGTTGCAACTATTGCACTGAGTAATTATCATTTGTAATCCACTCTGTGTTGTGATATGTAAGTCACATGATGCTGTTTCTTATCTTTGAATGTATGACTGGCTGAAAAGTTTGTTTTAGAAAACCATGATGGCAGAAAATGTATCTGTAATATATTGACACTATGTAAGAAATAGGAACTATTCAACTCCCAGGCACCTACCAGAGAAAGCACCATTCAGAGGAATCAGCAGAGTGTACCTTCCCTCTGGCCTTAGAGAAGAAGCCAATCCTAGCTGTGCCATAAGGTCTGTGAAGGTGGTCTGCTGTTCACCTGCAAGCTCAATAACTTGCTTGGCTGCAATTCGACAGGGAAAAGATAATTAATTTTAGCCTGTTAATTAGTTTTCTTGCTTCAGCAATCTCCCTCCCTATAAATTACAATTCAATACAGAAGGTTTTAGAGGGTCTGGATAAGGAACAGAGGAGGTAAGCACACAGATTCGCTCATAAACAGGCTTGTATAGATTTCTTATGTGGAAAATGTTTTATAGCTAACATTCCTTATCTTTATGATAAATACACAAAACTATGTCAGTCACTCACCAGAGTTAGGAATCAACACACGGTCAATGAGGTGGATAACACCATTGGTTGTCACAATGTCTTTGCGTTTTACCATCTTGACTCCATTTATGGTTAGGCTTTCACCATCACAACCTACTTCAGCTGTACTTCCTTCCAAAGTCTCGTAGACTGCTCCACCCATGATGGCTTCAGAGCATTGGAGACTGTTCAAAATATGGAACTTCACAAGAGCTAAGGAGAAAAGAGGAGACAGGTCCATGTATAGCCACCTGATTTTAACAGGATTACTTAAGACAACTGAATGCATTGAGTGAATATTGTTACAAAATAAATATAAATAGCTATCTTTATTTCTTATTATTCCCATTCCAACTTTGACAAACCCAAAATATAATAATCTCTTAATGGCTATACAGATAATTGTTTCTAGTAACTGAGAAAAGGGTTGTTTGAACAAGAACTCATAGTGTATACTGCCATGGCACATTATGATTAAGGCTTTTTTTTTTTTAATGATTTCCATGATAATGTTAAACGCACTCTAGTCTGTTAACTAGACCTGTATAAACCAGAGGATCTAGTTTAATGGCCATAGGTAATATTAGGTTGCCTGTAAAACTCAACATACTACTTTCTTTATTGGGTATTCAGAACCAACCCTCAACTTTTATGACTATTGTTCATTATTTGTTTCTAATAGATCCCATGGGGTGTTTTTTTTCCCTTAAATTGGAGAAAAGGCACCTCCAAGAAATATTCTTCTGCTAGTGAGAGGATTTTCTAGATAGTGGCCTTACTCCTTCAGATATATGAATGTCAGTCACTAAACATCTGCAACCAGTCTGTGGAAAGGCTAGTTGTAGACACGGATGTTTACTCTTCCCTGTAAAATGAAGGGAGTGTGAAATGTGGTTACTTGCTGGTAGCGGGGAGACTTGTGAAGCTGAGGACAACGTGGGTGGTCTGAACATTATGAAGGAATTTAAAGAAAGTGTTGCAGGACTGTCTGCTGGTTTGAATTCTTTACTTTTAGCAGATACAGAAAACACTGTGTGTCATATTCTGTCCAGGGGTAAGCCTGCTGCCGTCAGTGTGCAGTGAAGGACAGAATTCAGCCCATAAGTGTTTAGCCCCAGCAGAGGTTTCTCTTCTTCTTTTGTTGTCAAATGTACAAGAAGCGGGGCTAATTTTTAAGTCACATTTTACTTTTTTTATAATGCATGAAGAAGTTCTATGGGATTTCATAAAGTTCTCCTTTTTTGTTAATTTTTTTACATTACAACTATCAGTGCAGAGTCTCTCCCCTCCAGTATTTGCCACTTTATGCTGCTCATATAATGGCAAATCACCTGATCTGGCCTAAATCAGAATTCATTATTTAATGTGACACAGAGTGTTCCCAATCCAATGCCTCACTCCCAGAAGAGTGCATACATTCTGTTGGGGTTATAACTGGAGCTGTGCTGTTTTTCAACTGACATATGGCCCACTAGGGACCACAGCTAGTTAGCACAAAATAGAGCAATTCTTAGGCTACTCCAGATTATGTGAGGTTCAGGACCTGAATACATTTGTTCATGTCCACGCCATGTGCAGTGGCAATCATAAAAGCAAACAAAATGTTGAGAATCATTAAGAAAGAGATAGCTAGTAATTCAGAAAATGTCATAATGTGTCCATGGTAAATCCATGCTACACCCACATCTTCAATACTGCATGCAGATGTGGTTGCCTCATCCCAGAAAAGATATTCTGAAACTGAAAAGGTTCAGAAAAGGATAACAAAAATAATTAAGGGTAAGGAACAGCTTCCATAGAAGGAGACATAAATAAGGCTTGGACTTTTCAATTTGGAAAAGAGATGTGATTGAGGTCTATAAAACCATGTCTGGGGTGGAGAAAATAAATAAGGAAGTATTATTTACTCCTCATAACATAAGAACTGGGATCATCAAATTAAATTAATAAACAGCAGACTTAAAAAAAGCCAAAGGAAGTATGCACAGCCAACTTGTGGAACTCTTTGCCAAAGGGTGTTGTGAAGGCCAAGACTACAAGGGTGTCTCTAGACTACACCTCTCTGTTGACAGAGAGATGTAGATTAGGCACGTCGAAATTGCTAATAAAGCAGGGATTTAAATATCCCATGCTTCATTAGCATAAACATGGCCGCCGCTTTTTTTGACGTGGAACTTTTTCAAAAAAACTCCCAGCAATCTAGACGCGTATCCGTAGAAAATAAACCCTTTCGACAGATACTGTAAACCTCATTTTTTGAGGAATACAGGATCTGTTGAAAAAGGGTGTATTTTTGACAGATCCACATCTAGACTGCCATTTTTTTCGAAAAAGCTCTGTGTTGAAAAAAGCAGTGGCCATGTTTATGCTAATGAAGTGTGGGATATTTAAATCCCTGCTTCATTAGCAATTTCAACGTGCTTGATTTGCATCCCTCTGTTGACAGAGGGATGCAGTCTAGATGTGGCCTATGAGGGTTCAAAACACAACTAGATATATTAATGAAGGAAAAGTCCATCAATGGCTGTTAGCCAGGATGGACATGAACAGTGGGTCTAGCTTCTGTTTGCTAGAAGTTGGGAACAGGCAGGAGGAAATGAATAAGTTGATGAGTACCTGTTCTGTTCATTCCCTCTAGGGCATCTGGCATTGGCCATGGTTGGAAAACAGGATCCTGGACTAGATGGACCTTTGGTCTGACCCAGTATGGCCATTTTTATACTCTTATGTTCAGAGAATTAGGTGACAGTTGCAGTCCTTAGACTGCCTCCCCTCCCCTCATCAGGTTCAGTTTTCTTTCTTTTTGCTGAAGGACTTCTTGGAGGATTGAATAACTAAATCAACTTACTACTTTAATATCTAATACCTGACAAATTATTGGGAGAAAAACTGTGGTTTTGTAAGATTCTTCCCCTCCCGCACTTGTCATCTTCATTAAATTGTTAGGCAACATCTCAGACTCCTATTCTTCCAAGGAATGCTCCAGCAAAAAAAGAAATTTGATATATCTAAATTCCCCTCCCTCACTTTTTTTTTTTTTTTTTTAAAGTTTTGGAAGGAAATTTTGGAACTGGTTCTACTCATTGTAAAGGGGCATTCAAAGGCATGGAAAGCACCCTGTGGTGTTCACCTTTAAAACAACTTAAATATGTAGCATAGTTCATGCAGAAACTTCAGACTCAGTGTTTATGACATAGTTTCCATAGATCACTTTCAGACATCCTGCTTATAATGCTTATTCTGACTCCCTTGCTTTTTTTTAAATTTAAAGCACAACAGAAACTCTTGACTCCTACAGTATGTAGCAATTGCCATTTCTTAATGAGAAAGACATATGTTAGCTGTAACTTACAACTATAATTATTCTAATGGGATTTCCTTTTCCTTTCTCTGGAAAGTAAATTGTATGAAGTATGTATCCATTTAATCACTGTTGATTGCTTTTAGATGCATAGCCTTGTATTGACATCTTGGTTGTTAAAGTACTCTTATCCCCAAGTAACGGACCACTGCTGTTATATGTGTTAGAATATGCTGTAATAGCTATTCAGTCTATTTAAGTACTGGTATTCACTCATTGTCAACATTTTTTAAAGGTTTACAATTAGATTGCCTTGAAATCATATTTGCACAGACAAACTAAAGATGGTATCTTTCTCAACCTTCACTTAAACTCCACAGATGGGACGAGAAAATTGGCATCTACTCCATTATTAAAAATGCAGTGGACAGTCGTCATTAAATGATTCTTCTTAATTAATAAATGGTGGGTCAGATCCTCCACTGGTGTAAGTCAGGGGAACGATTCCAATTTATACCACCTGTGGTTCTGGCTCAAAAGGGGCCTACAGGTATAGCTTCTATAAATTTCAATAATAATTCTGTCTGTGTGAAAATGGGAGTTTCCAGTTTAAAGCATACAGGGGCAGAAATTTTAAAAGCATCTCTGTGCCATGGCTAGGCCTCCATCAAAGTAGGGAAGTAGACTTCTAGGGTTACGTCAGCGCATTGGAACATTGTACCCATAAACAACATGTTTGATCCATTTGAAATGGGAAAACAGTGTACATTTTTGTGGGGTTTTCCATGATTATCATTTTTAACAGATATGCACAGAATTTCACAGACTAAATTGTCTGTATTTTTAATGGTAGAATCCAGTAGGCTGAATTATGGTTGAAGTCCCATTGCACGTGGTGAAAATATTAGATATCTCACCCTTGAAGAGATTCCATGATAGACTTTGGCCCATAGAATAGATATACTCCTACTGTGAGGGAGCTATAGCTGAAATGGCATTTGAATCAAAAGCCCAGATCGAGATGTCCCAGTATATAAAACTGAGGTCTATTTCCATTAAATAAATACAAGCAGTTAAATTTTCCTGCTCACTCTTTTGGGATAATTGTATGGTTTTAGAATCTCTGTGCTTCTAACTCCTGATTTGATTATATTTGAAATATATTTGCCTTTTCCCCCTACAAAAAAAATCACTGTTATACCTTCAGAAGCCACCTTATCACCCATGATCCTTTCCAAGACTCCCCGTGGAAGTTTTTCAAAAGCGTCATTAGTGGGAGCAAAGAGTGTGTAATGGCCTGGCTTTCCAAGTGTGTCCAGTACATCAGATGTAATGGCAGCAGCCTAGAAAAGAAATGTATGGCTTACTGAGAGCACTGTTCAGATACATGGACCTTCAGGGTGCAGAAAAACAAAACCCTTAATTTTGAAATCCCAGAGGGTCAAATACTGCACTTGAATGCTCACATTCATCTCTCATTGAAAATGGGATGTTGTTGCATATGAATCTGTAGGCAGACTTTGGTACAAGTTTGATGTGCAATCATATATTATGATTTAGCACTTTGGGGTTTGTATAGAGCTACTTTAATGGTATGTTGTAATGAATTATAATATTCAGAAAAAAGCCTGTTTATATAAGTAAAATTACAGAACCAAAATGTAGAAAAATAAATTCCTGCAGGGAAACATCTTGGATCAATCGTCTGAGTTTCTTTGAAAATTGGCAGATACTACAAGCTAGATTCTAATATAATTTATAATGATTCAAATGTAGCATAACTCTATCGACTTCAGATGAGATAGATTGGATTTACCCCAGTACAAACCATATCAGAATGTAGTCGGTTAAATGTATTCATTACCTAAAAACACTCAATGGTAAATTTAAACAAAGGTGATTAAGTGAAATTCTATACACAAACCTTTAGGTTAAATAAATACAAAGAATACTGACATTTTTCATTTTATTGAAGAACATATCCACGTAGGATTTACTATAGCAGATAAAACCAATGGTTTAGCTAATTCTCTCTTTTACCTTTGGAATAGTATCTAAGGTCCAATTGTTCTGAAGAAGATGAACATAATTCATAAAAAAGCTAGTGAATTGTACATTGCTGTATATAATTTCCCTAACCCTTCCTAAGGCATAAGATTGCTTTGGAGACAATTTTTTATTTCAGAAACTGGAAAAAGCTACTTGGGGAGAAAAGTTATTCTAGATTTGATTTTGAAAAATAGGGAGGAACTGGTTGACAATTTCAAAATGGAAGGCAGCTTGGGTAAAAGTAATCATGAAATGATAGAATTTGTGATTCTAAGGAATGGTATGAGGGAGAACAGCAAAATAAAAACAATGGATTCCAAGAAGGCAGACTTTAGCAAATTCAGGGAGTTGGTAGGTGATATCTCTTGGGAAGTAAGTCTAAGAGGAAAAACAATTGAAGACAACTGGCATTTTTTCAAAGAGATATTATTAAGGGCACAAGAGCGAACTATTCCACTGTGTAGAAAAGCTAGGAAGTATTGCAAGAGACCACCCTGTCTTAACCAGGTGACCTTTTATGATCACAAATATAAAAGTTTCCTAAAAAGGGAATCTATGTCAAATTAAAAAGGAGGAATATAAACAAATAATGAAAGTATGAAGGGACAAAATTAGAAAGACCAAGGCACAAAACAAGATCCAACTAGCTAGAGACATAAAAGGTAACAAGAAAACTTTGTATAAATACCTTAGAAGCAAAAATGAAGACCAGGGACTGAAAGACCCTTTAATGAAAGGTGAAAAACAAACAGAAAATGTGGAAATGGCAGAGCTGCTTAAAATCATTTCTTTATGTTGGTATTCACTAAGAAGATTGATAGTGATAAAGCATCTAAAATAGTGAATGCCAGTAAAAATAAAGCAGGATCAGAGGTTAAAACAGGGAAAGAACAAGTTAAAAATTACTGAGACTAAGCAGATGTTTTCAAGTCAACCAAGGCCTTATGTAATGCATCCTAGACTACTCAAGGAACAGACTGAGGAGATATCTGAACTATTAGTGATAATTTAGACATTCCAAAAGATTGGATATGAACAAATACAGTACCCATCTATAAAAAGGGAAATAAAGACAACCCAGAGATTTGTTAGATTAAGTTCTGCACTTGGAAAATAATGGATCAAATATTTAAGCAATCGATTTGCAAACTTCTAAAAGATAATAAGGTAGTAAGTAACAGCATGGATTTGTCAAGAACAAATCATATCAAACCAACCTGGTAGCTTTCTTTGACAGGGCAACAGATAGGGGAGAAGTGATAGATGTGGCATATCTTGACTTTAGTAAGGCTATCTCACGTGACATTCCAATAACAAAACTAGGAAAATGCAACCTAGATGGAGCTACTTTGAGGTGGGTGTATAACTGATTGGAATACTAGTCCAAGTATTTATCCATGGTTCACAGTCATGCTGGAAGGGCATAACAAGTGAGGCTCTTTGGGGATCAATTCTGGGTCTCGTTGTATTTAATGTCTTTATCAATGATTTAGATAATGACAGAGAGAGTACAAAATGTGAGGATGATAGCAAGCTGGGAGGGGTTGCAAGTGCTTTGGAGGATAAGATTAAAATGGAAAATGATCTGGACAAACTGGAGAAATGATTTAAATAGGATGGAATTCTTTATGGACAAAGTACTCCACTTAGGAGGGAACAATCTGCTGCACATGTACAAAATGGGAAATGACAGCCCAGGAAGGAGTATTGTGGAAAGGGATTTAGGGGTTTTAGTGGACCACAATCTAAACATGGATCTACTATGTAACTCTGTTGCAAAAAAAGCGAACATCATTGTGGGATGCATTAGTAGAAGAGAGTGGTAAGTAAGACATGAAAAGTCATTCTTTTGCTCTATTCCACAGTGATTAGGCCTCAACTGGAGTACAATGTTCAGCTCTGGGTGCCACGTTTCAGGAAAGACATGGACAAATTGTATGTGTGCCAGAGGAAAGAAAAAGACGAGGAGAATCAGAGGAAATGAAATGAGAGAGAGTCCTTCAGTTCTACAGGAAAACAAAGCAGAGGCTTGGAAAGTTTCCAAAGTTGCCTGGTGACTCAGCCCAAGAAGGGCAATAAAAAATTCTTCCCAGCACTCTCTGATCCACTTTCTGAAATCGGCTAGATCAGTTAAGCTTCTGTGAGTATATCTCTCTGCTATTTCCATTACTTTCAATTATTTTCCCCATGTTGGAGCCAATTCCAGGCCAGATTCTGAAATCTGAAATCACATTGAGTGCCACCCTATCTTTGAACAGCCCTAGGACTCAAGGAGTAAGGATTACTCACTGTGAATAAGGGTGCTGGAATTTGTCTACTGATTCTAATTACATCACTGTCACAAAAGCAGAATTAGGCACTTATGTAAATATATATATAGCTCTTCTACCTTGTATCATTTGTTGGATTAGTCCTTCATTTGGTTAACTGTAGTCCCCTAACAATGTGTTAATAATCTTTTCTTATATCCCAGAAAACAGAAAAAGAAAGGAAAATGATAAGGCCAAAAAAGCTTGTTAGCATTTTATTTTCCCCCACTCACTCTAAAAGATGAAACATCATCCTCAGCTTCAAGGAAGTCTTGAATGGTGGTTCCAGCAGGAGTCAGAACACGGTCAATGACATGGACGACACCGTTTGTAGCAATCTGGTTGCCATGGATGATTCTGGCACAGTTAACAGTAACAACCTATGTTTAAAAATTGCACAGTAGAATATTAAGCTGTCATCCTGTCTCAGATTTAAGGAGAATATCCACCTAGCCATTAGAGCCAACTTTGTGGGTGATCTGGGACTCAAGCACTTACTGAAAAAATTAGGGAGTGTGCAGCACTTGCAGGGACAGATTACTTTTTTGAGGACCCCAGTGTCAGGACCATGGCTCTGACCCAGTTTGACCTCCTCCCCTGAAAACCCCACCTACTGCTCCTCTCCAAGGCTCTGCCCCTGCTTGGCCCCTTTCCCACAGGCTCCGCCCCTATTACACCTTAAGGCCCCATCCCTGCTTAGCCTCTTCCCATGAGCCTCTGGACATCCTTTGCCCTGGAAGCCCACACCTGACTGGCCTCTTCCCACCACTTACATGGGGAAGAGGGGGTGGAGGGAGCATCAATCAATAAAAACAAAAGTCAGCCTCTGTGCACCTAGCAATCTTTCACCAATAGATCACTTTATGCAACTCATATGAATTTCCAACCATATTACAATTATGTAGTGTTCCTTATTCCTGAATGGTTAAAATGGTTCTTGTTTTTGGCTTACATTGATTTAAATGCCAACCTAACATGCAGTTTCCATGAATGTAAGACAATCAGTACTAATGACTTCATTTGAGAATGCAGATTCATAAACATGAAATCCCATGCAGAAAGATATTATAATCATTTCTTCTATGACTAAATGTTTGTCACATGCTGCATTAGAAATAAAAAAAAATCTAACATTCATTTAGTAATATATAAAAAAGTATGTAATAAATCTAACTTCTGATATTTAGAATGATAGTAATCTCTCCTCTCCTCTTTAGAGGAAAGTTAATTTGGTGTTTTTACTATTTTCTTAAAATAAATAATAGTTACCTAATTCTTTCTTAGCAATTAGGCTTCAGAGTATGAAAGAACGTTTTTATGGAAAAACATATTCATCATTCCTAACACTGGTAAGATACGATGGATAACTGACATGAGAACTGAAAATCTCGTGACTTTCTCAGTTCTTCATTAAATAAATTAAGAATAAATGCAAAGAGATAATGAAAGGGACGGTCATGAAATATGGTAGAAAAGAAGCTTATGGAAATAAACTTACCCCATTAGGATAATGATTAATAAACAGTTGCTGATCATTGTACATGCTTACAAGCATCAGGCCATTCTTAAGATCCTTTGTCAACATGCGCTTGTTTACCATATGGTTGTGGAGGGCATTGTACAGTTCAATATTTACATTGTCAATCAAATTACTATGAATTTCCTGAGAAAGAAAATTCAGTTAGATATTTCCTGGACAATTCCTTAAACAACTAGTTATGCAGATTTCTTTGCCACAAAGTATGCTTTCAGCATATTTTTGAATGTTTATGTCATTTGACTAAGTAAATTATTTCATTTACTTAACTTATTGGTATGCAGCTGGCTTGAGGACTCTCTAGTCCAATTAAGTATCAAAGACAGCAGGCCTTATTACCTTATTCAAGCTTTTTTTGGTTCGGTACTGGATTTGATTAGCATTGTGATCTAAGGAAAGTACCCTACATCACCCACAAAAATGACTGTCACCCTCCCTTATTGAAATTGCTTCAGAATTCATAACTGTTCCCAAAGTTATGCTGATGAGACTAATAATGATAATTGTATTTATAAAACACTCAACCACAAAAGTAATCCAGGTGCTGATCCACAGTCATAAAAATAATTTCTCATGGATGGTATTCAAACAGATATCCTTTGCCACTGTCATTTATTCTAGAGCTTTTTTTAAAAAAGTAAAATACCTGTGCTTCTTAAACATAGCTTAGTATAGAATAATATAGAAATTGAATTTAAATATTTATCTCTTATATATAAAAAACATTGTTTTTTCTAATGTAGTTTAACACAGAGACATTGTAGATACAAAATAAGAGTCCATGTCATTACAATATAAATGTGAGCATATATGAATATATAAAAAAAATATAGTTACTCTGTCCAACAGTTCCCATGCTTCATTGCTCGGTGCAAAGAATGTGTATGATCCCCCTCCTTCAATCTCTTCTCTCAGCTTTGACATGTCAGAATACCGTTGAGTGGAAGTTGCTCCCACAATGCCCAAGGTACCATAAACATGGTCAATAGGAGCAACTAAAATACACGAGACAAGAATTTTGTAAATTAATTGACAAGTCAGTCTCTCCAAATCATACCTATTACCATTGTTTTAACTGTGGAGAATCAGCTTGATAAAACCCTTATAACTAACCATTGCTTTTCCAATGCCATAATTTGAGTTCAAATTAAGAAAAATTTGCAATATAGGGCCCAGAACAAATAACTCAACAAATACCCAGAGGGGAGGAATACTCCACCTCAAGTTGGGGAGAGGTCAAAGTCTCAAACTTGTGCTTAGAAAAAAATCAAAATGGCATTCTGATTTGATTTTTTCTAAATGAAACTGATGAGTCTCCTGGAGTCCCAGCTACCAATCGGTAGGTTACTGACAAACATGGAAACCCTGACAATTTAAAATCTGCTTGGTTTCTATGGGAACATTTGACAACATTAAAAATTTCCTGAGAAATCTTTTGAATTTGACATTGTAATTTTCCCATGAAACAATGTTCCACTGGAAAATATATGGCCAGCCAATTCTAATGAATAGTCCTTGGTACCTCTTACGCATGCCCAATAGCCATCCCTCCTCCTGACTCAAGGGCCATCTCATCTCCAGTCCCTGCTTCTGCCTCATCTCTCCCTGTACTCAGTGCTTCTTGGTCCACTGTAAGCAACCCCATAATTGACACAGAAGACATGCACAAGACATGCAAGCCTCCTGGACAATTCCTCCTTACACAGTGGGACTGCAGTACTTCTGCTGGAAGGCAACTTCATATTTTAAGGGTTGAGGTATAAATTTTTTAAAAGTGGCCTCTAATTTTGATGTCTTGGCGTTTAGATGTCCAATGTCGAATATCTTGGAGATGATTCTGAGTGGTACTGTCCACACTCACAGACATCAAATGAGGTCATAGGGGCTGGGTCAGCAGCTCTGGGAACTAAGCCCTACCTGTCTCAGATGAGGCACCCAAAATTACAGAACACTTCTAAAATTGTCCTCTGTTAGAATGAGTCCCATATATTAAGATTGTGTTTATCTACGACTGTACCTGCTGGGCAGCCTCTCATTCCATCCATCTTCATGTATCCAGGGCAGCATTCATATAGGACCGTTCTGCAGGGTAGAGATAAAACCTGCATTATTTAAAGTACAAACGAAAATGACAAAAAATACAATAATTTTTTAAAACAAATTATGTACTTCTATTCAGTTTCCATGGCTAGAGTTACTTAGTCATATTATTTTTTTAACATTCAGCAACATATTTTCTATTGGTTTCAAATCAGGTATTATTAACTGGCTCCTCTGTACTGTATTTCGTAGTTACATAGCATTTTAAATATACAACACTTCCACAGTTGTGAAGGTTGGCAAGGATATTGGAATGGATGTGGGAAGATAAGTGGAGCTAGCGAAGGGACTTGTAAAGGGGAATGATGTGACTGCAATAGCAGGTAAAGAAAATAAATCTGATGGTGACATTTTGGCTAAGAAAGGAGAGATTGAGGAAAACCATATAGAAGATTACAAGAAGGATCAAAAGAACCAAGGGTTGAGGATGGAGGGGGGTGGGTTATCAAGCCATAGACAAGCTTTTGGAAGTGGGGATGTAGAGAAAAAAGTGCCTACTTTACCAGTTTAAACATGAAGGGTAAATTGATGGTAATTAGAGTAATGAAGGCAAATAAGATAACCCAGTGATAGTAGAAAGGAATGAAGGTGGCAGGTTAGGAATAGTGCTAAGAGAAAGTGGGAAGAAATGGAGCCACTGAGTTTGATGTTGAAATAGAAATGCAAGAGGTGGAAAGGAGACCCTTTCATGGACAGAGTTGTAAAAGCCAAGATAGGCGGTAATGAGTACAGATTGACTGGTTATATTGAGAGAAGTGGAAAAATCAAGGAAGATGGAGAAGACAAGGGAAAGGTCATTGGTAACGTCGGTGAGAATAATCTCATTAGTTAGAGTGAGGGTGAAAGCCAGATTGGACAGAGATAGTAGAGAGGAAGTGAAGGTGGTAGGTGTAAGGGTATGTCTACACTACAGAATTTTGTCAGAAAAACGGCCGTTTTTCTGACAAAACTTGAGGAACGTCCACACTGCAATTGCATTCTTCTGCAAGAATATCGAAAGAACAGAGGGGATTTTCCAGCATTGGTAATCCTCATTCTATGAGGAAGAAGCCTTTTTTGCGAAAGAGCTCTTTCACAAAAAGGCATGTATGGACGGGGAAGAGGGAGTTCTTTCAGAAGAAAAGGAAAGAGGAAAAAGCACATGTGCCCTGGTGGTCATTCTGTCCATAGCAATCACAGCTTACATGTGAGAGAGCGTCCATTCAGTCTGGAAGCTCTCTTTCGAAAAAGCAGATTGCTTTTTCGATACACTTTTGCAGTGTGGATTCTCTCTTTTGGAAGAAGTTTTTCTGGAAGATCCAAAAGAAGCCTGCAGTCTAGATGTAGCCTAAGAGAAGAGGGAGGGGAGGATGGAGATGAGCTGAAAATGGGATAGTGCTTGTTGTATAGTCGTTCAGGGAAATCACCCCACCTTTGAATTTAGAAACTGTATTTTGGTGGAGGTTTAGCAGGTTGATGTTAAATGTAGTGTTTCATTCAGCATTATGAATTACTTTTTATTGTACCTTATTGATCTGAAGGGGGCAACAAATTTAAAGTAGACATCTGTAACCAAATTCAGCCCCATTGTAAATAGGCATACCACTACTGAAGTCAATGGAGTTATGGCAAGGATGAATGTGGTTGCTCGGGAATAAAAGAACCTTAGGAAATTATATGGACTTACTGAAACAGAAAAGTAACATAAATCTTTAAGCTCTTTCTTCTGTGGTTATGGCTTTTCAAAGTAATTACCACACACTAAATTACTATAAAAGATACAATAAAAACTTTACATAATGTTTTTTAATGCATGAGGCTGATCTGGGATTAAGTCACACTCCCTTCAGGCAGTGCTGAAGTTCCAGATAGTAACTCATTGAGGACTGTGGAATCCAAACCTACAAACATATCAAGGGATCTCAGTTCTGAAGCTGGAAGCTCCCTTGAGGAAGCTGTGTGGGTTTTTGTAGTTTTTTTGGACTGACTTAGAGCTAACAAAATATTAGCAAGAAATACATTAAACTAAAAGGCTTGCTCAAATTACTTGAAAGTTGGAATTTTCAGAACTCCACGATAACAATCTACTTGAAGACACTTGAAAATGAAAGCAGACAAGAATAAAAACATTACAAACCAGGAGTTTAAAATGGGAGTCTGAGCTACTTAATTTATTGTAAAGTGATAGCTGGTGAAGAACAAAGAGCTTTTTTGTTATATTTTGCTCTACCACGTTAGATTTGTTTGTGCTATGAATGCAGGTTGTTTGACTCCCTATTTTCTCTTTTAAATCTGATTTTAAAGTGACTCCACTTATTTTTCAGATGGCTAAACTTTATATGAGATAATTCTAACTGAGCTTTATAAAAGTTCTGGGCAACTCTATGTAATATACTTCTCTCTGCATGATGACAATTCATTTCATATCCATCCCCCAGAAAGGCAAGATTGAGAACTATACATTGTAGGTTACATACTCCAATAGGTAGATGAACATGCAAACCTGGCACGGATAGGACTGGATTGAGTTTGGAGAAGGATTGTGCCTTCCCCTGACTACTCAGCAAATAGCAATAGTGAAAACCCCTCCCTCATAATGGGTGCAACCATTGTTCTGCTGCCTCTCTCCCTGTGCATCCAAAGATACACTTTTGGAGTGGTGCCTGGCTCTTTCACAAGGCACACACACAAGTATGGGGAGAGGGATTCTTATACATTCATCCATGCTCCATGCTCATCCATGCTAGAGTCAGGCAAAATTTGGCTCCTGAGGAAACTCTACCACAAACCAGCATGGTAGCTGCCATGCAGGGAATTGCATTCTTGTAGGAAAACAGACTTCCTACAGATTGAAAATATCCCAAAAGGAAACAGAAAATATCCTGTGTGTTTTTTACATCTCACTTAGCTTTTGATAACAGAAGAAGGGCTAAGCACTTATCAGACATTGCATGTGTACTCTTAAAAAAATGCAGTATGATATGAGTACAATTTATATGAGGCAGAAAATTGGCCAAAAAGCACAAAGAAGGACAAAGAAAATCCTTTCCTGGCCCAAAGCCACAATGCTTTTAACAAACAGGATGCTTCCTCTGAGGGCTGCTAGAAATTTAAGTCTACAACCAGAAAGCTGATGTATCAAATGTTTCTCAAGTATGGGTAGGTGTAATGGGGTAAGGGACTGTCAATAGACCCAATGCTGAAATAACTGGAATGTGCAGCTTCAGTTGAAATCACTGTAAGACATGGTTACTCAGCACCTTTCAAGTTGAGTGGAAATTTAGAAGAGGGAAAAAAATAGTCCCTCCCCCCCCCCCCACCTCCCTACAGGGAAATACTGTATAAAATCCAAAGCAAAGTCATCTTTACACTAATGTCACACTCCCAAAACTTTCAGCAATGTAATTTGGAAATTTAGCACACGATGTTATGTTGCTGAAGAGAAGTGACTCTTCAGATAATGACATAATACTGTTTTCTTAAGAAAAGAAAAGCAGCTTTATGCCACTCCCACCTCAGTCCAGGGTTAAAGGGTGGTCTCAAGAAAAAGGCACATGGCAGGGTATCTTCTATGAAGGGTGGAGCAGCCTGTTGAGGCGGTGGGTGGCTCACATAGCTTAGAATGGCCCGGAGGCTTGTTTGCAAATTATCTGTCTTGGTAGCAGACATAATATATTATTAAAACTACAAACGTCTTTATGAGCCAATAGGTCCCTATTTCTAAAGAGCCTCAGGTCAGTAGTTCTGCTATGGAATTAGTAAATGCCATCATAAAAATGATTGCATGTGTGCCTTTTGGTGTCTTTTGTACATTTTCTAAATCAGCACATAAAATCTGAGGAAAGCTACCCAAGAATTATAAGCAAGAACATTGCTTTTAAAATGAGGAGGAAGCAAACTGATCTATTTAGGAAGAACTATTTTTCTGTCTTCATAGTTGTTCAGAATCTTCTGTTAATTACATTACTTTGGAAACCATCTAAGTTATACCAGATGTTCCATTGTTACTACACAAAAAATACCAGCAATATCATTTAATCCAAATCCAATCCAAAATTTTGCTTCACATCTACTCTTTCTAGTATTTGAACACGCCAAAAAATGCCAAAGCAGAATTTAGAATATATGTTCCTTAGTGTAACTTCACTGCCATTGAATCCCAACTACATTCAAAGAATCTTATTTTAAGTACTGTAAAATCTCTTTGTGACCTCCAGATATTACTTCTGTCACATCATAACTCCAGCCATAAAAAATAACTCATGCTAGCAGTGTGGCTCAGCTGAATAATGATTCTTTATGTCATCTTAAAGCAGTCAGCAGTCTTTCACTTAGGGTATGTCTAGACTACATGCCTCTGCTGACAGAGGCATGTAAAATAGGCTACTCGACATAGTCAATGAAGCAGAGATTTAAATATCCCCAGCTTCATTACAATAAAAATGGCCACAGAGCTGTGCCGGCTCAGCTGATCATCGGCACAGCATGTGAGTCAAGAAGCGGATTGGTCGACAGGGGAAGCCTTTGTCGACCGCTCCTGTAAACCTCGTTCCAGGAGGCATAAGGGAGCGGTCGATAAAGGCTTCCCCTGTCGACCAATTCATGTCTTGACTCGCGCGCTGTGCCGACCATCAGCTGAGCTGGCACAGCGTGGTGGCCATTTTTATTGTAATGAAGCCGGGGATATTTAAATCCCTGCTTCATTGACTATGTCAGTCATACCCTTAGGGTATGTCTACACAGCGAAGTTATTTCGAAATAACAGCCATTATTTCAAAATAACTTTACTAGCATCTATACAGTCAAACTGCTATTTCGAAATTAATTTGAAATAGTGGAGCGCTTATTTTGAATTTGGCAAACCTCATTCCATGAGGAATAACACCAAATTTGAAATAGCTATTTCGAAATAAGTGCTGTGTAGACACTTACATTGAAATAGGGGGCCTCCAGCCTTCCCAGGATGTCCTGGTGGCCGCTCTGGCCTCAGCCAAAAACACACCTCTCCCTCCCACCTCCCCAGAGCCCTTAAAGGGGTTGACTCTGGCCACAGTGCCTGTGCCAGCTCCAAGCCTGCCAGCCCAGAGCCAGCAGTCACTGCCCCTGACCCAGTGGCCCCAAAACATGATCCAGCAAGCCACTGGCAGCCAGCCCTCCACCGCTCCCCAGAAGCAGTCTGCCAGCTCCCAGGAGCCTGCCAGGGCCCAGAGAAGGTGGGCACCTTCCTGGTCCAGGGTGGAGATCACGGACCTTATTCAGGTTTGGGGGGATGCCCCCAACGTCCATGATCTCCACACTAGATGGAGGAACATGGATGTCTATGGCAGGATAGCTGCCAGCCTGGCCACCAAAGGCCACATGCCAACCCAGGAGAAGGTTTGCATGAAAATCAAGTTGGTCCAGCGAGACTCCCAACCCTGAGCCTGAGTTTCCCCTCCCCCTTTTTCCCCTTGCTTCCCCCTTCCAGCTCCCTCCTCCCAGGTTTCCCCCTCCCCTTTCCCACCCTCTCTCTTCCCCTCTCCTGCCTCCCTTCCCCAGTCTCACCAGAGTTTCATTCCCTCCCCCCCAGTTTTGTTAAATAAAGAGAGTTTGTGTTCATGAAAATATGTGTCTTTTATTTGACATCAGGAAGGGGGGTTAGGGAGGGGTAAGTGGAAGGACGTGAGGGAGGAATGAGGCACAAGCCCCCAGTGGGGCAGACCAGGGAGGCTCTTACTGCTCCTCAGGGTGGAAGCTCTCCCGCAGGGCCTCCTGGATACTGACAGCCCCCTGATGGACCTCCCAGTTGGCAGTCTTCAGAAAGTGCAGCCAGGCTCGCAGCAATGCGTCCATGAGAAGCACCAGACTGCCCAGGGGCAGCTCTGACTCCATGTTGCCGAGTGCTGTGGTGTCCTGAGTGAGGGCAACCAGAGCACGCAGAGACAAAATGCTTTGGTGTCCCTCATCGAGGTAGACAAGCAAGCAGGGAAAGCTGAGAACCGGCTGTCCAGGGCGGGTCTTTTTAAGCACAGGCCTCACATAGCCTCAGGCAGCAGCCACACAAAGTAACTCCTGACCTGATGCCCTGCCGGACCTGTTTCCAGCAGGCTTTAAATGTGATTCAGCATCCACTCAGTGTGGACGTGCTATTTCGAAATAGCAAAATGCTATTTCGAAATGCATCTGTGTGTAGATGCATTATTTTGAAATAAGCTATTTCGAAATAACGCTGTAGTGTAGACATACCCTTAAAGGCTATTGGCAAGACATGACACTACATGAATGAAGCAGTAAGTCTGCAGAGGCAGCTACTATTCCAAAATCAGCTTTGAAAATGTCCAAAGAACTTCAATCTCTAAAGCATTTTCAGGAAGCATCTTTCTCTCTAATGTTTAATACTAGAAGAAAATGCTCTGCCAAAGAAGACAGTAGCAAGGTAGGACTTATAAAAGTGGTGAATAAATATCTTGGTAATTTTACACCGTGTTTTTTAAAGAAAATGGATCTCAGTATTGCATTGCACTGTCATCAGGAGGAGAATAGAAGACTGCAAGGGAGAAAGACCACAAAACAAACTAAATTTGGAAGGAGGATCAAATACAAGTTCTGTAGCACCAATCTGAGTGCTGGAGATTAAACTTTATCCACACAGAATTCCCCAATGTTCTGCATAAGCGAGTTGATCAAATTGCATAAAGGGGAGATTGATCCTAACTTAGCTGCAGCAATAAAACACCTTGTAAAATAATCAGTCTAACTCAAAATGGAAAGGTTTAGAATGTTATATGCTAAATTATATTCTAGAGAAGACTTCAAAGATTCAAAGAGGTATCTGTGCCTATTTTGGTGAGAATGTCACTGTATTCTTGGTTAAAATGTTAATTATCCATGAATCTTGGAGGAAATACAAAGTTTATAACAACAGAAATAGAGACTCCTCAGTGCCTAAATCACATTAGAAAATGGAACTTAAGTGCCTAAGTCATATAGGAACTTTTGAAAATTTTACCTTGGATCTGCCTGACTAAGTTGAGTAGTCAAATTACATATTTAATGATTTTGCCATAACTGCTGAATATATTATCCAGCCAATAGTACTGGTAGTTCAAGGGATAAAGAGAAAATGGAATGTTGTAAAACTACTAAATGCATAGTTTAATGGCTTATTGGTGGCTTATTTTATTCCAAACATACTAATCCATCCAGTTCTCCTAGTCACTCATGGAAGCAGCATCAAGAAAAGTGATACAAGAAGAGCTCTGCATTGTTTTTTTTTGCGTGCTAAGGTGAGCATACCTCAAAGATAAATGGTTAGAAGTAGAGGCTTTAATGACTCAGATGTTATTGCCCAAAGTGAATTTTGTTATCACCATCATGGGATAACGGAAGCAATTGATTTCATCTTGAAGTTATGAGGTCACAATTACAATAAATACAAAGAAAAAACCTTGTAAGGTACTAAAAAAGACACCAAAACACTTAGCTTTAGTAAACAACAGATAAAATAACTTCCCAATATCCTAAGGCATAATCAAGTCTTATTCCTTGTACATAGATAAAGGTGTGGTCTGAGCACAGTACTGGAGCCACAAAATACTGAATTCTGTCCCCAGCTTGGACAATCGCTCCTTTTGTGAAACTGAACAAGTCATTTCACCCCTTTGTCTCAGTTCAACCATCTTTAAATGTGTGTTGTGAGATTAACCAGTGTTTGGAAAGCTCTTGAAATGTAAGTGCTTTGTACTCTAATATCATTTTCCAAAGTGCCATTGCTAGCATTGTCAAGAAACAAATTGCACTTACGCTTTCTTCCCACAGATCGTTCCCTGGTACCAGTTTCTGCAGGTGCTGAAATATTTCTTTTGGGTGCCCATAACTTTCTGAAGAGCACAGACATTTGGACTGGAGGGGGAAAACAAACACCATCAAGTCTTTGTACATATTTGGGAAAAAAAAGTGTGATTAAAAATAGTTTCAGATACAGTATTCAACAGACAAGACCCATAAATGAACATCTGGTCCTGATTTCCAGAGCAGGTGTGATTTCAGTCAGCCACCATCTAAGCTCCTCACACCACCCTGCCGAGTTCCTTGGAAAGACCATACTCCCTAGAAGCAAGAGGTGATTCCCCCTCTGTGCCAGCTCAGCCCAGTATTGCTTGTGAACAGACACGGCCAGCTGTGCCTAATAAAGCTTTATTATGCACTGCATTTTTTCCTTAAGTGAATTACAGTCCTCTAGGGACTGAATTGTGACTCTCACTGAGCTCTGTTCATCAAAATTAGTCCCCTGCACAGCTGTGTGGCTGTATGTCATCAGGGGTGGGGGGAGAGAGGCCAGAAAGCTGACTTTTTCTTTTTCCAATAGGGAACCCCACTTCAGTAATTCAATCAGCTATTTGGATTGCCACTGTTTGGAATGCCAAGAGCACCTAAATAAACAGTCTAGTAATTACACAGGACCAAAAGGTAAACTGCCATATACAAAAAAGTCAGAAAGTTCTAACAAAGAAAACTCTGTAACATTGTTGTCTGCAAAAAGAGACGTTTCCTTAAAAACAAATGTCCATTTCATCACTAATTTATATGTTGCAGTAATTTATCTGTTGAGGTGTTAGAACATAACATTTTTCAATAGAAACACTTTATTCTACAAAGCCCAGTTCATCTTGTAAGCAGGAGGGGAAAAGCCCTTTCAATTATTAAAAAAACAACCCCACAGAGGTAAGCTATCTTTTACTAATATATCTTAAAGCAGATATGTTTACATTCTTTCATGTTTATTCTGGGAAAATTTGTTAAAATAAATAGCTTCTATTCACAGAATTGCAGTGTTTTGCTGAGAAACAATATTATAAAGCTTAAGTGGGAAATGAGCTTTTGAAAACAGCTCTAATTGTGCATTTACATATTTCCAGAGAATTGGGTAGAGTTCATACTTCACACTAGGAAGAAAAAAAAGAAAGAAAGTAAACCAATGCTGGTAAATTATTTGATGGTCCAGGTTATACATGTCTGATCACACATTATATCTGTTGTAAACTATAACTGCCTTCCATGATACTGAAACATATGTATTTTACTGATCTCCAGATGTAATTTTTAGCTTTCAAACAGTTCATAAATTGTAACATTTATTTTACCGTATTTTGTATGTTTTTTGTATAAAAATAATTTGGAAATTAGTAAGAAAATCAGTAAGAACTTGCAATGCACAAATCTCATTTTAATATTATGTCTGATCTTTAGCTAAGTATGGGGGAGAGAACTTTAAAACACTCCTTTTAGGGTATTACAAAAGAGAAAATATGCACTTACCCCTGTTCACGTGCCCTGATTCGACTATGGGACAAAATCTTGTCATAATGAGCAGAAGAGTCTGCTGGATCAAAAGCAGACAACAAAAAAATGGAGAAGGTAGATAAAAAAAGGATCTTCATCCTTAATCCCCTGTTCCTCCTGCCTAGTCTAATGAGAGAACTGGCAAAAAGTTTTGGAGAGCTCATAGTTTATATACATGCTACAGGGTTGTGGGAGGGAACATTGTATCAGCTTGAGACTTTGTACCTCCCTTCCAGGAATAACAGCTTCAGACTGCCAGCTGAATTATTACCATTCATCGAACATACAAAGTATGTGTCATCTCCCTCTCCTACCATTGTGGTTAATTTTCTTTTATCTGTATATTTTAGAAATGTGCATCTGTTTGTCCATCTGTCTATGAGTCCATTTGTTCAAGAACTCTTAAATGGCAAGAGCTAAGACCAGCAAATTTGGTATAGAGCTTCCTCTTATCATAACTTACAGCAAGGTCAGGGCTTGGTTGTGCCAGGAAAATGGGATCTGCCTGGAATGGGATTGTTTTCCATCACATGGAAGGAGAGGGGCTGATCAGAGGTACAGCGATACTGCATAGTGACCACGGAGGGCAATGGGCATGGAAGAGAACTATACTGTAGAGTGATCACTGGGGGCAGCTGCACCATCAAGAGAGTGGCCATCTGAGGCTGGGCTTGCCATCTTGATGCCACCAGACCAGATAAGTGGCCCCCTTCCCCAAATTCTTCTCCCCCGGCCCTTGGCCACAACACTGGAATGGCCGGGGGGAGGGAGGGAGGGGAAGAAGCCTCTGCTAGATGCATGAAACAGGCCCTGCTAGGTGGGGGAGGAAAAGCCCCACCGGATGAGGGGAAGAAGGCTTCCCCCCCCCCCAGAGGAACCACAACCCACACCCCAGCCTTGCTGGGCCACCCAGTGTACCCATTCCATGGCCAGCCTATGTGGACCCCCTCCTCCCCAGAGACCAGCCTGGGGAGCACTGCTGAGGCTGGCCTGTGTGTGCCCCCCCCCATGCACCTCCTAGACTGGGATCAGGGAGTGCCAGTGTAACCCACACACCTAGTGTGGTTCACTGTCCCATGCAATGGAACCTAGACCACAGCAACAAATAAGACCAAGAGACCTCTACAGCTGGCTTTTAGCTCAGAGGGTAGAGGCTCCTATTCTAAGCTCCAGAGGTTCAGGTTCAATCAAATCTGCCTGGTGGTGGTTACACCACCAGGGCTGGCCCACATATCCCCTCCCTCCCACTCCTGGCCAAGGTTGGGAAAAGTTGGAGGATGGGGTGCACAGGGTGGAGGGGTCTGCAGTCCCAGCCACTCTGGGCTGCCCATGGGGAGAAGCCAGCAGCCACCTCCACCCTAAGCCTCCTTCCCTCCACCTGTGGTCCCCCCTCTTTCCAATCCCCTGCCCTGATTCCTGCACCCTCACCTGCTGCCCTGAGTCCCTCCTCACCCCCACCCTGAGTCCTGCACCCTCCACCCCTACCCTGACCCTTTCTCTCCCCCAACCCTCACATTTGCACCAACCCACATCCCCAGCTTCCTGCTCCAAAGCCCTCCTCAACCCTCCACCCTGACTCCTGCACCCGCCATTACCCCAGCCTCCTGACCTAAGCCCCCCACATTCCCAAGGCCCTGCCCTGATGGACTTGGGCAATGCCAGGTAAATCTTCTAGTTGTTCTATAAAGAAGAGGTGTTTATAATTGTGTTCAGTGGACACTTAAAACAGCAGAATAGTTAAAAGAATTTTAGACCCTGATTTATGATGTTATATTTAGAATGCAGAAGCATCCAGCTGGGATCCGAGTTGCATTGTGTTAAGTGAAGTACAAACACAAAGGGAGGTACTGTCTCTATGGTGCATTTACACTGCACCCATAGCTCAAAATAAGCTACGCAGTTTGAGCTACACAAATTGCATAGCTTATTTTGAGTCCATTTTGAAATAGCTTATTTCGAGATTTGGCGTTGTCTACAAGCACTTATTGCAAAATAAATCACTATTCTGAAACATCCCTTACTCCTTGTGGAATGAGGTTTACAGGGACGTCGGAATAGCAAGCCCGTTATATATTCTGAAATAGTGCTGCAGTGTAGACGTAGCCAAACAGAGCTATACCTTGCTTTGTATTGTGTTTTGTGTGTTTACTATTGTATCCTCAGTTCAGTCATCTTATTAGTAAAATTAGTTAATGTTACTATCAATATTTGTCAATAATACTAAAGTGAGATAAGGTGTGATCCAAAAAAAGTAATATTTAATACAACTACTAATTAATAATTAGTAATATAATTTAATGATCACTTAACTAGTGAATTAATTTAATGCTGATAATAAATCTTAGCATTTACATTTGTCATTTATAGATTCAGGACATCGTACAGACATTATTTAAGGCCTCGTCTATACTTAAAACGTAAGTGCTCATGGTATGAAATATCCATGCCGACCTATCCGCCAGTGCAGATACAGTGATGTCAGTAGAAGAAGGCTTCCATCAACCTAGCTTCTGTTGCTCAGGGAAATGGACTTCCTACTGTTACAGAAATATGCCCCTTGCATTGCGTTAGTCTGCATCTGTACTAAGGGA
This sequence comes from Pelochelys cantorii, assembly GCA_032595735.1. Lineage (NCBI taxonomy): Eukaryota > Metazoa > Chordata > Testudines > Trionychidae > Pelochelys > Pelochelys cantorii. Next base: position 55,347,112 of record CM064326.1, read on the forward strand.
TTACAATACCACAGTTATGGCACGGTATATCTGGTGCTGTAGCATCCAAAGTATAAATATGGCCTTAGTAGTCCTTATAAGCTTTCTATGAGGCAGGTAGAGCAGGATACACCAATCTATTAGGATACTTTTAGGGTGCTAACAAAGCATGTGGACAAGCAGAAAACATGGATTCAGCTGAAATAGTGTATTGAGACTTTCAGAAAGCTTTTAACGTGATCCCTCACCAAAGGTTCTTAAGCAACATAGGCACTTATGGGATAAGAAGGAATGTCTGTTCATGGATCAGAAAGAGGTTAAAAGACAGGAAACAAAGGTATGACTAAATGGTCACTTTTCCCTATGGAGAGAGATAAATAGTTGGGTGATGCAGGGGTCTGTACTAGGGATGTCAAGAAGCAGCTATTTAACTAATTAAGTAGTCAATAGAATTTTTATTGACAACTCAATTAGTCAATAGGCAGACAGCTCAGCCCCGGCTCGCGCTGGGTTCGGGATCAAACCCCGCTGCGGTTCTGCAATTTAAAACACATTAGGAGACGGGGGGCGGGGCGAGCAGGCTTCCTGGCTCCTACTGCCTTTTAAATTGTACAGCCATAGCGAGGTTTGGTCCCGGGCATGGCGCAAGCCAGGACTGAGCTGGGCTGCCTGCCCAGCCGGCAGCAACTCCGTCTGCAGGGGGTCCCTGCAGCAGCAGCCTCTACCTCCCCTGCTGCCTCTGATAGAAGCAGAAGCGAGGGGCGGGGGGGAAACAGCACTGCAGAGACAGTGTTGGGGGGAACCGACTTTTAAGCCGGCTCCGCCCAGCACCAGCTCCTGCTCTCCCCCCACCTTGATGCCTTGATACAGAGACAGCAAGGGGTGGGGGAATGCGAGGAGTCGATTCACCCACTCCTTTACATCCCTAGTCAGTAAGGGGCCAACTTCTGTTCACCATATTCATAAATAATCTGGAAAAAACAGTTAACACTGAGGTAGCGAAGGTTCCAAATGATGCAGAGCTACTTAAGATCGTCCAAATGTGACAACGTGAGTCACAAAGGGAACTCTCAAACTGGGTGACTGGGCAACAAAATGACAGATGAAGTGAGTTGATAATTGTCAAGTAATGCACAATGGAAAATATAATGCCAACTACATATACAAAATGATAAGGTCTAAATTAGCTGTTGCCACTCACCAGGGCTATCTCCCTGAAAACATCTGCTCAATGTGCCATGGCACTCAAAAACTTCTCCGAATGTTAAGAACAGTTAGGAAAGGGATAGATAATAAAACAAAAGAACACCATAATGATACTGTATGAATCTATGGCACACACACTCCTCTAATATTGTGTGCAGTTATGGTTGCCACATCACAAAAAATTAATATAATTGCACAAAATTCAACAAAAATGATTAGTGGTTTGAAACTGTTTCTGTATTAGCAGAGATTATAAAGAATGGGACTATTCAATTTAGAAAAAAGATGACTGGGGTGAGGGGCAAATGGCAAAGGTCTGTGAAATGATGAATGATATGGAGAAATTGAAGAGAGATGTTTTATTTACTCCTTCACATAACACAGGAGATCAGGGGTCACCCATTGAAATTATTGGACAGCAGTTTTAAGAATTAGATAAATCAATGAACATTAATAGGTCTATCAATGGTTATTAGCTGAGATGATTACAGACATATTGCCATGCCCTGGGTGTCCCAGAAGCTGGGATTCAATGACAGGAGATATATCACCCAATAATTGCCCTGCTTTATTCATTCCCTCTGAAACATTTGGCACAGGCCATTTGTTAGAAGACAGGATATTGGGCTAGATGCACCATTTGTCTGACCCAGTATGGGTGTTCTTATGTTCTTAAGTATCAAACTTATTTGATCGATAAAGAAACTGAGGAAGAAAGGTGAAGTGACATGACCGAGGACACACTGTCAATCAATGTCAAGGGACTGGACTGGAATTCAGAAGTTTTTGACCCCCCCAGATCAGTGCAAATTTCCCCATTTCAACAAAGAGATGTTTTCAGAATATTTTAAATGAATAGATGAATACAGTTTTAATTTATAATCTATCACTTATGAAAATGGGTAAAGACCTACCATACTGCAGTTAAATTGGAATAAAATAAATGGTAATTATTGCATTTTGAAATTAAACAAACAGGGGGTGTGTGTAAGAGAGAGAGAGATGCAGGAAAGTATAGCACTTATGAAAAATGCTGGATTGACACTTGTGGGACTAAAGTCTTCTGTTTCACTACAGAACAGGTTCAGCAAGGGCAGAGATGGTGGTATTTTCCCCATGCATGAGTACAAGGAGGGACCATATCTAAAAAAGGAGAAGGTAGTTTGGGATTACAATAATACATTGAAACAATATAGAACTTCATGTCTTCAAAGTTCCAGATTCTGGATTGTTTCATGCAGGTAGATAAAGTGCATGGAGAAAATGTAGAGAGCTCTTCTCTACTGCAGATATAATCCCAATGTTTGTCCTACCTGCAAGAGTCATAGTATCATTAGGATCCCTACAAAGGAGAAGAGGGAAGGCCATGAACTCATCTCTTCCATACCAGCTGGTGGTCCAGGGAAAGTGATGGGGCAAATATATGGTACAACTCTACAACAAAAAGCATAGGAACTTCTCATTGGTATGCTCTCTCAAGTGCCCTGGAAGCCTTCTGTCACCCTCTGGTCTCTGTGAATTGTATAACTCTGGGTATAGTCACTGTTGCAAGACCCCTCCATTGGAATCCAGAACTATGACTGTGCCTACCAGAGTGACTATGTATAAAACCTTAATTAATTAGCCTTTGTAGGCAAGTAATATTATTGTTCCCACCAATTAGGGATGGTCTAGATCAGTGGTTCTCAACTTGGGCCATATGGCTCCCCAGGGGGCCACGCCTTACTTCTAGGGGGCCACATGGAAAAAAATGGAACATTAGGGGGCCACAGTAAGTTTCTGAGGGGGCCACCCAAACTTAACTGCCAGGCGTATGATGAATGAGGCTCAGAAGGGGGCCATGAGCAAAAAAAGGTTGAGAAACACTGGTCTAGATAATATTTAATCTTGCTTTAGTGTAAGAGACTGGGCTACATGGCATATCAAGGCCCATTCCAGTGCTACAATTCTATGATTTTATGGATAGGCAAGCTGTGAGCTACCAAGTTTGAGTGATGTGTCCAAGATTGTAAGGTGACTATGCAATGGAGCCAGAATTAGAAGTTCCTGGCTCTTCTATGCCCGCTGTGCCTTGGCTTTCTAGATTTCCAAAAAGCTTGCCAATCAGTGCCACATGTGATGTTCATGGATTTTATGACTGAGTACACCAGTGAGTTCACCAAATTAATTTAGCACAGAACAGCCATAAAGTGCCACTGCCTTTTGTTCATTACTGAATGTGGATTTCCACTTTAAATTTGGTTTTTGACCTGTTATGCATTGCCTGTTCCACAGTGAGCTGTACTTTTAAACTGTGGTAGCTATCCTGATCACCCTATTAAGGTCAACAGACTTAACGAGTTCAAGAAAGCTAAGGTCTTCAGGCACATCTAGTTCCATCCCTGTAGCAAGCTTGTCAGAGTTGCTCTTTGCTTCCTCTCCCATTTGGCAGCATGGCCCAATTTAAAAATAATGTTCTTCTTGTTCCCTCTCCTTTGCTTATGCTGTGACCACTTCAGTGGGGCACACTGAGCTTGAGGTAAAAAGTCAATGCTCCTCCAAGCAACACTGAGTTCCATGCACTTAGAGGAACTTCCTGTAGGTTTGGAGGAGGAGCATGCTGGATAGGGCATCTATTTTCAGGCTCTTCCTCTCCTCTGGCAAGACATATTCTCCTCTCCTACCCGCAAATACCCATAGAACCCCTGCTGAATGGGCTTTGTATGGATGGTTTTCTGCTGGTTCACAGGGAAAGTACTGGGCCTTGACTCTTAGCTGAAATCCCTTTCTAACATGTATTGTTTTTTTGCAATCCCCACTGATGCTAATGGGAGCTTCACAAATGTGCCAGTGGGAGTGTAGACCCCACCCATATTAAACATTAAGTCACAGCAATCCTAAAGCCTTTTTTACTTTCCATTCATATGTAAAAGTGAAGTATGAAATAACTCTCATTTCCATTTCAAATGTATCCAAAGAACATTTAAAATGAATATTGCATGCCTCACTTTCAGTATATAGCTGCTTTAATGTCAGAGGGGTTTCCCAGAGGTGGTAAGAGAGCCCAGCAAATGTCGGTGAAAAATATAAATATGAACTTTGTCAGATTAATCAGTCCCATTTAGAAGAAAATCATTCTTAATTTGTAGCATTCCTGTTTATTTATGGATAAATGTTATAGCAAAAATAAAGCAACACAGATAAATAATTTTGAGAGAAAAACTTTCACTCCTGTAAAAATCTGAATAATGCAGGTAACTGTTGTATTCATCTCTTCATGGGAGTAAAGTGTGGAATACTGATTTTCATATTTCATGTGTCTGCATGACTCTTCCCAAACACTATTCAAGGAAGCTGTTGACATGGTAACAGACACCAATTTTGCCATGCCCAATAGTGGTCCATGCAATCCTGGAAAGATTTATACACACACTTAACTGTAAGCACATGACTAATCCCATGGCAAGGCAGCCAGGGGTTTTGTTTGTTTGGTTTATATAGTCACTCTTTCCTGACAAAGCTTACCTCAGAGAATATAAAGAGAATGGTTAGGAACATGGCAGAATTGAGTCTTTCCAGGACTCAGGCCTTTGCGAGCCAAATGAAACATGAATGAAAGGAAGAAATATCTTTGACCCCAACTCCTAATATTCCTGGGGAATTCATAAGCTGTTTTATGCCTAATATTGCCTGTATTAAGTGTTGTCAGGGAGGTGTGACTACACAAACAAATACACGTGGTCTCCAAAGGTGTGTCTACATTGTGGTTAAGAACTAGTTCATGTCATCAGAATCAGGCTCACAGGGTTAAAGTTTTATAATTGCTGTATAAAAATTTGGGCTTGGACTGAAGCCTGAGTTCTAGGCTCTCCCTACTCGCAGGGTTCTAGACTCTGGACTCTAGCCTGAGCCCGAATGTCTGCACCTCAGATAAACAGCCCCTTAGCCTAGCCCTGTGAGCCTGAGTCAGCTGACATGGGTCAGCCAAAGGTATTTAACTGCAGTGTAGATATACCTCAGAGTTGTTAGGGATTCACCATTACTGGTAATTTTAAAGTCAAGATGAGATGTTTGTCAAAGAGAGATGATAGTTCAAATGTAAATTAATTAAAGGAATTCTGTGAACTGTGTTACACAGGAGGCCAAACTAGATGATCTTAAGGGTCCCTTCTGGCCTTATTATCTATGATTCTATGGTTAAAAAAATCCTGTGAAACCTAAAAATAGTCATTTTATAACTGATCAAACAAACTGACAGAAATTATGCAGGCTTACCAGTTAGCAAACATACATTAAATTAGCATACATTGCAATAAATCTAGGAAAGAAATGAGAAAATGGGCTTTGTGAATCAAATTCCAGATAAATAATTATGCCCTTTATGATTGTTAGAAATATATGATTAAAATAATTCACTCATACTCTCAATTCCATAACACACTGATTGTTTTATGTTTATTTGAGAATGAGATGAAGGGTACACCAAAGTAGTAAGGGAAAACTATTATATGTTCTTTTTCTAATTTGCAAACCAAATTGCTAAGCTTATTCACCTGTAATTATTGCATTATATTTAGTTTAATCTGTTCTTTAATATTTTAGGAAAGTTATTGCTGGATCCTGAAAATCTAATTAAAAATCAGATAAAAGCACATTAAAAATAACAAGGGATGTAATTTCTTTGTTTTAAGTGATGATTGCAAATATTACATACTATCTACACCAAGATAAATGTATCAAAACAAATATGTTCTTTACCAAAATGTAGATATTGGTTTCTGTCTGTAAAGTCATTTGAATAGTGTCAAGATAAACATTTGAATGTATCTGTAGTAAGTTTCACTAGTGTTACTTGTATTTCTCTAGAGACCTCTAGTGGAGAAAACCCAGTAATATTTATTTTTCCCAAAATACTTTGAATGTTCATGTTAAATAATTTGTTACATGAATAAAAAGATTTTAACTGTAAACTATTAGTTTAATTATTTCTTCAAAGGTTTAATTTTATTCCCTAACCCGAAAATCCTTGAATTCAAATATTTAAGAACTGGGATAAGTGAATACTTAGGGTATAATCTCCTGGTTCTCATCAAAGCCAGGAAGCACTTCAGTTTGGCCTCGTCTACACTATGTCAGTGATTGACCTTGCAGCGATCTATCCAACAGCCTCCGATTTATTGCATCTGCTTAGGCATGATAAATCGATCTCTGAGTGTGATCCCATCAATGCTGGCACTCCATGAAGATGAGAAAAGTAGCAAGAGTTGGCAGAAAAGCCGCCCCCATTGATTTTACCACACACAAGATACCACAGTGAGTATGTCAACTTCATCTACTCTATTCACTCAGCCGAAGTAGATCAACAGCACTCATTTGGAGTATTGTGTCCAGTTCTGGGCACCACATTTCAGGAAAGATGTGGAGAAATTGGAGAAGGTCCAGAGAAGAGCAACAAAAATGATTAAAGGTCTAGAAAACATGACCTGTGATGGAAGATTGAAAGAACTGGGCTTGTTAATTTGGAAGAGAACAGACTAAGAGGGGAAAAGTAGCAGTTTTCAAGTACCTCAATTGGTGTCACAAGGAGCAGGGGGAAAAATTGTTCTTTTTGACCTCTGATGATAGGATAAGAAGCAATGGGCTTACATTGTGGCAAAAGAGGTTTAGGCTGGACATCAGGAAACACTTCCTAACTGTCAGGGTAGTTAAACACTGGAATAAGTTGCCTAGGGAGGTTGTGGAATTTCCAACATTGGAGATATTTAAGAGTAGGTTAGACAGACATTTGTCAGAGAGGATCTAGGTGATGCTTGGCCCTGCCATGAGGGCAGGGGACTGGACTCGATGACCTCTCGAGGTCCCTTCCAGTTCTAGTTTTCTATGATTCTATGATTAATGTAGACAAGGCCATAGACTGAGAAGCAGACAGGAACAAGAAGAAGCTGTGTCAGGAGTCTCAGTTGATGCATGAGCCTCAGGGAGAAAGCTTGCAAAGTATAAGCCTGCAGACACAGATGGACCTCTGCAGAAGAATAACATGTAAGCAAGAGACTTCAGTCAGACCCTAACAGAAGAGCAATGATTTGGGGCTTGAGATTATAGCATATGTAGACATAGCCGACCCATCTTTAATATAGCTCAGTGGTTCTCAACCTGCAGTCCGTGGACCTCTTATGGCCCAACCAACACACACCTGCAGCCCCTGTGGCATTATCAGGATCATACAGGTAGTATTGGATGAAGCCCATATAGCACATGGTGGGCCATATGTGAAGTCCACAATGGTAAATAGGTTGAGAACCTCAGAACTTCTGGTACCAAGAGCAGTGAAGCCACTGCAGCATAGGCTATATAAGTCCTCTGGGAAACCTATGTCTATGCTGCTGGAGCGTCTCTTATCTTGGTGGCTAAGCTAGTATTTGTGCTGTAATCATGCCTCTGACTTCAGCGTAAAATTAGCAAACGTCTTAACCATTTGCATCCATTGGCTGCGTCTAGACTGGCAAGATTTTGTGCAAAAGCAACCGCTTTTGCGCAAAAACCTGCCAGCTGTCTACACTGGCCACTTGAATTTGCGCAAGAGCACTGACGTTCTAATGTAAGAAATCAGTGCTTCTTGTGCAAATACTTTGACGCTCCCATTTGGGCAAAAGTCCTTTTGCGCAAAAGCTTTTGCGCAAAAGGGCCAGTGTAGACAGCTCAGATTTGTTTTGCGCAAAAAAGCCCCGATGGCTAAAATGGCGATCGGGGCTTTCTTGCGCAAAACCGCGTCTAGATTGGCCAGGGATGCTTTTGCGCAAAAGCGCTTTTGCGCAAAAGCACCTGTGCCAATCTAGACGCGCTTTTGCGCAAATACTTTTCACGGAAAAATTTTTCTGTGAAAAGTATTTGCGCAAAATCATGCCAGTCTAGACGCAGCCATTGTGTTTCAGAGCTTTGCTGGGCATATGCAGTAGACCTGATAGACACTGAATTCACTAAGACCAAATTATTTTCAGTTATTGATAGATGTGGTGGTGTGCCATGGGAGGAGGTTGGAGAGGTCTATTATAACTTTTACCTTGTTTTAATATTAAATTCTGAGTCTTACATTTTTTCCAATGTGCTGAGCATTCCTAGTATAATATAATGTGACAAGCCACTAGACATAATTATATCTACGGTCCCATTTTTTTTTTCCAAGTTGCTAGATTATATAAACTGTAGTTTAGGGGTTTCTTCTCAGGCGCTAGGCAGTTTAAGTATATTAGTATTAGCTTTCAGAGGGAAAAATGAAACCTTTATATGGAATGTCAGGAACACAATTGGTGTTTCAGTGGTTGCCATAGTAATGTAACCCTTGGCTTTTGGAAAACTTGCTTTGCTTAATAAGGGTTTTTTATTTTATTCACAATCAGATATAGTCAAAAGAACAGAAATTATTTCTTTCAGTAACTTTGGTAAACAACCAAGAACCCAGCCAAGTATTCTTTTGATCTCTTTGTGGTCCCAGCAGGGCTTAACCTTGCATTTAAAAATAAACTCTTATTGGTCCAAAGTCAATCTTTTGAATTGAACCAGTGTTACATATCTTGTAACAGCAAATTTTCACTTTAAGGACCATATCTGTGATACTACCTAAGTTCTGCCCCTTTGTGTTGCTCCAACACCAAAAAGAATAAAATTCCTTCAACAGGCAGCAAGAATTCCCATAGCATGAGTATTATTAATAGAGATAAGCACTGTATATTGCGAGTAAAGATTGTAGGATGAGGTCTTATTTGGTTCTCAGGAAGATATTTTAGAAAGAATTTAAATGATGACCATCAGATTTTAAAATATGTGTTGTGTACTCTCACAGATTTTAAAGTATGTGTTGTGTATGCTCACATTATTATTTCAAAATAATGCTGCTGTGTAGATGCACCCCATCGGGTTAATTGGAGTGAAAATAAAATTTTCAAAAGCACTTAAAATGATTTAGGAGCCTAAGGCTCATTGACTTAGGAAGGAACAATCAATTTTAGGAAGGAGTACTGCAGAAAGGGATCTAGCAGTCATAGCGGACCACAAGCTAAATATGAGTAAACAGTGTAACACTGTTGCAAAAAACGCAAACATGATTCTGGGAGGCATTAACAGGAGTGTTGTGAGCAAGACACAAGAAGTCATTCTTCTGCTCTACTCTGCACTGATTAGTACTCACTTGGAGTACTTTGTCTAGTTCTGGGCACCACACTTCAAGAAAGATGTGGCGAAAGTGGAGAAGGTCCTGAGAAAAGCAACAAAAATTATTAAAGATCTAGAAAACGAGTCCTATGAGGGAAGACTGAGGGTACGTCTACACTTGCTCCCTATCTCGAGATAGGGATGCAAATGTAGTATACCGAAATTGCTAATGAAGCACGGGATTTAAATATCCCATGCTTCATTAGCATAATCGCGTCTGAGTGCCATTTTGAAATCACATTATTGCGAAATAAAACGCCCCATGTAGCAGTGTTATTCTGAGGGAAAAACCTTCTCTCAAAATAACTTTTATTCCTCATTGTAATGCTGCTACATGGGGCGTTTTATTTCGCAATAACGCAATTTCAAAATGGTGCCTGGACGTGATTATGCTAATTTCGGTACACTACATTTGCATCCCTATCTCGAGATAGGAAGCAAGTGTAGACATACCCCCAGAGAACTGGGTTTGTTTAGTTTGGAAGAGAGCAGACTGAGAGGGGACATGATAGCAGTTTTCAAGTACTAAATGGGTGTCACAAGGAGTAGGGAGAAAATTTGTTCTTTTTGACCTCTGATGATTGGATAAGAAGCAATGGGTTTACCTTGTGGCAAGGGAGGTTTAGGTTGGACATCAAGAAAAACTTCTTAACTGTCAGGATAGTTAAACACTGGAATAAGTTGCCTAGGGAGGCTGTGGAATCTCCATCATTGGAGACATTTAAGAGCAGGTTAGACAGACATTTATCAGTGATGATCTAGATCAGGGGTGGGGAACCTTTTTAGTGTCAGGGGCCTTGGACGCAGAGAAAAATCAGGCAGGGGCCGCACACAAGTGAGAAGCAAAAGAAAAAAACCAAACAAGCCCTCATTGATGTGGCCCCCGACTGAGAAGGAGAAAGACACTCCCCACATTCCCCTCACCAGAGCTAGAGGGGCCCAAGCTAGTAAAATTTGTGTGTTCCAGCCCCACAGAGGGGTAACTGGGGGCAGGCAACAGGGAGGTTGGAGCACCAGCACAGGCTCTCCAATATGGGGGGCAGGAGGGAGGAGCCCTGAGCCTCAGAGGACCAGATCCATGGAGGCCAGGGGCTGCATCCAGTCCCCGGGCCTTAGGTTTCCCACTCCTGATCTAGATGGTGCTTGTTCCTGCGGGCAGGAGTCTGAACTTCATGACTTCTGAAGTTCCCTTCCAGTTCTAGTATTCTATGATTCTATGATCTGCAGCGGGAGGGGCAGTAAGCACATGAGCTATTTATTCAGCCTGTAAATGTGTCATCATGGTGATCCTAGCTGAGAATGGCCCTTTTAAAGTGAAAAAGATCAGAAATAAGCAGGCAAAGACGGCTTCAATTCATTTGTACGTTCGCCTTCACTTTCTGGCTACTTCTGCCCTAAATGCAGGTGCTAATGTTATCATACTGAGCAGACTACATTCTGACTACAGCCCCAAAGCCAAGCAGACCAGAAAGAAACCCCTTATTGATAAAGTTACTTGCAGTCTGAAACCTGTGTGAATGTGCTGGTCCTTAAAGAGATTTCAGCCTTTTCTTCAGCAAACACGGAAAATACTTGACTTATCCATGTTACTAAATTGGGAGGCTACGTTGTCTCATGGAACCTTAGTGTTTCTGCTTTGATAGGAATTGAACTCAATTTTCAAAATGGTAGCGTACAGCTTTAAAAATTATCTTGATGCCTAATTCCCATTGAAAAATCTAGCTCACAGACAGCTTTGAAAATTTTACTCTGGTACCTCTCTGATCTCCTAGCTGCCTGCATTCAGAACTTCAGAAGTTCACACTCTGTGAACATGCCGGGAGTGTTTTAAAACTCAGCACTCACAACTGCTGTTCAATTTTCGAGAGTATTTGAGACACCATAAAAGCAACCCTTGTAAAAGTTGTTTTAACACATTTTCATTTTGTTTGTTATGGTGCGTTAGTTTTATTGCTTATTTTGTTCCTATTTTGGGCAAAATTCTGGCATCAGTTGCATGAGTGAACCTCTCATTGATTTAACGGGGAGCTGAGTGTGCCTGTCTGAGAGCATAATGCAACGCTTTTTAATGTAAAGCACCCACAGTCCTTTTTTAATGAAGACTTCAATAAATATAACATGGATTGCCTATTAATAAAGAACATGCCAATATTTGATTCGTTGTTTCTGTTTATGCTGCTCATATGCATGTATCATTTCTGTATTTGAAATTATGAGTATTGGCTATGTACTTGTATTTTACATGTTTGCTTCTGGGAGATTATCAACAGGCTTCACCCACCTATTGTGAAAGGGTTGCTGGTCAAGTACTTCACTGACAATGGGCTTTAAGTAGTGCCAATCCACCTCTGAGGAACTTTGCTGTGAACGTTCAGACCAGCAGGCAAGCAATGGCTGCGAAGGACTGAATCATGCATGTGACAAATTCCATTTTAGGAGGTACTTTCACACAATGAGAACAATGGAATTCCTTACACATGGGTAAGGATATAAATTCCTCCATTTGTTTTCATTCCTGTCTTCACTCCAGCTCATCACTTCAGAAGCATCTTTGCTATGAACTAAGCCTGGAAAGACTGATGCCCCAACCTAACAAAGAATGTTTTCCAAAGACTTTTAAGATAGTAATTTACTCTGTCTCTGCTACGAGCCTGCACCAGGAACTTTGTAATTGGTATATGTAATTTGTTTCCTTTAACAACAATTTTTTCTTTCTTTCTTTCTTTCTTTCTTTCTTTCTTTCTTTCTAATTCAAAATGACCTTGACAAATTGAATAATTGGTCTTATATTAACAAGATGAAATTCAGTAAAGACAAGTGCAAAGTACTACACCTAAGAAGGAAAAATCAGATGCACAATTATGACATGGTGCATAAATGCTTGAGGTAGTACTGTTGTAGTACTGTTGATAAGGATTTGATAGTTCTAGAGGGTCACAAATTGAATGAAAGTCAACAATGTGATGCAATTGGAAAAAACTAATATCATATTGGGGTGTATTAACAGCAGTGTCATATATCAGACATGGGAGGTAATTGTTCCACTCGACTGTGTATTGGTGAGGTCTCAGCTGGAGTACTATGTCCAATTCTAGGCACTATGCTTTAGGAAAAATAATAAAAAGTTTAGAAAACCTGATAGATGAGGAAAGTGAAAAAGCTGGGCATGTCTTGAGAAGAGAGGACTGAGGGGGGACCTGACAGTCTTCAAATATGTTAAAGATGTTATAAAGAGGATGATCAATTGTTCTCCATGTCCACTGAAGGTAAGACCAGAAGTAATGGTTTAATCTTCAGCAAGGGAAATTTAGGATATATATTAGGAAAATATTTCTAAGACTATATCTACCCTAAACTATCGGGTTTTTAGGAATGGGTTAGACAAACTTTGGTCAGGGATGGTCTAGATTTACTTGATCCTGCCTCAGCACAGGGGGGTGGATTTGACATTTTTGAGGTCCCTTTCAGCCCTACATTTCTATGTTGCCTGATACACTATTTGGAATAACTGCTCCTGCTGAGATTTGGGAATTAAGCATGAGAAACAAGAAAGCCATGGGAGTGTACAGAGGAGTGGGTGATATCTGGGTACTTCGGTTATAACTGCTAGGATGAATATACGATGAATACATATGGAGTAAATGTTAATACACCTGTGCTTTCTGTCAATCAACCAATAGTCCTACGCACTGTCAATCACATTTAGATTATTTGCCATATTATTGTGTTATTAGAAAACAGTATCTATAATAATATAACGAAAGCTAAGAAGTGCAAGTGTGTAAGGTACTAACAAATTAATGTCAGCCTCAGAAGTTTAGAAGACACTGTTATTGTTTTTAAACTATGCTGTTTTATGCTTATGTGTATTTGGGATCTTATCCAATTCCTGGTGAAGTCACTGAGTGTTAATGAGTGCTGTATTGGCTCCTTAAATGCTAAGTTCAATAATGTTCTTCCTATGAAAACTATCATTATGGCAATCTCTAATTCCGCAAAAGTTAGCTCCGTTGAAAATTGCATACCAGATTAATGAGGTCCTAAACAAGCTTCCATTGGATATTAACTTCTAATTGTATTCATGGTGCCCCATTAATAAAAACAAAGCAGATCAGATAGAGAAAATGTGTGCAATCTCAACAAAGTGGCTTTCCCTATGCTTTTTTAATTAAGTACTGCCAATTGATTCGTGTGCTTATGTAAGACATATCACCATATGCAAAGATGAAGACGTGCGATATTTGAAATATCTACTAACTCTTTCCAATCACATTTAACAGAAATGGGATCCAGAAAACTTAAAGGTAACATCTGAAATCATAAAAAAGTGAAAAGTGAAAGATATGCTAGGTTGTCATAGGCAACAGGATCTTAAATTAAATTATATTAATGGTGAAATTATTTGGACCTTGAGGTCATAACTCAAATCTACATGGAGACATTATTGCAAATCTAGGAGAAATTATGATCCGGTCAGCTGTGGCACAACCTTAACTTGTAATAATTCCAAAATTATACAATGGAAGATGAGATGAATAATTTAAGTAGGAGCATCATATAAAAATGTAATTGCAGGGACAGAGGACAGATTCTCCCTCCCGCTCCCCCAAATTATTACTTTAAGGCCAAAATCTTAGCAATTAAAGTTAAAATACATTCCACTAGAGGGCCAGATTCTGACTCCTTCATACTGTTGTTCATTTGGAGCAACACCATTAAAATCAAAGAGTTACTGCAACTACATACTGATATAACTGGCTTAGGCATTTGCCCAGGAATTTTTTTCCTTAAAAATGTATCAGGAGCAATTAGTAAGATTGAGTCTACAAATACATGTAGACTCTGATCCAGAAAGCTTATCTACATAGAGGATCTCTGTTCCTCAGAAGCCTCACGGATTCCATATCATAAGAACATAAGAACGGCTGTACTGGGTCAGACCAAAGGTCCATCTAGCCCAGTATCCTGTCTGCCGACAGTGGCCAGCACCAGGTGCCCCAGAGAGGGTGGACCAAAGACAATGATCAAGCGATTTGTCTCCTGCCATCCCTCTCCAGCCTCTGACAAACAGAGGCCAAGGACACCATTTTATCCCCTGGCTAATAGCCTTTTATGGACCTAACCTTCATGAAATTATCTAGCTTCTCTTTAAACTCTGTTATAGTCCTAGCCTTCACAGCCTCCTCTGGCAAGGAGTTCCACAGGTTGACTATGCGCTGTGTGAAGAAGAACTTTCTTTTATTCATTTTAAACCTGCTACCCATTAATTTCATTTGGTGTCCTCTAGTTCTTCTATTTAAGGAACTAATAAATAACTTTTCTTTATCGGCCCTCTCCACACCACTCATGATTTTATATACCTCTATCATATCCCCCCTCAGTCTCCTCTTTTCTAAACTGAAAAGTTCCAGTCGCTTTAACCTCTCCTCATATGGGACCCGTTCCAAACCCCTAATCATTTTCGTTGCCCTTTTCTGAACCCTTTCCAAGGCCAAAATATCTTTTTTGAGGTGAGGAGACCACATCTATACACAGTATTCAAGATGTGGGCGTACCATAGTTTTATACAGGGGCAGTAAGATATTCTGAGTCTTATTTTCTATCCCTTTCTTAATAATTCCTAGCATCCTATTTGCCTTTTTGACCGCTGCTGCACACTGCGTGGAAGTTTTCAGAGAACTGTCCACGATAACTCCAAGATCTCTTTCCTGATTTGTCGTAGCCAAATTAGCCCCCATCATACTGTACGTATAGTTGGGGTTATTTTTCCCAATGTGCATTACTTTACACTTATCCACATTAAATTTCATTTGCCATTTTGTTGCCCAATCACTCAGTTTGGTGAGATCTTCTTGGAGTCCCTCACAGTCTGCTTCTGTCTTGACTATCCTAAACAGTTTGGTATCATCTGCAGACTTTACCACCTCACTGCTTACCCCTTTCTCCAGATCATTTATGAATAAGTTGAACAGGATTGGTCCTAGGACTGACCCTTGGGGGACACCACTAGTTACCCCTCTCCATTCTGAAAATTTACCATTTATTCCTACCCTTTGTTTCCTGTCTTTTAACCAGTTCTCAATCCAAGAAAGGACCTTCCCTCTTATCCCATGGCCATGTAATTTACACAAGAGCCTTTGGTGAGGGACCTTGTCAAAGGCTTTCTGAAAATCTAAGTATACTATATCAACTGGATCCCCCTTGTCTTCATGTTTGTTAACCCCTTCAAAGAACTCTAATAGATTAGTAAAACAGGATTTCCCTTTACAGAAACCATGTTGACTTTTGTCCAACAAATTATGTTCTTCTACATGCTTCACAATTTTATTCTTTACTATTGTTTCGACTAATTTGCCCGGTACTGAAGTTAGACTTACCGGTCTGTAATTGCCCGGATTGCCTCTGGAGCCCTTTTTAAATATTGGTGTCAATTTAAATATCAGGGCTTCCCTGACTCTGAGATCTCACATTCATCAGCATCCAAAATCTAGATGATTATATCAAGAGGCTGTTGTTGCTGTTTCAGGGTTAATAGCATCTTTGACCCCCATTCTGGTTTTCCTTGCGGATACACACTTAAGCTTTTAGGCTTCTCAGGTGTCACCATTCTCAGAAAGAGACCGACATTTATTTCTCTCCAAACTGAGGGTTTAGGTTTGCAGTCCCTCTGCACCGCACTGTGATTTCCCAATAGGTTTGATCAAGGTTCAGCACCTGTGGTTAACATTTCCTGCCTGAGTTACAGCAATGTACCGCAGTTACCAACCATGCTTCCCAGAGCAAACTGCATTCAACGGAGCTCACAACCTCGCCAGGCCCCTGAGCAAAGCAGGGGAGGGTCCTGATCTGCGAGGCACCTTGGGTGGAAGGAGTAGGGTTGGGACTAGGCAGTCCTTGGTGCTGCCCGGACTGTGCTGTGCCTGCTCCAGACAGCCTTCAGTGGTGCCCAGAGCCTGCCACACGGTGCTCTGGCAGTGATTTAAAGGGCCCAGGGCTCTGGCCACTGCTGCTGCCACCAGGGCAGTTGTTTTCCCCGCCCCCCTCCCACATCATCAGTCATACATGGCCCTAGTAGGACAAAGCTTTTCCAAATCTCTTGCAGGGTGAAAGCCCTTGCACAGAAGGTTAAGTCTAGATTATGTCACTCTTCCTAATAGTTCCAGAGAACAAAGCTGGATTTCATTTTCTAGCCCCAGTGTCTTCCATAGTCTTCTACATTCTCACAACGTCCCATAACCTTCTTTGGTATCCATATTGACTCATGCCACAAGCAGAGCACTAGGACTCCTCACACCTACATCTGTTTGTCTGCTAGCCCCTGAGGAAATACATCCTCACGTCCTCTCTGCTGAGTCCCCTGGCTGTGATTTGTCTCTTTTCTCCTATTTAAGCCAGTGGCATTTGTTCTGGTCATTAAGTTTCTCTCACTCCCCAAGTTACCTATCGAAGCAAGTATTAGATGTAAGCAGGGTCTGAATCAATGCTTCCATTACAGCCAGCTGGAATGGGAAAGAAATCCTGTGTGTGTTTATGTAAATGCAAATTGCTCCTGCTTCAATTAGATGTGTTAGACATTCGGCTGTTACAAAGGTGTTTTGCTCATTGTAATCAACTTGGTTAGTGTTAGGTCACAAATTGTGTTAATACTAATTGCAATGTCTGTAATTATTGGGGGAATGCAAAAGAAGGAAGTCTGTGCTTAACCTGGCACAAACTCTCAACTTAAAGAATGAGATTCTGGGTGTGTGCATATAAATACAGTTCACTCAGTTTGCTTAGGCCTGCTAGATATTCAACTGTTACAATGGTGTTTTGCCCATTGTAACCAATTTGGCTATTGTGGGGTCACAAATTGTGTTAACACTAAATGCAGGAATTATGAGATATGCGCACTAGTGCTTGCAGTTTTTGTGGGAATGCAGAAAAGTTAGACCGTGTTTAACTAAATTAAAAGGAGAGATCCTGTCAGTGTAAACAGACTTATATGGACAGAGGCGTATCTTCCACAGCTCTGTTAGATTAAGCTGGGGAGAGAGGTGAGTCAGCAGGATACATGTAAGACCGGTTCAACCTGTTTCTCCCAACTGTTTCAATGATAGAGCTAAAGAAAAGCTCCATAAGGAGTCTCTTTTAATATTTAAATTTACTCCAGTGGATGCTGGACTCTCATGTGGCTGGACTGTGCTTTGGGCTAAGCGCTGAAATCACTAGGTTTGGCCCAGAGCCAAATCCACCACAAACCAGCAGAAGATGTAACGAGCAAAATACTGAGCAGCTAGCAGGGCGGCGATGGACAGGCGTAAGGAGTGGCCAACAGAGAGGCAGCAGCGAGGGGTGACTAATGGCCAGCAGAGTGGCACCAGTGAGCAGGTGGATGGCGAGTGACCAGTGGAGTGAATGAGATGCTTCCTACCCCCCATACTCAGGATGGAAGGTGAATTTTGCCGATGTACCTCTGAACTCTGGATCTGCCCTGACCAAGGGCACAACCATGAGTGGGATACAGAGAAGGGTTGGGAATGTGAAGGGGACATTTACATTGCTGGACTTAAGAACCTGAGAGGAAAAGGACATTGCCCAACCTACTTGGGGTGAGACATGGTTTTGGTTATGAACTCTGTGATGTTTTCCCAAATTAATGCCACAATACTTCTCTCCCCTTGTATTAAAAGTTTCTTTTCTACACTCAGACTCAGTGCTTGCGAGTGGGGAAGCATTGCCTCTCAGAGGTGCCCAGGGGTGTGCGCATTTTCCAGGTTACTGGGTGGGGTTTGAGACAGTCCTGTGTTGGATGGATGGAGAGGAACCCCTAAATATTGAAATCGGCTCTGCTTGCTGCTGGTGCTACCTGGCAGAAGGATTTCATAGAGAAGGAAACAAGCACAGAAAGAAAAGGGTCTCTCATAATCTTTTTTTTTTGGGGGGGGGGGAATAGGGAGAAGGGAAGAACAGCAAAAACAGAGTCAGGAGCAGAAATGAGGACTCACTGAAGAAATAGCAGCTTCTGACCTTCTACGAGCAACAAGATTCAACTTTTGCTGATTTGAAGAGATTGGAGGCAGTAAGCCAGGCTGCATTCAAGCAATCTGAAGCTTTGCCTCCAGCTCCATCCATAGCTCCTAAACAAGCAGCCTTTTCCATTCCTGTATGACATCTCTGGATCTCATGCCATCGCCACTGCCCCTGCTGGACAGTCTATGGCACCATCTCCTCAGTTCCGTACATGCCCGGCAGGGTGAGGAGAGCTTTTCTGTCCCCCTGCCCCAAGTCAGGAAGGGTAGCAGAGATTACCATAAGGCTCCGTCTACACTGGCAGCTTCTTGCGCAAGAAATTCATGTTGCTGGTCTACACTGCCATCTTGTGGAAGAGCTCTTGCGCAAGAGGGCTTATTCCTCGTGGGGAGAGGAATAACTCTTCTGGAAGAAGCCCTGGTTTACAATGCTATACTGTAAATTTACTTGCGCAAGAACGCACGTGCAATGTAGACAGCAGGGAAGAAGCTGCCAGTGTAGACATGAGATTAGAGTTTTATGAGCTTCTAATAGGCCAAAGTCTTTCCCAATCTTCTGCAAAGGTTGGACCCTCTTTGGACAGAAGAGCTTGCCTATTTGCCTGACCAGAAAGAAGGCCCTGTGTCAGTTCAAGTTAATCCCTTTGTACCAAAAGTCCTTTCTTTGTCTCCTAACTCAAGGTCCTATTTATCTGTTTTTCTGTTAATCTCTGGAAAACCCATCTTGAACAGGTATCATCTGTAAGCCTCTTTTGGGGGGCAGTACCTCTCTAGAATTATTTCATCTCAACAACTTGCCTTAATCACCCTGACAGCCCAGTTTTCAGTTCCTTATAGGACGTGTAGTAACCCTTCCCCATGGAGTAGAGGAAAGTCATACAAAAACCACTCATAGTTTTAATACAATAAGCCCCCAAAACATTAGATGGTAGTTGCAATATCTGTCACTGTTGTCTCCTTCATGGCTCTTGGATGCCATTTACAAGAATGTATGTAAAAATATCTCTGCATTTTCATTGTTAGGTACTTTTTGCCAAAATATATGACCGACTGTAAAAATTCACATACTGCATTTGAAACTACAACCTATAAAGCGACGTTGTGCATTTGGGAATACTACAGATGGATAAGGGAACGAGCAGAGTTGGTTTCAATTCACTTTTTGTCCAAACTACATCTTAGCAAAGACAGAAGAAAAAGTAGGATTTAAAAATCAATCATGTTTATTTGATTAAAATCTATCATCTTTATTGTTAGGAAAGGAAGAGGTGAGTTGTCCAGGGTTTTTAGGCAGTAGCCAGTACAAGATACTTTAGGACAAACTACAAGAATCCCTGTAATTTACAATGATGGAATAATCTGCCCATTAAGAGAAATTCCCCTCCCCAACCCAACGCAGTTAGGGGTTGACTTATACCATGAAATCAGAGTATTTCTAAGATTAAAATATTATCTTTTCTTTGTAACTGTGACTATTAACACCCATATACGTGTTGAATCATTTTTTAATATTATTAAGATTTTGTTGTCAGTGACATATTGTGGCAAATAGCTGCATGAGTTAATAGTTTACAGTGCAAATTGTATTTCATTTCATCCATTTTAAATTTGTTTCCTTTCAATTTCATTGAATGTCACATTGTTCTCTCTCATAATATTGAAAATGCCCTGTAAAATTCTCCAGTGCCAATATTTGAGTAGACTATTAATTGTAGTACATGCTGTTTCAATGATTATGAATTAGGCCAGAAGAAAAAAGCAATAAGATTCTACTGGTTAGGTTTTTTAATCTCCATTTCTCTTTTTGTGTTTGATGTTATGTGTATTTGCTTGATTTTGAATCTCAGGATGTCTTGATAACTTTTGTTATGAAAGATCTAAATTAATTCTATGTTTGTATGACTTTCTAAATACTGAAGTTTCAACAGCTATGAAGAGATGAGGTTTGTGAAATACTTTAACCAAGAAGTGGAGACCTGGGTATGTTCTGAAAATAATTTTCTGCTAAAATTCCTTCTCAACTCTGTTTCTATTCAGGTTCTTACACTATGGCATATCTGAAGACTTCAGCATGCCATTTATGCTCTCTTGCATTTGAGTCATGTGAATATTTTAGTTAACCTCCTAGCAGGCCTGCAAAGATGTGAAGGGAAAATTTGGGAAAACTGGTGGAGTGCCTAAATCACTATTTCTTTTTTCTATAAGCAGCTATGCTAGCAGGCCTTAGCATGACCAAGTCTGGAGGCGAGAGGGGTTGGGTGCCACTGAAAGGGCAGTCTGAATCCATATCCTTCCTGATGGTGATATGTCTGTTGAAAATGCTGGGGCTATGTCTAGACTGCAGGTTTCTTTCGGAAGAAGCTTTTCTGGAAGAGATCTTCCAAAAAAACTTCTTCCGAAAGAGAGAGTCCACACTGCCAAAGCACACTGAAAAAGCAATCTGCTTTTTCAAAAGATAGTGTCCACACTGAATGGACGCTTTCTCGCATTTCCGCTGTGATTACTATGGATGGAGTTGCCACCAGGGCACCTATGCTTTTTCCTCTTTTCTCTTCTTCTGAAAGAACTCCCTCTTCCCCATCCACACACACCTCTTTTTGAAAGAGCTCTTTCGGAAAAAGGTTTCTTCCTCGTAGAATGAGGATTACCAATGTCGGAAAAAAACCTCTGTTCTTTTGATTTTCTTTCAGAAGAACGCGATTGCAGCGTGGACATAATTGAAAAAAACTCTGTAGTGTAGACATACCCCGAGGCTGTGTCTAGACTACACCTCTTTAGGCACGTCAAAATTGCTAATGAAGCAGGGATTTAAATATCCCATGCTTCATTAGTGTAAACATGGCCCACTTTTTTTCGAAACAGAGCTTTTTAAAAAAAAAGTCAGTCTAGATGCGGCTCTGTTGAAAATAAACCCTTTTTCGACAAATCCTGTAAACCTCATTTTTAGAGGAATACAGGAGCTGTCAAAAAAGGGTTTATTTTCAACAGATTTGCATCTAGACTGCCTTTTTTTTAAAAAGATCTCTTTTGAAAAAAGCGGTGGCCATGTTTATGCTAATGAAGCATGGGATATTTAAATCCTGCTTCATTAGCAATTTCGATGTGCCTAATCTACATCTCTCTATTGATAGAGAGGTGTAGTCTAGACGTAGCCCCAGAGATGCATTTAGAAAACAGGAAGTTTGTCTGTGTAACCTCAGGGATATGTCAGTCAGGGCCTTAACACATCTGGCTTATTGATGATTGGAAGGCAAAATCTTGCCTAACCCTTAAAAACTGCTTGCTTAATAGTTTTCTTACAAAGTTATTGTAACTTTAAGAGATAAATAGGGAAGAAAGTTTGGGTTGTTTGAATCACCAGTAGGGGCTCTTCAGGGACTCTCTCTCTGGACACATTCAGGCTATGTCTACACTGGCGCAATCTTGCTCCAGAAATATGCAAATGAGGCTAAGCGTGGAATATGGCCAAGCCTCATTTGCATATCTAATGAGCCGCTCTTTTTTTCAGAAGAGGCTCTTGCGCAAGAAGGAGTGTCTACACTGCCCCTTCTTGCACAAGAAAAACCCTCTTGCACAATACTGTTCTTCCTGAAAAGTAATAGGTGTAATGGTATTGCGCAAGAGCCTCTTCTGAAAAAAATGGCGGCTCATTAGATATGCAAATGAGGCTCGGCGATATTCCACGCTTAGCCTCATTTGCATATTTCTGGCGCAAGATCGTGCCAGTGTAGACATAGCTTTAGTGTTCCCCATCAGCAGAAGATTTGAATATTAGCCATCAGAAAACTGCTGCTGTGCCACTCGAAAACCACACCCAACTAATTATTGAGGATTGGGGGTGTTTTACTCACTTGTTGCTGATATATGTAAGTGCTGGAGACTAAATAAAGTTTAGCTTTAAGTGAAAGCACTCTTGTGTTGTCCTGTTTATGCCAGCCATCTCTCACTCAAATGATTTATTTCCTGACACCTCTTCGCATATAGTAAAGTTACTGAGAACCTTGGGTTGAAAGATCCCTGGATAATAAAGAGGACAATTGCCCTGAGGCTGGATGATTCTCAAGGGTCTGGGGCTCCCAACCACTGCATCTGCCCTTTAAATCACAGCCAAAGCGCTGTGCAGTGTGCTCTGGGCGGCTTTAAGGGCTGGGGGAGGAAGCGTGGCGCACTCCGGGAGGCGCTGAGGTCTGACTGCCCACAGCCATGCCCCTTCTGCTCAAGGCCCCCCTCTTCCAGGAGTGCAGAACCGCCCCCACCCCCATCTTGCCCAGAGTTTCCCTGCCTCCTAGCAGGGAACACTATTGGAGATGTTTCATTGTAAATGACGTTCACAGAAGGATTGTGGAAAGCATATTCTAAGAATCTTTTTCCTGCAAATGTACCCGCATGGGTGCTTGTTAGCGATGTGAACAACCAGTCGACTATCCGATACGCAAATGCATATCGGATAGTCGAATGCTAGTCGACTAGTTGCTCCCCCCCCTTGCTGCCTCTATCAGAAAGAGGCAGCAAGGGGTGGGCAGAAGGGGAGGGGGTGCTTCAAAGCAGCAGCACTGCGTGGAGCCCAGGGCCAGACCCAGGGGTCCATGTGGCGCTGTTGCTGTGAAATGCTCCTTGTAGGCTGGAGTCAGCTGGGAGTCCCCAGCTGTCCCTGGGCTGCATGTGGCGTTTCAAAGCAGCAGCACCACATGGAGCCCAGGGTCTGCTGTTTTGAAATGCTGCACAACTCAGAGTCCCCATCTGACCCTGGGCTCCATGAAGCACTGCAGCTTTGAAACGCCGCAGGGAGCATAGGGCCAGTGGGGGATTGCTTGAGCCCCCCGCTGGCCGCATGCTCCCCGCAGCTTTCACCTTTGAAGTGTAGCAACAGCCCTGTTCACTCACTCTGGGGCATCTGGCATTGGTCTCTGTCAGAAGACAGGATACTGGGCCAGATGGACCTTTGGTCTCACCCAGTATGGCCATTCGTGTGTCCTCATGTTTGGCTCTTTAGCTCACACAATGATTTTTGTTCTGAAGAACTTCCTTCCCTGGAGTCGTCCAGGATGCAGGCTATCTGCAGGCACAGGGGTCTGTTTGTATGGCTGTCATTGCCTACGAGGTATCCTAATTTATAAGTGAGCCTGTCCACAGGTGTTCTTCTACTAAGATTTTTCTGCATCCAGTCAAGGGACAGAAGCATACTATATGGCCACTCCAAAGAAACCCAGGCCCCAAACCTTTCATAAATCCATGCATGTGGAAGGGTAACCTCCCGCATCCTCTTGAAGCTCAGTGCAGGGTTGGGGCCTGACCATCTATCAAATATTGCAACATACTACTTGCAGACACGATACTAAATTGGAATTATTCAGTGACTTTGAATGATAAATTAAGATTAAAAATCGCAATCTGCTTAGTCACTTCCCAAACAGAAAGGCAGTGAAATAGATTTAATATTTCATTGTGAAGTATTTGCTTAAGTGTTCATTATAGCAAATAATAAAAATATATGTAGGCATAGAGTTTAGTAAAGGACCAATGTATTCTGTTCTTGCTATGCTTCCCTTCATGCTTGAAGAAATGAAATATCTTGATGGAAGGTCCACACAAGGTACTTAAACACTTGTGTAATATTAAGCACGTGAATAGACCTTTTGAAGTAATTAGGACTACTCACATGCTTACTGCTAAGAATGTGTGAGAATTCCTTTTTTTAACCAGTCCCAGTGGATTTAAGCATCCCTATTCAGAGCACTTAAGTACATTGAGATAAATGGCATTTAAGTGTGTCCTCTCTTTGCTTGGCACTGAATCCTACAAACACTTACATACACTTAACTTTACTACTGAGGGCAGTCCCATTAAAATCAATTGGGCAACACACCATAGTAAAGTTAAGCATGCGGGTAAAGCGTTTGCAGGATCAGGGCTGTGAGGCCTAAATGCAATAAGTGCTGTAATAATCTGTCCCACTGTGTTGGTGAAAGTAGCTGGTAACAAATATTGAGCCCAAGTTGCTGATCTGGCAAATACTTCATAATTCTCTATATACATGACTTTAGTGGGACTCCCAGCATGCATAAAGTTACTCATGTTCCTAAGTGTTTTCAGACTCAGCTCTGTGGTCCTAATTTTTGTTTCCAGCTAGGCTTCTTTACACAGGGATTTTTGTGTAAAAGAGAATCCACCTGTATGTGTTTAGGTCTCTTTTGTAGATATGGGCATTTCAGATTCCTGTCTGAAGGGATCACAGTTTCTGCCATTTGGTGTGGGTTCTCTCCAGCCCTAATCAGCAATAACTATTGAAATGAGAGTTCCTTTTATTTTTCCTTGGAGTAGTTGTTTATTGCTTTGAAACCTTTTATTTTAAATTCAGCATGCCCAGTAACCTTGTCTCAAATGCATCCTTAAATGGAAAGCGTCTTTATTCCTTATATAATAAAAGAGGTAAACTCTGCTTTGTTCTAATTGACTGCTAACATTGCATTACTAAAGTACAATGCAGTTTCAATACTAATTCCTCAGTGTGCACATTATCAGTACAGAAGAGGAGAAATATAAAATATACATATATTCCTTCAAAACCATTTAATATAAAGAGTCTTTGTGTAAATCCAAGGTAGCTTTGCATTCAAATTGTAATTCTAAATAACGTGTGTGGACATTAGGCTCAACCATATGTATAAATATAGTACTAATGAACATAAGAATGTGCTGAAATTATCTAGTTCTGCATTACTCATACTTCACTCAGTAATTAAGTAGGACTAATTAGCTACAAGGTAAGTCAGCAGAGTTCAGGATGCTTTACAAAGTTAAAAAACTAAAACATATAATTTGATCATTTTGGCTATTCAAAGTCATTGCTAACATTTTTCTATGTACTATATATTTATCAAAGAATTGGAGATGATGGAAGTCAAAATTACTTAGCTACTTAAAGCTTTGAAATTGCAGCTGTGAGAAATCTTCTTAAAGAGATTAATATAGTAAACAACAAGATGGACACTTAGAATGTAAGAAACAAGGCACAGATTATGCATGAAGTTCACGAATGGTTCACTATGGGTATGTCTACACTACAGAGATTTTTTGGAAAAAGAGAAAAGAAGATATATTTTCCTACTGCTTACTCCTGCTGAGACCAGTGAACCACTACGGGTGAGAAGGAGGGAGTTTGGACTCTACTGGTTCTTGAACATTATCCACAAAATTGTTGGCTAATTTGCAATGAACTTTAGGCAAAGGAGTTATATAAGTGTCATTGTGGGCCTTTACTTTTGGCGATTAGATGTGTGCGAAGGAAAAGACCCAGCTAAAACTCCAGGGCTATGTCTACACTCGCAGCTTCTTGTGTCAGAAGTATGCAAATGATGCTAAGTGTGGAATATCACTGAGCCTCATTTGCATACCTAATGAGCCGCCATTTTTGCAGAAGAGGTTCTTGTGCCAGAAGGAGCTGTCTACACTGCCCCTTCTTGTGCAAGAAAACCCCTCTTGCACAATGCCGTTATTCCTGAAAATAATTGGTGTAAGGGCATTGCGCAAGAGGGGTTTTCTTGCGCAAGAAGGGGCAGTGTAGACAGCTCCTTCTGGCGCACGAACCTCTTCTGCAAAAATGGCAGCTCATTAGGTATGCAAATAAGGCTCGGCGATATTCCACGCTTAGCCTCATTTGCATACTTCCGACGCAAGAAGCCGCGAGTGTAGCCATAGCCCAGGGGTTAGAAGTAAGTCCTCCCTTTTATCTGTAAGATGAGTGTGTTCTGGAAAATTATCAGGAAACTATGAACCTAGAGCCCCACAGCACCCATTTCACAGTCATAACAGACTAGGTTCCTTTTTAACTCAAAAGTTTTCCTGACTTAAGCCTAGAATCTGCTCACTGTTTGAATAAAGCATAGAAACTGAACAGCTGAACATTTCTAATCAAGTCCTAGCCCAATCAAGCATAACATAACAATAAATTAAAAGAAATGCAAATATCTCAGCAGGAATTTAGGCTCCAGCTGGTGATCTCTTCCTCCGCAGTAGCTCTGCTTCTTACTCCCTGGTTTCCCTTCTCAGAAGACACTACACTACTCCACTCTTTGTATCATGTAACTGACAAGCTGGAGTTTTAATGTAGGGGATTAGCTGAGGGATGGGAAAAGACTGCTTGTGGAGTGGAAATGACAGCCTCTGAGAGCACCATGTCTCCTGTCCAACTGCCAAGTGATCTTCCCTGTTCACATTCATCAGCACTTGCTCCCACACATAGTCCATTTGAAGTCAATGGGAATGATTGGCTTGTATGAGCAATCACTTCTCACTGATACAGCATTGAATAAGGATTGCAGAACTGAGCTTACGGACAGGGAATACAGTTGATCTCCAAGACAAAGTGAGGGACTCAGCTATTTGAGAGACCCTCGGAGTACAGCCGCTACTTCTCCGAGAGGAGCCAGTTGTGGTGGTTCAAGCACGTGATAAGAATGCCCCCTGGGCAGTTTCCTGTGGAACTCTACCAGGCATGTTCCACTGGGAGGAGAACCAAAAGCTGACCAAAGATATGCTGGGAGAATTATATTTCCCGGCTGCAGCTTAAAAGGAAAAGAAGAAGACAAGGTTACTTGAAATAGAGACTTTGTTTCTTAGAATTAATCATAGTTTGGCTTCCATTAAAAATGGTAGTGGAAGCCAATCGGGATCCATCTGCAAAAAAAAAACTGTGAAAAGGTTCCCAGTTAGAACATACTGGTCTCCTTGCATGAATAAAACATGTTTCTGTCTAATAGTGTAACTATGTGCATCTGAGCCCAATCCAAACTCTGAAGGCCAGATTCACCAGTCCTCTGTGTCATGCCTGCCACACAGAAAGGAGCTGATCTGGCTGCCACTCCACTGCTGGGATTCCCGTCTTGTAATGAAGCCCACAGAAAAAAAGAGCCAGAGTAGTTAGCCTCTCTAGAACTTTCTCTGCTCTCTTCTCTGTAGGTGGCATGTCCAAGCAATGAGGGGCAGAGAGGAATGTCTGTACTCCAGTCGTGCTGGTTAGTCCACCAACAGTCTCTTTGGCACCTTTACTAGCTGGTACAAGCTAGAGCTGTGCTAACTCATAGTTGTTCTTTGGCCAGTGGTGGGGCATAGAATTAAGGAGGCATAATTGGAAACTGCACACAGCCGAATAGCTGGAGCAGAACCTTATGAGTTTTTCCCATCACTCATTATTTGTAGACATCTAAACTATTAAAAAAGGAGAGGTGTCCGTCATGCCATCTGCACAGAGAACATTTGAGAATACACTGGAAGAAGACTTGAGAAGTTTTTAGAAATCTACTATATATAAAAGAGATTTGTGCATCTGTCTGTGAGTCCATCTGTCTCTGTGTCTGTCTGCAAGTCCGTTTCTTGAAGAAGTCCTCCTACATGATAAGAGCTAGGACCAAAGTTGGTATGCAGCTTTCTTTCTTCACAATTACCACTGGAGGCACTGAGTGGAGGGGGGGAACTACACTCCAAAGCAGTGTTCCCTCTAAGCTGCTCTGAGCTTCTGACTGGGCGGGGCTGATTGAAGCATTGAAGCATTGAAGCTCTGCTGACTCGCAGCTTAGAGGGAAAACTGCTCCAGAGCGGGGAATGGGTTCACCATCTTGTCTGCCACCAGCCCAGATAAGTGGCTTCTCTGCCTCAGACTGGCAAACGGGGAATGGGGCTCACCATTTTGTCTGCCACCAGCCCAGATAAGTGGCTTCTCTGCCTCAAACCTCTCCCCTCCAGCCCCAGTGCTGGATGGGGGAGGCAAAGCCCTCCCACCCCACCACTGCACCCTTCACCCCCTCAGGAACACCACCAGGACTAGGCAGTACAGGCCCGTCGCCCTCCACTGAGCCAACCCGGGAGCACCAACGGGAGGCCTTCACAGTACCCCCCAAATGCTGGGTAAATCTGCTAATATCAATAATTCTGTATAAATAAGAAATGCCTCACTTCTTAGGACTTTAGCAGTAAAAAAAGCATGAGTTGGAAGTTGTTGTTCAAACTACATAGGATTCTGCATGTCCATGTGTGTGCATATGTGTGTAAACTTTGACAAAAGAACTGGGTTTAGAAGCGGTGTGAGTTGTGGTGCATGTAATAAAGAATATATTATGGCTAAAAATTTGATAATGGAATACTTGAAAAAATATTTTTAGAGGGAAATACTAAATGGAGCAGGCTATTAGTTTAAAGATAGACTCATCACTTTCGCTTTTAAATTATGTAGTTGACCCACTCATTTAGATTAAAAATAGATTACTGCGCATAGACAAAAATAAAAAAAAGTCAAACCAAAAAAGGGTTTCAAAGAAACCCACTGTACTTAACTCTGTTACAGCCAAGGACATAGTGTGCTCTTTCCTTTGATTTATGAATTCCAGCTAAATCAGGCTACTGATTTGAGAACTAAACATTCTCTGAGCATTGTAGCCAGGAGAATGATAGTAATGACTCAAAGAATGGTTCTCGTTTGCCATGGCAATATTCCCTTTGGGCATGTCAAGACTGTGTTGCTATTTTGGGATACTGGAAGTATCCCAAAATAGCAACTCCGTCTCTTTAAAAGTGCTTGCTATTTTCCCAAATAGTGGGCGCACTATTCTGGTATCCCTGTAAACCTTGTTCCACGAGGGTAAAGGGATTTGTTGGAATAGTGCTTTATTTTGAAATTTGGCACAGTCTACACAGTGCCAAATTTCAAAATAAGCTCTTTCAACATAGACTCGGAATAAGCTACGCAATTGGCATAGCACAAATTGCATAGCTAATTCCGACAGAAGGGTGCTGTCTAGACGCACCCTCAGTTATTTTCTAAGTATGCCCTAACATAATGAATGGCAACAGTGCAAGGGAGGCTTTAGGAATTATCACCCAAATAAAAGCTGCTTTAATTGCCCCTAGCAAAAACTACAGGCCATCTGGAAAGGCCATGAAGCTGTAGAAGTGTTGCAGATCTTAAACAAATACACATGCATGCATTTGTTTGATTTAATTTCTTCAGATAGCTGCACTGCTGTAGAGGTGCCCACCCTCCATGCCCTGAGCGCCAATCCTACAAATTAAAAGACATAGCCTACTATAAAGGAAGGCCACAATAAACAAAGTACCCACCTTTTCTGCTGCTGTCCTTGCTACCCCAGTGAAGGGGGCATGTCTAATGAAATGAGGGAAAGAGAGAAGGATAGGCTGGTGAGTCTCTCTGTAAACATCCACTACACCACTGCAGAGCCAACGGCCCCCTACTGGAGAGCATGCTGCCCGCACATCTCTCTTATTTAAGTAGATAGACTCTTATATTTATCAGGATCCCAACACAGGCAGCCAGAATTAATGGTTGGAACAGGGGCAAACCTGAGGCTGGAAAAAGTAGGGAAATTCATATAGTCTGGTCCAGGCTAGGGTCAATACTAACGGTCACAGTCTGAGTTGGGTTTCAGGTCAGGAGGCGAAGTCCAAATCAAGCCAAGGACAAGCCAGGAATTCAAAAGCAAGGAGCAGGAACAGCCAGGGCAGTTATAGAAGATCTGCATTGTTGTCTGAACACTTCCTGTAGCACCCGTTGAATCCACAGAGCCAATCAGGAGTCATGGGGATGTTGTCTGTCAACCCCTTAAGGTGGAACATCCCATGGTCTGTGTCCACAGTGGGTCATGAGAAGTGGAGCACAAGCTGGCTACAGCTGCCACAGGGCTTGGGTTCTAAAGTGATGCAGGTCTGACCACAGTGAGTACGAGGGGTGGTAGATTTTGGCAGCCACTGGGTCCTAGTGACCCTAGAGTGGAAATATCATGGGAACTGCTCTATGCTTCTGCCCTTGTGTATCTCACAGCCTATACTGTGCTTTTGGATCTCTACAGCAGCTAAAGGAGCCACCAAAGAGCCTGAGATTGGGCTGGGGAATAGGTAGGAGCCAGGGTGGGTCAGGGCCAGTGTTCACTCTAAGATTTTCCAACTATGAGTGGAGTGAGTTTTGGCTTGTGCACCAATATTGAGGTCATATGCACTGGTTTGGATGTGTGCCACCCTGGCACCTAATTTATTAACACACACGCTCCCGGCTGCCAGAGCAAACCTCACTCCCCTGGCCATGCAGCATATAGTGTTCCCAGCCCCTGGAGCAGATCCTGCCTCTGTCCATGTGGCATATCCCATTCCCGGTTGCTGGAACACCCCTCTCTCCGTCATGCGGCAGGTCCCGTTCCCAGCCCCAACTGCCAGAACAGACCTCGTCCCCCTCCCCCGCCACACAGGCACACACTTTTGCTGGAACTATGTTCAGGGCTGAGAGCAGTTACCACAAGCCAGAAAACCATTCTTGTACTGTATGGAACCAATATTTGATATATTTGCATACATGGAAAAACTCAGGAAAGGAAATTTTAAATTATTTGCCCTACAGCAAACTAATGGCAATTGCACCCAGCAGTTCTGACCAAAAACCACACATACCAGATGGATGAAATTTTCAAGGTCATACACCATACTGCTGCCAGACAAGCAGTGTGACTGTGTCCATTTATGTCCACAATGGGCATCTCTCATGACACTCCCCAAGCAGACATTATATTGCCATCAGCAGATTTTTCCAAGGGCTAACAGTAGGAATGAATCTTATGCTAAAACTAATAGGAAAATAACCCACAAGTAATCAGCTAACATAATTTGTTTTTTTTTAAATTCTTTACTTTTAAAACTGTTAAAGGCTTTGTTTTTAGAATGTATACTAAAGAACATATTTGCTGGAAAAAGTTTGTAATAGACAAGTTTTGCAAAAAGCACATTTGAAATTCATAAGCACATATATTTGCCTTGGAAAAGTGAAAAGAATTGTATTAATTCTATCAAGAAAAGTAACTATGTGTCTAATCAAAACTAATCAAGAGAGCTGAAATTTTGAATATGGAGTACTCCCAGTGAACTGTAATCCACAGGGCAACCTTTGTTTCCCAGAAATTATTCTGCTGCTCATTATGAAAATTTATTCTGAGCAGATTTTGAACAAACAAAGGGGAAATCACTGATTAAATAATTATTCATAATGAATTATCTATACCCAGTTTTAAAATTTACGCATAAATGAGGAATCGTTTTATTCAAACTCAGAATTACATTTGAGAAAAAAAATCTTTTATGTCAACTAAGTGTTTTTCTCCAGTGAAAATATCATCAACTTCACTTTAGTATTTTCTCCTAATAAATTTTGTTAAACTAAGGCCTTATTCTGCTTTAGCCTTTTAAAACACTGATGTCCCACATAATTCTCCCATGTCAGTTCCAAACAGTGCCTGAAGATATCAGTAAGCTTTAACTGGCATGTCAGTCCTCCGAAGGGTTCCAGTACCCATTTGCCTTTCTTGCTTCAATCATACAGCAGTCTGATCACTTCATGTTTTTTTAAAAGATTTCCTCTGAATCCCTTCTCCTGCCTGCATCTGAAAGGCTTGTCCAATGAATATGCATTCCAGAATGTGCTAAATTCCTCAAGATGAAATATTCTGATTTACTCAAAAGCTGGAAATTCCCATCATGCCCACTCCACGCTGCTGCTGCACAGCTGGCTACACCAAAATCCTCAAGTGAATGAGAAGAGAGCACAAGCAGAAGTGGGAGGCAGCAGGAGAAGAAAAATGGTGTGTGTGGCATACAAGAGGGATGACAACTGTCATCTCCTTCCCCTTTCGACCTGCCACTCTCCCCTCTCCCTGCCTCTGAGTCGCCCTGGGGTGCAACCATCTGCCCGGCCATTGGCAGCACTTCGGCCATGGCCACCAGAAACCTGGAGGCTCCTAGCGGGTGGGAGATTCCATCACTCCCCATCACCCCCCAGCACTGGGGTCTCTGGTGCTGCACTCTCTATGGCGCCAGGGCCCGGTGCTGGAGAGACGCCAACATCCCTTGCCATCGATCCCCTGCCCTGCGAGGAGGCACTGCATCCCAATGCCTCTTCTGCTGAGGCTTCTGACTCCGTTCCCACTCCCAACATCTGCCCCACTCCTGCACCCTGTTCAGCCCCTCTCCCAGCTGAATTTCCCACCCCTCTTCCAGCTCCCCCTCCTCCTTGTCTTTTTCCTAACCCTCCACCTCTTCCTCCCCCTACTCCCCTTCCTCCTCTTCCTCCTTTCCCTGATCCCCTCCCTGACCTCTTCTCCTCCCCTTGCACTATTACTGCCACTCCCGGTGCTGCCATATTCAGCTCAGACCTTGGCCCCCGGGAGGCGGTTTTTGTTTCTCCCACTCCCAACGCATCTGGGGCTGTTCTCCCTCTGCCACTTCCCCTATCATCTTCCCATCAGGGACTTCAGAGTCCCTGCTTCCCCGTGTCGACTGGTCATAGGGCACATGATGGAGTCTGGCCCCAACGCCCGATGCACTGAAGGGCAAGATGCGCAACTTCTTGGAAGACATCCATGGCTCCAAGAACAAAGTAGCTCTCACCCTTCAGCGCTGGGGAGATTTCCATCTCATCCTTCAGATGGTAAGGGCCATCTTGGGGGAGGGTAAAGAGACCGGGCGGCAGGGGGCTGTGGCCTACCAGCAGGTCCGTGACACCCTGCTCACATTTGGGTACGGTTACGGTTTGCTGCGGGGCCCCATGGGGACCGTCAGCACTTCCACCAGCGAGGATCTTCCCCAGCCCTCTCAATGCCGCCTATCATCTTTGTCACTTTAAACACCCAGGGCTGCGGGCTGGGTCTCCGCAGGTGTCAGGTGCTCTCCTTCCTTTGGGAAGGAGGGTAATCTGTCATCTTCCTGCAGGAGACCCAAATGGCTCTGGCCGCTGAAGCTAGCTGGCGGTTGGATTTGGGGGACAGGATCTATTTCAGCCACCTGCTGGCCCATCAAGCCGGGGTGGCCACCCTGTTCTCCCCAGACGTGCAGCCCAAGGTGCTGGTGACTGCTGAAGTTGTGCAGGACCATCTGCTGCATTTCCGGGTTTGGATGGAGGGGCTGACACTAAACCTCATTAACTTCTATGCCCCGACATCTAGCCCGGAGAGGCTCCACTTTTACCAGCAGGCATCTGCCTTCATTGGCTCTCTGGATCCTCACGAGTGCCTGGTCCTGGGTGGGGATTTCAACTGCACCCTCGAGGAACAGGACCAAATGGGGACCGAGCAGTGCCCGGCCGCCACAGACGTCATCAGGGAGATAGTAGCCCAACACTCCCTGGTGGACATCTGGCGAGACCTCCATCTGGGCGAGGACTACGTCCGGGTGGTGGGTCAGCGGTCATTCCACTCCCGGTTGGACCACATTTATCTTTCTCATCATCATCTATTTCGAGCCCACTCCTCCAGCATTTGGCCGGCCCCGTTCTTGGACCACCACTTGGTGGCCATGATGGCCTCTCTTTCCTCAGAGAGGCTGGGGCCGGCCTACTGGCATTTCAATAACAGCCTGCTGGAGGACGTGGGCTTTGTAGCATCCTTCTGGGAGTTCTGGCTGGCCTGGCGCAGGCAGCGGTGCACCTTTCCCTCGGTGCAGCGGTGGTGATATGTGGGGAAGGTGCACGTGCAGCTCTTCTGCATCTGGGGGGCCAGCCAGTGGAGGGATGTGGTGATAGAGCAGTTGGAATGGGATGTCTTAGAGCTAGAGAGGAGGCTGGCCACCAGCCGCGGAGATCCACCCCCTCCGCGGAGCATACCGGGAGAAGCGGGAGGAACTCCAGGCCCTCGATGACCTTCGGGCCCAGGGTGCCTTTGTTCGTTCTCACATCCATCTCCTTCAGGAGATGGATCGTGGCTCCCACTTCTTCTACTCCCTGGAGAAAAAGAGGGGGGCTAAAAAGCACATCGTCTGCCTTCTGGTGGAGGATGGCACCCCCCTCACGGATCCGGTGGAGATGTGTGAGAGGGCTTGAGCCATCTACGCCTCTCTGCTCTCCCCGGATCCAACCTACACCGACGCCCTCAGGGTTCTCTGGAACAAACTCCCAATGGTCAATGCGGGCAACCGGGACCAGCGAGAGCTGCCTCTCTCTCTGGCCAAGTTCTCGGAAGCCCTCCATCTCCTGCCCACCAATAAATCCCTGGGCATGGACGTTGAGTTCTATCGTGGAGTTCTACCATGGAGTTCTACCGTATGTTCTGGGACGTCCTCGGCCCAGACGTTGCTACTGTCTGGGACGAGTCCTTGGGGAGCGGGGTCCTCCCCTTATCATGTAGACGAGCTGTGCTCACCTTACTGCCTAAGAAGGGGGACCTCCACGATCTGAGGAACTGGCATCCCATCTCGCTCCTCAGCACAGACTATAAAATCGTCACCAAAGCCATCTCCCTAAGGCTGAAATCCGTGGTCCATCCAGACCAGACTTACACCAACCTGGGCCATACCATCTTTGATAACCTCTTTCTGGTCCGGGATCTCTTAGAGCTTGGGTGTAGGGATGGTCTGTTGTTCGTCCTCCTGTCCTTGGATCAGGAGAAGGCATTGGACCAGATGGACCACGGGTACCTCCTGGGCACCCTGTGGGCCTTCGGCTTCAGGCCCCACTTTGTGGGGTTTCTCCAGGTGTCGTATGCCTCCGCAGAGTGCTTCATCAAGCTCAACTGGACCCTGACTGCACGGGTCAGCTTCAGGCGGGGAGTACATCAAGGCTGTCTGCTGTCAGGCCAGCTGTATACTCTGGCCATAGAGCCCTTCCTCCATCTCCTTTGCAAGAGGTTGACGGGATTGGTGCTCTGTGAGCCGGAGATGTGGCTGGTCTTGTCGGCGTACGCCGATGATGTGCTCCTCATGGTCCAGGACCCAGGCGACCTGGCATGGGTGGAGGCCTGCCAAGCCATCTACTCGGTGGCCTCCTCCGCTCGGGTCAACTGGGTCAAGAGCTCTGGCCTGGTGCTGGGGGCCGGGTGGCAGGCGAGCACCCACTTTGAGACATCAGGTGGAGCATGGGTCTGCTGCTCTATCTTGGCATTTTTCTCTCTGCCGCGCAT
This sequence comes from Pelochelys cantorii, assembly GCA_032595735.1. Lineage (NCBI taxonomy): Eukaryota > Metazoa > Chordata > Testudines > Trionychidae > Pelochelys > Pelochelys cantorii. The sequence goes on from CM064326.1 coordinate 55,382,432, forward strand.
CCCTCTGCGCCAAAGAACTGGCAAAGTTTAGAGTCCAGGGTGGTTGGGCGGTTGCGGAGATGGACAGGACTGCTCCGGTGCCTCTCCCTGCGTGGGAGGGCACTGGCGCTTAACCAGCTGGTCCTGTCCATGCTCTGGCACTGTCTCAACACCCTGGTCCCGCCCCTGGGTTTCCTGGCTCAGATCCTGAACACCAAATAGGATAAGAGTTTTGCAGTTTGCAGCTGTGGTCTGTCACAGAGGCTTCAAATGATTCCATAAGAGAGGACTAGAATTCCATAAGATCCTTAAGAACAGATAGCAAGTTATCATTTTTTCTCTGTTAAATTCTATGGGACTTTTAAGTTGTTTGTCCAATTAGTTTATTTTCAATTACATTCTCTGGGACTTCATCACAAAGGCAGGCATAAAAGCCACTGGTTATGTGGTATTCACTACATCTCAGAAAGTGCAGAAGCAATCAGAATGTTCAAGAATTTGTGAAGACTTTTCAGTGTTAGTGGAGATTGAATTTCATACTCTTAGCCATATTGCAAGTATTTGTGGAATCATTTGTATTGATGAAAAAAGCACCTTTTCAGTAACTATTGTGCTCATATTGTTTGAGTTTTCTTAGTAGGAGAGAACTGAGTTTTGTTCAGCATTACATAGAAAAAAATTCTTTAATTAGGGATCATATACTTATGTGATCCTTGACTTCTCTTATACAACCCAATTCTGAATAGACATTTAACCTGTTCTACCGAGTGTTTTCCAGCAGAAGACGGTTGCTTTCTATCTAACAAAACTTTGGGTTGATTTTGCTGGGAAAATATATTTCTTTTGATTTTGATAAAGCCAAGAGGTTTTGGAATTCCAAAATATAATCTTCTTGAGAATGCAAATCAAGAGAAGAACCTTTGGCTGATCTTTCAAAGGGCCAGACTGTTAAAAATGCCTGGTTACCTTCTTGCCCACACCAAATATTTTAATATGCATTACTGAGCAGTGAGATGTGAAAGGTGGTCGAATGGTGCACAAAGATGCAGTGATTACACATCAGGGAAGGTGACTGCTATTCGCTTCAACAGGGTAATGAAAAGGAAGGGTCCAATCTGGCTCAGAAAGTAAGGGAGTATCCGAACTGAATCAAGAGGTGTGATCACTGCCCATCTGGGTGTACTTGAGTTAGCTTTGGTCTAGATAGCTCAGAGCTAGCAGGAGTAACAATAGCAATATAACTGCAGCAGCATTGGCAACAGCATGGCCTAGCCTCTCAAGTATGTACCCAGGGTCAGTACGGGGTCGCTATACTCGCGAGACTAGCCTGTGAAGCCACCCATGCTACTGCAGCTACACTACTGTTGTTCCTTAAGCTGCCTTTGCTTTAGCTAGACAAAAGTTTAGCAAAGAGAAGGTTAACAGGTGATGTGATTTCAGTCTATAAACTGAAAACAAATATGGAAAACAAATATTTAATAATGGGCTTAGCACAAAAGCTATAACACAATCCAATGGCCAGGGATGGAAGCTAAACAAATTCAGATGAATAATAAGGTATAAATCATTAACAGTGAGGGTAGTTAATCATTGGGACAATTTACTAAGGGTCATGGTGCTTTGTCTACCACTGACAATTTTTAAGCCAAGACTGGATGTTTTTCTAAAAGAGCTGCACTAGGAATTATTTTGGGGAAGTTCTCTGGCCTGTGTTATACAGGAGGTCAGACTAGGTCAGGGGTTCCCAACCTTTTTCGGTCCCCGTGCCCCCTGGGCTTTTAGTAAACCTTCCCATACCCCCTATTCAATATGAAAGGAAATAAATTCTAGACTCTAGAATCCACAACTTTTTTCACTAACACTACTACTTTTGGAATATTTCAATTAGGATAATCTAGTTATTTACCAAATATTCCCCGTACCCCCTTGACAAGCTTCTTGTACCCCCTGGGGGTACGCGTACCCCAGGTTGGGAACTAGGTGATCACAAAATGGTCCTTTCTGGCCTTGGAATCTACCAAAGCTAGTTCAGATAGGCCTACAGAGATTGCAGGGACACTTCTTAGGCCAGGTCCACACTATGGGGGGAGGTTGGCTTAAGGTACGCAATTCCAGCTATGTAAAAAACCGTAACTGGAGTCAACATAACTTAAGACAAGCTTCGGCGTCATCCTCACAGTGGGAGGTCAACAGGAGAAACACTCCCGTCGACTTCCCTCACTCCTCACGAGGAGTAGGAGTTCCAGTGCAGATGGGGGCGCCCTCAGCCCTCAGGGGGTCCGTATTGGAACCACTAAATCGCATGCCATAAGATCGACTGCCACAGTGTTAATCTTCCCACAAGTGAAGATATGGCCTTAGTCAGAGTGTAGACTACTCAAGGAGAAACAGGGATGGAAAAATCAGGCAGTGAGAAGCTGCTACCGCACATAGTTAACTTTACACATAGGAGTGATATTACTGACCTCACACCATATGCTTGATTTCATGGGAGCCAATCACATGTGCAAAGCTATGTCAGTATTTGCAGAATTAAGACAGCAGTCTGTTTAGTCTTGGGATTGGTTCTGTCTTTCACAAGCCACAACCTGGTCTCAGTGGAGTGAATAACATCAGTGTAAATGAGAGCAGATTGTACCACACAGAATTTATTCACATTTAAACAAACAAAACAAAACAACAAAACAAACAAACGGAGTTTGTTCCACTAACATAGAGACTGCACATTCATTTCTTTCAGAGTCAGATGAATATGTTTCCACTTCTGGCAAAACCTGAGATAAAAATTGATTTCAAAATCAAACTGCTTTTCAAATCTCTTAAAAGTCACTTTTGAAAATGAAACTTATACTTCTCTATCACTCAGATACTTTTGAAAATTTTGCCCCTGGTTTAAACTGTATTTATACTATTTTATATGGTTTTCAAGACAGTTTGGTGATATCCTAAAATGTTTGTCTTTCTATGCATACTATTTGTAGCAGTGGTGCACAACCTTTTTGCACTCACAATGCCCGGGAAAATTTTGATTGAGGAAAAAAAAAGTGCGGCCCCTTTAAATGCTGCTCTGCTCGCCTGCCACGTTCCCCACTCCTGCCGCATGTACGTCGGGCGCTGAGCTGGGAAAAGAAAATACCGGCCAGCCTAAGTCACAGTGCTGCGACTGCCCCCTGGAAGACAGCCACGACCTCCAAGGGGGTCGCGATCCATGGGTTGTGCACAGCTGATTTACAGTATGGACAGCTGTAACTGCTGCCTTTATACTGTGCATTCTGTATTCTTGTCCGAGAATAGATTAGAATGTTGCTATAAGTTTTGATGAAGTAATAAAAATAAGGCATTCCTACAAATCTTGCATGATAAGCACCTTTGCCATATTTTAAAACATCCAGATTGTGTTTAAAGTTAATAGAGAATTTCACATGGAGAAGACAAAGAGGGTAGCAAAAAATAACCAAATTGTTTAATACAGAGCAGATCAGTCCATTGAGGTCAGCACTACGCAAATTGAGTATCTTATATTGATATTATTTCAAAATAGGCTATTTCAAAATTTGGTGCATTTATACGGCACCAAATTTCAAAATAAAGTGCTATTTCGAGCCATCCCTTATTCCTCCTGCAACAAGGTTTACAGGGGTGGCAAAATAGCATGTCCATTCTTTCAAAAAATATTTCAGAATAACAGGCAGGTTCCTTAGATGCAGGGTAGCTATTTCGGGATACCTTGCAGAGTAGACATACCCTTATATTCCTAAGAAAAGTTTTGCAAAGGGCAACACATTTGAATATTGCCTTGTAACAGAGGAATAAGATGCAGAATTCCTGCTTCTCCACTCTCCCTGCCAACCGATGCTCAGGATGACTATAAGCCACCTTTATGGTCCCTGTATTCTTCAGTAAGCCTGGGATTGGTTCAGACCGCAGCATACATTTAGTTCTGTTGCAACTATTCCAAGCGTCATATGACACAAGAAAAAGAGAAATGGAGAAATATCCACCACATAACAGATTTCACTCAGTTATAGCTGCATTAATAACCAAATACCTTTTCCACCAAGTGCCAGTTGCTGCCCAAGTAGAAATTACAAATCCCGTGTGACTTTTTTGTTTTGATAAAGGCACAACCCTAGTTTCCTGGGCAACATTCCCATTTCTATCAATATGACTCTCATGCAATGACAAGCTGTGCATGAGCTAGTGCTGTATGTGCGACTGCTGGATTTACTTGAATGATCGTCATTACAGTAGAAAGACAAAAGAGGCTGTAAGGGAACAAATACCAGAGTTATATTTGGCAAGCTCATCTTTAAACAGGCTCCTTCAGATCATCTATGTTCTCTGAATGATAAAAGGTGGAAAAGAAATGCTTTTTATTTGGAGTCTGCTCCTCAGAGCTTCTGACCACTTTACTCATACAGGACCAGATCCTAAGTCATTGTAAAGTCCCTCCAGGGACTTCAATGGAGATATGTCTCCCTACAGCAGCTGGGAATCTGGCCAGTTGCTTCTTGTATGAATAGCAGATGTTCAGCAGCACACAGGATCAGGTCCAGGCAAAATTAGTCATTAAGACAATTCAGTTTCCAAAATGCATTCAATCAATCATGCTATAAACAGTGCAGTAAGAAAGAGGGCATATTAATTTCTCCTATATTGCAATCATTCAAAGGTCCCATGTAAAAAGAGAGGTCACAAACATGCAAAGCATTTGGATATCAAAAATACACTCAAGTTCACAATGTTAAAACCCACCCATCTGAACATCCTAAATAAACAAGATTAGTTTAATGGAAAAATAAGCAAAGATCACAAGGTCACTATTAACAAATGAGATATGTGACTAATAGGGATTATTCCCATATAAATCCCATATTCCCAAGGAAAATAAGAGGTGAAATCATTCTGAGGAAGAGTTGAAAACTGAGAACTTTGGTTTCAGAGCCAATAAACAAAGTATGAGACGAAAGAGCACTGAATCTTTCAGTTAAATTATTTTAAAAAGTTTATATTTTCAACATAAGGCAAATAAGGACTATCAGAATATTTCCAAGGAGGTATCTGGGAAAGCTTTCTACTCTTTGTCATCTAGCTTCATGTCAACTTCCTTACTGCATTGACTTTACAAGCACCAACCTTTAGATGAAGTTTAGTGAATGTGAGGTAACAAATATAAACCAAGACCCAAATAGGGCATGAAAATCAAACCCAAGTCTAGGTCACATATTGATCAGATGGCACTTTCTAAGTGGGTAGGGGTGTTGTGCTCAGTGTCCTAGACAAATTGATTCAAGGTAAATAATATTCTGCCAGTCTAAATTCCACCTGCAGTTTCTAATGGCTAAGATGTTGTTCACTTCGTGTTGTACGCTGTTGAGTGCTGTTAAATGTGGTAGCACATGTCTCATGTTCAGATTTCGCTTGACAAAGAGGTCAACTGCCATGCAGGTCTGTGTAAAAACAAGAGGAGGTGGGATTAGAGTGTGTGTGTGTGTGTGGGGGGGAGGAGTGTGCATGTACATGCATGCATGTGCACAGACATGCCCACAGGGGGACATCTTGCTACCAACTGCCTGCTTCTGATTCATAGGGAGTGAGGGGAAAACAGAAAATGGTGCTGTTCCCTGTAATATTTGCCTCAGCTCGGTCATCAAGTCAATAGGAGGAGATAAAAATCTTCCTTCTTCAGCTAGATCAGGAGTGGGTAATAATATTCATTTAATGAATGCTGATACATGGTCATGGGCTAGCTCCATGCCACCCTTCCTGCAGAAGTGGGGAGGAAGGGACAGGGCTGAGGACTACCCTCCCCCCAGAGTTGGGCCAGAGGCTTTCAATTAAAAACATAGCAAAGGCCTTGTGGCTCCCTGTCCCCCACTACCGTGTTGCCTGGCAGCTGCCTGGGGTTCCTGCGGCTATTTAAAGGCTCCGGCCCCTGCTGGGGTAGCACCACGACAGTGAGCCTTGAGCCATTTAAATAGTATCCTACTGCCTGAGCCACCATCTGGAAATTCGGTGGAGCGAGCAGCAGGATATAAGTAGAAAGAGGCCAGATGCAGTCTGTGGGCCATATCAAAGAGTTAGGCTGGCTGGATCCGGCCCCCAGGCTGCATCTTGCCCAGTCCTGACCTAGGTAGTATACATGCACTAAAAAGGATAGCAAGATGAGAATACAGAAAGCAGGTCTCATTGGTTTCTGAGGGTACATTAGGAATGAGTGAACAGGGGGACTGATTGGTAAGGGGTGTGTGAAAAATGACAGGATGGTTGGAAGTGAAGAGCGCAGAGGTTGTAAAGGAACAAGGGAGAGATTTCAATAAAAGCAAGAGATGTACCAATAGGAAATGCACATAGGGTATATAAGGACTAAAAGAACATGGAGGAGGGAAGGAGTGAACTCAACATGGACAGAAGAAATGAGAAATTATTAAGCAGAGACATAAAAGAGAAAGGAACAAGAAGGTAGAATCAAACGCATGTACATGTTTGATATAAAGCTTCAGAGGGATCTGGACAGGATACTCCAATCATCTGAAGAAGTGGGTTGTGCCCACAAAAGCTCATGATACCATCTACATGTTTTGTTAGTCTTTGAGATCCCACTAGACTGTTGTTTTTTAAGTTTGTCATGTTTGATATATTTAGCCTATGCATCTATGCATGTTAGTGATTTATCTGTAACTGTAAAATGACTTTATCTGAATGACTTCCTCGGAATTACTGAAACCACACTAGTCAAAAATATAGAACACTTCACATTTGACTTTCCTGCACACTTGTACTCAACAGCCAGGAGTAGTTGTAGTAATAATAAAATAATTAGCACTAATATTTCAAATCTACATAGTCTTTCAATTCTAAAGCAATTAAAATGTCATGCCATCTTAAATAGTCATACAAACTATATGCAGCTCTCACTCCATCTTCTGCTTAGATCCAGCTACAGCCAGAGACATGACCTGTGTTTAAACATGCAGTGTCACTACACTATAGTTTTAGAAACAACCTGAAGAATAGCTTCTTGTATCAGAAACAAAACCAGCAAGTAAATGGTCTGGTAGCACTTTATAGACTAACAAAACATGTAGATGGTATCATGAGCTTTTCTGGGCACAGCCCACTTCTTCAGATGACCGGAATTATGATTAGAGGATAAGGAAACTCGAAATAAATAGGAGAAGGGAAGCGAGGGGGGGGGGCGGGGAGCGGGAAGAAAGATGTTTCGTCGCCCACCTCCCTACCTCTATGCATAAAGAATAGTGATAGAAATGTAGCCGTATTAGTGTGGTGTAGCTGAAACAAAAAACAGGACTATGTAGCACTTTAAAGACTAACAAGATGGTTTATTAGGTGATGAGCTTTCGTGGGCCAGACCCACTTCCTCAGATCAAATAGTGGAAGAAAATTGTCACAACCTTATATACCAAAGGATACAATTAAAAAAATGAACACATATGAAAAGGATAAATCAAATTTCAGAACAGAAGGGGGATGGGGGAGAGAGGTAAATGTCTGTGAGCTAATGATATTAGAGGTGATAATTGGGGAAGCTATCTTTGTAATGGGTGAGATAATTAGAGTCTTTATTCAAACCTAGGTGTGAAGTGATTCTTTACCAACAACCACGGGACATACCACATTAATACCAACCCTGGTACCTTCCCTTGCAACAAACCCCGTTGCCAGCTTTGTCCACATATTCACTCTGCTGATACCATTATTGGACCTAACCAAGTGAGTTACAAGATCAAGAACACATATTCCTGTGCATCCAGAAATATAATTTATGTTATCATGTGCCGAAAGTGCCCATCTGCTATGTACATTGGACAAACGTCTCAGACACTTCGCCAAAGGATCAATGCCCACAAAACAGATATTAGACAGGATCACAAAGAAAAAACAGTTTCTTGCCATTTCAGCCAGAAAGGACATTGTCTCAACGACTTGATTACCTGCATCCTGCTTCAAAGGCCTTTTAAGACTACACTTGAAAGAGAATCCTCTGAACTGTCATTCATGCTTAAATTCGACACTTTACACCTAGGTTTGAATAAAGACTCTAATTATCTCACCCATTACAAAGATAGCTTCCCCAATTATCACCTCTAATATCATTAGCTCACAGACATTTACCTCCCCCCCCCATCCCGCTTCTGTTCTGAAATTTGATTTGTCCTTTTCATATGTGTTCATTTTTTTAATTGTATCCTTTGGTGTATACGGTTGTGACAATTTTCTTCCACTATTTGATCTGAGGAAGTGGGTCTGGCCCACAAAAGCTCATCACCTAATAAGCCATCTTGTTAGTCTTTAAAGTGCTACATAGTCCTGTTTTCTATGCATAAAGTATCAGGAGAAAGAGTGCTACACCTGAGTAGATAAAGATCAAAGTCAGTGGATGGATAAGGTCGGAAGGATACCATTCAGAAAGTAGTTAGCACCCTCATTGATAAAGGTTCCACCACCCCATACCTTGATTAAGTCCATAATTAATTGAATTGAATTTGCATATGTATTGTAATTCCAAGCTTTCCCTGTGGATTTGGTGCTAACTACTTTCTGAATGGTATCCTTCCTGCCTTATCCATCCACTGACTTTGATCTTTATTTACTCAGGTTTCGCACCCTTTCTCCTGATACTTTATGCATAGAGATAGGGGGGTGGGCGACAGAACACTTTTCTTCCTCCCCCTTCCCTTCTCCTATTTATTTCGAGTTTCCTTATCCTTTAATCATAACTCTGGTCATCTGAAGAAGTGGGCTGTGCCCATGAAAACTCCTGTTACCATCTACATGTTTTGTTAGTCTATATAGTGCTACCAGACCATTTGCTTGCTGTTTTTTTTCTGTAACAGACTAACTCAGCTACCCCTTGAAGTTCTTGTATCAGAACTGTCTCTGCTTTTCAAACTGAGAGAGAGGCATAGCAAAGGGAGCTAAGTGAATCACGCTCTAGTATGAAAAATGGCAGCTAGCAGTGTGAAGTGTCATTTCCACTCAGTCTGGAGATGTGCTATGTCACTGATATTGTATTTTCTCCACAACTAATATAGTTTCATAACCAAACAAATTAACAAACCAAAAATGAGATTTAAAAGTCATGAAAATATTTCAAATGGGATTCTATTACTGTCTTTAAAGGGAAAATTAATTTCCCAGGAAAACTGAGGAGAGTAATTGCTTCTTTCCATTTCTCCCTGCCCTCTTTTTCAGAACGTTAGTGGAGAGGTTAATAAATTGTCTGCAATCAGCCTCTTTTTGTTGCCTAATTCATTGCTGACTGATGGATAAGCTTTTGGCTCAGAATCATACATCTGGTTCTCTCTTCATTGGCTTCAGGGTACAAGTGTGTGGGAATACTGTACTTATAAGATATTTACACACAGCAAATAGGGAAATGTAACAACCAAACCACCTCCCTCCCCCCCATGAAAACTTTCCCCCCTTAGCATGCGTGTTCCTCAGTGAACATGCCTGTGCTATGTTTGTGTGCATCTGGGAATTGGGCCAAACTGCACAATTTTACTCTGGATCTGAATTTCCAAAAGTTTGATAGTATTTGGTTTGGGGGGTTAGTTTGATCCACAGCAAAGAGAGGATGAAGTGAACAGTGAAATTCAAATTGTTCTCTGTCTTGCCTCAAGGTAGGAGGAGTGCTCACCCTTCTCTAGTACAAGAGAGAGACAGACAATTACTCTACAAGGATGGTCAGATTCTCCCATGCGGGCCCAGAGCCTGCAATTGGACCCATGTGGCCAGACATTTATACCTGTGTAGAGTTTCTCCTGATATCAGTGAGGGCTTTCTCCCATATTTAACCAATTGCTGCTCAGGACCAGAAAACCAGGAAATGTGTATTCATTTGAGAAACTTACATGAAGCCTTCACAACCTGCAACACCACATTCATGTAATAATATAGTCCCCCAAATCTCCCCTAAACCAGGATTAAACATGTGTGAACCAGATTAACAAAACTATCTCCAGGGCAGGTAGGTGCTTGGCTTACCTGTGGTACTCTAATGTGGGCTTTCACCCATTGCTGGTGATCTCCTTTTGGCAGTATCTCCTTCTGGCTACAAAAGTTCTTCCCTCATTAATAACAGAGTTTTGGTCCTTTGTCCTATCAGTGCCTGCACTAGTCTGGTGTGGCACCCCTTTGGATGGGGTAGTCCTGTGTGTCAAAAAAGCTGACAAAGTGTCTCATAGCTGTTTTCACCTCACTATTACTCTAGGGATATGCGGGGGGAGGAGGTTTGGTGGTCAGACTCCCATTTGTGTGCAAATTCCTTTAATCTTCCAAGCCAAAGAGAGTCAGTTGTCAGTGAATTGTGTCTGGGTGCCACATCTCACAAAGTGGCCTCTAGTTTGCCAGTCACTGACTGGTTTCCTGTATCAGACAGAGCTTCAGCTTCCCAAAATTTTGAACAGTAGTCCCCTGTAATTAAAGTATTGCTTTTCCTTGAAGATAGATAAGTCCTATTACACCTTTCTCCGATGATTGGGAAGGCAGCTCATGTGTTAACAGAGTTTCCTTCTGCAGGTTAGCACACAATCAGCTGTCAATAATAGTACTTGTGTACTCATGCCAAACCTGTAAACATACCCTTGTGTCTGTCGAAGACAGCTGTTAATGCCAAGATGTGAAGCATATATGCATGATGTCCTGAGATAATTGGGAGGTACAGCAGATCTCTGTCCTTGAAATTTGATCCTCTTCTGCAGACTTAGCTCACCTTTAATTTGAAAATGTGGTTCTGTTTCAATCAGTACTTGACTTTTGTCTTCTGGCCACCCTGCTAGTATTGCTCTCTTGACTATCTGCAGTTCTTTTCCATTGCCTCATAGATTTCCATTAGCTTCACCATTGAACGCCAGAGACAGTGCAGCATGTTAATGAATTCAATGTCCTGTGCCCTTTGTCCTAACTTGCTTGTACCGGGTATCTTTAACCTGCTCGGGGTGTCAGCTAACACTAACAATCATCCTGGATAAAAAGTCTAATTTCTACCTACTAGCACTAGAGTCACATCAGCATGGGAACATAAGAATGGCCACATTGGGGCAGACCAAAGTCTATCTAGCCCAGTGTCCTGTCTTCTGATTGTGGCCAATGGCAGGTGCCCCAGAGGAAATGAAGAGAACAGGCAATCAGCAAGAGATCCCTCCCTTGTCGCCCATTCCCAGCTTCTGACCAGAGGCTAGAGACACCATTCCTGCCCATATGCTACAGTTTCTTTGGCACACTAAGGGGCTTTGCCATGACTGTCTCTAGGGTTTTGTATCTGATTGGGTATAGCTGAACTGTTGGAATCACTCAGCTCCAAATACCACGCCAGAAGCTGTTTTTCTACTTGGGCATACCCCTGTTCAGTCTCTGTCAGGGCTCTGTTGGCCTGAGAACTGACTGCTCCTGTAAATGAGCTACCTCATATCCTTTCTCCCATTTATCACACTGCCACGTCAATGGCTCTTCTGGCTTTCAACATTTAAGGACAGGAGTATCTATTATGATTTTTTCAGTGTTGGGAACCTGCCCAGTCCCATTCACCATCCTGTCTTGTGAGCTGACATGTGGGTTCCTCTCTTGCAACCAGGTGTAGGCAGAACTTGGAAAGAAAAATGATCATGCCTATGAAGCGTGTATCCCTTTCACATCCACTGGAGCGGGCATATCCCTACCTAGAAGTTGTTAGGATCTGCTTTCAGTCCCTCTGTTGTGAGCAGATGTCCAGTGTATGTCATCTCATGCTGGTGTGTTGCATTTTTTCTGGGCTAAATCCCTGAATTGCTGGAGAAAGGCTAGCAGTTTTCCTTACTGCTCTTGCTGTGCTTTTATATCATTGCTCCCAATAAGGATATTAGCTGCAGTTATTTTCACGTCAAACAGTGCTTCAAGGTGAGTCATCTCTGGAATTCTCTTGATGCTGTGCTTATGTCCATTGGCATGTGCAACCATCTGAAGCAACCTCATGGTATTGCAAAAGTCATCAGCCTGCTGGACTCTTTATCCAGGTTTGTGTGACAAAATCTATCCCTCTCATCACAGATTCTGGCTTGGGACAAATCTGGAAACATCCTCTATCATGGACAATGGATATTTTCAGTGATCTGTTCATGACTTTCAGCCTATCCAGAGGCATAATTTGTCTGATGACTATTTTACTAAGATCATGTCGCTTACCAAGTTTTACTGGCCTCTACAGGTGTTAGGTTACCCCTGCTTTGCAGACTTTGAGCTCCTCATATACTGGATTATGTACAATGGAAAGACCAAAGCATTCAATACAAGAGATAGGGCACATCACAGGGTAGCTCCATTCGCATCACGATGTGAGTGTGCATTAGAACCTTGGAGGGTTAGTTACCACTGATTCACTAGCATCACATGTGCATTAGACTCCACCTTGAATATACAGGAGCTGGGAGTACCCCTTTGACCCAGGAAGCTATATCGGGAGCAGATAGGGCTTGGATAATGCTGGGAAAAGGAACCCTAGGAGGAGCTAAGTCTAGCGCAAATTCTTAGACAGAAGCTCTTGTAGTGGCACTATGAAATGACTTTTTGTTAAAATCAGCTGTCAAGAGGCATGGCAGGGAACATTCCCTTGGAAGGCAGATGGACAAGTTGAAATCTTTAACTTATATCTGTTTAGCTTTCTCTTTACAAAGTTAGGTCACCTCTCAGTGGTCACTGCACTAAAATTAGAAGAAAATGGTACATACTCTATTTTGCAAAGAAATGCCGAGAACTGTATCTGGCAAATATATAGCCCGTTTTCCTTCATTTCACACTGTGTGACTCAACTGTGGCCTCTCCCACTCACCCCCCCCCCCTCCATGTATCTCCTTTCCAAGCCGTGATTGCATATTCAGCTGGGTACAGAAAGGAAATGGGGGTTTTCTCCTGACTGCCCAAATATGGTAGAATTTGAAGCAAAGATCTCATGCTTTGCTATCATGTGTATGCGAGGGAAGGCTTCCGATGCCCTTCGGCAAAGATGCTGCCAAAGAGGAAGTTTTAGAAAGATCAGTAATTCAGTAGAAGCTTCATTTCCACACAGTCAACATCTGTCTATGGTTATACTGCTAAAGTACCAGATTCCCTCAGAATTGCTCACTCTCCATTAATAGGGTTTGTCTATAACTGGTTAGGAAGGTATTTGAGGGATTGCTTGTTTAACCTTGACCTACAAATATAAAACAAAAGAATGTCTGATGAATGCCCCGAATAAACCAATAGGGAGGGAGAGTCATTCAGCATGGGACAATAGCAATTTTAAATCTGAACTTTGTTTTCCAGGTCTACAAACACTGGCTGCAGATGATTGGCTCTTATTCAGTGTGACACACAGTCTTGTTCCCTCATGGTAGCATAGCCAAGCCAATTAGTGCTGGAGTATGTGTCCCGATCACAAGCTTTCCCAAAGGGGGCTCTGTGAGAGAGGGAGCAAGAGCATTGTAGTAAGGGCAGCACTGGGGCTATTTTAGCTGCGTAGTGCTGTGTTACAGGCTAATGCTTTTCAGGGTGGTTCATTTTTCTGTTTGTTTTCTTTTTGGCTGGTCCTACTGTATTAATGTTAATGGGAGCTGCACGCAGGGACTACAGCTTTGATCCCTAGTATTCCTCTAAAGGAAATGGAGAAAAATACTTACTTCCACCAAGTTTAATACTAATAATAGTAGTCAAAAAACAGCAAGTTCCTCCGCAAGAGCTTACTCCTATTTGGAAATCATTGTCTGGTTGGAGCCAAAAGCATGAAGAGCTATGCAAACATAGGTTATTATTATTGAGGTACTAGTTGTAAGCTCACTGGGGGTATGTCTATGCATCAAAGTTATTTAGAAATAACAGCCGTTATTTCGAATTAACTTTAATAGTGTCTATACAGGCAAACCGCTATTTTGAAATAAATTCGAAATAGTGGAATGCTTATTTCAAATTTGGTAAACCTCATTCTACAAGGAATAATGCCAAATTCGAAATAGCTAATTCAAAATAAGTGCTGTATAGACGCTTATTTCAAAATAGGGGACCTCCAGCCTTCCCAGGGTGCCCTGGTGGCCACTCTGGGCAAAACCAGGAAAACTTCCTCTCTTCTGCTCCATCCCCAGAGCCCTTAAAGGGGTAGACTCTGGCCACAGTGCCTGTGCCAGCTCCAAGCCTGCCAGCCCAGAACCAGCAGTCACTGCCCCTAAGCCAGTGGCCCCAAAACATGAGCCAGCAGGCCACTGGCAGCCAGCCCTCCACTGCTCCCCAGGAGCAGTGTGCCAGCTCCCAGGAGACTTCCAGGGCCCGAAGAAGGAGGGCGCCTTCCTGGTCCAGGGTGGAGATCATGGACCTTATTCAGGTTTGGGGGGGATGCCCTCAGCGTCCATAATCTCTGCACTCGATGGAGGAACGCAGCCATCTATGGCAGGATAGCTGCCAGCCTGGCCACCAAAGGCCACATGAGAACCCAGGAGCAGGTTTGCATGAAAGTCAAGTTGGTCCAGCGAGACCCCCCAACCCTGAACTCTGAGCTTCCCCTCCCCCTTCTTCCCCTTGCTTCCCCCTTCCAGCTCCCTCCTCCCAGGTTTCCCCCTCCCCTCTCCCACCCTCTCTCTTCCCCTCTCCCACCTCCTTTCCACAGTCTCACCAGAGTTTCATTCCTCCCCCCAGTTTTGTTAAATAAAGAGAGTTTGTGTTCATGAAAATGAGTGTATTTTATTTTACATCAGGAAGGGAGGCTGGGGGAGGGATAAGTGGAAGGATGTGAGGGAGGAATGAGGCACAAGCTCCCACTGGGGCAGAACAGGGAGGCTTTTAGTGCTCCTCAGGGTGGAAGCTCTCCCGCAGGGCCTTCTGGATACTGACAGCCCCCCGATGGACCTCCCGGATGGCAGCCTGCAAAAAGTGCAGCCAGGCTCACAGCAATGCATCCAAGAGAAGCACCAGAATGCCGAGGGGCAGCTCCGGCTCCATGTTGGAGGGTGCTGTGGTGTCCTGAGTAAGGGCAACTATAGCACGTGGAGACAAAATGCTTTGCTGTCCCTCATCGAGGTAGACAAGCAAGCAGGGAAACCTGAGAACTGGCTGTCTGGGGGTGGGGTGGGGGGGAGGTCCCTTTAAGCACAAGCCTCAGATAGCCTCAGGCAGCAGCCACACAAAGACACTCCTGACCTGAAGCCTTGCCTGAGCTGGTTCCAACCAGCCTTCATTTTGATTCAGAGTCCACTCAATGTGGACGCGCTATTTTGAAACAGAAAAACGCTATTTCGAATTGCATTTTATGTGTAGATGTGTTATTTCGAAATAGCTTATTTCAAATTAACTCTTTTGAAATCAGATATTTCGAAATAACGCTGTAGTGTAGACATACCCTGGGATAGGAACTATCTTTTTGTTCTGTTTATACGGCACCTAGCACGTTGAGGTGTGACCAGGATTCCTTCTTTCTGAAGTTCCAGAGAAAAGGAGGTGCCTTCATGGTCCTGGTTTTGATTCAGCTCAGTGTGAAGAGTATGGCTGCTGCTAAAGGGCCTCCTCTGGTAAAAGTAATATTTTGTGAAATGTTCATACAGTTGTATTAGGCTATATAATTTGCACTAACAGTTACTTTTGCTTTACAAAGTCCCATTGATGCTAATAGAACAACTGGACTTTCAATCTGGATAGTGGGTTTTTATAGTAGAAATATAATAAGGTAACATTGTTTGAAAAGAAATAATGACTACAATATTGTAGTTGCTGCCACATCATGAGATAACTATATTAATCTGGGAACCGTTGTGAGGCTAGCCTAAAAATCAAAGGAAACTAAGGACACAAATATAGACTATGGTGAGGTATGTTTTTAATGGAGAGACTGTTCCAACCCAACATTTACATGCAAAACTGACATGAGTTTATGGTTACCTGTTTTCCACATGCAAGGACACTCATATGTTGTAAGGGAAACTTAGGAGCTGTAGAAAATGTGTCTGTAAAGGTCTGGTATCTGCTCAGCTCACAAAAACAGGGGGAAGGTGCCAGCCATTGTTAAATCCATCTGTTTTAGTTATGTTATGTACTTCCTGGGATCTCGTATCTAAGATAATTCTGCATGCTAGGATCCCCTCACACTGGACAGAACAAACTGTAAAGCCTATCACAACAAGAGGAATTTAAGAAGGCAAAGGATACCTTATTGTGATTTATTCAAAAGTTTCCATGGCCTTTCTTTAGATTGTAGTATACATGTTTATATTTATTCTATCTTAATAATATAGGACACCAGCCACTGATTAAAAAGAAACATACTGTTTAATTTTAAAAATACTCATTTGACTAAGACAATAAATCACTTGTCATTTATGAAAAATACTATCAGGTTTCTCTCATACATTTGAATGTCTGAGTATTTTGTATAAAATCATCCATTAGGTTCTCCCAAACTGTGTGATGATCCAGAAAACCCCTGATAGGTTTGCCTTTCAAATATTCCTAGCAGATTGTCATAATTTTCTAATATTTAGGAGGAGTTTTTCTCTGAACTATTCTTGGTTTTAGCAAATACAGTTGTAATATGAAAGCAGAAGCTAATGAGCAATTATATACTGAAGTGCATAGTTTGTCCACATTTGGAAAAGCAGACGTTTGGAGAAATAATAGTTAGTAATGATTGTGGATTCCTTTGGAATAAACAGTCATAGAATTGCAGCCATAAACATTTTGTTTACTATAAGAAAGGAGACATTTTATACAACCTAAAATTTTTGCAAATTAAATTTTAACATTGTCATCAGTAGGCTCATAAGTACGTGGAAGAGGAAAAAGTATAATTAAATAATCAAATAGGAAAATTATTCATAATGTACAGTAATTAACACTTTTTCAATAAATAAATGATATTTTATGTTTTAATTTATTTCCATAGCATTTGAAGCATTTCAAATTTCTACCCATTTAAATAATTGTTTTGACAGAAATAGCTTATGGATTGTTATGCTGCCCATTATCTTGAAGGAACTAAAAAAGTTAAGTAAAGGCTTACAAGATTCAGCTATTTTTTATTTGCATAGAAAAATATTTATCATAGGAGTAACTATCATATGAGAGAAACTGCATTTGTTTTAATTGAAAAAAGATAGCTAAAAAGTTTCTGTGGGTTATTGCAACAGTACAAGAATACAAGATGCTTCCACTTATTAAAAAATGTAAAACAAATTGTGAAAGCTGAAGCAGGCTACAAAACAGAAGGTTCCTCTATTGTCTTTCCCCACTTAATTATGTTACAAGTTCATGTGCCATTGTTATTGAATACTATAAAGTGTAATTCTATATGCTCTAATATAACTTTTAAAACATCCTGCGCAAAAAAGCACTGGGCAAAATATATATATTTGTATATATTCATTCCCACACTCATCACAACCTTGTTGTTACAGAATCCTCCCGAACAACTGTCTTTTCGTTCACCTCCAAGTCACTGTTAATGTCCAACTCCTTGTCCAGAAAATCTTCAGGCGTGGAGGGGTCTGAATCCTGCACCTCTGTTTGCTCAGCTTCCAAAGCACAATCATTTTCCTCATGCTGTGAATCCAGAGTCTCACTGTTGGTTTGCTTGTTTGTTAGTATGCACTTTTCACTGAGACCTTGGAGGCCTAATTCACAGCTCATGATCAGTTCTTCCCCTTCCAGTTCAGTAGTTTTCTCACATTGTTCTTCTACCTGTTGTTGTGAAATTTCTTCAGACACAGAGTATATTTTATTTGTACTTAGTTCCAGACAGTTTGTTTTCGATCGTCTATGAAATAATCCAAAGCTTTTTATATCAGTTACAAAATTCACCCTCTTTTGTTTCTCTTTTGTGGGCTCGGACACCATCAGTGCAGCGCCATTGCTTATGTTATGTGCTTCAGAGGCTATGGAAGCTGATCTTGGATGAATCAGTGTAGTAATGTCAAAAAGGCTGAAGTTCTTTTTCTTTACTTTTTTTCCTCCACTCTCACAGTTTTCATCAGTCTCTGACAAAGAAGCGGCTTCCTTGTTGATTTTTGAAGATTGCAAATTAGAAAGTTTGTTTCCTTTCAGCAAACCCAGGACTTCAAAACGAAAGCTGGAAATGTCTTGCTTTAACTCCTAAAAAGTTAGGAAGATACAGGAAGCATTTATAACTTGGGACTCTGTTTTGGTTTGGTTTGTTTTTCTCTTTGTAATAAAGAGCAACACCTGAATGTTTTAGCAAAAATGTTCAATTGTAAATACATAATATTATGGATATTGATGTTTATTTTTCTCTGATATCCTCAAAGTGCTTTGCAAATACTGTCTGATCAGTCCTCATGACTCCCATGGAAGGCGGAGAAGCAAATATTAATAGCTTGCAGAGAAAAGCCTAAGCACTTATGAAAATTGCCCCAAGACCCCTTGTCCAAATCAATGGCAGTGCTAAGAAGAGAATTCTGGATGTCTTCCCTCCCAGATCTATGATCGGTTCACTAGACTGTGGTACTCCTACATAGGCAGACCATTTTCTCTGCTATTCCTTCACCTACTGAAAGTTATTGCTCCTTACAGGGTGCACTAGTTTCCAGGTGGGTGGCATCAGGACCTGTGTGCTTTAAGGATTTGGGAGTTCAGGAAGTGATGCTGGGAGGAGGGGGGACTTGGGAGAGCCCATGAGAGTGGAAAGGTGCAGCAGTGAACCTAAGAGGTCATCCTCTCTCCCATTAGCTTCCTCGAGATCTGTTGAATTTAATCTTTGATTAAAAAATGGAGGGGAGGACTTGTGTGGCCCTGTGAGTCCATTGGTGCCAATAGACAGAGGGCTCTCTCTATTATAAATCATATTAGGCCTGATTCACATTACCCCCAACAAGGGATTTTGGAAAATATACGGGGATCAAAAAGACATTCTAGTTATCCATCACTTAGTACACAAAGGGAACAGCACCCTCTGAGTTGGTGAAAGTTCGATTCCCCTGGCCTGAAGGAGCAGGATTTTATGTGCATAATGTATGCATATTGTCAGGCAGGCCGGACAGACTGCCCTCTCAGCTGTAAATGAATGGCAGTTGCATTATTGTTTGTTTAATGCTCCATGGTCACTTGATATTTTATTATTACACTGATAAGCATGAAAATAGTTACCTTAAAATTCTCCTCCGTGAGTCCTGCTTCAGTTTTGGCATCTCTTATCATTGCAGCAACGTATCGCTTAACAAGATTTCTCATTACTTCCTAAAAGATTTAAAGGGTGTGTTAGTATTGCTGGTAATGCTAACTGGATATACATTCACTGAACCAATTGCATTTTCTTCTTCCTTTTCTAGGGTACTATAAAAACTTTAAAATTCCTAGTGCCAGTCAAACGTTTTGATCAATGTGGATTTTTTTTCAATGAAAAACATTTTTTCCAATATATTTTTCTTGAAAAATGTGTGTGGGGGGGGGGGAGGGGGTAGGAGAAACCCTGTTCTATCTTTTTCTAATAATTGCCCATGATAAAAAAAAATGGATAGTCACCTGGTATTGATGATGTCTTCTTAAATTATCAGCTGCACGTCTCTGAAAAAACAGATTGAGATACAGAGTGGAATTGATGCTAGTGACTCATTTAGAAAAAACATCAGCAACTGGTGGAAAGTGGCAAGACAGCAATACTATGCACTGAGGCAAGTGATGTGAAGGGCTGGTTCAAGGTCTTCTGGGAAGTTTTAATGCTGGTGAAAGGCCCATCATGGAGCCTGGGAGACCTGCTGACCAAAAAAAAAAAAAAAAAGCCAAGTGGATCCTTTGTGTCTTCTGCATACTGCAAAGGGGAGATTTGTGCCAGCTCTAAATACGCCAGAGTGAGCTTAGTGTTGAGTGCAGAGAATCTGTGATCAAACTGAGATCACACACAGGGGTGAGGGAGGACAATGGCTACTATTCCGACCTTCAAAGCAAGGACAGCAGCTATCCAGGAGCTCAGTAGTGCATCACAACTTCCCTATAGGTTAGAGAGTGAATTGTATCTCTTTACCAATGCTCCCTCTAATCTTTTCCATCCATGTGTGGATTGTTTTCATCCGTGTGTGGAATAATTTGTATGTGCACTGAGGCATGTGCAAACGTGCACCACTGGTAGAAACAAAAAACCTAGCTGGGGGCACTCTGCTAATCATCTGGGCAGCATGTGAATCTCTCCAGCTCACATGAAACACTGCTCTTCACCACTCCTAATACTCCTACACAAAGCCTGATTGTTTAAGCTTTGTGCAGTGAAGAATGAATTTGGGTGAAAGAAAAAATAAAGACCAAGTAAAGTTTTGCACTGTAGTGCAAAGGGCAGTCTCCTCAGATTAATGGTGCTTTTCATCTCTGGATGAATGAGTCAACATTAGGTCAACAGGCTCAAAAGAAAGCCAAATCTGTCCACATTACCGGATGGGCAATGCTCAAATGGCGGACAACTAAAAGTGGCTTCACAGGAAGAACTAGGTAAGACACAGCACTACCAACAACAAAGCAATGGGCATCTCATCCGATTGTACTCAGATACCTAAGGGGCCTCAGGAAGAAGGAAAAGAGTTATTTGATTCTTACTCTGCTGGACAATTAACGAGGTCCTCAATAACAATTCAGACTGGCTGATAGAAGTCTTTGCTCAGTCTATACCTTTGATTGTTAACCCTAGTTTACATTAACAGCTTCCAAGTCCAGAAGAGAGAACTGTAACCATCTAGTCTGACCCCAGTAGAACACAGGCCAGAGAACTCTCCCAGAGTAATTCCTCGATCTTTTTAAAACAAAATTCCAGCCTTGATTTAAAAATTGCCAATGATGGAGAATCCACCACACCCCTTGGTAAGTTGTCCCGGCAGTTAATTACCCTCACTATTATACATTTATACTGTATTTCCCACTTAAATTTGTCTAGCTGAAATCTCCAGCCATTGCATTGTGTTATACTTTTCTGCAGGCTGATGAAACACTTCACAGGGCCCTGGGGAAAGTGGGCTCTCGGCCACCTGGAAAGGCAGGGGCTGATGGCTACACTCCTCCAGCCAGTGGTTCAGTATGACCAGGACTGCAAGGTGCATGCTGTCGGGGCACCAGCAGCGATCTAAGGGGCTTGGGGCTCTGATCACTGCTGCTGTCACGATAGTAACAGCCAGGAGCCTCTCGCCGTTTAATTAGCCAGGCTTTGGGGTTGCTCCCCCTTTCCTCCAGTCAGCTGCCCTGTCTGTCTGTAGTAGATTAAAAAGCTCATTATCAAATATTTGTTCCTTGTGTAGAGCAATAGACCATAATCAAGTCACCCCTTAATCTTCTCTTTGTTAAAGTAAATAGAATGACTTCTTTGAGTCTATCGCTATAAGGCATGTCTTCTAATCCTTTAATCATTCTTTGGAGTCCTCTCTGAACCCTCTCCAGTTTACCCACATGCTTCTTGAGTTCTGGAGAACAGAACTGGATACACCAGCAGAGGTCGCACCAGTGCCAAATACAGAATATATTAGAGGGAGCAAGACTGATTTTTTTTTAAATTGCTTCCTATATTTGTCATTGCAGATGCAATTGTATGTCTGACCTAAGAGACCTGACAAAACTGAAGTCATAACAAATCAGGCATTTATATATTTTCTTCAGTTCTTGCAGTCAAGGCTGATTTAGAATTTACTTACGATTGGCAACATTTCTGTATTAGTGGATGGTTTGTAATTTCTGAATGAGCTCTCTTTTGTAATATACTGCAAAGTCATCATGAGGTTCCAGTAGAATGCAGGGCTTGAGTTATGGGGAGGAGAAAGCAGGAACGTTTCATTTTCTGTTGTGGTTGCTTCTCTGATAAGATACTGCAGGGAATGGTTCCCAAAGTGAGCAGCTGGCCCTCTAGTTATTTCAGTGCTTTTTCCTGATTACGTTTCTGGCTCTTATATCATTTTGTGCATGTTAAATACAAGTTAGTGTGTCCCAGCTCACTCAATCACCCAAGAGTGAGTGGAAATGCATCAAGTCCTATGCCCAGAGGGTACAAAATTTCAGCAATACCCCTTTGCAATGGAAGTGATGTCGCCTTTCCCCACTCTGCATTAAAGCAGTGTTGCTTTTGCAATGTTTTAAGCTAGGCCACGAGGTGGAGATATCTCCCTCTTGTTGGGAGAAGACTCAGGAAATCCTAAACGCATTAGATTAGCATCATTAACACTGGTCCTACTACTGACAGGTAACTGCTTTCACTGTTATGTATACTCTGGATTCTGTTATTTCCACTCCAGTTCATCTGATGAAATGGGTTTTTACCTGGGAAGGCTCATGATACAATATATTTGTTAGTCTCTGAGGTGCTACTGGACTACTTGTTGTTTTTAACAGCATTAGATTTCATGAGGACAAGTCTGACTCACAGGGGATTTGGTAATGAGGAAAGAATCATTTTAAGATATCACTAAAATGTGCTTAGCTTGAGGTAAAGGTAGTGAACCCAATAAACACAATAAATACTGACTCCAGAATTGCAGAAAACATCACCCAGCTGAACCCTGTCGTTATTTACAGTGAAATTCAAAATAAACACATCAGCTCCAGTTCAGTTCCTCTGTCAGCCCTGGTTTCTATGGTACAAGATAATACTGATTAGCCAGATCAGTTATTTACTGATCATGCACCCCCTGAAGTCAATGGCAAAGAGCAGTGTGGTGACCGTTTAGCACACAGAATGGTAACACAGGATTCCAGCGGAATGTACAAACCATATTTCTCAATGTGCAACTATCTCCAGAATATTTTTGCCCCAAGTATAACATCATTCTAGTAATTATAGTATCTAACTAGTGTTCAATGCCTCAGTTCTCCTGCTCCAATTAAAATGCTCAGATCCTTTCTTTAGCTCCTTCTTCCCTGTCTCTTCTTCCTCACAGCAGAATGGATCCTCACCTAAAGCCTTCTGAGAACTCATTACCATGAGTCGTTTACCAACTGCTGATTCCCAGCTCAGGCTGGGAACTGCAAAAAATGTGTGCCCAAAACCTGTGAGGGTTTCCATAGGGTGAGGATGAGAGAGGTTTGCGGGGTCCAAGGCAGCATGCCGTGGTTGGCTGCGCTGCGTGGCCAGGTGGCTCCCCAGCCAGGGCAGTGAGCAAGCAGCTGTGTGGGGAGGTGCTGGGCAGTGCGGGGCCCTGAATGCGCAAGGCCCAAGGCAATGGCCTTGCTCACCTTGCCCAAAGGCTGGACCTGAGTGTAGAACAGGACATCTTACAGATAAGAGACATGCCTCACCTCCCAGTTCTATTCCTCTGACTCCCACACTAGCACCCCATCCATTCCTCTAAAACTCCTTCAAAACAGGTAGTTCCCAGGAGTTATCTACTACAGAGACTGAAAGTTTCCTAAAGGCTATGGCCCAATTTTTCAAAGATCACCTCTAATTGAGGCAGCATTATTTTTTTGTAGCAAAACTTAGTTTATTGGCTGCTTTTGAACACTGACACACAGTCATAACATTGTTAGGTTGGGTGCCATCATCTCATTATCGGACAGTACACTAACAGTATTTTAATCTCTCTGAGTGATTGATACCTATAAAAGGATTCAACGTAAATTAATTATGATTGCTTTAAAAATATAGTAGATCCCTAGATCCTCCATTAGCGTGAATTGGAATAACCCCGTGAAATTTCACACAGTTGCTTAAGACCACAGAATAATTTGGCTCAAAATGTTTAATAAATGAATGTTATGTTCCCCATCTTCAGATGCACAAACACATTAATGCTGTGATTCATACTTTTCCTGTAAATCTAATTTTTCTGTCTGGTTCTAATCTGCACTTGTTTCTTACCCTCCTATTGCTCAACTTTGAGGTACATAGTTTCCCATCATTCTTTCTTAATTTAGGTCATGTTTTTTGTTTTGTTTTTCTTTCTTTCTCAAACTTTCTTTCTTCCTGGCTTTTCTTTGTGAGCTGCAATGTCTCCATCTCTTTTCACTTGGCTGATTCCTGCAGTCTATTTTTCATAATCCATTTCAATGCCATCTTTAGGCCACCTTGTGGGTTTTTTTGTTTGTTTTGTTTTTTTGCTGACACCTACTTTCTCCCTTTCTGTGTCTGTCTCTTTTCCTTTTTCGGTTCTTTCTTTCTTTCTTATCTACAGTAGTGGCAGCTAAACCCAAGCATGCTAGCCTTTCATGATGCAAATTCTGTCCTATAAGGCTATAGTCTGGAACACATGAATTCAATGTATTTTCAGGAAATCTGGAGTAGTTTCAGCTGTCATTCTACATATCCATCATATGTGAGTCACCTCTACATGCTTGTTTCTTGATATGTCCACCCAGGAGAACAAAAGCTCTCACTTATTAAAGTGAATGACAGGATATGACAGGGCAATGAGTGGGGCAATTCTACACCATCACCCATTTGATGAAAACAAGAGAAGACAGGTAAGGAGAGAAGGGGTATAAATGAATAGAAAGGTGTCCCAGATAGGAGAATTCCTCACATCCTCAGTGTAATCACCCCCATCCTTGGTCCAGGGGTAAACTGGTTTCATTAAAGAGTGTGGGAGCTTTGCCATTGAGTTTAATAGAGCCAGGATTGTATTTCTTGTATTTTTCCTTTATATGCTCCCTTCCAATTGTGTCTCACATTCTTCAGTCTTCATCGTATTTATCCTGGCAATGTCCCTGTGAGATAGGGATGTACTATCACCCCCACTTTGCAGGGAGGGAATGACAGCATAGTAGAGACTTACGTTATATCTAGATTACGAGGGGTTTCCGGGAGGCCCAGGGAATATGTCTGCTCTTCCACTTTTTTTTGCAGAAGAGCAGACGTGCTCTTTCAGAAGCCCTGTCTTCCCCCTTCCCACGAGGAAGAAGGGCTCTTCTGAAAGAGGGGTTTTCCCTGAAATTTGGCCCAGTCTAGATGGGCCAAATTTCAGAAAAGCCTCTTCCAAAAAAAACTATCGGAAAAAGGTACGCACATTGCAGAGCACAATTTGCGTACCTTTTTCCAATAAAGCCCAGCAGTGCAGACATAGCCTTAGAGACTTGCTCATTCACACAGGAAATCTGTGGCTAAGTTGGAAGCTGAATCCATATCTGCCAAATCCAAGACTAGTGTCCTAATAATTGGATCAATGTACCTTTGCCTCTCTTGTGGGAATCCCTTCCATTTCTTCCCATAAAG
Source organism: Pelochelys cantorii (assembly GCA_032595735.1). Lineage (NCBI taxonomy): Eukaryota > Metazoa > Chordata > Testudines > Trionychidae > Pelochelys > Pelochelys cantorii. The sequence continues at coordinate 55,407,552 of CM064326.1, forward strand.
GTTCCCATTTCCTTATGCTCCATATGCTGAACAATGAAAATAGGGGCTTGTTTGATCTAGCATGACACATACAGGAAAATAAGAAAATTCTTCTACCTGCATCATGCAAGAACCCATAACCTCCAAGAAGTTTCCTCTATAATAGGAATGGCTTCTCATGTCTGATGCTTCCGGGTCCATACAATACACAATAGCACATTCATACATATTCATTATCCATACTTGGAAATCTGCTATTTGTCTGTGATATGTCAGTGAAACTTAAATTACAGCTGGGGTGTCACAAGCATCTCTTTTGGACTCCACCAGCAGGTCTTTGACAAAGGTTCAATATTTGACACCATACTGTCATGCTTTCATGGAGACATGCAAAGATGTGTGATAAACACGTCTCTGTACTACAACAGCATGCCATGAACACAGCTCAGTGTCAGCATATCACACCACAATGATATTGTCATGTGCTTCCCCCTCTCTGAAATCTAAGGGGGCATCCACACTGCAGTGTAAGAGGTGTGATTGCTGCCTGTGTGGACATAGCCAAGCTAGCTTTGCTCTAGGTCAGGGGTGGGCAATAATTTTCACAGGGGGGGGCCACTTAATGAATTTTGGTACGGGGTCACAGGCCAGTGCCACCCTCTGGACCTGAGGTGGAAGGGGTGGGGCTGGGGACTAGCCTCCCCCCGGAGTTGTCTAGAGCCGGAGGCTTTGAAATATAAACACAGCAAAGGGCTCATGGCTCCGGGCCCTGCCACTACCGCATTGCCTGGTAGCCACCCAGGGTTGTTGAAGCTATTTAAAAGGCTCGCAGCTACAGCCTCTGCCAGGGTAGCGCTGTGACCTGAACCATGAGCCATTTAAATAGGATCTTGTTGCCTGAGCCACTCCCTGGAAATTCGGTGGCACAGGCAGCAGGATATAAATAGAAAGCGGCCAGATTCAGTCTGTGGGCTGGATCAAAGTGTTAGGCCATCTGGATCTGGTCCCCAGGACACATCTTGCCCAGCCCTGCTCTAGGTAGCTTGAATGAGAATAGCAGTAAAGCCACAGCAGCTTGTGTGGCCACCGGCCTGAGACCCTGGGTATGTGCTGGATCAGCTAGCCCATGCTACCATTTAAGATGCCTTTATTTCACTGCTAATGTTGCTCAAGCTAGCTGGACAAAATCTAACTCAGCTATGTCTACATGTGCTGTAGTCACAGCTTTGATTGCAGTATAGACATACCTTAAGGGCACATGTAAGGGCATGTCTAAATTACGTTCTGTTTTTTAAATATCTTCTTCCGATCTCACTTTCAAAAGTGAAAGTAGTCTGGATGCAGTTTTTTCGGGGGAAAAACCCGTTTCAAAAAAACTGTTTAAACATCATTTTTTAAGGAAGAGCGCTTTTTCCAAAAAGGGTTTTTTTTTCCTGAAAAAAACCCCCACGTCCAGACTATTTTCACTTTTGAAAGATCTGCTTTTGAAAGTGAGATTGGAAGAAGATACGCAAATTCCCACAGAATTTGCATATCCTCTTTTGTAAATAGAACGTAGTCTAGACGTAGCCTATGTAACAAACTTTTGCTAATGCAAGTTACAATGGCATAAATCCTTCACAGTTAGTATATGGCTTGTGGGTATGCATACATGTCTCCATATGTTGGCTCAGCATGTACTCACCAGGAGCTCTTGTCTTGAGGCACTGTGGATAAGTGTCCGAGCACAAGGCAGAAACAAGTCACACAGGGATTACTGGGAGCAAGGGGGCAACTTCCCAGCGTTCAACTCTTCCCATCCCATAATGCTATTTTTGCACCTTTCTTAAAAACTCCCCAAACCGCCTCACTCCACCATCTCTGGCAGAATCCTGCAGAGCTCTGCAGTATTGTTTCGAACATTGCAAGCACAGTCCTGCAGCATTTGCGGAGCTTCAAGGAGACCTGAACCCAGGGGGAACGAGATAATATCTTGGGGCACAGGTTGCTGGGGCACTTCCATTCAAGGTTATTAATGGTGTGAAAGGAGCAGCTGCAGATGGTGAAGAGCTTCTTCTGGGCTTGAGAAATGAGCTCTGGCTGGTGGGATTGCCTCGTTCTGCTGGGATAATGAGCAGTGGCTGCAGAACTTTTGGATACGTAAGGCCACATTCCTGGGTCAGTGTGCCAAGCTTGCCCCAGCCTTCCAGCACAAGGAGACCAGAATGAGAGCTGCCCTGAGAGCGGGAAAGCGAGCGGCAACCACACTGTGCAAATCTGCACCGCTGGACTGCTACACACCTGCGGGGAATCACTTTGGCGCTCAGAAATCCACTCTGGGTCCGCCGTCACATAAATGTCTCTTGCTAGAGAGGGCTGTACCTGTGGGCAATGGGCACGCCCCAGTGGATGGATTTGCAGCAATGAGGTTCCTGAGCATGTCAATCTCTATTTCGGCACACGACCACCGTGCCACATAGCACATCGACAGAAAGGACTACTTTTCCTTGGTTATACAAGCCCTGGTGGGTCACCGGGAACACTTCACCAACATCAGCGTTGGCTGGTCCGGGAAGTTGCACGGTGCTTGCATATTTAAGAACATAGGACTGCTCTCAAAGTTACAACTAGGGATATTTTTTTCCCTGATTGGTGAATTATCATTGGCAATGTTGAAATCAGTGGTGAGTTGAGGTGGGGGGCGGGGGGGAGCAGCCTACCTCTTGCTTACCCTGCAATCTCAACAGCACCAGGGACAGATTCAGCTACTGGGCTCAGCAGGTGCAGATGACAGTTGAATGCACTTTTGGTAGATTGAAGGGACACTGGCAACATTTACTCGTAAGACTGGATCTCAGTAAGAAAAAAAATCCCAATGGGTATAGCTGCCTGCTGTGTCCTGAATAATATTTATGAAGCAAAGGAGGAAAAGTGGCCACCAGGGTGGAGGGCAAAGGTAGAGCAGCTGTGTGCTGAGTTTGCGAAACCAGAGTTATCTAGCTCAGGGAGGCTTCCAAAGAGTGCTTTAACAGTGAGCCACCTTCATGCATTGTGTTGTATTGTGCTCAGGCCCGCGGATGGGGGTCACCTGAGGTACCGTGACAGTGGTGGCAGCCAGAGCCCTGGGCCCCTCTGAACTGCTGCTGGAGTGCTGATCTATGCAGCTCTGAAGGCTTGGGGCACAACACCCTGCAGTGCAGGTATTGCTAACTACCCTCAGCCCCATCCTTCCATGTTAGGTCCCACCCCTTTCCAGGGGCACAGAGCTGTATCCCCCCCTTGCTTTCCCCACAGACCCACAGCAGCTGTTGGCTCTGCTGACTGTGCTCTCCCTGACCCTGCTATTTTGAAGCCTGATACATATTGTATGGTGCTCGATGTGCATGAATGAATATAACACTGTGAATGTGCCTATTGATTTTGTGATGTTTGCTGTACTTTTATGATTACTATGGTTTTTTTCATTGATCCTATGAACTGTGTCACACCATATAAGAACAATTAAGTGGGTGTTTTCAGTACTGCTAGGCATTCTGCAGCATATGTTGGGAAATAACCAAGATGGTTAATTTCCCAAACAACAGAATTTTCTTGAGTAACAAAAACACTGCAAAAATCCTTTGCAAGTTAAGAGCAAGTACATTCAAAACTTCTTAACTGCTATGGAACAGAGCTTAAGAAGGGGGAAGGAACACTCACATCCACGTTAGCTACCCATACAGCAACTGCAGCTCTGATAGGTCAGTGTATGTGAAGTTGGGTTGGCCTTATTGTCCCCCCATGTGGAGTGGGAGGAAGGGGGTTGCAGACCCTTATGCTGTATGGACAGTCGCTGGCACTGAAGATGCTCTACTGAAGTTCCCGTAAAGGAAGGCAAAAACGTGACTCTTGAAACTGGAGATACACAAGTATCTGTATCATGGGTGTTCGTTGTCAGAGAAGCCCCATTATGTCCTAGTGCAGCTCCCTCTCCTTTTCCTCTTGAGACTCCTCTGCCTTTCTCCGCTCTGATTTTGCCTTCTCCATGCACTGTGCAATATTCACCCTCCAACCCCTCTACTCAGGGTCTGATGCAGCACGGGCTTGCAGAATCTTGCTGAGCATGTCACCCCGAGTCCTCTTCTTTCTTCTCATGCCGCTCACGTGTCCCACAGCTCTGAGGGGGAACCCCTCACAGCCAAAATAGCAGCAGCTACCGATAAAACACACAGAGGTAGTGCTGTCAGTATCGTCTCAACAGAAAGTGAATGCTAAAATTCAGAGCTCCCTTGACTCACTCCTCTAAAGTTCTAAGCAAGGCATGCTCATTGACACTTCTGCTTCAGAGAGCTTGTGCATGGCCCCACCCCCAGCACCAGCCATAGGGAGCAGGTCCTAACGGGTGAGAGAAATGAGGACAGAATTGCTCAGTTATATGAAACTATGGGTTTAGGGCACTGACACTGAGCACCCTTTCCCAGGGGGGTGGTGATTTTAGCTGATATCTCTCTCCTGGGGGTAACAGAGGCACAACTACTGCTGGAGCCCCAAAGCAGCTCATGCCTGTATTGCTCTCTTCCTGTTTACCGCAGTGGTGCCTGCTGAAGCTATTGCTGACTGGTGTGCGAAAGGGTCCTAGTGCAGAGAGAAATGAGGCTACCATCCCCAGGCAGCATTGAGAGAAGATCACAGAGTGCCTCCATGAAAGTTTCATCAAGATTTCTCAGGTGTATTCAAGGGTCATCCCTGTGCACACAAGCAAATTGCTGATCTTGTCCCCAGCCCCAACGCCCCAGACTAACTTTAGAGGGGAATAAAAAGCACATAACAATTGTATCTCTCTTTGGTGTGCTACGACCTCTTCCACTGAGTACACTAGTGAAAAGCCCAATAGCTGTGTCCCATTAATTGGGAGCTCCACCAGTACCTCACTGAAACGGGACATTCATTTACACACTTACCTGAGGTTTTCTTCTGCATTTGGCTTGCCCGTGCTCAACAGCTGGGTCTGTGGTGGAGTCTCAAACAGGTCCTGGCTAGTGGCAGACCTGAGCCCCGCAATCCGACGTCCTCCATCTTCTTCCTCCTCTCCTCACTGTTCACAGCAGGGGCCTGTGACTCAGGCTCCTTGGAGGGATCCACTGCTGTCCACAATGTGTGTGGGGGGGTCTCCACCAATAATGGCAAGCAGAACTTTGTAAAAATGGCAGGTCTGTGGCTCAGCACCTGATCCACTGTTGGGACGTGCCTGCCACAGTTCCTTCACTCTCAGGCAGTGCTGCTGCCAATCCCTATTGCATCACTTCTCCTGCAGCCATGGGCAACTTGCTTAGAGATGTCCACATTTCGACAGCAGGCCCAGGAGATTCAGTGTCTCCTGTGTGCTTCAGGCTGGAGAGCCTCTGGAGAGTGGGACTGGCATGGCCAGCTAGGCCATCAAGAAAAGGCACTTCTCCATTTCCCTGAGCTTTCAACTGGTGGAGGTGCAGGGGGCAGGGTGGCAGGGGAGATTCCTGCCTCTGTGATCCCTGAGCAATGCAACTCTCAATTGTGAGAAGAGTTGGCAGTGCCTGCCATTGCGAGACAGCTGCTGGAGAACTGTTGGGGACAATATAGTAAGGAAGTGTCTATGCTCATGTGGCACTGACTTCAGTATATGGACCATAGCTCAATTATTGCTTGTTACTGTGTTTCTCTAATCGGCAGGAGACAGATACGTATTGCTACATGCACAATGAGGTCAACAAAGCTTATGTTGACCTAACTGTGTTGTGTGGCTCAGGCCTACATGACTTTCCAGCTCTTCAAGAATAAAAACCACCTAGTTAGGAAAGGATGGGAGGACACCAATTAAGACCCAGGATGGTTTATTCCTTACCCCTATGGTTCCAAAGCTTTCGGGTTTTCTTCTAATCTTTTTCTTGCACAGATGTCTCCATGTCCATCTGATCAGATACCAGAGAGACTTGGGGCTTGGTAAAACATTGAAGGGAGTGGGCAGAGTCCCTCCTTCTTCAAAATAACTCATCCAAAGTTTTGTTCGAGCAAACTTCCATTCAATGTCTGCATGATCCTGTACACGAGAAACATAACAACTGACAAATTGCTAAATTAACAAGGTGGGGGGAAAAACTTGCAGGGGTCTTAGAACTTAAACATATGCTGACGTGCTAATTAAATGGTTTGTAAAAAACATAGCTGTCTCTTTGGGATAGAAATGTTAATGCAAGAATTGACGTGTTTAACTCAGTAAGAGATAGTCTGGATAGCATGTCACAATTAATCTTCCTTGCATGATTACAGAGATTTAAAATAGTTAAATGCCTCTAAGGCATCAGAGGAAAATTTCAAATAGAAAAAAAATTGCTAAAAGTGGTCTTTTACTATAGCACCGTACAGCATTACCTCTAAGATTTTCCATCCATGAGTGGAGTGAGTTTTGTCTTGTGCATCAATATTGAGTTCATGTGTGCTTGTTTGAGTGTGTGCCACTGTGGCACCCAAGTTATAAACCTCTTCCTTTCCTCCTCTGGGGCCATTTCTCCCACTCTCCCCTAACTCCCCCTCTGCATCATCTCTCCTAACACCTCCCTCTACCCTCCTGCCCTGCCTCGCTTCTCTGCCCTCTGGTGCCTGTCCCTCCACTCTGCTCCCCATGTCTGCCCTTCTGTTTCACCCCCACAATTCCCTGGCATCTGCACCTTCCCTTCCCCCTGCACCCTCCTGGTGCCTTCCCTTTCCCTCACTCTCTCTGCCCTCCCAACATCTGCCCCCTTGTCCTCTTCATCCCTGGTGCCCACTCCCTCATCACCCTCTGCTCCAATTCTCCTCATACCCCTGTACACCCTCACACATGACTTGCTCCAACCCCTGCCTTCCTCATGCCCACCTTCCTTTCAACCCCTCTTCTCCTGGCACCCACTTCTCCTCTCTCCTCTGCCTTCCTCTTGCCCCCATTGCCTCTCCGTTCTTCTCTCCCAGCATCACCCTGTCCCGTCCCATTTCCCACCCCCACTGACACCTTCCCTCCCCTTCCCCCTTCTGCCCTTTTCCCTCATTGTCTCCTCTTGGCCCTCTGGCATTTGCCTCTCCTCCACCCTACCCCTCAGTTCCTTCCCCTTTCTTCTCCTGCCTTGTCAGCACAAGCCCCTTCCTCTCCTCACCCCCTTTCCCTTAGTTCTCCTCCTGCGCCTTCCCTTCCCTTCTGCCATCCTGACACCTGCACCTGACGGACAGGGCAGCATGGCAGGTGGCTGCCCTGTGTGCTGGGGCCAGAGCCAGGGCCGTGGTGCTATTTTTAGTACTGCGGCCCTGGCCCAGGAGCAGCTGCCCCATGGCCTGACTCGAGTCCGAGCATATAGGGCAGCCTCCCGCCACACGGCTCAGCCCCGGGACAGCTTGGACCAGGACTGCCGTATTAAAAATAGCACTGCAGCCCCGGCTCCAGTCCTGGCACATGGGGCAGCACACTCCATGTGCCAGGACTCAAGCAAGGGCCACGGTGCTGTTTTTAGTACCACAGTTATGGCCCCAGCTGCTTCCAGGAGCTGGGCCACGTGGCAGGTGGCTGCCCTATGTGCTGGGACTGGAGCTGGGCCATGGTGCTATTTTTAGTACCTCAGCCCAGGCCCCAGCTCTGGTAGCTGCCACTCAGGCTGCGTGGAGGCTGTCCAGCTGCTCCTGGAATGGGCAGTCACTGCCACGTGGCTCTGCCCCCAGGAGCAGCTGAAGCCACAGCTGCATGGCTCTGTTGAGGAGTTGGAGGGAATGAAATTCTTGGTGTGCGTCCATGCAAGTGCGCACCTTATAGGGAACACTGGTACCGTATCTGCCTAACAATGTGCTTCTACATGAAGCAATTCACTTTCTTTGTGATGTACTAGCTTGTGTAAGGTGGGACCTGGGAAATGTGGTCAAAGCGGGTCCCATTTTGAGGGGGCTCCATTAATTGCCAACCTCAACAATTCAAACATCAGCAGTTAAGCCCCCTGAATATCATGAGTTTAAAAATGATATTGGATTATTTTAATTTGTTTTCTGGCTTTTACGTCTTTTGAGTACTCTCAGAGAATGCTTTGTGCTTTTCCCTGCAACCATGAGTGTTGGAAGCAAGACATAAGTAATTCTTCCACTCTGCTCTGCACTGATTAGGCCACAATTGGAGTACTCTTTCCAGTCCTGGGCACCACATTTCAGGAAGATTGTGGCAAAACTGGAAAAAGTCCAGAGAATCTCCATCATGAGAGTTTGTTAAGAGCAGTTTAACCTGCCAGGGATGATCTAGATGGTTCTGCCATGAGTGTAGGGGACAGGACATGATGACCTTTTGAGGTTCCTTCCAGCCTTGTGATTCTGTGATTCCATGAGGGATGGAAACATTTTTAAAAATGGAAGTTGAGATTCTCACTTAATCATATGCCTCCAGGAGATGGCTATTTAAATAAAAAGTAAATATAGTGAAAGTTGCAATCAAATAGTGAGAACTGACAACACTAGTTTCTCTCCTGTTTTGAACACAGTGCTGTACAGAGCTATGGGTTTGTTGCCATATAAGTAGATCTGGGCAGGAAACAATGTTCTTGTCCGATGAAAAAAAATAAAATTACATTTCCCCCTATTCCACATTTGAATAAAATAGGATAAAACTCTATCCATTTTTTATGGGGAAGAAAAGAAGAAAAAATGCCTTCCTTCACCTACCATATAGGAGACCCAGGTTCAAATTCCAGTTTATAATAGATGACCTAAAAACCCCCAAAACTGAAACAAAATGATCCTTTCAAAATTTTCTTTCACAGAGAATGTTAAAAAATTCTGATTTCATTCCTAATCATATCAAAACCAACTTCTGAAATCCTGAGATTCATCATGAAGTGGCATTTATGCTCTTCCCACAGTTCTAGTAATGACTGCAACTGCTAAGGATCAATCCATTTAATGGGTGTTAAGATATCTTAAAAAAAATAAACTTAAGTTTCTGATTAAGATAAAGACATAGTTGTCATTAAATGAAAAAATGGGAACACTGCAGCTTGCTTATATGTCATCCCATCAGATACAACTACAACTTTGCATTCTCTGTTAGCAGGAGAGCCAGTGAGATTTGTAAAGACACCACTTCATGAAACCATATCACTTTCAGTTAACACGCTCTCTCTTGCAAGGGATTAGAACTTGCATAGAGACTTAAAGAACTGAAGGTGGGGAATTAAATATTCAAAACTCTCTCAACGCACTGTCTCAGATCCTGCTATCCCTGCTTAAGCAAATATCTGTTTAAAGTAGATATGTGCTTTGATTTAGCAAGAAATGAAGGATCCTTCTTACAGCTACACTTATGCTTGTCCCAATGGCTGGATTTTCAAAGTTGCCTAAGGAATTTGGACACACGGTTCCCATTAATGTTATCTTTGTGCTCAGTAAGAATCACTGGGTATAGTACTAATCATTGCTTTGGCTTGAAGTCTGGAAAATAGCCTGTTAAAGCTTCATCTGTCTTGACTGTTAAACAGAAAATATGCAACTAGACTGTTGCAGATTCCTGATTCTGAGGGCAAATCCTGGCTAGAACAGCCTGCTCTAACCTAGGGTTGTCATCAGCTGGCATGATAAACCCTGCCTTTCCCACAACCCAACTGCTATATCAGGAGCATCAGTGCAGCATTCAGAATTCTGGGAGAATTCTCATCTGGCCAATTCCAGCATTTCTCTAGTCCGTGCTTCCAGGATAGTGCAAAGGAACTAGAAGCAATTAGAGACTCTATCCCTGTATTCCATATTTGGATGGGATTTAATGCTGAAACATCTGAAAGAAAATACTCATTGCAAGTGATTTAATAAGGAGAAATAACTTACAGCAATGAGCTGGTAAGAGTTATTCATCATGGCTATTAGCATGTTGAGTAGAACAACCAACGAGATGACGTTATAGGTTCCAAACATGGTGGCCCCAACAAACTCCGTAAATTCATGTCGTGCTTTTACATTGGTCACGTACAGATTGATAAGACCAAATATAGACCAGAATAATGACTGTAGAGTTTCAAATAATCTGAAAAATAAAGAGATAAGAGTAGCAGCAAATACACATCTCCAAGTGTTTCCCCACATGCTTGGTCAAAGTTCTTTGTGATACCAGAGGACAAGCTTTGCCCCAGTACACACAAACGTATGTAATTTCCCAGGGAAATTTTCTAACTCTCCAAGCTTAAATCCTTAAAGCGAGCATCTAAGTACATAAATATGCCCTTCAGTGAATTGCTGATCCTATTCAAATCGGCGCTCAGAACTTCTGAAAACCTAGCCAGTTATTTAAATATAGGCACCTACATTTGAAATTTGTGGCCAGCATGCCTAAAATTGATCCTACTGAAGTCAATGAGAGCTTTGCTTTGATATCAATGGGCAAGAATTGGACCTCTAGAATAATTTGGTGATTAAATTTCAGCAGTGGGTGTGCCATATGAAAAAAGCAATAGCAGTGGGTTAAAATTTTGTTAGTATCAAAAAACACTTTGCATGATCAATCGGTAATGTGCTTTAATAATATCTAATTGCAAGGGAATGCCCATAATTAGCATACATACATGTTATCTAGTAAAGAGCTCAGAAATTCAAAGATACATCTGACAATTGCAAAATGACATTGTGTTTCTTCAGTTAAATTATAATACCCTCATAGAGATATGGCTAGGACAGCACTAGCATGTCAAATACCAAGGTGCCACCTTTAAAACAGCATCTGTTCGGACTAAACAGTTGGAAATAATGTCACTCCTCTGTAACACAAAGCTGTGTTAATACACTACAGATTATTCTTTTGAACACTGATCAGCCCTATCTATGTTCCTGGGTAGTAAGGGGCAAGGCTTTACACTAGGTCTATGCAAGTCCTAGGGCCTGACTCTCTTCTCTTTTATACCAGTTCAAGTCACGAGTAACTAAACTGAACTCTGGAGTTATAGATGTAGAAATTTGGTGCAAATAAGTGGAGGACTGGGCTCATGGTGCGGCCAACAAGTGCGGCCTGTCTTTCTGTAATTCTTAGAAAGACTTATGGAAGGGTACCACTAAATGACTCTAGAAAAGCAGGAGCCACCATCTGCAGACAGCCCCATCTAGGGCCACAGCCACTGCCAGCACCCGTCTTTAGGTCACCTGGCAGAGAGACATATTATCATTGCCTCCCTCAATGTTACTCTGGCCAGGAAATGGCACTTGGCACAATTTAAATGCAGATGAGTAACTAAATATGACTTACAGAACTCAGCTGGTAACAGCTGTTTGTATCAGAAATCTATTCATTGTGGAAGGTAAAAGTTTAAGTAGAGAATTAAAATCCATTTAATACAGATTGGCCACTAAACAGGTCACACAATCCAGCTAAAGAACTAAAAATCACTGACTTTCAAAGTGAAGGAAAATAAAAAACGGAAGCTCATTATTATTTAGCCTATAAGATAAGAGCGAGAATGTAGAGAATGAATATTTACAAGAAAATCAGTTGAAGGTGGCCTGCACACAGGCTTCCTAGCAGCACGGACTGATTCCTTCCCCCACCCACCCCTTATCCTGTGTCAGTGCAACCTTGTATATCCGATTTATCTACCACACAAAAAAACCTTGATGTTTCTGAAAACTGGAGTTGTTCAAAAATGACACTTTTTAATCTTAAAAAGCAGGCATGGAAGAAAACCACAACAACATTTGCCCACAGAAGCAAACTCTAAGCAGGTTAAATTGATTTTTTTCAGTGCCAGTTCAGTATTTTTAAACCATATTTACAGTATTATGTCATTTTTCTCATTTTAGGTTATATTTTTAAGCTAGTTCTGTGGACATCTTTCTGGCATAGACCATTCATTTTCATAGATTCTTGTATGTATAATTATTATTATTAATAATGACAATAATAATTTGTATTGTATGACCTAGAGCAGTGTTTCTCAAAGTGGGTCACAGTCCCACTTTGGGAAAGCTTTTAGCGGCCCCATGCCACAGCTCCCATTGGCTCCAGTTCACCATTTCCAGCAAAGAGAAGCTGCAGGGAGCCGCAGGCCTGCTGCTTCCCAAGGCTCCTCTAGGCTGGAAATGGTGAACCAGAGCTAACAGTAGCTGCAAGGCTCCATGGCTATGGATCTTTAAGGTAAACAAAGTGGCACAGGCCCACTAGCGGCTTTCCCAAAGCGGGCCTGTGGCCCACTTTGAGAAACATTAACCTACGCCTCTGTGTTTGATGCTGTAGAAATGCTTAACAAAAGAGATGGTCTCTGCACCAAAGAGCCTACAGCCTGAGTCTCTCTAAGTAGCACTTACAGTCTGAGTCAGTAAAATATTGCACCTATCTATTGAGAAGTAGAACTAAATATGCCACTTATGTTGAAAATGCATTATTCTGCTTTTCACACTATTCTGCTTTTTTTGTGTTTGATGCTGTAGAAATGCTTAACAAAAGAGGTGGTCTCTGCCCCAAATAGCTTACAGTCTGGGGGTACGTCTACACTAGCTCATTAGTTCGAGCTAGGTAGGTTAATTAGGGCAACCGGAGTTGCAAATGAAGCCCGGGATTTAAATATCCCGGGCTTCATTTGCATGTTCCCGGGCACCACCATTTTTAAATCCCGCTTAGTCCGAACTCCGTGCCCACGCTACACGCAGCACGGACTAGGTAGTTCGAATTAAAGATCCTAACTCGAACTACCGGTACTCCTCATTCCACAAGGAGTACCGGTAGTTCGAATTAGGATCTTTAATTCGAACTACCTACTCCATGCGGCGTGTAGCCGCGGGCACGGAGTTCGGACTAAGGGGGATTTAAAAATGGCGGCGCCCGGGAACATGCAAATGAAGCCCGGGATATTTAAATCCCGGGCTTCATTTGCAACTCTGGTTGCCCTAATTAACCCACCTAGCTCGAACTAACGAGCTAGTGTAGACGTACCCTAAGTCACTCTAAGTAGCACTTACAGTCTGAGTCAGTAAAATATTGCACATATCTATTGAGAAGTAGAACTAAATATGCCACTTACGTTGAAAATGCATTATTCTGCTTTTCACATCGTATTCCCTTGCAGCTGTTGGTTTCATTTGTTTCATAATAGAAGTACAGCTGGTTCAATCCATTTGCAAAAGCTAGCAGCACGAGACAGTAGATGAATAGAAATTTTAAAATGTCCAGTAACATTCTTCCTAGAGATATTTGCAGAGGTCCCAGGTGAGAATTTGCAGTAAATAATGAGATCAAGCGCAGAGAACTAAAGATGTTCGCTATAGCAAACAAAGCCTCAGCCACCAATGTGGGGTGCCACATATCCCAGTTTTGTCGTAGGAGTACCCCACTATACTGGAAACAAAACAGAAAAGGGAAAGTTATACCTTTGTTTTCATACAGAAACCAAAGTTGTTCAGCTTCTTTGCTGAACCATTCTGTTCAGGCACCAATATAACAAAATGTAAGCCTTTTTTTTTTGGAATGTACTGTGTCTGGTTTATCTCTTTGAAGGAGTTTATAATCTTAATATTAGATAAATATGCTTTGTGTGTTTGTCCTTATCCAAAAACTTCATCTGAAGAGTAATTTATACTAGCCTTTTTTGTATTTTATTATAATTGCAGTGAAAGGACTAAATGTTTGGTCTTTTTGTAACTATCTGTGACAGAGAGTAGAAAAGTTGTATGAACTGTAGCTGTATTTAGCAAATTTATGAAGATCTGGCTTTCTCAAAAAGCAGAAAGTACGTGCTGGATCCTGCAAAGTCAATTAAACTACTCAAGTGAACAAGAACACCATATATAAGCATTTGCTTGATTAAGGCATAGATAATTGCTGAAAAGTTGCTATATAGTAAATAAAGAATGAAAATATCATTTAATCTCTAATATAAAACAATGACAATATCTATGCCATGCCTAATTGCTTACTTACCTTTTCAGTCAGTCTAGCCCTTGTATTCATGAACCTTTAACATTCCAAGCCTACCAACAGGTTCCATGAAGCTGAAATGCATTTTAAAAGAAAACCTTTCTAAATACTATTCTATGATTTTATTGATTATCTATTGAGTATCTGTAATATGCTCAGTGCTGTTCAAAACATAGCAGAAGACATAGGGCTAAATTCACAAAAGGACCTAACTATCACTTTAGGAACCAAAATGGCAGAATAAGGCCAATGGGGCTATGTCTAGACTATGGGGTTTTTCCGGGATACCACTGGTATCCCAGAAAAACTCTGCCACATCCAGGGAACGCGTCTGCTCTTCTGCTCTTTTTTTTTTTTTGCGGAAGAGCAGACGCACGCTTTCAGAATCCCTGTCTTCCTCATTCCACGAGGAAGAAGGGCTCTTCTGAAAGAGGATGTTTTTCCAAAATTTGGCCCAGTGTAGACGGGCCAAATTTTGGAAAAGCCTCTTCTGAAAAACTATTGGAAAAAGGCACGCATATTGCACTCCACAAATTGCGTATCTTTTTCTGATACAATATTGTAGTCTAGACGAAGCCTGGGATTCATAAATACTCTGTACAGCTCTTCCCAAATACTGTAGTCATTGGTATCTACATTTTTCAAGTAAAAACTCCCTAAGCATTTGTGTTTTTGCCTCTGCACATGTACAATGCTACCGCTTGCCAGGTGTCTGGACTTCTTAGCCCCCAAAACAATGCATGAACCAGGGGAAGACAGACATTGGAATTGAAGACCTGATTGGTAAGCATGCTCAGAGCTTGCCCACGGGGGTCTGATCCAGTAGGTAAGATCACACAACACCTGGTGGGATAAACAGGAACTCACTCAGAGCTTTTACCTCAGTGTAAAAACTTGGTGTGTGGGAGCTGACCAGTTCATGTTCCCACTGCAACTGGCAGGGCAAAGAGAGGTGAACAGCAATATGATATCTCTCAGCTGTGTGGCCTAACCACTGAACTATGGGAGAGCTTGAGATGGGACACTCTCCATCTTTCTCGTTGAAGTCTTTCCATGTGGATAAATAATGCCAGAGTCATTGGGTCAGAGAGAGGGAAAGAATGAGCAAGCATGAGAATAATTCTGTAGCCTCATGCTGAGGGCACTCACCTGGAAGGTGGGAGATCCAATTTTCATTGTCCAATGCCTTTTTTACCCACATCTACATCTGCATTCATGATATAAGGTTGTACCCCATGAGCAAGGTGGACAATGCACTGAATTTGTGTGTGAGGACAACTCCATTTTGATCCTCATGTGAAAATGACCTATCAGCTCACACCAAATTAGTTCTTTCAATTTGTTAATTCAATAATTTTTTTCGTAAGGAATTATTCTTAATTTCTGAATGTAGTGGGGGGGGAGAAAAGTCTCCCACAAAACAGTTAATATAACTGTCTTCATGACAATGGCTTTTAAAATTAAAAAAAGTAGTGGAACAACCTCTACAGGAGAGAGCCCCACCTCAGTCCAGGAGTGAGGGCTCACACCTGAAAGGTGGCAGAACCAGTCAAATCTCTTTGGGAGTGGAGAACCAGGGGCCTCCCACAGCCAGGATGTGTACCTCAACCACTAAAACTTAGGACAGAGGTCCTCCTCTTCCCTCCCTCAAACTTCTTGCAAAAACTATGTAGGTGTCCACACCAAGAGGGGAAAGATTGATTGTAAGCTGACTGTAATAAAAGTCCAGCCTGGACTTAGGTATCAAACTTTTGGAGGGAGGGTCAGCAGGTTTATGACATCTCTCTCCTCGACATATCTCATTGGCTATTTGAGGAGAGGAGCTGATCCCACACTGAGGCACCTATCTCTCCCTATTCACAGGGAGACTAGCTGTGTGATGTAGGCTTTGTAGGGAGAAGAACCAGGAGAGCACAGAATCACAAATATCAAGAAATAAAAAGGAAGAAGAATGAAATTGACTTGTGATGTCAAAGATAGAAGGAAGATTAATAAGAAGAATAGAGGAGAACAACTGCGTGTTAGGGCCATGGAATGAGAAAGATACTAGCACAAACTGATACCTGTAGTTTGAGAGCCAAGTTATATGGAGCACATTTACTCAGGAGCTCCTGAAAGAACAGATCATTTTTGGAGAAAACAATACTGCTGGGGCATTTGGCACCAGTGTTCCCTCTAAGCTGGGTAGCAGCAGAGCTTCACAGGTGATTAATCAGTCCCGCCCAGTCAGAGGCTCAGGGCTTTTTGCACAGAGCTGACTGACTGGGCGGGGCTGATTAAACACCTGTGAATCTGAGCTGCCGCACAGCTTAGAGGGAACACTATTCGGCACCAAATATTTATAAATTCCGCATCAAAAATTTCTTTCAATAATATTTTAAAATTGTCCAAAATTCTGCAAATTTCATTCACCTAATAAATGTGGATACTCCAGCTTCTCATTGGGGACACAGACCACTGGCTGCACAGAGGTGAGATCACCATGCAGGGCCCTGCAAGGCACAGACTCAGCGGTGAAGCTGCACTCAAAAATGACAAACTATAAGGATTGGCCAGTCCCAGAAGTACCCCAGGACCTGCCCCTCTGTGCCCTGTGCACCCGGTGTGGTCAGGCAGGCTCAGGAAGGCAGGATCCAAGTGTGAATGGGCTTAGTGTGGGGTGATCCAGGTATGGGTTGAGAGAGTTCTGTATGGGGTAATCTGGATGTGGGCAGCTCAATGGGAGGAACCAGGAGCATAGAGACTTGTTGGGAAGTGCTGGGTGCAATGACAGTGGGATTCTGCAGGGGAGTCTAGGTGAAGGTGGTTGAGGCTCAACAGGGGGAGTGCAAGTGTGGGGGAGTGAGCAAGGAGATCTAGATGCTGGGGTAGTGGGGCTCAGTGGGATGGGAATCCAGGTGCAACTGGTTGGGGTTGGGTGGGTGGGGATCCAGGTGTGGGTGGTTCATCAGAGTGGTCCAGGTGCAGGGAAAATGGGGATGAGGCCCATGGGAGGCCTGAGTGTGAGGGGGTCTGGATGGATGGGGTAGGGTGGATGGGGGAGCTTTTTCTTTACAGGGATCCCTACCCCTGCTGCTGGGGAGTGATGAGTGCAGGAAGCAGGGGGAAGGGGAGTTTGCAGAGCTTCTTGCAGCTGAGGGAGAACTTTCAGGGTAGGTCTAACTCGACCTAAGATACTATGTATGGGAAGAGGAAGTGCTGTCCACTCCAGTCCAGCTGGGAGTAGCAGCAGAGCCCTATACAGAATAGGACCCACCAGCCAGCCATTCCCCAGGCCCAGCTCGTATCCCACAGAAATTTATCTCTGGCTGCCCAGAGCCCCTGAAACATATCGCATGGACACTTTTATGGCTTCCTTTTGTTTCCACATCAGAAAGTCACTTTTTCTGTGGGAAGCAAAGATATCTCTGGGGGATATTAATTCTATACATGTGCAGTGACATAGAATTTCCCCAGGAGTAATACAACCCATTAAAAAAGTGAAAGAAATATTAACAAATGGACTGTTCTAGAGATGCTAATATTTATTGCATGTTTTCTAGTTTTTAATGAGCCATAAATGATCTCTTTGGACATTCCTCTTTTATTTCTGTGGAGTTACAAGGTTCCTCAGAAATATTCTGATTATAATCAATTACTTGAATTGCAGATTCCAATTTGTATTACTATATCATTTTCCTTCCTAATCATGACCCACATTTGCAAAAGTTTCTGGAGAGCAACTAAACATTTCACTCTATATCAAATGCAAGAGCTTTGTAGGAATCTCTGCAAATCTAGGAGTGAACATATTTCTGCATGTGCACTGTAATTTTATACTTAGTGTCTACAGTCATTTTATTGGTTAGTCTTTGCTAGCCTTAGTCTTTAAAGTGCCACAAGACTCATTGTTGTTTTTGCAGATACAGACTAACGTGGCTACCCCACAGAGTAATTTTATATTGAAACTGACTCTTAGATAAAGACAAATAATAATGAGACTGAAAAGGGACATACTTAACAACAAGGCCAAAAGTACCTTTACCACAAAGAGACCAACCCAACCCAACCCACTGCAAACTTCCCACCTCCACTGGCCTCCTGTAAATTGCTCATTCATTAATTTCCTCAAAACCAGTATGTGTATAATTACCTAACTTTAGTTCAGTTCTTAACTATAGGGGTATAGAATGGATTATTATATGAAATGGCTGTTTAACAGTATGTCAGTATAAGGTCATAATACATTGAGTAATATGAAGGGACTATAGGCATGTGACAGTTCCTGTACAGAAGAAAATTGATAGAACATTTGATGTATCCCAATTCCAGCAGTGGCTTCTATTTAGCAATTCAAAGAAGGTACAAACACAAATGTATCCTGTCACCTGGGCAGCACAGAGCTCTGATTCTGCAATGCAACAGTGGATGAGCCTGACTTCAGTGGGCTTTGAATCAGGCCCTCAGTGGAGGACTCCTGACAGGTCATCATCTTCCACTGGCCAACCTTAGGTGAAGCATGACATTTGATTTCTTGGATTGCTCATACTATTAGCATGGATACAATTTCTGCACTCCACTTCCATCCCCCACACACCACTTTGGCAGGTTGCAGAGGTAATCATCTACTTCTACTATATACTTGAGAGACTTTGTGTGTCTGTGAGTCAATGGCTATGTCTATACTACGTGCTTCTTGTGCAAGAAGCCTTTTGCGCAAGAGTTTAACAAAAACTTCTTGCGCAAGAGCACGTCCACACCTCAAAGCACATCGCAAAAGCAATGTGCTTTTGCGCAAGGGAGTGTCCACACTGCATGGACACTCTTGCACAAGAAATATGATGGCCATTCTGTGAATGGCCATCAGAGCACCTGTGCTTTTTCCCATAGGGGTTTCTTGCACATGAAACCCCGCTGGAGCATCCACACTTGCCTTCTTGCGCAATAGCTGTAGCACTAAAAGCAGTTATGCCTCAGAAAAGGAGATTTACTTATGGCGGAAAAAGCCCTCTGTTCTGCTGTTTAACTGCCCATTTAATTGTACAAGAGCTCATTTGATGTGTGGACGCTCCACAGGTTTTTGTGCAAAAACTTTGTGCTATAGACGTAACCTATCTGTTTTGTTCAAGAACTCTTCCTAGATGGTAAGAGCTAGTATCACCAAATTTGGTATGCAGCTTCCTCTTATCATAACTTAAAGCAAGGTCAGGGGTTGGTTGTGCTGGGAAAATGGGATGTGCCTGGAATGGAATTGTATCTCAAAACCATATAGAAAAAGAGACAGAATAACCAGGCAGGTGAAAGCAGCTGGCTTCCCCCACCCCAGGGCTGATCCTGCCCCAAGCTTCCTACCCCACAGGAACCCTTTAGCTAGGGCAAGGGGGGCAGGCTGAAGCTCCCCTCACTGATGCATACGGGAACATTGCTGGCTGTTCCCCTTTGTCAGGGAGTGAAGGGAAAAGTGAGAGGAAAGCTCAGCTTCCTGCATTCCTCACTCTGGCTGGAGAGCACAGGAGGCAGACAAACCAGGACCTTCCCCCAGCCAGGGGACATGCACCTCTCTCCTGGTTGTGCCTGCTGGAGCTGCAGCAGCCATGGAGAGGCACTTATCACCTGGCATCAAGCTGCTATGGTGAGAGAGGGCTGGGGTTGTTCTGTCTCCCCAGGGCAGCCAGCTTTCTGAACCCCTCATTCCCAGCCCCTCTCCCCAAGCAATAATTTAAAGGAAACAGGTACATTTTCATTTTATTTGCCAAAAAACAAGAATTAATTGAGTTAAGAACCCAAGCAATGCTGGGTAAAATCTTCTTGTCTATTTAATAACTATTTAATACATAGGGGAAATGCATACCTGCACCCCTATGGAAAACTGAAAAAAGCAAAATATGGAGAGATTAGAACTATGCAAAGACTAGAACTTCAAAACAAATTTATCATGTATATTAATGGTGCCAAAGGAATATGAAATAACAGTTCCTGCTGATTATTCACATAAAACCATACACAAGATTAACATCCAAGCCAGTTGTAAGCATTGGGAAAGTAGCCAGATAATTACTTTTGTTCCTCTAGAGCAGAAAACATAAATTGCAGAATTATCCTATGATCCTGAGGAGAGACAGTGTGGTTGAGTTGTTATAAAAATGTGACTAAGCGGACCTGGTTCCAGTCACAGCTCTGCTATTGATCAGCTATCTGACCTTAATCAAGTCACATATGGCTCTAGATATCTGTTTCCTCACCTAAAATAAAGAGAAACGTTTTTCCTACCTTGGTAAAATGCTTTGAAATCATTGGATGAAAGGTATTATATAAATTCAAATTATTGTTATTAGGATGTATGTGTCATTTGGCTACATTTCAGAGAACCAGTAGAGAAAAATTGAGAAAATAATTGGCCAAGACTTAACAAGAACAAAAAAAACCTGAAGCACAGAAAATATGTTTGTTACTGCAAAGTTAAAACTCCAGCGTGAGTGAATGTCTGATTTTCAGAACTGGCCAAATATCAGTCAAAACCAGTTGGAAATGGTAGCGAGATAGACTAAGCACTCCAATGCTTGAACCAATGATATTTAGAGGGATAACCCCATCCTTATACTAATTAGCAGAGTAGATTTGATATGGAAATGACTGAGAGAATAAATAGGGAGTTTATATACAGAATCACTTTTCAGGATAGGACTACACACTAAATATGAACCTTTGCCCCCAAAGTGATAGAATTACATAGCATTCCATGTTAATGTTTACTAGTACTAAAAGCCATGCTTCAATTTAATAAAATATTAAAAGCATCCTTGGTTGTAATGCATCACAGTGAGAGAAGTCGTGCTGACTTAGCAGTACAAAACATACTGTAGTTTCAAACTGTAAACACAATCCTCTGTCAAACAGCATAAATAGATGTATTTATAAGCCTCAATCAAAGCAGGTACGTCCTTTAAAATGAATCATGTGTTTATAAACTTAAAATGTATGGGTATGTCTACCCTACAGCACTAATTCGAACTAACTTAGTTCGAATTAGCGCATCTAGACCTAAAAACTAGTTCGAATTAGCGTTTTGCTAATCATAACTAGCATGTCCACATTGAGTGGACCCTGAACTGAAGTTAAGGCTGGCCGGAACCAGTGCCGGCAGGGCATCAGGTTAGGACTTAGAGTGTGGAGCTGCTGCCTCAGGCTAGCCGAGGGCTGTGCTTAAAGGGACCCGACCCCCACCCCGGACAGACAGTTCTCAGGGTTCCCCGCTTGCTTGTCCACCTCGATGAGGGACAACAAAGCAGTCCTGAGTGCCCTCCCTCAGCACATCACAGCACTCGGCCATCAGCCCGGCTGCACTTGCCGCAGGCTGCCATCCGGGGGTGTCAATCGGGGGGCTGTCAGGATCCAGGAAGCCTTGCAGGAGAGCTTCCACCCCGAGGAGCCCGCAGAGCTACCCCAGTCCTCCCCATCGAGGGCTTGTGCCCCATTCCTCCCTCAAATCCTTCCACTTACCCTTCCCTGGCCCCCCTTCCTGATGTAAAAAATCAAGGACACGTATGTTAAAAAATAGAAACTCTCTTTATTTAACAAAACTGAGGGGGGGGGGATTAACCTCTGGGGAGACTGGGAAAAGGAGGTGGGAGAGGGGAAGAGAGGGTGGGAGAGGGGAGGGGGAAACCTGGGAGGAGGGAGCTGGAAGGGGGAAGCTAGGGGAAGAAGGAGGAGGGGAAGTATAAAACTATGGTATGCCATATCTTCAGTATTGTGTAGAGATGGGGTCTCCTCACCTCAAAAAAGATATTTTGGCCTTGGAAAGGATTCAGAAAAGGGCAACTAAAATGATGAGGGGTTTGGAACTGGTCCCATATGAAGAGAGGCTAAAGAGACTGGGACTTTTCAGCTTAGAAAAAAGGAGACTGAGGGGGGATATGATAGAGGTCTATAAAATCATGAGTGGTGTGGAGAGGGTGAATAAAGAAAAGTTCTTCATTAGTTCCAATAATAGAAGGACTAGAGGACACCAAATGAAATGAATGGGTAGCAGGCTTCAAACTAATAAAAGAAAGTTCTTCTTCGCAAAGCAAATAGTCAACCTGTGGAACTCCTTGCCACAGGAGGCTGTGAAGGTGAGAACTAGAACAGAGTTTAAAGAGAAGTTAGATAAAGTCATGGAGTTGAGCCCATGGAGTGCTATTAGCCAGGGGGTAGGAATGGTGTCCCTGGCCTCTGTTTGTGGAAGGCTGGAGATGGATGGCACGAGATAAATGGCTTGGTCATTGTCTTCGGTTCATCCCCTCCGGGGTACCTGGTGTTGGCCGCTGTTGGCAGACAGGCTACTGGGCGAGATGGACCTTTGGTCTGACCCTGTATGGCCATTCTTATGTTCTAAGCTCAGGGTCGGGGGTCTCACTGGACCAACTTGATTTTCATGCAGATCTGCTCCTGGGTTCGCATGTGGCCTTTGGTGGCCAGGATGGCAGCTATCCTGCCCTAGACGGCCGCTTTCCTGTTCCTAGTGTGGAGATTGTGGACGTTGGAGGTCTCCCCCCAAACCTAGATGAGGTCCACGATCTCCGCACTAGACCAGGCGGGTGTCCGCATCTTGCGGCCCCGGGCAGGCTCCTGGGAGCCACCAGCCTGGTCCTGGGAAGAGGGAGAGGGCTGGGTGGCAGCGGGTGGCTGGCTCTTGCCGTGCCAGGTGCAGGGTCTGCTGGCTGGGTGCTGGCAGGCTTGCACCTGGCACGGGCACCGCAGCCAGACCGTGCCCCTTTAAGGGCTCCAGGGCCGGTAGGGGGGCAGACGAGTTTCCCTGGCTTGGCCCAGAGTGGCCACCAGGGCAACCTGGGAAGGGCTAGCCTCCCACTAGTTTGAATTAAGTGGCTACACAGACCTTAATTCCAACTACTTAATTCGAACTAGGCGTTAGTCCTCGTAGAATGAGGTTTACCTAGTTCGAATTAAGCGCTCCGCTAGTTCGAATTAAGTTCGAACTAGCGGTTTGCGTGTGTAGCACCTATGAAAGTTAATTCGAACTAACAGCTGTTAGTTCGAATTAACTTTGCAGTGTAGACATACCCTATTTGAGTACATTACATTTATAACCTTGTGACATTTATTACCAGAGGCAGAGAAAAGGTGAGAGAGAGAGAGAATGAATGGGAGAATATATCTATTCTAATATATCTATATTAGAAAATAGATATTAGAAGACTTACCTGGCATTGACTAGATCTGGGGTGGCAGGGGCCACATGGCCCACCCACTGGCCTTTCCCCAGGGCAGCCCGGAGCAGTGGGAGTTGTGTGCCATCTTAGCCCGATAGCAGCCCAGGATGTCAGGAGCCATGTGGCAGCTGGCAGTTGCTCCCTAGGGCAGTCCTGGGGTGGTGGGGTGCTCCCTGGGGCTGGGGCACTTGCTGCTGCCCTATAGTATAACTGTTCCCTGTGCTTGCTTTCCCCTCCCTTTGCCCCCCGTGGTTATTCATCCCTGCTCTCACACCCCTCATTTTCTGAATAGCATTATTACACTAATGTGGAGGGTAATTGATACATATTACTTTAGACACCGTCACCTTGGAATCTGATTACAGAAAGGAAAAGTTGTCTAAGAGATGAAAGGATTATTATGGTTTCAAATTAATATTGCTCTAAAAAGAAAAATTGGATGTCTACAATGCTTTAGAAGGGTTTGCATTACCAGTTAAGTTGCTATTTTACATTTTGGATCAGTAACAAAATATTTCCTGTTCACTATAGGTGAAACAGGGTCTGCATATTAAAGCACATTCCATTAACTTTCTGAATAAGAGAGGGCAGATTTTTCTCTGCCTTTTCAAATACTTTTGTTCTACATGAGTGAGCACAGGGACTCAAAACTGGCCACAGGAGCTTAGATAAAAATTCTCCTGAGAATGTGAGAGACTCTGAGTGGGAATGCACGAAATCAGCACAAGCGGCTTACTATGCAACCCATCCTCTCCCTAGCCTGTTGAGATGCACCGCTTCCCAAACTATTGGTTGGAATTCCAAATGAGGCCATGCTATGAGTAGATGGCTGCAGGCCCAAAGCATCAGATTTGGCCCACAAGGTGATGTTGTCTGCCCTGAACATATCCAAACCTGCTCCACAAACATTGCACTTGGAGGCTGCCATTTTGTAGATCTAAATGGCAGCTTCCTCACAGCATGACCTTGCATGCATGGTGCATGCATTTTGTAAAATGGGGCTTTCTGGGTCTGGTGTTTGTGTGGCAGGTCTGGACATAGAGGTGGCTATGTGAAGGCCATTTGTACCATCAGGTTGTGCAAGCATCCAGGTGGGAATCTTGAATCCAAAAGATCCTTATTTGTGGGCAGCAGCCTACTCAACAGAACATCTTCCCTGCTTGGACTGGTAGGAACTTGTGCTAGCCTTTGCTGAGAGAAAACTGGCAATGATTTGTAAGCATCTTAGGGTAAGGCCCATATCTTTTTACGCCACCCTGAGTATCCCTGACACACTCAAGCATAAAGAATCATTGTAAGTCACTCTCCCTCTCTGCTGCCCTAGTATCACCACCCAGGACCGTCCTAAGTCCTGGCCTCATTTGCTTAACAATAAATTCCTAAAATGCGGGGTAGGGAGAAGCAGGTCAGGAAGAACGGGGGGTAAGCTCTGGCCCTGCTCCTGGTCCAGAATGCCAGAGTGGAATGGGGAAGTCTCAGGACCCTAGCTCCACTCCCTAGCTGGCTCACCAAGTGGAAGTCCCGCTGCTTCGATTCAGCTCCTCAGTTGGCACTCTGGGTGGGCTGGCGGGGATAGGCTTGGATGTAGAGAGGGTAAGCCACGGCCCACTTAGGCTTATCTGTGGCA
Organism: Pelochelys cantorii; assembly: GCA_032595735.1. Lineage (NCBI taxonomy): Eukaryota > Metazoa > Chordata > Testudines > Trionychidae > Pelochelys > Pelochelys cantorii. The sequence continues at coordinate 55,432,228 of CM064326.1, forward strand.
ATGCCACTGAAGTAGACTCACTTTGACTCAAAGTATCTGCTTCATTGTCCAGCAGGCCAAGGGGCTTGACATAATTTGTGAGACTTTGATTTTGCCACATGAGATTGATATGGTGAAGCTAATGTGTGAGAAAAATGGAGACAAACTCAAAGCCATAAAACCGTGGGTCAGGAAAACACACTGGCAGAGAATTTGAAAATCATAGATGCTTTTGCTCTTCAAGTTGATGTAAGCACTGAGGGTCCTGATACACATGGGAGACTGCAATCCTTGGATATATATGTTACATCAATGTAAGTGGCAGTATAAACCAGCTCTATGTCATGGATCCGTTTGGGAAACTGAACGAACTCATACAGGTCTGCAAAGGAAAGAACAACCCACACTCTTCAGCTGAGTGATTGATGTGACAGATTGGATCACATAGGTCCCTTTGGAGTTGTAATCCGATGTGCTGATCAAGTCACTGATGCCCACTTTCATGCCCATTTGGGCACCCCACCATCCTATCCTGCTGGGCCAGAAGCAGGAGAGCAACACAGACACTGAACTGAGCTCAGCTATAAAGCTTCTGGCAACACCTAGCCCCCAAAGAGGAACTCTGTGATCCAACCTGTCCCAGTGGCATAATCAAACAGGTTGTTCTGGTGTGCACAACTGGTTGTTCTGGATGGTAATTATGATTTTAAGTGTGGTGGCTGGAGAATAAATGAAGTGGTTACTAGTTTCTTATTTTCTGTTTGTTTATTTTGGGTAAGGGAAATAGAGGCAGGAAAATCAGCAAAATGACAGACAGAGGCCCCAGAGAAATTGGCACTTCACAGGGCCCAAGTTGCACAGAAGGCTTATGGAATTATGGAGGCTAGAGATAGCAGGGAAAGCTGCCATGGAAAAAGCTGCTCATGAGAGAGCCCTGGAGCTAAAACAATTTAAAAAAGTCAAAGAATCCCAAAAAGCTGTTCCAGAGGACAGGGCAGAAGAGAGGTTGCATGAACTGGAAGAGTCAAAAACCCAGTGCAGCAGGATCTACCTCTTCAAAAATCCTCAAGTGAGATTGACTCTGCCCAGTTTATGATAAATCTTCAAACATCGGCAAATATTTCATCACCTTTGAGAGACTGTGCACCATCCATTCAATTCCTGAGGATTAGAAGATGACCAGTCTGGTTGCAAAACTGTCTGGGAGCGGCCAGACACCAGACTTACCAACTAAGAAGCCTGCTGTAAACATCTAACACCAGTGTTTCTAATGCTATGTCTAGACTGCGAGCCTCTTTTGAAAAAGAGCGTCTAGACTACAACCGGTACTTTCGGAAAAGCAAGCCGCTTTTTCAAAAGAGAGCACCCAGGCAGTCTGGATGCTCTCTTTTGAAAAAGCACAGTTTGCATTACATAGTGCCTTTTTTCAAAAGAGCACTTTCGAAAAAAAGGTGTTCTTCCTCGTAAGATGAGGTTTTCCGTGGTTGAAAAAACTGCCGCGTTCTTTCGATTTATTTTCGAAAGAATGCAGCAGCAGTCTCGATGCAGGGGAAGTTTTTCAAAAAAGGCCACTTTTTTCAAAAAACCCTGCAGTCTAGACACACCCTAAGACTGAACAGGGGAAAGGACTGGGCTCAAGCTAGGTGGCTGCTTAGCATGTGAAAGAGATAATGAGAACAACAGTTAGGGTAAGAATTTGCATGTAACAAGTTTCATAGAGTGTTAGAATTAGCTGGTGTGGGGGTTTTATTATTATTTTGGCTAAATAAACTTTGTCCATTTTCACTTGCAACCACTTAAAACCTACATTTTATACTCAATAAAAACACTTTTGTTTATTAAGCCCAGTGTAAATAATTGTTCCCTGAAGGGAGCAACCACTGTGCATCTTTCTCTTTCATTGAAAAAGTGGGTGAACTTACAAGCTCTCTCTCTGTCAACCTTTTATACAGAGTACAACAGTTTTATTTAGGCTTTTAGTCCTCTTTAGGGGTTGAGTTCCTAGGTGTTGACAAAGGTCTTATAGTTGAATCCTCCCAGAGCTGGGCTGGTTCAGTGTCTGTGTTGGTCTGCGGGGGGCCAGGAACCCAAACTCGTGTGCCTTTGGTGAAGGAGACCAGAGCATCTGGCCAGCAGAACAAGGTGGTGGGGTGCCCCAGAGGACAGGAAGTGGCTGTCAGTGGCCTGATTGTCATCCAGTGTGCTAAACCCCAAAGTAAACTCTTTGATCCAACCCATCACAATCGAATCATAGGATTCATGCAGAAAATTGATTTCTGGAAGAAAACTCTATTGAAGACAAATTAGGAATCATTCCTACAGCTTTGCAAGTTCCTGGCTGTCAGTGAAATTATTGCGCCTCCCACACAGGTGATGGCTGAGCGTCTCAGCCATCTGGAGGAACAGTTTGCATCCTTTCCCCCCAATTTGGACATGACAATATATGATTGGGTGTGAAAGCTACTTTTGGTGCAAGTCTAATTCTATGGATATGCCAACAGCTGAAATCAAATAGCTCATCAAAATTTCCTATGATCAATCCTTGTGAGGAAGACATGCATAATTTTCTCCTAGAGTTCTGGTTCACTGAAGATTGAATATCCTGCACTCTCTGGATGCATCTTGAAATTGCCAGTGACATTCATGAGCAGGTAATTGTGTGAAGCTGGATTCAGCACTTTTTTGTCTGTCAAGTCATAGTATCCACTTCCTGTTGTTATTGCACATGCGATTCAATGTGCAATTTCTATCACATCCCTGGACTTCAAGACTGTGTTGCAATATGCAAGTCCATGTGTCAAATTAGAGAGCATTACATATATTTAATGTGCAAATTCTTGGATTCCATGGTCACTATGTTGTTTTGTTGTGGTCTGGGGTCACAGGAAATAGTAAGTGTGAAAATGGGGTCATGCAGGCAAAAGGTTTAGAAACACCTGATGTGATGGAAGGAGATGGCAGGTCAGGTGTGTGCAGGGGATCTGGTTCACTCTGACAATTATCAACTAAGCACATTGGCACCTATGAACCATTGCCATCTGACATACATGAGAGAAGCTCCTAGACTGCTCTAAACTTATGCCATGGCTGCAGCAGATGCTGTGACTCAAGTATTGGGATCTTTAATCATCTCCTTTATGGCTGCCCATTTTCTTCTTAGCTGACTATCCTGGCACAGGAGAGAATTTGACCATGTAGTTATTAGATGGTTGATGGAAATCAACTTTAAGTCATTGAAATACAATGATGATAATGAATAATATAAATTAGAAAGTTTTCTTAAGTGATAAGAGCTGTGTGAAAGTGTGACAATTTTTTCTTGAAATCTATCTATATATTTAAGAAATGTGTGTCTGTCAATCTGTGAGTCCATTTGTTCAAGAACTCCTAAACGATGAGAGCTAGGATCATCAAATTCGGTATGCAGCTTCCTCTTATCCTAACTTAAAGAAAGGTCAGGTTTTGGTTGTTCAAGGACAATGGGATGTACCTGGAATTAGACTGTTTCTCATAAAATTGAAAGAGGGATCTGGTAGGAGGGAGTTATACTGTGGAATGATCACTGGGGGGCAGCAAATGTCGCAGCAGGAAGACACTGGTAGGCAGTGGACTCTCTACCCCCACTCTGGGCCTCGGGAGCACTTGTGGGAAGCATGTACAGTCTCCCCGCCCCTGGGCCGGACCCAGGGAGCATTGATGGGGTACATGCACTCCTCTTCCCCCACCTCTGGGCCTAGGAAGTGCTAGTGGGAGACACTGCCTGACAGTGGGTGAGGCCAGCTTAAAGACCATTGACTTCCACCCCAGGGCTGGCCTGGATGGGGGATGGCTACAGAGGCTGCTTGCCAGCACTCCCTGGGCCTTGCCTCTGGGCTGGCTCCACCCACCCTCAGGCAGTCCCTGTAGTAAAGCTGGCGGCAGGGGGACGAGCAGCCAGGGTGCGCATCCCCACCACCGCTGCTCTAGCCTGGACCCCGCCAATGTCAGCTAAGACTTCTAGTTTAATATATTTTTCCTTCATTTGAGACCACTTTGAAATTGGAATATTTAATTTTTACAAGGAATGCCCATGAAATTTTGAATTCACATTGAAAATATGCAACATTCATCTATTCATGGGATATGTCTACACGGAAGGCTTATTTCGAAAAACTATTCCAGAATAGTTATTCCAAAATATATTATTTCAAAATAACATGTCTACACAGGAAGCCTCAACATTAATCCGAGGCAGGTTTCCCTAATGTAGATTATTTATTTATTCCTCCCTAGTGCTATCTAGATTTAGTCCCAGGAAGCACTAGGGAGGAATAAATTAGAATAGCCCTGGTGAGGGGCTATTTCAAAATAGCAGCAGTGTAGAGCCTTATTGCGAAATAGCTATTTTGGAATAGGCGTTATTTTGGAATAGGAGTTATTCCTCATTCATAGAATGAGGTTTACAGATTTTAGAATAAGCCGTCCGGTATTTTGAAATTATTTCAAAACAGAATGGCTGTGTAGACGCTCACATTGTTATTTCGAAATAATGTTAGTTATCTTGAAATAACAGTGCAGTGTAGATGCACTCATACTTTTGAAACAAATTGATGTTTCTCTGGAAGAAAGTTCAAATGTTGATTATGTCACATTTCTTATTCAAATAAAAGACAATGCAGAGCAAATGGACTAATTTAACTCAATAATAATCCTAATATTTAGTCAAAATCTACATTAAATTTCAGTTTATTGATAAAATTGAACTAAAAGCATTCAACAATGTAAAAATAATACTTTTTTAAAATTTTTAATTCAATTTTTTATGCAATTGGAGAGTGAGGAGGGTGCACAGAAGTTGTTAAATAATCTTAGTAACAGCTTCAGTAGAAAAAAAATTATGCAAAGACTATTTGGCATAAAATACACACTTGTTCAACTATACACACCTAATAATAATAATAATAATGATTGGCATTTTTATAGTAATTTACATTTAAACATCTCAGATTGGATGGCTTAATTTACCAGTATCAATAAAACAAAGTTCCCTGGCACAAAGAATATTAAAGTCATTTTACTAATGGCAAAACTGACAAGTTGGGAAAATGATTACTTGAATCATTCTAGCAGTCTATTAACCAAAAAACCTTTCAAATATAGAAGCATGTCAAAAAGTATAACCTTAGTTATTTAATATATTCTTATAAAAATACTAGCCAAGAATAAAATGATTACCTTTGAAAAGGCAACGATTTTCAAAGAAATTGTTGCCAAGTATAAGGAGTTCATTACGAAATCCATCAGGTTCCACCAGTCATGAATGTAATCTTGTAGTCCACCATCCCACATCTGTTTAATTTCACCCCATATGAAACCTGTGAATGTAAAAAAAGTAATCCTAAGCATGATTTTAAAAGATTTTTATACCAATCCATCATTTAGACTTTATTTTCTGATTCACATATCCAAAATGCGTTTTCTAAGCAAGCAAGCCCTGGCATGTCATTCATCTAAGCATACAGCTTTATTTTCTTTTGCTTTCTTTTTATTACCATTTCATTATATTCTAAAGAGTGTAAAAAAGTGGTCTAATGTAACAATTATTGCTATATTCTTCCCTCGGCTGTGTGTTCCAATTGATCCCAATGGAAACTACATACATGAAGACACTGGCCATTACTTTGTTTATGCTACCATAGGATATAGAGATTTCAGATTTGTTATCCATAATGATATCTGTTATCCCACAGAAATCTCTAGTGTCTTCAGAAAAATATTTCTAGCTGAAATATTAAAAACCATAGTCCATTCATTTTAAATTTGGTGAACTGGGAACAGGTTTCAAGTGTAATCTCCATTTATCACTTTAGACATGGCATTCCGGAAGTATTTAAAGCTGCTAGGAATTGTTGCATCTGGTCTGATGTAAGCTCAACTGAACAGCTCCAGCAGGCATGTGGAAACACTTTAAAACTGTAATTATTAAAAGCCTCCCTTGGGAGAATGTGTTGAATTAGCGCTTGCGTATTAAGAGTCCCTTAAACATGAGATTTTAAATATGCATTGTACATAAATACGTTCAGTCTTTAGTTAAAGATACTGGTGGAAGTTTCACATTTTTCAGTTTTACTTTCTTCTTTCACTAAATGAATTTAAATGTTCATTAAAGGTCCATGCTGACAGTAATGGAGACTGAAAACTTTTATTTACACTTGAGGGGAATATCCATAAGTTGTTTATCACCTTTTCCTTAGTCATCTCTTTTGGTAACATTAGGCAGAGGCCCGATAAACTCTAGAATTATACCAGTAAACTCCAGAATTAGGAATTGTCTTTCTGTCATAATCTTTATCTTCACCTAAGGTGGCTGCATGGAGGATACATCAGACCCATCTCCTTTTTTTTCCTTCACAGGTGCTTGAGAGTTTTGTTTTTCCCTGACATAAGAGCATAAAGGTCTGATACACACAATGCTAGTAAGAAACTGATATTTATTCCCCTACCACAATCAAATTATAAGTCACGGTTGCAAAAGTTTTGAATGCTGTCACATGGCAGGGCTCAGTGTACATTGACTGTGCTGGTTCCTGTTATATCATAATGCACGGATGCTGTCCACTTATATAGGGGAAGGAGCATCCCCTTTAAAGAGATACCCAACTCATTTTAGTTGTGCTGCTTTGCAGAGTGGGGGGTCTGAGTAGGAATGCCAACCAGCAGAGGACATAAGGGACGCAGAGAGGTTTACAGGGATCCCTAGAGTCTGATGTCTACGTTGTAATGAAGTCTCTCCTGTGAGCCAGTAATACTCCAGTCCTAATAACCATTACAAAGTGTATAGTTTTGTACCTATAATGGAAATTCTGTTCTTAAGGTATATGAGTAAAGCAGGTCACTAGAGGGTGATAAACATGTTCTTTTCAGACCAGCGGTAACAAACATTTCTCACTGTCTGGTTATATATAAATTAAGGTACTGTATGTTTTACAATGGAAGCCTATTTACACAGAGCCAGGTTCTTGCAGAACATACCAAAAGCCTACAGGGAAAAAAAAAAACAGTCTGTGGGGGGGCTAGAGGGGTCTCCTGCTTAGGAGTAAAGACAATGGATTGTTGGAGTATCTCTCAGTGTACAAGGATGTACCATTATGTTTCACCTAGGAGGCAAGCTGCCAGTCAGTGCATGTCTTATGAACCAAGCGTCACAGACTGTAATATAAAACATCAGCAGAAAGACTTTGGGGTGAGCTAAACAAGGACATGAAAATAACTTCTTAGATAATAGAATAACTGATAATTTATATGTATCCATGAACAAAGCAGACTGGGAAGAGCTTCAAAAAGTTCTCACAAAACTAGGTGATTGGGCAACAAAATGTTGATAAATGCAATGTGATGCACATTGGAAAAAATAATCCTAAATACACATACAAAATGATGGGTACTAATTTAGCTTTAACTACTCGAGAGAGATCTTGGAGTCACTCTGGATAGTTTTCCGAAAACATCCATTCAATATGCAGCAGCAGTCAAGAAAGCAAACAGAATGTTAGGAATCATTAAAAAGGGACAAAGAATAAGACAGAGAATATCTTATTGCCTCTTTATACATCTATGGAATGCCCACATCTTGAATACTACATACAGATGTGGTCACCTCAGCTCAAAAAAAGATATATTGGCAGGGCTCGACAAATCAGTGTATCTACTCGCCCGCGGTGAATAGATATCAGCCGGTCACCCCGTTTACCAACGGCGCACGCATGTGCAATGCATGTCTGGCACATGCGCAGTGCAGGGCTGGCGAGTGGATTTCACTGCGGTTTGTCAAGCCCTGTATATTGGCATTGGAAAAGATTCAGAAAAGGGCAACAAAAATTATTTGGGGGCTGGAACAGATCTCATATGAAGAGAGATTAAAAAGACTGGGACTTTTCTGTTTAGAAAAGAGGAGATTAAGGGAGAGTATGATAGAGGTCTATAAAATTAAGACTTGAGTGGAAAAAGTGAATAAGGACGTTATTTACTTGTTCCCATAATGTAAGAATGAGGGATCACCAAATGAAATTAATAGGTAGGAGGTATAAAACAAACAAAAGGAAGTTTTCTTCATTCAGTGCACAGTCAACCTGTGGACCTCCTTGCCAGAGGATGTTGTGAAAACCAGGAATTTAACAAGGTACAGACAAGAACTAAATAAATCCATGGAGGTTAGGTCCATCAATCCTCATTAGCCATAATGGTTAGGAATGGTGTCCCTACCCTCTGTTTGTCAGGGACTGGAAATAGATGACAGGAGAGGGATCACTTGCTGATTATCTGTTTCTGTTCACTCACTCTGGGCATCTGTCATTGGCCACTGTTGGCAGACACGATACTGGGCTAGATGGATCTTTGGTCTCACCCAGTATGGCTGTTTTTATGCTAATTTGTTTTCATTAATTCTATTTTATTTTTCTTGAATCCCAATTCTTTGTTAAATAAACAAAACTTCTTCATGCTAAAAGCAGATGATAATGTGGTGTCTTAAACCATAGAAGCCGTGGGAAGCATCACACTCAGAGATCTTCTCTTCAAAGACTGAGCAGTAGAGGCGCTAACCTCACCTTGGTCCCTATATTTGGCCTGCTGTTGGAACATTTGATCAAATTCAAGAAAGAGAGGCTACATCTAGACTGCAGAGTTAAATTAGAAAGAGGCTTTTCCGAAATTTAGTGCATCTACACGGTACCAAATTTCAGAAAACCTGCTCTTTCAACACATCCCTTATGCCTTCTAGAACAAGGTTTACAGGATGGTGAAAGAGCGCATCCGCTTTTTCAAAAAAAATTTCAGAAAAGTGGACGCGTTCCTTGGACGCGGCATTGCTTTTCTGGGATACCTCTGGAAAAACGCTGCAGTCTAGATGTAACCAGAGTGACAGTTATATAAATGGACACCACAGCAAGCAGGTCTTAGAGATTCACAGGTATATCAATCTAAATAAATTCTTCTCTAATTCATCAAGTTAAATATTCTACTTAGAATACTGCTTGAGGACGATGCAGAATGGCATTGGGATGATTAGTGAAACAAAAGTTTATGAGAACTAAAAAAAGTGGCCATGGAAGCACTGCTGCTGAAGTAATCTGACATTACAAATAGCCTAAAATCTGAACTGATGCAACTCCACAAGGGCTGGAGGATGTTTTTCTTGAAGATAATAACTTAATAACATACGCTTTCAAAGCATCATCTAACTACAACAACATTATGTCCAGACTGATCATAAAAAAATAAAAATATTTAGCATTTCTTTGTCAATGTTATGAGCTTATGGGCAGAAAGAAGCCACATCACAGTTCCAAGCACAACTTAGATTTCAGAAAATGATAATGACATTGGAAACAGTCTCATTAATTGTGAAATACAGGTCTTATAACAGGCTTTTTAGGGCAGAAATGCTTTCAAGAGGCCTATAAAGAGGCTTGGCTTTTAAATTCTTGTCTGCCATGTTTACAACCTGATCCTGGAGCATAGAGAAAGCTAAAAGAGATTGGGCACTGCAAATATATGCCAGGATGAGGAACACACATTAGATGAAACATTTCTCCACTTCTAAGTGGACTGCAAGCCAGGAGAGGAATTGGAGGCTGTATGTGATCCAATAGGAGACAGCAGACATAGCGGAGACATTTTACACAAAGCTGGACTGCTTATCAATATAGCAGAAAAAAGGTGAAAGTGACTTTGCCTGGAGTCCAATTTGAGAATTATAATGTATAAAACCAGAACTGGGCAAAAATGAGAATTTTTTAAAAATGACAAAATGATGAAATTGAAAACTAAAAATATTTTGATTTTATGAATACTGAATGTTGTGGGTGGGGGGGGGGTCAGTAAACATTTTTGGTGAAATTTTTCAGTTTCAAAAACACAAATCCCCAACTTTTCTAAAACTGAAATTTTTACAGAAATTTTATTTTTCCACCCAAACAAAATAGTGCAGGTTTAAAACCAGTTTTAATTTCGCATTGCAATGCTGAAAAAAAAAATCAAAAGGAAACAAACTGTCCAAAGAAAGTTTCTATCTTTGTTGAGAAGGCATTTTCACTGAAAAACAATTTTGACATCAAAATTAAAATAGTTCTTTAAAAAACTATATTCAACTTAATATTAAGAACAGGACTTTTGGTTATTATTGATTCATTTGTCTTCTAAAATAAAACATTAGTTTCAGTTTTTAGCTACCAAATACAAACAGAGACACAAGTTTCCTTTCATTGTGCCAACAGTGTCACTCTAATGAGGAAAGTGCAGTTCACTCTCCTTCCCCCTTTTATTCTGTGGCATCTCTGATGAGAGTGCCAGTTAACTAAGATACCAAAAATATTGATCACTGAGGATTAACACTATTATCAATCAATCTCCTATGGCATTCACCATAATTTTTACTTTTAAAACATTTTTTTCTTCATTTCCCATTAGAACAATTAAGCAGTTAACGAGCAATGATATATAAATTGACAAAAATAATCAGACGCATCTTAGTTAAATCCCCTTCTAGAAATCCCCTCCTGAATTACTACAAAACAAAACAGATTTTCAAGGATCAGTGGAAACTTGGTGAAAATGTTATCCTGTCTTCACAACACAAACATTTGTAAAACTGCTTTCTGTTGTTTATGATATAGTGGTTTAGATGTAATTTTCATGGTCTTGGCAATGATATCAAAGACATCTGTTTTTATGTTTATTTTGACATTGACTCCTAAGTCTAAGGGCCAGATTTTTAAATGTATTTAGGTACCTGAAAATACAGATAGATTTCTAGTGGGATTCTCAAAAATCCCTATGCACCTTAGTTAGGTGTCTTGGTCCTTTTGAAAATCTTACCAGGCATCTATATGCTTTCAGATACCTAGATACCTTTAAAAAAAACCTGATCCTAAATGTTTTTGAAGGTATTCGTTAGTCAACCTCTTGCAAAGGCCCTCCATATGCCCTGCTTTTGGAGGTTATTAACTTATTTGGACTCTGCAGGATATGAGAAACCAGAAACAACACACACACACACAAACCCCAACCAGTATCTGAGTATTTTTTTCAGGTTAATAAAGAAAACAGCTTGTGTCATGGAAGCTACCGAGTCTTTTATTAAACTACCCTGAAGACTCTAATTGAATAGACCTACTGAACAGACAGTAATTGCTTTATTCCTTTTCATTCTTTGACAGACTCATCTGCTTTCTTTTGATTTACTTCTAAATCTAATTTTAAGTGGTTTAGTAGTTTAAAATCCAGGCAGGAGAAGACCTCTGCAGTAGCTAGCTGTGCCAGCCTGTTGTTGGTAATGAGGTGTATAAGTAAGTTCTTCCTGTCTCCTTCTGCCATGGTGAATTGATGGTCATCACTTGTCAACATTTTCAAACCTGCCTTAAAATTCAACATTTTCAAAATGCCTTAAAATTCATTTTCAAACCTGCCTTAAACTCCTTAATTTATGTTTAAGTACCTAGTTAGACTCTGGGAGATTATGGACCTACGAAAGGCAACAATGCCTTAATCCTGCAAAGTACTGTGTGACTTTAATTCCTGCTGACCTCAATAGCAGTGAGGGACTTCACCTGGTAGGATCAAGCTGTGAATTAACTGGTTGCTGAATATAACTACAAATGATGACAACATCTAGCTACAATTTAAATCATTCATCCATCTAGCTATTTAATTGTATCCAGGTAGAATTGAAACAGACATGGAAATATATTTCCCCTCTGTATAGGCTGAACTGTGTTGTACTCAAAAGTCTCACTTGGGGGGCGGGAGGAACAGCAAAAAGCATTAGAAATTGTTTTGATTTGACATCAGATGTTCAGATGCAGGCTAGATTTTAATTATTAAATAAATCTGCTTTTCCCCTTTGGAAATGGTTAATTTGTGCTAGGAACAAATTAATGAACACTCTTAATTTTGTGAAGGCAGAATTGGAAAATCATTTACATGTAACAATGCCTTCAGTGTCACAAATGGAGAAATACTGGAAATTACTGCAAAAATACAGTGAAGCAAGATCAATATTTTTGCACAGTATTGCAGCTGACCAATGCTCCATGAACAGAAGATACACTAATTCAAATTGCTGCTTCTATGTGCTCACTTATATTCTGCATAGAAGTCTGTAGATAGCAATTTAAAATAAAAATATGTCCTGACTTACTACTCATGTGACTCTGCTGAACTCTGTCAATGTAAGGCAGGGGTTCTTAACCGTGAGGTGCGCCTCCCCAGAGGAGGTGTGAAGGGGATACAAGGGAGGTATGAGGTGCCTCCGAGAAAATGTATCGCAATTGCCTTCTCACTGGATAAAATTCTAAAGTTTAGGTTTCTTCATAATTAATATTATTAATTAAAATTATAAACATTAATTTCTTAACTTCTAGAGATCCGCACACTACAACAGCAGTGCAAATCAATCAAGCCTATGTGACAACACACTACAATAACAGTATGCGAGCATTGCCGACTTTCATCTTCAGATATTACGTAGATTTGTTAGGAAAAGGTTCAAAGTAAAAACCTCACATTATTCATTTAGGCATTGTAACGGGGTTCACTCACCCCACAGCGCCACCAGCCATTGGACTTGGGAATTAGCTCAGACAGCTGCATCCAGCTAGTTCGCCAGGTCCCAGGGTTCAGGCAGGCCTAGGGGGTCAAGCCGGGCCTTCAGCTCAGGCCAGTCCTCCGAATCGCCAGGCACCAGCAGAGCCTTGGGTTCCTCTAGGTCAGAGGGTAGTCCTGCTGGCCAGCTTGGCCAAGCCTCGGCGGCCCAGGCAGGGAAGCCTTTGCTGGCCTGAGGGAAGGCGGCTGTGGGAGGCCCGGGCCAGGTCTCAGCCTCGTCAGCCAAGAGCTCTGGGCAGGCCTCTGTCTCCCTCAGAGGCTGGGCCCCGACTGAGATCCCTGGCAGAGTTCTTATAGTCCTAGCCACGCCCCTTAGCTTCCTGTCAGGTGAGGGGGCGGGGCTAGGCTGTGCACAAAATGGCTCCCAGGGGGTGTGAACATGAAGTTCACTTTCAGGGGAGGTATGAAGGTAAAAAGGTTAAGAACCCCTGATGTAAGGTATAAATCTTTCAGAATTTGTTTTATAATCTTTTAAGATTTCATTGGCATTGCCTGTGGCTGTCATATGCCATCTGTTATGTTTATTTAATGTACCAATTATTTGATTACTTTTCACAAGATTCTACAAGGGATGAAAAGGGTAAACTTGGGCTGGCTTATATTTTATATTTCTTAAAACATCCTTAATTTTGTATATGTTATCAGGTATCCTAACAGTGCATTGCTATAATCCTATACTAATTAATATGTATACTTCTTGTAACTGTAATTAGTAATCTTCTTGTACATGTCTTGTTGTTCTGATTTGTTACTCTAACTGCTTGTTACTTTAATTTGTACACTTGTTACTCTAATTAGTAATTACCATGCCTCAATGCTGGTACAGCAATTTAATAGAGATATTCATTCCGAATATTTATCAACTAAGTGGGATTTTCAAAAGAACCTGAGGTTCAGATCCTCAAAGGATCAATGGGAGTTAAGTACCTAAATATTTTTGAGGATCTGGGCCCAACTGATTTAGGAGATCAACCCCATTTTCAATGAAACTTGTGCTCCTAAGTCACTATGGCACTTCTGAAAAATTATAGATACGGATTGTTATTGCTAAACTGAAAATATAGTCATATTTGAATTTTAAATTATCCTGTTTTTTTTTCAAAATCTTTTGTGCATGAACCTGTAGTTCTATATAGTAATAGAATGAGTCACTGTTATGAACTATATTATTCTTTTTGCTTGTAGCTCTTTGTGTACTAGAACAAATCATTTGAATAGTCCTTTAAGTTGTACATTTTGTAATTTTAACAGACAAAAAAAAATCAGTTTTGGAATAAAACCAATAATGGTTCGTGCTTGCTTTAAAATATGATCAAGCTCCCAGGATTATGTACTATCTTGCCAAATACTCCATCAATGAAGTTTTCTGGCTACAGTAACACAGCAGATTGGGATAAATGCTCTCCTGGATGCTATAACCTTTTATATTATCTTGTAAATATAGAGTGTATCTAATTCTAAGCCATTGCCACTCAGAGGGAAGTCTGTCATAACTAATAAAAGGGCATGTAAGACTCAAGACTCAAAAGGTCATTGGTAATTAAAGGAATTATCTTTATTTTCTGTACTTTCTAGTCATTTATTACATTATGTATCAGATACTATAGTTATGAGCATCCTAGAAAAGCCCATGAGAAAATTAATAATTATTCCTTCAGAATAGGCTTTGAATGGTGTGTGTTATTTCATCAGGGTGGCTACATCACCCTTTGTCTCTTCTCCCGCTAACAACCCAGTCTCCAGTACCTGTCCGATATTTTACGCAATACTTTCCTGATCTGTTATTCGTAATGTCACATCTATAAACGGTTCACACCAAACTTTTGCACATCAGTTCAGAGTTTTGCTATATATAGCAGACTAAGCAATCGTCCCAAGAAGCTCAAAGGGGCTCAGTTTAGTTTTGTGTCCCAAATGCCATTCATTTAACTTAACATGGACCTAATAGCATATGTTGTGTTGATTTTGTTTTTTGGTTTGCAGAAATAATGCAATTATTACATTTAAGGGGTTGGTAAAAAGGGACCCAAAGATGTTCTCGCTTATGCCCCACCACCCGGTGGGCTTGCACCACCTCTCAATTCAGATATACTTTGTTCTCAGTGCTCAACAAGACTACACTATCACACACATCCTACCTAGAATTTCTTCAGCCATGAATGTGTGTGTTTTGCACAGTTTACAAGCCTCTTCCTTCCCTATAGGTTCTTACTCTCCAATAACCTGTATCCAACAACCTGACAGAAAGAACAAGGCATGGTCCAGAAGAAAGATGATCACCTGAAGAATAGTACATGCATGCCAACATAATGCTACTATTTTATCAACAGCCTACTGTCATTTGCTACATCCTCACAGAACAGTCTGAGAAAAACACCAATGAGAGTTTATTTTAACACAGCTATTGACTATAGAATTTATAGATGTGAAAGTTCTGATTTTCTGTTCCTCCATTCCTGTGTAAAGGGCAAGACGGGAAAGGGAAGGACAAACGTGGCTTAAATCAACCTTTTTGTCCCCCTATTCTTGAGTTATCTGGAGGTCTGACATAAATTAGAGCAGCTTCAGGGCTGCTCTAATTCAACACTTTGACTGGAAGGGCCTCCTATGGATCATCTATCAGTGGAGAATAGTGTGACCGCAGCAATGCTCCAATCATGTCTCCTCTCTCCTTTGATTTGTTCTCTCTAATATGGGCTGCAATTTGGGGTGCTGCAGTGCTATTTTGGTAGCTGTATACTAGTTAGGGTAGTGCCTTACACCAGAGAGATTTGGGGAGTGGGCTGTTTCTGCCTGGTTTCACCTTCTTTACATTCCTGGCATAGTGCAGAAGGTCTGTAGGGTGATCAGATAGAATCTAGTGATGACATTGATAAGTTTTGCGGGAAGTTTTCTGGCCTGTGCTATATAGGTAGTCAGACTAGATCATCACAAATGGTCCTTTTGGATCGTGGAATCTACCAGTCTTGTGATGAAAAAGTTTGTAGTGTTTTACTGCCTCACTTGCATTGTTTATTGCTTTTGCTCATTCCAACTTACTCTTCCTCATTGCCTCAATGGTTGTAAGGTCTTCAGGGCAGGGATCATGTCTTTTATTTTTCCTATGAAAACAAATTGCAAACTTCCGGATGCCCAATTAACAACTAATAATAATATGATTTCCCTGGCAGTGAAGGCTTGCTCCCTATTATATATTTAGTTGTTTATAGAGACAAATTCCGTCACTTCAATGGGGCTGTGTCTAAACAACATCCCTTTTCTCGAAAAAGGGATGTAAATTAGACACTTCAATATTGCAAATGAAGTCAGGATTTAAATTTCCTGTGCTTCATTTGCATAATGGCAGCCACGGTTTTTTTCGAAATGGGGCTTTTCAAAAGAAAAATGGCTGTTTAGACGGGGATTGACCAAAAATAAAAATCTTTTGAGGGTTCTTTCGAAAAAGGTTTATTTTTGATCGATCCCTGTCTAAACAGCTGTTTTTCTTTCGAAAAGCCCCCTTTCGAAAAAACCGCAGCTGCCATTATGCAAATGAAGTGTGGGAAATTTAAATCCCAGCTTCATTTGCAATATTGAAGTGTCTCATTTACATCCCTTTTTCGAGAAAAGGGATGTAGTTTAGACACAGCCTTGGATGACTGTCCCACAACTAAGAGAGCTCATTCTCTGGAACTGTTTGGTCTGCAAATATTAAACCTAAGTGTTCTTCTTTTTTTAGTTTTATTCCCTTAGTCCTAGATATACTGACTTTTATTGCTGCAGAGATAATCACCAGGTAATGTCATATAATTTGCGTAATCACATCATGTGTGTAAAAACATAAATGAAGAAACTTTCTTAAATTATTTTTTTCTTCTAAAACTGTCTCTGAATAAATTGCCTGACACAGGTTCTTCCACTGAGTTTCCAATTCTAACGATTCTTCAAATGCGTTAATTATACACATCCAGTCTCTTACATACTAGTAGGAAAATCACATTTAATGTTTCATCTTCAGAGAATTTAGATCGTTATGGACCATTTTAATGCTTCCTAATTACTAAATGATGGAACCATCTATATTATGAGATCCATACTGAGGAAAAGTCAGGAATATGTATAGCTCCCATTTGTCTGTACTCAGAATAAGAGAACAATTAAAATGTAAATTACATTCAGAACTATCCTAACAAGGAGAAAGAGGCATGAGCCTATTGTTTAAAAATGTTGTGGCTGCTCCAAGATAACCCTTGCTTTGGGAAAGGGAATTAGTTGCTTACATTTTCAATTTAAAATAAGACTTCTACCCTAGAGCAGCAACAATGGAGTATATACTTCAAAACATCTCTGCATCCAGTAAGTAGAAATGCATACTTTATCTATGTATATGTCATTATTTTGGGGCTGTCTGTCACTTTAATAAAAGGGTGATGAATTTTTCACTTTAAAAATATATTAGGGGGCTGTGCCCCCTGCTTGCTGCGCTCACCAACCCCCTCTCAGCCGGGGAGGGCGCTGTCCTGAGGCCATCCCTGCTCTTGGGCCCCCCACCTGCTGAGAGGGGCCAGGCCCAAGCTGCGCCAGGACCAGCATCCCCAGCCACCAGGAGGGACTGGCTCCAAGCCAAGCAGGTTTGGCTCTCCTTCCTGACCACCAGGGGTTGGACTAGGCCAAGGTAGGCCCAGCTCTCTCCCCCCAGCTCCTGTGAGGTTGGGCCAGGCCTGGCTGAGGCCTTTCCATAGCATACCTGGTTCTCTCCCCCTGGCTGCTGGGGGGTTGGGCTGGGCCCAGCCCAAGGCCACGAAGCTCCCACCCCTCAACCCTTCCCCAGCATGGGAAAGGGGGGAGGCCGCATGACTTGTGGCTCCCATGGCTCCCCGGAACAAGGGGGAGGCCACACAGCTGAAAGCAGAGGGAGGGGCTGAGGGCAGAGGGTGGGGCTGCAGGATGCAGAGTGACCCATGATATTACACTGTCATCCTGCAGGAAAAGTCTTTTTATATAGAGAGACAGATTGAAAAAATGAGATACCAAGAATGATTTGGAAAGTATGATTTACACAAAAGGAATAAAAGAGATCAAATCTACGTAGCTCATCAAAGAGAAGGTTAAGAGGTGATTTCATCACAGTCCATAATTGCTTACACAGGGACAAGGTATGTGATGGAAGAGATCTAATTAATCTAACAGACAACGGTGTTATGAGAGCTAATGGCTTGAAGTTGAACCTCGCAAAATTCAAAATGGAAATAACATGCAAATTTTAAACAGAGGGAAATTAACCATTGAAACAAATTGGCAAGTGATATTGTAAATGCTCTATCTTCATTTCAACAGCAAGTTGTTGGGCAACATACAGGCATCACTGAGTATTACCGTTGCTATACAGGAGATGAGACTAAATGGCCATAATGGTCTCTCTAAATCTCTGATTCCATCTCTGTTAAGCCATTGGTATCACCATCTAAGTACCAGATCATGCAGATTTTATTCACATGGGTGAAGAAACTGGGTGAAAAACTCATGCAAGTAGCCCTATTGATTTTCTCTGTATTACTTGTGGAGTAAGTGACTATTCAGCAGAAGTAACAGGGGCCGAATCTGACTATGCTGACAGGTATTACTGCAGCTTGTAGAGTGGAGAGTCTCTGAGGACATTCTACACAGCAGGGCTTAACTCGAAATAAGCTATGCAAATTGAACTATGTCAATTGAGTAGCTTATTTCAAAATAGCTTATTTTGAGTTTGGTGCTGTCAATACAGCACTTATTTCGAAATAGAGCACTCTTTCTCCAACTTCCCTCACTCCACATAAAATGAGGGTTACAGGAGTTGGAGTAAGAAGTCCTCCAGCTTGACATTATTTCGACATTATGTTGAAATAATTGCCAGTTATGAGGACGTGGACTATGTTATTTTGAAATAATGTTGATGTGTAGACATAGCCTGAGTGTCGCTACACTCTGGGTTAATGGGTCACTTTCAGAAGAACTTAGAATTTGTGGGTTACTGAGTGAGAGTCCCCAAAATCAGTGCTGGATACTGAGGGATCAGGGATTGTTCTGTCCCCACATCCTTTCTGGGCTGGATTTTGTAGCTTCAGCCCTAACTAGTCTTTGTCTTTCCTGAATGGTAGATCCATTTTTGAGCTGCCAGATAGTTCTGGGGCTCAAGGGCCAGGGCCTCAGCCTTTTGACCTGCTGCATTATCTCCGGTGAGTCACTTCTCACTGTGCCTCAGTTTCTGTAAAACTGAGATAATGACACCATCCCCATTGAAGCATATTAAATTGGTAGAAAAACCCACTATTGACAACAGTGATGATGATTATCCCCCAGTCCTCCAGGGAAGAAGAGGTATTGTGTCCTCCTAGCATTGTGATATTGGAATACCACACGCTGGAGTTGCTAGGCAGGAGCTGAGCAGCTACACTGTAGCTGAGGAAGTCTCCCTGCTCAAGACAGGTGTTTCTATCTGTAGGGAAGGAATGTGCCCAGGCACAGTACAACAGAATCAGTACTTGATAACTCAATGTGCAGCAGCATTCAAAAAAGCAAATAGAATGTTAGGAATCATTCAAAAAGGGATATAGAATAAGACAGAGAAAATTTTATTGCCTCTATATAAGTCCATGGTATGCCCATATCTTGAATACTGCATACAGATGTAGTTGCCTCATCTCCAAAAAGATAAATTGGTGTTGGAAAAGGTTCAGAAAAGGGCAACCAAATGATTGGGGGTTTGGAATGGATGCTCTATGAAGAGAGATTAAAAAGACTCGGACTTTTCTGCTTAGAAAAGAGGAGTTTAAAGAGGGATATGCTAGAGGTCTATAAAATCATGACAGGTATGGAGAAATTAATAAGGAAAAGTTATTTACTTGTTCCCATAACATAAGAACTATGGGTCACCAAATGAAATTAATAGATAGTGGGTTTAAAACAAACAAAAGATTTTCTTCATGCATTGCACAGCTAACCTGTGGAACTCCTTGCCAGAGGATGTTGTAAAGACCAGGACTTTAACCAGGTTCAAAAGAGAACTAGATACATTCATGGAGGATAGGTCCATCGATGGCTATTAGCCAGGAGAGATCAGAATGATGTCCCTAGCATCTGCTTGTCAGAGGCTAAAATGGGTTACAGGCAAGGGATCATTTGATGATTATCTGTTCTGTTCACTCCCTCAGTGCATCTGGCACTGGTCACTGTTGGAAAATAGGATATCGGGCTAGATGGACCTTTGATCTGACCCAGTATGGCCGTTCTTATGTTCACCGGGTTCCATTTGTTTCACATGAATATAAAAACTCTGATAACTAATTAGACATTTTTAAAGAATAAGAATCCCAATTCTTGAGATTAGTTTGGCTTGTCAATATGATTTGTAACTCTAAGCAGCCTCACAGTTTGATTAATTTCTCGGCAAAAACAATATCTATATTTTGGCTTCTTTTCAGGTTAAAAGCGAGATTCATGAAACAAAGGACAATAAATCTTGGAGCTCAGCTGTGGCACTGAGTGTAGCCCAGTGCTGGGGACTGAGTGAAGTTTTGTTATTGCAGAGCAAACTCCAGAAGGCAACATACCTCACAAAGCACTAGCCCTCTCAGAAAATATCTCCATGCAGATGTCTGTGCAGCATGTTCCTTTGGACATGCATCCCTGCTGCTGGGGAATGTAGGGGAAGTGTGATCCAACCCTCTCCTTGTCCCCATTGAGATAGTTTGAATTGCTGGGACTCAAAGAAGGAACAATCACTTTCTCATTCCCCTCCATGAGCGGGTCAGGCAATATCAGGCTGCATTCTGAGAACTTATAGAATCACAGGACACTAGAACTGAAAGAGACCTTGAAAGGTCATCGAGTCCAGTCCCCTGCCCTCACAGCAAGACCCAGTACTGTCTAGAAGATCCCTGATAGATGTCTATCTAACCTGCTCTTAAATATCTGCAGAGATGGAGATTCCACAACCACCCTAAGTAATTTATTCCAGTGTTAAACCACCCTGTCAGTTAGGAATTTTTTCCTAATGTCCAGCCTAAACCTCCCTTGCTGCAGTGTAAGCCCATTGCTTCTTGTCCTATCCTCAGAGGCCAAGGAGAACAATTTTTCTCCCTCCTCCTTGTGACACCCTTTTAGATACCTGAAAATTGCTAACATGTCCCTTCTCAGTCTTCTCCTTTCCAAACTAAACAAACTCAATTCTTTCAGTGCATTTCAGTGTGCACTAACATGCTGCACAGTAATTATCCCAAAAGGTACCACATTTGCACCCACTTTTTTCACCTGGTGGAGTTACAGTGCAGCACAGCAGCAGATGCTTCAGTCCACAGCCACACAGACTGAACTGCAGGGCCATGTAGACTTATCCTAAATGTCATGATCAACAATAATCAGAGTGCTCAACTTGGGCCAAAAATATAAAATGTATCACCATTTTCCTTTGAAGGTGAAGCAGATAAGGTGTCTAAGAAGGGTTGTGGAGAAGAAGAGAGCAGTACTTCATAGAAAACTGTAAGGATAGAAAGAAAGTCAGGGGCCTATCATGAGGAAGGATCTGTGTGTAGCTTTGACATTGAGCAGTTGCTCCAGTTTAACTAAAGTCATGATTTTTAAGCCAATGTAATGAACAGGTGCGACCCTCTGTGTGGACACTCTTATTGGGATTTAAACCTGGCTTATTGTAGTCTAGCATGATTTGATTAGGAATCTATTTAAACTGAATCAAAATAAAAGAGCAACTAGGCTACATCCTGGCAGATGTAGTTGGGCTAGTGAGGAGGGACCAAAGGCAAGATTGGGGAGATGAGGGAACTGGAAGTACAGCTCCCATTAGGCACTGCAGCCTCTCTGGCAAACACAGAGGTTAAGAATCAGGTGACCCAAATAAAATGTTTTGTTTTGGGTGAACCCAGGCATAAAGGTTGACTTTTGATTTTCCAGACAAGAAAATTCAGTGGAAATCATTCCTGTCCCCTTTCTCCCTAACATGGAAACTTGTGACTTTAACAAAAGCCCATTTTCTGATGGCAAAATGTTTTGTCAGAAATTTAACTAGCTGTAGTAAATAATTTTTTACAGAAAAAAGCATGTTTGAAAAAAGGTATGTTTTTAATGAAAAAGCATATTGAACAATTCTGACCAGTTTTGGTTATAATTTGTGAGATATGGCTGTGACCTTCGGTAATATCTAAAACTAGTAACAATACACTCTGGCCTGGTCTACACTAGACCAGGTAGGTTGGCTTAAGGTACTCCATCCAACTACGCATTTTGCATAGCTGGATTTGGATTACCTTAAACTGAGCTGCCGCAGCATCTACACTGCAGGAGGACAACAGGAGCACATGCTCCGATCGGCTTCCCTTACTCCTCACAGAATGAGGAGTACAGCATGCTGGTGGGGGCTGCCCTCAGCATTCGATTTAGGCATCTATACTAGACCCACTAAATTGAACACTAGAAGATCGACCTCCCGAGGGTTGATCTTCTTCGTGTATAGACATACTCTCTGGCTACGGCTTCACTTTTAAAAAACTGAATAGTATAGTCAATTTCAAATTAGTAATTGATATAAATCAGAATAGCATCTGCACTACAGGGGATAGAAATCGTGAACATTATTGATCCTCATGCTACAGTGAATACATTAATCATCAGCTAAAGTCAGAAAGAAAATTCCATGCATCTTCCCCTCTTGCTCTACCAAGGTATAGAATTATAACTGGCCAAGAGCATGCTGGCTTTTTTTAACCTTCCTCTGAATTATCTGCTACAATTACCAAATACTAAATTTGATGGCCTATAGGTCTATTCTACTATGGAAAATTCTATGATTCAATACTCAAATGTGTATTCCTGCTTCAATTATCTTTGTAAAATATATCTGTATTTCATATTTTCCACTATATTTCTTTAGTAATACATTTACCCAGGACCCACGGTAATATCATCCACTCGACGACAGTTGGCGGTGGCCCCTGCATATTCAAGTCCGATCTGTCAATGTGCTGAGAGGCAAGAAGCAGCAGAAACAGGAAAGTCAGGTAGGATGCAGTATGGCAGATAAATTTGATAAATGGCTTTCTGATGAACAGCCCTAACGGACTTTTGGGAGCAATCAAGTAGCACACGGAGAAGACAGGGAAAAGGAGCCCTATCACAGCACATGTCAACATCTTCACCGCCCAGTGTCGCCTCCTCCAGCCTGGGAATTCATCATACCAGCGGGACGCAAGCAGCTGCTGACAGTTAGGCTGGGCAACAAACTAAAAGAAAAGAAAGAAAAGGACAAAGTCAGTTTCATGTTACTGTTCCCCATTTATTTCCTGCACAGGTCACCTTGAGGGACATATCATTATTGGCTTTTGGGTGCATACAGAGGAATGTTCTTGACACAAAACCATGCTATTTGCTCAGCCTATGCAAGGGCCACTCATAATAGCAATCCCTGTAAGCAAGGACTCATAAGCCCCTCCTTTTTCCAGTAAACCAGTCATTGGAAACAGGGCACATGACAGAACAGAAGGGGAATGGGCGCAGCCCCATTGTGACACTCAAGACATCTCTATCTTATCTTAAAAGATGGTGTTGGTTGTATGCCTCCATGTAAACAAGGGATGCTGGGGAGAAATGGTGCCTACCAAAGGAAACACTCTCATGTTGCTCCCCCAGAAGTGGCACAGCACATATTTTTAACTCTTAAAACTCATTTCTCAAAAGTATATTTGCTATTAAATCTTAACTTCTCAAGTGCAAATGGAAATCAGACACAAACGGGTTGTGAACATGGATGTATCAACATTTGTTTTCAATTCAACTGCATATTGCCAAAAAAAGAGTTACCATTATTCTCACAGCCCTTGAACAGAACTTGAAGGTCATTGGATAAAAGTCACTATGGAAATGCAAAGTATTATTGTTGTTGCAGAATTCTAATGTAACACCTTTAGAAAGTAAAATTGAATTTAATAATCAAAAAAGTTTTTCCTTATCACATTCCATGACAATTCTCTAATCTAGGTCTATCTAGCAGAATACTGGACAAAGTCTATATAGATATACTGAAATGAAGAATTTGCCATCCATAATATACACTGCCCCTCTTTAGCAAATCTTTCACATATTAATTTTCCTCCTTTACTCTTATGTAAGAAAAAATCATACAGTGTTCTCTGTCTCTTTCATTAGGAAAAATACTAAGTCCTAAAGGTTCCCATAAGTTTATCTCAAATTAGAGCTGCCTGGAATAATATTATATGCAGTTAGAGAAACATGTTTCAACATGATGTGCTGCCAAATGTTTTAATAAGGTCTCCATCAAAAAATGTCCACCAACTTGGCAATGTGTCACATTCCCTGAATTTAAAACTTTTTCCCATCCTGCCAAAGTTTGACAGTTCCATGTTCATTTCCTCTCACCACAGTATCTGCCAATTCTATATCAATTCAGTTCCTAAAAATTCATCATTTTCATACTTCTTCCCCTTTCTAGGACTCACCTCCATGATATGGGGAGACAGGAAAAGGAACAGCTTTTCCTTGGCTAATCTAAGCTTTGCGGTGGAAGCAGGTATGCCTGGGCTTGTCGGGGTGGATAAGGAGAAGTAAGCTTATCCTTGGTGATAGTAATGAGACATCTGGGGAAAGGAGGATTCTAGGTTCTTCAAAGTGTGGGCTGGAGTTGGACAGGAAGGCCCGGGCAGGGAGACAAGTGGGTTGTAGCAACTTTAGAAAACACATTCAGTGGTACAGTTGCTTGGTCCTGCCTCTCTTCCTCCTTATGCAGTGCTGGGAAGAGAGCCTGGCAAGAATGGTGCTGTGCAGCTTTTGTGGTAGACACTGGAGGGAATTCACTTGCATCAGTGCTCTGCCAATATCAAGCACATCTGGGGCACAGCAGCTGTAGGAGTGAGCAGCAGCTGCTGAATTCTAGTCTCAAAAAGGGCTAAAATGTTAATATAAAATGAAATAAAAATGTTAATGTAACAATGAGGCTTGTTAACCAACTGGAACATTTTTGAGCTGGCCTATAAAACTCGTTCTGCCCCAACACCCAAACATGATTCTTTCCTCCATGACCATCTGGCTACTACATGATCGAGATAAAGGAAAATTGTGGCTTTCCAAATGATGAATTCTTCATATATATGAGCAAAATGGCTACCTCTAATTGTCTGTCTACTCTGTGAGCTTTTGCCGTTCCTTCAAAAGTACCTGGTACTGACTGCAGTCAAAGAGAGGATACAGTATAGATGGATTTCTTGACTTGCATGCACAGGACTAACCGAGGGATTTTTGAAAATATAAGGAAGATAGTCCTTGGGGATACACCCATTCAAAATGTGAGTTTGGTTTCCATTCCCAACTAGTTTCCTATTGCAGATGTGAAGGCCTGATGCTTGTTTCAGTCAAGCCCAGTGATCAATTTATATTGGCTGATAATGAGCTTTGTGTTCAAGGCCATCCTCACAATGAAAAAGGCTAGAATGTTATTTTTAAATGAAAGCTGTGTTCCAACAGCAGAGTCCCTTGAGATTCCTCCAACTCAGAAGTTTCAATACAATTAGGAAATTGTTTTGAAGGGATTCATATTCTCTGAAACTCTCCTTACAGGGCAGGTTTGGATTTGCTCACTGAGTCATTTTCACTGAGGCTCAGTTGTAATTAAAGAATCTTCACGATTTGAAAGAAATCATGTCCACTTCTCCAGGAACCAATTAACATCAAGAACCTCTGACATATACAAATTTTACATGAAAGAAGCACATGCATCTCCCATTTATCTTTTCCTTATTTGTTTAGTTTATGAGCAACCACAAAATGAAAACAATGACCTAGAATTCCTCTTGCAATAAATGCCAAATACCAAGTAACTCCATATATAAATACAGGTTGAACCTCTCCAGTCCGGCACTCTTTGGTCTGGAAACATCTATGGTACAGCATGATTTTAGTTAGCTGGATATCCACTTATCATGGGACTGGCCAAGTTTCCTGTGATCCCTTAAAGTTTGTTTACAGCCACCAGTCCTGGCTCTTGGTGTTCTAATTTATCCCTAAATGCTTCCTAGTAAGCCATGGAAGTGTTGGTAAAGCTGCTAGACATTATGGACTTCCTGTGGTTTGGCAAATTCTGTGGTTCAGCACCAGTCAGGTACTGAGGGTGACGGCCTAGAGAGGTTCAAGCTGTACCAATGACACATTCATGTAATGTATATTAAACAAGCTAACGGATGTAATAATAATGAGACAAGGATAACTGTGTGCACCAAAACATGTATAAAAGTGCCATGTAAGCTGTAGACATAGGTAGAGATATAACACATAATTCATGAAGCATCATGTCTAGATACAGATACGGCTGGATTAAAAAAGGGGCTATGGGGCTGCAGCCCATGGCCCCAGGCTAAGGGGGACTTCCTTAGCCTGGGGCCTGGGCTACAGCCACTAAAGCCCCTGTGTTCCTGGCTACCCTTCCTGGTGGGGTGGGGAGCAACTCCTTGTGCTGCAGTTCATCTCCCCCCCCGCTCCCCACCCAGCCCCAGGCTGGAGCCACATCACTGCGAAGCCATGAAGCTCTTTCCCTCTGCTGTTCTCACTTTTTGTCTCCACCCTGCACTCTCATGGCAAATGGGATTTGTTTGGGAGGTGCCTGCAGGTGAGAGTGGGGCAGCGCAGAGCCCCTTGCACCCCCAACATGAGCTGCCCCAGTAAGTGCCCTACACTCTAATCCTCTGCCCCAACCCTGAGCCACCTACTGCACCTTAATTACCTCCCAGACCTCACATCCCAACCCTGAGCCCTGAGCTTGCTCCTGCATCTTAGCTCCCTCACAGACCCAAGAGCCCAACCCCTGAGCTCCTCTCGCATCCCGACTCCCTCCCAGACCCCTGAGCCTGCTCCTGCACCCTAAACCTTGCCCAGACCCTGAACCCAAACCCCAACCTCCTCCCCTGAACCCACTTCCACACACCAAAGCTTTTGGCCCCAGTCTAGAGGCCCTTTTAGCACCCCAAATACCTCATTCCCAGCCCCATCCCAGAGCGTGCTCCCCTATTGGAGCCCTCACCCCTTCTTGCACCCATCCTCCTGCATCAACCCACAGCCCCTTCCCACAACTCAAGTCCTCTTTTTGGCCCCATTCTATGTGACTCTTATCAAAGAGTCCTGCCATGAGGGCAGGGAACTGGACTTGATGACCACTCAAGGTCCCTTCCAGTCCTAGTGTTCTATGATTCTATGAAATACATTACTCACTGAATACTGGTGGTTATAAATGGAAAAGGCCAGGGGATTTTTCAGAAAGGTTCTACCCAATACATTTATAGCTAGTATGCTTTATTATTAATCTATGTTGTCTGAAGGGTTGGAACTTAACTTCATTTACAGTTTTGATTCTTATCAGAGAGGAATGAATAAAGATATCAATTGGCTCACACATTACCTTCCACATCCTAATGACTTAACCAACCAACCAAACAATGGGTAGTTACAGAGGTGCAAATTGTTCTCATCAGTCTATTGTAACTTGAACAATCCAACTCATTATTTTTTTCTCTCTCCTCTTTTCCCCTTTTCCCCCACCTTCCCTTATTTATTCTTGGATCGGGACTTCTAATACTCCAGTCATCTGAAGAATTGGATTGTACCCATGCTGCTAGACTATTTGTTGTTTTTTAAGTTTTTCCAGTTACAGACTAACTCAGCTACCCCTCAGAAGCTTTATTTTCAGTAAGTCTTGGAGCATTGAAGATGATCTATAAACTGGAGAAAAGCTAATGTTGTGCCAATTTTTAAAAAGAATGACACAGATAATTATAGGCCTGTTAGCCTGACATCAGTCCCAGGCAAGATAATAGAGCAGGAGGACTTGGTTAATAATGAACTAAAGGACAGTAATATAATTAATGAAAATTGACATGAGTTTAGGAAAAACTGATTTTGTTAAACTAACTTGGTAACATTTTTATGAGATTACAAATTTGGTTGATAAAAGTAGTAGTGTGGACATAATATACCTAGACTTCTGCAAGAGCTATGATTCTGCATAACATTTTGATTAAAAACTAGAATGTTATAAAATTAATATGGCACACATTAAATGGATTAAAGAATGGTTGAATGATAGGTCTCAAAATATAACTGTCAATGGGAAATCATCATTGAGCAGATTTGTTTCCAGTTGGATTCCACAGGGAGCGGTTCTTGGCCCTATGCTATTTATGAAAGACCTGGAAGCAAACATTAAGTCATTCCTTATGAAGTTTACAGATTACACAAAAATTGGGGTAATGGTAAATAATGGCAAGGACAGATCACTGATTTAGAGTGATCCAGAGTGCTTGATAAATTGGGTGCAAGCAAATATGCATTTTAATAAGGTTAAACATAAATGTATAATTCTGGGAACAAAAAATGTTATAGAACATACTGGATGGGGGGACTCTATCCTGGGAAACAGTGACTTAGAAAAAGATTTGGTCATGATATGTAAGGTACTTGAGCGTGTGGTGGTGTTGCAACTCCAAGCTTTCTTGGAAGAAACGGATTATCTAGAGCCATTTCAGTCTGGCGTCAGGCCTGGTTTTGGAACAGAAACTGCCTTGGTTGCCCTGGTAGATGACTTATGCTGGGAAATAGACAGGGGGAGTGCATCCCTGTTGAGTCTCTTGGACCTCTTGGTGGCTTTTGATACCCTCAATCATGTTATCCTTCTGGAGCACCTGGTGGAGCTGGGTATCGGAGGCAGTGTCTTGCAGTGGTTCTGGTCCTACCTGTCAGGATGCTTTCAGAAGGAGGAGCTTGAGGGCTGCTGTTTGACCCCATGGCGATTGTGCTATGGGATCCTGCAAAGTTCCAGCTTGTCCCCTATGCTATTTAACATCTACATGAAACCACTGGGAGAGGTCGTAAGGAGATTTAAAAGACGGTGCCATCAATATGCAGACCCAACTCTATTTCTCTGTGACATTGGATCCAGGCATGGCGGCGAACAATCTGAACCACTGTCTAGAGGCAGTGATGAATTGGATGAGGTCAAATAGGCTGAAGCTGAATCCAGATAAGATTGAGGTCCTGTGGATCAGGAAACCATCTCTCTGGGAATGTGGTGTGTTACCTGTTCTGGACAGGGTCACACTCCCTCTTTAAGAACAGGGGTAGTCCTCCTGGACCCTTTTTTAACATTTCAAAATCAGATTTCCTTCGCGGCTAGGAGTGCTTTTGGGCAGCTTCGGCTGATCTGCCAGCTGTGACCCTTCCTGAATAAGAATGACTTGGCTACAGTGATTCATGCTCTTGTCACATCCCGATTGGCTTACTGTAATGCGCTCTACGTGGGACTGCCTTTGAAGAGTCTTTGGAAGCTTCAACTGGTCCAGAATGCGGCTGCTCGAGTTTTAATTAATACTCACTACACGGAGCACAGTATGCCGGCACTCGGGCAGCTGCACTGGCTTCCAGTATGTCTGTGGGCACAATTCAAGGTCTTTGTTATGACTTATAAAGTTCAAAATATATTGGGAATGGGGTATTTGAAGGACCGTGTCCTCCTATATGAACCTGCCCAGAGATTGATGTTGGCTGGAGAGGCTCTGCTCCGTGTTCCTCCACTTACGGAGACAAGGTTGACATCTCCATGGTTGACTTCTCAGCCTTTGCCCCTAGGCTATGAAATTCTTTCCCCCGCGACATTCACCTAGCACCAACGTTGGCACTGTTTTGGCGCCAGACCAAGGCCATCCTTTTTACCCATGCTTTTATAGGTATTTAGGTGGTGTGTGTGTGTGTGTGTGTGTGTGTGTGTGTGTGTGTGTGTGTGTATGTCCCTCCTCTTGAGGTGTTTTAGCAGGTTTAATGTTCCCCCCCACTTTGGGGTCCTATATTTTACTTTATATATATTTATTTATTGTGTTTTTAAAATTTTATAAGCCACCTCGAATATTTTAAATAGAGAGGCAGGGTAAAACTATTTTAAATAAATATAAATACATAAATAATAATCAGCAGAACATGAGCTCCCAGTGGGACATAATGCCATAATCCCATAGTGATCCTGGGATGCATAAACAGGGAAATCACAAGTAGAAGTAAAGAAGTTATTTTCCCTCTGTATTTGGCATTGATGCAACCTCTGTAGGAATAGTGCCAGCTCTGGTGCCCCAGTTCAAGAAGGATGTTCATAAATTGGAAAGTGTCCAGAGAAGAGCCATGAAAATGGATTACAGGATTAGAAAATATGCCTAATAGTGATATATTTAAGGAGGATTAATCTATTTATTTAACAAAGAGAAGGCTAAGGGGTGACTTGATCACAGTCTGTAAGTACCTATTGGGGGAACAAATAGGTAATAATGAGCTCTTATAACATGATACAATGGCCAGAATGTGAAGCTATACAAATTAAGACTTAAATCATTTATATGTTTTTAATAGAGAGATGAATTAATCATTGAATAATTTAAAAAGGGCTGCAGTGGAGTCTTCATCACCAGCAATCTCTAAATCAAGACTGGTTATTTTTCTAAACTATATGTTCTAGGAATTATTTTGGGGAAGCTCTATGGTTTGTGTTATAAAGGTCAGACTAGATTATCACAATTATCCCTTCTAGCCTTAGGATCTATGAATCTTTGAGCATACACTAAATTCTTCAATTTTGATGAAACTGCATTTTACAAATGAAAAGCCTACAATGAATTGTTTTTACCAACTCTGCTAAATATCTTTAAAAATTTGACCAAGTGGCATTGAAAGCATTGATTCATATATGTTAATCTTCATGCAGTTCATTAGCATAAGTGACTCCACCAGGACAAGAACATTGACTGTTCATAAATCTAACAAGTTTCATATTCGCCAGTGCCAGATGTTCTCCATTATTCGACAATAATTTGGATAGCAGAACTTCTAAAATATCTCCTGTTATGTTAAAAAGCCTTCATGCATGCTCTTCAAGATTGACCATTGCTGGGGGGCAATTTATGATTTCCAAAGTTCAGTTTACAAAATCAGCCTGGTATGATTTCTTTGCTTTCCGGTATTCCAATGTACAGTTTGCAATATCTGTAAGTGGCTCATCAGGAGGCTACTCAATCATCAAGGAATGGATTGCTCAGCCTTTGGCTGAAGTAGCACAAAAGCAATCTGTGCAAAATGTCTGTAAAATTGGAATCAGTAGCCTGATGTCTGTGTATTTATGAGTCATAGAATTGCTGTTAATGTTAATGCTGGGAAATGGTGAATGGAGAGAGAACACGGAAGCTGTTGAAGTAGCTACTCACAGAAGATGCATGTCAGACCTTCTTACAATGTGCCATATAATGTCACTACTAGGAAACTTGGAACCTAGGATTTTACACTGAGGCTATGTTTAGACTGCAGAGTTTTTCTGGGATACTGAAGGTATCCCGGAAAAACTGCTGCATTCAGGGAATGTGCCTGCTTTTTCAGACCAATTTTACGAAGAATAAGGGATCTTCCGAAAGAGGAGGCTTTCCCCACATTTGGCCCCATGTAGACAGGCCAAATGTCAGAAAAGCTTATTCCGAAAAAACAAGCGGAAAAAGGTATGCAAATTGTGGTTTTCAATTTGCGTATCTTTTTCCAAAAAATAAACACAGTGTAGACATAGCCTGAGGCAATCATATGGATTGTGGGTTTGATAATCCTGTTTAGGACACACACTATGGCAGAGATAACCATACATTGATGGGTCAGCACCTGTAGCATATCCCAATTGTCTGACTGTAGGAGACTATTCTATTTCAGTATAATATTTACTAGAGTCTTCACTGCAGGTAAATTAGACACTGACTTAGCACATGGCTAAATTTAAGCATGTTACTTGCTTCACTGAAGTCATTAGGCATAGTCATGTGCTCAAAATTAGGCTGATGCTTAAGTACTTTTTCTGAAATGTAGCCATAATTATTAAATGATCATTTTTACATTTTTCTACCTTAATGTTTTATGACTATGAAAAAGTAGTTTCTCTGTCTCACTGGTTTATTAGGCATGCACTACTTATGTCAGAATATTTTCTTTGAAGTCTATTTCTCCTTTCTTAAACCTATTCTAAGGCATCAATAACCTCTTTTGCACCTGTGGTGTTATATTATGTGTTCTTTGACATGATATTTCTTGATCCTTTGTATTAGCAGCCACTGTTTCTCATTTTCATGTGCAATGTGTTCCTAAAACCTTTCAGCAGCATGAAGGATGTTTTCCAGCAAAGATA
Source organism: Pelochelys cantorii (assembly GCA_032595735.1). Taxonomy (NCBI): domain Eukaryota; kingdom Metazoa; phylum Chordata; order Testudines; family Trionychidae; genus Pelochelys; species Pelochelys cantorii. The sequence goes on from CM064326.1 coordinate 55,464,068, forward strand.
CCACTGGTAAGTTCTGCTTTAGTCTACTCAAATGATTCTACTTTATTACAAATAATTCTGAATTCCTTCTAGCAAATCTTACCTACAGGCCTGATTCTTTTCACGGTATCAGGGTCCATATACAATGCTCCAGCATAGCAAGCTCATGTGCTGTAGTATTATAGACTAAATTGCTGTATACATACATCCCTCGTAGACAGGCCTTTCTCAAGTTTTATGTTGTTGTTGACTTAACTCTGATCAGTAGTGTTGCTGCAGTAAGATTTAGGTTAATTTATTTCCTAAATGTAAGCTGGGGAATGGTCCCACTATTGTGGGGAGCTTTCCTAGCTTCTATACTACCCCGGTGAAATGAACCAGTGAAAGGATCTGAGTCCCCGCTCCCACTTCTTTTACCCAAAAGCCTCCCTGACCCTAAGGGCTCCCCTTCCACTCTCCTGAGTAGCAGAGTCCTCGAAATCCCAACAAGGCTGGGCCCAGGTTTTCTGGGGCTTAATCCCCGACCTTGTAGTCACTTGGGGCAGGGGCTAGGGCGTCCCCACTCCAGGGTGCTCTCTGCACACTGGATGCTTCCTTGACCCACTGATCATTTCATATAGATCAAAGCAAATACAATTTATTAAACAGCAACTGATTAAAAAGAAAAGAATAAGGAAAAATGAGACAGGTTAAAAGAGAACACATAGCCCCACTTGGTAGCACGGGGACATCACAAACAGCAGTCTGCAGAGTGTAAGGACAGTTCACAGTCTGTTCCTTATAGGTCCCAGGGCTCTTTCTCAGACCCTGGCTGTGATGCAGGGGGGCTGCAGGTTGGACACACTTGTTCTGGCAGTGACCACAAGACTTCAGGCTGTAGGTGGCAGGACCCCTCTCCCAGTTGGAGTTACAATCCCTCTCCAAGTCTGGCCTGCAGGGCCTCTAGGCTGGTAGTGTCTCCCTGCCCAGAGCCTCTCCCCCCACTTTGCTGGTCCCAACTGCTCACCACACCCAGCTGTAGACTATGTTGCTTTGCCAGTCTCCAGCTCCTTGTGTTGTTTCTCTGACCCTTTGGCTCTCTGGTCACAGCTGGTCTGCTCCTCAGCACAGAGTCTGCGCTCTTTGGGCTGTGTGTGTCTGGCTCTGTCACTGCAGGTCTGCTTCTTAGCACGGGGTCTGTGCTCTGTGGGCTGTATGGGCCTCTGGTTCTGACACTGCAGGTCTGTCCCTCAACACAGCTTGCTCTTCTCGCTGTTCTTCTCAGCTCTCTCTCCTTTTCTCAGAGAGACCCAGAAAATCCCAGCTCACATGGAGGATGGGACTGGCCTCCTAATTGCCTCATTGACCTGTCAATCAGGCTGAGCTAGAGTGTTGGCTGCTTTCCATCTTCTCTGGGGTCTGTCAGTCTCAGGGGCCTGATTTCTCATGGACCCTTTCCCTTTCGGTACTGGGAGCTAGCCAACCAAAAACTCCCACTGAGTTTTAGTAAGGGGCTAACAGTCCTCTTACATAAAGATAACAAAGGTTTTTTCTCAGATACTATGGATAACATCAGATAAAGAGAAAGCCACAGAAAGGTTGATCCTGCAAACACTTACACACGTGTTTAGGATCAATTCACATCCTCGCAGCTAAACATGTGAATAAGTGTTTTTAGGACTGAGATTGAAGTCTCTCTCTGTTTATATACCCAGGATCATCACAATGAGGATATTGACTTGAAATCTTGGAAACACGCAAAGGACTTCAGAAATGCAATATGAACTAAAGTGGTCTCTTTTAAACAAATGATCTACTTGCAATACTGTAATGCCTAGATGCTCCAATCAGAGTCCCATTGTACTAGCAGCTGCACAGACATATAGTATAAAAATCAGCTTTGTCCTAAAGAGTTTAAAATCTTGAATTGTTACATTGTTACTATCCAGTCTTGCAAGAGCCTGTATAATGTCTTCACTCTGTCATCAATAAGAGTTACAAAGGTTACATACATAAATAGGTCATTATAGAGTGCCTAAAAGGAACAGGGCTCCACGGAGGGTGGTTTCCCTTTTGCCTTCTGTAGGCACACTGAAAAGTGGTGATGTGACATGTAAGGCCTGTCTCTGATAACATTCTCTAAAATTTGGTAGCTGCAACAGAGAAGAAATGGGGCTGGAAAACAAGTAATTATTGTGACAGGTGCATTCTGAATTCTTTTAAAATAGCATGGGTAAGAGTCTCTATTTTCCTGAACCTTGTGTAAATATTTACACAAGGGCCAATGAGTGTAAAATACAAGCATTGGAATTTATTACCACTGTAGATCCACTTTGCAATCGCTTGTGTGCATTAGTGTAGGGCAGAGTTTCCCAAACTATGGGCCACAGCCCGGTAACGGGCCGCAGGAAGAAATTACCGGGCCTCAGCATGGTTGCCGGGGTGTTCTGGGCTCCTGGAGTGCCCGTGTGGCGCCGGGTCCCCCAAGCTCTCGGCCGGCCTGGGTGGAGTCTGCAGCCGGATGTTCTGGCTCCCGGCAGAGGCATAGCTAGCGGGGGGGGGGGAAGGGAGAGCTGGCCACCGGAAGCAGCACTGGACAGGGGAATCAGGGCGGGCCGAGGAGATTTGGGGGGGGGTGGCAGAAGCAGAGCTGGCCGTGGGCAGGGGGCTGGCCAGGGGAGATCGGGAGAAGCAGCCGCCGGAAGCAGGGTTTGCCTTGGTCATCAGGGCTGGCTGGGAGAGATTGGGGGGCCAGTGGAAGCAGGGCTGCCGGGGGCAGGGAGCTGGCCAGGGAAGATTGGGGGGAGAAGTGGCTGCCGGAAGCAGGGCTAGATGTGGGCAGCGGGGCTGGCCATGGGAGGAGAAGCGGGGGAGAACTGGAGGTCCGGGAGGGGGTTGGGGGAAGTGGGGCTAGCCAGAGGCACCGCGGGGGGAGGGGCAAGCGAATCGGCCAGCAGGGAGTGGGACTGACACGGCCATATGCAGATCTCGGGGAACTCCCCCCTCCCCCAAAAGCATGAGTGAGTCTGGCCCAGGGATTCTATTGTGCCCCCCCACACACACCCCCTCGAGTAGTTGCGAACTGTGTGGCTGGTAGACACACTCATGCAGCCTGAGCACATTTACCAGCCAGGCAGTTTGAAACTACAAACTGATACATCTAGTAATAATAAAACTTACCTAATGAGAAAATACCAGACATGTTATATGTCTGGTATTTTCTCAGTTTGTTTTTTATGTGTTTATATTTTTGGGCTGCAAAAAACAGTACTGAAGAAAAAGGATTCCAACTAAAGTAAAAAGTTTGGGAAACCCTGGTCTAACGAGCTTTCTGTCTGTCTTACACTCCATTTATACAATCCATATTCCTTAACTTGCTGGCAAGAATATTGTGGGTGACCATATCAAAAGCTTTGCTAAAGCTGGCACTGGGGGCTTTGGGAGGACCAGAAACAACTTATTTGAATATTCATCATTTGATTAACAAATATGCAAATGAATGTTACCGGTCCTCCAAAAGTTCGAGAATAGATTTACTGGTTCCCGTGTCAAAAAGTTTGGGAACCCCTGGTGTAGGGCAATGGGAAATCAGGCTTAGTGTTGTAGAACTTAAAGGAAAGTTCCAGAATTGTTATGAAAATGCAAGTTTTTCAAGTCCTTTTTGTCCCAAATTGTTTCGGGTCCAGTGAGTGAAAATTCTTTTTCATTAGGCACTAGACTCAATTCCACAAATTCCAATCTATATGTTCAAAGAGCAGATGAGGAGAGAAGAGGTTGGATACTGAAAGGGGGCAGCTGTGCAGAAAATCAATCACTTGAAGCTTTCATATAATGCCAAAGAGAAAAGATAGATAAGTGGAGAGGCCTGAAGAGGAGACTAAAGTCTGAGATTTACAAGCAAGGATGATAGTCTTCGCAGTGGTGTTTGGCACAGAGTTGGTGTTGGTAGTTAGTGTAAAGCGTGGAAGATGGGAGGAAGCTACAGGAATTCCATATAATTAATATTTTTTAATTATTGATTGAAAGAAAATAATTGCTCATGAAGTAATTACGCATGTTTCATTCACCTCCTCCATTCGGGTACAATCTGCAATTCACTTACATATTTCCTTTCTCAGATCTGTGGACCATTTTTTATCTTATATTGTAAAACCATTGTTTGCATTGCTATAACTGAAATCAGAATATGCCCCAGTACTTTTTACTATAATAAAATATAATTTAACATACAGCATACTTTGGTGGGGGGAATAAAAAAACCCAGGCAAATTCAAAAGGAAAAAACTTTACAAATTTAACTTTGAGAAATTATGATCATTACATAAATGAAGATGCTGCACTTTAATATTATTTGTCAATCATTGAATGCTTTTCAACTGCCCAATAGAGCGAACCACCAAACAGCAAACTATTAAAACATCTTTAAAATCAGCCAAGGCTTATCTATAATTACAGTGATTTTATTTAATATCCTAAAAACACAATGAATATTGAATACAGCTCTTAGGAGCTAGTTATGCATGGAAATATAGTTATGCATTAGACTTTCCAATGCTTAAGGAAACACATTCACTGGGACAGATTTACAGGTGAGTATACAAACAATGCAATATAGTCGTAATTAGGTTCTTGCTGCAGTTTTTATAGTAGTGGAGTACAAAACACTTTATAGTGTTGTCATAAGCATTAGGCCCTAGACTCTGAGTACTAAACAACAACAACAACAAAAAACCTTACAGTGGTAAACAATTTTTAAATTCTTATTATCTTCAGAGATAGACTATAAACTAGGTGCCTCTTAGCTTCAGAGATTAAGTTAAACTAGATAATCCAAAGGAGATACAGTCCCTATTTTAGCATATCTAGTAGATGTGGGTTTTATGCATAACAATCTGAAAATCGCATCAGTGCTTATATTGTGTATTCTATGGCATTATTGTAAGCGGCTCTGTTTTATGTAAACCGAATATTAGTAAGAGCAGCATCACTTGCTTTTCTTTCTCCCCTTACTAGAATGAAAGATACTCTAGATATTGCAGAGATACTGTTCGGGGTTGGGACATAGGCATCTAGTCTAGTGATCAGAGAAGGAGGCAGGCCGAGGGGTTGGAGAAGACATCTAGAGCAGGGAAACAGAAACAAGTATCAAATCCAGAGTTAGAACTAGGAATCAGATCCAAGGGCTCAAACCTGAAGTTAAGGGTCAGAAACAGGTTTTCTGGAGCGGGGGAAGGCAGGAGCTAACATACCTACTGGCATCTAATTTGACCAGTCAACACCCTGCTGCTGGTGGTGGTGGTTTTAAGAGCTAGATCACCTGGTATCCTCACCCAAAAGTTGGACCAATCAGCCAGCTAAATTGGGGCCCAAGTGTGCTCATTAGACTGTCTGGGGTTAAGGTAGTGGGTATGCAGGTGAGCTGCAGGCCCTTACTACTGTCAGTTCTTTGCTATCAATGGTGATTCCATTTGATAACAAAGAGGGCCTGTCTGCTTCATATCATCAAGACATATTATTGCCCAATGATTGTATTTCCACTATTTAGCCACATTCAAACATTTATACTGCAATTGTGTGTGGGGATGCAACACAGCAGCCAAAGTATTTACTTAGCTCTTTTCAGCTCGTATAAATCCCAAACATTCTCCATAATTTGTGACAATGAAGGGTTGTTGCCTGTATTGTTAGCTTTTCTGATCTCTATTACTGGGCAAGAGGATGAAAGAGGGAAATAATGCTTCTGCTGATTGTCCCTTCCAAGGTTCAATAAACAAAGGTACATAATAGTAACAAGTGAACAAATGAATGCATTATTCTTCAGTCTCAGCAGCATATTTTTATGCCATTAGAATCATTTGCAATTTGTACAATTCTTTACTATTTATAACAGGTGCAAAATAGAACTGGTGTTACTGTATATATTTCATAGCATACGGTACATGCAAACCTATGCTACCCGCTCAAGCCCCTTTTGGTTCAAATGTCTATTGTGTGTACAGAACCTTACATGCCAGGTTGCCAGGAAGCTCACCAACACGACATTCTATAGGCCTCTTTCCTCTGATCCCACTGAAGAATACCAAAAGAAACTCCACCATCTGCTCAAGAAACTCCCTGCTACAGTTTGGTACCAAATCTACACAAAGAGACCCCCAGATGCACGACCAGGAACATTTTATCTGCTACCCAATAGTCAGATACCTGGAAATTTCAGACATCCCATCATCTCAGACATTGGCACCCTTACAACAGGATTATCTATCTGGCTATGTTGACTCTCTCCTCAGACCCTATGCTACCAGCTCTCCTAGCTACCTTTGAGACACCACTGACTTCCTGAGGAAACTACAGAGCATCAGTAATCTTCCTGAAAACACCATCCTGGCCACCATGGATGTAGAAGCTCTTTACACCAACTTTCCACAAAACGATAGACTATTGGCTGCCAAGAACACTATCCTCAATGATGCCACTGCACACCTGGCAGCTGAGTTATGTGGTTTTGTCCTCACCCACAGCTATTTTCAATGTGGGAACAATTTATAACTTCAAGTTAGCAGCACTGCTATAGGCACTTGCATGGCCTCACAATATGCCAACATTTTTATAGCTGACCTCATACAGTGTTTCCTCAGCTCCCTTCCCCTAGCACCTTTCCCCTGCTTATGCTACATTGATGACATCTTCATCATATGGACCCATGGGAAAGAGACCCTTGAAGAATTCCATTGGAATTTCAACAGCTTCCACCCCACTATCAACTTCAGCCTGGACCAGTCCACACAAGAGATCCACTTCCTTGACACTACAGTACAAATAAATGATGATCATAAGAACATAAGAATGGCCATACTGGGTCAGACCAAAGGTCCATCGAGCCCAGCATCCCATCTGCCGACGGTGGCCAATGCCAGGTGCCCCAGAGAAGGAGAACAGAAGACAATGATCAAGTGATTTATCTCCTGCCATCCATCTCCTGCCCTTGTTATGAAGGCTAGGGCACCATACTTTATCCCTGGCTAATAGCCATTTATGGACCTAACCTGCAAAAATTTATCAAGCTCTTTTTTAAACCCTAATAGAATCCTGGCCTTCACAGCCTCCTCGGGCAAGGAGTTCCACAGGTTGACTGTGCTCTGTGTGAAGAAAAATTTCCTTTTATTAGTTTTGAACCTACTACCCATCAATTTCATTTGGTGTCCCCTAGTTCTTGTATTATGGGAAAAGGTAAATAATTTTTCTATAATCACTTTCTCCACACCATTCATGATTTTATATACCTCTATCATATCGCCCCTCAATCGCCTTTTTTCCAAACTGAAAAGTCCCAGTCTCTCTAGCCCCTCCCCATATGGGACCCTTTCCAAGCCCCTAATCATCTTAGTCGCCCTTTTCTGAACCTTTTCTAATGCCAATATATCTTTTTTGAGGTGAGGAGACCACATCTGCACGCAGTACTCGAGATGTGGGCGTACCATAGTTTTATATAGGGGAAGTATGATATCTTTTGTCTTATTATCTATCCCTTTTTTAATAATTCCTAACATCCTATTTGCCTTACTAACTGCTGCTGCACACTGCGTGGATGTCTTCATAGAACTATCCACTATAACTCCAAGATCCCTTTCCTGATCTGTCGTAGCTAAATTTGACCCCATCATGTAGTACGTGTAATTTGGGTTATTTTTTCCAACATGCATTACCTTACACTTACCCACATTAAATTTCATTTGCCATTTTGCTGCCCAATCACTCAGTTTGCTGAGATCTTTTTGTAGTTCTTCACAATCCCTTTTGCTTTTGACTGTCCTGAACAACTTTGTGTCATCTGCAAACTTGGCCACCTCACTGCTTACCTCATTTTCTAGATCATTGATGAACAAGTTGAACAGGATTGGTCCCAGTACTGACCCCTGGGGAACACCACTAGTTACCCTCCTCCATTGTGAAAATTTACCATTTATTCCCACCCTTTGTTTTCTGTCTTTTAACCAATTCTTGATCCATGAAAGGACCTTTCCTCCAATCCCATGACCACCTAATTTACGTAAAAGCCTTTGGTGTGGGACCGTGTCACATAAACACCAGCTTATACTGGAAACCTACTGACTGCTATTCTTACCTACATGCCTCTAGCGTCTATCCAAGACACATCACATGATCCATTGTCTACAGCCAAGCCCTAAGATAGAACAGGATTTTCTCCAATCCCACAGACAGAGACAAACATTGACAAGATCTTTATCAAGCATTCCTAAAACTTAAAATACCCACCTGGGCAAATGAGAGAAGAGACTGACAGAGCCAGAAAAGTACCCATAAGTCATCTACTTCAAGACAGGCCCAACATCACTGGTCATCACCTACAGCCTCCAGCTTAAATCCTTTCAGAGCATCATTGACAATCTATAACAAGGGTGGGGATCCTAAAGCCCGACGGCTGAATGCAGCCCCATCTTGCTTTGATTCAGCCCCTAAGGCTCGGGGCTCCCCCTCTCCAAGGGCCACATTAGTGAGGGTTTGGTTATTTCTCACTTATGTGCAGCCCCTGCCTGATTTTTCTGTGGGTCAGCAACCTCCAATCCAAAAAATGTTCCCCACTCCTGATCTGCAACCTATGCCTGGTTACTCAATCATGGGTTTAAAATTAGCCATTCTTCTACAAAGGAATTCTACTACACAGTTACAGAGAGAGACTTCTGAATTACAAATTTGATACTGTCAGCCTGGGCTTGAATAAAGATATAACTGGTTAATGACCTACAAAGCCAATTTCCATTGCTTTTGACATTCAGAATTTCACATCAAAAGGTATGAATGGGACACATCTAGCCCACTTAATTAGCTTTATTAACACGGGTCCCACAATTGACAGGTTATTGCTTTTGCTGTTATATATATATGTTGGATTTTGTTATTTCCACTACAACTCATCTGATGAAGTGGGGTTTACTCACAAAAGCTCATGATCCCATATATTTTTGTTAGTCTCTAAGGTGCAACAGGACTACTCATTGTTTTTAGAACTTTACATGGTGATTTCTTAAGGCTGTCAAAACAAACAAACAACAATCTGAAGTAAATCTGAAGTAAACAAACTGAAGTAAATCGGAAGAAGTTCAATAAGGATAAATGCAACGTACTCCATTTAGGGTGGAACAATCAGTTTCACATATACAAAATGGGAAGTGACCATCTAGGAAAGAATACAGCAGAAATGGATCTAGGGGTCATAGTGGACCACATGCTAAATATGAGTCAAGAGTATGACACTGTTGAAAAAAAAAAGCAAACATCATTCTGGAATGTATTAACTATAGTGTTGTGAACAAGACACAAGATGTAATTCCTCCACTCTATTTTGCACTGGTTAGGCCTCAATTGGATTATTGTGTCCACTTCTGGAAATCACCTTTCAGGAAAGATGTGGAGAAATTGGAGAAGCAACAAAATGATTAAAGGTATAGAAATTATGACCTATGAGGGAAGAAAGAAAGAACTGGGTTTGTTTAGTCTGGAAAAGAGAAGACTGAGAGGGGACATGATAGTAGCTTTAACGTACCTAAAAGTGTGTTACAAGGAGGAGGGAGAAAATTATTCTCCTTGGCCTCTGATGATAGGACAAAAGCAATGGGCTTAAAATACAGCAAGGTAAATACAGTTTGGACATCAGGAAAAAAAAATCCTAACTGTCAGGGTGGTTCAGCACTGAATAAATTGCCTACAGAAGGTTATGTAATCTAGATCATTGGAGACATTTAAGAGCAGTTTAGGCAGCCATCTGTCAGTAATGATCTAGATAGTGCTTGGTCCTACCAGGAAGTCAGGGGACTGGACTTAATAACCTCTCAAAGTCCTTCCCAGTTCTAGTATTCTGTTATTTTATAGTGGGTTAGATGAATGGTCCATTTAGCTGAGTATCTTGCCAATGACAGTGGTCAATACCAGAGCAATGAATGAGCTAGAGTGGCCTGATAGTGTTGTGGGGACTTCTGATTGGTATCTAAGGGCACATCTACATAGCAGGGCTAAACCTGAAATAAGCTACATAACTTGAGCCATACTAATTTGCATAGCTAAAGTCAAAATAGTTTATTTCGACTTTTGGTGCTGTCTATACAGAAGTTATTTTGAGATAGAACACTCTTCCCCCAACTTCCCTTACTCCTCATACAATGAGGGTTACAGGAGTCGGAGTAAGTAGTCCTCCAGCTCCACATTATATAGACATTATGTCGAAATAACTGCTAGCTGTGTAGACATAGGCTATGTTATTTCAGAATAACATCAGTTATTCCAAGCTAACACAGCTGTGTAGACATAGCTTAGAAAGCATAATCACAGATCACAAACCCTGCTCCCCAAAGATTCACATGTAACGTGGCACAGGAAGTCTATCCAGACCAGGGTTCTGTGTTATTTCTGATCTGGGTTCCCTAAAAGCCTGCCTTCCCCCATTAGGATCTCCCACACAGTGGACCAAAGAACTCTGAGGCTGATGGGTAAGGGAAGTGAGAGGGTTTTGGCAATCAGCTGCTGATAAAATAGAAATTGGCTTCTGTAACTGTTGGCCCATAAATGCTTTGTGAGTCTCCTGTGCTCCACAGAGGTTAACTGCACAAATGAAAAGAAATTTCTCCCCCTTCCCCCTTGTGTACATGCAATGTCTTTCCCCAAAGGTGAGGTCTCCTAGTTCACTCTTTTGGAAGCTGGTTCATTAATGAATGTGGTATCTTTGGAGGCAATCTGATGTGGTTGCATGATAAGAATGGTCTGTTTTATGAGATTCCCTGTATTGTAATAGCAAGCAGTCCTGTGTCACCTTCAAGACTAACCAGTATATTATATCATGAGCTTTTGTGGGTAAAACTCACTTCATCAGATGAGTTGGAGTGGAAATTACAGAATCCATGGTATATATAACAGCAAAAGCAGTTACCCGTCAATTGTAGAACCAGTGTTAATAAAGCTAATTGTGTCAGGTTGCAGGTGTCCCATTCATAGCTTTTGATGTGTAAGTACGAATATCAAAGGTGGGGGAATTGCCTCTGTAGTGAGTTAATCAGTTAATATCTTTGTTCAAGCTCAAGCTGATAATGTTGAACTCCTAAATGAATTCTAGTTCAGCAGTTTCTCTCTGTAATTGGGTGGTAAAATTCCTTTACTTTATTGTAATGTTACACTTCTGTACCGGACTGATCTTTCCAAAATGTACATCATGGCTCAGAAAGTTATGGATATATTTGTTCAGCTGGACTTCATGTGAACATGAAAGTGCTTGCTTTTAGTTCTTAGTAAATAAATATTTTTTATTCTGGATTCTTAAAGAAATAATCCTCTGCACAATCTTAGCAGCGCAGGGGTAAGAAGTAAGACAGGTGGAGGACATTTGTACAGTATATGTAGGGCTACATGCAAACACTCCCTTTGGACCATTTAAGGATTGAGGGCATATTCTCAGATGGAAAGTACATAGGACACTTTTTCGCCTGCAGGGAGACATATGCCTGATACTGCTGTCATTGCCAGCATGGATGCACAAACTGCTGCTCCACTGAGTCACATAGGATATATTTCTAAGAAAAGGCCACTTTAGTAACTCTGAAAGATAGCCACTCTTATTTTAAAGGAATTTTTTCTATTCACTTCTTCTGCACTACACATTTTACTAAGTAACCCATTCCTAATCCTATTCCACACTAAGTACTAAATGTAAAGAGCCCTAACGTGACAAAGCAAAGCACTCAAAAGTCTGGAAATGCCCCTGTTTAGATGGCCCATGCAAGCTTCACCCTGCCCATCCCCTCAGACCCCATGTGTCTGATATAATTTTTAATTATATGATCATGTCGTATGATTCAATCAGGACCTCTGCCTCATTCGGTGCACAAATTAGACGGTAGAGTTAGACTATGGTTCACCAGCTATTTTTAGCCTCATTGGTCACATTTTGGGCCCCATACAGCTAATGCCATGGAATGCTGGACTGAACGAGGCAGGAGATCTCATTCACTACACACCACTGCCTCATTCACTATCTCATATTTGGTTTATGCAGTGAGACAACCTCAGCCTCACTTATCGCTCTTCCTGACTAATTCATTACACTCCTCTCCACTATGTTGCCAAATGAGACCATAGTCCCCTACAGTCCAGTTTCACTGAGTACTGAATTCTGACTTTCTCAATATCCAAACTGTAATGCAAAAGGCAGAGTATCAGCTGTAAGGGTACAGGGAACTAGGGATGCAAATGTAGGTGACCAAAATTGCTACTGAAGTGGGGATTTAAATATCCCATGCTTCATTAGCATGATCTGCCAGCGCATTACTCCGCTCAACAGCTGTTTCAAACCAGGAAGTGCGTGCCAGGACGCGTTAGTTCGAACCAAACCCCTTGGTTCAAACTAACGTTACTCCTCAAAAAACGAGGAGTTACTCCATTTTTTGAGGAATAATGTTAGTTCGAACCAAGGGGTTTGGTTCGAACTAACGTGTCCCAGCGCGCACTTCCTGGTTCAAAACAGCTGCTGAGCGGAGTAACGCACCGGCGAGATCATGCTAATGAAGTGTGGGATATTTAAATCCCTGCTTCATTAGCAATTTCAGTCGCCTGCATTTGCATCACTAGTTCGAACTAGGGTGCAAGTGTAGACGTACCCTAAAACAATACCTGATGAGCTATTATAGGGTATACTACATATGTGCAGGAGAGTAGAAATGAGGCTATGCAGATAAACTTATCTTTGGCACTGCAAGAACTTTCCATGCTTTGTTTTATAATCTTAACGTTTTTCTTTTGTAATATTTTTTTCAATGGAATTTTCTGGGGGAGGGAGTTTAGAGGAAAAAAAAACAACCTTCTGTAAAACAGTTTTCCCAGTAGCACTCTCTGCTTAGCAAAAATATGTCAGCCTAGTGAGGTCACAACTTCAGTTTCTACATGCTAAAAGAGCATCTTTTCCCTCAAAGACTGAAGAGGACTAGTATTTATTGGCAACATTTTTAGGAGTATGGACAGTTTATTAAAATAAACTTAAAAAACAATAAGTGATTCTGTAACACCTTTGCTCTGGACTACCCTAGGATTTGTTTTCAAAATAACTCCCCCAATGTCAAATTTATAAACAGAGCGTCCATGCTACCGAGCCCATTATTTCAAAATAATGGACCATGGAATTCAAAATCTCTACTCCTGCTTTTCATCAAGAGTAATGCTAATTCCAAAATAGTTATTTCAAAATAATGGTAGTATGGATGCTCTGGTGCTGCTATTTTGAAATAATTACACCCCAGAGTAATTTGAACTAATTACTCCCCAGTGCTTCCTGGGACTCTAAGTCTGAGGTAGCACATCCACATTAACAGCGCCTGCCTCGGACTAATTTTGATGCTTCCCCATAGCATGAACACACTAGTTCGATCTTAAATCAGGAGTTACTAAGTTGAATTTACTAATTTTGAAATATTTTCCTAGTGTAGACATGTCCTTAGAGAAGAAGAAGTGGGTTGTGCCATGAAAGCTCAGGATACTATATATATTTTTTGGTTAATCTCAAAGGGTATACCTAGACTATAACCCTTTTTTGGAAAAGGGATGTAAATTAGACATATTGAAATTGCTAATGAAGCGGGGATTTAAATATCCCGTGCTTCATTAGCATAAAAATGGCCGCTGCTTTTTTTCAGCATGGAGCTTTGTCGGAGAAAAGCGGCAGTCTAGAGGCTGATCTTTCGCTAAAGAAAGCCTTTTCCAATTGATCCTGTATACCTCGTATACCACTAGACTCCTGCCTGGTCTAGTGCAGAGATCGTGGACCTCATCTAGGTTTGGGGGGAGACCTCCAACGTCCACAATCTCCACACTAGGCACAGGAAAGCGGCCGTCTAGGGCAGGATAGCTGCCAGCCTGGCCACCAAAGGCCACATGCGAACCCAGGAGCAGGTCTGCATGAAAATCAAGTTGGTCCAGTGAGACCCCTGACCCTGAGCTTAGAACATAAGAATGGCCATACTGAGTCAGACCAAAGGTCCATCTTGCCCAGTAGCCGGTCTGCCAACAGCGGCCAACACCAGGTACCCCGGAGGGGATGGACCAAAGACAATGGCCAAGCCATTTGTCTCATGCCATCCACAAACAGAGGCCAGGGATACCATTCCTACCCCCTGGCTTATAGCACTCCATGGACCCAACCTCCATGACTTTATCTAACTTCTCTTTAAACTCTGTTCTATCTAGTTCTCACCTTCACAGCCTCCTGTGGCAAGGAGTTCCACAGGTTGACTATTTGCTTTGTGAAGAAGAACTTGCTTTTATTAGTTTGAAGCCTGCTACCCATTCATTTCATTTGGTGTCCTCTAGTCCTTCTATTATGGGAACTAATGAAGAACTTTTCTTTATGCACCCTCTCCACACCACTCATGATTTTATAGACCTCTATCATATCCCCCCTCAGTCTCCTTTTTTCTAAGCTGAAAAGTCCCAGTCTCTTTAGCCTCTCTTCATATGGGACCAGTTCCAAACCCCTAATCATTTTAGTTGCCCTTTTCTGAACCCTTTCCAAGGCCAAAATATCTTTTTTGAGGTGAGGAGACCCCATCTCTACACAATACTGAAGATATGGCGTACCATAGTTTTAGACTTCCCCTCCTCCTTCTTCCCCTGGCTTCCCCCTTCCAGCTCCCTCCTCCCAGGTTTCCCCCTCCCCTCTCCCACCCTCTCTTCCCCCTCCCACCTCCTTTTCCCAGTCTCCCCAGAGGTTAATTCCCTCCCCCCCCACCCTCAGTTTTGTTAAATAAAGAGAGTTTCTATTTTTTAACATACGTGTCCTTGATTTTTTACATCAGGAAGGGGGGTTAGGGAAGGGTAAGTGGAAGGAGGTGAGGGAGGAATGGGGCACGAGCTCCCGATTGCGAGGACTGGGCTCCTCGGGGTGGAAGCTCTCCTGCAGGGCCTCCTGGATCCTGACAGCCCCCCGAATGACCCCCCCGGATGGCAGCCTGCGGCAAGTGCAGCTGGGCTGATGGCCGAGTGCTGTGATGTGCCGAGGGTGGGCACTCAGGGCACTCCAAGACAGGACTGCTTTGCTGTCCCTCATCGTGGTAGACAAGCAAGTGGGGAACCCTGAGAACTGTCTGTCTGGGGTGGGGGTCGGGTCCCTTTAAGCACAGCCCTTGGCTAGCCTGAGGCAGCAGCTCCACGCTCTAAGTCCTAAGCTGATGCCCTGCCGGCACTGGTTCCGGCCAGCCTTAACTTCGGTTCAGGGTCCACTCAATGTGGACATGCTAGTTCGAATTAGCAAAACGCTAATTCAAACTAGTTTTTAGGTCTAGATGCGCTAATTCGAATTAGCTAAGTTAGTTCGAATTAGTGCTGTAGTGTAGACATACCCCTAAGGAGGCTGCCGTTTGCCTGCATCAGCACAAGGACTGAAGATGAAGATGACGCAGAGCAATCCCTCCTAGTACACTTACAGCCAGACTGCCATTGCTTGTGCCGTGTTTACACAAGGCCAGATTTCGTCATAAAACAAAAGGGCTACATCTCTACTGTGGGTTTTGCTGGAAGAGGCAATGCAAATGGAGCACGGATTAGCATTTTCTCACGTTTATTTGCATAATCTCTTCCGATCCGTTTTTGTGCAAAGGGTTTTTGTGCAAAAACATGCAGTGTGGATGTTTCCTTTTTGCGCACAGTGGCGGCCTGTCAATACAGGCGAACTAGGCGCAAAATGATAAATGGCCGTTGAGGGCTTTGGAGGTGGGGGCACCAATCACATGTTTCGCCTAGGGCGCCAGCTCGTCTAGGGCCGCTCCTGTTTGCGCAAACGCCCCTTTCTGCGCAAGATCCTTATGTAGTGTAGACATAGCCAAGGACTGGGACTGGGCAGGGTAAGGGCTTAATCGGGACTTTGATCCTCACTATCAGTTGGTGAAGGTAAACCCAAGAGAGGTTTTTAAGCACAATGCACATGATTCCCACAGAAAAATGCTTCCAGGCACTGGTAGGATATAGCTGTACATAGAGAGCCATGGCTGAGCTGTAACCACTGCAACTCAGCATTCAGTTTTAATAGAAACTCAAGCTTCCACTTAACAAAATCTCAGGGCTGAGAATTTGGCAAGGCTTTATCTAACATTCATGTATGTTCAATACCATAAAAATGATTACACCTGGAAAAATCTCTTGTCATAAACAAAACAAAACATTCCCACTCTCCAACCATTTATGCCCAGGCTAAATACTGAATCAAGCTGAACATTTTTCAGCCAGTTATAAAATCCTTAAAATGACTGGAAGATGGAAGATTTAAATGGATTTAAATGGATTTTAAATGGAAGATTTAAAGTATGATTAGGATACTTAGGGCTGTATTTTGCTTTAGTTACTTTATTTGTGAGGAGGAGCAGCCAGATTTAAAGGGAAATATCTTAAGAGTTATTT
Source organism: Pelochelys cantorii (assembly GCA_032595735.1). Classification (NCBI taxonomy): domain Eukaryota; kingdom Metazoa; phylum Chordata; order Testudines; family Trionychidae; genus Pelochelys; species Pelochelys cantorii. The sequence goes on from CM064326.1 coordinate 55,480,469, forward strand.
AAGAGCTTGCTTTGTGTGTGTGTGTCATGGCTCCTTCCCCACTCTGGCATGATAAATGCAGAAGTGGGGGCCAGCAAGTGTACCCCAAAACCTTATCTACCAGGCTTTGGTATAAAACTTTCCCCCCAAATCTTAAAACCCTAGATTTTGGGGATAGAATCTCCGCTGCCACAACCCAAATTAATAAAGAAACCAGGGGAGACACCATTTGGGGAAATCTCACCCTTAAAGTAAAAAGCAGGATACCACCATTAACCAATACCAGGTTAATAAAAGGAAAAGAGAAAACTTTTATTATCACTACACTATTCCTGTTGCAAGCATAACAATTAGATGGAAAAGTAACAAAATAATATACTCATGGAGAAACTCCATGGGCCTAGAACTTAGTTACAAAGGAAAGCCAAAACATTTTTTTAAACGTGCACAGACAGCAGATCCCATACCCAAACCATAAAACAATGAAACCTAACGAATTTATCTAAACTTTACCCTACTTACAAAAAGTGAAGAAAGAGTCTTTTCTTGGAGGGAGACATAATGTCTGTCCCCCTCAATAGCTGGAGAGAACTCCCAGGGAACAAAGGAGGGAAAAACCAAAAATTCCTTTGTCCCAGTTTGAAATTCACCAAGAATGACAAAAAGACTACTTGATTATGAGCTTTTGTGGGCAAAACCCACTTCCTAAGATAACCAGAGTGGAGAAAAAAGGGGGGAACTTCCCAATACATAACAGAAAAAGAAGGGAGAAGGGAAGGGGGAAAAAAAGTATCTGTCATTTGTAGTGTCGGTGATAATGAGGCTAATTGAGTGGGCTGGAAGTGTCCTATACTTGGCTTTTGATGTCAATTGGATGTTGAATATAATGGTCCATCCAGTTCATATCTTTGTTCAGGTCCTGAGAGATAGTGTCAAATTTGCATAAGAAGCCCAATTCCACAGTTTCTTTCTGTATTTGGTTTTTGCAGGGAGAGTCACCTAGAGGGGCAGGGAGGAAAATAATGGGCACCCCATTTAGCAATTAAAATTCTAGCAGTGGTGGTGCACCTTCAGAGTGGTACCACAAGTCACCTTTGGTGATGTCTACACTTATGGCTGCTTTTAGAGTACATACACTACACACATCCCTAGTCTGGATATAAATAGCAGTATGGATGGTGAGGCACTGCTTAGGTGACTAAAGACATACCATAGCCCTAGGGAATGTACTCTACACGGTTCTCTGTACACTCAAGCAGCACTTTTTCACTCTATGATGATATTTTTAACACTGTTGTGTCCCGCTGCCTCCCTGCCTCTCTGATGAATCTCAGCATTTTCTCTGAATTTCAGTAGAACGTCCGCATTATCAACCCCGTGGAAATGGAAGTTGTTCATAACTCTGAAATATTTGTAACTCTGAAAAAAATGCTGTGGTGGTTCTTTCCAAAGTGTACCATTTACCATTGACCTAATGCTGCTTTGGAACTTGATTATGCAGAAAGCAAATCCTGCTTTTACCCATCCCAATTTAAATGAAACAATCACGGAAACAATTCTGTTACATGGTCAAACCGTGTTTTTAAAACTTACCCTTTTTTAACAGTGTATTATAACTGCGTTTTTTGTTAATGTTGCTTTCAGCTGCTGCCTGATTAGGTAGTTGCAGTTCAAAATAAGGTGTGTGGTTGACTGGTCAGTTAGTAACCCTGAGATTCAACTGTAATTACTGCCTGATGTTTTTCCAAGAAATTTGCTTTCAAAGACATATTCAGACATCTATCAGTGCCTTTGATGGATTGCCGTTGTTCATAGCATCATAGAATACTAGAACTGGAAGGGACCTTGAGAGGAGGCATTTAATAACAACTGAGGAATCTCTCAGAAGGAAGGCAGGTATGGATGGTGATAGGTCTGCTGTTGTTACCTGCACAGCATGTGCCATGTTTATTTTCCTCCCGGAAGAAAGAAGGGATTTCATCTGCACTAAGTGCAAGCTGGTCACCATTTTGGAAGAAAAAATTAGAGGACTTGAGGCCCAAATATCGACCCTACGTTCTATCAGAGAGGATGAAGACTTCCTCAGTAGAAGGCAGTGTTTAATCCTGCAAGCACAGCAGGCTGAAGAGCCAGTCAGGGCAGTACAGGACAAAGAAGAAAACTGGCAGCATGTAACCTCTAGAAAGAGAAGAAGGCCAACTCAGGTATCCCCCATTCCTGTAGAGGTAAGCAATCATTGTCAGGCTCTCTCCACAGGCATTGCAGTGGAGAATGCTTTGGCAGGGACCTCTCAGCGAAGATCAGAAGGGAACACCATCTACTGGAAGGCATGGGATGCAGAGTCCTAGGGATGGGATGTGGAGTCTACGACCACCACCCCCAAAAGAAGAAGATAGGTGGTGGTGGTTGGGGACTCCCTCCTAAGAGGGACTGAGTCATCCATCTGCCATCCAGACCTGCAATCTTGAGAAGTGTGCTGCTTACCAGGAGCTCGCATTCAGGATGTGACCGAGAGTCTTCCGAAAGTGATTAAACCTTCGGATGGCTACCCCTTCCTGCTTCTCCATGTAGGAACTAACAATATGTCCAAGAATGACCTTGAGTGGGTCACAGCAGATTATGTAGCACTGGAAAGAAGAATCAAGGAATTTGAAGCCCAAGTGGTGTTCTCGTCCATCTTTCCGGCTGAAGGAAAAGGTCCGGGTATGGATCGTCGAATTGAGGAAGTAAATGCATGGTTGCACAGGTGGTGTCGGAGAAAGGGCTTTGGTTTCTTCAACCATGGGACTCTGTTCCAGGCACAAGGATTTTTAGGAAGAGATGGGATCCACCTAACTAAGAGAGGAAAGAGCATCTTCGCGGGCAGGCTTGCAAACCTAGTGAGGAGGGCTTTAAACTAGGTTCTTTGGGGGACGGTGACCAAAGCTTGGAGGTAAGTGAGGAAGTCGGACACCAGGAAGAATCACAAGTAGGAATGAGCAACAAAGGAGGACCCCTGATTCGGATGGAGAAAGTAGGGCAATCAACTGATTATCTACGGTGTTTGTACACAAATACGAGAAGCCAGGGAAACAAACAGGAAGAATTAGAAGCCTTGGCCCAGTCGAAGAACTATGATCTGATTGGAATTATGGAGACTTGGTGGGATGACTCGCATGACTGAAGCACTGCCATGAAAGGGTATAAACTGTTCAGGAAGAACAGGCTGGGGAGAAAAGGAGGAGGAGTTGTATTGTATGTAAGAGAGCAGTATGATTGCTTGGAGCTCCAGTATTTAGAGGCAGAAAAGACTGTTGAGAGTCTATCCATTAAGTTTAGAGGTGGAAGCAACAGGGGTGATGTTGTGGTTGGTGTCTGCTATAGATCAGGCGGATGAGGTAGACGAGGCTTTCTTTGGACAACTGAGAGAAGCTTCCAAAGCTCAGGCCCTGGTTCTCGTAGACGACTTTAATCACCCTGACATCTGTTGGGAGACCAATACAGCAGTACCCAGACAATCGAGGAAGTTTTTGGAGAATGTTGGGAATAAATTCTTGGTACAAGTGATGAAGGAACCATCCGGGGCCATGCGCAGCTTGACCTGCTGCTCACAAACAGGGAGGAACTAGTAGGGAAAGTAGAAGTGGGTGACAACCTGGGAAGCAGTGATCATGAGATGGTAGATTTCAGGATCCTGACCAAAGGAAGAAAGGAGAGTAGCAAAATACACACCCTGGACTTCAGAAAAGCAGACTTTGACTCCCTCAGAGAACTGATGGGTAGGATTCCCTGGGATGCTTACATGAAGGGGAAAGGAGTCCAGGAGAGCTGGCAGTATTTTAAAGAAGCCTTATTAAAGGCACAGGAAGAAACCATCCCGATGCGCAGCAAGAAAAGCAAATATGTTAGGCGACCAGATTGGCTTACTGGGGACATCCTTGGTGAGCTTAAACACAAAAAGGAAGCTTACAAGAAATGGAAACTTGGACAGATGACTAGGGAGGAGTATAAATATATTGCTCAAAAATGCAGGGGAGTTAACAGGAAGGCAAAAGCATAATTGGAATTGCAGCTACCAAGGGATGTAAAGGATAACAAGAAAGGTTTCTACAGGCATGTTAGCAATAAGAGGGTCATCAGAGAGGGTGTGGGGCCCTTACTGGATGAGGGAAGTAACCTAGTGACAGATGATGTGGGAAAAGCTGAAGTACTCAATGCTTTCTTTGCTTCTGTCTTCACGGACAAGGTCAGCTCCCAGACAAATGCACTAAGCAATGCAGTATGGGAAGAAGGTGAACAGCCCGTGGTGGAGAAAGAACAAGTTAGGAACTATTTAGAAAAGCTAAACATACACAAATCCATGGGCCCGGATTTAATGCGTCTGAGTACTGAGGGAGTTGGCAAATGTCATTGCAGAGCCTTTGGCCATTATCTTTGAAAACTCATGGAGATCGGGAGAGATCCCGGATGATTGGGAAAAAGGCAAATGTAGTGTCCATCTTTAAAAAAGGGTAGAAGGACAATCCAGGAAAGTACAGACCTGTCAGCCTTACCTCAGTCCCCAGAAAAATCACGGAGGGGTTCCTCAAGGAATCCATTTTGAAGCACTTAGAAGAGGGGAAAGTGATCAGGAATAGTTAACATGGATTCATGAAGGGCAAGTCGTGCCTGACCAATGTGATTAGCTTCTATGATGAGGTAACTGGCTCTGTGGATATGGGAAAGTCGGTGGATGTGATACCTTGACTTTAGCAAAGCTTTTGATATGGTCTCCCACAATATTCTTGCCAGCAAATTAAGGGAATATGGATTGGATAAATGGACTATAAGATGGATAGAAAGCTGGCTAGACTGTAGGGCCCAACAGGTAATGATCAACAGCTCGATGTCAGGTTGGTGGTTGGTTTCTAGCGGAGTGTCCCAAGGATCTGTTCTTGGACTGGTTTTGTTCAACATTTTTATTAATGATCTGGATAAGGGGATGGATTGCACCCTCAGCAAGTTTGCAGATGACACTAAAGCTTGGGGGAGAGGTAGATACGCTGGAGGGCAGGGATAGAGTCCAAAGTGACCTGGACAGATGAGAGGATTGGGCCAAAAGAAATGTGATGAGGTTCAACAAGGACAAGTGTAGAGTCCTGCACTTGGGACGGAAGAATCCCAAGCATTGTTACAGGCTGGGGACTGAATAAGTAGCAGTTCTGCAGAAAAGGACCTGGGGATTACAGTGGATGAGAAGTCAATAGTGTGCCCTTGTAGCCAGGAAGGCTAAGAGCACACTAGGGTGCATTAGGAGGAGCATTGCCAGCAGATGCAGCGAAGTGATTATTCCCCTTTATTTGGCTCTGGTGAGGCCACATCTGGAGTAGTGTGTCCAGTTCTGGGCCCCCCACTATAGAAAGGATGTGGACGCATTGGAGAGGGTCCAGCAGAGGGCGATCAAAATGATTAGGAGGGCTGGAGCGCATGACCTATGAGGATAGACTGAGGGATTTGGGTTTGTTTAGTCTGAAGAAAGAAATGTGAGGGGGGATTTGATAGCAGCCTTCAACTTCCTGAAGGGAGGTTCCAAAGAGGATGGAGAAAGGCTGTTCACAGTAGTGACAGATGGCAGAACAAGAAGCAATGGTCTCAAGTTACAGTGGGAGAGGTCTAGGTTGGATATTAGGAAAAACTATTTCACTAGGAGGGTGGTGAAGCACTGGAATGGGTTACCTAGGGAGGTGGTGAAATCTCCATCCCTAGAGGTTTTTAAGTCTCGGCTTGACAAAGCCCTGGCTGGGTTGATTTAGTTGGGATTGGTCCTGCCTTGGGAAGGGGGTTACACTTGATGACCTCCTGAAGTCTCTTCCAGCTCTATGATTCTAGGTCATTGAGTCCAGTCCCCTGCCCTCACAGCAGGATCAAGCACCATCTAGACCATGCCTGATAGATGTCTATCTAACCTGCTCTTAAATATCTCCAGAGATAGAGATTCCACAACCTCCCTAGCCAATTTATTCCAGTGTTTAACTACCCTGACAGTTAGAAAGTTTTTCCTAATGTCCAACCTTGACCCCCCTTGCTGCAGTTTAAGCCCATTGCTTCTTGTCTTATCAGAGGCTAAGGAGAATATTTTTTCGTCTTCCTTGTGACACCCTTTTAGATACTTGAAAACCACGATCATGTCCCCTCTCAGTCTTCTCCTTTCCAAATTAAACAAGCCCGATTCTTTCAGTCTTCCCTCATAGTTCATTTTCTCTAGACTTTTAATCATTCTTGTTGCTCTTCTCTGGACCCTCTCCAATTTTTCCACATCTTTCTTGATATGTGGTACCCAGAACTGGACAAAATACTTCAGCTGAGGCCTAATCAGTGCAGAATAGAGTGGAAGAATGACTTTTTGTGTCTTGCTCACAACACTCCTGTTAATGCATCCCAGAATCATATTTGCCTCTTTTTTTTTTTTTTTGCAACAGTATTACTCTGTTGACTCATATTTAGCTTGTGGTCCACTATGACCCCTAGATCCCTTTCTGCAGTACTCCTTCCTAGAAAGTCACTTCCCATTCTGTTTGTGTGAAACTGATTGTTCCTTCCCAAGTGGAGTACTTTGCATTTGTCTTTATTAAACTTCATCCCATTTACCTCAAGCTGGCCTTGTGGCACAACAGTAGCGTGTCTGGTTCCAGCTCAGAAAGCTATGTGTTCAAATCACATTTGGGTCAGGCAGCTGAAAAGTTTGGATCTTATCTTTTCTGAAGATAGCTTTACCCAAACATAAATATATATTTTCAACTTTATAACCTTTCAACCTATTGACCATGAAAAATGCTCCAACATAACCTGACAGATATAAATGTTTAAAATTCAAAGGATAATTATCTATATTCGTAGTTAAAACTGTGCCTTGATTTCACAATAGAAACCATATGTTCACTCAAAACATTTTCAATAAGCTAAATTACAGCCAGATTATCCCTGAGTAAGTTTACTGGTTAAAATAATAACAGCATATTTTTCTAATTCAGCAGTTCATTTTTCATTTTTGATCAAGGCATTGAATGTGAACTTTCAATATTTGAAAGCTTAACATGAAAAATAAACTGCATGCAAGAATGGTAGAAATTCTACAGATGTTTAAATCTTATCTTTATCCACACAGAATGTATAAGATTGATAGCAAAGAAAGCTCGATGAAAGAACAAGAACATCCACAATTGCTTCATTGATTTTCAGAAGGCATTTGACAGTATAGATCAAAAAGTGACTTGGGCGGTGTTGGAGTCGTACTGAGTGGATAGTAGATGGATATGGTTGTTGAAGAGTATCAATGATAATGCGGAGGCAGCGGTAAGAATGTGCAGAGAGTGGAGAAGCTGATTTAGAATGAGTAATGGTATGAGACAAGGAGATCTGATATCGCTGAGTATCTTCATCACGCACCTAGAGAGAGCGATGGACAAGATCAAGGAAGAGGCAGAAGGGATATCGGTCCACAGGATGAGAATTAACAACTTAAGGTTCGCGGATGATATAGTTATCATCGAGGAAGATGAAGAGAAGTTAGCGAGAATGGTGCAGGTGCTAAATGAGGAAGGGAAGCGGTATGGACTGATTATGAATATCGATAAAACAAAGACAATGGTATTTGGAGATAGAGAAATAGGAAAGGAGGTCAGTGTAGATCAGATCAAATTAGAGAATGTAGAGAAGTTCACGTATTTGGGGAGCAACATGATGTATGATTCAGACTGTAAGAAGGAAATAACGACTAGAATAGCGAAAGCAAGAGCGAGTTTGAAGGCGATGGATAAGATCTGGAAAAGTAAAGCGATTAGCTTAGGAATGAAGCTGAGCATCTTGAAAATGTGTATATTTAGCAGCATGTTGTATGAATGTGAGACATGGGTGATGACAAAAGATTTGAAGAGAAGGATATTGGCATTCAAGAGGAGTTGTTATAGATAGATCCTGAAAATAGGATGGATGCAGAAAGTCACAAACAAGGAATTATATAGGAAGATACAGACGAAAGAGAACCTACTGCAGAAGGCTATACAACGGAAGTTACAGATATTCGGGCATATCTGCAGAATGAACAACGAGCAAAAAAGTTAAGACCTCAGTATTCAGCATAATGGATGGTCCAAATAGGAGAGGCAGCTCCCCACAGAGAATGGGTAGATGATATTATAGACTGGTGCAGAGCTAGTCTACAGAAACTAAGCCACTCCACACTGGACAGGGAAAGATGGAAGGAAATAGTGAGGGAGGCATTGGACCCCAATGGGTGTTGAGCCCATGGTTGTTGATGATGATGATGATGATATTTACCTCAGACCATTTCTCCGGCTTGTCCAGATCATTTTGAATTATGACCTTATCCTCCAAAACAGTTGCAAAACCTCCCAGCTTGGTTCACATCCATATGGTAAGAACAGAATGGTGTTTGAATTGAGGACGTGTAGTTTCGTTTTTAAATGGTAGGTTTTTTATAACCCAATCTTTTTTAAGCCTGTGAACGCAGCTGCTGTCTTTGAAGTTCATAATATTATTTCTTTTTGGACATTCCCCTTTGCTTGCACACTACATATATATGTAACAGAAAATGAAACCAATATGGGATCCTGTTCTATCCTCTAATATACTGATTCAATTCTTAATTTCATGCATCTTAGAACAGAACTGAGTTATATGAGCCTGATTTTGCTCAATTTCTTGAGTGTAAATCAGAAGTAAATTTTAGCTGAGGAAAATTTGTAACAGTTGCATTTGTTGGGCTCAAATTCTTTTTAAAAAAAAACTATTTTTATTTTAGTGCAGATTGTACTAAAGCAGAAGGAAATCAAGCCACGGCTGAAAACTGAAGGCCAATTGTTCAGATGGTGCAAAATTGAATAGCTCAATTGGCTTCTACTGGTGTGAACCTCAATTTACACCCACAGAGAACTTGGCCTTTACATGTACTGTGCTGTAACTTACTGTATGAACCATTGTATAACACAGTCTGGTGTGCATTACATATGATATTACTTTACAAACATCTATAGTGAAATAAAATGATCCTATTATAAGAATTAAGTCTTCCCATGAGATTAGAGAGTGCAGGCAGCATTACAAGTACTCAGCAACATGCTGGACTGGACATAGAGATTAAATGTGACATTAGATATATCTTCTATGTAATGTCTAGAAAAGTAAATGTTTGAAGGAGAGGATGGTTTTGGTGCAGTGTGTAAAATGGAGGATTAATATTGCACATCCTGAATTGGCCACCTTTTCTGTCTACTAGGCTGCTGATACTCAGGTAGCCAAATCAAAGTCAGATTAATAGGCCTGCTATTGTGCCACTGATGAACGCAGCACACACTGTCTGTTAACTTCTCTATTTCAAGGGAAACATGTTATAAACGGAAAACAAAGAGCACAGTTAAAGAGGATGCTCTTTTGGATGCTCTTCTTTCTTTTTTCTGTCCCTTCACATTATTACCCTGTTTTCATGTCACATCAATACCTGTAAATGCGTCACTATGTGAATGCAAGAAAAGAGATTAGAAATTACAAAGCAACATAGAGGAGGAAGTCCTGACCTGGTCACAGTCTGTGTCTCTTATCAGGAAAAGCCAAACTCATCCTGCACTGTTACAAAAACCCCTGGCATAAATGTGTATATATTCTCATGAGATGTAAATGGACATTGACTAAAGCCAGACTTCCTTCCTTATTCTGCACAGCCTTTGGCTGAATGGATAGACTTTAATGGACTGATTTCAAATGAACTGAAGCTGTAGCTAACACAAGAGTTATTTCTTCTTGTCTTTTATTACCAAAAGGCATGATCTTTGCTTGTCTACAACATGTTTTAAAAATATTATTTTCTCAATACATTGTTAATCTAGGCAGAGTTTTACTATAAAATAAACAAATGAATGCGGCCAAATTAACATAAACAGGTAGAGAGAGGTGTAAATTGTCCCTGCTTGCACAGAGTTCCAGTCAACAGGAGAAAAATTCACTCAGGCAGAGAGCGAAGCTGTAATATAGCCTGAAACTGTTCTCAGGGTTACTACTGGTGCAGTGTTCACTTTTGCCAACTCTCATCGAGAGCTTTACTTGAAGATAAGGTGGATGCTGAATCAGAGCACTTTACTACCCAGGGTGATAAGCCTTTTCCAATAAATGTCATTCACTCTGGGGGATTCATTCCTCTCGGTCCCTTCTGTAGAGGATGCTCTGAACTATTTGTAGGGCCAGAGTCTTGTAGTGGACTGACCACCACGGAAAGCAAAAAGAAATGGCATTTGCTGGGATGAATCTGACTCATAATTTATTTATCTTGCATTATGATTTAATAGGGAAAGAATAAAAATATTCTCTGTGAGGCAATAAGAATAACAAATGCCAGATTGTCAGAATGTTATTTATTACTGTAGAGTCCCTGCTTATACTGAGAGGCCCGATTGTGTTATACACTGCTCAGAGACACAGGGAGAGACAGTCAAATCTTGCAATCAAATAATAAAGACAAAGGGCTGGAGAAGACAAAATGACTTTGCCAAGCTCTTACAGCAAACTAGTGGCAGAGCTAAGATTAGAATTGAAGTTGTGCGACTACTAGGCTAGGGCCCTGCTCACTGGACTAATTGCATCTCACACGGGAGTCAGGGGGATAAGGGAAAATGTATAGATTGAGATTCACAAAGTAATTTAAGTAACAGTTCAGCATCCACACATCCTCTTTTTCACTGGCCTACAAAAGCAGGTCTGTATATGGGGAGGAGGGAGCAACCTATTCCATTCTACGGAGTAAGGAGACACTGTCTAGCCCTGAGTGTTGACTCTCTCTATATACTGTAAGCAGTGCATATATGCTGCCTCTCTGGAATAATAGGGCTCTTCCATCTGTGTCTGGCCCTAAAAGCACTCTAGACCATGCAAGAAAAAAAAAACAAGAAAAAGAAACTGCTAGTTTTTTAAAAAGAAAATATCATAACAATTTATAGGGTTGCCAGGTGTCCGGTACCGGACAGTCCAGTTTTTGGGCCTCTGTCCGGTACAAAAATCTAGAAAATAACAGACATGTGCAATGTCCGGTATTTCCTGGTTTTCTGGCTGGGTGCCGGACAGAAGCCTGGCAGGGGTGGGGAGAGTGACTGGCAGGAAGGGTGCGATCGGTGCTGGGAGCCCTGGTTGCATGTGAGGAGGAGGGGCAGCCCAGTCCATGCTCCTGCACGCTGGTCAAGCACGTGATAGAGCCGCAGCCTGACTGACTCGCGTGGGACGAGAGCGCCCTGAGATCTGCACAGCCTGGGTCAGTCCTGCTCCCTGCCGGCTGATTCGCTGCCCCACCCCCTCCTAGCCGGCCGGTTGGTTGATTATCCCCGACTTCTCCTCCCGGTCTTCCCTGGCCAGTCCCTCCTTCCCCCCCCCCCCAGCTCTGCCTCCTGCTGGCTGGTTCCTGCTCCGGATCTTCCCCGGCCAGCCCCGCTGCACCCCTCACCAGCCCTGCTTCCGGTGGCCAGTTCTCCCCTCCTCCTCCTCCTCCTGAGCTCCCCCAGCCAGCTCCGCTCCTGCCGGCTGCCCCCCCCCCCGATATCCTGCAGCCAGCCCCGTTTCACCCAGCCCCCCCCCCCCCACCGACCAGCCCTGCTTCCCATCGGCCCCCCCCATCTCCCTTAGCCAGCCCCGCTGCCCCCCCCCTTAGCTCTGTTTCCCAGCCCCCTCCCCTCCTCCTGGCCAGCACCGCTCCCCTCCCAGCCGGTCCTTCCCCCCCTCGAAGTGTGTCCGGTATTTTTTTTATGACTACCTAGTAACCCTAATAACAAACCATAGGGATAAACAAAGGAGTCAGGCATGATGGAGTGAAGTAGTTTGAAAATTGTGACTCTGCATCTCTGAACTAATGGGACACTCTCTGGATTGGGGAAAAGAACTTTTGACCTGTTTTCTCCTTTTACACCTGATTGCAAAGTGCACATAATTCATTTCCTTGTTCATTAAATTAGCTTCACCACCAGTCTGGATGCAATCCTGATTCCAAATGTATTCCCACCCAAGTAAGTAAAATAACCACAACTCAGAAAGAGACAGACCTGTGTCAGTGGAGACAGGAATAGGTGGGTTGAGGATACAGGAAGGGAGGGTTTCTGCTGGATTGTGCTATAGCAGAGGGGAGCAGGTAGGCTGGAGTTGCCATTGGGGAGGTGAACAATAGGGCACTGCTGTGTGCTGTGAATGGAGAAACTGGAAAAGGAGAGTTTTTGATGAAGGGGGAATGGCTAGAATTTGCCATGTGTCCTGGAGCATGCCTGAGAGAAACAGAAAACATCGGCAAGTGCCATCTGGGAGAGAGAAAAGGTTAAAGAAATTGGAGTAGCTAATTCATAGTGAATAATTATTTCTGTTCACAAATTGTCTACATACAGCTCCTATTTTTCTCAAATTTTTCTATTATTAGAAACAATTCCCTGAAAACTATTTACCTTCTGTAGATTATTCTCAAGCAGTGAGATGCACATGTTTAAGATTCACAATATGTGCATGTTCTGTTGTGCTGGCTAGTTTATTGTAGATAATTTGACTGGACAATTATATTGCAGTGCCTCATTGGATAAAGGTCACTCCAAGAAGTGGGTTTCTGATGTGAATGTTCAGATTTACAAGTTCAGCATTTACTTTCCGCTGCTATTCATCAATAGTCACTTGAAAGTCTGTTTCTGAACATTGCAGCCGACTAGCTCCATTGCTAGCGTATCACAGTAAGCTGAACATGAGGTCTATGTGAGCACAGTTGAAGCTAATTTGTTTAAACATTCAAATGACTATTACCAGAATTTATTTTGAAGTATTTCCCAGGGACAGAGAGAAAAGATGCAGGAGTCATTGCTGAATTGCACCAAGGACTGGGGAAGGTGGAATGGGCTTTTCTGGTGAGTGACTAGAGGGAGAGAAGTCATCCTTCACTGTGAAGAAGGAAAACAGTCTCCCTGAAGATTCAGGAACAGAGGAGAGAAGACCCAGGGACAGGGGGAGAGGAGAGAAGATGCAGGAGACGTTGTTGAATTGTACCATGGACTGGGGAGTTGGGATGGACTTTTCTAGTGAGTGACTAGAGGGAGAGAATCATGAACTTACATGGGCACAACCCACTTCTTCAGATGAATGGAGTTATTAAAAGTCCAGTTTCTAAATAAATTGCAGGGAGAGGGGAGTGGAGAAAGGAATGAGTGAGAAGGAAAAAGAAGGGGGAAAAGAGGAAAAAAGGGAAAAGAATAGGCAATTAGAGTGTCCATGCTACATAGAAAAGGCACTAACTTCTCAAACTTGTAAATGAAGTTGAGCTCTAATACTTTTTGAACTGTTGGAGTTGGCAATATGGAGTTGGCATCACCTTTGCAGTGATGAGCCTTCTGCAAGGACATATGGACAACAAAACCGACCTCCTTAATTTTAATTTGAGAATAAGTAAAAGCAGATGCAAAAGAGAAGTCTGTTCTTTTCACAGAATTCACACTGAACTCTGCTGAAGATAATGGAAATGCACATTCTTACTCACAGGGAAATAAACTCTATTAATGATTCCATTTACTAGGCCTGACCATACTAACAATTTTAAGGATGATAGGAAGATAGTTTCATCCAAATACTTATAAGAAAGCAACTGAAAATGGAAAAGAGCTGCTGTTCCTTATTAGTGCTGTGTTCTGTGTTATTCTCTCCCTCTGAATAACTTGTACTAAGTGTCAGAAATTAAAAAAAAATCAACATCATTAATAGTGTAATTGGAATTGTAAAGAAATAGGATAATTACGCACCTGGCATTAATCCTTCACAGAATTTGTACACACACTGGAAAATTTTTAAAAGTTAAAATGTTGAGACTCAGTTTCCAAAATGTGGGTCCTGAGACTTTCATAATCATGGTATGTCTATTGCTACTGTTGTAGTAACTATGGGTAAATGTGCTCTTTTTAATAAGAACCAGTGCATCTTCTATTGGAAGACCCAAACCCCATTCAGCATAGGCAGCATGTATCCAATTATGGTAATACTTCAAAACTGTGGAGCAGATAAGCTGCTTACATAATTTATACTATTTAACAATGTGTGGAGCCTTATCTATAAACACAGAAGTTTCTAAATGATTTACAAAGCAAACATATGGACTATTTTAGTGAAACTTGCCTCTGCTTGGCAAATGTTTATCTAAGAGCTCAAGGACTATGACTAAGAGTCTGCAGAAATGGGAGTTTTAGAGACATAGTCCCAAACTGGAATACTTAATTTCTTACAGCTGTGGGCTGCACAGACTAAACATCTCTTCTCCTGGTGTTACAATGTCCAAATATTATCAAAGTTAGTTTTTCTGGGGGCTGCTAATTTTATTATTACTATTATGCATTTAGATGGAGATGTGACTAGGCTTCACCTTTTCATTTTTTTTAACCAGTGTTTGCATGTCTATACTCAATACCTGACACATAACTGTAAAATAACTTGCTTCTTTCTTCCAAACAAAGGAGTGAACAGAGGTTGAATATGCCACCTTTGCTTTTCTTAAATAGACAATCATTCCGTCTTTTGATTCAGAAAGGATGTTAATTAAGAAGGGCCGATTATGTCAGTCATAGTATATCTGCAACACTGAATGCAAATTCTAATCTCTAAAACTGGCAAAAGGGGTACCTCACATTTTTTTAAATGTATTATGATTTTTGCCTCAAGATCACTGAACCATTTCTATCTCCTCTTACCACAAGTGTTAATGTATGAGACTTCACAAAGCACTCAGGGCTCATTTTTATCCATGCTGGTTATTGGACAGCATGAGTACCCATACCCCTATTATCTGATTGAGGCCTTTAGGATTTTCATGCTGTCATCTGATGCAGTGTACGCACTACTAGAATGGCCTGATCCTAAGAGGTGCTAAGCACTTGCCACTCTTGTCAAAGCCAAGTAGAAATCCTCAGCATCTTCCAGAATATATCCAGAATATATGCCAGGATCATTAGCAGACCAGCAGGAGTTGTCACCTCTATTAGCAATAATTATTAATTCTGAGCCATTTATTCAGGCTTCAGTTCTCCACTGCATCCAAGTTGCACTGAAAATGGTCGTGATTGCCTTGTCTCCAGACGCCCAGTGAAAATTAGAGCAGCAGAGGGACTCACTACTCTTGACTTCTGCTGCTCTGGAGTTTATACAGTTATGAATCAAATATAATGGAGGGTGGCTCCACCATGCCCCCTTCTATCCTGCTCTCAGAACCCCTAACTCCTGACATTTCCGCCTTATCTCCCTTACATGACACATAATGAACTTTCTGGGCTGTATAATTCACCCTCAGTGTTTACTGAAAGACTAGCTCTGAGCAGCTTCATTAAATAAGCTACAGTGAGAATTGAGTTCACAGTGGGTATGGTGTTCAAGATTTTGCCTGGAAAACTTATCAAATAGACTGAATTATTGGTAATCTAGCTGTAACCCACACACCTGCTGGATGTGGTTCACTGTCTCATCTAGTGTCACTTAGACCACTTACAGAGAGAGAAAAAAAATTGCTCTACAGCCTTAGCTGAGAGAAAACTGGCTTTTATCTTAAGCAGGAGAGGCTCATTCACTAAGCTCCAGAGGTCCCAGGTTAAGTTCCATGTCAGTGATACATAGCCTGGTCATCATTTTTAAACTTGAGTGCAGGAAGGGCAGCTCTGAAATTCACTTCAAAGTGCCTGATTAAAGGAACCAGATTTCCAGAAGTCTGACAACATATTGAAAGTTAACATAGAACTCTGCTTCCCCCTCACAGAAGCTGATGATAAAACTCCCATTGATTTAGTCTCCCATTAATTTAATACCTGGGACCTGAAATGGCATGCCAGCAAAAAAATTCTTGTATGTGTAGCCCAAGCTCTGGTGTGCTTCAACAGCAGCCCATTGAAAGCTAACATAGCACTTTGAAAGCTAACATAAAGCCTGTTCCTGGTGGTTTGTCTGAGTTGGTCTGGTCTGAGGTGCACACATAATACACAACACAGAGCACACCAAGGAGCTTCAGGCCTAGCCTCCCACAGTTGTGTAAGAAGTCACAAGGCTTCCTCTATGCTGAATAGCCTCACACTGGACTAGTAAGCAGGAGGGGTTACATGGGTTAACTACAACCTAAGATCATGACACTGTTTCTACCAGAGTCTGAAACCTCTTTTTTCTGTGTTAACCTTTTTCACATGAACCACAAAGCTAAAAAGGATGGTTGCCAGATGGTTTAACCAAAAATACTGAACACCCCCTCCCCCAAAAATAAAACACCGGGGAAAAAATTCTGTTGAGGGGGGAATAAAAAGGAGAGAGACCAAAGTTGTTGAGCAAAAAAAAATTTTAAAAATTAAATAATAAAACAGCATGGCCCCTTTCAGAGTGCGTGCAGGGTCAGAATAGGAATAGGAACAGGGGAGAGGTTGAGCACTAAGACCCAGGGGACGCATTGCTTCCCCTTGGTTTCTAGGCTTTTTGCTGGTGGCCATTTTGTTTTCTTGATCAAGCCAGAACACACCTTCCCTGCGGAACCAGGTAAGCAGGAGGTCCGGGGGCGGGGAGCTGGGGGTGTCGGGGCCCGGGGGGAGGCCTGGGGCTGGGCCCAGTTGCCGAGTGTGTCATAGGGTTGCCAAGTGTCCGGTATTTTCACCTCCTGGATGGGAAAAAAATGAGAAAATACCAGACATTTTAGTTATCTGGTATTTTCTGAATTTTTTTACTGGCGAAAATACTGGACTGTCCGGGTCAATACCGGACACCTGGCAACCCTAGTGGGTACCCAGGATTCCATCTGTAACTTGTACAACCTACTTATGGGTATGTCTACACTACAGTGTTATTTCGAAATAGTTATTTCAAAATAGCTTATTTTGAAATAACGCGTCTACACACAAAATGCATTTCAAAATAGCATTTTGTTATTTCTAAATAGTATGTCCACACTGAGTGGACTCTGAATTGCATTTAAGGCTAGCCGAAACCAGTTCCAGCAGGGCACCAGGTCAGGACTTACTGTGTGGGGCTGCTGCCTGAGGCTATCGGAGGTCTGTGCTTAAAGGGACCCCCCCGGACAGCCAGTTCTCAGGTTTCCCTGCTTGTTTGTCTACCTCGATGAGGGACACCAAAGCATTTTGTCTCTGTGTGCTCCGGTTGCCCTCACTCGGGACACCACAGCACTCTGCAACATGGATTCAGAGCTGCCCCTGGGCACTCTGGTGCGTCTCTTGGATGCGTTGCTGCAAGCCTGGCTGCACTTTCTGCAGGCTGCCATCCGGGAGGTCCATTGGGGGGCTCTCAGTATCCAGGAGGCCCTGTGGGAGAGCTTCCACCCTGAGGAGTACTAAGAGCCTCCCTGGTCTGCCCCACTGGGAGCTTGTGCCTCATTCCTCCCTCACGTCCTTCCACTTACCCCTCCCTAACCCCCCTTCGCGATGTCAAATAAAATACTTGTATTTTCATGAACACAAACTCTCTTTATTTAACAAAACTGGGGGGAGGGAATGAAACTCTGGTGAGACTGGGGAAAGGAGGCGGGAGAGGGGGAGAAGAGAGGGTGGGAAAGGGGAGGGGGAAACCTGGGAGGAGGGAGCTGGAAGGGGGAAGCAAGGGGAAGAAGGGGGAGGGGAAGCTCAGGGCTCAGGGTCTCGCCGGACCAACTTGATTGTCATGCAAACCTTCTCCTGGGATGGCATGTGGCCTTTGGTGGCCAGCCTGGCAGCTATCCTGCCATAGACGGCCACGTTCCTCTATCTAATGTGGAGATCATGGACGCTGGGGGGCATTCCCCCCAAACCTGAATAAGGTCCATGATCTCCACCCTGGACCAGGAAGGCGCCTGCCTTCTCCAGCCCCTGTCAGGCTCCTGGGAGCTGGCAGACTGCTCCTGGGGAGCGGTGGAGGGCTGGCTGCCAGTGGCTTGCTGGCTCATGTTTTGGGGCCACTGGGTCAGGGGCAGTGACTGCCGGCTCTGGGCTGGCAGGCTTGGAGCTGGCACAGGCACTGTGGCCAGAGTCTACCCCTTTAAGGGCTCGGGGGGGGGGGGAGGGAGAGTACTGTTCTTGGTTGAGGCTGGAGTGGCCACCAGGGCACCCTGGGAAGGCTGGAGGCCCCCTATTTTGAAATAAGTGTCTACACAGCACTTATTTTGAAATAGCTATTTCGAATTTGGCGTTATTCCTCGTAGAATGAGGTTTACCAAATTTGAAATAAGCATTCTGCTATTTTGAATTTATTTTGAAATAGCGGTTTTGGCTGTGTAGATGCTAGGAAAGTTATTTCGAAATAAGGACTGTTATTTCGAAATAACTTTGCTGTGTAGACATACCCTAAGTCAATAGGACCTCTCATGTGAATCAAGAGTGCTGGAATGAATAACTTTGGCAGCGCTTGGTCTCAAAATAACCATTTAAGGACTACAGATAGAATGAAGAGCACTGAAATACAGCAGGGCTGGGCAAAGGTCTAGACAGTACTGGGTCCTGCCATTAGGGGTGCCAGATGGTTTCAACAAAAATACCGGACACACTTGACATTACATCACAATCTATATTACATATTATTTAGAAAATACCGGACATTTATATTTTTTTCATTTATATTTTCTCAATTTGTTTCCCAAACAGAAAGCTCAAATACTAGACTGTCTAGTTCAAAACCAGACACCTGGCAACCCTATGAGGGCAGAGGACTGGACTCGATTACCTCTCGAGGTCCCTTCCAGTTCTAGTGTTCTATGATTCTATGATTCTATGAAAGTTTAACAAAGTTCACTGATCATTCAAAAACGTGCTTCTTATTTATCAATCACTCCATTAACGCTTCACAAACATCACAAAATTTTGCTTTAGTGTCTTGTGAAAAATAGTGCTTTTGACTATTAAGACATAATATTTATTATAAAATCAGCAAGAAAACTCTGTGGATTTTGTTAATGCTGTTAATAGGCTTGAAAGACCTCCCAAAGGCCTTTTACTCTGTCTAGCTCTTGAAGTTGAACAATGTTTATCTTTTTGGTCTCCTAAAAGCTCTTTGCTGTCTCTTCAAATCAGTTCCTAATTTAACGGATGTTGGCTCCTTTCTCAATCCTTGCATGTATTAGATTGCTGCTTTTGACTACTCCACTGCTGCTCCTCTCCATTTACTGGTGTACTGATCTTCCTGACTGCTGGTGTTACAAAAAATTAATATACATGTGTAGAGAACATAGCAACAACAAAGAGAAGAGGTCAGCTGTTTAGATCATACTAATACCTGCTGACAGAGTCCCAAGGAAATGGGTTTCAAAATGAATCGTACACAGATGTACTTAGATCCAAGCTATGAAATGAATTGCTGGGCAAAACCAAGCAAACTGGTCAGGCTATCAAAGGACAGACAAGGAGACTCATCGATATAGCTGTAAGGAGGGAAAGGAGGATTACAGTAAGAAAAAGATGTAAAGGGGGGGGGAAGCAGGATAATAAGCAGCAAAGAAACCTGAATTTATTAATCTGGGGTGTATCTACACTGTACCCATAGGTCCAAATAAGATACACAATTTGAGCTATGCAAATTGTGTATCTTATTTCAATCTAATTTCTAAATAAAACGCTATTCCAAAGCATCCCTTAACCCTCGTGGAATGAGGATTACCAGGACAGCAGATTAATGCGCCCGTTATTTCAAAATCTATTTTGAAATAATGGGTGCATTTAAAGATGAAGAATAACTATTTTGGGATACTTCCGGTATTCTGAAATAGCACCGCTGTCTAGACATAGCCTTGACCAATCAATGACCAAGAAGTTCTGAAAATGCAGCCAGTGCTAAAAGATAGAGGACAGGAGGAAGACTTTTCAAGGATAAGGGGCAGAGATTGAGCAAGGACACAGATGAGGAAGAAAAAGACTGAAAATAACCTGAAAATTCTGTTTCCTCCATGCTGAGACCTAACTATTTGCTAATACATTTTTCACATAAGTAACAATACTGATAATGAGACAGAGCCAAATTCTGCTCTGGATGTGTGAGAGCAGGTCTCCCTGAATTCAGTGGTAATTATGATCATATATCATGAAGTCAAATTTTATCATTTTCATTATGGAGACAAAAACATGGAGTGACTGTTTCTGGATGTGGTATAAATCAGAAATAAATACACTGAATTCAATGCTATTAAATTGCTGTAAAACTGTTGTGATATCAATCATGAACCCAGAGAACATCAATCTATTCAAGTATTTTTTTCTCATTTCACGTTATATTGATTACATTTTTGCAGATGTACAGATACCAAGATATATAATTCCCTGATATAAAAAATGTTAAAAGGAAGTTAAAACTGAGATTACGTATACATAATGTAAAAGTAATAAACATTACAAGCATGTTGTAGTCATTCCCAAAAGCAACCATTACAAACCCAGTAAATTCAGAGTTAAGATTAACTTAAAAGAAATCCAAGCATGTGAAGTTATGGAACTCTATCACATCAAGGTATGCAATAGCACCAAAATAAACTTAACTCTGCCGGGTAATGATATCAAAAGGGGAAATATTTAAAAATCACTTTAATTTAATCTGAGACCAAAACCATTAAAATACCTTTATTGTAAGAGTATAGGTAATTTAAATGTGTGTGTGTGTGTGTGTATAAGTGTGTGAGAGAGAGAATATGCACATTCATGTTGTCTATTGTTTTATATTGGCTAGTTGAAGCCTGAAAAAACCCACATTGTCATTCAAGATCAGTTCCTAGTTAGATGATGGAGTTTCTCAAGCTGATAGTATTTTCCCTCTCATCCTATAACATTTTAGACCTGTGATACCATGTAAGTACATATCTCTGAGGAAATAATGCAGAAATGTAATTCTTCCATCCAGATCTGTTCATATATATCCCTCAGATTTTTAATGTGCGTTTTGAAATCAATGAAAACAATGACCAGTTGATATTTATTTATTTATTTAGATCCCATCTTGGGCAGTTTACAATCTACATGTTTTCAGACTGACTATCGGGTTTGTTGACAGAAAAATCTTGGCCTGTAATTCAGATATGGGGTTGAACAAGGGGAGTTAGGAGGAGAGGACTAGATGACTTATTGAGTTCTCTTCCATCCCTATTATTCTATGATCCCGTCTATGCCTACAAAAGGAATCATATTTGAATCAGATTAAATTTTATACAGCAACCTCTGCACTTACGACCTAATTGGTTCCTGGAGAACAGTCATAAGTTGAACCCTTATTTCCCGTATGCGCAATGATATAAAAGGTGGTTCCGTTCCTGGAAACCCATTTCATAGCCTAAAAATACAAAAATTGACTATGGAAATGGAGGGAAACTAAACTAAATAGTTCAAATAATACACAAAAACAAATAAAAAGTGAAGACCGATGTGGCAGAGACACATGCAGTTCACGCAGCAGCTGAAGACTGGCGAGTCTGACTGACCTTGTACATTTTCTGTTTTGGGATGATGCGTGGAGTCTGTGGTGTATGCTGTCGTAAATGTGAGCTGTGGATGTATATTGGGGTTTTTTAGGAGCTATCTCACATGAAAAAATGGTCATAAATGCAGAGGGTCGTAAGTTAAGCGGTCATAAGTTGGGGGTCGCTTGTATTTACGTCAGGAAAACAGGAAGCTTTTTTGGCACTGTCCATCATGCCCTAAGAACCTAGCACAGTGATAGCATAAATGACTAATCACGTTGTTGTCAATTGCCATCGTCAATGTTAATTGGGGTAAACAATTGAGAGCTGGTCAATGAAATGTTCACATAGCATAGTCCTGAGTGGTTATAGGCCAACAGGGAATAGCTGATGCACATTGCTAATTGTTACCTAGCAACAGTAGCTGTTGGAAGCGGGCGAGTTGGGAAAGGAAGGGACTGAACCAGACCAGCAGCAGAAAAGTGTCATTTCTTGCAATCGATCAGAACCTGGTGTGCTAACAGAGTGGAAAAGACCTCTAGCTTGGGGGCTTTAACCTGCATCCTGTGTTAAAGTAATATTGTCACTAAATACTCAAAAAATACATCAGGTGATATTCTGGTCATTGGATTGATAATATCATTATCAACGCATATTACCAATAGCTTCATCAAGCATTCTGTATCTCAAACTCGGAAATCCAAGTGTCCTTCAAAGCTTGTTATTTATTAATCAGTCAAAATAAGGAGGCTGCCCTTCAGAGAGGCTGCCCACTTAGTGATTCATCCTGACAGGATTCCAAGAGCTGAGAAGGAATTTTGCTGCGAGACCTCCTGAGAAAGTCTGAGTGACATGATCACGGTATTGTGGAAGACATTAACAGAATGGAAATTCAGAACACGTGCAACTTTAATTTTAAAAAACTGTAACTTTAAAAAATGATTTGCATGCATTTTGAAGGCTTTTCCTTTAAAAAAAAAATAGGGAATTTGGCATTCAAGAAAGATGTAGACTGACAGCATTACAAATGAATGTTCACTATTTATCTTTATGAAAGGTAACGAACAAATACAAGCAGCAGCATGTAAACCACAACACTGCCTTTAAAGGGACCGCATCCACTTGAGAGAGGCTTTTTCAGTCCCTGTGGCAGTTCATTCAAGCATCCTGTCCTCATTTGTGAGGCCCTTCCACAATTCCACTCCTTATTTATCCTTCCCTGTGCTTTTAAGAGTCACCCTCCTTTTTACTGCCAACAGAGCAATTCTTCTTCGCCCATTTTTCTACATTTCCCAGGAGCAGCTCTGAATTAGTTCCATGACAAAACTGGTTCATGGAACTTTCTCCCCACTGTGAAACCAGAAGGTCGCAAACCCAATCTATTTTAGTTCCTTCTCAGGACCCACTTTTACCATGATGTCTGTGGTAAATCATCCACAGGCGTCAGTAGGAATGACCAATATCAGAAATAAAAAAAATCCTTAAAACTTAAAAAAAATCTTTGAATCATGAAAAAGTAATTGTACAAATAGGTATCCTATGTAACCACATGTTCCTACCATACTTCCTCCAGTTGCTGGTATGTTGACTTGTTGTTTCTTGTATTAAATTAGACTGGACATTCTCCAGGGCAGCGGTTGTCTCTTACTATGTATTTGTACCCTTCTTAGCACAAGAGGCCCCAATTTTGGACCTACTGTAATTTTATAATGAATGGGGATACTACTAATAAAGGATGAGGGTCTGGAATGCTTGGTGCATCAGGGAGAGAAAAGAATTTATCATTCAACTGATTTGTTTGTTTGTTTTATTTTGTGAGGTCAGATGGAAAGCCTATTTTTTCCTTTTATTTCTTGTGTAAATTAAGTTGAAAGAAAGAAAAACAAAAATCAACCAACCACTACCAACCAGTAAAACTCACAATAAGATGATTGAGAAACAAAATAATATTTTTTCTTATACAATACAAACGTGTCTGACCCTAACTCTCAGTTGCTGAAGCCCATAGAGCAGGGAGAACAGCTATATCACCCAAGGAGGATCAGACTCAACAGATTATCTAAAGGGGCTGGGTAAAGAATAGCCCATATCTTTCTCTGCTATTCCTTTTACGCTGCAATAGCTAATCATGCCTCTAACACCTTCTGCCAGTCAGTGGAAATGTGCAGAGAAGATGGGACAATGATCATATCTTCCACCTGGGTGGCTGCAGGATGAGGTCAAGATCCTAGCTGGATCTTGGGTGCAGAGGCACTGACTTTCTGATTTCTCAGGGGGTGGGCATCCCCACTCTGCCGCAGACTCTACCCCCACTGCATGCCCCAAGGTTCTGCCTCTGCCCCACCTCTTCTTGCTTCTGTTCCACCTTCACTCCATCTCCTCCCACCCCTGCTCTGCCTGCCCTGTCTCCTCCTTCCCCGTTTGATCCTCTTCCCCTAAGAATGCCCTGCCCTCGCTCTGCCTCTTCTGGTTCCAGCTCCTCAACCTGCCCTCCCCAGCACCTCCTGTCTGCTGCTGAACAGCTAATCCTTGGTGGGTAGCAGGTGCTGTGTGAGAGGGAGAGGAGCTGATCAGTGGGGCCCATCCATGGGTAGTGAGCACCCACTATTTTTTCTCTTCAGTCCAAGAGCACCTAGAGTCAGTGCCTAACATACTGGGGTGGATACGATGGATGAGGTAAAAGGGAATTCCCAGAATACATCTGTACAGGACCCAACAGAATTTAGCCTGGAATTTTCTGTTATAGAATTGTTTTGTTTTGTAGGTTTTCCATATTTCTCATACAATACCTCCTATTGCTGTAGTCATTAGAAATAAAATAATTAGTCTGTTGTAGTTCACAATATTTGTTCCAGCACCTAACACATTTAAATATATGGCAAAGAAAATTAGTAGAATGTACTTTTATTTAAGGTGCTGCTTAGGGGTGAAATAGTGAAAAAGATTAATAGAAACTGAAAAATATATACAAAATGTAGATGATCCAATGGTTTGGAATCATTGCCTTGAGAATTGATATTGCTTTAATGTTTGCCATTACAAAGACTCTATAAAGGGCAATCATCTGTATTACTACAATTTAATTAGTCATGGAAATCAGCTGGGACTATACAACACATTTGCACTTGCAGATGCCTCTCACTATCTAAGACTCAAATTAGGAAAAAAACTCAAGCTTTGCAATTAGGATTTCAAAAAACTGTGCAAAATCAGAACTGCTCTTAAATGCATGAATCTATTGGAAAATCCTAGCCACAGCCAGCATTTGCTAAATGAATGTAGATGTATAAATTATTAAGTAGGATTTCACATTTGAAGAAATATAAATGAGACGAACAGAGATTAGTTTCTAAAAAAGTCTGAGGTGCAATGCCTGAAAGTACATTTCAGTAAGCAATTTAGGATACCAGTGAGCATGCTTCTTGAAATAATGAAACAGCAAATGAAAAGCAGTGTCAATCATTTCTTGCTGTATTAAAAACCAAAGGTCCTTCTCTAGAATTAGATCATATGGAGTAGTCTTAACAATAGCCTACCATGAAATTTAAATATGAAATATCTAGCAATGTAGACCTTTTCCCAATCAGTAGATCATTGTTTCAATGTTGACGTGTATGTGTCAGTAAATGTTAGTATAAATGGAAACCACAATTTAATAGGTCTGCCACAGATTCTGCAAATTCTACCTATGTACTCAATGTAAAACATGGAGATGATTGTTTGCAGGACCAGGGAATTCATATAGGATGGGGTGAATCATTTCAATTAAAAGTAATGACATTTGGATCCTTTGCCCATTTTTTAGATCTGACTGGAACCATTTTTAATTATTAGTAGTAGTACTAATACTACTAAGGTTTGAAAGTCTCTGATACACTTTTCTTTTTGACTTTAGACTTCTTTATTGGAATTACTACTGGAAGTAAAAGTCCCAAATGGCATGTTAATTTCCTGCTGTACAAGTTTTGTGGCTCAGATGCACAGGTTTTAGAAATCGCATTACAAAATTAACATTCTATCTAGGTTCTTACACTATACTGTGACATATAAGAACCTTACAAAGTTGAAAAGACACACAGGCGGTTTCATATCCTCATTAAATTTCCACTCCGTTTTGGCAGACAAGAAAATCTTTAAAATAGTATCTACTTTTGGATGCTTATTCAAATAAAAATGCATATAAAATGTTTAGGATTCACCTGTTAATATTAGTGAGTCACCAAGCCTATATGTATTTAGAAAAACGGGCTCCTTTCTGAAGAAAATCATTCTGTAACAACAAGCATGTCATTTACCTAGCCTGTAAACATATGACATTCACACTTTGCCAGCCAGACACAGTTAATGGATTAGGTTTGAGAAGCACTCTTTGCCTTGCTTGCTTTGTTACCAGAAACTGGCTTAATGTTATTCTCTTCTAGTGATAACGTATGCTCAAGGTGTGAAATAGTCTCCCATGATCTGAAATGTTACAGAATATTTAAAATTCTAGTTGAACTATAACAACCTCTTATGTTCCTCTCGTAATAAAAAGGAGGCCCTTGTAGAACAAAAAAAAAAAATCCCACACTTCTGAAGCTGTCTCGCTTAAAGGGCTATATTCCAGGCAATTATCTATCACATTATTGCTATTAAATATGCCTAAATATTCTCCAGCACACTTACCTCTTTTTGACGATACTTAATTGCCAGCTTCAATCGTGCAAGATCATTACCATTCTGTTCTTCTATCAAGCTATTGTCATCTCGGTAATTAAGAATAATTTCCAATTCCCTGGAACTCCGGGTCTGATCCAGGAGGTCTTTTGCAAATTGCTTGCATTGACGTGACAACTCTTCATATTCTGATTTAAACTCATTTTCCACCTTACTCAGTTCCTGAAGCTCCCAACTCAGTTGAAATGCTGTGAGAAAAGGATCCTCACTGGACAATGCAATCAAAGACGGACTTGCCAGAGCCTTGTAAATGTTGAGTCTGGATCGAGAATGGCGAAGACTGTCCACATCCGAGCTTGAGACACATTCAACACAGTTGCAGCGCACTTCATGTGGTCTAGGTACAGAAACCCCCTTCTGTACAAGAAGCTTTATTATCTCATAATTGTTCGTATGGGCAGCCAAAATAATGGGTGTGATGTCTGGCGTGAATTCTGAGAACTGCTTATCCAGAAGGATTGGTGGCACCTGTGTGAAAAAGTGAGCAAATGTATATACTCTTATTTCAACAACAGCAACTCTAAATTAAGCTACAAACAATTCCTCTTGTAATGAGTTGCACAAAACAATTTGGAAGTAACATTCTATTTGGCAAATGCAGCTCCTTTTTTGATTCATAAATTGTGAAACAGGTAATATTTTCACAGCATCTGTTTGCAATTTATAATTGTTTAATTAATCATTTAACAAATTGTAGTGTGTGATTATTCTCAAACTATCAGCTACAACTTTTAATAATGTCTATTTGGGCTGTGTGATGGGTCACAGACCATGTCTAAACTAGGAAACTATTTCAAAATTACAAAATTCAACTTCAGAACTTCCGATTTCACAAATTCAGCCTAGTGTGTCCTCAATATTAAGTCCAAGGTTGGCTCCGTTAATGTGACATGCTACCTCGGACTTAGATCCCTGGGAAGCATTGGGGAGTAATCAGTCTGAATTACTCTGGGGACCAATTATTTCGAAATAGCGGCACCAGAGGATCCACACTGCCATTATTTCAAAATAACTATTTCGTAATTAGCATTACTCCTGATGAAAAGCAGTAGTAAAGATTTCAAATTCCACAGCCCGTTATTTCAAAATAATGGGTTTGGCAGTATGGACCCTCTGCTTATAAATTGAGCCTGGGTGGGTATTTCTAAATAAAGCCCTAGGCTACATCTATACTACGAGTTTTCTCGGCAAAAAATATGCTAATGAGGGATTCATTTGCATGAGTCATGATCTCATTTGCGTATTTTCTGCTGATCCGTTTTTGCGCAAAAACAAGCAGTGTGGATGGGGTTTTTTTGGGCAAAAAACCCTTTTTCCGCAAGATTGGTATACCTCCTTTTTTGGGGCATAAGGATCTTGTGGAAAAAGGGGTTTTTGAGCTAAAAGAAAATGTCCACACTGCTCATTTTTGTGCAAAAACGGATCAGCAGAAAATATGCAAATGAGATTGTGACTTATGCAAATGACTCCCTCATTAGCATATTTTTTGCCCAGAAAACTCTTAGTGTAGACGTATCCCTAGTGTAGAGTAGGGCTTAAGAAGGAAGGACTGTTTTATTTCTGGTCCCTGTTGAGGTAATCTACATTTGATAATGAGGAGGCATGGCTGGAGAAATCACTGCGGCTTTGAGTCTGCCAGGGAAAGAGGAAAAGGGGTCCCTGTGACAATGAGCTTGCATTTGTAAGGCCCAATCCCAGGAACATTTATTATTAGGTATTGTGATTATTCCAACTGAGGGAAAATAGGATGATTTGTAAGATATGGCCCTAATGATAACAAATAAAGGACAGACAAGAAACAACATAAAAAGATTTTAAAATGCCTAGAGGCTAGCCTATATTTATTTCTCTGTTTCTTCTCTTTTGGAAGTTTGGCTTAACTTAACTGTTTTTTGTTTTTCGTTTTCTTTTTCCCAGTCTAGCTATTAAAGTACCAGTCAAGAAAGTGACCTTGTAGTCCACTTTTGTTCTTCTTTTACAACCTCTAATTCATTGTTTTTAGCACAACATAAAATTTCACCAACTGCTATCACTGTCAGTTGATCCTGAAAATGTGTTTACTTGGTACATTTTGACTAGCTGTAGCCTGGTATCAGAACTTGTCCAGCAATTTTACCGTGTGTGTGTGTGTGTGTGTGTGTATTTATATATATATAATGAAGAATAGCTAACTCCTGTGTAGCTTTGCAGTGTTAAGAGGAAAAGGAAGTATGATTTCTTTTGCCAATAACCTCAGCACATAAGACTTTGAAGGCACATAGTTTACAGCACCAATGTGCTATTTTTAGAGTCTCTTTGTAACACAGTGCACAAGGAATGATCTTTCTCCTCCCCCTCACACACACTACTGTATAAACAACACACAGAATATTTTGAATGGTGCCTCTGGTGCTTCCCAGAAGCAATCAAGATGGGGAGTCACCTTACTACCACCTGCCTTTAACTCAAGAAAGCCTTATCTCTAACTACCTGGGGTCAGCTCCCAAACCTACCGAACCCAAGCAATACAAGCACTCACCAGGCCTACCAGGCCCTGCTATCACTCTATAGCAGGACTACTCAACTTTGGAAGCCCTGGGGGACACAGTAATACTCTCAGCACATGCCGAGGGCCACAACTTAAGTGTGGTTGCCTATACATGCAAATATATGCAAATAGCTTCTTTCACACCGACTGTCATGAATACAAAGATTAAGGCAGCGTTTCTCAAACTGTGGGTCCCGACCACCAGGGGGGTCATGAGCAACTTAGAGGGGGATCACAAACAAATTAGAAGGGGGTCACGAGCAACTGAGAGGCTGGTTGCAGCAATGGAGAGGGGGGTCCCGAGCAACTGAGAGCGGGGTCGCGGTATCACAAGTTTGAGAACCCCTGGATTAAGGCAAGATTATACAATATACAGGCCCCATTTAAATTAGTTCTGCTGATATTAACAAAATGCAGTATTTACCTGATTTCCACCCATATGACAGCACTTTTAATGAGCAATGACAATCCAGGTATTTAACTACTAAAACACGTATCAACAGAAGACCATTATATTGACTACTTTTTTGTTTTGGCTCCCACCCGCAAACAAACAGGCCACGGGCCACATGTGGTCCACAGGCTGCGTGTTGAGTAACCCTGCTCTATAGATTAGCAACAGGCACATTCCCACTCGCAGGCCCTGGTCCACTAGATAATCACAGTATTCACCAATCCACTACTTCCATGGAAACAGTTACACTTGAGTTTACCAGTATCACCTCAGATCACTGCTTCTCCCAGCACACAGTACTTCAACATGTTTACAGTGAAATCAAGTATCAGTTTAGTATCAAAGTACAGAGATTCAGTTAGAAGTAGTGAAAACAAATGATTACATATAAAATAAAATCACTGTATGTCCTTGAGAGAAGTCTAAGGGGTACGTCAACACAACTGAAATTTGGAGAAAACTTACTTTTTGTTTTAAGTTTTACAGTGCTTTGTTTTAAGTTTTACAGTGCTTTGTACTTTTTACACCCAAAAATTTCATCACCCGCCCGGCTACAATTAAGTTGTTTAAACAAATGTGTTGCAGTGTTAGAAAAAAAATTTGTGTGTCTGAAAACTAGGTACTGGGGGTATTTATAATTTTTTTAAAGGGGGTACTTTATAAAAAAGGTTGAGAAACACTGCTCTACAGCAATGTTTCTCAACCTTTTTTTTTTTTTTTATAAAGTACCACTTTTTCAAAAAAAAACAAAACTTAAAACAAATTTCAGTTGTGTTGACATATTCCCTAGACTTCTCTCAAGTACCCCTAAGGGTACTTGTACCACTGGTTGAGAAATACTGCTCTCGAGCTTAGATTTAATAAATGGGGTATTTTCCTGTCTACAACAGTATGAGGGTACGTCTATACTATGGGATTTTTGTGCAAAAATGGCCATTTCTGCACAAAAACCCACGGAGTGTCCACACCTCAAGCGCATTTTTGCACAAGAAAATTTACAGTGAATCGACAGAACAGAGGGGATTTTGCGGTATAGGTATTCCTCTTTCTACGAGGACTAACTCCTTTTTGCACAAGAGCTCTTGTGCAAAAAGGTGTGTGTGGATGGGAAACAGGGTTTCTTTGCGGAAGAAGCACAGGTGCCCTGGTGGTTCTGTTAATGGCAATCAGAGCTTTCTTGAGAGAGATTGTCCATGCAGTCTGGACGCTCTCTTGCACAAAAGCACATCGCTTTTCCCATGCACTTTTGCAGTGTGGGTACGCTCTTGCGCAAGAAGTTTTTGCAGAAGATCTTGTCTGCAAAAAGCTTCTTGCGCAAGAAGCCTGCAGTGTAGATGTAGGCTGTCTCACCCAAATTTCCTAGTGCATTTTTCAGTCAATCACATAGGCAGTTCGGTTCATAGGTAAAGGACTCAGTGTGCTCCTTTACACTCCAGAGCAATCCTTTGCCTTTATTCATAAACAAGACTGTCCCCTGATAATTATTTCTACCTGTAGATTTCCTCTCTTGTATATTTCACAGTCTCTCAATTTGAATTGGGCTCAATATGTGGCATACAATAGACAATACATAAATGGCCAGACAAGGAAGATAGATGTCTATTACCTCCTGCCTTGAAGGAACACTTCTGAGATATGTCACCTGCTTTAACTCC
Source organism: Pelochelys cantorii (assembly GCA_032595735.1). Classification (NCBI taxonomy): domain Eukaryota; kingdom Metazoa; phylum Chordata; order Testudines; family Trionychidae; genus Pelochelys; species Pelochelys cantorii. The sequence goes on from CM064326.1 coordinate 55,511,209, forward strand.
AAAACCTTAAGAATATAATTTTCAGTATAGATAAATAGCTTCTTATTTATAAAGGTCCTCAGGTCAGAGTGGCCCTTTAAAAATTAAAAGGGACGAATAGTTGAATTGGAAGGTTCACCTGAAGCCTCGTTGATAAATAAACCATTGGAGATGGGAAATGTCTGAAGAAAGTGTACTGATAGCAGAATAACCTCTAAAAGGTGAAGAGAGACAGCCATAGATATAAGAACCTAAGAAAGGACATACCTGGTCAGACCAGAGATCCATCTAGCCCAATATTCTGTATTCCAACAGTGCTTGATGTAAAATGCTTCTTAAGGAATTAACAGAACAGGGCAATCACTGATCCATCCTCTGCCAAGTTTCTGGCATTCAAAGGTTTAAAGGACATGTGAAGCATGGGGCTGTCCCTCTCACCATCTTGAATAAGAGCCATTATAAAAACAATCATACTGGGTCAGACCAAATGTACATTTAGCTCAGTATCCTGTCTTCTGACAGTGGCCAATGCCAGATGTCCCAGAGGGAATGAACAGAATGGGTAATCATCAAGTGATTCATTCCCCACCCCCTCACCCTTTCCCAGTTTCTGGCAAACAGAGGCTATGGACACCATTCCTTCCCTTCTAGGTAATAGCCACTGATGAACCTATCTTCCATGAATTTATCTAGTTCTTTTTTGAACCCTATTACACTTTTGGTCCTCACAACATTCCCCTGGCGATGAGTTCCATTGGTGGACTGTTTGTGGTATGAAGAAGTACTTATTTTTGTTTGATTTAAGCTTCCTGCCTATTGATTTCATTTGTTGATGCCTAGCTCTTGTGTTATGAGAAAGAGTAAATAACACATCCTGATCTGTTTTCTCCACACTAGTCATGAATTAACAGACCTCTATCATACACTCTCTTATTCATCTCTTTTCCGAGCTGAAAAGGCCCAGTCTTATTAATCACTCCTCATATGGGAGTCTTTCTGTAACTCTAATAATTTTTGTTGCCCTTTTCTGAACCTTTTATGTATCTCTGAGATGAGGTGACCACATTTGCACTCAGTTTCAAGATGCAGGCATATCATGGATTTATATAGAAGCAATATGATATTTCTTGTTTAATTATCTGGTCCTTTCTTTCAATGGATCTAACCTACATAAGCTTATCTAATTAGTTTTTCAAACTCACTTATATTTGTGGCCTTTACAAGTTTAAGTCTTTATGTTTGTTTTAAATCTGCTGCGTATTCATTTCATTAGGTGACCCCTCCCCCCGGGTTCTCGTGTTATGTGAAGAGGTAAATAGCACTTCCCTCTTCACTTTCTCCACACCATTTACAATTTTAGAGACCTTTATTAAATCTCCCCTCAGTCATCTCTTTTGAAGCTAAACAGTCACAGTCTTTTTAATCTCTCCTCACACACAAGCTGTTCCTACTCTTAAATCATTAGTGTTGCTCTTCTGTGTACATTTTCCAATTTTAATAACATCTTTTATGAGATTGGGTGAGCAGAACTTCATGCAGTATTCAAAGTGTGAGGGTACCATGAATTTGTATAGTGATATTATATTTTCTCTCTTATTATCTATCTCTTTCCTAATAATTCCTAACACTCTGGGTGGAAGAGGAAGAGGGTGTTTTTTATTTATATTGCCACTGCTCACTGAATGGATGATTTCAGAGAACTGTCCACTCAGTTTTTTCTGCTTTTGTTGCCCTTCTAATCTCTGATGCATATCACAATCACTATCACTATCCTGGTCATGTGGTTTGAAGTGTATTGTTATTACTGCTCTGCTCTTATTACTGAAGCAACACTTTTTTGTCAAGAAAGATTTTATGGCACAGTTTGATTCCTTTAAGATTTTTACCATTTTTGACTCTAAGCTTCCCTTCATGTAGAGCAGGGGTGGGGAACCTCAGGACCGGGGGCCAAGATGCAGCCCCCAGCTTGCCTGGATCCAGCCCCCCAAGGCTCAGCATTGGGGAGCCCATGCTGGCACTCCAACCCCCATGCCACCCACCTGCAGGACTGAAGCACATAAAATCTACTAGCTTGGACCCCCCCAGCCTCTGGTGTGCGAGGGAAATGAGGGGAGTGTCTTTCTCATTTTCATTTAGGGACTTCTCACTTGTGTGTAACCCCCGACTGTTCTGTGTGTCAGCGGCTCCCAACCCAATAAAGGTTCCCCACCCCTGATGTAGAGTCTTACTTCCCCACCAGCAAGACCTACTCTGTAATTTCTATGTATTTTGTACTCTGGTATTACCATGTCCTATCGTGTACTATCATTCCACCATGTTTCTGTGAGGCTTCTTATACCAATATTCTCACTTAATACCAGGCATTCAGGTTCAGCCATTTTCATATTTAAACTTCTGGCATATATATATACAAGCACTAATAAAACTTGCCACTATATAGTTGTCTGCTTTCATATGAAGCAAGCAAATAGGACTTTCTTTTGTTTGATTGGTTCTCTTCAACACCTACCCTGTGCCTTATCAACTTTTATCTATATCAGGATATATTTACTATGATACAAATATACGCTTTAATAAACTGTCCCCTAAGGGATATGTTTGTATGAAGTGTGTCCTGCTCTGCACTTGTTGGCTTTCTCCTGCCCTTAATTTAAAACTCCCTTACAACCTTTTTAATTTTATATTTCAACAATCTGATTCCATTTTGATTTAGGTACAACCTACCCTTCTTGTATAGGCTTCTCTTTTCCCCAGAAGTGCCTCAGTTCCTAATAAACTTAAATCTCTCTCCCCATCATTGTTTCACCCTCACATTGAGACCCTGAAGTTCTGCCTGTTCATCTGGCCCAGTCCATAGCACTAGTAGCATTTTGGTGAATGCTACCATTGAAGTGAGGAAAAGTTAATATCCAACAGGGAAAGTGCATGAGAACAATGAAAGGGAAGTAAGAAAACAGCCCAATTAGGCAGAAATTAGCAGAGAAAGGAAAAGAATGACTTTTATCTGAAAAGAAATATGACTGCTGGTAATAAAAATGGTTGTTTCTTGTCCTTCTCCCAGTGAGTACTTTTTTTCACTAAGGGACTGATTTTTCAGCCTTTCATCACACAGAATAGCTTTTATAGCAAAAATCTTCAATTTCTTCTGTGCCCATGCCCTGTATCCAGTGTATGGGTTATAGAACTGGGCCAAAGGCATTAATTAGCTGTATTCTGGCAATGGGAGAGTTAGTTCAGGAGGCAATACTGCTAATGTTGAAATATTTATGTAACGTGGCATGCAGTTTCAGGGTCACAGCTGCATTTATCTTTGGGTGGTATGTCTTCTGATTTTGGCTGCACTTTGACTAAAATCCAGGTATGTTGCTAGACCAGAATAATGAGATCAGATGATGAGAAGATGAAAACCATTCTATCACCTCTCCTCTCCCCCCCAAACCTGTGCAGTATTGGTGAAGGGCAACATGGAACCCACAGCTACCCAGTGGCAAGAGTGGGTTATGGGATGCCTCACGTGACTCTCTCACTGCCAGAGGAGACTACATACAGACTCTCATAGCAGCTGGTTGTCCATGCCCTGTATCCATCACATGCGCTGAAAACACAGGGCCCATACAAGGCTCAACTGTGTGGGGGGATTCAACCCTCCCAGCTCAGAACTGAGCGGTTTCTGCTCTAGTTCCAGAAACATTTTGCCTTATTGCTATAGATTCTGAAGTACCATTTGTGAGTGCACCAGTATGAAATTTATGCAAGGAGAGAGAGAGAGAGAGAGAGAGAGAGAGATGCCATTTGGACACTTTAGAAACACACCCAAAGCTAAGGATATTTTAAAAAATACAGTGAGGCTGTGTCTAGACTGCCCCCTCTTGTGCAAAGAAATATGCAAATGAGGTGAAGCATGGAATATCGCCATGTCATTTGCATAATTGATTAGGCTCCATTTTTGCGCAAGAGGCTTTTGCGCAAAAAGGAGCTGTCTACATAGCTTCTTTTTGCACAAAACCCCCCTCTTGTGCAAGAGCCGTTCTTCCTGAAAAAAAATGCGGAAGAACAACTCATGCACAAGAAAGGGTTTTTGCGCAAAAGCCTCTTGTGCAAAAATGCAGCCTAATTAATTATGCAAATGAGGCACGGCGATATTCTATGCTTTACCTCATTTGCATATTTTTTTCCAGAACAGAGGGCAGTCTAGACATAGCCTGAGAGTAAGATTGAGATCTTTTAGGCTGGCCCTTGTGGGAACACACAAGAAAAGGAGATGGGCTTGTGATCATCCCAGTGTCCCAGTATCACAATCAGGGCAAGGCACCTAAGCACTGCACTAGATGGAGGCTATTCAAAAGCCCAGCCCTCCTTTGCATCATTGTGTAGAGCTAGAGCAGCTCGCCATCACCTCAGGGTTCCACTGTGAAAGAACAACTTCTCCTTCAGTGGAAACTCCCCCAGAATCCCAGGAATAATTTTATCCTTTGGGGACCCTTGCTCCTTCATCTCTCTTCTTCCTGCAATACAGTGTGGACTGCAGACTTAAAGCCAATGTTAGTGGGGAAAAAAAATCACCGCACTGTTTTAGCAATAAATTCATCTGTCCTGGTATTCAATACATTATATGTATCCCCTTTTTTCTCTCCTCTAATTTGCAGTTGCAGTAAGTATTTCCTTGCTAGTGCGAAAAGAAGAGATGGATATCTGGCACAGCTGACTAGTGCACAGCTTGTGACTGTCGAGGATGGTATGGTACTTTGATTTCTGAAGTCAAAGTAAGGTTGAGGAAATGGGAGTTATTTGAAGTGAGTTTCTGGACCCTTAGATGACAGAACAAAGGCTTACCATGAGTAAAGCCACCGCACTTTGACAGCATTTGCCACAACTAATCAGTTTTGCCCTAGGCATCCAAATCAGAGAATCAGAGGGGAAGAGGAAAAAGATAAAAGAATAAAACACGAATCTAAAGACAGACGTTAAGACCCACAGATTTTTCAAGATTTGCATATGTCTCTAGGAAAGGTGATTATTTTTGTACTCTCTGAATCTACTAAATTAATATTTGTTTTTAGACCTGCTTGAATCTGAGGCTCTCTTAACATGTCATTAATTGCAATCTCTGCTGAAATGTTAATGTAGATACAGCTTCAAACAGCACAGCATTACAAGATTGACTTCTATATCTGGTCCATTTAACTTGCATTCAGAGTCCATTAGCTGTTTGTTTTTCCTATATCTTATCAAAATCTTTCATCCTGAAGTAATTCAGCTACAGGCGGATGCACAAATTCTGGAAGTCAAACCTTCTAAATTTACCCAAATATAGAAAAGCCTAGTAATAGAGATGTAGCCGTGTCAACTTAAACCCGTCCAACATATTATCAATAAACTACAACCTATACTAGAACAGGATACTACACTCCGAGAGGCTCTGGGAGACAGACCCATAGTCTCCTACAGACAACCACCTAACCTCAGGATGATTCTTACCAACAACCACAGGACATACCACACTAATACCAACCCTGGGACCTTTCCTTGCAACAAACCCCGTTGCCAGCTTTGTCCACATATTTACTCTGCTGACACCATTATTGGACCTAACCAATTCAGTTATAAGATCAAGAACACATATTCCTGCTCATCCAGAAATATAATCTATATCATCATGTGCCGACAGTGTCCGTCTGCTACGTACATTGGACAAACGTCTCAGACGCTTCGCCAAAGAATCAATGCACACAAAACGGATATCAGACAGTATCACAAAGAAAAAAACAGTTTCTTGCCATTTCAACCAGAAAGGGCATTGTCTCAATGACTTGATTACCTGCATACTGCTTCAAAGACATTTTCACACCAGGCTTGAAAGAGAAACCTCTGAACTGTCATTCATGCTTAAATTTGACACTTTACGCCGGGGTCTTAACAAAGACGCTAATTACCTTACCCATTACAAACATAGCTTCCCCAATTATCACCTCTAATATCATCAGCTCACAGACATTTACCTCCTCCCCCTCCTTATCCCCCCTCTGTTCTGAAATTTGATTTGTCCTTTTTACATGTGTTCACTTTTTTTGATTGTATCCCTTTGGTATATATGGTCATGACTATTTTCTTCCACAATTTGATCTGAGGAAGTGGGTCTGGCCCATGAAAGCTCATCACCTAATAAACCATCTTGTTAGTCTTTAAAGTGCTACATAGTCCTGTTCATAGAAAAGCCTGTTAGTCAGTGCAACACTAACTCACAGAAACATTTACACTTAAATGGTAATCCCCGAGTCTGTGGTTTTTATTAGATCATTGCTTAATCCCTGAATCTACTCCTATTATGTTAAAATTTCCCAATCACTTGAGTCTAAATATGTATGGAATGCCATAGTGACTGAGTCAAATTGAGTCTCTCAGTTATATCATTAAAAGGCATTAATCCTGTTAAGAACTAGCTGCTCTGAAGGGACTCAACATAATTCACTATTATACCAACTCCACTGCTGTTAATGAAGTTATGACAGATTTTCATCAGGTTATTGAGTGCAGAATTTGGCCTATTCAGATTTCTCTTTGAAATGGGTCACACATTTGAAATCCTTGACTGAGTTCTCTGAAAAGATATGCAAGGGTTCTTTAAGTCTTGTGAGGATGGAAAGCTAGCAGGTCTTACTGTTATTGTGATTCTCACAGGCTCAATAGCAGCATGGCTATTAGATACATCCCAGAGTTAAGACTTTCTAGTATGCAGCTGTTTGCATTTATGCAGAGTCAAATGATTTTTGTTTTCTTGTTACATTTTCCTGAAATTTTTGCAGCTCGAAATTATTCATATGGATGAGCTTGGGGAATCCAAGAAATTTGTGCATGCATGGGGCGGGAGGGGGAGGAAAGCAGTAAGCATGTAGGAGAGAAAAGCAGAACTAAAAGATGTGCAAGTTTCAGTGCTTATTCTCTTTGATTTTTGATGCATTTCATTTCCCATGCATTGTCAGCACATTATTTTTGAAGAAGAAATGAAGGCAGAGGCAGGGTCTTGTTCTATTTCATCTGTAAATTATCTAGCACACTAGTGCAATAATAAAAAGAAGACTTTCTAAGTCTTGTTTACCATGATCTCAATTTTCCCTCCTAACATTCTTAAAATCCATCTAAATTTCTGTTGTGATGACTGCTTCATATTCACTGAGTTTCAAACTTTGTTTGGGGTAAGAGTGGAGCATTTTTGAACACTCCTGACCGAGGGGAACAGTGGAGTGCATAAGATATTTAAATGGAGAAGCTGACCAGCTCCTTGTGAAGAAAGCACCAGATCTGTTCTGTGTTTGTACAGCACTTAGCACGATGGTATCCTGCTCTGTGGCTAGGGCTCTTAGGCTATGTCTACACTGCATGCCCAAAATAACAGAGTGTGCCTCTACACAGCAAGCCTGTTATTTTGGAATGATTTCTTCTTACTTCAACTTTTGTAGCCCTCATTTCACAAGGAGACAGGGAAGTCAAAGAAAGAGTGTTCTTCCTTCGACTTCCTGTTGTGTAGACAGTGTCAAAAGCCAAGTTAAGCTACTTTGACTTCAGCTATGCAATTAATATAGTTGAAGTTGTGTATCTTAACTTGACTTTAGCCCACAGTGTATATGTACCCTTAGGCATTATGATCATACAAATATTAATATTAAAAATAGAGCAAAAAAAAAAAAAAGAACTGCTCCTTTCAATCTGATATCACAGAAAGGGGATTTACTCATGAATGCCCATTTGATATTCAAGACATCCTTTGGGAATGTCGCCACTTGGAGCTCAGGCTGTGATGGGTACTCATACACCATTGAGTTAGCACATGTAAAAAGTAGCTGTAGCAGCAGGAGAAGCAACAGCACAGGCCATGATGAGAACATACCCAGTGATGTTGGGCAGGTTTGTACTTGGCGTGACTCAGCCATGTCTCCACTGCCATTGTCTGTGCTAGCACAATTACTCTATTTATGCGCCTGGTAGCTCAATGCACGCTAGAATGCATCTATAGACGTAAACAGAGGAATCACTTCTCTAGCTCATAGTGTAGTAGTCTTGGAGAGTTAGGATATTGGCTGAAAAGAGGTAGGTGGTCCTCAGAAAGAAGGAGATGAGAGCCAGGGTGCTAATATCCAGTCAGCCATCCAGACACTAGTATGGTCTAGCCACAGCTCCTCCTTACTTTAATTATAAGTGTGAGTATTCAGCACCAATGAAAATGTGCCCACATCTATGAGTGCCTAAAATATCTAGGTACCTATTTTTAAGCTTCAAGTTTTTGTTTTGAATTATTTGTTTTAAAGGGAAACAATGAAGAGCTGCAACCACTGCAAATAAATAAGGGAAAATACAAAGGTAAATAGGATACAAAGCCAGAGTCATCATCTTAGATAGTAAAACTGCACATTTGTTGGATGCTCTGGATTGTCTGTAAAAGCACAGAAAAAGAACCAAAGCAAAGAGGAAAGAGAACCAAGCTATGAGAAATGAAGAAAAGCAGTAAGTGGACTGTAGTGCATCAGACAGAAGAAGAGCCACCCACGCTAGCCTGGGAAACTGTCACTCTACAGCAGTGACATCCTTCTACAACAATCTCCAGTGCTGCTTTGTTAGTTCAACCAATAGAATTGCCTATAGGTCTCACTATTCCTAAGTGACTTCTCAATCCAACAATTCGAACAACAGAAACCAAGAACCCATTCCATGCAGAGCTCCATGTGGACAGTGGGTGCTCCTACACAGATTAAGTTGCAAGTTCAGAACCTTGAATTCATGGAGTTCTTCTCTTTTTTTAATGCTTATTTTAAAATCTTGGCCAGAGCACTTTATTCATTATTATTATTAAGTACTTGGGTCCACCTGGAACTGGACTAGGTGCCACCTGAAAAGCTCTCAGGTGAGTAACAGTTTACAAGATAAGAGAAAGAGGACACATCCATCCTCTTATCACTCAGTATTAGAGTTGGCTGAAAATATTTCAGTGGAACAATTTTCTGCCAAAAAATACAGATTTGACAAAGTCTATATGCATTGTGGGAAGACTCCAATTTCAATTACATTTTTTATGAGAAAAAAAGTTAAAATGTGTTATTTTGACAATGTCAGAATGTTTGAGCCTATGAAGGCTGACATGTTTTGATTCATTTTGTTGGGAACTTTTATATCAAAATATTAAATTCAATTTAACATACATAATATTCAACATAACATTAATATTTCTATTTTAATATAATAAAAATGAAATTAATTGAAATGATAGAGTCAGTAAGGAAAGTTTTAATGGTATTAAAATACACATTTTAAGGATTCTGACTTTTTTTTAAAATCATTTATCAGGAAATGTTGGCTTTTTGTTCTCATTTGAAATGTCAGAATTTTCCACAGAATGGAAAGTCCCTTTCCTGACCAGCTCAAATGATGGTGATGACTATAAATTATTGCACAGTTAAAAGAAACTGATTAAAATAGACATAGGTAGATAAAATGAGACCTCATCAGTCTATTTTGAGCATGTTCAGCTTTTTTTTTTGTGGGATGTCGGCTAAATAACAGCTATCCAACATTTTGTCAATCTCTACCTTCACTAGCGTGGCTTCTAAGACCTCATGGAAAAGTATTCTACCCATTAGAGGAAGGGGAAGACTGTATTTGGATACAGACTGGCTAACCTAGTGAGGAGGGCTTTAAACTAGGTTCAATGGGGACAGGTGACCAAAGCCCACGGGTAAGTGAAGAACATGGAGACCTGGAAGATGGGTTGGAAATGGGAGGGAATGTGGTCTGTATTAGCAGAGATAAAGGAGGGACAAGACAGAACTGGGAGGCAAGATCAAATCAGTATCTTAGATGCCTATATACAAATGCAAGAAGTATGGGTAATAAGCAGGAAGAACTGGAAGTGCTAATAAATAAATACAACTATGACATTGTTGGCATCACAGAGACTTGGTGGGATAATACACACAATTGGAATATTGGTATAGAAGGGTACAGCTTACTCAGGAAGGACAGGCGGGGGAAAAAGGGAGGAGGTGTTGCCTTATATATTAAAAATGTACAATCTTGGACTGAGGTGGAGATGGACGTAGGAGACAGATGTGTTCAGAGTCTCTGGGTTAGGCTAAAAGGGGTAAAAAACAAGGGTGATGTCATGCTAGAGGTCTACTACAGGCCACCTACCCAGGTGGAAGAGGTGGATGAGGCTTTTTTTAAACAACTAACAAAATCGTCCAAAGCGCAGGATTTGGTGGTGATGGGGGACTTCAACATCCAGATATATGTTGGGAAACTAACACAGCGGGGCGCAGACTATCCAATAAGTTCTTGGACTGCATTGAAGACAACTTTTTATTTCAGAAGGTTGAAAAAGCTACTGGGGGGAAGCTGTTCTAGATTTGATTTTAACAAATAGGGAGGAACTGGTTGAGAATTTGAAAGTGGAAGGCAGCTTGGGTGAAAGTGATCATGAAATCATAGAGTTCATGATTCTAAGGTATGGTAGAAGGGAGAAAGGCAAATTAGAGACAATGGATTTCAGGAAGGCAGATTTTGGTAAGCTCAGAGAGCTGGTAGGTAAGGTCCCATGGGAAGCAAGACTGAGGGGAAAAACAACTGAAGAGAGTTGGCAGTTTTTCAAAGGTACATTATTAAGGGCGCAAAAGCAAGCTATTCCGCTGCATAGGAAAGATAGAAAATATGGCAAAAGACCGCCTTGGATCAACCAGGAGATCTTGCATGATCTAAAAATAAAAAAGGAGTCATATAAAAAATGGAAACTAGGACAAACTACAGAGGATGAATATAGGCAAACAATACAGGAATGCAGGGGCAAGATTAGAAAGGCAAAGGCACAAAAGGAGCTCAGGCATAAAGGGAAACAAGACGACATTCTATAAATATATTAGAAGCAAGAGGAAGACCAAGGACAGGGTAGGCCCATTGCTCAGTGAGGAGGGAGAAACAGTAACAGGAAACTTGGAAATGGCAGAGATGCTTAATGACCTCTTTGTTTTGGTCTTCACCGAGAAGACTGATGAAGGAATGCCTAACATAGTGAATGCTAGTGGGAAGGGGGAAGGTTTAGAAGATAAAATTAAAAAAAAAAACAAGTTAAAAATCACTTAGAAAAGTTAGATGTCTGCAAGTCACCAGGGCCTGATGAAATGCACCCTGGAATACTCAAAGAGCTGATAGAGTAGGTATCTGAGTCTTTAGCTATCATCTTTGGAAAATCATGGAAGACAGGCCTGATGAAATGCACCCTGGAATACTCAAAGAGCTGATAGAGTAGGTATCTGAGTCTTTAGCTATCATCTTTGGAAAATCATGGAAGACAGGAAAGATTCCAGAAGATTGGAAAAGGGCAAATATAGTGCCCATCTATAAAAAGGGAAATAAAAACAACCCAGGAAACTAAAGACCAGTCAGTTTAACTTCTGTGCCAGGAAAGATAATGGAGCAAGAAATTAAGGAAATCATCTGCAAACACTTGGAAGATAATAAGGTATAGGGAACAGCCAGCATGAATAAATCATGTCAAACCAATCTGATAGCTTTCTTTGAAGGATAACGAGTCTGTGGATAAGGAAGAAGTAATGGATGTGGTATACCTAGACTTTAGTAAGGCATTTGATACGATCTCGCATGATATTCTTATAAATAAACTAGGCAAATACAACTTAGATGGGGCTACTATAAGTTGGGTGCATAACTGGCTGGATAACCGTTCCCAGAGAGTAGTTATTAATGGTTCACAATCCTGCTGGAAAGGTATAACAAGTGGGGTTCCACAGGGGTCTGTTTTGGGACTGGTTCTATTCAATGTCTTCATCAACAATTTAGATATCGGCATAGAGAGTACGCTTATTAAGTTTGCAGATGATACCAAGCTGGGAGGGGTTGCAACTGCTTTGGAGGATAGGGTCATAATTCAGAATGATCTGGACAAATTGTTGGAGAAATGGTCTGAGGTAAACAGGATGCAGTTTAATAAGGACAAATGCAAAGTGCTCCACTTAGGAAGGAACTATCAGTTGCACACATACAGAATGAGGAGCGACTGTCTGGGAAGAACTACGGCAGAAAGGGAATTAGGGGTCATAGTGGACCACAAGCTAAATATGAATCAACAGTGTGACACTGTTGCAAAAAAAGCAAACATGATTCGAGGATGCATTAACAGGCGTGTTGTGAGCAAGACATGAGAAGTCATTCTTCCGCTATACTCTGCACTGATTAGGCCTCAGTTGGAGTATTGTGTCCAGTTCTGGGCACCGCATTTCAAGAAAGAGGTGGAGAAATTGGAGAAGGTCCAGAGAAGAGCAACAAGAATAATTAAAGGTCTAGAAAACATAACCTATGAAGGAAGACTGAAAGAATTGGGTTTGTTTAGTTTGGAAAAGAGAAGACTGAGAGGGGACATGATAGCGGTTTTCAAGTGTCTGAAAGGGTGTCACAGGGAGGAGGGAGAAAAATTGTTCTTCCTGGTCTCTGAGGATAGAACAAGAAGCAATGGGCTTAAACTGCAGCAAGGGAGGTTTAGGTTGGACATTAGGAAAAAGTTCCTAACTGTCAGGGTGGTTAAACACTGGAATAAATTGCCTAGGGAGGTTGTGGAATCTCCATCTCTGGAGATACTTACGAGTAGGTTAGGTAAATGTCTATCAGGGATGGTCTAGACTGTACTGGGTCTTGCAATGAGGGCAGGGGACTGGACTTGGTCTCAAGGTTCCTTCCAGTCCTAGTATTCTATGATTCTATTATTCTATGATTAATAAACCTCTAACTCACTCAGTTTCCTAAATCTAAACTTAGGATGGAAGAAAAGTACCTATTTGTTGGACCAAAGGAACATTTTTCTTTCAGAAACAAATTCTGAGTAACATACCCAATATTTTTGTAGGAAAAAAACAACAAACCTTATAGTAAGGATTTTAAGTAGAGTGACAATATTTGGGATTAAAGTCTGCAGTGACTCAAAGATGTGCAATCATATTTTAGAGACATGTTCTGATTTTTTTAGGGTTATATCTACTGAATATTAAGCAACTGCCCAAAGTGCCTGATGCTGCCTGCGTACAACCAGCATTTCAGTTTCCAACAAAGAAGTGCACTTTAAAACATTATTTTGGCCATGGCTTTGATCGACAATGGCTAGAGGAAGGGTGCATAGCCTTCACTTTCTCTTCTCTTCTCTTTAGGGCTTAATTACAACTAAAAGAGATAATCAGAATGTAACCGTAGATTTAAAAGGCTAAATGATGCATGTTCTTTTAGAGATATACGACTTACAATTGTACTGATTCCTAAATAAAATCCACTAGCTATAATACCCTATAACTCTGTTACCCATTGAATTCTCTATATCACAGCAATGATGACTTTAACTATCACAATCCCAGTATCTTAAGTGAAAATTTCAACCATGTCTTCTTGGGCTATAAGAGTGAGTACAGGCTGAAGCACTCCGTTACACAGAGAGTGGGGGGATTTCAGTATGAGGCCAAATCTTGATAGCATGCTGTGGCAGGAGCACTTAGAGAAGCCACAGGGTCCAATAGATAGGCTGCTGGGCAGGGACTCTGGAGATTTAGGCTCTAGTTCTGAATTTGCTGCTGGGTCCTGAATTTGCTGCTGGGTCAGCAAATCTTTTCATCTCTCTATTCTTTTGTTTGTCTTGTCTATTTCAACTGTAAGTTCCTCCTGCTGTTACTGTAAAAAAATAACAGTAATAAGCTGTGGATAACCTTCCTTCAGATAAAGACTGGTTTTGCATGTCTTTTTACTTTCTTCAAAATACTGATTAAGTTCTGCTGGGATACCAGTAGTATTAATTATACATTTTTTTGTCTTTGATCACATTTAATCCCCCCTTGGATTTTAAGTCCATTCAACTGAGTTTAACTTTTCTCTTTTCGTGTGCAAAGAAGTATTTTGGCATGTTAAATTTATAGGTATGAGCTGTTTTCTATCTGTTTCATCCAAGCACTAGATTCATGACAGTTTCTAAACCTGTCACTTATGATTCTTCTTCCTTATAATGAATTATAGGCACCATTCCTATTTGAATGGAAAAATATGAACAAACGGTAAGAACTCTTCTCACATCCCAAATATCTATTGCTCTTATAAGGTGTGTTTGTTTATGTTTCTTAACACTTATAGGCTACGTCTAGACTGGCATGATTTTGCGCAAATGCTTTTAACGGAAAAGTTTTCCGTTAAAAGTATTTGTGCAAGAGAGCTTCTAGATTGGCACGGATGCTTTTGCGCAAAAGCACTTTTTGTGCAAAAGCATCCATGGCCAATCTAGATGCACTTTTGTGCAAGAAAGCCCCAATCGCCATTTTAGCCATCGGGGCTTTTTTGCGCAAAACAAAACTGAGCTGTCTACACTGGCCCTTTTGCGCAAAAGGACTTTTGCCCAAACGGGAGCGTCAAAGTATTTGCGCAAGAAGCACTGATTTCTTACATTAGAACGTCAGTGCTCTTGCGCAAATTCAAGCGGCCAGTGTAGACAGCTGGCAAGTTTTTGCGCAAAAGCGTCTGCTTTTGCGGAAAAACTGGCCAGTCTGGACACAGCCATAGAGTGGCTGGCTCAGTTCAAGCATTTCAAGAAACTACAAAGTCAAACCATGTCTATTATCTGCTATATATTTGAGAGAGTTTGTGTGTCTGTGAGTCTGTGCGTTCATCTGTCTGTCTGTGTGTCTGTCTGTTTGTCCAAGAACTCCTCCTAAATGGTAAGAGATAGGCTCACCAAATTCAGTATGCAGCTTCTTCTTTTCATCACTTAAACCAAGGTAAGGGTTTGGTAGTGCGCCAGGAAAATGGGATGTGCCTGGAAAGGGATTGCATCTCATAGAGCCATACAGAAAAGAGACAGAATCACCAGGCAGGTGAAAGGGGCTGTCTGGGGGCACCTCACTCCTGCTTCTAGGACTGCTGCAGCCTTAGCCTCCCATCCCCAAGGCATCATTTATAGAAAGGGGGAGCTTCAGGGGATGTTGCTCGCTGTTCCCCTTCATTGGGAGCCAGGGAAAAGTGCATAGTGTGCTACATTCCTCACTCTGGCTGAGGAGAACAGGTGGCAGATGAACCTGGGCCTGCTCCATCTGAGAAAAATGCACCCCTCTCTTTGCTGTGTCTGCTGGAGCTGCAGCAGCCATGGAGAGGCACTTCTCACCTGGCCCCATCTGCTGTGGAGAGAGAGAACTGGGGTAGTCCTCTCTCCCCAAGACAGCTTGCATTCTGAACCCCTCTTCCCCAGCCCCACCCCAGAGCAATGATTTAAATGAAGAAAAACAAAAACTAATTGAGTTCAGGATCTGAGCAATGCTGGGTAAATCTTCTAGTATCTTAAATAAAAGAACTGTAAAAACAGAAATAGGAATTCCCTTCAATTCTCACTGCTCATTTAAGCAATAGAGCTGATTTGCATCTCAGAGTGGTATAATATCAAGACTAACACCACAACAGACAATGGAAACACAATGGTGTAAATAACTTTAGGGTCCCGCATAGGGCCTGATTCCAATCTACACTTGAATGAATAAACACAACTTCCACTCCCTTAAAAAAACAAAAACAGAATTTGATTAAACTTCATTCTTTGAAATCACCTGGTGACATGACAAGAGCTTTGCCTCAGTCCATTTCTGCTGCCTTCACTTCATCAGACAAGAGAAAATACAGTACTTTGCAGCTGCAGATGAATGAATCAGTTTGGAATGAAATATAGGAAGGAGAATGTAGTTAACAGAAACAGAATCATTCAGTGATTGTGCTGCACCAGAAAAAGTATTTTCTTGTGCAGGGGAGGGGAGGGGGGAAGGAAGAGGGACAATAGAGCTAGGTTGACCAGATGTCCCAGCTTTATAGGGGCAGTCCTGATATTTGCAGCTTTGTCCAATTAACTCCAGATGTTTGATGCCTATCAGTGTTCCCTGTAAACTGAGTGCTTGGGCAGCCACCCAGCAGATTAGCAGACCACCCACAGCCTTTAACATGTGTTTCTACTTGTGGTGCAGATCCACACGTCTCCGGTGCACATAACAAAATGTATTCTGCACATGACTTAAAAAATTAGAGGGTACATTGGGGCCTACTAAACTCCACCCGGATCTGATTTTTCACACTTGTTACCTGGTTAGCCCAGGGGGGAGCAGCATTTTGGAATTTATGTTAACAGAGAATACAAGGCGAGAAGATTATAAACCTCATTATTGAGTCTGATGACCACCACTCTAGCAACAGAAAGCTTTCATACTATCCTTACTGGGCCGCTGGAGATTCCTCTGGCATGGGGTTATTCCATGGTGGCATAAAGTCAATTTAGCCAGATACATTCCATCCCCTTCTTTCCCATCCACTCATAGCTCATGGTGAGTTATTCTGGAGGCAAGAGGAACATGGATGAAGAATGATGTGCTCCAGCAATCCTGAGCTGGTTCAATGGCTGACAGGGGGCCATTGCAGGCTGTCATACATTAGTGTGGGCATGAAATTGCCCTAGTTTACACTAGAGACTAAACTGACCACCTGGCTCCCCTAGTGAAGGTATATCGTGCAAGCCCCACTTCCCAAGCCTCAGGTTCTGAACTAATCTTAATTCAGTCAGACCTAAGCTAGATTTGGACAAAAATAGATAAAGAAGGTACCAGAATTCACCCCAAATTCAAAACGAATAAACAAAAAATTAAGTCACTATTTAAAAGAAGAAAAAAATCACATTATGCTTCTGCAGTTCCTGGAGATACAGGGCAAATGCCATGAGATAGGCTCTCCAACGCAGCTGAAACAAAGAAAAGGAAACTTTTCTTCAATTTATAGAGCTGCCATATCTTTTTCTTTTTGAATAGTAATAGAGAGGTAGCCATGTTAGTCTGATCTTGTTAAAACAAAAGGAAAAACTATGTAGCACTTTAAAGACTAACAAGATGGTTTAATAGGTGATGAGCTTTTGTGGGCCAGACCCACTTCCTCAGATCATATTCTGGAAGAGAATTGGCATGACCATATATATCAAAGGAATACAATGAAAAAAGTGAACACATTATTAAACTGACAAATCAGATTTAGTACAGAAGGTGAGGCCAGGGAGAAGGAGGGAGGGAGAGAATAGCTATTTATGAGTCAATGAATGGCTAATCAGGGGCGATAAGCGGGGAAGCTATCTTTGTAATGGGTAAGGTAATTATCATCTTTGTTAAGGCCCATTCGTAAAGTGTCAAATTTAAGCATGAATGAAAATTCTGCAATTTCCCTCTGTAATCTGGTGTTAAAGTCTCTTTGAAGTAAGATGCATATAGTAAGGTCATTAAGACTATGTCCAGGTAGGTTTAAATGAAAAGCAACTGGGTTTTCCTTGTGAGGATGTCTGGTTGGGGACGTGTATGAAATGATGGAATTTGAGGAGGGAAGAAGAGATAATGCATGATTATTTTGGAGGGAGCAGGAAGATTATAGAATGATCAGTTTGGGGAAGCCTATTAATCTTTTATCCAGGGAATTACAAATGTAACACTGACTAAGGCACATCATTTTTGAGAATCATGGGTTTCATGCAGAAAAGTCATTTTCCTCTCTTTCCTCCAATAACACATAGCAGAGGACACAAAAGGCCATATATTTGTATAAAATGCAGATTTTTCTAATATGTGAGAGATGAGTGATAAATGAAGCCCTACACATTTTATCCAGTGTCCACTTCCTCCTCTCTTGGGTCTGGGAACTACTCAAAAACATGACCTGTTACCCTGTCAAATGTATTGGTAGGCAGACACATCCGTCCTTCAGTCACTATTGATGGCTTTAGTGGCCTAGAAGCAGACACTCCAAAAGCTTAAATATTCTACAATATTTGAGAATGTATTCTGATTAAAGCCATGTGTCTCCAGATTGTGCCTCTTTGAAACCAGTCTATAACCAGCAACACTGGGCAATGCCTGAGTGCACATAAAATAACGACTGGCGACAAGCATAGAGGTGTGAGTTTTCTCACTCAGCAGTGGTGAAAAAAGAAACCAAAGTGAAAATGGACTGAAAAAGAATACATCAGCCTGTGATTATATTGAAAAAATGATCTTGTTAAGGAAAAACTATTGGAGGAAAGCTAGAGTTCTTGCTGTCACATCATAATATTGATCAAACAAGCTGTGAGTCAGGTTAGCATATTAGGAGAAAGACAAATTATATTGCCTGAATGTTCCAAATAGAACTGGTCTGAACTGGTCCAATAGCATATTTTTGAAATATGCTCTCTTGCTTACATTGAATCATTTTGTGGATGCATATTGATTCTGCTAAAGTTTTCTTCAGTAAAAATTCTGAGGTGTTTTAGGAGAGATCACTAATTTCTCTGCAAAGACACCAACTGCTGCACAAAAGCATTTACATTGTTAAGGCTTCTTGCAAAAGGGGTTAGTGGACTTATGAACAATTCTACTGCAAACATAAAAAGAAAATCAATCCTGGACAGTTAACTACAAACTCAGCTCTTTATCTAGCAGACAAGTAATCATCCCCATCTTCACAGTGTATCTCTTCCTAGCAGCCAAATGTGTACTACAGCTAAGCAAATGATTACATGAAAAGATGGAACCTAAGACTTGACTGCTTTGTGTCCGCTCAACAAACCACACTAACCCACAGCCTCTCACATCCATTTCCATCTATCAGTATTCTAAACCTGTCTGAAAATTCTGATTAATCAGACATCACTGGGAAAAATCCTCTGCTACCATTCAGGAAGCTTAGCAGGAGGAAGACTGATCTTTAATGCCCTCACATTCCACATGAAGACAGTCCTCTTCACGCTCTACAAAGTGGCACTGCCTTGCCTCCTCCACCCTCATTACCATATGGACTGCAATTAAACAGCAAACTTGATATCTACTGTATGGAACTCAGTTTACGAGCTTCCGTGGGAGACATTTTCAAAACAAATAGCACAGTTAGTGCATAATGGATAGAGTACAATTTATGAGCTTCTGAGAGTAGCATTTTCAAAAGACTGCATGAACAGATTGCACTGTTTACTATATGTACAATTTATCATATCATGCTTTTTTACAGCCCTCTCTTCCTGCCTCTGCCTCACACCAGTAATGCCCTATTCATTAATTTGGGGCATACTTTGAATTAATTTTTAAAAGGCTGTTTCAAAAGAGGCAGCTTCATAGCTGACTATTGGCCATGTAGAAATCCTTCTGTTCCAATTGCCAAAAGACATAGAACCAATTGCTAGAAGACGCAGAAGAAATATTTGCCCTCCCCCCCAATCACTTAGTGAAACTTATCACACTTATATGGTTTTCTGCTTTCCTCTGAATCATCCAGCACTATGCAAGATTGGAAATAGATTTCAGGAAAGCAATGGTTAAACATATAGCAATCCCTACAATATATTCTTATGTTCATTTTACTATAGTGGTGATGAGTTTAAAATGCTAGATGACATGCTAAAACAGAATAGATCTCAGTCAATCACATTGCAGAGTTGTACAGTTACGGAAGCATAATGGCAGTATTTTCCTAATCAAGCAATTTCCTGCACTCTGGTTCTGGGTGTCTGATTTTTGTAATCACTATACAATTATTTCCTTGTTGTTGTAGACCTGTGCTCTGATTGGCTATTAATGGCTGTCAGAATTCATGGATCTGAATAAACACAATGGGTGGTTATTCTTCAACAACTGTATGATGAACATGCAAACCTCTCTTCTTTGACTGGTGGCAACAATTCCATGGCTATCATTGTTTACTTGGAATAGGCAAGTTATTTGACATTAGCAAATGCACAGTCTCAGCTTCTCAGTCCTGTAAGCTGAAGCCAAATGATTTGAATACGCACATTAGAGAGAAGAAAAAAATGCAAGGAAAGAAAGTGAGTGGTGCTGTGAACATGAAAAAGGGATTTTAAAAAATTATTATCTCCTCCTTTCTTGTATTTCCCCTCCTCACACATAACTCTGCTGTTCATCCACCCCATTTTGCTTTCTCTCCTTCACTTATACTCTGCCTAGTATCTTCACTGCAAACCCTCCAGGGCAGCATCCTAGGCTAATTATATGTTCTGTGATAGATCTAGTGCACACATTTGGACATGGTACAAACCATCATACTAGCAACATTATTGCCTCAATATTGGAGATATCCTCTCTCCAGGGAAAAAGATGAACATTTACAAACACAAGGTATTGATCCTGCAAGAAACTTTTTGTGTACATCTACATGGCAGAGCAAAAGTCAAAATAAGCTACGCAACTTCAGCTACATCAATTGCATAACTAAAGTCGAAATAGCTTAATTCGGCTTTTGGCGCTGTTTACGCAGCAGGAAGTTGAAGGAGGAACACTCTTCTTTTGACTTCCATTACTCCTTGGCTGCGTCTAGACTGGCATGATATTGCGCAAAAGCAGCCGCTTTTGCGCAAAAACTTGCCAGCTGTCTACACTGGCCGCTTGAATTTGCGCAAGAGCACTGACGTTCTAATGTAAGAAATCAGTGCTTCTTGCACAAATACTTTGACGCTCCCGTTCGGGCAAAAGTCTTTTTGCACAAAACCTTTTGCGCAAAAGGGCCAGTGTAGAAAGCTCAGTTTTGTTTTGCGCAAAAAAGCCCCGATGGCTAAAATGGCGATCGGGGCTTTCTTGCGCAAAAGCGCATCTAGATTGGCACGGATGCTTTTGCACAAAAAGTGCTTTTGCGCAAAAGCATCCGTGCCAATCTAGAAGCTCTCTTGCGCAAATACTTTTAACGGAAAAACTTTTCCGTTAAAAGCATTTGCGCAAAATCATGCCAGTCTAGACGTAGCACTTGTGAAACGAGGTTACAGAAGTCAGTGTTAGAAGCCTGTTATTTCGAAACTATTTCAAAATAATGGCTTGCTCTGTAAATGCAGTCTTTGTTATTTCAAAATAACATCAGTTACTCCAAAATAACGCTGCTGTGTAGACATACCCATTGTGGGCAGACCCTCTTGCAGGAGTAAATATGGCTATCAATAGTTACTGTAACAGTGCCAAAGTAGACCCCTCAGGCACCTGCACCCGCAAATCAGCCAGACACCTCTTCTATGTTGCAATTGCCTTGCTTTTTATTGAATGTGACAGTTCGCACCACCTTGTATACAGAGCTTCAAACCTGCAGCCTCAGGGAGTGCTAGTTTTTGCAGCTAGCAGGAGGGCACAACCCTGGATTCTTGGACTCCTCCCTTTCCTCTCCATATTCCCATCCTGCCATTCTTATGTAGCCCCTGGTCAATAGGCCAGCAGATACTTCCCATTGGCAATTAGGGGTTGGGCTGCCTCAGCCAGCTTCAATTAACCTTCTTCATTGGTGTTGGCATGACAAAGGTCTGGTTTCTCAGCCACCACCCTGACACAGTTATACAGTATTGCAAGGAAGTCTGGGAGTATCCACTGTTTTTAAGGGTACAGGTTTGGCTCTCTCTAGTCTGGCACTCTCTTACCCTGCAACATCTGTGGTCCAGAATTGCTGGGGATCCAATAGATGCTCCAGCACAGCAAGACAACAGATGTTGCCAGAGTAGAGAGTGAGCCACAGCTGGGAGTGGTGCCCAGGACCAGGGGATGGTGGCTGGGAGCAGAGCTTAGTGGCTGCAAATAAGGAGCCAGGGCACAGGCCAGAGCCCATCTGGGGCTGGAAGCTGGAGTTTGGGGGGCCTGGAAGCAGGAGCCCAGCCTGGTTGGCAGCAGAGAGATGGTGGCCAGCAGCAGAGACTGGTTGGGGCCAAGAGCCAGTGGGCAGCAAAGCCCAGCTGGGGCTTGTAGCCAGACATGAACCCCATCTTGTTCCCCCCCCTCGCCCCCAGAGAGCAAGAGAAAGGCAGTTAGCCTTTGATGCCCTGGGAATGCAGGTGTGCTGCCTGTCCCTGACTCTACCATAAACAGAAACCAGACAGTAAATGGGCTAGCTGACGACCCGGGGGCCTCCCGTTGCCCTGATGGCTAGCACCAGTAATTGACACGCCTGCACTGTCCCAGGGAGAGGAATCTTCGCCCATCACATACTAGAAGTGCCCATTGTCTGCATTTTCCCAGGTGTGAATTATGCTTTGCACCCTTCGTGGGAAACTTGGCATTCAAAGCCATTTTTCCTAATTGGCCACTTGAGACCAGGAAGAAGCCTACGTGACCCAAGGGGTATAAAGAGGGGTTTAGTAGCCCACCCCATTTGAGCTCCAATCATCTACACCTGCTGGCAGGTATTGGTTGTCTCCCGAGGTCTGTGGGACGCCCAGCCTCGCCCTACTTCTTCCCGAGGGATTGAGAGAAAGACGCTGGCCACGCCAAGTCTGGAACGCAGGGGTGAGAATATATACCTGCTAGGTGTCTATTTTGCATGCATTTAATAAGAGCTCAGAGAACCAAAAGGGTTTCATGGTACCTGTAAGTGACTTATTAGTGTAATTTCTGTCCTGTCCTTTGTAGTGGCTGTGTTATCTATAACACAGTAGTAGCATTTAACAGCTAAGTTTACCCTGTAACAATAAAATAGTAACTGTTTAAGCTGTGACCTGACTCCTTCAGTTGCTGTAACAGAACCAAGCACAATTTTAAAAAGAACTCCAGCCGGTCATAAGGGACAGATATAGGGATAGCTTGAGCATTGGATCATGTCGCTTCCAGGGGACAGAGCCGTTGGGGCATCTCTCAGCCTCCCCAGGCTGCCCGCTGCGAAGGGATCGTGTATCCTAGCAGTCAAAATCTGAGGTGTAATAAGCTCTCCCTGTAAACTCTGGGGCGTCTGTCGGCCTTTTGGCTGCCCGACACGAAAGGATCCCGATCCTAGCGGTAAAGAGACGGACGTTAAACTCCTCGGGGCACCCATCAGTCTCACCTAGACTGCCCACTGCGACGGGGCCTTGTGTCTCAGCAGTTGAAGACTCGGGTGTAACATACACACATGCACTGCCCTGACCATCGGCTGACAGGGCTGGGGACAAGGAGCTGGTGGCAGAGACAGTGGAGCCCAGGCAGGGATGCGAGCTGACAGCCAGTGGGACAGCGGAGCCCGGGAGGGGCTGAGGGCTGGCAACAGAATCTGTATGAGGCTGGAAACTGCCAAGCCAGGGGCAGTGAAGCCCAGCTGAGTGCTGGCAGCTGGGGGCAGCTGACCCTGGCCGGGGGCGGGGGCCAGTGGCCAGACACTGGCAGCGGAGCCTGGCTAGAAGCCGGGGACCAGGAGCAGTGGAGTCCATCTGGGGTAGGTGGCAGAAAGTCAGTAATTGGGGCTGGAGCCTGGCATTCAGAGCCCAACGGAGAGACAGCAGCTAGTGGTGAGATTTGGGGACCTAGGCTGGAGCTCAGCAGCTGGAATGGGGTCTGGAGCCTGAAGGCCAGGGAAGAAGGGCTAAGGACTGGCAGCTAAGAGCAAAACCCAGAGGCCCACAGCAGAGGGGCTGGCATTGACCACCCCTGGGCTGGCAAGCTCCCTGGTTCAAGACTGGTGAGGTCCTGAGGTGATGAAGCAGGGAGGTACAACCTGTTCCTAATACTTCCCATTATAGCATGTTTTTAGTTATTTATATCTTTATCAAATTAGAATTGTTTGGGCTGAAATTTTCCATGATAACAGTCTGCCTCAGGCTGGAATTTTTTGGCAACCTTTCAACCATTTCTAAGGATGAGGCTAATTTAAAATATATTGTTTTGGCTCCTGTGAAAAAAAAATCTAGGGACCTTTTCTCTGACACACTTTAGCATCTCCAGACTTTGAACAAGGTCTTGACATTTGCCAGCCTGTGGCCTTTTTGTCAGGCACATGCCTTTTGCTGTCTCTGAAAATCTGCCCAAATGTAAAGTTATAGGCCTTTGAAACATCCTAGATAGCACATACTTAATGGAGACTTCTTAGAGTTTCTCAGCTAATTCCCCAAAAGATTCTTTCCACGTTAAGCATATGCCAAGCCCAGGGCAAAACAGGATTTCCCCTGCAATTCTACTCAGGCTTCTGTGAACTATATCATGGGTAGGCACCAGATGTCAATGTCATTTTATACTCCAGTATACTGAAACATTTTAATATATTCTTCATTTTACACACATCCATTAATACATATTTTTGAAATTCACCCTCTGGAATTCTAATCGGATAACAAATTAATTCTACCTGTGGAAGAGCAATAACACAGATTTGTCACTCTACTAATCTGTCATTTCAAAGACTTTGAAAAACTCACCGTCTAACTTTCCCACTTATGTGGTTCAAAAATGCCCATGTAATGAAATAGATGGCATATCATACATGGTGCCAGCTGCACACATATTTAATATGTTTAACACAGTGAAATAGAATGATACAACAATGACTTACTTATCCTAAAGTTGAAAGGAAAAAACAATTTCTTAGAAAGTTATTCTGCTATCAGTCAGGATAACAGGCAATGAGATCATAGCAAATGGTTTTTGAGACATACGGTTCTGAAAAATTAATAGTTTGGAAGAGTGTGGATAAGGTTAGTCAGCTTAGCCACCTTAAATCCTGTTATTCTCTCTTATATGTGAGCCAGCAGCTGAAAAATGACAAAAAATTACCTTTTCCTGAATTGTGATGGTGGATGACACAGAAGCCTGTCTTACAAACTAAATGACAGAAGGAGTCAAGTAGAATCCAAATTGATTAAATATATACACCTCATTAGTAGGCACCAGAAGCCACCATAGAGATACATATAATGATAATATCTTCAAAATCTTTGGGTGCCAGTGCAAACACAGGCATGTGAGAGTAAGTATTAGTCTATTTAAAGGGACAATAGAAGAACATAAGAATGTCCATACTGGGTCAGACCAAAGGTCCCTTCAACCCAACATCCTGTCTTGCAACAGTGGCCAATGCCAGGTGTCCCGGAGGGAAGGAACAGAACAGACAATCATCGAGTGATATATCCCTTGCCCATTGCCACCTTCTAGCACCTCAGGAAATGTGCTGCTTGCCTGGAGCTATTCAGACAACCCAGGAAGTTTTTAGAGAGTGTTGAGGACAACCTCTTGGTGCAAGTGGTGAAGAAGCCAACTAGAGGTCATGCTCCTTTTAATTTGCTGTTCACAAACAGGGAGGAATTGGTAGAGCATGTAGAAACGGGGCTGGCCTTACCATGAGGCGAACTGAGGTGGCCGCCTCAGATGCCAAACTGTGGCGGGGGGGTGCCACTAGGACCCATAGAATTGAGACCTTTCAAAGTTTTGGCCCAAGCGAGTGGGCTTGGGGGCATCATTTGAGCTCCCCGCATAGGTGCCAAAATGTTGTGGGCTGGCCCTGTGTAGAAATAGGGGGCAACCTTGGCAGCAATGATCCTGACAAAAGGGGAAAAAAGAGCAGCAGAATATGGACCTTGGACTTCAGAAAAGCAGACTTTGACTCCTTCAGAGAACTGATGGGCAGTATCCCCTGTGAGGCTAATATGAGGGGGAAAGGAGTTCAGGATAGCTAGCTCTATTTTAAACAATCCTTACTGAGGCCACAGGAAGAAATCATCCTGGAAGAGACCTCAGGAGGTCATCGAGTCCAACCCCCTGCTCAAAGCAGGACCCACCCCAACTAAATCATTCTAGCCAGGGCCTTGTGAAGCTGGGGCTTAAAAACCTCTAAGAGTGGAGATTCCAACACCTTCCTAGTCAACCCAGTCTAGGGCTTCAAATGCCTAGTGAAATAGCTTTCCCTAACATCCAAACTTAATCTCTTCCTCTTGAGATCATTGCATCTGTCATCTGTCACCACTGAGAACAGCCTGGCTCCACCCTCTTTGGAAACCCCCTTCAGGAAGTTGAAGGCTGCTATGAAATCCCCCCTCACTCTTCTCTTCTGCAGATTAAATAATCCCAGTTTCCTCAGCCTCTCCTTATAAATCATGTGTCCCAGCCCCCCTAATCATTTTGTTGTCCTCTGCTGAACTATCTCCAATAACAGAGGGCCCAAAACTGGACACAATAGAAAGGCAGTAGCCAGGCTGTCAGGCTTTACTCTCTGCAGGGATGACTCTTCGGGTATTACTTCCCAAAGAGCTCTGGATTGTGACTGGGTGGAAAGGAAGAGACAGGATCCTCCATCCCATGCCCCACTTAAAAGAAAAGTCCCAGAGGGGAGTACAAGCTCCAAACACTTGCAATTTAGAATCACTATCACTTCTGATAGAAACACAAGAGTCTTGAGGTCAGATGTGCTAACTGGTAGGCAACCTCACCTGCTGAGAACTATCATATGCTCCAATTTCATAGAGGAGGAATTAAGGTCTTCAAAGTTTAAGTGACTTTATGGAGAATCAGGTGTTGAATGGAAGCTTACTGATGCCTTGTCTTGCACCTTAATCACAAGCCCATTCTTCCTTTGAATTGCCTCCTCCTACCCCTTAAATGATGCAATAGGGTCAGAAATAATGGAAACGGGGCAAGCACAAAATGAATCTAATTTCCATACATTTATGCTTCGATAAAGTCATTGCTCTGTAAAGATATTATGCTTGTACTAGGAAGCAAAGAAAGCAGACATACACAGTTGGGTAAGGACCCAACATATTGCATTCTTTCACCAAAAACAACATTGAATTCCTATTATTTTATTGACAAAAAAATTATACATTTTACTTATCATCTGCAATTATATCCATAGCTTATACTACATACTGTAATTACAGGATATTGTATGCATTGCCTATGAAAGGGCTCCAATTATTTCAATGCACAATGCATTTAAATGCACTAATATAGTACCTATAATATATGGAAATTGGAATAGACAAGAATAGAATAGAATCTTACATTTTTTTATATAGTGGTTTTCATCCCAGAGGATCCCTAAGAATCTGACAAATTCTAATTTACATCCTACCCTACCTCAACAGGGCTTTACAATTGGTCAGGTGTGGAGGATGTTGGCCACCTAATAGAGGATGGCTTAGTGCAATCAGGAGACACACCTGGAAGCCTCCTTCAGTTTATTAAAAAAAAAAAAAAAGATTTTCTATATAATGGTGTATCTTATAAGGGATGATGGGAAGAAAAAAAAAACCAGGTTGTACCTTAACTCCTATGAGAGCAAGTTGGAGGCCTATTTGCTATGCACACAATAAGGCTGAGGTTCCAGTCATGGGGACTGGGGGTCATGCTGCCCATGCTTCATCGTCACTGAAGTGGTAGATGGTCTCCACATCAAGGGTGAAATCCTGACTCCATTAAAGTAAGTGGGAGTTTTGCCATTGACATCAATGGGACTAATATGTCATCCCCAGGGCATGTCTACACTGGGGAGTTATTTCGAAATAACTCCCCTCACTTTGAAATAACAAGTGGAGCATCCATACTAGCAAGCCCATTATTTCAAAATAATGCGCTTGTTATTTCGAAATAATAACTCCTGCTTGTGAAGAGGAATAAGCTTATGTCAAAATAGTTATTTATGAGTTATTATTTCAAAGTAACTTATATTGAAATAACCTGTTAGTGTAGACAAAGCCAGTGTTCTATTCCTATTAGATTGCAATACCGCATGAATCAGGATTTTGCCCTAATATATCCAGGAATCATTTCTTTATTTCTTCAGAGAAGGGCAACTAAAATGATTAGGGGTTTGGAATGGGTCCCATATGAGGAGTGATTAAAGAGACTGGGACTTTTCAGCTTGGAAAAGAGGAGACTAAGGGGGGATATGATAGAGGTCTATAAAATCATGAGTGGTGTGGAGAAAGTGAATAAAGAAAAGTTATTTACTTGTTCCCATAATATAAGAACTAGGGGCCACCAAATGAAACTAATGGGCAGCAGGTTTAAAACAAATAAAAGGAAGTTCTTCACACAGCGCATAGTCAATCTGTGGAACTCCTTGACTGAGGAGGTTGTGAAGGCTAGGTCTATAACAGGGTTTAAAAGAGAACTAGAAAAATTCATGGAGGTTAAGTCCATAAATGGCTATTAGCCAGCATGGGTAAGGAATGGTGTCCCTAGCCTCTATTTGTCAGAGGGTGGAGATGGATGGCAGGAGAGAGATCGCTTGATCATTACCTGTTCAATTCACTCCCTCTGGGACACCTGGCATTGGCCACTGTTGGCAGACGGGGTACTGGGCTGGATGGACCTTTCGTCTGACCCAGTATGGCCATTCTTATGTTCTTATGTTCTAATGAAACAGCAGAATTGTCTGACTAGGAATTAATGTTCAAAGGATATGCCCAGTTTCAAACTGCATAGTTTCTCCAAAGCCATTCACTTACCCCTGAGAAGCACTTTTTTTTTATTCCCCTGTGTATTAGCATGAATTAGATTATCTTCTTGAACAGACTACCCAACACTAAGAATAGAGGTGCTCAAATCAACATGAAAACTATGCAGATCATATTGGGAACAGTCCATGTTGAATTTGAAATAGTCATTTTCTTTCCTGATCTTGGCTCCCATTTGACCATTCTTGCCATACACCTATAGAAACTTGATGCAAACCAAGAGCAAGAGGGAATTTTGCACATACCTGTTTCTCCCCACTAGGCTTTTTGTGATTTAATAAAAGTTCCACAGCTCC
The DNA here is from genome assembly GCA_032595735.1 of Pelochelys cantorii. Lineage (NCBI taxonomy): Eukaryota > Metazoa > Chordata > Testudines > Trionychidae > Pelochelys > Pelochelys cantorii. The sequence goes on from CM064326.1 coordinate 55,539,724, forward strand.
AACGACCTCCTTTCGTATTGCATGCAGCAGAGCATCTCCAACATATACATTAAAGCTTAAGAGCAGCTCAATGAGCTCTAGGTTCTCATTTTCAATTGCAATGAGCAGAGCTGTTCTTCCAAGAGGATCAATGCAATTAATATTGATCTTGAAATAAATTTCTGCTTCCTCCAGAGCTTTCTTCACACTGGCATAATCTCCTTTCTCCACAGCAGTCAAGTAGGCTTTCTCAGCAGGGGAGAGCTCAGACTCTGCTCGTACTATCCGAAGAGGGATGCGATCTCTGTAAGGGGCATTGACACTTCTTTTGTAATAGAACTGGGCCATATTTTATGCCATTCTAATGCTTTGTCTCTGCAATTAAAAAAAAAGAGAGAGAGTGTGCATCAGCTAAGCATTTCTGGAATACAGTTCAGCTTATTATTACTATTATTTAGATATGTTACAGTAGCATTTAGAGGTGCTGTACAAACATAGAGTAAGAGACTGTGTCTGCCCAGAAAAGCTTGTGGTATAACACAACACAAAGGGCAGAATAGGAAATAGAGAAACAAAGAGATGAAGTGCCTTAGCGAAGTGGTAGTGATCAAGCCAAGCACTCGGGTGTTCTCTTATTGAGTCTGGTACTACATCAACTATATTTTGCTCTTTCCCAGCATATTCTATCAAGCCTAAGATAGAATTTTCACAGTTCAGATCCAGATGTGAACTTTCTAAAATCTGTGGTATCTGTATCTGATTCAGCTTTGTCACTATTAAAGTAACATATTCTGCCGTGGTGTCCAACCATTTCTGAAGTAGTAGCCACTATAGTGAATGTAGAGCATAAGAACATAAGAACAGTCATACTGGGTCAGACTAAAGGTATCTAGCCCAGTATCCTGTCTTCCAACAGTGGCCAATGCCAGATACCCCAGAGGGAGTGAACAGAACAGGTAATCATCATGTGATCCCTCTCCTGTCATCCTCTGACAAACAGAGGCGAGGGACACCATTCCTACCCATCCTGGCTAATAGCCACTGATGGACCTAGCCTCCATTAAGTTATCTAGTTCTTTTTTGAACCCTGTTAAAGTCCTGGTTTTCACAACCTCCTCTGGCAAGGAATTCCACAGGCCAACCATGCACTGTGTGAACAAAAACATCCTTTTGTTTGTTTTAAACTTGCAACCTATTAATTTAAATTAGTGGCCCCTAGGTTTTATGTTATGGGAACAAGTAAATGACATTTCCTTATTCACTTTTTCACACCAGTCATGTTTTTATAGACCTCTATTATATCCCCCCCCCCTTAGTCTCCTCTTTTCTAAACTGAAAAGTCCAAGTCTTTTTAATCTCTCTTCATATGCGACCCGTTCCAAACCCCTAATCATTTTTGTTGCCCTTTTCTGAACCTTTTCCAATGCCAATATATCCTTTTTGAGATGAGGTGACCACATCTGTATGCAGTATTCAAGATGTGGGTGAACCATGGTTTTATATAGAGGCAATAAGATATTCTCTGTCTTATTCTCTATCCCTTTTTTAATGATTCCTAACATTCTGTTTGCTTTTTTGACTGCCGCTGCACATTGAGTGGATGTTTTCAGAGAACTATCCACAATGACTCCAAGATCTCTCTCGAGTAGTGATAGCTAAATTAGTCCCCATCATATTGTATGTGTAGTTGGGATTATTTTTTCCAACGTGCATTACTTTACATTTATCAATACTAAATTCCATTTATCATTTTGTTGTCCAATCACTTAGTTTTGTGAGATCTTTTTGAAGCTTTTCATAGCCTGCTTTGTTCTAAACTATCTTGAGCAGTTTGGTATCATCTGCAAATTTTGTCACCTTACTGTTTGCACCTTTCTCCAGATCATTTATAAATAAATTGAATAGGATTAGTCCCAGTACAAACTCTTGGGGGGGACACCACTTGTTATTTCTCTCCATTCTGAAAATTTACCATTTATTCCTACTCTTTGTTTCCTGTCTTTTAACCAGTTATCAATCCATGAAAGGACCGTCCCTGTTATCCCATGACTATAGCAAACTAGCCACACTCAACTGGCCATATTGCCACATGTGGCTATTGGCTAGCATGTTGGACACCACAGTGTCTAGCAAGTACTTTTGCCGGCCATCAATTCCTGAGTATGACTTGTAAACTGGAATTAGGAATTAAAAAGGCAAAGCAACTTTCATGTGTTGTCTATGATCTGTTTAACATGTAAAAACAAACCCCCATAAAATAATGGTTAATGTTTTGGTTTTATTCTTCACACATTCTAAACTAAAACAAATAGCCAATCATTATCATCACAAAGCAACTCTAATCTCTCAAACATCACAAAGCATTACATTGCCTCTGTTGCCCATGTGAGACCATGGCAACAGCTGGTTCCTTCTGTCAGTCAACAATTATCTGAGTAGCCGTTGTGTCCAAAAGAAAGTATTAACACAGCATGGTAAATAAAATACCCGCATGAAGTTCAAGTAGAAAAACTGCACTTAAGTGGCTAAAGAGAGTGGCAAGAGACTTGTGTTCTCTTTCTGTGAGAGCTTGCATAGTTCACATAGAACTCAGCCTCTGAGCCGTAGCGAGCCCCTTATCTTACAATCTCTTCATCCTCTTCAGGAGGAACACTGATGGGCTCCTAACGGAGCCTTATCCAATCTAGCTCAGGCAGAAGGACGAATTTTTTTCTAAGGGCCTTGAGAATAGTGAGTCATAAAAAACCAGAGGATAACAGGGGGAACCTGGGGCATTTGACAGTGATATGGAGAAAATCCTCTCAAAGAGGGGAAAAACCCAGTATAATACCGTGTGTCTCAAATCCTATTGAATAAACTACAAGTAATTTAACATAATCCTATAAAAGTGGTATGAGGATAATTAGAAATTAAGCTACATATGTCCTTGTTCTGTGTGTCTTCTTTTCTAATGTTTTCCATTTAAGGGACATAGTAATTGTCAGGCTGGTCCAGAGAGCTATATAATACAGCATTCTGCCTTTGGCCAGGACATGATGCCTATGTCTAGACTGCATCCCTCTGTCGACAGAGGGATGCAAATCAAGCACGTCGAAATTGCTAATGAAGCAGGGATTTAAATATCTCATGCTTCATTAGCATAAACATGGCTGCCGCTTTTTTTGAAACTGAGGGTTTGTTTGTTTTTTTTTTTTCGAAAAAACAGCAGTCTAGATGAGGATCTGTCAAAAATAAACCCTTTTTCGACAGATCCTGTATTCCTCAAAAAATGAGGTTTACAGGATCTGTCAAAAAAGGGTTTATTTTCAACAGATCCGCACCTAGACTGCCGATTTTTTTCAAAAAAACTCCGTTTCGGAAAAAAGCGGCAATCATGTTTATGCTAATGAAGTGCGGGATATTTAAATCCCTGCTTCATTAGCAATTTTGATGTGCCTAATCTACATCTCTCTGTCAACAGAGAGGTATAGTCTAGACACACCCAATGTCTCAGAGGGAGATGTAAGAATTAACAGTAGACAGATGTGGGACAATCTGTGCCCAAAGTAGGTCTCATCCTTGTCTTCAGTGACAGTGAAACTTATTGCATGGGCCCTGAGGATATGCATTAACAGTTTGTTAGTGCACTTTGAGCTAGTCCTCTTTGAAATGGAAGCAGACAAATATGGGTTAGAGTCACACCCCAGCTTGCCACAAACTAATTGTTCATGTAGACAAGATCTTAGTAGCTTAAGTTCTGAGGAAAGAGATCTAATTTTTCCACACAATTTTTGTGATAAATAATGATGACCAGAGGGTGGCACACTTTGTTGCTTTTATAGGCAGCTTTCTACACCCAGTAAGAGAGAGCAGAATATCTGCTGCTTTTCTTATGGGTGTGTGACAGGAGAGAGATTTCCCTCTTTCCCACATTTTATTAAGGGACAGGTAGCAAGAACCTGGACTGGGGTCAAGGAATGGAGATAATACAAGGGCTACAGGCAGCCCCCATACCTTGCACTGCTCCGTCCGTTATGTTCCAATAATTAGTAAAACTGCCTGCCATTTCCTTCGCACATGACCAAGAGGTACCTTCACCCTCCAGCCCCTGGCTGGAAATCATTCCTTCTTCCCTCCACATGGTGGCTGAGCTGGTAAAACTAGGGTTTGTTATAATCAGTCCCTCCTCCACTACACCCTCCATTTCTCACCCTATTCTTGGTTTCTCCTCCCCATCAGTATTCCCCTCAAGTTCCTACTTTGTACCTTCATGCACCCTCTCCCCTCTGGGTTCCTGCTATCTACTTATACATTGCTCCTCCACCGCCACACCTGCCCACCAAAGGCCTCTGCTTACTCACCCTAGATCCCTCCCATTCCCCATCCTGGGCTCCTGCTTTCTCCCCTCCTCTCCTCCAACTCCCATTTGGCCCACAAGGTCCCTGCTTCCTCCATCCATATCATTTCTCCCCATCTCTGCTCTGGTTCCCTGCTTCACTGTCTCTATCTTCCTTTCCTCTTGCATTCCTGCTTCCCCGGCCACCACTGTCTCATTCTTCTAGTCTCTGCTGCCTTCCCTTATCCCACACAGCCACACCAACTTTTCCTTCCCTGGTCCTCATTTTTTCTCTTGCCACTGTGTTCTCCTCACTTTCTAGGTCCTTGCCACTTTCCCTAAAAATCCTCCTTCTAAGGCTCCCTTACTTCTCTTAGACTACAGCCCACATACAACCGCCCTACATAGTGAATTAAGTTTCTGTAGCAGTATGTGTAGGCAGTTGCAGAAGGAGGCAGGGAGGTGGGTGGAGAGGAGAGTTTCCTCTGCCTGCAGCACCAAGCAATCCGTATCCTGACTTCCTGAGAATCAGACTTTTTGGTGCTTCAATTTTCACGGAAACAAATAGAGTTCTGCCTACAGATGACTAGAGTGCTCCCTGACATTCTGTGATTGATTGGGTGTGGTATCCCCAAGTTATTGTGCTATATATAAACAGACAGAAATATCCCGAAGTTGAGTGCCAATAACTCTGGATGTTCCTTGCATCCTAATAAATGTCCAGTCCTTTGTGAATCTTAACTTCTTGGCCTTGATGACTTCCTGGGCAGTGAGTTCCATATTTTAATTACTAACAGAGTGAAAAAGAATGTCCTTTTATCATGGTTGAGTTGTCCTCCTGCTACCTGAATTATTTACTGTTAAAACAGACGATTATTTTTCCTCTTTTGCCAGGGAGTTAGTTTAGATCTCTCTCTTAAGCACGGTAAAAAATAAATGGGGTATCTTCATCCCTAGTGAAACTCCATTGACTTGGAAGGAGTTAGGAATGAATTGGCCTCGTGAGTTCGGAAAAGATGGATATGCTTATGGAATGATATGAGCTGAATGGTTTATAGCAGTAGTTCTCAAACTTTATGACCCATGGACCACCTGGCCAAATGCAAAGCTTTCCACGGACCACCAGTTGCTAATGGAAACTCACCGTTAATTACATAATTACGCCCAACCCATTTTGCTAGTGCTGCAGCTGGGGAGAATGGATTCATTTAAATTATTCAACAGATTAAGCATTTCAACTTTCTCATGTTAGTTTATCAAACTTCATTTAAAATAAAGTAAAATATTAATTTATATCCAACACAAAAGGTTGCAATGTTTTTCTTTATTTATGGCACGGGTGGGGAACCTTTTTTTGAGTTGGGGGCCACTGGCCCACAGAAAAATCAGTTGGAGACCACACAAGTGTGAAGCAAAAAAAACTCCTCCAAAAACCCCCAACCCTCACTGATGTGGCCCCCAACTGAGACACCTCACTCTTCCAGTGCTCCAGCCCCACGGGGCAAGGGGAAAGGACAGGGAGGACTGAGGTTCAGGGCTTCCCATAGGCCAGATTCACTTTTCTGGGTTCCAGAGTTAATGGATTTTGTGGACCCCCCTTAGGCTCTCGGGTGGGGACAAAAATGAGGGGTTTAGTGTGCGGGACAGGGCTGTCAGTGAGTGGGATAGGTATTGGGGTGCAGGATGCAAGGTCTGGGTGGGAGGTAGGGTGCAGAAGCAGACTGGGAGTAGGTGTCTAACTAGGGTGGAGGGAGCAAGAGCAAGAGAACGGTACGGTGTGTGGCCAAGAAGGAGGGTGCAAGAGCAATGGTGGATGCAAGAGCCGGGTGAGGGTAGGTGTCTGGCCAGGGCAGAGGTGCAGGAGCAAGGGAAGGTGCACGAGGGGACTTGGGGTAGGTGTCTGGCCAGTGGGGAGGGTACAGGAGCAAGGAAGGGTACAGGGGAAGGCTAGAGGTAGAGTGTCTGGCCAGGAGGGAGGGTGCAGAGCAGGGGTGGGCAATAATTTTTGATGGGGGGGGCACTCCAAGAATTTGGTAAGTAATCGAGAGCTGCACTCTTCCATTATTAATGGAGGAGGTGCGGGGATCTGGGATGGAGGTTGGGTTAAGGAGGGGATCGTGCCCTGGGGCAACAGTATGATCAGGAGGAGGTCCAGGGACTGGGAGGGGAGTGTAACCAGGGGTAGGGTTGAGGGGTTGGAGTTGTGACTTGGGACAGGCAATTGGGGTGCAGAGTCTGGGAAGGCTATGGGTGTGGGAGAGGATTCTGGCCTGGCAGAGGGGTGTAGGAGGAGGGAGCGCAGGGCCTGAGAGGGAATTGGAATTGGGACCTGGGGCAGGAGTGTGGGACAGGGTGCAGGGTCTAGGAGGAGATTGTAAGCTGGAACAGGAGTGCAGGAGAGGGTTCAGGGACTTGGGCTGTAACCAGGGATGGTGGATTGGGGTGCAGGGCCTGGGAGGGAGTTGTGACATGATGTGGGGCATACGAGGAGATGCAGTGTCTGGGAAGGTCTATGGGGTCTGGAGCAGGGGTGCAGAAGCTTTGGATTACATGAGGTGGGGGGACAGAGGTTTGGGGGAGGGCGGGGCTTATTCTGGCTGGGAGACCTTACCTGGCTCCCAGCCAGCAGTCCAGCAGGTTCTTTAGCCAGGGTCCCTGATATCCAGCCACTGTATCTACTCAGGGGAGCTGCAGGAGCCATGTTTAGTGCTTTGCACTGAATGCTGTAAAGCGGGGGGAAGGGGGAGGGAGATTAGGATGGAGGGGCACTTTCCATGCTGCCTATCCTGCTAACAGGCAGCTGCTATTAACCGAAACTGGCCAATGGGAGCTACTGGGGGCGGAGGCATCATGAGAAGCCTGTCTCCCCTCCCTCCAGGCTCTTGGCATTCAGAAGCACAAACACACATGTACCCCTGCAGCTGGCTTTCCCAAGTGCCAAGTGGGGGCGGGACAGGCAATGGGCTGGATGAGATTCTTGTGGCCACATCAGCCCCCAGATGATTATCTTTGCCCAGACCTGCTATAGGAGCAAGTTGGAAGTGTGGGGTATTTGCGGTGGGGTGGGGGGAGGAGGAAGAAGTGAGGGGGATTGGGGTGCAGGGACTGGATATGGGGGGAGCTGCTTACTTGGCTCCGTACCCTTGTGGGTCCCAATATGGTCTCCCACTGATCCCATTGGCTGCATCTCCAGCCAATGAGAGTGGCAGGGAAAGCCCATCATTATGTTGGCATTCCCCAGCAATCTGGGGGGAGGGAGGCAAGCAACTCAGCACTGAGCCACTTGTTCTGCTCTTTCTTTAAATTCCTTCCCGTCTTCCTCCTACCCCCCAGTAGGGAAAGCCCTTATTTATGCTGCTGTCCTGGGATTGGGGTTTCTTGACATTTCCTCCCCTTCCCATGGGGAAAGCCCTTAATTATGCTGCTGTCCTAGGTCTGAGCTTTCTTCACACTCTCTCCTCCCTGTGGGCAAAGCCCTTAATTATGCTGCTGTTCCCCCAGCTGATCTGGGCAGGAGGGAAGTGAGAAACCCAGCATGGCTCTGCTCTCTGTCTCTTTTGAGCCGGCTTGGCAGGACATGAGGCTAGAGTGCCAGCACGCTCCCTGTTATGGGAGGATGGGTAGGAGGGGGCGAAATTAGCTCAAGCTGTGGACCACTTGAGAGGAGTTCACAGACCATTAGTGGTCCAGGGTCCACAGTTTGAGAACCACTGGTTTATAGAAATAAAAGTTCTGACATTATGTTGAACATTTTATTTCGTATGGTATTATTCTTAACTCTTAGATAGGCATTAAGTGGCTTCAGACTTTCAGAAATCTCTAGAGAATATGGTACTAACATCTTCCTTCTTCAATCCAGGAAGAACAAGGAAGAACAAAAACAAAGTGTAATCTTTCCCCTCCTTGCTGCTGACATACCTTTAAACAAACATTTTCCTAAGTAAAACTTTTCTTCTTTTGGTCATTGTTTATTGTTTAAATTATTGGTTTTTTTCTGTGTTTCCAGCAAATAAAGAATCTCGTCTTGTGATATATTTTAAAAAGGGAAGAAGAAAAAATCTGGGGAACTAGTCACCGCAGTCCCCAGAAAAATCATGGAGCAAGTCCTCAAGGAATCCATTTGGAGGAGAGGAAGGTGATCAGAAACCATCAACATGAATTCACGAAGGCAAGTCATTCCTGACCAACCTGATTGCCTTCTATGATGAAATAACTTATTCTGTGGATATAGGGAAAAAGGTGGACATGATCCATTTGACTTTAGCAAAGCTTTTGATACAGTCTCCTACAGTATTCTTGACAGGAAGTTAGAGACAAATAGAGTGGATGAAGAGATCCAAAAAAGCTAGCTAGATATCGGACTCAATAAGTAATGATCAATGGCTCAAAATCTAGTTGGCAGCTGGTATCAAATGGAACACCAAAGGGGTCAGTCCTGCAGCTAGTTTTGTTCAACATCTTCATTAATGATTTGGATGTTGGGTTAGATTGCACCGTCAGCAAGTTCATGGGGGGAGAGGTAGATACACTAGAAGGTAGGGATAAGGTCCAGAGTGACCTAGACACATTGAAGAATTGGGCCAAAAGAAATCTGATGAGGTTCAACAAGGACAAGTGTACAGTCCTGCCCCTAAGACAAAAGAATCTCATGCATTGCTGCAGGCTGGGGACTGACTGACTAAGGCTATGTCTAGACTGAGGGCTTCTTTCGGAAGAAGTTTTTCTGGAAGAGATCTTCCGAAAAAACTTCTTCTGAAAGAGAGCATCTACACAGCAAACAAAGTGATCTGCTTTTTCAAAAGATAGCGTCCACACTGAATGGATGGTGTCTCGCATTTAAGTTGTGATTACTATGAACGGAGTGCCCACCAGGTCACCTGTGCTTTTTCCTCTTTCCTCTTCTTTTGAAAGAACTCCCTCTTCCCCATCCACACATGCCTTTTTCCGAAAGAGCTCTTTTGGAAAAAGGCTTCTTCCTCATAGAAAGAGGTTGACCAATGTCGGAAAAAACCCCGTTCTTTTGATTTTTCTTCCGAAAGAATGTGATTGCACTGTGGATGTAAGGGAAGTTTTTTCAGAAAAACGGCTGTTTTTTCGAAAAAAACTCTGCAGTGTAGACATACACTAATGGCAGTTTTGCAGAAATGTACCTGGGGATTACAGTGGATGAGAAGCTGGATGAGAGTCCAACAGTGTGTGCTTGTTGCCAAGAAGGCTAATGGCATATTTGTGTTGCATTAGTGGGAGCATTGCCAGCAGATCGAGGAAAGTGATTATTTCCCTCTGTTCAGCACTGGTGAGACCACATATGGAGTGCTTGTCTAGTTTTTGGACCCCCCACTACAGAAAGGATATGAACAAAGTCGAGAGAGTCCTGTGGATGGCAACAAAAAAGATTAGAGGGCTGGTGCATTTGACTTATTAACAGAGGCAGAGGGAGCTGGGCTTATTTAGTCTGCAGAAGAGAAGAGTAAGGAGGAGAGGTGAGTTTATAGGAGTCTTCAGTTACCTGAAGGGGGTTCCAAAGAAAATGGAGCCAAACTATTCACAATGTTGGGAGATGACAAGAACATTATGCAATGATCTCAAGTTGCAGTGGCGGAGATCCAGGATGGATATTAGGGGAAACTGTTTCACTAGGAGGGTGGTGAAGTACTGGAATGGGTGATCGAGGGAGGTGATGGAATCTCCATCTCTAGTGGTTTTTAAGTCCTGGCTTGTCAAAGCCCCAGCTGGGATGATTTAGTTGGGATTGGTCCTACTTTGAGCAGGGCATTTGGACTAGATGACCTACTGAGGTCTCTTCCAACACTAATATTCTGAATCTATAATATGAGGATTTTATCTGAACCAAAAAGTTTAAATATGTAATTAGTGCAGAGATTGGATGCCTCCTAACTGGTTTACAGTATATGCATGAGTCATAAACATGCATAGGTATTTACAGATGTACCAAGCTACCAGTTTCGGGCTTCACCCTGTCTACAGATAAGTGGATGTGAATTGTCAAACATCTTGACAAAGATTCATAGAGGCACATGTTAGTATCTTTACTCAGAGCTAGATGTGTCCTCAGGCAGAAATAGCAAATAGGGGAAAGGAATTCTAGGGGTTTTCCTTACAAGTTTTCTCTAAATTCTTCTGCTGTGGACTGGGTTTATTCCCCTCATGAAAGAAACCAGAGGTCCAGTCCACCAATCCAATGGGACGGGGACTGAGAGGAAATGAGGACATTTGTGATGGTTTCTGAAGATCTGTGTGGTGGTCCTAAGGATTGTGCAACTTGCTGGCAGGGATCTTTGCAACAGAGGAGAAACACCACCAGCTAAATTTAAAAATTAAAAGACAAATCACAAACCCCCTGCTTAAAGTACAGAGAAGGCAGAGCTAAACAAAGGTGGACTTATAACTAATTTAATGTTACACAGACTCTCCCAATCTGATATAGAACCAGAAGAATGATACTAAAGAGACAAATCGGTGCTCTAAAAATAGGAACATTAGAAATCATAAGAAGTTTGTCACATTCAGAAGGCGATATACAGCCTTTGTGCCAAATTTCTGTCCTGTGTTCCATGCAAGCACTAAAGTCTATGGGGTTGCACCTGGTGTAATAAAGGGCAGCATTTGGCTCTGTAAATCTAACATAGAACTTGATGAAGCAATCCAGAGACTGAGAAAGGAGATCTTGCAGATAGAGGGCCTGATCCTGGGAGATGCTTTGTTTCTCTGGCAAAGAGGTCAGTACTCACTGCTCTCTATGAAGTGAGTGAAATAAGCAGAGGGAATCTTGTGCCTCTCAGAAAATGCTCATTACCTGGTAGGATCAAACCTACAATGAGCAAGCACTGGAGTGGTAAATGAGCAAAAAAGCCTTAATGTTAAACTGGCTTACTGGATGTCAGTGTCTCCTACCACTATGTTATACTTAGGAAAAATCGATCAGCTAGAATTCAACATGCAATGAAGTCAGGGCTCCTGCCAGTCTACCGATAATGAGGAACAATGTGAAAAACAACGCTACTTTCACAAATTAATATAGTAACATTGATCAGCACTGATTCTCAATCTGTGGGATTAAATTTACATGATCTCCTTCAGTTTATTGTATCTTTCACAGATGGTTCCTCTGAACATACCTACGTTTATTTTTCAAGATTGGACAAACCCTTTTCTAACTTCATTAAAATATAGAACAAAAAAATCTTCACTGAAATATTCAGAAACACAAGCCTTATTCTGTAAAGGAGACTACACATTTCAAAATTATCTAGGGATCATTACTTTTTAGAGCACTGGAAATATTGTGTTTTGAAAAGTCTGCATTTTGCACACATCTCCAAACAGAGAATTACTTGCAAAAAAGCATTTAACCATGGTTTTCCATATCTAGAAAAATCATCATCCGCACAGCTGGTCAAATTATTCAGTTTAAATCATTTAGCTTACAAATGTTGCTATCTTTCTACAACTATTTGCACGTAGCTGTTTTGCATAATGCTAGAGATGGTTGAACAAAGAGTTAGAATATTGTTTAATTTTATAAGTCAACCATATAAAATTCTGTAATTTGACCAATTTACAATACATACTATGCAGTGTGTACACTATATAAATTAGGATAAGTTAAAAGACAAACTCCCAAAGTATATTGCTGTCTATTAATAAAATAAACCATTAAAATGACTATTAAAATGGGAAGTTCATTTAGATACAATTTATTTGGAACCAAAGCAGATGAAAATTGGAAAATTAGCACAAAATACTAAATTAAAGTTAATGTCATGGAGACTTCTGGCTTATACCTCCCCAATACAAAATGAGTTTGTCTAAGCTTAGCTGGCCCTACTTTATGTTTATGATGCCCTCACCAATGAAGGCATCTTGGATTTCTATTCAGTCTCAGCTGCATGTGCAGCTTTAATTCAACCCCCCTCTCACACATATGGATTACAATACAGTCTTTAAACAATCACATACTTTTCCCCACACAGACACATGCTTCCTCTGCATACTTCTCCCTGGCCCACACAATGGAGGTTCATCCCTACTAATTGCATGCAACTGGGGAGGGCAGAAGCTGGCTGGCTTCCAGGGCATGTTCCCCTTAGAATCAGAAGAAATTCTTTGACTAACTGGAGTTACTTTCGGTGTAACCCACACTAACACTCCCTTTGTGTCTTCCGCCCCTTTTGGGCATATGCCTGGGGAAGATGGCAAATGACAGGCTGTCTCTTTCAGTGCTGTACAATTGGATGGGAGACAGGCACCTGGGTGAATGGTAGGATGCCCCATAAAATCCACAGGAGTGACTTCTGAAGTTCCCCCATTGATCCACTGTTCTTCTTGAAGGGAGAAAGGCCTCAGTTTTAATTTATGTAGATTTGGGTGTATATTTTACCCTATTGCAAGCTCAGTGGTGGGAAGGTAGCATGTGCTGCCACAATGTCTAAGGAGCATTTTGGATGTTGTTTGCAGGTTTGCTTTTAGTTCTGTGAGAAACCAGCCAATGGGAGCTGAGAGACTATGCTGGGGGAAGAGGCAGTGTGCAAAGCCTCTCCCTTCCTCCCCCCAGGCTTACAGTGTTCAGAGAGATGCTGGGAGCACTGTGCAGGGGCAGGGCAGACAGGGAGCCTGTCCCACTTACACTGCATCTGGCTTAGGCGCCTGCTGGGCTGTGGGCCGGATCCAGCAGCTCGGTGGGCTGGACCATCCCTGACAGAGGTCTGTCTAATCTACTCTTAAATATCTCCAATGATGGGGATTCCACAACCTCCCTGGGCCATTTATTCCAGTGCTTAACCACCCTGACTGCTAATATCCCTTGCTTCAATTTAAGCCCATTGCTTCTTGGAATGAGGGGTCAAAACCAGAGAGCCAGAGGGAAACCAAGCAGAGAACCCCAGACAGTGTCCATTGTTCCTCAAAGGCATTCAGAAAGCCAATGGACATAGCCCAGAAGACCTTCACCTGTATCCATGACCTAAGGGAGGAGTAGAAATAGGCCCTATACTTGCTGAGCAACTCCTCGTCTGCATCCTTCTTCTGGTGTGGCAGATGACCACCTTGGCCAACACCAGGAGGTTGATGCAAAGGTCTAGCAACTTCATGGTGCCACTGATGGGGTGTGCAAATATCAGGAGATGCAGGGAAAAATGCAGCTAGAACTTGAGGGTGGGGCAGGAATAGTGGTTGTGCCCTAGCACACTAAGGATACGTCTACACTGCATGACTATTTCGGGATACCAGAGGTTTCCCAAAATAGCTACAATGCATCTACACAAGCTGCCCATTATTTCAAAATATTTTTCAAAATAACAGGTGCACTATTTCATCATCCCAGTAAACCTCGTTGCACAAGGGATAAGGGATGGCTCGAAATAGTGTGTTATTTTGAAATTTGGCACTGTGCAGATGCACCAAATTTCAAAATAAGCTATTTCAAAATAGTTTAGGGTGCTGTGTAGTTGCTCCCTTAGTGTAACTGTGCACTGCACCAAGATCTCCCTCATACCACAGAAGGGGCAAGTGTTGGGAAATTGGTGAATCACACCAGGTTCATGTTCATGGCTCCATGAAGGAGACTTTAGAAGAGCAGCTGAGCAAGCAGCCAAGCTTAGCTGTGGGTTTGCCTCATGCTGAAATCCAGTAAAAGACAAACAAATCAGTAGGCTGGAGAAGAGAAACTAAAACATAAATCTTGAACATGATTACCACCTTTCTACATTAGTTCTTGTCAAGTTTAAGACTCAATACACATTCATTACTTTGGGTTGAATGAATTCTTTTCTTTATAAATGTCTTACTATGACCCCATGAGATTTTTCAGTGGTTGGTTGGGAATTTCATATAAACCATTCCAGAAGAGATGAAACACTTCAACCTCCATGTCCAAGGTCACTCAAGCTGTTGTTCAAAAAGAATAAGGGATCCTTTCTCAAGAGTGAAAAGTGCCCAGTGAGGAAGTTTAAGAGACATATGAAAATCATACCATTGGATATTATATGCAGGGTTTGTTTTCCCATTAAAATATGTGAAGTATGGACCAGTGGGTGACTTAATGGGTATAAGATCTACTTTAGCTGGTGTAGATCAGCATCACTCTGAAGTTGACAAAGCTCTATCAGTTTATGGAAGCTCAAGAATTGGCCTGTTTAACACCACTCTTCTTCAAATAGGGCTTGAGTTGTCAGCAACACAGCACCAAATCCCTCTTGCCTCACTCACACAACGAGCCCCAATTAGATCAGTGAGTAGAGTGACCAAGATTCAGCTCACAGAGTTATTATTAGTTGCTAGCTGCTCAGCAGTATCCGTGAAATTAGCAGGTCTCTGAGTTCTATTCGAACTGGGTAGCTGCTTTCATTAAAAATCAACTGCAGCAGCCAGCTCTAATAGCCAGGCAGCAGCTCACACTGGCATTGTCAGGCAAGAGAGGGAATGAACATGGCGTCTTAATCACTTGTTCCTCCTTCCTGGTGGATCTCTCAGGATCAGGGCCAAGGCATTTGGTGGAGCAATGTAGAGAAACTTCCTTGCCATTGTCTCAACTGGACTTACGCTGTGAATACACAGCAGACTCCCGATTGCAAGGCTGTCAGTCTGGCACCTACCTGGGAAGCCGTCCAAAGCAAAGGAGATTAACCAGCGAATGCTTTGAAGGAGAAAATACTGCCTCCAATTCAGTTAACTTCACTGCCTTTTGGCCAGTCCTATCCTCAAGATTATATCAGAGGGACTCTCTTCAGTTTCATCTTTTATAAAGTAAGGCTCTCAAGGCTCGCTGCACTAACCAGCGTTTCTTTATTGAATAGTCCAATGGCAGCGCAGGCATTGTTCTCCAAGGGTGAAATCCTGAAGTATCCATCCAACATTGGCTTCTCCCTGAAAAGAGACCTGAGGGAGGTATGAGGAGGGCTACAGTGATTCTTCAACACTCAAGGGGATTTATGGCACATGCCTTCTGTGCTTCAGATAGGGAAGCCCCAAATGGAAGGTGTGATTTGGTTAAAAAGGGTGTGGTTGGCACACTGCCTAACTATTACAGGCTCTCCTAGCTAATACAAACTTTTAAATATGGCCCATATCAGACTCATAAATTAAGCTGCCCCAAGAATGAACTTAATCACTCCATAAGCACCCTGAGCTGACAGGGAGCCAGCAGTGACCGTGTCTGTGTATACATATATTCATGAGTATACACATCTTAATGCAGCCTGCTGCACTCAAAATCTTATATGGCTTTTTGAGGAGGTCCCTAAAGGAGACAGACTTTATTTAAAAATGAGTAAAAACTGAGAACCAAAGATAAATGAGGGGAGCTAGGCAGGCTTTTAAAATGACTGGATAATATCCTCCCCTGTCCTCACAAATACTGGATCCAGGTTGAGTACTGAAAAAATTGTGGTTTAGAATCTCTTGTACATTTTATTAAAACACAAATAAAATCAAGTGATATCACTGAAACAAAGGTGCTATTAATAATATTAAACTATCCAAGCTTTAGAACTCTCAAATCAAAATTAAACTGAGATCAAGTCAAAAGAACTAGACTCAAAATTTGATTGGTGTTCAACTATCAAGTTAGTTAAATCATAAAATTAATGCCCAAAGCAATCTATCCTTATACAATTTTAAGAAGCTGGCTGGCTATTGGTTTTAAATTCCAGCTAAGGAATTTGACCGAAGTCAATCAAATCTGTAATTTGGATGGTTAGTAGCTAAATACTGAAACCAAATTATTATCTAATCTTTACACCACAACCTCAAGCCAATTATAATACGATCTCCTTAGAATTTTATTCTTAGGTGCTAGTTGAATCTTTCCTCTTATTTTATAATACAGACTTTAAAAGAATACGCTTGATAAGTTGAAGTTTGATAGCTTTTTATGTACCAGAAGTTAGAGAAGACAAATTCAAGTCTCTCAAGCGTTTAAACATCTAACACAGAACACACCGTGATTAGTACTTTTATGAGACATTATTTAGAACTGTCAAAACCTAAACCACATTTCTTTCTTGTGCCTTTCCCATGAGGACTTTATGCTCATATATATGCTTGTAGGCAGCCACACTTCCACATCCTAATAATAAAAAAGGACAAAAAAAGGCTGGGATGTCTCCCCGCTAATAAAAACAAAGGGCAAAACCAAAACAGAAGTGGGGGGGGGGGGGGGGGAGAGGTACTTAAAAGTGTTTTGCAAGTGCTTCATCTCTCAGATTCTCCTGAATTCTCAGTGAGTTGGAGTTGGGATTGTCAAGAGATTCATATTCTGCTGGGTAGCATTTGTTGCTAGCAGGACTCATTTGGGTACCAGGAGGGAAGTGGCCAAAGGCTGAAGTGGCCTGTTTGTTACTGTCGTAACTTCCTCTTCCTGAGGTGATCAATTTTGGAGGTTCTGGGATGTCAGTCTTCCCTCATGTGACTTGTTGACCTGGAAGATGAGGTTCTCAGGCTTATCCTTTATTTTTATGTTTTGCAAACTGGTCCAGTCAGGTTTGAATTGTCTCCTTAGTGAGTCCCACTTATATCAGCTATTTTTTAAATAGTTGGTATTTTATATATCCAAGAGCTGGTAAATCTGTGACAACACCCAAAAAGCCCCAAAAGTCTAGATATGTGAGGCCAGTTTTGAAGGAGTTGGTATGGTGTAAATCAGATGAAAAGGTTTTTTAAAAAAGATATTATACCACCAACAGTTTATGGAAAGTTCAAAGTAAAAATCTTGTAAAATAGCTAAGGGGAGGGGACAAGACTATCAGCCAAACCTAGACACTCAACATTCATTCTTCAGTAAAATTAAAAATAAATTCAAACTTATTTTCAGCCAGCTCCTTCTAAGAGACAAGGCATTTACAATTAATATTCTAGGTTGGAACTGGGCTATAGGTTAAACAGCTTATCTTTTTCATCTCTTTATTTTTATTATGAAACGCTATTTTAAAAGCTCACTGTGACAAAACCTTTTTGTAACACAACATTTTAAATTTTATACAGGGTTTGTCTTCTCATATAAGCTATCCTATCTGATATATAACTCTGCTCCAGTATGTTTCATGTTATTTAAACAACACTACCTATTTGCCTCAGGACAGAAATGGGAATTAAATGGCTCTGAATATTTATAGTATTTAGAGCATAGATGATATGGCGACTTCTGGGTGGACATTAGCTTGATTCACAGTAGATTTACACTCCATAGACATCAAGAGTTACTTCAGGTTTTCCCTGGTGTGACTGAGTAGAATGTGATTTATAGAGAATATTACTTCCTCTTTGAGAGAAAACTAAGCGGATGCACACAAAAACAGTATAAACCTTTGTGGTACCTCACAAATATGGGGTCTGACTAGGTACTTGTTCAACCAGCAACAACCTGTGGAGTTTGCACCACCATGTGTACTTAGGGGTTAGACTGTATTGAAGTCATACCCACAGCTATATTCACATGGTGGAAATGCTCACTTGATTTGACAATCTGATAACAGCTAAAGAAATTGAATGGTTAGAAAATCTCAGCAAAGGGGGTCATAAATACCAGGGCTCCTCTATAATAGGATTTCATCTATCAGGATAGAGTCAGAGATAGGGATTACTCTGACACCTCAGCTAAGCTCCCGCATAACATAGTCCAAAAGAATCTCATTCAGTGAACCCTGTATCTAGCCCAATCATTTGCAGTTGCAGAAGAGCATCATTTTCAGAAAGTGATTCCATTATGACCCAGTAAATGGATTAGATGGAAGTTCAGTACTTTCTCTCCTGTGAAGCCAAATAATTGATGCACCGAAAACAATCCCATAGTGCAAGTAGCTAATTGTGCAATGATACATGATTGAGAAAAATAAATTCCTTCTTTGACCCTGAAGCTTCATTCACAACAAGGTTATTTAAAATGAGTGTTTGAAGTTACACTCTTAAACGCTTAGACAAATAAGCAACAGGCTTGATTTTGAAAAGTGAGTTCCATCAGTGCAAGCTGCTGGCACTCAGGATTTTTTATAAGCAGGACACTTATTTAAGTGCCTCCATTTGGATTTTGGAACTTTACTGGATCCAGCATTGAAAATATTGGCCTTAGAGTCCTACTTAGTACAAAGTAATAAAGGCTTAATCCAAAATATACATGAACTGGCTGGAAAAATCTACCACAGAGTAGGACAGAAGTAAGGAAAAGGAACAATATGGAATTAGTGGACTCTAACAGAAGCAAGCATGCAGATCACATATGTGTGCAAAGATAACGGCAATAGCAGCAAGAAACTGTAAGGAAAATAATCAAACATTGATTACAAGTCTTTTCTAATTTTGGCTTCCAACTGTGTGAATTAATAAAAAGGGGGGATGGAAATGGATTGACACGTGCATCTCTTTTAATCTAGCCACACAGTTACCATGTTTCTTCTCTGCAATGCTCAATTTAACCAGAGCTTCCCTACAACTTAAATGTCACCTAGTGCCCTAACACGTTATTGTTTATGAAGAATGCTAGTTTAAAAATAGCCACACACATGGCATGTGTTCCTACCATCCCAATTATGGCCAATTGGTCGAATGCTTCAAGTGGAGTTGAATCTAGATAATGCACTAGTCTCTTTAATATTCATCATCTTTTTTATTTCACAACACCTAAGAGACTCTTTTTTGCCATTACTATATAGGTACGGTATCAGATGTATTATCAGTTTGTTGAAAATCACTAGAAGAATCAAAATTTACATGAGCCTTCAAAGACAAAACAACAAAAAAATCACAGTCACATGTATGTCCTTTCATTGGCGGTTAGACTTGTGAATATAAGGAGAATTTCTGAGTCTCCGAAGTTTAAAATCTGTAAAACAATATGGATTTTGAGCTTATTACACATATACTACAAGCTTAGGGCTTGATTGTGATGTGGATGTATCCAGACAAGGGTGTAAGGAATACCTCCTCTGATCTCTGCATAGGCTATCTAGAACAAGAAGGACGCTGAAGAGGAATAATGGGGCCAGACTTACTGAGTTCCGTAGGTCATGGAACTTACACACCTTGCTTGGTTTGGGGCAGTTACATGGGCTACCACAGTGACACAGCAAGCAGAATTTCATTGTTTCTGAAAACTTAAGACAAGCCATAATGGATGGAGGGGAAAAATCCTTGTAAAATTCTTTCCCCAACCTTAGCAATTGTCATTCTGCTTGGCTTCTATGTATCTAAGACTTGATCTTTAAAGGTGCTGAATATTTCTGTGAGGCTGACAGGAGCAGAGGTTGCTCAACATGACTGAGAAGCAACAGGCAGGCAACAGGCAGGATTGGGCCATGCCCAGAAATTTTGCCTGGCCAAAATTACATTTAACATGTCAGGCTGCATAATGTGCCCAGCTGAATACATCATTTACACTGAAGCACCTGGGTTAGGACTAAGCCATCTATAATGCCTAGTAGAATATGTTTCCATAACCTGTAGCAGCAAGCCTCTTATCTCACAGCCCAGGCTGAAATATTTGGGCTTGCAAGGCTCATCCTACCATACTAAAAAATAGCTGGGTAGATGGTGCAGCTCATTCAGGAGCCTAGGGTCTGAAGCCTCATGAGGGGTGTGAGCTTCAGTTCTCAGGTACTAGCCTGAGAGGCAACATCAAAGCGATCTACACAGCAGCATGTACCCTGTGATCCCAAGTCTATCAACTGGTACTGGGAGGCTTGCTGCCAAGGGCAGTGTACACCTATCCATAGTGACTAGCAGGGTATAAATATCTAGTTGTTACTTATTTGAAATACAGTAGTACTAAGAGGCTTTTACTGGGCCTGGGACCCTTTGTACAAGTCACTGTAAAACATAGTAGAAGACAGTCCCTGTCTTACGGAGTGGACAATTTAATTCATAGACAAAACAAGCAAAGGATGACGTGGGAAACTGAACTTGGTCACACAGCAATTCTGTGGCAGAGTAGGAATGAAATTGGTCAATGCCATATCCCTCTGACCACATTGCCAAGCAAGATGCATGGACTAAGTATATGGACTATTCCACTGTTTAAATGTATCATTGTCAGTTAGCTGTGATAGAGGCATAGTTCCTTTGTCCCTCCAATCCTCTCACATCAACATTTTGCCACTGATTTTTAAGGTTAGGACGTCTTCATTAGACCACCTCTACATTATGGAATGCCTGAAGGGAGAACTTGCTATCCAGGTGTGACCAAGTCTGCCTCAAAAAAAATTGATATGGGAGATTTGGAGCCATCAAACCTATAATAATTTGATTTCTACAATGCCTGCAAGAGGGAGAGGATATACCAAATTCTTGTTCAACTGGAAGACAAGGGAGGTTTTTTGTGATCATATCTAACAGCCACAAAGATGCTTCTCTTAACAAAAAGTAGATGACAGTTTTCAAAGTTGGGAAAACAAAACCCTCCAAGAGATAGGGAAAGGGGAAAAACATTAATTTTCAGTATATTAATTTTACCCCAAAAAGCTCAGGTTAACAAATTCCATTTCCCCAAATTCCGGACCACTTGGGCAATAATCAGTTCTATATTTACCTTTGGGTTGCCCTAAATATTTTTGGAAATCGGTATTTCTAAATATTTCATATAAGATTATTGCCCTTGACAATCCCAATTTAAGACAAGGTATTTGTGGGCATATTTTTTAACCCCTAAAACTTTTGATTTACCCCAATTAATTTTATACCCTGAGTGGTCCAAATATATTAATAACACTACTCTACAGCCAAAATGCTTCTGAAATAAATGTAGTCAAACTTTACTAATTCTGGGTCACTGAGAATGAAAATGATGCTTAAAATTGTTGATTGGCTCTAGTTTTCAAGATATGCTATTGGGTCAGTATATACGACCCTTGACTTGGGAATGGTGGAGGATAAGTGAGTTATAAAGGGAAGGGATCTCAATTTAAACCAGAAATGACTAAAATACATCTTTGACTGGATCTATGAATAAATCTATGACTGGGTTTGGACAGTACTTGCTTTTTAGGCAAAACAATGAATGATGCAATCTGAAGCTGGTATTGCGTCATTGTGACGGGTCCAGTCCTGGGCGCGAGCACACACCCCCTCCTTGGGGTCATGGCCCAGTGAGCCCACCATCTGGCTCCTTAGTTTGCCGTATTTTAATGGGCGCGAGCTCCCGACGCCCCCTCCCCCCCCAGGGGTGGGGCGAGGCGGGGCCCTGCAAGCCCGGTGTTCCTGGTTCTCCTCCCGGGCGCCTCCATCTGACCTCCCGAGCCTCGGGGTTGTGGCTGTCTCCCGCCTCCCTCACGCGCCTGCACCGTCCGTCGGAGTCGTAATCCGGCGTGAGCTGGGGGGTTAGGGGGACCCGGGCCCACCCTCTCCACCGGGTCCCAGCCCGGGGCCCTAAGGGTTTGGGTGCTGATCCCTCACCCGGCTGATGGGGTTCCGACCCGTAGCGCATCAGCCCACGGGCGCCAAAAGGGCCCTGCCCTGGGCTGCTTCCTAGCCAGCCCCGTAGCCGCGGCCCCCGCGTCTGAGCCACCGGTCCTCACCTCCTCATCCGGCATCCAGGGGTCTCTGCTCCGAAGTCCGTCCGGCATTCCACCTGGCCGGCTCCACCGGGGAGGGGAGGGATCGTCGCTTGGGCGTCCCTCCTCTGGACCTGGTTTGCGGCCCTCTTTTAAACCTCCTGCTGGAGGTTATGTCGGCTCCCCCACCCCTGCCCCCGATGTCACTGGCGTTCTTGCGTCAGGGCGCAGGGGGCGGAGTGGCACCTCGGCATCCTCCGCCGGAGCCATGCACGGCCCACCCGGCCCATCGGCCGGCCCAGTCCCCCGCAGCCGCAGAGCTCTGCTCCCTGCGGCATTCAGCGGGCGTGTACTCCCGGCGGTGCGCCAGCGATGCAGCCCCTCCCGGGCGCTCTGTCAGGGACGGGGCTGCAGCTCGCCCCGTTCTAGTGCAGGCTGCCGCCGGCCCGTCACAGTCATACATGATATGAATTGCATCATGTTATTCCTAGAAGTCATGGATGATGCAATCATAACGAAGCTTACATCACTCTGCTGAATAAATTGCCCTATATCAGCTCTAGAAATCATACAGTGTCATGCTCTCTTATTTGTCAGTGTTTGATTTTGCAAAGGGACACATTTCTGTTTAGCCAAAGTGAGCAGAGATGCCTCGTACTTGTGTGAACAGTGCAGATAACTTCTGCTGTGTTTGTGGTGAAGTGACTTTTGCATCACAAAAGCGCAGTATAACCACTATGGTTAAGAAAGCCTATCACCTTTATTTTGGCTGCAAAATTGGAGATCAGGACAAGAGGTGGGCCCCACACATATGCTGCAACACTTGTGCAACAAATCTTCGCCAATGGTTGAACAGGAAAAGGAAATCTATGCCTTTTGCAGTGCCAATGATTTGGAGAGAGCCAACAGATCATACCAGCAATTGTTACTTCTGCATGGTGCCTCCAGTTGGGAAAGGTGTGTCAAAGAAGAAAAAGTGGACTGTGCATTATCCAAACATTCCATCAGCTATACGCCCAGTACCCCACGGAGAAGGACTGCCGGTTCCTGATGCACCAGAATCATTCTCACTTGAGTCAGACGAGGAAGAGGAAGAGGAAGAGGATGAAACTTCTGGTCCTGAACCATTAATGTCACAGGACCCACATTTTCTCCCATCCTCCTCCTCTGAACCACACCTCATAACACAAGGTGAACTGAATGACCTTGTCAGGGATTTGGAACTACCCAAGAGTAAGGCAGAGCTGTTGGGCTCCAGACTACAGCAGTGGAATCTCCTGGCAGGTGATGTTAGGGTTTCCATGTTCCGTGACCGTCAAAAGGATCTTGTCCCATTCTTCTTCATGGAAGGTGATCTTGTAGTCTGCAACAAGATCGATGGTGTGATGGCAGCCCTCAACATCATTCACGATCCAGATGAGCGGAGACTGTTCATTGGTTCATCGAAGACGAGTCTTAAAGCTGTTTTGCTGCATAATGGCAATGTTTTGCCATCAATTGCAGTTGGTCATGCAGTCCATATGAAGGAAATCTATGACAACATGAAACAACTTTTGAGGTGCATAAACTATGACCAACATCAGTGGCAGCTTTGTGGCAATTTGAAGGTTGTTGCTCTCTTGCTTGGTCTGCAGACTGGATACACAAAGTACTGCTGTTTTCTCTGCGAATGGGATAATCGTGCAAGAGATTCCCACTACATCAAGATAGATTGGCCACTCCGACAGTCATTGGAACCTGGGAGAAAAAGTGTTCAGCATCCACCACTTGTTGAATCAAGGAAGATTTTGTTACCACCCTTACACATCAAGCTGGGTCTGATGAAGAACTTTGTCAAGGCCATGGACAAAACACAAGCAGCTTTCAAGTACCTCTGTGAAAAATTTCCAAGGTTAAGTGAAGCTAAGATAAAGGAAGGTGTCTTTGTTGGTCCTCAGATTCATGAACTTCTTCGAGATGATGCATTTGACCATGCACTGCGTGGCAAGGAAAAGACGGCATGGAAAGCCTTCCAGTTAGTGGCAATAAATTTTCTTGGAAACAACAAGCAGACAACTACAGTTTGTTGGTGGAAAACCTCCTCAAGGCATACAAATGCCTTGGTTGCAACATGTCACTAAAAATACATTTTTTGCACTCTCATCTAGATTTTTTTCCACCGAACTGCGGAGCAGTGAGCGACTAGCACGGCGAGCGATTTCACCAGGACATTGCAACAATGGAGAAATGCTATCAGGGCAAATGGAGCCCATCAATGCTTGCAGACTATTGCTGGACAGTGACAAGAGATGCTCCATTTAATGAATACAAGAGACAAGCCAAGAAGCGCCGAGTAGACACTGAATAGGACTAAACTATGTACATAATAGTTTTTTGCCTTTTGTTTCATAATAAATTTTATTTGTATAACCCTTTTGCTGATTTTTAAAGTGTTACATAAACAGGACAGGTGAAATATTATCATGTAAAGCAACCATAAACACATGAAAAGACCTAGGTTTACAATTTATGATTAAAACTCTGCTATCTACACAATATACATAGACGTAAAATGTAAAAACTTAAATATCTTGGAAACAGTAGCCAATCAGTTGTTTTAATTGTCATATTTGAATTCAGCACATCAAAATACATAATAAATAGCACATTTTATCTCTGAAGCAGACGATTTCTAAAAAATTGTAGACCAGTGTAATGTTTATGGAAGGTAGGAATGGTAACCTGGGGCTTAGATATGAAAAAAGCAGTATCGTCCTGGGAGCGTAAGGGTGGTCTTTTTAGCCCATCCTCATATCATGAATATATTGATCTGATCGCATGGCAAATGTTAAGGATTCCACAGCTAAAATAAAACACAAAGAAGTCACCCATACCTCAGATCTCTCTGCAATGAAAATGGGAAAGAAATAATACTATTGGTAGCTACCCTGGAAGGGTATGTCTACACTAGCTCGTTAGTTCGAGCTAGGTAGGCAAATGAGGGCAACCGGAGTTGCAAATGAAGCCCGGGATTTAAATATCCCGGGCTTCATTTGCATGTTCCCGGGCACCGCCATTTTTAAATCCCCCTTAGTCCAAACTCCGTGCCCGCGGCTACACGTGGCACATACTAGGTAGTTTGAATTAAAGCTCCTAATTCGAACTACCATTACTCCTCGTGGCCTCAACCAAGAACACTTCACGCCCTCCCTCCCCCCCCCCCGCCCCGAGCCCTTAAAGGGGTAGACTCTGGCCACAGTGCCTGTGCCAGCTCCAAGCCTGCCAGCCCAGAGCCAGTCACTGCCCCTGACCCAGTGGCCCCAAAACATGAGCCAGCAAGCCACTGGCAGCCAGCCCTCCACCACTCCGCAGGAGCAGTCTGCCAGCTCCCAGGAGCCTGCCAGGACCCGAAGAAGGCGGGCACCTTCCTGGTCCAGGGCGGAGATCGTGGATCTTATTCGGGTTTGGGGGGGGATGCCCCCAACATCCATGATCTCCGCACTAGACGGAGGAATGCAGCCATCTATGGCAGGATAGCTGCCAGCCTGGCCACCAAAGGCCACATGCGAACCCAGGAGCAGGTTTGCATGAAAATCAAGTTGGTCCGGTGAGAACCCCAATCCTGAGCCCTGAGCTTCCCCTCCCCCTTCTTCCCCTTGCTTCCCCCTTCCAGCTCCCTCCTCCCAGGTTTCCCCCTCCCCTTTCCCATCCTCTCTTCTCCCCTCTCCTGCCTCCTTTCCCCAGTCTCACCAGAGTTTCATTCCCTCCCCCCCCAGTTTTGTTAAATAAAGAGAGTTTGTGTTCATGAAAATATGTGTATTTTATTTGACATCAGGAAGGGGGGTTTGGGAGGGGTAAGTGGAAGGATGTGAGGGAGGAATGATGCACAAGCCCCCAGTCGGGCAGACCAGGGAGGCTCTTAGTGCTCCTCAGGGTGGAAGCTCTCCCACAGGGCTTCCTGGAAACTGACAGCCCTTTGATGGACCTCCTGGATGGCAGCCTGCAGAAAGTGCAGCCAGGCTCACAGCAATGCGTCCAAGAGAAGCACCAGAGTGCCCAGGGGTAGCTCTGGCTCCATGTTGCAAAGTGCTGTGGTGTCCCGAGCGAGGGCAAGCAGAGCATGCAGAGACAAAATGCTTTGCTGTCCCTCATCGAGGTAGACAAGCAAGCAGGGAAACCTGAGAACTGGCTATCCGGGGGGGGGGGGTGTCCCTTTAAGCACAGACCTCAGATAGCCTCAGGTAGCAGCCCCACGCAGTAAGTCCTGACCTGGTGTCCTACAGGAACTGGCCTTAAATGCAATTCAGAGTCCACTCAGTGTGGACGTGCTATTTCGAAATAGAAAAATTCTATTTTGAAATGCATTTTTTGTGTGTAGATGCGTTATTTTGAAATAAGCTATTTCGAAATTACACTGTAGTGTAGACATACCCTTGGTGAATAAATGAGAAATTGCACATGTTCCTGAGCAGCACACAGTTCTTTCATCTCTAAGCAAAAGCTATATAATCCAAGGGTAGGGTGTCATTTCCAAGTATATGTTCTAGAGTAATATGAATGAAATTGCCAGCGTAGGGGGTATGGCAGGGGGGGTAACAGGAAGGGGACAGAGGAGTAAAATAAGTGAAAAAACAAAGCAGAAAAGATGGGGGAGAGAGAAATACATATTACTAACATTGAATCAAAAAGAAGAATCTGTATAAGCAGTCCTAAAACAAAAAAACCCCAAAACCACAAAAAACACCCCCGCATGCCCATGGGCCAAGTGAAACTTTGAAACAAAGCTAAATATACATAAATACTAATCAAATGTTACATTTTTAGATTGATGTTCCTTTTCTGTAAATTAAAGCAATAGGAAGTAAATAGACAATAAGCCTTCCACCCCAATGTGAGAGAAAAAAATTAAAGTAACATATCAGTATCAACTAGCACGCATCATCTTCCTGAGAGAATCTATAATGGCACTCAGGGTACATCTGCACTACATGCTTATTTCGAAATAAGCTATTTTGGAATTAAAACTCCTGAAACAACTATTTTGAAATAGCACATCCACACTACAAATCCCCATCGAAATAGTGCAGATCTATAACAAAAAATAGCATGTCCACACTGATTGGAGGCTGAATTGCATTTAAAGCCCCCTGGAAGCACTTCGGGCAGGGTATCAGGATAGCAGTCACTTCCTGTAGCTGCTGCCTGAGGCACTCTAAAGCTCGTGCTTACAGAGGCTCCCCCCTACATCCATGTCTCAGGCTCTTCACCTTTGCCTACCCGCTCAAGGGACAGCAAACTCATCTCACTGACTGCTCTGGTTGTCCTTATAGATGCTACAGCAATTCTTCCATGGAGCCAGACCTGCTGGAAAGCAGTCGCCAGCTCTTAGACCTCATGCCACACCTCCTGGTGCAGTTACTGCAGGCTGCCTGTGTGGCACTGCAGGAATGGGACCCGCCGCTCATTGTGGGGAACCTCCTCACCTCTCTCCACATGCTGCTCTGCAGCACAGCCCTTCCTGTACATCATACACGGCTGCTTCTAGCAATGGGACACCAGTTCTAAGTGGTGGGACCAGATCTTCGTGGAGTAGTGGGATGAGCAGCAGTGGCTCCAGAACTTCCGCATATGGAAGGATACCTTCCTGGAGCTGTGTGAGTGGCTTGCCCCTGCTCTCAGGCGACAGGACACCCGCATACATCTGCCATCCCCCTCCAGAAGTGGGTCGCTATCACACTTTGGAAGCTCACTACACCAGACAGCTACCATTCTGTCAGGAACCAGTTTGGCGTGGGGAGATCAACCATCGGGGCCGTGCTCATGCAGGTTTGATGCTCTTGTGCTATTGTTCCTAACCCCTACACCATCCAAATAGTTTATCAGGTTTGGCCTGCCTTATAATGATTTTATACATCACTTAGAGAGTCACTAATTTAAATTGAATGGTATTTGCTGCTTTCATTTGAAGCCCTGTAGCCTTATATCTGAATATATCTGAAGCCTCTTAATTTCAAAGAGAAAGTAATCTTCAAGTAGTTACAGACTGAAAAATGTATGTTTCTAGATAATTACTGTAGATATTTTTCATTTGTTTAGGTTTTAGGAGAAGTTTACAATAAAAAAGCAGTTTAAATGCACTTAACAGTAATTTTGAAAGTATGACACAATATATTTTTATTCTCATTTATTAACAGTACACAATATTCTTTATTTCAGCATTGCAAGACAGAAATGACAGAGTCACTGCCCTGAAGAGATTAGAATCTAAACGATGCTCACAAAGATAACCAGATGCATTTGGAAACAGAGTTCTAACACATCTAAGATGGTCTGGACTTTAAATCTTTGCCCTACCACTACACAGAGATCAAGTGTTCATTTTCCGGTTTAAGAATTATGGAATGTTTTGGTTCTCAACTTAGAATATTCTTCCCAAGTGACTCCACGGTTCATTCTTCGGCCTAAATTAAGAATCAAAACATTCCGTGATCCTTAACCTTATGAACTGAAACATCAACATCTGCCCTACATAGCAAAAACTTCGGAAAGGAGATTTACAGCCTAAAATATAATAAATATTTTAAAATAAAATTCAGAATGTGCAAAGCTCAGGAGATGACAGCATTTACAGACTTCTCTGCTTTTATATCTTCATATGAGTTAGTGGCACAAAGAATCCATGACAAAATTCTGCCATAATGGAGTGGTGTTTCTATAACAATGGAGTCCCAATAGCTAGAAACCTTTGTTTTGTATTTAACTACCTGGAGTTACCCAGCATTGCTCAGGAAACCGGAGGAACAAAATGTAGAAAAACAGTAGTCCATTATCTTTTTTCAAACGGTAGAAAAGTTGCACTGATTTCTATAGGGATTAAAATATAGGTCCGCGTCATCCCCGGGGAGAGGATGCGACCCTGGGTGGAGGGGAGGTTACACGTGGGAGGGGTGCCCCAGCTCATGCCTGGGGCTGCAGGTGCTGCAGGGGGCAGGGTGGGTGCCCGAGCCGTTGTGCGCGTGGGGGTCAGGGCACTGTGTGCCGGCGCAGGGGGAGGGAAAGAGGGTCATTTATGTAACCTCACAGGTGGGAAGGAGCGAGTCCTGGACAATGCTGGGGGCCGCAGGTGGTGGGCACGGGACCTAGGGTGGGCGGGGCGGCCCCAGCAGCACAGTGCAGTGGGTTACTTTTGGATTTTTACAGCTTGAGCTCGGGCTCAATCAGGTCCAAACATACTTTAAAACCTTCTCCTGGATGAAAGGTTATACCATGCAAAGTTTGGCTGTGGTAGCTCTTATAGTGTCCAAGTTATTAGAGCACAAACTTACAAACATTCTCCTTTATATATTAGATTACACATCCTTCTGTAGAGTTTCTTCAGCCCCTTATCTTTTTCATGACAGATGAAATAATAGAACGTTATGGGTGATGAGGGCTTTGGTAACATTTTTACTGCAAGTTGTTGTTTCTAGTATAGATAGTCACCACTGAGTTTTGTCCTTCAGATGGATGCTTATTGTGTGCTTAAGTATTTCTATTTCTGGACATTTTCCTCCAGCACCAAATATTCCTGTTCCCATACAACAGTCTTAAGGATACATGGAAGAACAGCTAAAGAAACACAGAAGTCTACGACAAAAATATTTTGCTTAGAAACAATTCTGCCTACGTGCCCTGCACACAACTGTAAACATCCCATGGTAAATTTACAGGTCTTCTTTAATACTGCATCAAATCTACCTCTATCATGGTCCCATAACAAATTTACCATGGAATAAATAACAGCCAACTCCCAAACTGAACATACTTTCATTTTTAGGCACTGAAGATCTTTTAGTGAGATCAGGGTCATTGTTCTGAAGAATTCACCTGTTTCTGATGCTCAATGTTTACCTGACTTAATCATTTTCTATTTATGACAATTATCTTTAAACTACCAACTATGCCATCACACAGAAAAACTTATGAAGATAAGGAATAATTATTAGCAGAATTTGATAATGAAAATCTATGCAATGAAGAATCTCTTTGAGTAAAGAGCTCTTTGGTAATAAAACCAAATGGGAGAAAAAACATCACAATATCTTAGCAGAACAGTTCCCATTTAGTCAGCTTTTCAATATGTGTGATAATTGGGAGTATTATCCTTTTCTGGACATCCCAGACATTCAGTCAGCTAAATTGCCTGTAAGGGTTAAACCTTAAGGGTCCTTAAGAGTTTCCAGGAAGTGTTGGCAGGGACCAAGGAGAGCCAAAGAAAAGTGAGTGTGAGTTTTGCATTGAAGCAGGATGCTCCTGCTGCAGTCTTTTGTGTGATCAGATCAAGAGTAGGGAGAGATGAGTTAAGCCAGGACAAGGCATGGAATTTCCAGCGATATCCATGCCTAATGAAGGCCTAAACCTTGGAATAACCAAGACATAAGCAAAACAGGGAATGTTTAGTTAGAAGTTTGTTTCCGAGTTTGCTGAACTCCTCTATACTGAAGCCCTTGTACTCCCGCCCCTCTGTACACGGGACCGGCCCTACCATGAGGCAAACTGAGGCGGCCGCCTCAGGTGCCAGACTGTGTGTGGGGGGGTGCCACTAGGACCCAGAGTGTAGAAAATTGTGTCTGCTGCTGGTGCATATGTATTTTCTCTGCTCTAGATGCACAGAGATGGTGGAGTGCTGTGCTGGAGGAAGGAGGGCACAAGAGACCTTTCAAAGTTTTGGCCTAAGCGAGGGAGCTTGGGGGCATCATTTGAGCTCCCCTGCCATAGGTGCCAAAGTGTTGTGGGCTGGCCCTTTCTGTACACTGTAACTTTTAAACTGAATCCTAGGGAAACAATTACCTGTGTTTTTAATCTGCTTTTTTCTATTGCTCTGTAACACCTAGCAACCAAATAACACTTCACCAAGTATATCTTCTTTGGTTTTTAATAAAATCACCTTTTAAGACTATGATCTGATTCCAGCCCTCCAGGTGATTAGCAGAGCACCCAGAGCTGGCAGCATGTGTTTCTACTGGTGGTGCATATCACCATGCCTCAGTGCACATAAACATTTATTCTACACATGGATGGAAAAAATTAGAGGGAACATCGGTGCTGATTCTGATTTCACTTACATGCTGATGTAAATTTAGAAGTCAGTGTGTCATGCTATTACAAAACCAAGTGATAGAATTTCTCCTACAAATATTCTCATCTCCCCCCTCAGGATATGCCCACTCTCAAGTAGTAGTGCCATAATGTAGAGGGATCCTACATCTACACAAAGGGGTTCTCCTTCTATGTGATTAATCCACTTCTCCAGGAGGCATTAGTTAGGTTGACAGAAGAATTCTTCCATTAACCTCACTATAGCTATACTGGGAGTTAAATTGTCCTAACTTCAGAGCCCAAGGCACAAAATTTTTACAGTTCTGAATGACTTAGGCAGATCAGTCTAATTTTTTAATGTGGAGCAGATCCCAGTTTTACACTAATGTAACACCAGTGACTGAATTACACTGAATAGAGTTTCTCCTTCTCATTAGTATGAGATGAATCACACCCATTATCTGTTGCCTCACTAAGCACTCCAGATGCAGTGATATGTATTTCTTTTACTTGCAGTTTGTAAAAGTGGATATTGCCAGAGTCTACTGACATTGAACAAAATATTAAAAATATTTTTTAAAAAAACCCTTGAACAATATCAGCACTAGTGAGAGAGGTGAGACTCCTAACAGATGAACCAGGTCAATACATCCCTCCAGTCCCAACTAAAAAAAATCCCAAAACCATGCAGCGAAGGGCACTACAACATTGTTATGTGGGCTTTAACAACCTGAATCTATTGTAATTACACTAATCAAATCATGAAAACCCCAATTCTTTGTGATATGAAGAAAGATTTTGGATCAAAAGATAGGTTTAAGATGTAGCATATTTAACATTTTTTTATGAATTCCAACTAATATAACTGTAACTTGGGTATCTAACTATGGATCCATCCCATTACAACTGACATGCTAATAACAGATGAAAAAAAAAACCTTTTCCTTTTGTCTGAAAACTGACATTTCTCTCCCACTCTCTTCATATTCCTTTAATCAGCAAAGGTAGTTGAACTCCACTCTGAGATTCCATGCTATTTATGCAAACTGTGAAAATTAAAAGCTTCAGAACATTCAGGTGTTCTCCATAAAGCACAGAGAGCACTCTTAGGAAGGTTTGTTATACCTTAATGGAATCAGCTTTTATTAGAAATCCAAGTGCCTGAATTTAACTACATGAAATGTATAATGATCCAAATCTCACAGCACTTAGTCACTTCTTCAAGGACTATTTTGCTGAAGTAAGGTGACAGTAAGGATCATGGGATTTGGTCCACTCTAATTACTAGAGCTAGGTAAATGCAGCAAAACATTCCCATTAGCTATTCACTGGGTTTTTACTTGCAGGCTCTCATTTCCAGAGTAGGGGAGGAAAGTTACCTCTAGACTTCTTGGGAAGAAGTGATAATCCTCCCCAGTCCTCTTCTTGGGGCTTTGTGCAGTGGCAGGCATTGGGGGCCTTGCTTGCTCATTCATGTATCATGGAGCTGCCTTTCCCATGTCCTTCCCCATTCCCCCGTGAATACATGGCCAAATCTACAGCTATCAGTGAGGGGTTTTCATGTTCTACAGCGCCCACAGGATGGTGGCTGGAGATAGGATTTGTGCTGTTGGGCTACGTGTAGACTACGTCCAGCTGCCACTTTTTTGGTAAAGGGATGTAAGTTAGGCACGTCGATATTCGCAAATGACCACCCGGCAGTTTAGTACAGGATCTTTCGAAGTGGGGCATTTCTGTCAAAAATGCCCCGTTTAAACTGCCAGGTTTTTTTTTCGAAAAAGCCCCGTTTCGAAAAAAAGCGGCAGCCGCCAGTTTAGTACAGGATCTTTCGAAGTGCGGGCATTTCTGTCAAAAATGCCCCGGCTTCATTTGCAGTATCGACGTGTCTAATTTACATCCCTTTACCAAAAAAGGGATGTAGTCTAGACACGGCCTTGGTATCATAACTGTGGAACCAATACACGATGCAGGTTAATTGATTAGCAAGGTAGCCAGACGTTGTCTAAGTTGCAGTCCCTTTACCAAACAATAGCTGGATGTAGACTATGTACACGGCCTTGGTATCATACCCTGGAACCAATACACCTGCAGGCCTGATCTGATTAGCAAGGTAGCCAGAGTTGCTGCTGCAGTCTCAAACAATAGCTGGGTGTTGACTATGTACAGGTTGGACCCTCCCTGACACCAGCCCCCTCCAGCCTTGGCCCAATCGCTGGCCTCCCAGATCAGGATCTCCCCTGCTGGACCTGGGGAGGTCCCATTTCTGGCCCTCCATGAGCACCAGGCTTCCACTGCAGTGCCTGGCTCCTGCTGCCTACTGGGCAGCCGTACTACTGTGTATGGGGTTCCCACTGCTCTGACAGGAAGCCCAGCTGCTGTGTGTTGGTCTCCTGCTGCCCTGCCAGCCTGCAGGGCTCCCATGCACTCACTTTCCACTGATCCTCTGGTCCTGGAACACCCATGGTCCTGCTGGAACATGGATGTTGCTGAATCAGAGAATCTCAGTTAAGAGAATTTCAACTTGTACTGCAAACTGAGGGATGGGCTTCACTCTTCGATGCATACCTTGTCCAAGCAGTCATGCTTTATATATGGTCAGGGAAGAGGGACAGACTTTGCTATCCTGAATACTGGAGATGCCTTTCATTAAGAGTAACATAGCTTTTATGGACTTTTGGTTAGAGAACTGCATGGGATTGATCTTGATAGGCAGGGGCTGTCTGGCTCCTCCTCTGCTTGGCCTCTTACTACAGCCGCTCTCTGAGTTACGAACAAATTACCGACCAACACTTGGTCCGTAACTCGAACTGTTTGTAACTCGGATCCCATTGAGTTACACGTGACCGCACTGTTCGTAAGCGTGGGTCGCGTTTGTAACTCGGGGACCGCCTTTACGACCGCTCCTTGGGAGCATTGTTCGTAAGTGAGAACAGTCGTAACTCGACCGTTCGCAACTCGGGGAGCGGCTGTATACAGTTGTTAGAAGCTGTGGCCTATGGTCTTACCATATCTATTTGTAGAGTCTTCATGTTCATTGCGGTGGCTGAGCCATGCTCAGCCTCCTGACAAAGTAATGGTATGTATTTTTTAAAAAGCAGTCACACTGTTCTTCCCCATAAGGAGAGGGACGAAGACAAAAGCACACAAGACAGAGTCTAATCATAGTGCATAGTTCAACTCTGGAAGGTTCCCCAATACCCTCAAGGCAGGGACCATAAAAGAACCTTAGAAGAATAAAACAATTCAGATCCAATGGATTCAAATTAAAGGCACTGAACACTTGATATAATGGAAACTTTTCACCGGTTCTTAGCACAGCTGTGCAATTCCAGTCACACACTGCACAGGGCAGTTGTACACATAGGCTACGTCTAGACTGGCATGATTTTGCGCAAATACTTTTAACGGAAAAGTTTTTCCGTTAAAAGTATTTGCGCAAAAGCACGTCTAGATTGGCACGGACGCTTCTGCGCAAAAGCACTTTTTGTGCAAAAGTGTCCGTGACAATCTAGACGCGGTTTTGCGCAAGAAAGCCCTGATCGCCATTTTTGCGATCGGGGCTTTTTTGCGCAAAACAAATCTGAGCTGTCTACACTGGCCCTTTTGCGCAAAAGGACTTTTGCCTGAACGGGAGCATCAAAGTATTTGCGCAAGCAGCACTGATTTCTTACATAAGAACGTCAGTGCTCTTGCACAAATTCAAGCGGCCAGTGTAGACAGCTGGCAAGTTTTTGCGCAAAAGCGGCTGCCTTTGCGCAAAATCATGCCAGTCTAGACGCAGCCATAGGTTATGACTACACAGCAGTTAAAAACCGGAAGCTGGCCTGTACCAGCTGACATGGGCCCACAATGGCTTTAGGGACTGTTTAATTATGACATCGATTGGGGTGGGGAACCTCTGGTGCGCTGGGTGGATGTGGTTTGTCAGATTAGCTGGTGGGCTACCAGAAGATTTGTTTACCTGAGTGTCCGCAGGCCAGGAGCCTTGCAGCTCCCAGTGGGCACAGTTCATTGTTCCCAATCAAGAGGCGCTGCAGGAAGCTATGGGTCTGGCCTGTGCCCCTTCCTGCAATACCCATTGGCTGGGAACACTGAACCACAGCAACCTGGAGCTGCAAGAGGCTGTGCCTGCAGACACACAGGTAAACAAACCATTTGGCAGCCTGCCAGCAGCTCACCCTGATGTACGACATGTGGCCAGCACACTGGAGCTTCCCCCACCCTTGATATAGATGTTTGGGCTCAGACATCTTGCGAACATCTACACCCCGAATAAATAGCCCTGCCGTCTCAGCCAGATGCTGTGAGCCAACTATGGCCAACTGCAGTGTAAACACACTCATACACATTGACCTGATCCTTACAGGACCCATACTTCAATGAGGTAATTGGTGCTCCACTGATCTGCATGAGAGCTTCTTTTGTCTATGAAGGAACGTTCAGGTGTTGCAGAGTGGAAACCAATTTACAAATGAGTTCACTTTTTAGAAAGCACCGAGCAGTTGGAATTGAGGATGAGATCTAACACTTCATGTTGTGTGAAATGAAACTCTTGTTGTAAAGATTACTTCTGTACATTGGTGGTGGGGGGGGGGTTGTTTGGTGTGTTCAGCTTGGTTAAAATTTATGTCGTGCATCAGTTTCTGCTGCCTCAGGGACACAAATCTGTGCACACGTATGAATCGTAAATAGACTGAATATAAACAACAAGAACTATACTTGGTCAAGTCAAAAATCTTTTAGGAAAAAAGTCTGCTAGGGAAGACATTTGTTCTCTAAATAACTTCAAATGGAAAATAAAAACCTTTAACACACATTACTGACACTGAAAATTATTAAGAAACTGCAACACTATTGCTTTAAAGTTTCATTAAGTTAGAGCAAGCTCTAATAAAAACCAAAGATGTTAAATAAATGCCGCCAGTTTCCTGAACTTATCCCAACATAGGGCAAAGACTTCATATTATTCAGAATATCTTGGTACAAGGTAATTAAACACAGCCCTAATTAACAATACCACCATAGGCACCATTTAGATCAGGCATGAGAAACCTTTTTCGGGTTGGGAACCACTGACCCACACAAAAAATGAGTCAGGGACCGCACACAAGTGAGAAGCAAAAAAGGAAAAAACAAAGCTTCACTGATATGACCACTGACTGAGAAAAGAAAAACACTCCCCACGTTCCCCTTGCATGCCAGAGTCTGGCGGGGGGGGGGGAGGACAGCCTAGTAGATTTTATGTGCTCGGGGGGGGAGGCTGGAGCGACAGCGCGGGCTCTCCAATGCTGGGGGCGGGGACCCTAAGCCTCAGGGCAGGGGCTGGATCCAGGCAAGCCGGGCGCCGCATCTGGCCCCCATCCCAGATTTAGATGCTTGAGAGGTTTGTATTAATTTATTTCTTATTCTTTTGTTATTTTTCTATGGATACTAATTTCCTTTCAAATCAAAGAGGTGCTGAACCAACATGTATTTGTCCATACAACACATGAAGGTAACATCACTTCATAGTCCGCAATGTACAAACATAAGACATCACTCATTAGGGTGGAGATTACCTTTCACACACTTATTTTTCCGTCACCAAAAAGTAAACATGTAAATTCATTTATTTTCCTGGAAGACTGGGAAACATGAATCTGGGCTGGACATAGCCCCTATCAGAAGTTCTACTTAAAGAATAGTTGGAAATAGCCTAATTCGGGGTCCAGGTTTAAGATGCTGACTTGAACTACAGAGATATTCCTTCATAGAGGTATTATCTTGACACACTTATTCCTGGGTACCTGCTGCATTATATTCTGTTAGTCCTCAAATAATTGTCTTTCTATACTATTTATTATTTGTTTGTTTGTATTACATACATTCCTCCTACAAGTTCCACCTGAGATCAGGATCAATTCTGTTAGGCACTGTATATACACAATGTAAGAAATAATCCATGCAGAATAATCCAATGATCCATCCCTGAATACCTTACAGTCAAAACAGACAAAAGGTTAGGAGAATGGAAATATCATTATCCATTATTTTACAGATGAGGATCTGAGACACAGAGAGATTGTTCTGCCTTGCTCAGTGTCACAGAGGAAATTAGTAGTAGTGCTGGGAGTTCAAGCGTGATCTTTTAAATTCTTGTCCAACACCTTAAAACGCAAGACCATCCTTCCATCCCTGTATTTACTGTTATTTTAATGAGGGGGTTTTGTATTCTTTTCATCTCATCTTGCACTCAGTGGGTTCTTAGATATTTATAAGGGCATGTTGTTATATTGGACTAAATTTGTAAAGAAGTCCAAGGGCTTCTAAGCATGGAGTGCTGAAGAATACAAATTAGTAGTAGTAACTGGAAAGGGAAACCAGAGATACTCATTGAACCTGACTATGCTCCTTTCTGATATTGTAATCTAGGATAGACAACACTTTACAGCTTATCACAACACTGGACCTGCCACACTTGTGATAGATTTCCTGGCCAGATCATTCTGCTGAAGCTGGTAACTCCATCACTGTCACTAAAGAGAAGCAGTTCGGTCTAAATAAAACTAATGCAGCTTCAGAAAGAAGTGGGAGAGAGAATCATGCATGGAATGCTAATTTTACAGGCTCACAGGAAGATTCTGAAGCTGTATAATTATTGTGTCTGCATGGCAGAAAAAAACCTCATTTAATACACAATGTGATTTTAACAATGAGGACCTTTTCTAATGGCCGTTCAAGACTACAAGAGAGATGAGTGTCACAAGATGCAGTCACAGAAGACCCCTTGGGATTGTTCCTTGGTGTGCTGATCATGCAGTGGACTGCATTCTTGCTCTCTGGGGCTCCTCGCTACCCATTCCTGCTAGTCCAGATCCTCTGGTCTCCTCTAGAAAAGACACAGAGTTGGGGTTACCACCCCCTGAAGAGCAATACAGACACTGAACTACTTTAGCTCTGTGAGAATGCAGTTCTAGAGCACAGCATCCAGGAAACCAAACTCCAAAAGAATCAAACCTCCAAATAAATCCATCTTTCTCTGTTTAAAAGTTTTACACAGTGAAAACTCATCAGGTAAGCCCCCTTTACCAATGAAAGAGGATTATGCACATTGGTTGTTTCCCCCCTCCCCCCCGATAACATTTACACTGGGATTGATAAACAAAAGTGTTTTTATTAAGTACAAACAGTAGGATTTAAGTGATTGCAAAGGAAAACTCAGTTATGATTGGTTGTGTGGCATTCTTCCTGTGCCCTGATTGGGTGAATGTCTATGGGTAACTGGTTTTCAATTTGGTCTCTGAGAATTCATATTAGTCAAATTTAGCCACAAATATGCATAGAAAGGAAGCTCAAATGAGTCACACATGTGCCCAAAGCTAATTCATACCTAAAATTGAACAAAGGATACTGAGAAAATGTTTGTATTATTCACCCAGTTCTACTCATAAATGGAAATGGTCTCTGGAAGCCAAATTAAAATAATTCACTTCCACTGAAATCAATGGTGCTCTTTCTATTGCCTATAATAGGAGTTAGATTAGGTCCTAAATAGGACTTGGCTACATGACAGCTAAGGAAGGGTAGAACTATCTACATGAAGCTGAAAGGTTTATATACCAAGGAGAGAAAAAAATATGCTGGTCCCAGTAGGTATAAATATGAAAATATGAACCTGGCCAAAAGAAATTTTTACTCTGAGTAGGAGCTAGAATTTTAAGAGATATATTTGACCATGGAACAGTCTCCAAAAGGAAGAGGTGGAATCCCCATCACTTTAGTATATTTTAAAAACTAGATTGACCAAAACATTTGCCAAAACATATTGTAGTGACAACCCCATGCCAGCCAAGAAATGGAATAGATGCCCTAGTAAAAATAAATATTTTCCATCTCTGGTTTCTATGATTATTTTATAACCAAGGACTTGATTATGCCCAAAGGAAGTCACTGGCTGAAATTCTGGACATATTGAAATCAAGGGAAGTTTGCTGTTTACTTCAGCAGAGCCAGAATTTCACGTATTGTTTTGCTACTGATGGCAGTAGGAGAAGGACCAGTTCCAGCTGAATAAGGAGAAGAAAACTGTACTTTTTCAGCTATGTTTTCCTAATGGAAATTTTACATTTGATTTTATGATGTAGCTTGCTCCCTCATATCATAGACCACCTACTACATTATGGTAGCAGCAATAGAACTTGTGTCTGAAACAGAATCTGCTAAGGATGGTATGGTAGAGGCCTGTCAGAGACAGGGAAATCAGCAGCAAAATACCCTAGCTTCCCTCAACATAGAGAAGTATCTCTGGAGAATACCTAGTCACCATGCTTTTCCTCCTATGCTACAATCAGATCTTGAAATATTGCTGGATTGGCAGATGTCCACATTGTCACATTTGATAAGCCACTTCTGTCTCCCACTCGGTCTACAAATTCAGAGACCTTCTGTTGTTAGCAGTTTATTTACATTTGATCTTCCTACTACTTTGTTGAGCCATATATCATGTTACCTGGTTTCTCCTTATTCTCTGCAGAGGACAGGCTTTCTCTATTCAGAGCACACCCACAAAAACTTTCTTCCTATGCTTGCTTACCTACAGTATTAATGGGCCAATTTGCTCATCAGTCCTCCTCCAGCCCATTCCAATCCATTAATCAATGCCCAATTTCCCTGGCAGAAATTAATTGGTGTTTAAGTGACCACAGTGCTGGATCAATTGTTGATTCCCATCCCATTTATAACTCCATGAAATTGTGAAACTTCTTTGTCAACCTCATCCTGGCACTGGCCAATGTGGCCATCTATTCTACCAAGAGGAGGATGCTGGCTGGGGACAGGCTCTGAGACTTTGGGGCCTATTTCCAGTCTTCCCTTCTATCATGCATCCAGACAGTATCTCAGGGCTACTTTCGCTGGCTCCATAGACACTGATGAGGAAGAGTGGGCTCTGTCAGGGTTTTCTGCTCAGTGTCCATCTCAGGTTCCCTGCTTATGACCCTGTGACCCTCACTCCTGGTCCTGTTTGTCATTCGTTTTTCCTTGAATTTACTTGAGCCTCAGGTTTAGTAGTTAGGCTTAGGCCTCAGATGAGGGAGGGCTTGTGCCTGCCTACCTCCAGAACTCACTAGGTGCTGTTTCCTAGTGAGCATATATTTAATGATAAAAATATTCCATTGTGTATCAGAGTGAAGACCTGATTTTCCCTCTTATCTTTAATTGGAGCAATTGGAGGACAATATATTTTAAAATGTGGGACCACACAGAATCTGGTATTTTCCACTGCTTGCCCAGCAAAAGCCAGGGCTAACTAAACTGCTAACAACTGAAAACATTTATTCACACTTATTTGAAACTGTGGATGGGCTTCATGTGGGAAGCCCATCCACTGTAATTAAGGAAGAACTGGATGGGTATCTCATTTCACAAGACAATAATAATTCCTGGGGTAAGAAATTCATAAGTGATTGTAGACATATGCATATTTCACTGTACTTGCACATATTATAGTACTTCAAGACCATTAAACCAAACAGGGTTTTGAAAATTAATGTGGGGACTTTCCCCACTGCTGCTCCATTCCCACAGCTTTTCATAATTACAGTCCAAATGATACAATTGTACAAAGTGTTTGTAGCGACTTCTAAAGGTTATGTTAAATAAAAATGTCCAAGGAGAATTATGGTTTGCAGAGTTGTTTAAAGCTGCCGCACCTGTTGATGTACAAAAGAATGCTTTGTTATGTATTACAACTCTTGTTGTTATTAAAAGGCAGCTCCACACGGAATGTCCCTACCCCCTACAACTAACCAAGTGCTTTCAAATACAGGGCCCGTCACTTTTTTCTAATCAATTATTTTTCTTTATCAGTGTTTTAGTCTGCACGGGCAAACAAGCAATTCTGCAGACTCGCTATGCTTATAACAAATTGCATGAGCACATTGGTGGGATTAGAGGTAATTTTTTGTTTGTTTGGTTTCAGTTATTAGCATCAGTTTCTATTCTTCTAAGTATGTCAATGTATGTTAGACTGAGGAACCTAAAACATTTTATTTAGCTATTTCTAAAATTTAAGTGCTAGGCAGGGATGTGTCATTTAGAGTATGTCTACGCAGCAGGGCTAAAGCCGAAATAAGCTATTCAACTTGAGCTAAGTCAATTGCATAGCTTAAATCGAAATAGCTTATTTTGGCTTTTGGCTCTGTCTGCACAGCAGGAAGTCCAAGAAAGAGCACTCTTCCTCCGACTCCCCTTTCTCCTCATAAAATGAGGGTTACAGGAGTCAGAGTAAGAAGTCCTCCAGCTTGACATTATTTTGATATCATGTCAAAATAACTGCTTATAGTGTAGACACAGGCTATGTGTACACTGCAGTGTAGATGTACCCTTATTTTACCATTTCAGATATCCTTTACATTCAAAGGAAGTTGAAATATTATTTGTTCTACATAACTAGTAAAATATGGTAACATCTACAATCCATCTTGCTTATTGCACAGTTTACTGATATGAATGTAGATAGATTGGTGTGGAAACAAAGCTACAATAACACTTTTGATGTATACTGTTTCCTAGTATCACGTTTTCCCCCCTACTCTATAGAGCACTACAAGAAAAAATACATCTGACCATTCTTTTAAGTATTCATTCTTTTTATATCCATATGAATGTGTTACCCCAGAGTCTCAGTAACAAGTAGAATCTTTTGAATTAATTTAGAATTTAGGATAAGGATCTGATTGATGATGTTAAATGCTCTGGTTTCCAGAAGGGAGGCCCCTGACACTGTATCTTAGCACCGGTGATTTCTCCCCAAAAGAAACACACTTGGAGTCCAGACTAAAGTTCACTAATATATTGTAAGAATTTAAATTGACAAGTTCATGAACAAGAACAACCAACATCAAATCCAACCCCCACACCAAAACAGAAGAGAAGAAAGACAGAAAGATCACCAATACAGGTAAGGTATTTATACGTTACAAAAGTCTCTGTGTTGCCAATGGTGGTACTGGTGCTTGCAACCTTCTACCTTCAGGTTAGCCCTCCGGGAGGAACCGCAAGTGATCCCTCGCAGATGGATCAATTGCCCTCGGTGGAATCCGAGGCTGTTGCCACAGGAGCCAAGGTTGATGATGAGTGGTGATACAGTTCTGGTACGATTCTCATTGGGCCTTTACCACAACGGAGTGTTTCAGGGACGATGACAACGTTATGGTCCAAGGTGGATAGAGATCAAACACCTCTGCTTGGTATATCCCAGATCACCAGTGCTGAGCCTTCACCACAGCGTGGTGGGGGAACCCACCGCAGTTGTGAATGATCCCCATGCCTTTTCCCTCTGTAGCACTATCAGGCTGGAAAGCTACTCTTGAAGGGTAACCGTCATTGGATCCTGATCTTTCGATACAGGGAAGCAGGCCCTCAATGGTGTAGATGCTCCCTCTCTGACACACGCTGTCCTCACAGACACAGATGGAACACTGACCACACCCTCCCTTGGAGTGCAGTGCTTTTGTAGAACCTTTGGCGGGAAAACGTGTGTAGGGTGGTGTGCACAATTTCGGGCTGTGTGCAAAGGATCTGCATGCCTGGTGCAAGCCTCTTCGTGCCTTGTGCACAGCTTTTGCATGCCATATGCATAAGTTGGTAATGAGCACAAAGACTTCTGGCAGGAAACAAGTCCAGATCTTTCCACAGAGTTCTGATGGTAATCTCCATTTTGTTTTCCAGTCACTGATGACAATCACCATTTTAAGTGTGCACCTTACCCAAATTCTGTACACAACAGTTGCCCAAAACAACATTATGAACAGATCAACATTACAGAGTCCCGCTAACAAGTGGAATGGGTAGTTTCTCTGCACACAGTTACAATTCAGGCTATATGTGCATTTATAAGGATCTTTGACACAGCAGCTCCCAGGAACACCTCAAAAATGTTTATTAGAATGAATGCCACACTGCTTGCCTGGCCATAAGTATCCCATTATGAGAACTGTGAATTTGAGCCACATTGCTAGGGTTCCAGCTGCTTCCTCCTTATTCTCTTCTAGCAATAGTTAACATTTATGATGACTATAAACAGACTGCACTTGGCAGCTGCAAGACTCAGATGCCAAGCTCTGGAATGTATTTTCCAATGCAGTGTCTATCTCTGAGGTTTGTTCCTTCATTAGCTATGCTTCTAGCTGTGCTGGCAGAGCAGGGGACTGTATCTAGGGCAAAGAATGATAGGGTTTCTATCTTATTCTGACTGCTACTTTCCTCTGACTCACTCTTGATTCTCAAAGTAATTCATAGGGCATAGATGGAATGATCACTGACCCATACGTTAGCTCTCACATAGGCTACATCTAGACTACAACCAGTACTTTCAAAAAAGCAAGCTGCTTTTTCTAAAGAGAGCACCCAGGCAGTCTGGATGCTCTCTTTCGAAAAAGCACAGTTTGCATTACATAGCACCTTTTTTTCGAAAGAGCACTTTCAAAAAAAGGCATTATTCCTCATAAAACAAGGTTTTCCGTGGT
Source organism: Pelochelys cantorii (assembly GCA_032595735.1). NCBI lineage: Eukaryota > Metazoa > Chordata > Testudines > Trionychidae > Pelochelys > Pelochelys cantorii. The sequence continues at coordinate 55,583,076 of CM064326.1, forward strand.
CGAAAAAAACGCCGCATCCGTTCGATTTACTTTCGAAAGAACGCAGCAGCAGTCTAGATGCAGGGGAAGTTTTTTCGAAAAAAGGCCACTTTTTTTCGAAAAGACCCTGTAATCTAGATACACCCCCAGTGGAGAACAATTTTCTACCACAATTCCCTTTCAGATCCAGCTGTATGTCCCTTTTATGATTGGCAGAAAAAATGGCAATATGCATATATCTCAATCATTCACCTTAGAAGTTTTGTTACTTATCTGTATAGCACCTCCCACTATGGGATCCTAATCCTTGATTGGGTATCCAAGCACTACTCTATTACAGATTATTATTAACAACAGTGATTATTAGCTTACCTATTTCTTTAAGGGACATGCCTGTCTTATGTGGTTTGTGAGAGAAATATTTATATCATGAAATAAAGAAAAAAAGAGGTAATCAGTAAAACAGGAGTGAGCCTGTGATGAATATGCACAAGACCTTGTGGAACTACCAGTATCTAATGCAAGGAACAATAATATTTATGATCTTAGATTGTGAGTTCATTGGGACAAGGAGTCTCTCTTTAAGATGTCTCCATTTGGGACATTGCTCGTACAATGCAGCCTTTGGCTACTCCTGCAATTGAAATGATGTTACAGAGTGGAAGAGGTCTGATTGGCAGAAGACTGGTGCCCAACACTGAATGAAGATCAGCACCTTTAAAAGTGTCTCAATGTGAGTGCCTTCCAACTGAGGCACCCAAAACTCACTTTTGAAAATCTTGGCCATAATGTCATTCTCCATAGGCATAACATCCTACAACATATATATTAAGAAGATAAGCCATGTCAGCAATGTCCTAAAATCAGAATATAGAAATGCACTGCATTTTCTGTATCAAACTGCTGAGAAAGGAGAATATGGTTCACAGAACTTTTATTTCCTGATAAAACTCAGAGGGCAAACAACTGCTACATTTGTAAGTAGTGCAAACAGCCAGATGTCCAATGCAATCAATATGAAGAAAAAACAAATGAAACCTGGTTACTATGTCTTGCCTTTCATACCCTTGCTGACAGTGACTTATTATTATACCATTCAGTTCTACAGGAACCCATTATCTTTGTGTATTTTATGTGTGAGAGTGATGCTTCAGGACCTAAGCGGGAGAAAGAAAGAAGGAAATACATCCATACCAGCTTGTAATTACTGGTAACACACTGACCCACTTGACTGATCATGAAGGCAACAAATACTATGAATTGCTGCTAACCCACAATAGGGGTCTGAAGGACTTCAAAGGCTCCCTGTTCTAGTTTGTTCTGCCATTTCACTTACACCAATTTTTTTTTAATAGAACTATTGATAAAGAATATTCACAGCAGTGTATCCCTGTCAAGATTTTCAGCTGAAATTAGATCACTCTGTAGCTGCATGGACTTGTTTCTGGAAGAATTATGCAGAATTTCTAAATGTGTCAGTTCCACATCAGAGACCATGGAAAATGTTTCATACAGTACGGTGCAGGTCAGGAACAACAATATATTGGGCATTCATGTAGTCAGGTACATGTTTCAACACCAGATCAAAGCACACATTAATGAGGACAAGCTTTGCATTGGAAGTTATGAGAAAAGGACACTGCAGCATTCCATACAATGTAAAATGCAAAGACAATTCAGGCACCCTTAATACCTATTGGATGTGAGCCGGGCCACTGCTCCCAGCAGCTCCTATTGGCAGGGAACAGTGAACCACAGCCAGTGGGAGCAGCGGGCTTCCGGGCCTGCAGATGCTCAGGTAAACAAGTCACCTGGAAGCCTGCCAGCAGCTAACCCTGATGAACTGTGTGTGTCCAGCATGCCAGAGGTTCCCCACCCTGGCTGCAAGAGGTGGGAGGGGAATAGAAGGAGTGTACCCAGAGCAAAAGGGGAAGATGGCAGAAAGCAGCCAGTGGGTGGGAAAGATCATGATGGTTAAAAGGAGAGAAAGAGGGTGAACTTAAGAGGTAAAAAGGATGGCCTAGTGGCTAGGGCACTGAACTGGGATTCAGGGGAACTGAATCCAATTCCCGCTCCAGCCAAAGACTGCCTATATGTCCTTGGTCACATCACTTAGCCCATATTTGAAGGATAGATAAGAGTTACAGCCAGCTGATTTACGAACCAAAGTCCCATTTTCAAAAAGTGATTTAGTCACCGGGGGTATGTCTACACTACAGTGTTATTTCGAAATATCTTACTTTGAAATAGTTAATTCGAAATAAGTTATTTAGAAATAACACGTCTACACACAAAATGCATTTCGAAATCCTGTTTTGCTATTTTGAAATAGCACATCCACACTGAGTGGATGCTGAATCGCATTTAAGGATGGCCGGAATCAGGTCTAGCAGGGCATCAGGTCAGGAGTTACTTTGTGTGGCTGATGCCTCAGGCTGAGGTCTGTGCTTAAAGGGACCCCCCTAGACAGCCGGTTCTCAGGTTTCCCTGCTTGCTTGTCTACCTCGATGAGGGACACCAAAGCATTTTGTCTCTACGTGCTCTGATTGCCCTCACTTGGGACACCACAGCACTCTGCAACATGGAGCCAGAGCTGCCCCTGGGCACTCCGGTGCTTCTCGTGGATGCGTTGCTGCGAGCCTGGTTGCAGGGGGCCGTCAGTATCCAGGAGGCCCTGTGGGAGAGCTTCTACCCTGAGGAGGACTAAGAGCCTCCCTGGTCTGCCCCACTAGGGGCTTGTGCATCATTCCTCCCTCACCTCCTTCCACTTACCCCTCCCTAACCCCCCTTCCTGATGTCAAATAAAATACATGTATTTTCATGAACACAAACTCTCTTTATTTAACAAAACTGGAGGGGGAGAATGAAACTCTGGTGAGACTGTGGAAAGGAGGCAGGAGAGGGGAGAAGAGAGGGTGGGAGAGGGGAGGGGCAAACCTAGGAGGAGGGAGCTGGAAGGGGAAGCAAGGGGAAGAAGGGGGAGGGGAAGCTCAGGGATCAGGGTTGGGGGTCTCACCAGACCAACTTGATTTTCATGCAAACCTGCTCCTGGGTTCGCATGTGGCCTTTGGTGGCCAGGCTGGCAGCTATCCTGCCATAGATGGCTGCATTCCTCCGTCTAGTGCGGAGATCATGGACGTTGGGGGCATCTCCCGCAAACCTGAATAAGGTCCACTATCTCCGCCCTGGACAAGGAAGGCGCCCGCCTTCTTCGGGCCCTGGCAGGCTCCTGGGAGTTGGCAGACTGCTCCTGGGAAGAGGTGGAGGGCTGGCTGCTAGTGGCTTGCTGGCTCATGTTTTGGGGCCACTGGATCAGGGGCAGTGACTGCTGGCTCTGGGCTGGCAGGCTTGGAGCTGGCACAGGCACTGTGGCCAGAGTCAACCCCTTTAAGGGCTCCGGGGAGGGGGAGGGAGAGGAGTGTTCATGGTTGAGGCCGGAGTGGCCACCAGGGCACCCTGGGAAGGCTGGAGGCCCCCTATTTAGAAATAAGTGTCTACACAGCACTTATTTCGAAATAGGTATTTCGAATTTGGCGTTATTCCTCGTGGAATGAGGTTTATCAAATTTGAAATAAGCGCTCCGCTATTTCAAATTAACTTCGAAATAGCAGTTTGGCTGTGTAGACGCTAGTAAAGTTATTTCAAAATAACTTTGCTGTGTAGACAAACCCTAAGGAATCTAAGTCCCATTGACTTTGGCTCCTATATCAGTTAGGCAATGCAGTGCTGTGCAGGTAATGGATACTACCTTTACATATCTGTGCCTTAAACTACACTGTGCCTCAGTTGCCCATTTGTAATACTGAGGCTAAATCCTCCCAGGTCATTGCACTGATAAAATCCATTAATGACTGGGAGGTGCTCAGATACAACAGTGATGGAGGTGGTCACACGCTGTTTATGGGCAGGACGGTTTTTACGTTCTGTGTTTGTATAGCACCAAGCCCAGAGGGTTCCTTGTCTATGACTGGGACTCCTGGACAATTTCTGTACAAACAAGATAAGTTTCTAGATAGAGAAATGGGAAGGGAATGAGTTGAAGCAATGGTTTGTTTTACTGGCCTCTTCATACACCCTGGCTGCGTCTAGACTGGCAAGTTTTTGCACAAAAGTGGCTGCTTTTGCGCAAAAACTTTCCAGCTGTCTACACTGGCCGCTTGAATTTGCGCAAGAACACTGACGATCTAATCTATGATCGTCAGTGTTCTTGCGCAAATACAATGACTCTCCCGCTCGGGAAAAAGCCCTCTTGCACAAATGCTTTTGCGCAAGAGGGCCAGTATAGACAACTGAGAACCGTTTTGTGCAAAAAAGCCCCGATGGCGAAAATGGCGACCGGGGCTTTTTTGTGCAAAACCGCGTCTAGATTGGCCACAGATGCTTTTGTGCAAAAGCATCCATGCCAATCTAGACGCTCTTTTCCGCAAATGCTTTTAACGGAAAAACTTTTCCGTTAAAAGCATTTGCGGAAAATCATGCCAGTCTAGACGCAGCCCCTGGGTTTACTCTGCTTTGATTTCCTGAAGCGAAGCACAGATACTAATGGTTTGAGAATGAAGAGAGAGTGAAGATGGGCAGAGAGAGACATAGAAAGAGGTTAAATTTATGATTTCTTTAATCACACTGCAAAGAATGTGAAACAATCCCGCCTTGTGAATAGGTCAATGGCTAATCTAATTCTACCTGTTTTCACATGAGTAAATAGCTCAGTGGATTGCTACTTGTTTAAATTCTATCATACAGTCAGGACTGATAGAGACACCTCTTCTACAATCTCAGCATGACAAGCTCAGGTGGGTGGAGAGTTGGCATAAACATATTGAAACATTGAAGTCTCAAGTGAATAGCAAAAATCCTTTTAAAATCAACATGTTGGATTTATTATTCTGATGCTGGATTGTCATGGAATGTAACAAGCAGAATTTGAATACATTTTTTTGAATTAAAATAGTTGATTACTAGTGTTAGCAAGCATTTCCAGAACACAGTGATTCAGGGTTTCTCATGCCGAGAAACAGAATTGTTTGATCTACATTTGAAACGGAAGATTGAGAGTTATGCTCCCAGCATTGTAATAGGCTCCCATAAACAAAATAGCAGAGATCTGATAAATCTTCCTCTTTTGTCTAGGCTTGAATGAGTCATGAACCAGCTATATTCCCATTGCGTTAACCTTCTCTCAGGAACAATTCCCAGGTTGGTTCCTGGAGAAAGGGAGTCTAAGTAAGAGTTGTTAAACATAGAACATGACAATTCATTCTGATTCAACATTTCCAAAAGCAAAATCTTTACATTTGTGAATGTAATGTATCCCTCTGTAGTCAAATGAGCATGCATTTCCCTGACCAATCAAAAATAGTCTGCTTTTCTGGAGAAGCAGTGTGGCCTGGAGGACTGAACACTAGGGCTAAAATTTTGACTCTTCAAGTGGATGGCAAAAATCCCATTGACTTCAGTGGGTTGAGAAGTTCACCCTAGGATACTAGCGGGCAGCTTCTAAATTCTAATCTCTGCTCTCCAACTGTTTCACTAAGGGCATGTCTACACTGCCTACATACCCTATAGCAGCAAGTTTCAGAGCCCAGACCAAATGACTGGGACTTACACTACAAAGCTAAAAAGAGCAGTGTAGATTTTCCTGCTTAAGGAGACTAGGCTCTGAGAACCAGCAAACAGGGAGGGTCTGAGAGCTCAGACGCCAGCCCAGGCAAGAATCCCTGCCCTGCTATTTTTAACTCCATAGTGCCAGCCCCAGTCAGTTAACCCAGGTTCTGAAGCTTGCCGCTGCAGGGCTTTTTGTTGTGGTAGTGCTGTGGTGTAGACATACTCTGAGTGGAATAATTTGTTTAAGCTATCAAATTCCGAAACTGCAAATTGAGATAGCATTGTTTACTTACCTCCCACAGTTAAACAATTATACAGCCCTTTATAATACGTAGCGGTAAGAATTACTACTCCTACCCTGAAAATGAAGTCTCTTTTTCAACTTTATGTGAAAAACAAATGTTTTCCTTTGCGTGACTTCATTAGTTTGAGGGAGCTTAGCATCTTTCTCATCAGTGATCCCTATTTCTTTCTATTTGCCTTTCTATATTTGTTCTTAGTTGTCCAACTAGTTACCCAACTTCCAGCTCTCATAGCAGATCATTCTCCTTTGCTTTTGTCTTCTCCTTCCAGAAGATATTTTGTACAAAATAGACAAAGTATCATTAACCATCCAATAATGCCCCAAATGGCAAAACTCCCATTGACTGCAATTGGGTATTCAGTGAACGGAGTTGTGAGTACATGCATAAACCTTTGCAGTATTGGATTGCAAAAGGGGATACTTGTTCATGCATCAGCATTTGATAGGTGTAGAGCTGACCACTATGAAAGCATGGAAATTGATTAAAGAATATCACTGTTTCATTGGAAAGGTAATTCAGCAGCTTAAATTCTTTGTGCTATTCACCTCACTGCCTTTTAGCCAAATGCAAGACGGAGTTCAAGGATCTCTGAACATTTAAACTCCTTATGACCTATTTACACTGAACTAGTTCATCTTTTTATCCACTGTACTTCAAACCATGCTCTTTATTCTTAAACACCTCACTTCATATATTCTCAATGCCTCTAAAATCTCATAGGTGTTGTTTATTCCCTGTTGTGCTTCCTTCCTCATGGTGTGTTTTACTTAAAAACCTTCCTAATTTTCTCAGTTCAACCTTTTAATCCTTTGAAATCATGCTTAATTGCTATTGCTTTTAGCTTTCTTCTCTAGTCAACTTTTATTCCTCAAATGCAATTTGATTAATGAGTCAGTGTGACTTGTTTATTAAAAATAAAGTAGAATATTTACCTGGCATTGCTTGGGTCCTTAATTCAAATAAGTTTTGTTTTTCTTAATTTAATTCATTGTTTTGGGGTAGGGACGGGGATGGAGAGGAGGGGTTCAGTTTGCAGGCTGCCCTGGGGAGAGAGGACTACCAAGCCACCTGTCACCACAGCAGGTTGGGGCCAGGTAAAAAGGGCCTGTCCATGGCGGCTGTAGCTGCAGTGGGCACAGCTTGGGGAGGGGTGCATGTACCCTGGCTGGGGGACAGACAGACACACAGATCATAAAAACAGCCATACTGGGTCAGACCAAAGATCCATCTAGCCCAGTATCAATGGTGGCCAATGCCATGTGTCCCAGAGGGAATGAACAGAAAACAGGTAATCATCAAGTGATCCATCCCTTGTCACCCATTTCTAGCCTCTGATACACAAACAGAGGTTAGGGACATAATTCCTACACATCCTGGCTAACAGACATTTATGGACTTATCATCTATGAATTTATCGAGTTCTTTTTTTAACCCTGTTAATGTCCTAGTCTTCACAACATCTCTGGCAAGGAGTTCCACAGGTTGACTGTGCATTGTATGAAGAAATACTTCCTTTTGTTTATTTTAAAGCTGCTACCTATTAATTTCATTTGGTGAGCCACACACAGACAAACTCTCTGAAATATATAATAGATAGCTGTCCCTTTCTCCACTCCTGCCCCCTGCTGGCCCAGTGTAATGTAGCTGTCACGGTCCCCATCTCTGGCCTCTTGCTACCTCCCTGTAGTCATTCTGAAGCACAGTTCCCTCCTACAGACCCTTCCCTTTCCATTTTATGAGAAACAATCACATTCCAGACACATCCTATTGTCCTGGCACAATCAAACCCTGACCTTGCTTTAAGTTACAAGAGGTAGCCCCATACCAAATTTGGTGGTCCTAGCTCTAACCATTTAGGATGAGTTCTTGAACAAACTGACGCACAGACAGATGGTCAGACAGACACATTTCTAAAACATATAGCAAGATAAGTAAATCTTAAATGTATTCAGTGCTTTGGGAAATAATGTGTACATAGTAAAATATTTATGTGTTAACTCAAAATATGTTCCTCTTTCTGGGATTACAACAAATTAAATCACCCCAGGAAGGGTGCTTTATTTTTATTTATTTATTTATTTATTTTGCTTTTCAATCAAAGGCTATTTCTGAGAGAAATTGAAACTGAGAGTCTAAGAAAACTAACGGGAGAAATGGGAGTTGCTCCTGTTATTCCTTCTTTAGATCCAACTGGTTGTCTGGTTACATTTTTTCATTAATGAGAAATAATTATAAAAAAGCAATAAAAATAAGATTACAAACAATAAGATTAGCTTTAAAATAATAATAGAGACAAGACACAGAGTGAATGTCTGTGAATTTTTCCTATCAAGAGAAAGATCAAGAAAATAATTTAGTGTTATGGGATCTTATTAAAAATATACTTCTTCGTTACCAGAAAATTTTGCAGTTGACTTTACATGAACTAACATGTTCTGTATATACAATCCTTGTTTTCAATCTGGCATCCTAAATTAGACTGCATAGCTTACTTGTCACCTCTTCATCCTTATCACATTCACCCTCAGTACATGTTCATTTCTTTCTACACCAGGCATATCAAATATGCTAAACCCAAAAGTAGATTTTTTCTCATGTAAACTCCCAAGCCCTATCTGAGTAGGGGGTCTTGCTTGCCTTTAGCAGTTTTATGTGAAGGAAGCCATGTGAAGTTCCTCTAAAGATCAAACACTTTAAGATGCTGTTTGCTTACAAGAATATGATTAATGGATTGCTGTGCTTTCAAGGTAGTGAGCAATGGTTATACATAAAACCCTACAGGGGGAAAAAGCACTTTGTGGATAATAAAAGAATGGAATGAAAGACTTTGGCTCAGTTCTTGGGTCTGACCAAGCAGCACTTGTCACAGGACCTGGGGATAGGAAGGACAAAAGTAATTTTATAACACCTTTTTTTTTTTTTTTTGTGGCTCCCAGATTTTGGGGCCAGCCAAGTATAAATTACAGCTGTTTGAATCTGAACAAGATGTCTTCAGCCTCCAGAGATTCATTCCACAAGCTGGGGACTGCTGGAGATTTCATGGGGAGTAGATTTGGCTCTGCCCCCTAGGGATTTTCTCTGTGCTGACAAGTAGTCATACAAGATTATTTTATGGCTTTTTGTGTACATGGGTGGTGCAAATGGACCGAACTAGGATAAAAAAACTGAGCCTAAGAAGCCATTAGAATGTTTATCGTGTGTGTATATAACACTGCTCAGAATCCTTAACTCTGTGTATCTTTCAAATAATTATTCCAATAACAGTAAAAACTCTGAAAACAAAATGCCAAAAGAATCGATGGCTTAGAAAGCCACAACTTCCACTAATGTGTTATAGTGTTCAGAACTCTCACCATATGTAAGGGGACTGTTAGCCCCTTACTAAAACTCAGTGGAAGTTTTTGGTTGGCCAGCTCCCAGTACCAAAAGGGGAAGGGTCCATGAGAAATCAGGGCCCTGAGACTGACAGACCCCAGGGACAATGGGAAGAAGCCAATGTAACCCACACACCTAGTGTGGTTACTGAGTAATGCAAGTGGCGCCTAGACCACAGCAACAGTTAAGATCAAGAGACCTCTACAGCATGGGCTGGGAGCCAGCTGGCTTTTAGCTCAGAGGGTAGAGGCTCCTATACTGAGCTGCCAGGTTCAAACCTACCTGGTGGCGGTTACACCAACACTCCAGGTCAGCCTGATTGACAGGTTGGACAGGCCAATGGGGGAATTAGGGGTCCAGGTCTCATCCACCGTGTGTGCTGGGATTTTCTGGGTCTGAGTCAAAGGGGGGGAGAGAGCTAAGAAGAGTAGCAAGGGGTCCAAGCTGTCCTGAGGAGCAGACCTGCAGTGACAGAGTCAGACACGCACAGCCCAAGGAGTGCAAGCTGTGTCAAGGAGCAGACCTATAGTGACCAGAGCCAAAGGGGTCAGAGGAGCAACACAAGAAGCTGGAGGCTGGCAAAGCAACATAGTCTGGAGCTGAGTGTGGTGGGCAGCTGGGACCAGCAAAGTGGGGGAAAGAGCCTTTGGGCAGGGAGACACCACCAGCCAAGAGGCCCTTCAGGCCAGACTTGGAGAGGGATTGTAACTCCAACTGGGAGAGGGGTCCTGCCACCTAGAGCCTTAAGTCTTGTGGTCACTGCCAAAGCAAGCGTGTCCAACCTGCAGCCCCCCTGCAGCACAGCCAGGGCCTGAGAAAGAGCCCTGGGACATATAAGGAACAGACTGTGAACTGTCCTTACACTCTGAAAACTGCTGTTTGTGATGTCCCCATGCTACAGAGCAGGACTATGTGTTCTCATTTAACCATTTTCCTTTTTTCCTTATTCTTTTCTTTTTAATCAGTTGCTGTTTAATAAATTGTATTTGCTTTGAACTGTAAGTAATGATCAGTGGGTCAAGAAAGCATCCAGTGTGAAGAGAGCACTCTGGATTGGGGACACCCTAGCCCTTGCCCTAAGTAACTACAAGGTCAGGAATTAAGTCCCAGAAAACCTGGGCCCAGCCTTGTTGGGATTTCGAGGACTCTGCTACGCAGGAGAGTGGGGAGGGGAGCCCTCAGGGTCAGGGAGGCTTTTGGGTAAAAGAAGTGGGAGCGGGGACTCAGATCCTTTCACTGGTCCATTTCACCGGGGGTAGTATAGAAGCCAGGAAATTTCCCCATAATAGCGGGACCATTCCCCCGCTTACACATAGAATGTTGTAGTATTTTCATAAGAAAATATACAGACTCAAAAAAATTAAAAATAAACCTTCATATGCCTTAATAACGTATGATTTTAGCTTAATGCATAAGGTGAATAGACATAGAAGCAGTTAGTTGCCTGGAGTCAGAAAAATTACACTGAACTTTTTGGAATTTTGGTTAAGAATATTTAACACTTCCCTTCCTGTTGGGTTAGAGTTTTGGGGACTAAATTATTTTGCTGTGACCAACATCCTTAACAGAACAGAACTCTGTTGGCAGCGCTATCAGAAATTCTTCAGACTGGTTCCTGAAAGGCTTTAAAATACCTTAAACCAGAAGAGATAACCAAAGATCTAATATAAGGCTGATTAATATACTCTTATTGTTATGTCAACTCTGCCTTTTCACTTTACATCAAGAAAAAAAAAGTACATTAATTCTCATGGACACCTTTGTAAAAAAAAAATCTTCTCTTTTTGTAACCCTGATTATTTGTGGACTCAGGTGATGTTCTGAGACACCTAAGAACGTGATTTTCCAGTGCAAACAAGTGTGTAGGCCTTGTCTACACTCACAAATTGTACCACATAACAAATAACTCAATATACTGGAATAGAAGCTTCAGGGGGTAGCTGAGTTAGTCTGTACAGGACAAACTTTAAAAAACAATGAATAGTCTGGTAGCACTTTAAAGACTAACAAAACATGTAGATGATATCATGAGCTTTTGTGGGCACAGCCCACTTCTTCAGATGACCATAGTGTTGGATGTCAGGACCAAAATAAAGAGGGGAGAAGGGATGAGGGAGGTAGAAGAAAGAAAAAATGGGAGTGGGGGACAAGAAGAGGCAGTGGGTAAAAAATATCAAGGGGAAAGCAGAGCTGGAATATTATAGGAAAAACAAATAGTTTCTAAGTACCTAAAGGCTGGATAGTCAAAAGAGGCAGATAAGAACCATTAATTAGCAAACAACAAATGGTCAGCTAGCACTTAAAGACTGACAAAACATGTAGATGGTATCATGAGATTCTACATAGACAAAGAACCATTGTCGCCTTCATTGTTTGGTAGGCTGATAATGACCCAGCCATCCAGTATATCTTGATTCAGTCCATGGGTGTGAGAATGGAACTTGTGAATGAGCTGTAGTTCCAGTCCTTCCCTGTGTATTTGGCTTGTGGAATTGGTTTGTAGCAAAACAGCTACTTGAAGATCTGTTAATGAATGCCCAAGGGAGATTAAAGTGTTCTCCAACAGGTTTTTGTATGTTCCCTTTACAGATATCTGATTGTGTCCATTAATTCTTTCCCGTAGGGAATGTCCGGTTTGTCCAATGTATATTGCAGTGGGGCATTGCTGGCATAGATTAAATTACTGGATGTGCAGTTAAATGAACCTCTGATTTGGTGGCTTATGTGGTTGGCTCCAGTAATGAATTCACTTGTATATATGTGGGTAGAGTTGGCACTGCGGCTGATTGCAGGGCTGGGTTCCTGGATGTTTATGATGTAGCTGTGTAGCATAGTTACTGGGAAGACTTGGTTTCAGGATGGGGGGTTGTCTGTAAGCGAGAATAGGTCTTTCCCTCAAGGCCTCTGAGAGTGAGGGATCATTTTCCAAGATAGGTTGTAGATTGCGGATAATGCATTGGAGGGGTTTGAGTTGTGGACTGTAGGTAATGACAAGTGGAATTTGGTTATTTTCTCTTTTGGATCTGTCTTGAAGTAGTTCATATCTGGGTACTTTTTTCCCTTGATATATTTTACCCACTGCCTCTTCTTGTCCCCCCCCTCCCATTTTTTCCTTCTGCCCCCCCTTCCCCTTTGCCCCTATTTATTTTGGTCCTGGACATCCAACACTCTGGTCATCTGAAGAAATGGGCTGTGCCCACAAAAGTTCATGATACCATCTACATGTTTTGTTAGTCTTTAAAGTGCTACCAGGCTATTTGTTGTTTTTTTAAGTTTATATTGGAATAGTTATAGTTAAAACGATACAGCCCTTTAGTGCAGACAGTTATATTGGTTTAAAGGTGCCTCATACTGCTATAGCTTATTCGCTTTTGTATATGGATATAAAGTATACCAGCATAAACCTTTCCACTGGAACAACTAGTTGTAGTGGCATAACAATTTTGGATTAAAAAAAATCACAACCCTAACTTAAATAACTGTAGCTTTACAAAACTGAGCAGAATAGTGCCCAACTCAGGAATGCACTTACATGTGTGTTAATGTCCTTTGACTTCACCTGGACTAGTCCAGTGTGGCGAGTCAAGCACATACATAAATGCTTTGTGGGACCGAGGTCAGAGAATTTGGCACCTGGCTGGATCAAGCACTAACTGTACATTTCTAGGGCTAATCTTTGAACACAAAAGTTAAGGACCCTGCAAATTGCCCAATAGTTTTAAGGTAATAGATGTAAAAGATCACTTTCTGCTCAAATTGCTATAAAGCTGCAATAGTTTTCAAATAGTTTATGGAGACCTGCCAAAGATTTTGCAGTGCATGTTTAGGAGGATTTTTTTTTAATGAATAGATCATAATGAATAACAACAATTATGAAACATAGAAACTTGTTTTAAATCAAATACAAGATGAGCTTTGATGTGCAGGAGCTATGGAATGAATTTTGAATAGCATCTTCAGTAGTGAAATATAGTTGGTAACAAACACTACTGAGAGATTATAAAAGAGGGAGGTTCTTACAGACACTAAAGGAAGAAGAAACATTGAGCTATATCTGTATGAACAGATATGCTGATACATGGGAAGAATTAAAAAAAAGTTTTAGATTACCTGAAAAAAACCCTCAACATGCACTACTGGACTTCTTTACAATTATCTTATATGTATACAAAAAAACCCTCTTGAATGGAGGTTCTTCAACAGAGTACATAATGTACCATTCTATTTTTCTGTCACCATAATTAATAATTTAATCTGACACCTCAAATTACAATCTTTATGCCCTGATTCAGGAAAGCATCTCTAGTCAGGAACGAACTTAGGCATGTACTTAACTTCAGCCATGTGCTGCCATCCCATTGGCTTCAACAGGACTTCAGCACATGCTTAAAGTTAAGCGTGCACTTCCAATACTTCCCTGAGTCTGGCTTCTATAACAAAATACTGCAAAATGTAGCATATTCCTTGTTGCTCAAAGGCTCTTTACAATAAAGTGCTTATTGATGAATGTAGCATTTAATTGTACCCCTTCTTCAAGAGCAAGTACATTCTTATTTACTCTGAGCAAATGTAAAGAGAACAAATGAATACAAATGAAATACGATTACTATAAACCTGACGATGTTTAACTCTCTTGGAATAATGTATACCAAACTGCTATGTTAATAAAAGCAAAACAAGCCATACATGTGTGTCTATCACAGAGAATTCTTACTGACAGCTACAGAATAAATACACAAACAACCCTATTCTAATTTGGTCATATAAATCACAGCTGTCTCCGGCTTTTTCTACAAATCATTTATGTGGCTCTTTTGAAATGAAGGGGCCTGCTATTTTGGCTTTAAAACCCTTCTTTACCATGTTGGAAATTGCATTTGATTTTTAGTCCTGATTTCTCATTTGACCCCAATCCACTTTGCCGTTTAATCAGTAGCACCTACATAGTAGGAATAGCATGGAAGCCAGGTGATAAACCCCAGTGGGAAAGCAGTACTCCACAGCAATGCTTCTGGATAATTAAGATTTTTTTGATAGGTTCATCTAAAAGCAATGATAAATTAATAATATTGTAATATTCCAGAGCATGACAGCTGCTTTGCAGATATACTGTCTCACAGGTTCCTTCTTTACATCCTCCTTAATGCATTACTTACACAGGCCCATGGATTGGGGGGGGGGGAGGGGGACAAAAGGGGCAATAGTTCCAGGGCCTGGTGATTCAAAAAGGATCAGGACTCCACTGCTATTGTAGCGGTGGTGGTGGCCGGAGCCCCAAGCCCTTTAAATTGCCACCAGAGCACTGCTGCGGCATCCCCTGGGTGTGCAAAGGGAGTGGGGTGGGGGGGACTCGCAGAATGATGGCTACCCCAGCCACACCTCTGCTGCCCAAGACCCTGCCCTTTTCAGGAGTGCAGAGCCAGCTCCCTCACTTCACCCTGGGACCCAACAAGGCTGTCAACTCCACTCTACCCACACACAGGATAACTTGAATAAGTCACATTCTTGGGGTATGTCTAGATAGTGGGGCTATTTCGGGATACCCTGCATCTTCTAAATGAGCCTGTTTTTTCTAAATATTTTTCGAAATAATGGGCGCTATATCGGCATCCCCGTAACCCTCATTCCATGAGGGCTAAGGGATGTGTTGAAATAGCACACTATTTTGAAATTTGGCACTGTGTAGATGCACCAAATTTTGAAATAAGCTATTTCAAAATACAACTGAAATAATATACACAATTTGCGTAGTGCAAATTGCATATCTTATTTTCAGTTTAGGGCGCTGTGTAGATGCACCTTTGGAGATGAAGTGGGTTCAGGCCACGGACAGGTTGGGGAGGGAGGGGCAAAGAGGGCAACTGCCCTGGAGCTTGACAATTCAAAACACCTGGTCCTGGCCACTGCTGCCACTATTGCACAGAAACAGTGGCGGCTGGAAGCTTGGGCCCTTTCAGTCGCTGCCAGAGTCCCCTCCAGGTGGCATGGAAGGGCTCAGGGAGGGAGGCTAGTCTTCAGTCCAGCCCCTTCTGCCTGAGGCTCCACCTTCTGAGAGCACAGAGTCATCCCTCCTCACACCTTGCTCAGGGACCCAGCAATTCTGTCAGCCCTTTTTGAGTTTAGTCAAATTGCAAAACAAATAGAAGATAATATCACTGCTCCAATGAGCTTATGAACTATTTTTGGACTTGACAGAATGATGCGGTGGAGGCTGACAAAAGTAATGAGGGGCAGAGGACAGTTAAAGAAAACAAAAATGATTAAGGGTCTAGAAATAATCATTACCTGTGAGGCAAGACTGAAAAAAAAATGAGTTTGTTTAGTCTGGAGAAGAGAAGGCTGACAGGGGACATGATAACAGTCTTCAATTACATAAAAGGTTATCACAAGGAATAGGGAGAAAAATTGTTCTTCTTAACCTCTGAAGATAGGACAAGAAGCAATGGGCTTAAATTGCAGCAAGGGAGGTTTAGGCTGGACATCAGGAAAAACTTCCTAACTGTCAGGGTTTTTATGCACTGGAATAAATTGCCTGTGGAGATTGTGGAATCACTATTGTTTGATATTTTTAAGAGCAGGTGAGACAAACACCTGTAAGGAATTATGCAGATCAAAGGCGAGGAAACTTTTTTTGGGCCAGGGGCCAATGACCAACAGAAAAAACAGTCAGGGTCCACACAAAAGTAAGAAGAAACCCCCTCCCCCCCCACTGAAGTGGCCTCTGAGTGAGACACCTCAGTCCCTTTGGGCTTTAGTCCATGGAGGGAAGACCAAAGTTCAGGGCTTCTCACAGGCTAGATTAATTCTTCTGGGGACCCATAGCTAGTAGATTTTGTACCCCCCCCCAAAGCTCTGGGATGGGGCCAAAAAGAGGTGTTCAGTGTGTGGGAGGGAGGGTGCTCTAATGGGCTGAGTATGGTTGTGTGGGTTCTGGGCAGAAGGTAGGGTGCAGAATGGAGCTTGGGGGGTGGGGATGCAGGATCTGGGCAGGAAGTAAGGTGCAGGAGCAAGCTGAAGGTGAGGGATCAGGATAGGAGGGAGGGTGCAGGAGCCAGTTGTTGGTGTGGTGACTGGGCATGAGGTGGGGTGCATGAGGGCAATAGCGGGTGCTTCCCTGTGCAGCTCCCTGGGGATACACATGGCTCTGTGCCCCACACTGCTCCCAGATACCACCCTCCACTTCTTTCATTGGCCAGAATTGCAGCCAATGGGAGCAGCAGGGACAAGGAGGAAAGCCTCCAGGGGAGTGGTTCCCTGTACTGCCATTTCCCCAATCGGGGAGGGGGGGTGGAATGACAGCATGCAGAGCCACTTCCTCCTCCCCCCAGGAGAAGCCTATGGGCTAGATCTGGCCATGGCCTGCCCCACTCTAGCCTATGAGGCTCTGGGGTCAGACGAGCACAGAATCAAGGAGATATAACCAGCTTCTGATAGCTCCCCTAACTCTTTTAGGGTATGTCTACACTAGCCCCCTAGTTCGAACTTAAATATCCCGGGCTTTATTTGCATCTTCCCGTCCGGGCACCATTTTTAAATTCCCCTAGTCCAAACTAACTGCCCGTGGCTACAGGCGGCAGTCAAACGTTAACTCGAACTAAGTCCTTAGTTCGAGTTAACTGTTACACCTCATTTAAATCCCGGGCTTCATTTGCAAGTTCGAATGCCTACATTAGCCTCCCTAGTTCGAACTAGGGGGCTAGTGTAGACATACCCTTATGTACTGAATGGAACTGAGATACGGGTGAGATTTCAGTCCTTACTTAAGAAGTTTGTTGTAAGTACTATAGCAAAAAAATAGTCCTCAGGAGAATTCAGAGAGGAAGAGTTACACTTTAGAAGTTTAATTACACATGAAGATATTGCCACAATAAACATACCGTATAATCTCCAAGCTCTAAGTATTTGGTATAACTTACTTCAATACATAAACAGGTATGTTCCAACTTAAGACCATGAAGTTAAACAATCACAAATGAAACTATTTCTATGTAAGTGGAAAGACCAAAATATGACATTACAATTATGCTGTGCTGGACTCCATTTCCCTTATAAAAGAAAATATGACTAGTAGCTAGAGCACAGAAATTAGAATATGGAACCATGGATTCTTTTCCTTCCTTTCCCACTGATTTGCACTGGGAGACTTTAGGGAAACTGAGGTGGAGACTCCTTCCCAATCTGTTAAAAATGGGTGCAACAACATCAGTGACATAAACCTTAATTATTTTATAGCACTGTGGAGTCCAGCTACTAAAAATTGCTTTAAAATTAAAATATATAAAAGTTTGCCAGTGGTTTGGCCTTTTTGATGGACATCTCTTTTGCTAGAAGGGTGGGAAAGTTAGCAGTTCTTTTCTAAAGGTCAGCCCTGATTTTACACAAGGTCAGACTATCCTGCTATAATACTTAGCTGGTATTTGAAGCTTCCATGCAGTATGTTTTTAGCTTCAGTTTTACAGCTGAGAATATTTTGCAGATCCAAGCACTCTATACAAATATGTGAAATTTTAAAACAAAGCTGATTGTATCGGAATAAATAATACTTAAAATCCGGTATTGTTGGCTGACTACAGCACCACTTGTCTTAAAGGATTATTATCCAAACTGAAAGGCTAACATTCTCTCTCCTAATTTAAATAAAATTGTGTCTAAACAAAATGCAAATTAGTTATTTTAATTCCTCTCCAATAGAGGATGTAGCAGTAGTTAGGTATTCAAGCTTAACAAGAAGATTTACCTGGAAATGATCTATTACAAACAAGCACCTCCAGATGGCTATAGATTAAAGCAAGGAAATCACCACCTGAGAACCCAGAAAAATAATACTTTTAACCAAGTATTCAGTGGACTGAGATAGGTTGAAGGAAAAAAAAAAAAAAACCCCACACTCAAGGGTTCCTGCAAAGGCTAGATGCTGCCCTTCCCACTCCAGAGAAGCAGACTACATGCAGTGTAGGTGGTGCAACTCTTCTTCCCAACAGGCAGGATTTCAGCAGCCAATTAAGATTGCACGCTAATATCTGATTGGATAATGATAGAAGGGAAGGGTCAAGGGAAAAAGTAGACTTTTCAGTGCATCTGAGTTTATTTGAAAACTTTCCAGTTTAAGGTGTTGCGGGGAGGAGGGGTTCATGAAAAAAAAAACCCACATTTTCTTAGATTGGTGCATAGCCTTGTGCTTGCACTTTGTGGAGGAGCGAATTTCACACATACACACAGTCCACCACATTTTAGTCCAACTAACCTATCCTCACATGAATTTAACTCTCGTGATAGGGTGCTTGCCCTTACTTGGTATGCTGTAGTCTCAATGCAGGGGGTAGAAGGCCAAGACCCTGCAGATTTGAAGTCTATGGGAGTTTTGATGCCAATGCATGAGGATCGAGCTCGTGCTGCAGAAGAGGACAGGACACTGTTACTAATTTTGTTTGCCTAGTAATATAGAGGTATCCATGTTAGTTTTTCCTTTTGTTTTAGCAAGATTAGACTATGTAGCACTTTAAAGACTAACAAGATGGTTTAATAGGTGATGAGCTTTCATGCCAGACCCACTTCCTCAGATCATATATTATCTGAGGAAGTGGGTCTGGCCCACGAAAGCTCATCACCTATTAAACCATCTTGTTAGTCTTTAAAGTGCTACACAGTTTTTCCTTTTGTTTTGTTTGCCTAGGAAGCAGTTGGACAGGAAATCCTTCCCCACAGCTTGTGGATTTGTCAGCACAAACATTCCTTGATGAAAAACTCTGTACACATATTTACCATATGTAAGTTTGGAATCAGACACAATATGCCCCAAAATGCACATACTACCGTTACTATTAATTCAATACCCCTATGGAAAATGTTAATGGGACTCCAACTTTCCCATTTTTTAAAAAAGAAGTATTAGTAGTAAATGTTTGAAGAAGAAAATATTTACTAGCAAACAGCATCTGTATTTACAGTGTTTCTGTTTTCAGAACAAGTTACCAGAGGTCTACTGCAATATAGAAGATGATGAAATTATCCTAGGACTATGTTTGTGCTCTCTGTGTGGTCCAGTACACTTCTTAGACATAACACCAGTTTTCTAGTCTGCTAGAGATAAAATATGTGCTGGGTAAAGAATGCCTTTACATTTTTCCCCTCCAAGAGGACAATTAACATTCTAGATCTTGTCCTGACCCAGAGAAATGGGTTTAACATAGAAGAGAGATAAGGCAAAAGCCACTTTCTTAATTCTTCACAAAAAAACAGATGGTTGTACGTGTTATTCACATATCACCCAATAATTCTGGACTTCCTATGGTATGTTTAGTTTGGCTAAGTGGAAACAGAGTTCCCAGCATATCATGTGCAGATTCCACTCTCAGCAATGTCCGATCTCCCTTATCAGGGGAATGCCTTATCCGTAAGTCATGTAGTAGAATGGTAAAGTGGTGCCCAGGTCAACTTCTCATATTGCACTGCAGATAGAGGCATCATACTACTGTCCTGGAGCATGAACCAGATTGGTCAACATACCAGCTGGGTCTGTCTCATGCATGTGATAGACTTTGAAGGTCCATTGGCCCCAATTTCTACCTGTTTGTATAAGATACACATCAAATTGGACAAATGTGCCTCTACAGTCATCCACACATGGCACAGCTGCTATTGTGAGGTGTTCCCTGCCACTCTGCATAAAGCTGTTTGCTTCCAAGACATGAAGCTCAGAGAAATGGGTTGCATAGATGGTGCCTGTTAACCTGCCAACAGTGGATCTCAAACAGGGAACTGGAAATGTATGTAGTTCTTGGATTCCTTCCCAGTTGACAGAGTAAGAGATTTTTTTTTAAATCTGCACTGGGTTAGATGATAGTGAATATTTCTTTTCAATGCAAATCTTGCTGTTGATACCCATGTCTTATTCATTTTCATAGTGGACAACAACAGTCTGCTATACAAAAAGTTATGGCTGAAGATCACTTGAAATCTACATGAGATACAGAATGTGGGAATGTATCTGCCTAAAGGTATTGATAGGTCAAAGAGGAAACATATATCACTTCTCCAGATACCGTGTTGGTTTTTTTTTCACTTCTGGTTGCAATTCAAACTCTTGGCCTCATTACTGAAACCCTACCTGGCTAGGGTCCAGCATACCTAAAGACCTCCCCTCTCTCGCTGTCCAAATGTACTGCCATGAAGAAAGAAATGTTTAATGTGATTAAGTTCACAGCTGCCAGATTTTAATCTTTAGATTTCAGTGAAGGGCCTTTCAGTGTGGAATTCACCACTGATTCCTTGGTCTGACAGAACCCAAGTATTCTGGGCATATTAGCACCGCTATGTGTTCTCCTGAGCCATTCTCTAGGAATGGGAGCAGATGAAATGAATATCATATTCATTCAGATTCAGTGGCAGAGATTTTATTTTTATTTCTTAAAATTGATACTTGGAGCATGCTCGGTTTTTATAAAAGTTGTATGTGGGTGATGGACACTGTCACCGCCAGGGTACTGCCTTCTGGCTGATCTGAGGAGGAGTTCCTTCCAGAGCCAAAACCCTCTTCTATCACTCACTTGGGCATCATGGTGCGCCCCCTTCTCTCTCTCTGTGATCCAGATTGCTCGGTCTTCATGGGTTGCCCTAGCCAGCTTGTTATCAAAGTCTATTCCTCCAAAAATGGTGGTCTTCTTCCTCACTACCAAGACCGTGGCAGTAACCTAGTGGCTGGTAGGGGAACCTGTGCCCATCTGCTACCCCACGTTCCATCTCTGGGACCCTCTAATCAGCAGCACCCTTCTGCACCATCTAAACCTTGCTGCCATTTCCCTCAGCCTTTTCATACATATTCTGCCCCAGTATTTCCTTCCTTTCCTCTCTAATGTCCAAAGCTCTCACTGTAGCCTCCTTCTGCTGCCAGCTTCCTAGCTTTATACTCGCCATTCCTGTTTCTTCTCAGCTGGGTTCCATCATCATTCAGGATTTACAGGCTATCTATTTCCTCTCAGCTGTGGCTTTTCTGATTAATTGGCCCCTTCTCAGTCTCATCACCCCCTTAGCTAATGTGGGGTAAACACCCATCACAGGCAAATTTGAAGAAACTGAGAGCTAAACAAATCTATACCCTCTTTTCAGTCTCTACGACCTGCAGCGGGTTTGAGAGCAAGCAACAGGGTGCATAGTTGGCCAGTCAGGGCTACCTAAGCCCAGACTATGTTTGTGACTTTGCTCCATGGAACAGAACCCTCTGTTCCCTAGACGTTCCTGGCCTGCTTCTTGCGATGTATTTACTGTATCCACTCAATAACTGGTAATGAAGATCTGGACCTTAGAGTATGTGGGGAGGAAAGTGAGATTTGAGTTTTAAGTGTGACCCCCACCGTTACAATGGGTCAAATTCCCTTAGGCTAGAACTGCAGCTCTCAAAGGTTGGGAAGGGAATGGAAGGGATGCACTGCAGGTCTGTGCCCTAGCCCTAAGCTGCATTAATGGTAGATTCCATCTCCCCAGCTGCTCTGCATCCACACACATACAACTTGGATACATTGGTTTTACGTGGCTAGAATCAGTTTCACTTAGTGGATGTAAACAGGAGATCTGGAGCTAGGGTTGATTTTGGCAGCACTCCTCCTGTTCACTCATCCACTTTGCCACGTGAGTTTATTTGGCTGACTGTTGAAGTCAAAGCTACAAGCTTACTTGACCAAAGTTAGGGTTGAGAAAAGGAGTCACTTAAGTATCCAGGGATTTCTTGGCTATCACTGAAGTAAAGATGAGTGTAAAGGCAAACAGTAAATGGCAGAAAGGGAAAGGGTGAAGATGAAAGAACAAAGGCCAAAGAAATTGAGCCTTCTGGGGAAGCACAGAAGTGATATCTTGGGATGGAGAAGAAGCTACCATTGGACCCTAAGGGTATGTCTACGCAGCAGGGCTAAAGTCGAATTAAGCTATTCAACTTCAGCTACGTCAATTGTGTAGCTTAAGTCGAAATAGCTTAACTCAGTTTTAGGCAATGCCTACACAGCAGGAAGTCGAAGGAAGAACACTCTTCCTCTGACTTCCCTTACTCCTCATAAAATGAGAGATACAGGAGTTGGAGTAAGAAGTCCTCCAGCTCAACATTATTCTGAAATAAAGGCTTGTAGTATAGATGCGCTCTTTGTTATTTCGGAATAACATCAGTTATTCTGAAATAATGCTGCTGTGTAGATGGACCCTAAGGGTATGTCTACACTATAGGACAAAGTCGAATTAAGATACACAACTTCAGCTACATTAATTGTGTAGCTTCAGTGGAAATAGCTTAACTCGGCTTTAGGCGCTGTCTACACAGCAGGAAGTCGAAAGAACACTCTTCCTTCAACTTCCCTTATGTCTCGTGAAAGCAGGGTTACCAGCATTGACCAGAATGCCCCTCTCTCTTTGAATTAGCTGTCTTAACTAGACCACTAATTTGAACCCTGGAAGATTGACAGCAGCAGCTTTGACCTTCCTCTGTAGTGTAGATGTACCCTAAAACAACAGTTAGTGTAGACACTGGCCCATAATAGGAGATTATCACAAGGCTAGATCCAGTTAAACAGAATGGAGTGCTGAGGCCTCATAGACTTTAACCCAGAAAAGTGTAATTAAAAAAAAAATCACACTTATAAGTTTCTCATTCATTACCATAGTATTTAAGCACATAGTCCTGTATACCATAAACACAGGGAGACTTTCAGACAAGTATAGCCTGCCTGGCTCTAGGAATTATTTTGGGGACATTCTCTGGGCTGTGTTATACAGAAGATCAGACAAACTAGATGATCACAAAAGGTCTAGCCTTGGAATCTAGGAATCTATGAACCCAATACTTCTGCACTCCCACGGATGTAGAGGTGAGCTTTGTATGGTTCTTGAACATTTGAAAAATTGATACAAGAAAAATTAAGCCCGCAAATTTTAAGATGCTCTTTTTCTAAAATCCATATTCAAAATAGTTTGGAAACGAAGAGAAATCTAATTTTGTACGCACTTAATCTGTGATATTTTTAGCATACTTTTTGCACTAGGAAATAAATTTAAAAAATAGAAGCAGCGCTTCGGGAATTTTAAGCTGTGAAATGGCCCAGATCTGCAGGGATGAAAATGCTCTATCTGCTAGCTACATTTTTTTCTATGCCGCATACTAACAATCTTTCATTACCTTATAAACCTTGCTGTGCAAAGCATTTAACTCCTGTTTCTATGCTTTCTTACCTTGCCCATTTCAAATGGCATTAATCAAACATTTAATATACCTAGAAAAGATTTCTGCCTGGATGTCCATTTCTTTTTTACAAAAAAAAAAAAGTTAATTTATTAGCCCTTTATGTGTGGTCACACTTCAGAGTTTTATTATGTAGAACGTATTAAAAAAAGGAATTATTCACTAATATCACATCTCAATAAGCAGTTGGAGCCTAACATGTAGATTTTGAGGATATTCAAAAGCTATGTTTAATCACTCAGATCAGAGGGAAGGAAAGAATTCTGTTTTTTTCCTCTGCCTCAATGAGAGTAGGGCTTTTTTAAAAACAATAGGTTGATTTTTAACACCACATACTGAGGCAAAATAGGACCACAAGGAGGTGAATTAAAAGCAAATTTTAATCTGAACCCTAAATCACCTTGCTTTTAGTAAGTTAAAAAACTTACAGCTGTTTCATCAGTCATATTATAAACCAACATAGCTTGGATCTGAATTCACATAGAAGAATAGAGATGATAGCATGTGTGACAATAAATAAAGCCATTATGTGCCTCGTCTGAGTAGAAAAATTGCTGTGAATGCCTTTCCCCCTATATACCTGTTTCTTTGGTCTCAAAATATGCAATAATTAAGCCTTTTCCAGCTGCTTCTATGTTGTCTTTTCAGCTGCAATGCAAATCAGTTTTTTTAATTAACATCTGAAAAGGGAACATAGCCCTTAGGAGGTGAGGGGATAATAGCAAAGCCTATCTAGTCAGGCGTGGCTCTGCAAGAATTGCCTGTTGTTTTGCTAGTACACTCCAATCCTGACCTGCAGCACTTCAGCTACACCAGTCCTGTGCATTGCCTGAAAACAGGTTGCCAAATTGTATAGTATTTTTGGGATAGGGACAAAGTTCCTCAGGTGTTAGACAAGACAAACTCACTTTCTACTTAACACTTAAATTAGAATTTCAACATATTTCTTTGGAAGAGAGAGACTAGCACTTAGTTCTCTATGTCACATAGCTTCTTCTACAAGTCACCTTGAACAGTACTTGATGGGTTCGCCTTAGTGGTCTAGTGCAAAGTAACCTTCATTAAAAAGGGAATGTTGTTGCTTGCTAACACACATGATCAGTGAGCAACATATGCCCTGGCATATTTAACATGGTTGTCACAATCCTGCCAGGTTGGGTGCGTGGTCCTGGCAGCCTTGGGCCTTAAGTAGGAAAAGGTACCGAGGGACTAAATGCTTTCTTCATGGGTAGTCGTCTGAAAAGGGGGATCTGCTACTAGAAGAAATGGAATCTTCATCAATAGAAGGAAAGTAGGGCTGAATTTAAGAGACATCCATTTGTATATTTGATTGCCTTTGAGATAGTGTCTCTGCTTGACAGTTTGAACAGAAAGAAGAGATATGGGGGAAAGACAGAGCAATGATTCTGTTCTACGGCCCCATCCTACAACCATGAGATGTTTTGCCAATGTCTTCCATGGATGGTGAATAAAGCCCTTACATTATTTTTGGCAATGAAATCTAGGGTCTAATCCTTCCTTTTGCCTCAGTTAGCTCTATAGGATCAAATCCTAAAAGTTATCCATCCTCTTTGAATATTTCCATGGCACCTATCACTGTGATATTCAGCTTTTTTCTTAACAGAAAACTAGCTGCTGTAGCGGCTAGTGCTATATTTACGAAATCTGAATATATTGGGTGAGCAAATTTGTTAAACTGTTCAGGT
The DNA here is from genome assembly GCA_032595735.1 of Pelochelys cantorii. NCBI lineage: Eukaryota > Metazoa > Chordata > Testudines > Trionychidae > Pelochelys > Pelochelys cantorii. Next base: position 55,608,263 of record CM064326.1, read on the forward strand.
CCATTCTTTCCAGAAAGGAATCTGTCTAGGAAGTGAAATATCCTTTAATACTAGAGTTTTCAAGTATCTAAAGCTTGCTCTAATAGATTTTTTTCTTTTTGTATTGGGATGTAGGCCCTACATAAGAATGTAAGAGCGGCAATTGTGGTTAACAATGGTCCATCTAGCCACTACCCTGTCATCCAACAGTGGCCAATGCCAGTTGTTTCAGAGGGAATGAACAAAATGCGTAAACATCAGGTGATCAATCCCCTCTTGCGCATTCCTAGATTCTGGCAAAAAGAGGCTAGGAACAACACTCCTGCCCATCCTGGCTAATAGTCATTCATGGACTTATCCTCTATTAACTTATCTAGCTCTTCTGGGACCCACTTATACTCTTGGCCTCACAATACCCTTTGGCTATATCTATACCGCGCTCTCTTGTGCAAGAAAATATGCAAATGAGGCAAAGTGGTTAATATCTCCATGACTCATTTGCATACTTAATGAGATGCCATTTTGTGCAAAAACCCCCTCTTGCGCAAGAGCCATTCTGCTGCTTTTTTTCAGGCAGAACAGCTGTTGCGCAAGAGGAAGTTTTTGCACTAAAAGGAGCCATGTAGATGGCTCCTTTTTGCGCAAAAGCCCCTTGCGCAAAAATGGCGGCTCATTAACTATGCAAATGAGGTGTGGCGATATTTGCTTTGCCTCATTTGCATATTTTCTTGCGCAAGAGAACGCAGTATAGACGTAGCCTTTGGGAAAGAGTTCCACAGGTTGACTCTGTGTTGTGTGAAGAAATACTTCCTTTTGTTTGTTTTAAACTTGCTGCCTACGCATTTCAAGTTCTTGTGTTATGAAGAGCAAATAATATTTTCTTATTTGCTTTCTCCACACCCGTCATGATTTTTTACAGACCTCTATCATATCTCCTCCTTGTCATCTCTTTTCTAAGCTTGAAATTCTAAGTCTTATTAATTTTTCCTCATAAGGAAACTGTTCCATACCCCTACTCATTTTTGTTGCCATTTTCTGAACCTTTTACAATTCCAATATATCTTTTTTTGAGATGGGGTGACCACATCTGCACTCAGTGTTCAAGATGTGGGAGTATCATGAATTTATAGACACATAATATGACGTTTTCTGCTTTATTCTCTATCCCTTTCTTAATGATTCCCAACATTCTGTTTAGTTTTTTGACTGCTGCTATACATTGAGTGGATGTTTTCAGAGAACTATCCATAATGACTCCACTTCTGGGCACCACATTTCAAGAAAGATTTGGAGAAGGTCCAGAGAAGAGCAAAAAGAGTTAAAGGTCTAGAGAACATGACCTATGAAGGAAGACTGAAAGAACTGGGCTTGTTTAGTTTGGAAAGGAGAAGACTGAGAGGGGATTTAATAGTGGTTTTTAGGTATCTAAAAGGGTGTTATAAAGAGGAGGGAGAAAAATTGATCTCTTCGGCCTCTGAAGATAGGACAAGAAACAATGGGCTTAGCTGCAGCAAGGGAGGTTTAGGTTGGACATTAGGAAAAATTTCCTAACTGTCAGGGTGGTTAAACACTGGAATAATTTGCTTAAGGAGGTTGTAGAATTTCCATTTCTAGACATATTTAAGAGCAGGTTACATAGACATCTATCTGGGATGGTCTAGATGATACTGGGTCCTGTCGTGAGGGCAGGGGACCGGACTCGATGACCTCTCAAGGTCCCTTCCATTTCTAGTGTTCTATGATGCTAAGATTTTTTTCCAAAGTGGTAACAGCCAATTTTGACCCTATAATTTATATGTATAGCTGGGACAATGTTTTCCAATGCACATAGCTTTGCATCTATCAACACTGAATTTCATTTGTTGCCCAATCACCTGTTTTTGTGAGATCCCATTGTAAGTTTTTGCAGTCAGCTTTGAACTTAACTACCTTGAATAGTTGTGTCACCTGCAAACTTTGTCACCTCACTGTTTACCTCCTGTTTCCATATAATTAATAAATACGTTGAATAGGACTGGTCCCAGTACATATCCCTGAGGGCCACCACTAGTTACCGCTCTCCATTCCAAAAACTGACCATTTATTCCTACCTTTTGTTTTCTATCTTTTAACTAGTTATCAATCTATCTTCCCTCTTATCCCATGCCAGCTTACTTTGCTTAAGAGCCTTTGGTGAGGGACCTTATCAAAGGGTTTTTGGAAACCTAAGTACATTACATCCACTGGATCCCCCTTGTCTGCATGCTTATGGACCCCCTCAAAAATTCTAGTAGATTGGTGAGGCATGATTTCCCTTTATAAAAAACATTCCTTACCAATTCTTTTCCCACAAATTGTGTTCATCTACGTGTCTGATAATTCTGTTCTTTTCTATAGTTTCAACCAATTTGCCCAGTAATAAAGTTAATCTTGCCAGCTTGTAATTGCCATGATATCCTCTGGAGGTTTTTTTAAAAAATTGGCACCACATTAGCTATTTTCCAGTCATCTGCTACAGAAGTTGATTTAATTAATAGGTTACATATCATGGTTTGTAGTGCAGCAATTTCACAACTGAGATCCTTCAGAACTCTTGGGTAAATACTAGCTGGCCTTGGTCACTTATTACTGTTAATGGTGTACAAGCTTTATTATATAGAGTTTACATGGATGCATTTATCATAATAAAACCAAATGTTGATATCATCCTTCTCTGATAATATTGTCTGAATTCTGTTTTATGGTCTCTTTTCTTGTAATTTTTTAGAAGTGCAAACTAACCATAAAGCATTTTGAAGTAAAGTCTCTATTTACTTCTAACCAGAAGGCATTTTAGTTCAGGAAGAATCGGCATTACTTCTTTTATGAGGCACCTTTGGATAAATATAAATTTCTGTTGCCATGCTAACAGGGACTCACTCAACTGATTCCAGTAAAACAAAAGAATGTTAGTGACGCTGCTTTGTAAAATATAATAATACAAAAACAAAGCTGCAGGTCTTGCCAATTGCAGTGGATTTTACAATTCAACCCGTACTTAGTATATGTATTTCTGACAGTGTTTGTTTAAGGTTCCAGAACATCAAGTGCTTCTTTTCAAGGGAATGAGGACTGCTGTAAAATAGCCAAAATATTTAGGAACTTGAAAATGTAAATTCAATGCATAGGCAAATTTCTTCAGTCAGTTTATTTACCATACAAGTTTTTTTCAGGCTCATTTTCATCATGTTCATTTGCTATCAACCTCAGACTTCCTCTTTACTCTAGGGGTTCTTTTTTATGTGTTGCAGGATTATGTTTTGCAGGATACTGTCATAGTAATGGTTAATAGAAAGAAATTAAATACCCCCTAACACACACACACACACACACACACACACACACACACACACACACTTTAGGGCTAAAAAAAATGCAAGATGTACATGAAATTTGCTGCACTGGTTATATAGCTGTTCCCCATCTACTTGATTTTCAGAACTGTTAACTGTGTTAACTTCACAGTGACAGGACATAAAAGATAACTGATGTGTGAAAGCTTCCACTATGGGGAAAGAACCACTATTTTCTTTTTAAATAAGAAACTATTTTAAATAAGAAACTCTTTCTGATAGCAAGTTGATAGCAAGATAAAAAAAAACAGTATGCAGAGTTGCACCTTGGAAATTATGTACTGATAAAATAGGATATCTCCATTCTTTTAGATGGTAAATTATTATTAGCACACTAATCATTCATCCTTTCCTCCATAAAAATTCACTGTACTCAAGTAGTGCAGTTTTATTACATCATAATTTCAGAAAGTTCAGAATTCCTAAAAAAGAAAAAAAAATGTCCATGGCTATACTGCTGCCTTTGGGGAGATTGATTGTTAGCAGTTACAAAGTTGGCAACCCATGAAATAATGTGGGGGAAGGACATATCCACATTTTTCCCCCTGAAAGTGTGGTCTTATACACCTCTATAGCCACATAATTAATAAGGTAGGTGTGTGAAATTCAAAGCCTAAAATGAGAAGGGGAAAAAAAAAGTAGTTACTGATACAGATAAGCCCTCACCTGAATAGCTGTCAGTCACTGTCACAGATGTTTGCCACTGTATTTTAAAGATACATGCATGCTAACCCTTACAATAGACTCAGAGGGGTAGCTGTGTTAGTCTGTAACTTAAAAAAATAACAACTTGTAGTCCTGTAGCACTTTGTAAGGGTTAGAGACTAACAAATTATATAGATATTATATATAGTATCATGAATTTTTGTGGGTTTTGCCCACGAAAGCTCATGATAATATATACCTTATTATAGAATCAGTCTTCTGCCCAGTTGAACAGCTTCACTCGCCTTCCTGAAAGCCCCGTCTCAAAGAATGAGCCTTCTGCACCATCCATTGGCTTACGTTAGGGGCATTGCACCCACCAAAATCTGTTGTCTACTAGCTACTTCTGAGCCAGCCAGTCGTTCATACAAAATTATTTCTCTTCGGTGTTTTCATATACTCAGTTGTCCTGCAGGTGTCAGACTTCACCTGCAGTAAACCAGACCGAAGGCACTTTCTACAATGTCAACAATTAAACTGATTGCGATAAAAAAAAAAAAAAATCCACGTTTATTATGTAAGGGGAGGAGGGCTAAAACGCGAGGTCCAAGCGAGCACAGCACCCCTGCCATCACTGCGTGCTTGCATGTGGCCAAAAGTTAGCCCAGGCCAGCAACGGCGGGGTCTCCTAGAAGGAGCAATGCAACACCAAAGCGTCAAGAAGAAAAAAATTCCCAGAGGGGTCAGAACTTACTTGGTTTATCGGCACGCGTTGCTAGCCAGCGTTTTTCCTTCCGCTCGTCAGGGCGCATTTCAATCCCAATTGTAAATTAAAGCCATTTAGGGGTGTGTGTGTGTGTGTGGGGGGGGGTTATTTGTTTGCAATCGCCCAGCTCATTCACTTTTCCCCATTTCTATTTTATTCTCCTCATCGTTCAGCCGCCCTTGGCCAGTTCAGGTGGTCTTCAGCACTTCCACCCACGCAGACCTCGCCTGGAGCTTCGCTGGAGCGCAACAGATGAGCGGCAAATTCCTCCCTCCCTGGTTACTGTGGCGTCTCATTACTCTGCCTGGGAATCCCATGCCGAGCGCAGAAAGTAACCGTCCTTTCCCGGGAAAGGTTTCCTGCTGGAAGAGAAGCTGCGAGGCATGGGCACGAGAGGAGAAAGCACACGCACAAGCCTCAGGGGGTGCTTTCCTGCCCGGGGGTTCCGCTGCGCACCTCTGCCACAGAAGAGATCCCTCTCGTGGGAGAGCGCCCCTTGGATTGGCTTGCGCGCTGGTTTGCTCCGTCAGCTTTCCCGCGCGAGCATTACTTTCTGCCTTCCCCTCCTTGCTGGGTGCGGAGCTGCTGCATCTAGGGACTTTTAGGGGGGGATCGGGGTGGGGGCACGGTAAGCGCCTCACAGCGCCGCCTGCAGGATCGTCCAGGGGTTAACACTGAAATCCTCGCCGAAGAGTAAAAGCTGCTTTCTGCAGGCTCTGTTCCAAGGCGACGCAGAGTGCAGGGGGCCCCTTGTAGCCCCAGCCGTCCCCCAGCTAGAGAGCGTCCCCCTCGATTAGGCGTAGCCTTTGCCTTTCTTTTGAAAAGGCTTTCGGCTGGTCCAGGAGTCTCTCCTAGACCTCCCTTGGGGGAAGTCAGGCGGGAATCCCCAACCCACTGACACCTTGCGCGCTTGCGAGCGCACAGGTGTCAAGGACCGGCTTAGAAACTAAAGAACAGGGCAGTGGCTGTCCCCAAAGAGCCCCTGTAACTTACAAAGCCTTGCACTGCACAGTGAAAACAACCAGCGGATAATCGTTTCTCTACCCCCGGAAAACAAACCAACCACCGTCGGGTGCAGCAGGTTCAAACTCTACAATATTTGCCCTCGGTCATGTTATGGATTCGTTCTTTACCAATCTAGAGGGGAGCCAACCACCATGCCCACCTGGAGCAACAGCTCACCTTGTCCAGGTGTAACATTCTAGCAGCGGCTTCTTTCTTTGGATGAGCAACAGCAACCTCTGCGGCTCGCTTGGAATCGTTTCTCTCCCCGCGGTAGCTAGCCAGCTGCCCTCCTGCTGGGTAACTGCCATGGGCCCCCTTGCCCCGTGGCTATTTTAATGGAAAGTGGGTGTGGTATACTTCATATGAAATGGTCTCTTTTCCCGCGAAACTGATAGCAAAGAAAACCACAGCTCAGAATAGCAACTGACCATGGAAAAGGGGGTGAGTCACCATTTCCCTGGCCCTGATTAAATCCGTTCTCATGTAACACTTCCATCTCTGTATCCCTTCTATGTTTTTTCTTTCACTTTATGAATCTGATGAAATAAGTCACAACTCATGAAAGCTTATGCCTTAATAAAATTGTCAGTCTGTAAGGTGCCACCGGACTCCTTGTTGTTTTCATTTAATCGAAACGAGGACAATACCCATTAGCCATTACTGTCAGAAATGAGCAGAAGGAAGAAGCAGAAGTGCTCACTACAGCCTTAATTCACTAGTTTAGGTTTGGGCATTAGTAGAATCCTGCAAATCTGTGGATATCTGCTTTACATCCACAGGTATCCACATCTGAGGATGTGGCTATCTACATTTCATTTTTGTGGATGTGGTTGCAGATACAAATCGTGTATCTAGAACCCTGTAAATCTGCAGATATCTGCTTTATATCTGTGGGTATCCTGGGGCATGGGGAGGGAGGAGGATACGCATCCCCAGCCTCTCTGGCCCTGGAGCATTGGGAGAGAGGAGAGAGCATGCAGCTCCAGCCTTCCCGCCCCGAAAGCATGGGGAAGGCAGGCACTGGGGGCAGCAACACTCTGCCCCCAGAACACCTACAGCAGGAGTTCTGGGGGCAGAGTGTGGGCAATACCAAGCTGGCCGTTTGGGAAGGAAGAGCCTTCCCCTGCCTAGCATATGCCCATGAATAAGGCCATTACAAAGAAAGTGAGAAAATCACCACACTTCCTTAGAAAACAAAAACTCAAGCCTTCCTTTCATGAAATATATGTACAATATTTCCCTTCTGTTCTTGAAGCAGACCTAGAAAACCCTATATGAAATGTAGGGGTTTCATTGTGCCTTAGCTGACCCATTGAGAAACACAGGGGTTGGTTTTGTTTTTTCCTCCAACCTTGCATATTCTAACACTGCTGATGTCGTAAGAGAAGACAGACTAGCTAGCCAATGTATCTGGGAAGTATTCAAACAGCATAGTGACGTAAAGCAGTGCCCGGGCACAGCTATGCAGCAGGAGCAATTCATTAGGAACATTATGCCAAAGACTGGCCTTCACTTGTATTTATACAAAATTTCGTTTTGTTTAGCTTCACCAATGACTATGTGAAAACACTTAAACTCACTTCAACCTAGTCTCTTCGCAGGCTGCAGCTTTCTAGTGCCTGGAGTTGCAGGCAGGCATTTCGCAAATGGTGCAAAGTATTGCCTGTAATAAATTAAAACCCACTGTCATGGCAATAGGAACCAAGTGCTGAGCTGTTATCCTCCTCCTCCCTCCTCCCCTTCTTGGGTGCATCAGGCATTTGCTCTTCAATAACCAGATGGAGTCACATTTGTAAATGTAGGTGGAGCCATTTGCCGTCATCTCCTTCCATCCTTCCCCCCCCCCCCCCAAAAAAAAAAACCCTGTCCAGAAAGCTCTCTGAACTGACCAGGCAAAGGGAGGGGCAGATGTGGGTGGAGTTAGGACATGTCCTTTCACTCCCCATTCAGAACCATGATTTAAGAGCCGATTTGGTCATAACTCCAGCCTAACTCAACTGTGCAAACTGCCATCGGGGGACTGTCCCAGGCACACTCCGGTCTAGTGGTGTACACAAGCAGCTACTAGCAAATAGGCTAAGCCAACAAATCAGAAACAGAGGGCTGCCTGGTTGCCCTTCCTTCCTCCATTGTCTTCTTGCCAAGTGTTCAGTATGGTGCTGATGGAAGTGGTGCTCTGATGGCCACTCAGCCTGCTTGCATCTCAGGGCTCTCTTGAGTCCTATTGGGACTCCGAGTGCAGGAGGCCAGTCTCTGGCAATGATCTACATAACCACATATTGCCACATTGAAAATAGAGAGAGGAGAGGATTGCAACATTTTTTTAAGGGGGGCGGAATTGTTGAAAACAAATGTCAATGAACAGGATTGTGAATGGCTGTAGTTTGCACACAAACCAGCTCGTAGGATGCTAGCACAGATAAGGGAATTAAATGGTGATGGTTTCATGCTGCATCACATGTTGACAAAACCTAGATCTAATTGACAGAGTGATAACCTCTCCTCCCATGTGAGTGTTTCTATTCAGACACTTTTGCCAGGGCTAGCACCCTCAGAAACACAGCAGTGAACCTTTACCTCATCCTTCCCTGAATATGCCAATTGGACTGACAAACTCAAGGTATATTGGTTCAAATTCAGCCATGCTATAAGCAGGTCTAATTCCTCTGAGGCCAATGAAATGGCACCTGCTTACCGCCAGGTTGAATTCAACCTATTTCATCCTAATTATATGAATTCCATTTGGTAGCAGTATTGCAGTGCAAAGACAGTCTGGGATGAAGCCTGAGGGAGGGGAGGGGAAATCACATGACTGATGCAGTAGGAATAGGAGTGCTAGCATAGAATGGTCATCAGGACATCACCATGCCAAAGCAGGTCCAGATGATACAGTAAAATGTCTGCACTCATTGTACATTTGTGCTTCAGCCTTTCCTAGCACTGGAGGTGCTGCAGTGGTACTAGACCAAAGGCAAGGTTGAGAAGGCTGGAGATGGAGAATTACATAATAAACATACATAATAAAATGTCCTCAGAGGTAGTTACTCTTTACTTGCAGGAAGGGAATAGAACTTTTTTTTATTTATGTTCCCAGATTTTATCTTATTTTGTACATATGAAAGGTCTTTATCGCTTTCAAAGAGATATTTAATAAACAGTATTCCTTTGTCTTTCCATGTGCATTAATCAAAGTGTGATTTCCTATTTCCAAGGTTGAACTGAAACCTGTCGGGATTTTATAAGCTAGTAGAAATGTGCTTTAACAGTTTTTGGCATTTTCCATGTCATAACCTCTTAGCAATCCCCTGTGCTTCTTGTCAGTGATTACCATTTGCAATGAAGTTAGCTTTCAGGATACAATCTTGCTGGTCTTATTCCTGTGGGAATGTCTACTGAAGTTTGTGGAATTGCTCTCGTCTTGAGGTCAGTAGAATTTAGGAATTCTTTTATCTTTACACACCTAAATGAAGCTGTGATATTTCTAGCATATTAAGTGCCAACTTTGTCATTAGCAGTAACTAATGTGACACACAAGCAGAGTTATAGGAAAGAGGCTGAGAGGCTTGGGCAGGGAGCTGGACTTGATGACCTCCTGAGGTCTCTTCCAGCTCTATGATTCTAGGCTAAGTGATATATACAGAGACAATACAGGTTGTGAGGTAGCAGCCTGGCTGGGCCTACCTTCCAAAGCCTGTGATGTTACAAGAAATCAGGTCCCTCTTGAAACCTACCCTCTTTCTCAAGTTCCACTGATGCTAAAATTTCCTCAAAACACATTAATATGTTAGCTGCTGATCATTTCTGATACTTCTAGTCTAATTGGATTTTATGTACTGAAATACCATCCAAGCTGCTTACTTTTTCTGGTGCCTGAAAATATATGTAAACAACATGGAATATGTCACTGCTTATATTTCCTAAAAGCAAAGTTTAATGAAAGTTTGCACTGGTGTAGAATCTGAGGATACCAAAGCACTTAATATTAATTAATTCATCCGCCAAACAGCATGGGAAGGCGGGTAAGAATTAATGGCACATATCTTCAGCAGATGTAGTGCACCAGAGCTCTACCAAGAGAATCAATGCAGCTGTATCAGTTCACAACTCACTGAGGAGATGATCCATTATCTTTATATGACAGATGAGGGAAAGGGAGGGATAAAAAGGTTAACTTGTGACTTATCTAATTTCAAGCAGGAAGTCCATCACAGAGTTAAGAATAGAATGCAGATCCAAATCCCTATGTCTTAATGTAAAATCATCTGTATCCTTTGTATTAATAAAGCCATTTTTTTATAGGAGGAATGAAATTTAAAAGGGATATTATGTGAAATTCTCCCTAAGACAGAGATTTACTACATAATAAAATGGATTAAAAAGAATTTGCAACACTTCTGTAAAATAATCTCTTTAACCAATTCAGTAGAAATGTATTTTACCTTTTCATTGGTAAGGAATAAAGGAGGAAGGTTTCTTCAGGTGTTTGCTGTTTCCATACAATTTAAAATATACAAAACTATTACTATTATGCACAATAATACAAAATGCAAAATAGTATGAAATACAATACTTATCTCTAATTGCAGGGCAGAGCTTTCCTACATTTATTTCGGAGGCTAAATTATTGCACAGGATAGATATTAGCATTTCTGGTTTTTATTAGTCTAATTTCTGAAATTTGTAACAGGTTAATTCCATTAGCTCTATTGTTACCTGCCAGGCATTTCTGCCAACCGCAGCCCTTTTTGCTTGGGGTAAATTGCTCTAGCCAACCCACATTAGTCATTTCATATTATTAATGCTCCCTCCTCCACTCAATGTATTGTATTGCCATTTCTGTGCTTAAATGCAGACTAGGGCTCATAACCAAAGCCTTTAAAGATGTATACCTGTGAAAAGGGACTTTTTAGCAAATGAATAGAGAATGTGGAGCAGGATTTGTAGGTGTTAGGAGTGCTTTTATTATACTTAGGGAAGGACTTTTCTAAACACCATTATTTTAAAACTTGAAGGAAACAGTTCACATCCTTTTAGAAGTCATGGCATTGCCTGGCTTGGCTCCCTACGTGGTTGCCACAGGGCTGTCAGGATCTTTGAAGGAGAGAATTTTTGTGTGTTGTTTTCAGGGTGCCTAGTTCTGTGGGTTGAACTTCGGGTTAACAGTCTATTTAGTTTCATTTTTTAACTTGTTGGGGCACCTAGAGCTCTGGGTGGAAACCCTGTTAATAATTGTAGAAATACAATATTCAGCAACCAATGAGAATCAAGACACAGGATTTTCACTGAACCCAAACATGGTCAAAAGGGTGAGCTTTGGTCGAAGGCTGTTGCCATCAAAGTTGTTGCAAAGAGTGGGATCCAGAAACTTAGCATTATCCATACCTACAGACATAAACTATGGAGCAACTATCCTCAATCTATAACAATGCCCTAAGGGTTTGTCTACGCTGCAGTAAAACAACAGAGGCTGGCCCAGACTAGTTGACTTGCACTCACAAGGGTTGGACAGCAGGGCTATAAAATTTCAAGGGTAGAATAATAGAATCATAGAACACTAGAACTGGAAGGGACCTCGAGAGGTCATCGAGTCCAGTCCCCTGCCCTCATGGCAGGATCCAGTACTGTCTAGACCATCCCTGATAGACATTTACCTAACCTGCTCTTAAATATCTCTAGAGACGGATATTCCACAACCTCTCTAGGCAATTTATTCCAGTGTTTAATCACCCTGACAGTTAGGAAGTTTTTCCTAATGTCCAACCTAAACCTCCCTTGCTGCAGTTTAAGCCCATTGCTTCTTGTCCTATCAGAGGCCAAGGAGAACAATTTTCCCCCCTCCTTCTTGTAACACTCTTTTAGGTACTTGAAAACCTCGTTCATGTCCCCTCTCAGTCTTCTCTTTTCTAAACTAAATAAGCCCAATCCTTTCAATCATCCCTCAGAGCTCATGTTCTCTAGACCTTTAATCATTCTTGTTCTCTGGACCTTCTGCAATATCTCCACATCTTTCTTGAAATGTGGTGCCCAGAACTGGACACAATACTCCAATTGAGGCCTTATGAGCACAGAGTAGAGCAGAAGAATGACTTCTCGTGTCTTGCTCACAACACTCCTGTTAATGCATCCCAGAATCATGTTTGCTTTTTTTGCAATAGTGTCACACTGTTGACTCATATTTAGCTTGTGGTCCACTATGACCCCTAGATCTCTTTCTGCAGTATTCCTTCCTAGACAGTCGCTTCCCATTCTGTATGTGTGAAACCGATTGTTCCTTCCTAAGTGGGGTACTTTGCATTTGTCCTTATTAAACTTCATCTTATTTACCTCAGACAAATTCTCTAGTTTGTCCAGCTCATTTTGAATTATGTCCCTATCTTTCAAAGCAGTTGCAACCCAGCTTGGTATCATCTGCAAACTTAATAAGCGTACTTTCTATGCCAACATCTAAATCTTTGGTGAAGATATTGAACAGAACCGGTCCCAAAACAGACCCATGCAGAACCCCACTTGTTATGCCCTTCCAGCAGGATTGTGAACCATTAATAACTACTCTCTGGGAATGGTTATCCAGTTAGTTATGCACCCACCTTATAGTAGCCCCATCTCAGTTGTATTTGTCTACTTTATTGATAAGAAAATCATGCGAGACCGTATCAAATGCCTCACTAAAGTCTATGTATACCATGTCCCACTGCTTCTCCCTTATACACAAGCCTCATTATCCTATCAAAAAAAGCTATCAGATTGGTTTGACAAGATTTGTTCTTTACAAATCCAAGCTGGCTGTTACTTATCACCTTATTTTCTTCCAGATGTTTGCAGATAAATCCCTTAATTACTTGCTCCATTATCTTTCCTGGCACAGAGTAGACATTTTAACTCACTCTGGAACCTGGGTTCTAAGACCCTTCCCTGTTGAAGGGTCCCATAGCTCAGAACCCAGCCCAAGCCTGAAATCAGACATTACACTGCCGTTTATAGCCTGAGCCCCACAAGGCCGAGCCAACCGCCTGATCTTTTATTGGAGTGTAGACATACCCTTAATGGCTCAGGCTTTGGCTGCCTCTCTCCCTGTGCCATGCTGCTGTAGCTGAGATCTGTGATGATTCCCCAGCTGGAGAGCTCCTCGGTACAAATGAGGAAGAACGGTGCTCCATGTAATGGATCACAGGCTTTAGAACTCACTTCCCTTTATCTCTTCCTTCCCCTCAATTTACTGGCATCCAGATCTGTCAAGCTCCTGGGTGTGCTACAAATTACTTCTACCCCCCTGGCTTTTGGAGAAATTGATTTTGATTTTTCTCAGGTTATCTGGTGTGTTAAAGTGCAATGATCCTTACATTGTTCATTGTACCTGGTGGAATGACACATTGCTGTTGTTTTTCAAATCCATTCTAATGTAAGTTTACAATGCTTCCCCCCCTCCAGTTGTCTCAGCTATTCATTGAGCTCTGGCATTCTTTTAGAATTTCCCTACGTTTTCTTGCTTCAGGTTTTCCAACTGTGTGGTTTGCAAGGCCTTTTGAAGGAATGATTTAAAGAAAGCTCTTGGCTATCCTATCATAACTAGTGTTAATGTTAGATCATGTGCTCAACTGCTACGTTCAGAAGGTGGGAAAAGAACAGAAAGGAGCCCAGTTTTTCAGAGGAAGGGTGGAACATGATCCTAAGCAGTAATATCCTACCCTCCCTCTGATGTGGAAGTTTCTCTATACCAGTGGTTTTCAAAGTACAGGTCGCAACCCATTGTTGGGTCACAAAATGTCAGATACTGGGGCACTTTGCTGTATAGTAACCAGGTGACCAGCAGTGGTGTTAAGGCAGGCCTCCTGCCTGTGTTGACCAATGGGAGCTTGGGGTAGTGCCTGCAAGTGAGAGCAGCACGCAGAGCCACTTGCCTGCCTCTGCCAAGGAATCAGACCTTCTGGGGCACAGCCCAGTCCTCAGTGCTAGGACAGGCATGGAGGCTGCCTTAGCAGCCCTGCTGTGCTGCTAACCAGGAACTGCTGGAGGTCAGCCTATGTCCCTGCCCTGAGCTCCTCCCCCAACATGTGGCACCTGCTCCTGCACTCCAAACCTCTCATCCCTGGCTCCACCTTGAAGCCTGTACTCTAGTCAAAAGGCATACTTATGTTGGGTTGTGGGCATCAACAATTTTCTTCAATTGGGTCACGAGAAAAAAAAGTTTGAAAACCACTTCTCTATACCATCTCAGTGCAGAAGGGACTCATGGTTTAATGTGTATGGGGCAACAACTAGTGGTAGGCAAGTATTGGCTCATTTTTACTTTGGGACTAAATTTTCAGAGTGACCTCAAAAAGCTTCTAAATTTGTTCCCAAAATTGAATGCCTACCTTTTCATTCATTTATATATGTGCCGTTTTAAATAACCACATTTTTGATTTTCTAAAAGCTGGGATTTGTATGTGAAACCCAGATTTATGAATGCTTCACGAACCAACTTGTGCTCTCATATATTGTCTGCTTGAAGAGATTGGAGGATTTCCAGTATTTACGACTCAGGAATGCAAATGTAGACTCTGATCCCGCAAGCTGTGGTCCACCACAGTGGAACTTTACACTAGTGCCAGGCTGCATCAATGTCGCTGGGACTCAGGCATGTCTATACAGCAGGAAAAGACCCACAGCACAGCTGTGGCTGACCCAGGTCAGTGGACTCAAGGTCACAGGTCTTGTGCAGCAGAGCTATAAAGCTGCAATGTAAATGTTTGGGTTCAGAATGAAGCTCAGTCTCGGAAACCCCATGGGTGGTGTGAAAGCTGGGGAGCTGGAGCTGGACTTTCTATACACTGTTGTTTTTAGGTCTGCAAGCTGAAGTCAGCTGACCTAGGCACTGAAACTCTGTGCAGTGTGGTCATGGGCATAGAGAGCAATTTGTATAGCTCAGTTTGCAGTACCAGGACATTAAATGTCCAATTTGATGATTAATATTTAATTGGCAGCTAACTTGTTGACACAACATGCATGTTTTCCCACACCTATAGCTGAAGCAATGCTAGAAACTGTTTTGGCTTTAAATCTTGTCGTACTTGTAATGAAAATTTTTCAAAGGAGAAAAAAATGACATAGGGATTTGTTTTTTGTTTCAGGTGAATACATTTGAAAATGTGTAACCTATTCCAGTATGTTAGTAAACTATATTCTGCAGCTGGCATGATAATAATATTTCACTCTTGGCCAACCCTGAGACATTTGGTAAAATGTTCTGCCCTTGCAGAAAAAGGATGATCATGTTGATGGGATATGAGACTCTGAAGAATTAGGGCCTGGGAACTGGATTCTATTCCCTGCTTGCTATATACATCTTGTGTGATCACAGATAAGCCTCTCAACTTCTCTGTATCAGGAAAATAGAGATAATACTTCTCTGCCTCATAGGGATGCTGAGAGGCTTACATTCACTTGATTCATGAAGCCCTCGGATAATATGGTGGCAAGTATCATAACAAAACCTCTACAGAATGGGCATTTCCTCACTCTGATTTGGTATAATTTGCCTGTGACTATGGACAACTACCACAGAGGTGACTGCATTTCAGAGGACAGAAGTAAATCTCAATGTTATACTTAATGCACATAAATAGTTAACAGCTGTACATTGCTATAAGGGATCTTTGATGGTCAATCCTGTCATTTACACAGAGATGCACACGGTGATATCCCAAGAGCCAAGTTTAATAGGTAGCCTTTTTAAAAAGCAAGTATTTTGACAGCAATAGGAAATGAAGAGGCTGCGAGGACGATATTAATGGAGATTTAAAAGACCAAAATCATTTTCAATTAGCAACTACAGAGGAGTATCCTCTGCTTGTTCTTTTTTATTTGTTTGTAGTTGGATAGTAATGAACTAAACACAATGCAGTCATTTTATTAATAATAATTATTACTTCAGGATACCACTTCTCAAGATACTACGATATTTTTCCGAGTACAATAGTGAACAATCTCCTTGATTTTAATCTGTTTAATATATTATTTAACTATATTTTGTATTTTTTTGTTCAAGAGATACTGAGCTCTACTGTGCCGTGTCAGATCTTATGCACCAGGAAAATAAAATAACATGTTTCCCAATTTTTTAGGCCAACGCACAATGAGTAATTCTCAAAGAGGTTATTTCAACTTATCTGAATATAAAATACTAATATGTCTCCTATGTAATATTAGAATATATTGCATAGAGAAGAGAGGGGAAAGGGGGGGAGGAGCCCATAGGGAAGATGTTATATTCTATTGTCAGACACATAAGCTTTGTAAGTAGCATATTTTCCATGATATTATTTACAATACAAGACCGATAGATGGTGCTGTGGAGACAATTTGCAATCATTGTGCAGATGTGTAAGAAGCCACATTGTTTTATTACTACACATCTGAATTATGAAGGAGGGAGACTTGTGAACAATTCACTGTTTCCACTCTCATACATACACACTCTCACCCCCATACATGCACCATTTACCACTTTCTATTAAAAGGTAGCATGGAGTTTTAGATGTATAGTTCTCATGTCAGTCATATAGCAAAACTCCCATGCTGCTTTTAGAAAGTATATACCACAGAGATGCATTAACATAACACAAGTTATGTTTCTTTGTTGAATAGTGCCTTATAAATATTTGTCATTATACAGCGTCCCGTTTTTCATTATCTGACCATAAAAATTTCCATATAATTCATTCATACTCTAATTCCTACCAGTTTTGCCAATGCCTATCCAGTGGCTAAATTATCTTCCCATTTAAGTAAATCACACTTCTGCTAATAATTCAGTGGGAACAGTATCAGGCCCCCAAGTTTATTCCTTTGGTATCTAACCAGTAATCCCAAATATCACCTGTAGTGTTTAGAACCCTTTTTTTCATAAACAGCTCTCTGAGCATCTGAACCCACCAAATATTCATGTGTGGGTTTCTACAACTGCACAGAACCCTACTGAAGTGAAGCATAACAAGTCTAGTTGCATGGTCCTCCTTGCAGAATCAGGGCTTATGCTTCCTGTAATTTCATCCGTCCTTCACTTCCCCAGATGTGATTTATACAGTCCCCCAGGCTGTAATTTAACTGTTCCCTGCAATAGAGATGCTGCTTGCTAAAGTTAGAAGTGAAATTCAGTGTCTCTCACAAACAACTCCTCCTGCCTCATCATTGCTGTCATAACTGCTGCTCTGCTTGTTCTTCCAGCTCTCGGTGCTTCCTCATGCTGCTGATAAACTTGAAGCAAGTACTTGCAGGGTGAAGCACATTTGTTGGATAATAATGGTTTTCTCTCATTCTGATTTCATTTCAGGTTTTCTGTTTAATAACGTATCCATCCCCAGGACTAACTCTTCTCATTTGTATGTGGCCCATAGCGACAGGAAGTGGGGCCTGCAGCAGATCCAGCCAGGAGCCAGCCAGTCTTTGGGCAACATATGGACACAACTGGCCTGTAGTAGGCTTCTCAATTGGCTGCATGGCCTGATTGGTTGGAAGAGTCCACACACCAGCTCTGAAGCCCAGCAGCAGTGGTATAGTGGCTGCTCAAAGGTGTTTTCATGATGGAGATAGTCTGTGTCTTGGCACTGTTCCAGGCAACATAGCCCTGAATGTTGGCTCTGATTTCTAACCTCTGCCTGTAACCACTGGGTAAAGCTGCTCACATGATGGTCACTGACAGATGGACTGTATTGGAGTTGTACTGGCTCCAGAGAAGCAAGGGGAGACACTGTGCCTCAGGAATACAAATAGCTCACAAGCTGGACTGAACAGGAGAAGAGACAAGAGATGTAATTTGTACAAACCCTGTACTGATTGCAGCACATGCTGAGCAGCCAGTCAGCTCTGCCTGTGTAAACCACACTCCTAGTGGGTGTGGGTCACTGTCCCATGTAGTGGCACTTAGACCACTTACAGTGAGAGATAAGAATGAGTGAGCTCTACAACCCAAGTTGAGAGCCAACTGGCTTTATAGCTCAAGCTGGAGAGGCTCCTACATTAAATGCCAGAGATCCTGGATTTGAAGCTAGCTAGTGGTGGTTACACCTGCTCCCTGCCTCTCCTAGTGCAGTTATCCTGGATAAATCTGGTCTGCAGTTGGGTGCTTGGTAGGGCAATGATTAAGTAATGTAAGACACTTGTGTGTTTGGGGTGGTGGTAAGGAGGATGATGGGAGGAAATGCCTGCTGTTCTATGACTGCAGAATGGCTAAGAGCAATCTCACCTCAAATTATGACACTTCTGATTCAGCTTTTCACCTCCCAGTTTCTTTAATGTAAAGAGTCAACAGATCTCATGTTCTTTTTCTCCCTGTAGACTAGCTATTCCTCCCTGTGAAATTAACCCTCTGCTTGATGATTTAGTAACTGGTTTTCCCAAAGCTTAGTAAGCTTTAGTAAGCTTTTTCCCAAAAAAAGCTTAAACAAAAGGCTGAATTTTCCAAAGTACTCAGCTTGCAGGAGCTCCCATTGAGAGCTACAAGAGTGGAGGGGTGCTGAGCATTTGGTAGTTTCTGGCCCTTATTTCTGGATATTTGACTTGTTCTTCCAATGTTGCTACATTTTGGAAAGCATCTGTGATATAAGCGGGAAACCACAAAGATGTCCCTGCAGTGAAGATAGTCAGTGAATAAATATTTTCTTCTAGGGTGACAGCAAATAAATATTTCTGCAAATCTAAAATGACTTAATGACAAATACAAGTATTTTAGAAATAGAAAAGGTTACTATAGAGAGAAAATTAACCTACAAAGAGGGAAAATGATGTATGATTCATGGGAGCTCAGCAATTAGAATAAGTGATTCTTCTATGTCTAAAGCAATTTCTAGAGTTTTGGCAAACAACTCATCATTCCGAGTGCCAATATTAAAACCTGAAATTCTTGAAAGTCACAGTAATTACGGGTTATTTGCACAGATCCAATATTTTTACCCACCCACAAAGCTCCCTAGGTATAAAGAGGAAAACGTACAATAAATTATGAAGGGATGCATTGTGCCTTTAATGCACAATCCAATGTTGGGGTGGTGATAGGGAAGTGAACTACCCCAAGGGAAGCTCCCAAAGACATACTATCTGAGGCAGAGATGGTATCACCTAAAGCTCTAGTGAGCATTAATTGCTATGCCTTTTAGGCATTCATGTTCTCAGCCATGTTCTCATGTTCTTCTGCCTTATCTCCTAGCCTCAAGAAGAACCTGGTCTATGAATTCACAGTAGAGGGAGTCTGTCTTAATTTGTCTGTCTGAGCCATGGCCTTTCACCATGATGATCTGGAGTCTCCCTCCCTCCCAAGTGGCTATGATGCTTACCTGAGAGGTAGTAGTTCTCTTTTCAAATTCCTTCTAATCAGGCAGAAGAGACACTCAACGAGCCTCCACATTCCAGAGGAGGTTCGAAAAGAGGGCTCTTGCCTGAGCTTCCTTCTACTCTGCCATGGGCTGTCTTGCATCTCATGGGGAAGTGCTAAGGTGCCTGAGAGGGCTGCCAGGTGTGGATCACAAACAGAAATAGGAGCCTGACTGCAGCCTGGAGAATAGTGGGACCATCATTGGCATCTCCTGTTGGCTTGTGTAGGCAAGGTGCTGCCTAGTGGTCTAGCTTTTTGTGGATCCCATTCTGAGGTCCCTCTCTCTTCCCACACATTGTGCAGGGAGGCTATGCATCAAACTCAAGGCACGGTGGATTTAATAATTCTTAGTGATTTCCCAAGTGCCTAAAAATTAAGTGTGATGTTTAGAATTGCAGTCATAGAATCAGACTCATAGGCTGTGTCTACATTGGCAAGATTTTGCACAAAAGCAGGCGCTTTTGCGCAAAAACTTGCCGCCTGTCTACACTGGCTGCGAGTTCTTGCACAAGAACACTGACGTTCTAATGTAAGAAATCAGTGCTTCTTGCACAAGAACTATGACTCTCCCGCTCAGGAATAAGCCCTCTTGTGCAAGTGTTCTTGTGCAAGAGGCCAGTGTAGACAGGCAACATGAATTTCTTGCGCAAGAAAGCCCGATGGCTAAAATGGCCATGAGAGCTTTCTTGCGCAAGAGAGCATCTACACTGGCACGGATGCTTTTGCACAAAAGCACATCTCTTGTGCAAAAGCACATGCCAGTGTAGACGCTCTCTTGTGCAAATACTTTAACGCAAAAACTCTTGCATTAAAAGTATTTGTGCAAAATCTTGCCAATGTAGACGTAGCCATAGAATACTAGAACTGGAAGGGACCTTGAGAGGTCATCGAGTCCAGTTCCCTGCCCTCATGACCAGACCAATGTGTAAGTGGAACCAGGCTTTAGGCTCTGGTCTAAAAAAGTACTTAAGCATGACTCAGAGAAAATTCACTGACTTCAGTATGACTACTTGTGCTTAAAGTTAGGAGCTTACCAAAATGAAATGCTGGAAGAGGGCCTAAAAGTCTTCTGGGTCTTTGTTTCTTGACTTTTAATATAGCCAAATTTTCGTGCAACAATGGATTCCCAAGTGCTTACTCATTTCTCAACTAATATATTTCAATCTCCAGAAATTTATTTTGAGGACACCACAATTTTGGGTGAGAGTATCATGCGAAACAAATTTTGTGACAGCTTTGCATGATTTTTTGGGGAGAGGAGAAGGGAAACCTCAAGATTGCCCAACTCTAGGAAGGATAATTTGTCTTGAGTTGTCATATTCTATACAACAAGGTCTATAATTTTTCATTTACTTCTACAGTACCCAGTTTTGTAAGCACCTGAGGAGCCTTCTGAAGCTCTTTTGTTTGGTTTTTTCCCTCATAGGCTTTAGTTGGAGCTGCCCTTCATTCTGATCTTTATGAATTTCGGTTAGAGCAAGCCTACTTTTGTATAGCTTCCTCCAACCTTGTCCCATTCTAATTTTTCCTGTCTTTGGGAGCATGCACTGTGAATAGTATATACTTTACTGTGAGTGATTCTTTGTCACAAGAAGATGGAGAATGATATAGCAATGTAAAAAGCCAAAAAGGTATTTATCATCCCGCTATTGAATATAAATCCTTCTCACAAATATATATCTGAACTTCCCAGGTTTGTTATCTGTGAGAGAAAATGTTATCTCAAGAACAATTTGCTTTTAAGAATTCCTGCAAGTCATTTGCCAACAGCATTACTTTTTTTTTTCAGTTTCTTTCACTATCGGTAAAATATTACAAGCTGCTTCTAAGAGAAGTTGTTCAGCAACAGATGATGTAATTTTTGAAGTCAAACCCAGTGACATGAACATTTACATGGAAAAGGCTCGCTAATGTTGATACCTTGTTCAATACAATGTTTCAAATGCTTCTGCTCAGAAGAAGCATCAGAAATGCTTTATCAAAGCTGTCAGGACCCTTAGCAAGGTATGGGAAAAATCCATTTACACCAAATTTGTCGTCCTGAAAGTCACTCCTACATTTCCAATGGATTTGGAAAAGTTTCATCTTGCAACAATAAAGGGCCCAAGTCTCCATCCGTTGAGCCTGGTCAGTTAAAATTGAGAAATAAACTTATATGATAGTGATCATGATTCATATTTGTAATTTTCTGGCTGTCACACATATATACTTGTCACTAGCCACAAATAAGTCAGTTTTAGAAAATGTTTCATGAGCTGAAGGAAAAAACAATCTTTCTGGTACGAAGATATCTTTATATAAAAGTAGAGGCAGATGTTCCAATTTTACTGAACAGTTTCAATTGTTCATGTGTTCTGGTGCTATAGGACCCTGTTTTGGGGCTCTGCAGATATTCCAGGGTTACATCTAATAAATAATTTTTTCTCCCATTATTGTTTTATGTATTTAAGCTTCAGTCTGAGGAGTGGGAGGACCCAGACGAAAAAAAAAAATGAAAAAAGTAAATGGACAAATGATTGTACTTTCCTGTGATTACTGTTAAGAGTAATAGACAACAGGATCATTTTGGAAGACAAAATAGAAATATGGCTCCAGAAAATATTGCAAAACCCATGCAAATATCTGCCAAACAATGCCTTGATTTTGGTAGTGGCAGATCTACTTCCAGTTGCTATAGAAAAGGCTGAAAAAAACTGATTGCCTTTAACTACTGTGACAATCTGTGAACTCTCAGGGACTTGATGAGGCCAGTTGGGATATTTTAACAATTTATCTGGAACTTATTGGAACTATTTCTCCAATTCATTGCTATGGTCCATTTTAAGTCCTGTGTCTATGTGAGATTCTTTGAAGCACAGAATATTTGGAATGTTTTGCTCTCTTTATTTCAGTTCAGGATAACACAGTTTGGCTTCTTATTTCTTCAAAATAGTGACATCATATGTCCCAATATTAAGGGCTTTGTTTTATGCAGATAACAGTATCCCCACGCTTCTGGAAAATCTGTGTCCTGGTTTTTCACAATTGCTATCTGGTCACCCTACTCCAAAAGCACTGTTTTTGTTTCTTTTCCCCTGAATTAATCCCATCAAATGGAGTCTGCTCTGAGCCCTTTCCCTCCAAAGTGCTCTATTCAATGTCACATTCTTTATCGCACCACATGGTATCATGTCTTTCTTTTTGACATCCCACAACCTCTTGGGTCAACCTCTGCCTCTTTTCTTCAATTGTCTTTTCATGGATCTATCCACAAACATGTCAGGATATCACTGGACCTGAATAAACCATGTGTGTGTGCCCACCCTTATTTTTTATATCCAGGTGTTACTTTGAGCATGTGGTCTTTCTTGCTTTCACAACTCCTCCATCTCAACAGTCACATTTCTGTGGTACAGCTACTTTGTTCATTTTTCTCCTTTGTTGCCCAACATTCATCACTGTCATCAAAATGGGACAGTTCATCATTTCATGGGCTTTTCCTTTTCAAATTACTGTACTGGTACTCCCTGCACCCTTTTTTCCTCTCCATTTGAACCAGGCACTGATATTCTCACTCTAATTTGGTCTTTCATTTTTCCTAGATTCTAGATTAGGGTGAAGAGACAGCAAGTGTGAAAAACTGGGGAAGCGGGTGGGGAGTAATCAGTGTTTATGTAAGACAAAGCCCCAAATATCGTGACTGTCCCCATAAAATTAGAACATCTGGTCACCCTGTTCTGGATATTGTTTTGTTTCGAGGGGGAAATGTTTATAACAAACAGTAATTGCTCCAAAATACAAAGTGATGGAAATGCAGTTTTCCTAAATGTGAATGAACATTTTAGTGATCTGATGACTTGGTTTATTTCCTTCATGTGAAGTCATCACTGGCCACCAGAGGACATTAATGTGTATTTGATCCTCTGTAAGTAGAGTAAGTAGGGTATATTCTTTCGCCTTTTAATAAAGATTTCCATGGAGAGGAACATTTTTGAGTGCATTAGCTCTAATTGTCTATTTTGTGCAGTTTGACTAACTTCTACCATTATATATTAAAAAAATTCTGAAATTTTAGGTTGTCACTATGAATTGTTTTCATGTTAAAAAGCAACATACTACAGTCTTCAAATATTTATTTAAAAAACAGAAGAATTGCTAAAGCAAGGGCTAGAGGAACATCAACTACAGTTGTGCTGGAGTGAACACCGGTTGACCAAGGTGTTAGGGCCACATATTATTACTTAACATTTATCCCTTGGTCCCTCCCCTAAGGCTGAAGGCCTACCTTTACTTCATAACTCTTTTTCTGGGCTACAATCAGCTGTCTGGAAATTTCTACCACGGTGTGCAAGTCCTTTATACATATTTATTACGATATGATTTGAGTGCCTCACAGATATTAACAAATTAATTCTCGGAACACCCACGTGAGGCTGGGAAGTGGCATTAGGCCATCCCCCCAAAAAAACAGAAATTAAAAGAAATGTGCAAGGTCACATCAGAAATCTGGGGTGGAACAGGAAACCAAACCTGGCTCTCAAGTGCTAGGTTGGTGCTCTTACTAAAAAGCTGATTTTCCTCTGGGCTGTACAACTGCTCTGCCATATTGCTTCAACAGGGCATTGCTGGTGTGGATGGCCTTGTGCTGTCCCTTAGACTGAAATTTTCCCTGATGCTAAGAACTTAAATCAAGAAGAGGCCAGTCAAACAATTATTATTAGTGGTGACAGGGTGCTATTTGTGACTTAGAGAGATCAATGCCAATGACTGCTGCTAATACTAATATCGCCTGTGGAGAAGCTTCCTCTTTTTTCAGGGAGAGCTTTATATCTCTGTGACAGATGTAAGAATTTCTTACAGTGCAAGCAATTACAATTCCTCCTCCCTCAACCCTTTCCTTAAGGTGAATAGAAAGATTCAAGGGGTAATGCTAGATTAAATACAGCAGCTACAATAAAAGCAAGGTATAGGATCATGGGTCACTGTTTTACTAGACATCTGGGATGAAACCCAGGTCTTCTTGAAGTCCATGGGAGTTTTACCATTGACCTCAACGAGGCCAGGATTTCACTCCTTGATGGAAGAAAATGCCTGTAATTAGGAGTACACCTGCTGGCATGCCATGCATCTTATATCCGTCTCTAGGTTTTTGTAATTCCTGTTTTTAAATCCATCAGGGGTTGGATGTTGAGCTATCCTCATACATTTACTTTGATGTGTTTGGAGGTAAAGGAAGTTTTTACATTCAAAAGAAATTGAGAATAAAGTCCACAGTATTAGTTATTTTTCTAGTCCAGCCGCTAGAGTGTACAAACACTGTAACAAATACCTAGAAGGAATAGCTAGCAATCAATGATACAGAGGATGTCTCAGGGCAAACCCTCAGGCATGTCACACAGGAAACCTGGCAGGGAAAATTAATCCCTAGAGCTCACCAAAGCAGTGGTACAAACACTTACTTGCAAATAACAGATTTAGAAGAAAAAAAAAGTTACCTCAGCAATAGCAGCTAGAGTGGACAATATGTAAAGCTTTAATAGTCCCAACAATGGTAATATTTAATAAGAGATGGAGTTAGCAATTTTTTAAAAAAAGAATGCAATGTTTTATCAGGCTTCCCAAAAGTAAGGTTTATTTTCCCCTGGAAATAACCCAGATTCTCTTTTAGGTCTGAAGCCATGTGGAGAAGCTGTGAATAAAACAAATAATCAGCAATGTTAAATGTAAAGAGAATGATATGCTGATCCTGCTAAGATCAGAAATCAAGCTATGCTTGCACTTCCCTTTAACTCCTCATAACTGAAAGATCCCAGATCAAAAAATGAAAAGTTTTATTTCTAACATTTAACTCTCCAAGAGATCAGTGAAGGTGATGGGCATACTGGAGGCATCAGCGCTAATGTATTAATTATATGCATACTGTAGTGCCTATAGGCCTGAGCCATGAACCAGGACCCACTGTGATAGGGGCTGTGCAAACAGAACAAAAAGATGGTGCCTGTCTTCCTTGAGGTACTGAAGTCACTGAAAAAATAAAAAGCTTTCACCACGGTCTGATATTTTTCTATTAATTTTCTCAGGAGCGCCAACAACCTTGCCAGGCAAGGTGTGTGTGTGTGGGGGGGGGGGGGGGTGACGGCTCCATGCTCTGTGCTCTGTGGAAGGGGCGGAGCTTCAAACAGAAGCGGGGGTGGCTGAGGTAGCCAGCCCTCAGAACAGCCTGCTACATGCCATTCCATGGCCTTTGCCCCCCAAGCAGCTCTCACAGCTGCCTGGAGTGCTCTGGCAGTGATTTAAAGGGTCCGGGGCTCTGGCCACTGCCGCTGCCCCAGTTGTGATGGCAGCAGCTGGGTCCTTTTGAATCACTGGGCCCCAGGGCACTTGTACTCTTTGCCACCCCCTGTTGGTGGACCTGAATTTTATTCACCTTTTCCTTCTCTAATTTCACTTATTTTACTTACAGTGTTTTTAGTTCACTGTAGAATCTGGATTATAGTTTGGCCATTCTTGAAAGGAAATGATACATTTAAAGAAGAACAGATGTCTTAGAATGATATAGAAATGGCACTGTCTGAACGAAAAGAATAGGGAAAATACCAGTTTTCACAATCTTTCAAAAGCTATGTCTACAGTATGAGCAGTGGGTGTGATTCCTCTGCTTGGTTACACAGTCACAGTACCTCTTTGAGAACATGTGTGTAATTAGTGTAGGGAATAATTCTGGACACTCTGGATGCAGGTGAAAACAAGCAAAGGATTTATTGCACACAGCTGGTGGAGTGTCCTCAGGAGTTAACCTGGTGAACACTAGTTAATCAAAACATTACCATAGATTATATAGGCAACAGATGGGTGGAGTAGAAGCAATTTGATAGGGTCTGGTGGCAAGACGTAATGAGTACATAAGCCAATAAACTACGAAGGTTACACGGCATCTCCGCCCATTGCTAATTAAACATCTTATGAATAATACAGGTAGTTATTCCTAACAAGCTAAATAAGCCAACATAAACAAGACAAGCATTTTAATGGCAACTTTGTCTGTTGAAATTATGATGCGTCTACTGCGAGATGATACCACCTTGCGTTGGCGTAGTCCTTGGGTCTCAGGCTTATCTAGGATTAAAGGAGACAGTGAGAACGACTTCCGTGAAGTTTGTTTTGGTACCAGCCAGGGTCTCATCAGAGTGAGGCCCTCTTGGAATGTGGTTGCCAGGGTGACCAGGGTCATGTTACCTGCTTGTGCTGTGCATTCCCAGGCCTACCCCAAATTTAAGATAGCTTAGGGGTTCTTAGTGAAATACCATGGACTACCTCAGTTACACCCTTCAATTAGTGTAACCGCAGTCCCAGCCCATCCAGATGGCCCAGCTGAGCCATGCCAAATACAACTGCCCCTCCTCTGAAAATGGTTACAAAAATTCTAGGCATCACTAGAATCCAACCCATAAACTTGTAACAGTTCTTTGACTTGTTATCTACCTTTCTTATTATTGTTTTAGAAACTGGTGTTGCAGGTACTGGTCCATGAAGATGCCTTCACAACTAGTACTGGGGCATAACATTAGCATATTTTACCTTTGACAATTTTTCTATTTTCTAATGTTAAAGCTCACCTCAGCTTTCCAAAGTAAGATACTTAGCATAAATGAACAGAGTGATAGAAAGTTATAGACAATTCAGGGTATGTAACAGCTAGAAATATGAATGTCTGTGTGTATGTAATGGTATGCTGATACTGTGTACTTAATACACATTAATATATTGGATGTGTGTACATGTAGATGGTGTGATTTTTATATGTGCCCTACGTATTGACCAACACAGTGAGATCAAAATTGATTTTCACAGAACTGCTGAAGGGTACATTTGTGTGATTAGGACCACGACCCTGATTTGAGATTGATTTCAGTGGTAGCTAGGCATCTCTATAGCTCAGAGGACTTGGATCACAGTTCCAGATACTTTTAATAGATTCCAGGGGCAGAGGGACCATTGAATCCAGTTTATGCCAGCTGAAATGTACATCAAGAGTGCAATCTAGATAAGCACTTAAACACATGCTTAATTGTAATAACATGACTCATCCTATTACAGTCAAATTATTATTTGATTAATTTTTAGTTGAAAATACACATATTATTCCTTAAATAATTAACCATTCTTTTTTAAAAGAGAATTCTTTTCTGAAAGGCTATATTGTCCTAATTTTCCTTGTGTTCTTTGCATGGGCTTCCAGAGTGTAGGCTTTTTTGTGCAGGATATGAGGAAATAGCTGGCAATATCCTTATAAGCATGCTCCATATATCGACTCTCAAGGACATAGGCTGTTGTGTGTAATGTAATGCAGTGGTACAATACAAATCTCTGAAAGACAGTCTGGCAAGGTGGATTCAGACTGGTTGGATTCCCATTTCAGGAAAAAGTTCAGACACTGATGAAATACCCCTTTTTTATGTCTTTTCTAAATAAGCATAAACCCCAAGCTCTAGATTACATAGGTAACAAGAAAACTAACTATTGAAACTCAGGCTGTGGCCATTTGAAGGTTTGCCCATTTGTAGATGCAAAGCAACATCATGATATCATCATATGACACTGATCCTAAGAAGATCTGGGATGAGCTTCCACCAGTACTCTGGATCTGAATACCCCGGTATATAGGGAAAATTTGGATTTGGCTTTAGAACTAAAATCTGCAGCCAAAGAACCAAATCTAAAGGGAACCTGGACCTGAAAATGGCTGGAATTTCAGAAATATTGGCCTCCAGGATCAGGATCTCTTTGCCTGTCTCTACAAAACACACACTCGGACATTGCTTTGCTATGCCATAGAATCATAGAATACTAGAATTGGAAAGAACCTTGAGAGGGCATCAAATCCAGTTCCCTGCACTCATGGCAGGAGCAAGCATCATCTAGACCATCCCTGACAGGTGTTTGTCTAACCAGCTCTTAAATATCCCTAATGATGGAGATTCCACAATCTCCCTAGGCAATTTATTCTGATGCTTAACCACCCTGACAGTTATGACATTTTTCTTAATGTCCAACCTAAACCTTCCTTGCTGCAATTTAAGCCCATTGCTGCTTGTCCTGTCCTCAGAGGTTAAGAAGAACAATTTTCTCCCTTTTCTGTGTAACAACCCTTTATGTGCTTGAAAACTATTTTCATGTCCCCTCTCAGTCTTCTCATTTCCAGACTAAACAAACCCTCTTTTTTCAATCTTCCCTCATAAATCATGTTTTCTCGACTTTTAATAATTTTTGTTGCTCTTGTCAGAAATTTTTTCCAATTTGTCCACTCTTTCCTGAAAGGTGATGCCCAAAACTAAACACCATACTTCAGTTGAGGCCTAATCAGAACAGAGTAGAGGGGAAGAATTACTTCTTGGCAACGTCTACAGTGCAGGCTTCTTGTGCAAAAGGTCTTGTGTACGAGCGCATCCACACTGCCATGTGCTTTTGCGCAAGAGATGTGCTTTTACGCAAAAGCGTCCATGGCGGTGTGGATGCTCTCTTGAGCAAGAAAGCTCTGATGGCCATTTTAGCCATTTTCTTGTGCAAGAAACCCCTGTTGCCCGTCCACACTGCCTTCTTGCGCAAGAGCTCTTGAGCAAGAGGGCTTATTCCTCGCAGGGAGAGGAATAACTCTTGTGCAAGAAGCCCTCTTTTCTGATGCTTTACTGTAAATTTACTTGCGCAAGAACATACGTGGAGTGTAGACGCTCCACAAGTTTTTGTGCAAGAACGCCCGTTCTTAAGCAAAAAACCTGCAGTGTAGACGTAGCCCTTGTGTTTTGCTCACAATACTCCTGCTAATACATCCCAGAATGATGTTTGCTTTTTTGCAATTATGTTACACTATTGATTCATATTTATCTTTTGATCTGCTGTAACCCCTTGAGCCCTTTCCTCCATCCTAGGCAGTCATTTCCCATTTTGCACGTGTATGTCTAATTGTTCCTTCCTAAGTGGAGTACTTTGCATTTGTCCTTATTGAATATCATCTTATTTACCTCGGACCATTTCCCCAGTTTGTCCAGATAATTTTGGATTATAATCCTATCTTTTGAAGCATTTGCCACCTCTCTCAAATTGGTATTGCCCACAAACTTTATAAGTATACTCTCTATGTCATTATCTAAATAACTGATTAAGATATTGAACAGGACCCCAACTGATCCCTGCAGAACCCCACTCATTATGTCCTTCCAGCATGACTGTGAACCATTAATAACTACTGTTTGGGAATGGTTATCCAACCAGCTATACACCTAAGTAACAGTAGCTCCATCTAGTTTGTATTTCCCTAATTTGTTAATAAGAAGGTCATGTAAGACTATATCAAATGCCTTACTAAAATCTAGATATACCATGTCTATTGCTTCCCCTTTATCCTCAAGGCTTATTAGCCTGTCAGAGAAAGCTATCGGGTTGGTTTGACATGATTTGTTCTTGACAAATCCATGCTGACTGTTATTTATCACCTTATTATCTTCTAGATGTTTGCAAATGGATTCCTTAATTATTTGCTTCATTATTTTTCCTGGTACAGAAGTTAAGCTGACTGATAGCATGATAGCTTGTTGCACATTAGCTACTTTTGAGCATGCTGCCCTGTGAGAAAGAGGATGGGAGGCATATCCATTTATTTGTTGTATCAACACAAGGTAATGGGATAATAGCCCTGCATGTTATTGTTTCTACTGGATAATTTGCTGCAATGTAATGCATGCTATTACTCTATAAAACATTACATTCTAAACCCAGCATTGAAAAAGCAATAAAATAACCCCAAATATTCACAGCAAAAACCATATTTAAATGACATTCATAGTCATGTTGTTTAGGAATGATGGAACTACAAAACGTCTTGCAAAATACTAGGACTGCATTTTCTGCTGTTGCTAATGGCAAGTTCTATTCAATGAAGAACAGTAAAAAACATCTGTATTTCAATTGCTTTCTGGTTCAGTTCTTCTTTGAAAGCAGGAAAATTAACTATCCTTTGTTTTATTTTCTTTTTTTATATTTATATCCCATACATTCACTGGATGCCTTCTGATTTCCTGCACCTTTACCCTGTAAAGAAATATCTGTATAACAAGCTGAACAAAATATATTCAGTTCCTTACAATTTCCTGAGAAATTTGGTATTATCTCTTTTGTTTGGGTGGAGTTTTTTAATTTAGATTAAGATAGTTACTGGACAGACTTTCCACTTTTGTTTTTGTTAATTCCAGCTCAAAACAAGCCAATTAAAGCTAATAAGGAAGAATTCCTGTCTTAGAAAATAAGCCCTGTTCTTACTATTCCAACTTTCACTGAAGATTTACAACATTGACATGAGAGAAAGAAACAAAAACAACATTTTATTCCCAAACTTAAGTCATGGTATTCAGCTGCACCAGTCTTTAACATAGAAAGTTGCGATGATTAAATGACTCATAGCAACTTTTCACAACAGGACAGGGAGGAAGAGAAGAAGAATTCCGTATCCAGTTGAACTATGAAGAAATCTGAGATAGGCAAAAGGATACTTGCCAGCATCCAATTGACTTAGGCCAGTGATGG
This sequence comes from Pelochelys cantorii, assembly GCA_032595735.1. Taxonomy (NCBI): domain Eukaryota; kingdom Metazoa; phylum Chordata; order Testudines; family Trionychidae; genus Pelochelys; species Pelochelys cantorii. Next base: position 55,638,933 of record CM064326.1, read on the forward strand.
ACAACCAAGATAGTGGTGGGCCGAGTGACTGGCCCTCAGTCTTAGTGGGCCACATGATTCCAGTGGTAAGCAATCTGCATGCCTCTGGCACACTGGGGCACTAGAGCCCTGCACTTCGTACCCCTCACTCTCCTTCCCAGCACTTTCTGAGCACCATGGATCCGCTGATTTGCAGTGTTCAAGCTCTAGGAGGCAGGAGGAGAAGCAGCTGAGAGTCTTTGAATGCAAAAAGGAACAAGAAAGTCCATTCAGATTTGTGGAGTCCATCACCCCATCACCCTGGTATCTATGGGAATAAGTGCAGATTTGGGATTAGCTGCTGATCTCCCCTCTCCCCCCACCAAGAGATTTGCAGTGATGTTAGTAGTCCGCAATAGAGCTGTGCAAAACTCAGATGTCTTGATGAACCTCCTGCAAATCTTTTGTTCTTGTTCCATAAAGTGAGTCCATAAAAATCCTGAAATTTCAAAACAAAAGTCAGGCAAATGTGATGTGTTTCCATGCAAAATGGTTGTATGGGCTACAAAGGAAACTGCAAACACCTCCCCAGCACACCCACCCGTGGCATCAGCAGGTATAATGTTTTGTATGTTATTTAAATCACACTAGAACGATACAGTTAGGAGTCAGCATGAGAATGATGGGGGGGGGGTGGAGGCATGTACTAGGAGAGTTCAAACGACAAAGAAAGCTGGCATTCAAATTAACACACACAAAAAGCAGGTCCCTTTATAGCAGGAAGTGGTTGAAAATGTAGAGTGCAATCAAATCAAGGAGTTAACAGAGATCTCTGAATCCCATTCTGTTTACATTTCTTCATATTATCAGAGAATCCTTCTTAAGCAAAATATAGCAATAGTAATAATTAGCACAACTTCATCTTGGTTGCTTTAACAAGGTACATAAAAACCTCTTTATAGTAATCCACAATATTTTAGGCTTCTAACCCCTTTTAAGAACATAAGAACAGCCATACTGGGTCAGACAAAAGGTTCAGATAGCCTAGTATCCTGTCTTCTGACAGTGGTCAATGCCAGGTGCCCAAAGGGAATGAACAGAACAGGCAGTCATCAAGTGATCCAGTCTCTGATAAACAGAGGCTAGGGATACCATTCCTACCCATTCTGCCTAATAAACACTGATGGACCTAACCTCCATGAATTTATCTAGTTCTTTTTTGAACCTTGTTATTGTCCTGAACTTCACAACATCCTCTGACAAGGAGTTCCACAGGTTGACTGTGTGTTGCATGAAGAAATACTTCCTTTTATTTGATTTAAACCTGCTACCTATTAACTTAATTTGGTGACTCCTAGTTCTTATGTTATGGGAAGAAGTAAATAACTTTTTCTTATTCTCTTTCTCCACACCAGTCGTGATTTTATAACCCTCTATTATATCCCCCCTTAGAGTACGGCTACACTGCAGGAGGTGGTTTCGAAAGGAGGTATGCAAATCGCATTTGCATTTCCATATCATCTTCTGATTCTTTTCCCAGAAGAGGTTTTTCCAATATTCGGCCTGTCTACATGGGGCCAAATGTCAGGAAAAAAACCCTCTTTTGAAAGCCCCTGTAAACCTCATTTTACGAGGAACAAGGGGTCTTTCAAAAGAGGGATTTTTCCAACATTTGGCCCTGTGTAGACGGTCCAAATATCAGAAAAACCTATTCCGAGGAAAAAAATCGGAAGATATGCAAATGCGAGCGTGATTTGCATACCTCCTTTCGAACCCTTCTCCCCCCGCAGTGTAGCCATACCCTTAGTCTCCTCTTTTTTAAGACGAAAAGCCCCAGTCTTTTCAATCTTTTTTCATATGGCAGCCTTTCCAAATCCCTAATAATTTTTGTTGCCCTTTTCTGAACTTTTCTAGGTGTGATTAGAAGTTGTAGCATATGACTTCACTGGCGTAACAACTCTGATGTTGGAGAGGTTACCAGCTTTTGTAGGTGAAAGCATCTGGTGCATGTCAGAGTGTAACCCACACAGCTTCTGGGTGTGGTGTACTGTCCCACCTCATAGCACTGAGATCACTTACAGAGAAAATATTGAGTCTGCTCTACAGCCTTAATAGCTGGCTTTTAGCTCATGTGGTATAGGCTCCTGCCCCGAGGTCCCATGTTCAAGTCAACCTGTTGGCATTATAAGTGGGCCTTGTCCAAGATTTCAACTAGGATGTATCTGAAACTTGGACCTGCTTCCTCAGCTAGGAGAAGTATAGAACCCACAAACCTTTTGGGTGGTGTGTATTGTCCCATGTAGTGGAACTGAGATCATTTACAGTGAGAATAATGAGTCTGCTCAACAACCTTAGCTGAGAGTCAGCTGGCTTTTAACTCATGTAGCAGAGGCTCAGGCACTAAGCTCTGGACTTCCAGTTTGAATCCCCCTGTCCATGTTACAAGAGCATTCTCAGGGGAAGGGAGTATTTTCAGTAAAGGATATGCAAGTGATTACGGCACACATCTCAGTGTCCCTCCCCCTCTTTAATCCTTGTGATATCAAAATCACTGATTTTCACTATGTTAATGTGGTCTGCAGACTGCAGTAAGCACATGGAACAGGACATTTTCTGAGAAATACTGATTATTATCCTAAGGTGTGCAAACACGTCAGCATAGCTGACATGTCATGCTTAGCAAATATTGGATAGGAACCTAAGCATGGGGATAATAGGTCTGGGCATAACAGGACATAGGCCTGGCAGAGGACATGGAAACCCCAAAAAGGGATAAAAAAAAAGAAGGGCAACCTCACCTCACTGTGCGTGACATTGACATACTCATAATGAATATTGGGTCAATGATGAAAGCACTGTTTGAGGGGGGTTCCTGATGTTCACATACAAATACTGTTGTCAAGCATCCCACCCAAACTCAGTGCAGAAGGGGAATCTGTCATGTATCTGGAGGACATAAACCTCAAGGATTACTTTGTGCCACCTCAGAGTTGATTCAGAGTGCATGGTGCCCCCCCAACTGAAAACCAACACCACTTCCTGTATGACCAGTTCTTGGAGGTTTGCCCATTCCAAATGCAGACCTGGCCCAACAATGCTTCACTGATAAGCTCTGACATGGTAACAGCCAAGTTGTAAGGCTGTAACATGCCATGCTTAAAGTGGCCCACTGATTGAATGAAGAAAAATGTTTTGTGACTGTCACAGTTCAGGCCAACTACACTTGTATTTCCCTTTAGCGATCCAGAAAGTCACCATTTCTCAGGCTTCTGGTTTCCTAGACATTACCTTTCTTGGGTGGAGAGCTTCATCTCTCCCTATCTTCGTCAGGTCATCCCAGGTGGAACAGTTCCCTGCCTGCCCTGTATTATTCCTAGCAAAAAACAATCTGCCTCAGCAAGCCTTGTTGCTTTTTTTTTTCAGTAACTCCCCACAGTTTTAAGTTAACACACAATTCTTTCTAAAGCAAGTATATTTTATTCTTAAACTCACTACAGAAAAAAAACATTAAGGATAATAAAAGAACATACTGAAGAAGCTAATAAGCTGGACAGAGATCATCACCTCCTCCAACATCTGTTATTCTAGAAGGAGCAGTTCTTCAAAACCACACCAAGGGGTTTCCGTGTACCTTCAAGTTCATCATACTTACTGCTCAGAATGAGAATGGATGACAGACTCTTTCATTTAGCCAATTTGGTTCTTAGAAGAAACTGTGAAAAGTTCATGAGCCAGACAATGGGTCTCTGCTCAAAGCATTGCTTCAAAAGGATGGATTTAAGGTTGGTCATTTGCATTTCACTAACTACCTCTCCTCCTCTCCTGCCCCTTCCCCCTGTAAATCTTAGGAAATCCACTTCACACACATGGTCCTCCATAGTTCTTCCAAATTCTATACATCTTCTAGGTATTGTATCAATCATGTCCTTCCTCCTAAAGATGTAAGCATGTAAGCTGTGATTACTATGGACGGAGTGGCCACCAGGGCACCTGTGCTTTTTCCTTTTTCCTCTCCTTTCGAAAGAACTCCCTCTTCCCTGTCCACACACACCTTTTTCTGAAAGAGATCTTTTGGAAAAAGGCTTCTTCCTCATAGAATGAGGATTACCAATGTCAGAAAAACCTCTCTGTGCTTTTGATTTTCTTTCAGAAGAACACAATTTCAGTGTGGACATAATTGAAGTTTTTTTGGGAAAACATCAGTTTTTCTGAAAAAACTCTGTATTGTAGACATATGGCTGAGAACTCAGCTGTATCGAGAGCAGTTTGGTTGGAGCAATTTTCTCCATAAATATTCTTATTCATTAGTTTAGACAGACAATTTATGCAAGCTGAAAACAAAGCTCTTCTGCAGCTTACTGAAATAAGCTGTGTCATAAATTATACAATAATTAAAGCGTGTGTTTTTACATGAAAGAAGCGCAAAATGAAATAAATAAATCACACCGCTTGTATTGACATCTGGTGGACCTAGTCTACATTAAAAAGTTAGGTTCATTCAACTATGTCACAGCAAGAGTTCAGCTAACCTAATGTAGACTGTGCTAGGTAGATTAAAAATGTCCTCCCATCTACATAGGTACTGTTTACTGTGAAATGCTACAGCTATGCCACTGCAGAGCTTTATGTGCAATGTGCAAACAAGCCCTCAGTGGAATATTGTAACCAAAAGGGTAACAGTTTCAGGAACCTTGGGAGGATCTCACCATGTGATCAGTAATAGCATGTTAAATTTCAGCCACCTTAATCAGAATTTCATATTGCTAGAGCTATTCAGTAGTTCGCTGACAGGTAATTATCAGTACAGAATGGATCAGATCCAATGAAGGCAATTTACAACAGTGGAGGATCTGGCCTTAACAGACATATGCATTCTTAGTGTATCTTTCTCATCAGCAGTATGTGGCTGAGAAATTCTGGGTGAGGGTCTAAACAAATCAAATCATTTTCACAGGGATGTAAATCTACTGATTGGATATCTGTTGTGCAGTTTATGGCTTGTGTAATTTTATGTTAAACAGTTTTTATGGTAAGATTTTAGTAGATAATGAACAATGAGGACCTGTTTTTCTGAATCTGAGTAGTATGAGGGCATGCATTGTTAAAGGATATACAATTGAGGAAGAAAAAAGTTGTGTGAGAAATGGAATGGGATGCATGATATATAAACACACTTTATCACTTCAAAAATGGCAAACTGCTACATCACACAGGCCATGTCTATACAGCGAAGCTATTTGTATCCCAAAAAAGCTATTCCGTGTTTTTAAACATGTCTGTTATTTCGAAATATATTTCAAAATAACAGGTATGCTATTCTCGCATCCCTGTAACCCTCATTCCATGAGGGTTAAGGGATTTGTCGAAATAGCACTTGATTTTAAAATAACCTCTAAATAAGCTACACAATTTGCATAATGCAACTTGCATAGCTTATTTTGAGGTAAGGGTGCAGTGTAGATGCACCCACAGTGCATATTCTACTATGATTATCTGGGCTGGGAAACAACTAAAGAAAGTAAGGGTGCATCTACACAGCACCCTTACCTGGAAATAAGAACATAAGAACATAAGAATGGCCGTACTGGGTCAGACCAAAGGTCCATCTAGCCCAGTAGCCTGTCTGCCGACAGTGGCCAACACCAGGTACCCCAGAGAGGGTGGACCGAAGACAATGATCAAGTGATTTGTCTCCTGCCATCCTTCTCCAGCCTCTGACAAAGAGAGGCCAGGGACACCATTTCTATCCCCTGGCTAATATCCTTTTATGGACCTAACCTCCATGAAATTATCTAGCTTCTCTTTAAACTCTGTTATAGTCCTAGCCTTCGCAGCCTCTTCTGGCAAGGAGTTCCACAGGTTGACTATGCGCTGTGTGAAGAAGAACTTTCTTTTATTAGTTTTAAACCTGCTACCCATTAACTTCATTTGGTGTCCTCTAGTTCTTCTATTATGGGAACTAATAAATAACTTTTCTTTATTTGCCCTCTCCACACCGCTCATGATTTTATATACCTCTATCATATCCCCCCTCAGTATCCTCTTTTCTAAACTGAAAAGTCCCAGTCGCTTTAGCCTCTCTTCATATGGGACCCGTTCCAAACCCCTAATCATTTTAGTTGCCCTTTTCTGAACCCTTTCCAAGGCCAAAATATCTTTTTTGAAGTGAGGAGACCACATCTGTACACAGTATTCAAGATGTGGGCGTACCATAGTTTTATACAGGGGCAGTAAGATATTCTGTGTCTTATTTTCTATCCCTTTCTTAATAATTCCTAACATCCTATTTGCCTTTTTGACCACTGCTGCACACTGTGTGGAAGTTTTCAGAGAACTATCCACGATAACGCCAAGATCTCGTTCCTGATTTGTCATAGCCAAATTAGCCCCCATCATACTGTACGTATAGTTGGGGTTATTTTTCCCAACGTGCATTACTTTACACTTATCCACATTAAATTTCATTTGCCATTTTGTTGCCCAATCACTCAGTTTGGTAAGATCTTTTTGGAGTTCCTCACAGTCTGCTTCTGTCTTGACTATCTTAAACAGTCTGGTATCATCCACAAACTTTACCACCTCACTGCTTACCCCTTTCTCCAGATCATTTATGAATAAGTTGAACAGGATTGGTCCCAGGACTGACCCTTGGGGGACACCACTGGTTACCCCTCTCCATTCTGAAAATTTACCATTTATTCCTACCCTTTGTTTCCTGTCTTTTAACCAGTTCTCAATGCAAGAAAGGACCTTCCCTCTTATCCCATGGCCATGTAATTTACACAAGAGCCTTTGGTGAGGGACCTTGTCAAAGGCTTTCTGAAAATCTAAGTATACTATATCTACTGGAGCCCCCTTGTCTGCATGTTTGTTAACCCCTTCAAAGAACTCTAATAGATTAGTAAGACATGATTTCCCCTGACAGAAACCATGTTGACTTTTGTCCAACAAATTATGTTCTTCTACGTGCCTCACAATTTTATTCTTTACTTTTGTTTTGACTAATTTGCCCAGTACTGAAGTTAGACTTACCGGTCTGTAATTGCCAGGATCGCCTCTAGAGCCCTTTTTAAATATTGGTGTCACGTTAGCTACCTTCCAGTCATTAGGTGCGGAAGCCAATTTAAAGGATAGGTTACAAACTACAGATAATAGTTCAGCAATTTCCCATTTGAGTTCTTTTAGAACCCTCAGATGAATGCCGTCCGGTCCCGGTGATTTGTTAACATTAAGTTTTTCTATTTGTTCCAAAACCTCCTCTAATGACACTTCAATCCGGGATAGTTTCTCAGATTCATCACCCACAAAGGACGGTGCAGATTTGGGAATCTCCCTAATATCCTTAGCTGTGAAGACTGAAGCAAAGAAATCATTTAGTTTCTCCGCAATGGCTTTATCATCCTTGATTGCTCCTTTTATATCTCGATAGTCCAGGGGACCCGCAGGTTTTTTAGCAGGCTTCCTGCTTCTAATGTACGTAAAAAACATTTTGTTATTTCTTTTTGAGTTTTTGGCTAGCTATTCCTCAAAATCTTTTTTTGCTTTTCATATTACATTTTTATACTTGATCTGACAGTGTTTATGTTCCTTTCTATTTATCTCACTAGGATTGGACTTCCACTTCTTAAAAGATGCCTTTTTGTCCCTCACTGCTTCTTTTACATGGTGGTTAAGCCACGGTGACTCTTTTTTATTTTATGCAAATTGCGTACCTCATTTTGAGATTATTTTGAAATAAAGTGCTATTTCCACAAATCCCTTAACCCTCGTGGAACAAGGGTTACAGGGATGTCGGAATAGTGCACCTGTTATTTTGAAATATATTTTGAAATAATGGGTGTGTTTAAAGACGCGGAATAGCTATTTCGGGACATACCATAGCATAATTGTGGCAAACAAGACTGCTGTGTAGCATGAAAATAGCCATTTTTAAGCAAGTAACCGTTAGTGGGCAAAAGTTCCCATTACTCTCAGGTTGTACATGTCTGTGGATAATTGGTATTTGCCCATCTTCAGGTTTGACACTAAGAATCTGAGATGATCCAGTGTTATTTGATACTCAGAAAACAGACATAACCTATACAGAATGTATCAGGAAACAGCACACTTTTGGGTATGTCCATAGAAATCTAAGCCCTGACAAGAACTTGGTATCCTTGCTCCCACACACCAACTGTATTAATTTATGGCTCAGACCTAGGATCTCAGGACCCTGCAGGGCTGGAGGGTCCAAACTTGCGGTAAGCTGGGTAAGATCTGAGCCTTATTGTTTTCCTGTGTACACATAGCCTGAGCTTAATGTGAGTTCCAGAAGTTCTTTGTATGCATCCCTCAGTTCATTGGGGCAACTTCTTTTCTCTGTGGCCACAATTTGGGCAATCTATTGCACTCTGAGCAGACAGAAGCCCCATGTCCCTTTGCAAAAGGCAGCAGCTCTGGCCAGCATTATCTGCTGAGCACTGGTCTGCAAGGGCACTCTCAGAGAGGCTGCAGGGTTTGTAGTGGAGACCGATCAGGGGAGGTTTTTTGGAAAGAAAGCTGCTTCCTCGTCACAAGAGCACGGTCAGATTTTGGTGCATGCTGCCCCGTGCCCCTGCACACGCAACCCTAGTGTGGGGAGGGGTCAGAGAACAGAGCAGTCAGGCTCTCAGCAGTGGCCTGGCTCCATTGCTTGCAGGACAGCAGCTTGATCCTGCTTCCACACTTTGCCCCCCCCCCGACTCCATCCCTCCCCGGGGCTGCATATGCAGGGGCAATTGGGCAGCATGCACTGTCAGGGCAGCAGCAGGTGCCAACCCCAAAACCTCCTGTAGCTGTGCATAGCAGCTGCTCCTGCTCCAGCTCCTCCTCGCTGCTGTGCAGAGCTTGTTTGCAGCAGGGAGCAAAGCTGACAGGCCCGAAGCAGCTTCTGGCTGCCAGATTTTATTGGAGGTTATCTCTCTTCATGCCGTTCCACCCCTGCCTGCTTTGGCCTGACTCACATCAGTGGCACAGGGAGAAGGGAACACTTGGGTTTGCCCTGACTTCAGGTGGGTGGGCAATGCTGGGGGTAGAAGAGATGGGGCAGAAGGATTGGGCCACCTCTCCCCAACTGGCTTGTGGGGGGGATGGATATGCTGGCCAGGGGGCCCCAAGGATGCACCCAAGTGCAGGGTCTGTGGACAGGTTCTAGCACCTGCACCTCCTGCTTGTGGGCTGGAGTGCCTGGTGGAGAAAGGTAACCCCCACACCCTGACCCTTCTCCTCGTGTCGGGAAGATGGAGCCAAGCAAATTCTCATATCTGCTCCCCACCTGGAGTGCCTAGTGGGGCGGGGCAAGCCCCTGAGTCCAACCCTGCTCCCCAGCTGCAGGGGCGGGGGAGGGGCTGGCAAAGCAAGACTAGCATTTGACTCTGCTTCCAGCTGGAGTGCAGAGCAGGCTGGCAGAGCAGGGCAAGCACTGGGGCACAAGAAGAGCCAGGGGGGCTGCAGAGCTGGGCTTAGATGCAAAATGGATGGGCCACAGACCACTCAGGCCCACCCATGGGTATGCCCTGGGCTCAGATGTGAGCTAAAGGCTGAGAGTTCTGGGCTGTTTGCTGTTGCTGGCCCCCCATGGGAGGCTCCAGGTTGCCAGCTCTGCACAGCTGGCTCAGGGGTACTGGGTCCATGGTTGGAGTGCTGGCTGCCCTCTGGCTTTATGTGTCAGGGTTTGGGATCCTGGCAGAGTCTGGGCATCTGGCTGCCCCTTGGGCACACATGGCAAGTCCTGGGGAGTCAGGGCAGTCAGCTGTTGCCTGGCTTAGCACAACAGATCCTGGGTGCCTGGTAGGATCTGGGCAGCCGGCTGCCACCCGATCCCATGCAGCAGGGTCCAAGCCCTGGTGGGATCCAGGGTCAGTGTCTTGGTTGGCTCCAGAGTCTGGGTGGTGAGGTCTGTGGCCCCAGCAGGTCTGGTGTTGGGTCCTGGCCACCTCCCAGCCCTTAGCAGCATGGTCAGGTTCTGGGCAGTTGGCTGGTGTCTGGCTCCACATGGCAAGGGTGGCTGTCCCTTGGCCAGCAGAACAGGGATCCCGATGCAGATGATTTTGGGGTTGGTATCCCTGCCCCACTCTCAGCCCTGCACTTCTGGCCCCAATCTGTGGAGGGATCTCTGGGCAGAGGGTGCAGAATACAGGGGTTTATTGGCAGGGGATTAAGTGGGGAGCACTGTGGTTCTCAACCTGTGGCCCAGGTAACACTTTGTGGGCCACATATGCTAAGTAGGTTGAGAACCACTGGTTTAGAGTCATCTATGATTCTGAAAATGAAACAAGAGCCCAGTTCATTCGTATGATACTGCCACGGCCTCAACCATGAAGACAAAGTATGCTGGGCTTTACTAATGTTAATAGCACTTAAATACATGAACTATAAGTTTGCCAGTTCTCACCTTTACTGGGCTCCCAAAGAAGGGATAATTATGAACAAAGATGGTTCATAGTTTTGAGGCTAGCAAATATAAGCTTTTCCTGATTTAAAAACAATGCCACACAGCCATTAGCTGCACTTCTGTGAATGCAGCTTCACTAGCAAATAGGCAAAATAGTCCTGAAATGCCTGAATTTCCCTGGCTTTTTATGGGTCCAAATACCATGTGATTTCATGTTATGCAGCTTATTATCTAGAACCTCATTAAAACAAATACCACATTGTTAGTGTTGCTTAAACAGATGGCATCCTACAGCATAAATGTCAGATATCCTTGGGCATCTCTGAAAGCAAGGAGAGAACGACCCATCTAATAAAATGAACAGCTGCACTTATGTTTTCCATCTGGATGGATAGCATTGCCTGTGCTCCCCAAATGGATCTGACCTATTTCTGTTGTTGTTTCCCTGTCAGACTGTGTTGCTGGGCTTAGACACTTACTTTGTATTAGTAAGGGTATGAGTAAGAGTATGGCCTACTCGAGCTAGCTTTAATCTGGCTAACTGGCTAATCTGGGGCCCTGCCGGGGTAAAGCCATGACAACACAGGGTTCAACCTGGGCTGGCACAGAGGATACTTAAAGGCAGGCTTGTGAGGCCTACTCTGAACACATACAGCTCTGTCTTTTTTTCCCTTCCATGAGATCTACAAACTTGAGCTCCAGCCTAATGAACGGAGGCTCAAGTTTGTAAAGACCATGACAGGGAAGAGTTTTAAGGAGGGATTTAAAGGGGGATCATACTGAGGTGGTTTTATAGAAACTTGTCTGCCTGCAGCTGGCTTTATTATTTGTTATTGCTCATTCTTTTCTGCACTGTCACCCCTAAGTGCCAGTGACCTTTGCAATACATTCAGAACAATGGGTTTTCAACTTATATTTGAAATGAGATCACTGTGTCTTCTGCTAATGGGCAATAATGAATATTCTTGACAGTTGAAGTTCACTCCTCTTCAGAGAACTAGCTCAAGCCCAAGATCTCCCATAAGTCCCCTTCTATGCAGACAACGGAAAAAAAGATACATTTCATTGACATGAGACAGACATCAGTATCCGCTGGCCCTCATCAATTCTGGGAAATACAGATCGATTCTTCACTCATCAAACTGCATATCAGAATCACACACCCTCTAGCCTCAGATTTTTTTTTCTCCACAAATGTATTTAGTCTCTTCAACTGATTTATGCTGCTTGCTTCTCTATGGCTCCTAGCATCTTGTTCTACATTTTAACGCCCCTTGATGTAAAGAAATTCTGCTACACATTGCTTAAGGACTTAGCACGCCCCTTAACTTTAATCCATTGACAAAATTATTCATGTCACACTGTTGGTACTTTCCTTTATCTTTTTTTCCCCCCTGGGAAAGTGTAGAATGTAGGAAGTGTAGTACAGCTCTGCCCTCTCCTACACTGAGAAAAATGTTTGGGGGAAGCGGTTAAAGGGTTTTTGTGCCTAGCAGTTTTTGGCTTGCAACATTTTCAAATGCAGTCACTACCCCCGGAGAACAAAGCACTTCAAACTAGCATGGCTCTTATCTCTCAAAACAAAGAACTATATTTACAACTGTTGTGGAAGACAGAGGCATTTTATTGCTTCTAAAGGAAAGTTTCACAAGGACAATTATCTGAGACCATAGCACATATAGTACCACAGTGATGGGCAAAGTACAGCCAAAGCAGTATGAACTTCCTCACATTGCTTCCACTGCTTTTTTTCCATTGCTTTTTCCAGTACTTTTTTTGTACTAAATTTCAAGGTGAGTTTGGTATTTGCTGGCCCAGTTAAACAATTTTTTTTTGTCTCTTTCCCTAGCATTGTTGGTTGCCCAAGTACCTGTGTGTACCTTGTCTACACATATTGGTGGGAAACAAAGAATCAGGCTGACATTTATTAGTGTCACAGACAAAATTGTACATATGTAACCTAGATAAAATGCAGTGATTTCCTTTCAGAATTAAAGGATCAGTACAAACTTTTGCACTCTGTTTTCTTTGCACATCTGGATTGGTACCTAGATGGCTTGGAGAAGGAGAAAGATGGAAAAGCAATGACAGCCACTTGTAGTACCTATCCCACCACAGAGTTGGAGAATAAAGTCAAAAACATGGGTGGGGCCTGGACACATAGGAGATGCTATGTATGTTGATTCGGTGCATGTCCTGAGCACCCTTTGCTGGCAGGAATAATATAGAAACTCTTGGTGGAATCCTGTGGTAGAAGAAATGATACAACCACCTGCCTTTTTCTGGGATGAACCCACCTCCCAATCCCATTGACAGGGCCAGGGCATGGGCAGCCTGGCCTAGAGGTTAGTGTCCGTGCTAGGCACAGGCCAAGCAGCCAGGAGCTGGTTACCAGGAATCAGGCCAGGTTGGAATTCCAGGAGATCTGATTCAAGAGACAAACCGGAGGGCAGCAATCAAGACTCAGTTGCCAAGAGTCTCAGCCCAATTTAGGATACCAGGACATTAGGTTCAAGCTACAGAACCAGAGGGCAGGAACCAGGAGACAGTTACCAACAATGAGGCTTAGTTATTATACCAGTGTACACTGAGGCAGTAGATGGGTCAGGTACCAAACTGGTTATATTCCTGCTATAGCAGAATTATTATTTTTTAAATTGTCTGGGGCAGAAAACAAATGTCAATACTGCAGGTCTCCTTCAAAAGGTGGACCTGCTGCATCATAAAATGGCATAAACACCCTGTAAATTCCTCAGTTTGCTTCTCCCAACCATATCACCTCCTTGTTTTCTAGGCTGAGTTCCTATCCATTCCAGGCAAAAATATGGCTCTGTCAAGCTCTGATTTGGTTTAAAAAAATGCATCTGCTAATCACAAATGTAAATACTTATTTAAGGCAAATTCATGCTGTTTTACCATATTTCCTCTAGAATGAAATACATGTTCATTGTAGGACTAGGTTCAATAGCTCCTTTGAAACTTCACTGGATCATTTGACTCTATAAGCTTTTTTTTACTATGTGTGAACTCAGGTGATCTTTTACAGATTGGGTCCCTGCTAAAAGTTGGTTGTGTATTTGACTACACGGTTCTCCAAGATAAGTAAAGTAACTTCCAGTATTTTTACAGAAACTAGTTTTCACCTATAAACTCCCTAATAGGATGCCTAAATCTGGCTTCTCATTGACAATGCCTAGACGTATCACTGTACAGGTTGAAACTTTCTTAACTGGGATTCTCTGGTCCGGCAACATCCATTATCTGGCATGGATGGTGCAGGACCAGAGAGTCCTGGTGAAGGGCCATCAGTAAGGATCCATGTGGGGCTGGCAAGGCAGTGAGCTGCCCGCAGGGAGCTGACCTCCCCATGTCCGGCACAATCCCTCATCCAGAACAAGTCAGGACCCGAGGGTGCCGGACCAGGGAGGTCCAGCCTTTATTTAATGGTCTGCTCAACTTGGTTCTAACATGCCTACTTGAAGTAGGTTGGAATACTTTAGTCTAATTCTAGTTGTGGGTTTCGTGTGAAGGTGCTGGGTGGTGTTGGTGGCCTGTACTATGCAGGTCATGGTCCCTTCTGGCCTTAAAAACTCTATGACTCTGGAGGAATAGTAGATTACAAGAATATCCATACCCTTATAATAGATGGAATTCCTTGAAGAGTATGATCCAGAACAGTATAAGTGTGTCAGAATCAAGCCCTGATGAATAAAGAATGAAATAGATTTTTAATTATGTTTTAAAACCCTCTGCCCTTTCCTTGTTCCTGAACACTTGATGGAAGTCAGTACTTTAATACTATAATTACAACATGTCACTATCCCAATTCAAATTGATTTTTATGCATCTATGACTTCATACAATGTCATTTTAGGGCTTGAGATATTTTTGTACTGTAGTTACATTTGCAGCAATCTAATTAAAATGTGATGACTTTCTTTTCTGAATATTTACCACTCTATAGCTTCTGATACAGTAATTTTAGTTACAGTCTTTGCTCTCAGAATTAAGCTGGTTGGCAAATGTTCTTCCTGACATGTGAATTGTGGAGATTTTAAAAAGCACCCCCATGGTGCATTGGGACAAAACAACGACTTTCGGAAAAATATCAGTAAGAGACCCACTCACTCTGGAATAGCCAATAAGTTGGCAATTAGGGCATTCACACAGGATATGGGCAACCATAGTCTCTCTCTTTTGAGCAGGAATTCCAAAACAGCTTTTTCCAATGGAAAAAAATAATAAGTGAAAAATTCCTCTCTGCCTTACTCAGAATGATTCTTGTTGCTAGGAAAATGTAGCTGCTTTTTATAGCAATAATGTGTGTAAAATATGATTGGCAACCCAGACTTCTTGAAGAGGCATAAATGCAGTTTCTTTTGTAACTGTGAAAATAAATCAGGTTCTCCAAATATAAAAGCCTTTTCAAACACACAGCTAATTCAGATAAACTGCTTCAATCTCAAAACTTTACTTCTCAGCATCCTGAGAGAAGAAACAAAACAGAACAGTGTTGCATTATATCAGATAAAATGAGCAACAAAAGACATTAGGTGGTTTGATGTGTGATATAGATTGAATTAGATATATAAAAGTTTAAAGAAGAAACAAGCAGCCATTCAGAATAAATAGTTGCATACAGCTGAGGGCAAATAACTATGTTTCAGACCTTAATGAAGTGATCTTCAGTCCTTGTAAGGAGGAGTAGCACGTGTAACAGTCTTTGACACCAATGATCTTTTTCTAGTAAATGAAGTTATTTCTAATCACTGAAACTCACAGATTACCACTTGTCATGAGAATCCTAGGCCTCAGGAGATGCAGGGGAGCAGAATTTGCCACCTCATTAAGAATGAAATGCAAAGTAAATAACAACCATTTAACCTACACCCGAAGAAACTAAAAATATGGATCTAGTGTGACCGCTATTAAAACAAAACTCAGTCTGTGTGCTGTGCATCTACTTTGCTTTCAATAGCAGCAGCGGTACCCTGATTGTTTCCCTGAGACCAGAGGGGCTGACAGATTTGCTGCCCCCCTGGGCAATGTGGGGAAGGGGGCCTGGCTCCACACTCCCAGAAGGGGCAGGGCTGGAGGCAGCCAGACCTCAGTACCACTCGGAGTACACTCTCTCCCCCCCCCCCCCAGCCCTTAGTGCCACCCAGAGCATGCTGCGTGGCAGTCCAGTGGTGACTTAACAGGCCCAGGACTCCAGCTGCCGCTGCTGCTGCAGTACCTCCTTTTGAATTGCCAAGCCCCAGGGTAACTACCCCCCCTGTCAGTGAGCCTGCCTGAGACAGTGTTACAGATACAGAAGAGCAAACTGGTCCTTTTCCCGTATGATAAAAGACTTACTCATCCCTTACAGCATTTGCTGCTGTTCTCTAACAAATAGGCTGTCAAGCACAAACACTCTCCTGATTCATTTCAATGGTGAAAGCAATTTCAGAATCAGTGGTACGACATGGCTTCTAGTTTCTTTTACAGAAATATTTCAGTTGTGTACTCAAGTCCAATAACACTTATTGGGACCCAGTGTTAAAAATCCTAACCCTTGACCCTTTATTTATGCTAAAGTTGGCATAGCCTTGAAGTCGGAAGGATTTATTTCTGATCAGGTGGAAACAACAAAACTAGAATTATGTCAATTAAATGACATAAGGGGCAACAGTTCAAGTCTCATCCTGTAACTTGATGCATTAACTGACTCCCAAAATGAGATCTGCTCTTGTAGATGGGCAAGCTCCTAAGAAACATAAAAACAGTCGGGAAAACATAAATTGAACAAAGTTATCCATGAACTGGCTCTGTGAGTGTTGTGATCTGACAGTAATTTGTGCTAATCAATAGAGTAACAATCATTCCAAGCTCTTATGTAGTGCTTTTCATCAGTAGATCTCAAAGCATTTTACAAAGGAAATCAGTGTTATTATCTCAACTCTTTCATGAGGCAGGAAAACCATTTAATAAGTGAATCTGAAGGATCACTCATCTTGTATCTAAAACAGAGATACTGAAATAATTGCTCTTCTTCAAGTATGAGGGAGTCAAGTGAAGTCACCCAACCACGCAATGGAGTACTCTGATCAAACCCATTTGTTTCTCCCTTGTAGATCAAGGCAGGAAATCATTTTTCTTACCTTGCTTGTGTTGACACTTGAAGATGTTGATATTTCAAAATGTTTCCCATTCTGCTCAAAATTGAGACCATCTGGGTTTTTTTTGTTTTTTTGTTTTTTTGTGAAGAACAGGACACCTCTGCCCTACAGAATAGTCAACAGCTCATTAGTTAGTGTACTAATTGGGCATGTGGGAGGTTCAGGGACTCAGAGTTAGTTGCTCCACATGCCAGATGAATATCCTAATTTCCTGGCTATTGGCACTGCTGGAGTAGCTTCTCTTTCTGATTTTGACCAGAAAATCCATCATGAACTTGAGAGGCTTTTGATAAAACAGCCCTCTCCTGTTAGTGTCAGTAAACCAGTATTTTCCAATATAAAAGTGATGTTAAATTCCCAGCCAACTCTATTCTATTGTGTCACATATAAAAGGACTGATTCTCCCCTTAACACCAGAATGACTCCAATGAAGTCATATGAGCTAGAATGAAGTACAACTAGTATAAGTCAGAGGGAGATCATGTTCAAAGTGTAGATAATCAGTCCAATTCTCTGATGGCATAAAAGGTCAATTGAGGTTGTACATTTACAATAGGCAAAGGATTTGGCTCAGTTTGTCTTTATAATTGGCCTAACTGATGTTCTTTATTGACAGCAACTAGCTCCAAAGTCTTTGTGCAATGTAAGGTATACTATATCCATTAATTAGAAAGTTCAGTTTCAGGAGTGTACTGTATGTCTCAAAGGCTTATTTGTTTACATGCTCTCATTTTTCCCCTCGTAGATCTTTATTAAAAAAGAAACGTGGGTTGGTTATTCTGTCAAAAATATCATTTAACTATTTTCTGTTGATTAGTGGAGTATATCAGAGGGTTCCTTGACTAAAGCTCCTAGTAGAATCTGTCTCAAAAAGACTTAAGCCAGTTTTTTCTCTGACATTAATAAATTGCCTCTAGATGTGATAGATACTGGCACTGAGAGCTAGTGGATTATAGCCTATAAAGACAGTTCTCTTGATTTAGTCAGTCATTTCATTTGATTCCCCACAAACCTGAGAAAAGCTGGCATTAAAAAATCATTGCTTCCAGCTTTCATCCATAAAAAATGTGAAGGGCCGCCCCTGCCAAAGAATCTTATTAAAATAACAAAGGGCCTGATCATCTCCTGGAGTATTTCAGAAGGGAGGGACACTAAGTGAGCAAATTATGATTTTGGAGGGAAGAGATTGTGCAACCCAGAGACACTTGGGCTATGTCTACACTGGCGGGTTATTGTGCAAGTACGGCCGTTCTTGCGCAAGAATCCGCAGAGCATCTACACTGCCCGCCCGCTCTTGTTCAAGGAAATTTACAGTACGGCGTGGTAAGAGATGGCTCCTTGCGCAAGAGCTACGCTCTTTTTTAACAGGTGTAAGCCCTCTTGCATAGGAGTT
The DNA here is from genome assembly GCA_032595735.1 of Pelochelys cantorii. Lineage (NCBI taxonomy): Eukaryota > Metazoa > Chordata > Testudines > Trionychidae > Pelochelys > Pelochelys cantorii. The sequence goes on from CM064326.1 coordinate 55,656,853, forward strand.
CTTGTGCAAGAGGGCAGTATGGACGCTCGGCAGGGATTTCTTGCACAAGAAAGCCCTATGGCTAAAATGGCCATCAGAGCTTTCTTGCACAAGAGAGCGTCCACACTGCCATGGGCGCTCTTGCGCAAAAGCACAACTCACACACGGCAGTGTGGATGTTTTCTTGCACAAGACTTCTTGCACAAGAACCCTTGCACAAGATGTTCTTGCAGAATAAGCCGCCAGTGTAGACATAGCCTTGTTGTCCCCTTCCCCCTGAAAAACTGCAGAAGTTTTCCTACTCCCAGCCCAGGAGCCAGGCTCAAACTGTTGGTCTCTTGTGTAGAGGCAAACAGCAGATCCCTTCCCAGAGCTTATTGACAAGAGTTCTCCTCTGTCTCCTTCCCCCTGGATACTGACAGTTATCTTGGGGCTTTTACTGTCATCTCAAAGCTCTCACTGTGTCTTTGATCCCACAGAGGCCTACTCTGCCTCTTTTGGATTCCTCCAGACACAGAGCTTCATTAGAGATCCTTTTCTTTCTCCCTTCATTCTATGGTTCTCTTTCTAGCTCAGCTGTTCCATTAGCAATTAGTTAAAGATTGCCATCTGGAGCACTTGATTGCTCCCAGGTGTAGCCCACATGCATTGGTAATAATGAGCTAATTAAGCCTGGATTTTCTTGAGGGGCCTTTGGCACTGTGAGAGGCCCTTTATATAGTTCCAGAGTAAATGAGAATCAGGTCTATCAGTGACTAAATTCAGTGTTGGAATACAGCTAACTGGAGCTTTGTGTCTATGCATTCTCAGAGGAGGGTTTTGTATTGGCATAAGATGTGAGTTTTAGGTCACCATGGTTCCAGCAGGACCCAAGCAGCAACAGGACTTGGGTCTTAGATTCTAAGGACAGAAGGAACCATTGTGATCATCTTAGTCCTGACCTTCTTTATAACATTGGGCCATAGAAATTCCTCCAAAATTGTTCCTAGAGTGTATGTTGTAGGAAAAAATATCCAATCTTGATTTTTAAATTGTCACTCATGGAGAATTGTTCCAGTGACTTATTACTGTCATTAGTAAAAAATGTTTGCCTTATTTCCAGTCTACATTTGTCTAGCTTCATCCTCTAGTCATTGGATCATGTTATACCTTTCTTTGTTATACTGAAGAGCCCAGTCCAAGTTTTTACTGACCAAAGGAATCTGGAATATTTCCAAACAGTGCATAAGGGGGGTAATCAGTTAAGACAGATGTTTCCATCACTCTTCTTGCCTAATTTAACTTTGTCATCACCCACTGCCCTGGATCATGGAAAGGGAAGGCAAATGCCTTCTCCCACAAGGACAAGGACACCAATTCAGATGTGACTCCCTTGGCTACTTTTTTGTGCCCATCACATTTTATTAGAGGGACAATACACAGGAACCCTGATGTCCATTATGTAGCCCTTCTTTCCTGAGACCTCCAGGCTACTAAGACTGTAAATGCTCCTAGTATTCTGCCCAGTCTGGGGTTTTCAAGAAGGATCTATGTTATCATGGAAGGTGCTTTTACATCCCAGAGGGCCAACCTTGACTCAAGGTGTTAAAGATGCACCCTAACCACTAGGTCTTCTCCAGCCTTTGCCCACCCAGTCTCAGCCCTGGTATTCTTGGATTTCATCATGAAGTTACCTTGAATGCAGAGTTGCACTGTGATCCTTGTCACTGTTGATCTCCTCATGCATAGATGGTGCACTTTATTTTTGTTTATTTTCCTCTGAACCTCCCAGGCAACAGCCTGACTCTGGCCAGGTATTTTTCAACTCCATGGGCCACCAATAGGAATAGTTTCAGATCATAGTCTGCAGTTCATTTAATGGTTTTGGAGCAAACTTTTAGGCCAAGGAGGTAAGCAGTTTCCTTCCCATTACCCATAGACAAATGGGCAGACAATGGTGATCCAGGCCCCCCAACAATCCCACCCATTGCTTTCTTAATTATCATCAAAAAGACTGGTTCACCCTCCTGCAATATAGAGATTGTGCACAATTCCACCCATACATCCACCTCCAATGTTCATTCTAAGCAAACTTCATTGTTCACTCTCATTTCCATTTGGCTGCATCTACAGACTCCCCAGTCCCTGTTGCAGCAAATCTACCTGTCCACTTTCAGTGGGTGGATTAAGAGCTTCCTAAATGCCTTGAAGCTGCCAAGGAGACACAGATATCACACTGTCCAAAAAATGCCAAGCCACACTAACTCTGTCTGTAGAAGATAAGGCCTGGTGTCCACCAGACACCTCAGATCTACCTGTCCTTCAGCCAAATTAAATCAACAATACCTAGGCCCATTTAAGATCACAAAAGCAGCCCTGTAACATTTAGGCTTCAGTTGCTAGAATCCTTGACGATCCATCAAGTTTTCCAGGTGTCTCTCCTCAAATTCCATGTGGAAAATCCCTTTCCTGATTGCTCCTCTTCACCACCCACCCTGTAGATGCCTAGGGCAAAGATGAAAATGAGGTCTAAGGAATCCTAAATTCCAAGTGTGAGAAAAGCTCTATTAACTGATGGATTGGAAGGGTTATGGACTGGAAAAGTGATCATGGGTACAATTAGGAAATGTCCACACTCTAGAACTTGTCTTTCCCATCAAAAATACCCCCTTGAAACCTAGGAGGCGCCATTGAAGGGTACTCTGTGGGGCAACCAGCAGCAGCGCCAGTCTCTTGGCAACCTAATGAGTGCAGTCAGACCTGACAGAAGTTGTCTGACTAAATAGTCACTTAATTGGCTATAGGAGCAGCTGGCAAATACTAAAGTACAGTAGCAGCAGCAAAGTGGCTGATCAACATACATGTCTATAATTGTACTTGATTCTGCCCCAGCCCCAGCCCCACCCTATTCTTGCCCTAGCTACCACTTCATCCTGGCTTCTGACCAATGTTCCTTCTAGTCTTTTCCAGCTATATGCAGAATACATTTTGATGTGCACCGAGAGATGTGCAAATGTGTATCACTAGTAGGAAAAACTAGCTGTGGGAACTCTACTAATCAGTTGGGTGGTATTTGAATCTCTCCCGTGTGTCCACACAAGTACACAGCTTACAGGGAACACTGCTTCTGACCTGAATATGGCACCTGAATGTGACTCTAGGGCTTGCTAACTCCAAGGTGTAACTCTTGGCTGTGGCTTCTCACTCTCCGCTTTGATCTTTGGTTTCACTGTAGGACCTTCACCAGGCTGGAGTCAGCTCTAACTGGTAGGCAGGACTGTCTCTCCAACCACTAGGCAAGGCTACCTATGGCTCAGTCACTGACACCCATGTTGTTACTTATAAAGTCACCCCTTAATTTTCTTTGACCTTGTCATGACCTTCTAGTAAGTCCCTCTCCTCCATAGCACCATCACTTTACTTTTGGACAGAGCAGCAGCTCAGAAAATCTTCCTGGAGTACAAATTGTCATGGAATTCATATTCTGTTGTAGTCTTTCCAGTCTCCCATTTATGCAAATCAATTTAAATATTGGGTGTGCAGAATGAAAGTGAAACTGACAATGGATTATTACAGACAATGGCAGCATTCTTTAGAGTGCAAATGTTCTACAGGCTTGATTGCACATCGGAAGACATATCTGGCACATGAGACAATTCTGGATAAAGTGTACAACAAGTGGACCAGATTTTTCTCTCACCAGTGAAGTAGTTCAATACACAATTAGAGTTTCCTTGATCACTCTTTCTAACCTGGATTTATGAACTCTAGCGCAGGGACAGCTGTGTAAACTACAGCAATCCTACTCCTCCAAATCCATGCCTGTGGCTAATGGAGTTGCATCAGGAGTAAAACTGATCACCGAGTTTTATTATTTATTACTTGGACAGCATTCTGAGTGTACTTGCTATTTTACCAACATATATAATTGGTAAATCTCTGCCCAGAGCAGTCTACAATTTCAATAAAGGATCATCCAGGAAGAGATCTGAATGGTCATTGGGATATGGGAGAATGAGGGTTATAACACAATGAAGTTATTAGGTATTCTGTTTATTAGGAATAAGAATGATTAGGTTATTAAAAAACATTAATTTTAGGATCAGATTCTGATCCCTCCTATGCACACTGTTTGGCAATCACTCCATGAATAGTCTCAATAAAACCTATCAGATTATGGGTGACATTCATGTTAATCTAAATCTGCTGCAAAACAACAAGAAGTCTTGTGGCATCTTAAACAATAATAAATTTATTTGGGCATAAGCTGTCCTGGGTAAAATTCAGCTGACAAAGTGGGTTTTACCCATGAAAGCTTATGCCCAAATAAATGTTAGTCTTTAGGTGCCACTGGACTCTTCATTGTTTTAATAAAATCTATGGGATACCTTTCTGGTTACAATATTTTTCAACATGAGTCTGGGTTTTGGAATCTGGTTCCTAATAATTTATGGTTAGACTACAGATAAGTGCTATTTGCTTAGTGCCCTGATTCATATTGGTACTAAGCACGTGGTTAGTTTTAAGCATATGAGTATGTGACTTCATTGAAACCATTCACTTGCATAGTTAGGTATGAGTTAATGTATATTGCTGAGTCAGGGTCCAAGTAGACAATCTTTTTTTTAATGGCATTTCTATACACAGCATATTTTATAGGGCTGTCTGCTTTTCTGACCTCTTAAAAATACGAGCAACATTTTGGATCAGATACAATATACAATATGTTTGAAAAATTATCCATTAAAAGATTTGGCTCATGGAAGTTATGTCTACTTTGAAGTCTATTTCTTTAACAAATTTCTCACATCACACACCACTGTTTAAATTTTGTTCAGTATTAATGATTAATGGGATATTTTGGTTTGGGTGACATTTTGTTACATGACCTGCTGGAACTAAGAATAGTGAATGCTGTTAGCTGAATGTTAGTGGATTTGTTGGTACAGTCGAAAAATACTTGTGCTCTTGAGTCAGAAAGAGAAATCAAGCAGAGTTGGCAAAATAAATGGGAAAAAAGTCCAGATAGATAAATTATATTCTCTAAATTATTGGAATAGCTAATAGAATCTCCGCACATGACATCTTTTCACATGAAATCCCTGAAATACATATGTATAGACACTTATTTAAAAATACTCAGTGCTTTTAGATGATAACATCATGCTGGTGAATTTACTTACATGTTGATATAATACAGGACATGGCATAAGTAAACTTCAGTAACTAAAGCTCGGAGTCAAGACTGAAGGAAAATTCTAAATACAGATATTGTGGAGTCCTCATGAACTGATTTTCTTCTGACCTGATGAATCTGTCCATCTTCTGGGATGACATTCTTGGACCCGTTTATCTAGTATTTTTTCTCAGAGGATAGTTTCTGAAAAGCACAGTGTGACTATTATTTTGTTACGTTTTTGACATGTTACTCAGTGCTTTCTAGGACATGAATGAAAGACCCTACCTGGAGGGAGTGATTGACGTCAGTTCTACAACATGGCTATGTCTACACTGGGAAAGTTTGGTGACTAAAGTGCTGTCAACATGCAAAAGTCACCAAAAGTGAAAATTAGTCAGACTGGTTTTTCTGCCTCCATTGTTGACATTTCATGGCCATATTGCTAGTACCCTGTTAACGGATAGAGCAAAACAATGTAAGTAAGCCTCCCTCAGTGCAGTGTTGTGGGAAGGCAGAGCTGATCTCTATATTTCCTAGGATTCCCACATAGCTCTATGAGCTCTCTGTGCTGAGAAATGTCAAAGAAGCACAGCAGTCTCTCCAGCCCTCCCCCTGCAGCAGCAGTCTGCCTGCTGCTGTATTCATACCAGAGCAGAACAGGAGCAGTCTAATAATATGTTCTTTGTTTGTTCCCCAAATGGAGTGGCTCACTCAGCTGTCAGATACTTCCCAGAGCCTTGAAAGGGGAGGAATGCATGCCTGCAGGACAGCAGAGATCACAAAACACTGAGCACAACCATCAGGGCAGGCATTGTGGGATACTGGCGGAAGCCAGTTCTCTTGACAAAACAAAGAGCAGAGTCTACACTGGCTCTTTGTCAATAATAAAGGGAAGGGAAAAGAAAAAAAAATCTCTTGCAGGGGTGGAAGTTTTTTGTCATGAAAACTGGGTGTTTTTCCCAACAAAGGTCACATTGCAGTGCGTATGCTCTTACTGTTTTGTCGCCAATGCAAATGTGATGAACTGAGTATTTCCTGAAGTATTTGCAAACATGACTGGTTAAGTAGCAGAGCAGGAAAATTATTCATAACAAACAATTTATTAGTTGACTTTAACTCTGGCCTAGAAAATTCACAATCTTGTATTTAGAGACAATATAAAAATGAATAGATGGTTTCCCAGCCACTCATCAGCATCTCGCAATCCTATTTCTTCTAAAAATGTGGATTCACGTTTTTAGTGAAGTAGTTCTTATGTAATTCCAGCAGACTAGAATAAATTTAAAAAGACAAGAATTCATTACTGCCTAATCAAATATTCCAGGTTGAAATATCAAATATTGAATCCTGAGCTATAAAAATGGGGCAGTAATAAAATTAAAAACATGATCATAATTAAAAATATTCAACATATTGAATATTCGTGAATGTAGTCAAGGTCATTCTATGTAACAAAACCTCAACAGTGGGACTGGGATTGCAAAACTATGCTGATTTAGATGTGGGCTCAAATCTTGTATTGGAGGAGCTGGATAAATGGTTCTGATTTTGGTCAATCTTTGTTGTGGCACAGTCATGTTAGCAAGTATTGGTTGTGAAACAGTGTTTAATTTTCTGATTCAATTACTTGGGCGCGATATGCAGATAGAATCTCACTGATCTGTTCTGTGTCAAACACCAAGTACAGAAAGTCTCTTGATCATCTGCTCTTGATCATCTGGATGATTACCAAAGGACATGGAACTATTTTAGCATGCTGTAGTCGATTCCATATCATTTATGCTACTGTTCTACTTCTTCTCTTGCTCAAGGGAAATTTTTTCATATGTATTTAAAAAAAATCCCTAAACACAGTAGGTTACTGAAGTTATTTTTGTAACTTTAATATTTGGGTTCATTTCAATGAGGGGAAAATAGAACCATCCTACAGAAATTCTATATTTAAACAAGATAACTGTGATATTAATGAGCTAAAACCAGTGTTCTAGAAAAATACTGTGCAATGTATGCTGCTAATTATATAAATTTATAATTAAACTGTCTGAGGGGTTTTACGTGTTCAAGATCTGAAATGTGGTTGGACTTTTTAAAACAAAACATCTTCAAAATTCAATCTTATTAGCAAATAGAACTATCCCCATTTCATGTGTCACCAGCTGTCAGTGCCACTTACAAGTGCCCTCCATGCAGGCCTGATAACAGTAGGGGAGGGGGAGAGAAGGGGGCAAGTGCCCTGGGGTCTGGTGATTAGCCAGGATGGGTTAGGAATTGTGTCCCTAGCCTCTGTTTGTCACATGAGGATTACCTGTTCTGTTCATTCCCTCTAGGGTACCTGGCATTGGCCACTGTCAGAAGACAGAATACTGGGCAAGATGGATCTTTGGTCTGACCCAATATGGCCATGCTTATGTTCTTATGATTCTAAAGGGCCTGGAGCCCCGGGACATTTAAATCACAGCCAGAGCGTCACGTGGACTTCAGGCAGATCTAAGGGCTGTGGAGGGAGATGCCATGCTCTGGTCAGCACTGATGCTTGGGGGGTGTATGTGTGTGGTGTGCTCGCTGCCCTTCCCCTTCTGCCCAAAGCTCTGCCCCTTCCAGGAACATGGAGCTGCCCCCACCACCACCTTGCCAGGGAGTCCAGCATGGCTGTTTGCTCCCCTGCCACCACTGACTGATAATCTCTCTTATACTGCATAACTCACACCAGGCCCCCATTTGAAATCTGTTAAGTGTGTGGTGTGTCCCCCCTGTATGATTAATCTCAGCTATGAAGTTCTGATTTTGTTACGTCACCATTTGTTTCCAGTACTTCTTGCTATTACTTGAATTTCTCTCCCCTTGTTATATAAACTGATACTTGCTTTCTTTATAAAGAAATCTAAGGGTATGTCTAGACTACATGCCTCTGCCAACAGAGGCATGTAAATTAGACTACCCAACATAGTCAATGAAGCGGGGGATTTGAAAATCCCCCCGCTTCATTAAAATAAAAATGGCCGCTGCGCTGTGCCGGCTCAGCTGATCGTCGGCACAGCGCGGCAGTCAAGACGTGGATCGGTTGACAGGGAATGCCTTTGTCGACCTCTCCTGTAAACCTCAGTCTGGGGGGTCAATATGGCCCAGTGGCCGAGTCTCTAGCTCCGCCCGGTCTGGGAGTCGATATGGCCCAGCAGCAGAGTCTCTAGCTCCCCCTGGTCTGGGGGCCAATATGGCCCAACGGCTGAATCTCTAATGCCCCTTGTCGGGGTGTGTTAGGGTGTGGTGAGGTAAGGGGGCCCAGGCCCTCCTTCTCCACAGGGCCCCAGCCCAGGGCCCTCTCAGTAGTTGGCGGTTCCCACCACTGGCTTGGCGGGGAGTTCCCCCTGAAACGTGCCGAGTCTGCCGGGGCTCCTCCCGTTCCCCGCCCTGGGCTGCTTCCTACCCCACTCTCCTGGCTGGCATAGTCCTCACCTGTGTGGACGAATACCGCTATGGTGTCCAGCGTGGGGTCTGGTGCGGTGGTGGCAGCAGCTGGTGCAGCAGCAGCGGCAGCGGCAGCTGGTGCAGTGGCAGCAGCGGATGCGGTGGCGGGCTGCAGTTGGTGTGGCAGCTGCTGTCGGCGCGAGGGTTGGGGATGTTGTTCCAGCTGGTGTGGTGGCTGGAACTCCGGCAGCAAGGGCAGCTGCCCCTGTGCTCCGGCAGGAGCTCCTTCCCCTCTGGAGGTCATCCCCAACTGAACTACTCCTTCAGCCTTTATACTGGGCCTGCAGGTGGAGCCTGCCCAGCAGGGCTGTGGGGGAGGGGCCTTCTCAGCCCAGCAGGCCTGAATAGCCTCCCCTTGGCCAGTGTGGGGCAAATACACCCCATCACAGGTACTTTATAAAAAAAAGATTGAGAAACTCTGGTCTAGATCATTCCTGAAAGATGTCTCTCCAATCTGCTCTTAAATATCTCCAGAGATGGAGATTCCACAACCCCTTAGGCAATTTATTCCAGTGTTTAACCACCCTGACAGTTAGGAAGTTTTTCGTAATGTCCAACCTAAACCTCCCTTGCTGCAATTTAAGCCCATTGCTTTTTGTCCCATAACCAGAAGTCAAGGAGAACAATTTTTCTCCCTCCTCCTTATGATACCCTTTTAGATACTTGAAAACAGCTATCGTGTCTCCTCTCTATCTTCTCTTTTCTAAACTAAGCAAGCCCAGTGGCAGTCAAAAAAGCAAATAGAATGTTAGGAATCATTAAAAAAGAGACAGAGAATAAGACAGAGACTTATCTTATTGTCTCTGTATAAAACTATGGTACGCCCATATCTTGAATACTGCATACAGATGTGGCTGCCTCATCTCAAAAAAGATATAATGCCATTGGAAAAGGTTCAGAAAAGGGCAACAAAAATGATTAGGGGTTTGGAACGGGTCCCGTATGAAGAGAGATTAAAAAGACTTGGATTTTTCAGCTTAGAAAAGAGGAGACTAAGGGGAGATATGATAGAGGTTATTAAAATAATGACTGGTATGGAAAAAGTGAATAAGGAGAAGTTATTTACTTATTCCCACAATATAAGAACTAGGAGTCACCAAATGAAATTAATAGGCAGCAGGTTTAAAACAAACAAAAGGAAGATTTTCTTCACTCAGCACACAGTCAACCTGTGGAACTCCTTCCCAGAGGATATGGTAAAGACTAGGACTTTAGCAGGGTTCAAAAAAGAGCTAGATAGATTCATGGAAGTTAGGTCCAACAATAGCTATTACCCAGGATGGGTAGGAATGGTGTCCCTAGCCTCTGTTTGTTTGGAAAAGGGTGACAGGAAAAGGATCACATGAGGATTACCTGTTGTGTTCCCTCCCACTGGGGCATCTGGTATTGGCCACTGTTGGCTGACAGGATACTGGGCTGGAAGGACCTTTGGTGTGACCCAGTATGGCCGTTCTTATGTTCTTATGGTACTACTCTCCTCAGAGTGGACAGGAATGAAATGACGGAAATACAGGCTGGCAGAGCTGGCACTGTGTGTGTATATAACAGGGGTGGAACCTAAGGCCTGGATCTGGCCCCCGAGGCTCAGAGCTCCCTCCCAGCATTGGGGAGCACATGTTGGTGCTCCAACCCCCCTACCATCCCACTCTGAGGCTGGAGCACACAAAATCTACTAGTCTGCCTGTCACATAAAAAGCCATATGTAGCCCTGCAGTGGTTAAATTTGTATTTCTCTAGGCCAGCCATGAACCCTGCTGGTGAAAATACCAACCTTTATCAGACGGCCTTCATCAGCCACAACTCCCTATGCTTGCTAGCTGAGAGATGAGTATGGGATAAATAACATGACTTCGGTTCTCAGCCCCAGGGGAATGTTGAGAGTGGCATTGGGCCAACTCACGCACACTCAGTAAACAGCTAAAGTATGAGATCACAGGGAGTCCCACCCCTCTGTAAGTCTCACCAGGGACCTAGATCTTGAAGGGTGCCCTGCATCCCCCCAGCTGGAGCCACATCCACTGCAGCCTGGGGCGAGGTGACGGGAATGGGACTCCCTGCAGACTGAAGGGGCGTAAGCATTTCCAAATGCCTGTTACTCTTTTATGCCTTGCTCTGCCTATGCTTATTGGCGTATTGCTTTACAGTAGCTGTGTAACCATCTGGCAGTATTAAGCCTGTAATAGTAGTGATGTAGTGAGATTAATAAAAGCAACTATCCCTAATCAACTCTGTCTTGAAGTGAATCCACAACCCTGTTGGGCTCTGCCCCTGTGAGCTGACACTCCCCCAGTCCCCCAGATTCTGGTGTGTGAGGAGATTGTGGGGAGTGCTTTTTTCCTTCTCAGTCAGGGGCCATGTCAATGTTTTTTTCCTTCTTACTCGCGTGTGGCCCCTGACTTATTTTTCTGTGGGTCAGCAGCCACCGACCCAAAAAAGGTACCCCACCTCTGGTGTATAGCATGCTGGGAGAGAGGGGTATACACTGCTCCATGCAAAAAGTGGCACATTGGCTCTGTGCCCCTTAAATTTGCCAAGAAACTTAAAGAGTAGGGAAAACATTTAGCAAAAGATTTCCATATTTTGAAGCAATGATCATTTTCCAGGCTTTGAAATAAACCTGCATTTTATGGCTCATTACATCTGTACTTAAATCATTGTCCCAGGTTCACCAACAGGATCCTTCAGGTTTGATATTTCTGGTTTTTTTAAAAATGCTGTTTTCAATCCATGAGAAACTTTGTTTTAAAACTTCAGGAAAATCTTCAGGGGGGAATGAAAACTTTCATTGTGTCAACTTTTTTGTACAACTTTTTTAGAGACCTTTTAAAACACCCTACATGTAAAAAATATTAACCTACGCTAGTTGCAAGGCATCAGAGGGCCTCTAATTGTTTTCAGAGGACTTTGGATGCATTCCCAGAGCACCCAAAATAAAATTGGAAACTAATCAAAGAAAGCAACCCAATCTTCAGTGTAGTCTATGTGGAGCAACTTGCTTGCTCTGTGTGTATATTTCATTTGTAGACTCTGCGTGTATATTCTAGAGCAGCTTCTGTAACTGTCACTGCATGTTACTGTATGACCCACCACTACCATGGTATCTGAACTTCTTGCCAATAATCTTTGTGAGTTGGAGAAGTACTGCTATTCCCATTTCACAGAGGAGGAGCTCAAGCAGAATGAGACCAAGGGAACAGCTACACTGAAGAAAAACAAAACAAAACATACCATAGCAGTGAGTCTCAGAGGCCTGGTCTTTAGTGCGCACATTGCAGCACTAAAAATAGCAGTGTTGATGTTTCTGTTTGCATTGGAGCTAAGGCCCTGAAACCTGGCAAAGGGATTAGCTCTCCGAGACCACGCAGCAATGTCTACACTGCTAAACTTAGTCTGTAGACCTGGCCTCTGGTCTACACTAGGGCTTTATTTCAAAATAACCCCCTTAGGTCGAATTAATAAGAGTTCACACTACCAAGTCTGTTATTTTGAAATAACAGGCCCTTATTTTGAAATCTATACTTCTGCTTCCCTCAAGGAATAATGCTAATTTTGAAACAGTTATTTCAAAATAGCATTAGTGTGGACACTCCGGTGCTGCTATTTCAAAATAACTACGCACCCAAGTAATTTAAACTTACTACTCCCCAGTACTTCCTGGGGTTGTAAGTCTGAGGTAGCATGTCCACATTAATGGAGCCTGCCTTGGACTAATTTTAAGGCTTCCCTGTAGTGTGGACACACTAGTTCAATTTTGTAAAATTGGGAGTAGGTAAGTCAAATTTAGTTATTTCGAAATAGCTTCCTAGTGTAGACAGGCCCTTCCTGCTGCAAGGTTGGTGAGGTTCTTTTGTTTGTTTTTCAGTGTAGACATACCCTTAATGACTTGTCAAAGGACTATGGAGGGAGCAAAGAATTAAATACAGGTCTCCCAAATCCCATGATAATACTCTAATCACTGTCCATTCTTTCTCATTGGGTACTGAATTAGAATCAAGGCACAGGCTTAAATGCACACCCTCACTTTGGATTTATTGGTTTTAAATGTTTCTTCACAGAAAACAGCTGGTAGAGCAGCGGTTCCCAACCTTTTCCAGATGGGGACCCATTTTGACAATTCAGGAAGACTTGGTGACCCAAGGCAATTCAAAAATGGGGGAAGGAGGGAGGGCAGAGCCACCTGGGAAGACACTTGGCGACCCTTTTGAAATGTAATGGTGACCCATATTTGGTCCCGACCCATAGGGAAACCCTGCTGTAGAGAAACCTTTTTTTATGTGCAATTTTCCCATAATTGGAATCAGTCATTTCTAAATAAAATATGAATGCCCTCATAATCATTTGAATGCTTGGCTGCATTTTGGCATATTCATTAAAAACAAAGTAGAATTTGATTGAAAATAAATGACTCTATTAGACAGATAGTTCTATCTCTATCAGATTTCTCTATTGACTCCAATAGGCTTTATATCAATCTCCCACTCCCTGTGACCATTTTGAAAAGGGACATTTCTTCTCCATGTAGCACTTTATAATGTGCTTTCAACCAATGGTGTCGTCAAAAACCCAGAGTTATTGCAGCACAGTTGAACTTGCAAACCAGAGTGGAAGAATGGTGATCCCAAGTAGCTCAGCCATATAAAACACCTGATGTGTTACAGCTACAGGACTACCAGATGTGGGAGTTAGTTCTTCAGCACAAGTTCAAGACCCATTTGCTGTTGGTAAAATAATTTGTAAATTCAATCCTGCATCATCCCAAGTGAAATAAAATGACACAATAATTCCTGGGGGGTACTCTTATTTTGAGGCTAAACTTCTGAAAGTAAAATGATTGTACATTGCCAAAGTATATGGGGAGAATAGAAATGGTTGAAGACCAGTATTTTGATTTTGGCATAGTTTAAATTAAAATTTAACACTGGCTTTGACACTTTGTTATCTAAACTTTTTTCATTTCATTATACTGGAGAAGGAAATAACTTACTTGAGAATATCTTTATCAATGAGGTCATTAAAAGCCTTGGCTCTTAGCCACTGTTTTTGAGTCAGCTCTCTTCTCTCATAATTATTCTAGATTAGACTATGTTTCCCATCTTCAGTGATTAAAGCAATATACTCACCAGAGGACACTCATGAATAGTGGTACTTCTGATCTGCTTGATGGGTTGGCTTAGTTTTAATTGTGTAACACTTTTGCTAATAGATGCAGTCTCCCCTTAAGTTTTCACCCATTCAAATCAGACACCATTATTCTGTCAACTAGCCAATTTGCCTGTCATAAGACGGGATTTTCAGGTCTCTCCTCCACATTAGTCTTCTCTCCTGAGCCTCTGCTCTCTCGCTCCGTCTCCATCTCCATCTCTCTTTCTCTTGCTCTCCTCCTCCTACTGCCTCTCCCTCTCTCTCTCTCAGCTCTCCTCTGCCTCCTGCCTCTCTCTCTGTCTCTCTCTTTCTCTTCTCCTCCCCCTCCTGCCTCTCACTCGGGAGAGCGCAGAGCCCAAATGGCCGTTTGGGCTCCGCGCTCCCTGTTCTGCATGGGGAGCACAGAGCCCATATTGTCACTTGCGCCACTTGCTCCCACATGGCGGCCCCGCCCCCCTGCCCCTCCCGCTGTGGCGCTTGGCTGACTTCTGTGCCACTCAGCCGGGCTGCCATGGGGGTGCAAGCAGCCGTTTGGCCCCACACTCCCCATGCAGCACGGTCCGCCCAGAGGGAACAGCCAGCATTTCAGGCAACAGCATGGCCCAGAGGGAACAGCCAGCATTTCAGCGTTACAGACTCACAGACATTGGGCTACTATATATATGATAACAGCTGGATTGACCACTGGAATATGGTACCTCTTATGTTCCTGCTTCCCCCAGCATCTTTTCTGTTGCAGTTTGCTAATTTCCATTTCCTTTTTCTTAGTGGCACAGCTGTGTTAGTTGGTGCATTGAAGGGGCAGAGGCAAGATTCCTCCCATCCACAAGGGAAAAGAAGTGAAGTCATGGCTCCCCCATCTACTATTGTCTCCCTTGCACTGCCATAGTAATTGTGCAACCTTATTCTGGGGCACAGGTATCTCTTTTCCTCTTTCCCCCCTGCATAGGAGCATAGTCACAGTGCTGATCTGTTCCAAAAGAGCAGCCAAGAAGATGAGTTTCTCATTGGCCCTGTCTTACCTGCTGATGGAACACTGCTTTTCCTGCAGTACAACTGTGGAGACCTCAAGCAGCTCCATTTTATTAAATGAGATAACAAGCAAATTGCCAACAGTCATTCAGCAAAAAGGTAGTAGCAATTTAAGACACAGTCTACCAAAATGGAGGGTGCTATGCACTTCTTAAGAGGAACGTGGTCCCTTGGAAGATAACGTATGAATTAGAGAACAACCCTCCCCACCTTGTATCACTTCACACCACAAAATGGACCATGTTTTTCACCCTTTTCAAAGTAAATTGTAACAAATTACTCTACATGTTCTTACAACTCCCACAAATTGCCCAGGAAAAGAAGGGGGTTCCAGTCAAGGCTGCTACAGAGATTTGCTTCAAAGACTACTGTGTCTGTCACAGTAGCCATGGGCAAAGAGGAAGTAGGTAGTGTTGGTATGACAGACTGTGCTTGGAAAAAGCATGGATCTGTAGCTTGCCAGTCACACTTAGCAGCTTGTAGGCAATGGGGAAGCACAACAGTCTTTGTGTAAATCACAGAATACATGCCAAAGGAGTAAAATGCTGGATGCCTTATTTAAAAGGGTAAATATTGCACAAGAGTAGTAGTTTTCCACCTGTTGTCAGCAGACCCCTGGGGGACTGCAGGCTATTTCTAAGATTTCCGAAGAGATCCACACCACCATTTCAAATTTTTCGAGAAGTACACAAAGGAGAAAAGGTTGAAAATCACTTCATTGAAAAAACAAAACCGCTGTCGTACTGTCCTGTGTAATCTAGTGATTTGTCATTATGGTGCTACTAGACACCAGTTATTTGTGGAAACCAAACTGTGTTCACAAAAACAAAAACTATAATTAAAAAGCAAGCCCTAAAGGTCTTTATGGCTATACACAAACACATACACACGCACACCCCTGATACTCCCACTTGCAACTTGTGTAAGTTGGCATTTCTCCATTTGAAATTAAGGGAGGTACACTTATTCACACCGAAAGAGGGTCCGACCTGGGTTCTTGAGAACACATCTCATAATACCATTCCTATAATACTTGCTGTATCAGAAAGAGCTTTCACCATTCATGTGTGTAATATGTTTTCACCATAAATACCTCACATGTACTGCTATTATTACACCCCAGGGTCACTTAGGGCATGTGACTTACTTATGGGAAGATCGATGCTCCAGAGGTCGATCTTCTAGCGTTTGTTTTAATGGGTCTAGTATAGACCTATATATCAAATGTTGAGGGCAGCTCTTGCCAGCATCAGGTACTCCTCCTTTTGCGAGGAGTAAGGGAAGCCAATGGGAGCAAATGCTCCCATCGGCTTCCTGCAGTGTGAATGCTGCAGTGTGAATGCTTAAGGTAAATCTACTCCAGCTATGCATTTTGCGTAGCTGGGGTTGTGTATCTTAAGCTGACATTCCAGGTCCAGTGTGGACCTGGCTTTAAAGACTACCTTTTTTTTCCTGGCATGTAACAACATATAAGATGGAAACAATTCAATTCATCATGCCTTCTACTGCAGCACAATCTGTTCTGTGATAGGAAAAGAAATCATTTGTACAACATAGAGCACAGCAACTGTTCTTTGATTTCAATGGTGGCAAATTAGTAATTATAATGTATCATTCCAACAATCTCCTGAAATTGTATTTCTAGTTTCACAGGGATTAAATAGGGCTTTGAAATTTGATGATAAGAATACCATAAGAAGTCAAATACTTAAGAACCTATTATCTCCATGATGCTCATCTTAATGTTGATGGGAACTGGGAGCATATGTTGGCTGGGGAATATGGATTCTGTATTTTTCAACATTCTGCAGTAATTAAAGTACTATGGAGCAGCTGAGTCATAAGTAGAGCCCTGCTTATTCTGCGGACACCCGCTTTATATCTGGGGGTATCCACATCCATGGATGTGGATGCAGCTATCCACAGCTCACTTTTGCAGATATGCATGCAGATGCAAATACAAATTTTGTATCCATGCAGGACTCTAATCATAAGCTATTTCAAATCCTGCATAAAGATCATTGCATGTCAAGAGTTCAGGTGATCAAGTCAGAAAAACTGAAGTGTGTGCTTATCAAAATTACTTTGCCTTTGTACATTAGATTGGGTTTGCGGGTAGGAGATGTGGGAAATTAAAAAGCACTAGACTGACACCTTCGGAAACTGAAGCTGTTTATTCATCCTCAAAATGCAGTAGGTACAATTGGGGCAATGAAAATGCTAGTTTCCTACATAGTTCAGCAAATAGGCCTGACCCTGCTTTGACAAAAAAACACTCTTGTTTAGTTCGGTCTATTTAGATTTCCGCATGTGGCTCCCATTGTCAAAAAGGTTTGATTCCTTCTAAAACTCTTTCGAGCTAAAGGGTATAAAAATATTGCTAAATTGAAAGCCTTACTTACTACAGGTTGCACCTCCCAAATCTGGGATTCTCTGGTCAGGCAACATCCGCGGTCTGGCATGACCACAGATGTTCCTGGATGCCCCAGAGTAAGACAGCCAGCAGCTTGGATCCCACTGCAGACCCATGAGTCTTGTAGCAGTGGGGCCTCAGCAGCTTGGGCAGTGGTGGTGCTGGAACAGCCTGGGCAGTGGCAGTGCACGATCGGGGCTGCCTGCAGCCTGGCAGCTGGACCAAGACCATGGCAGCCCTTGAGGGGAAGCTTGGCCAGGGCCATCAGCCTGGGTGCTGGCAGTGGGGCAGCTGGAGTGACAGTGGCAGTGTGGCTCAGGCTGGACTGCAGCAGCCCGGGCAGAGAAGCTGGCTGGGGCTGCTGCAGCCTCGCAGGATCAGTGCAGTTGGGGCTTCGTGCCACCCGGCAACAGGGCTGGGGCTGCTGCAGCTTGATTGGGCAGCGTGGAACCAGGGCTAGGTCTGGGGCTGGCCAGCAGGCAGCCTGGCAGGGCTGAAGGAGTTGGCAGTTGGAGGGCAGTAGGCTCAGGTGCTGTTGTCAGGGGACCTCTTGCTGTCCAGCAAATTCCCTCAGTCAGGGCTAGTCAGGTCCCGAGGGTGCCGGACCAGGGAGGTCCGACCTGTACTTCACATTTCAAATTCTGTAACTGATTTTCCTTCTCTGTGTCTTTAGTAAAAGGATGTTCAAGGGCATGCTTGCCCTGCTGCTAAGCAGGCTGAGGTCTCTGCACACCAAAGCCTGAAGCTGGTTTCCGAGGGCATGTCTACACTACAGCGCTATTTCAAATTAATTTATTTCAAATTAGTTAATTCGAAATAAGCTAATTCGAAATAACACATCTAGACACAAAATCTAATTTGAAATAGCGTTTTGTTATTTCAGAATAACATGTCCACACTGATTAGACGCTGGATCGCATTTAAGGGCAGCTGAAATCGGTTCCAGCAGGGCATCAGGTCAGTAGTTGCATTGTGTGGCTGCTGTCTGAGGCTATCTGAGGCTCGTGGTTAAAGGGACCCCCCTGGACAGCCGGTTCTCAGCTTTCCCACTTCCTTGCCTACCTCGCTGAGGGACAGCAAAATGTTTTCCTCTCTGCCTGATTTGGTTGCTCTCATTTGGGACACCACAGCACTCAGCACCATGGAGCCAGAGCCGCCCCTGGGCACTCTGGTGCTCATGTTGAAGGTCTTGCTGCAAGCCTGGCAGCAATTGCTGCAGGCTGCCTGGCACCTTCTGCTGCAGGCCAGCCCCCTGGCCCTCCTCCTGCTCCCCCTGGGGGCCCTGGAGGAGCGGCACCCAGACGCCAGCGTGCCCCGCTGCATCTGGCGTCTGGACACCAGCAGCGACTGGTGGGACCACATCGTCCTGGAGTGCTGGGGAGACCAACAGTGGACCCAGAACTTCAGGATGAAGAAGGACACCTTCCTCGAGCTCTGCGAGTGGCTCTCCCCTGCTCTGCGGTGACGGGACACATGCATGAGGCCTGCCATTCCCCTCCACAAGCAGGTGGCCATCGCCCTCTGGAAGCTCTCCACGCCGGATAGCTACCGATCCATGGGGAACCAGTTCGGCGTGGGGAGATCCACCGTCGGAGCGGTGCTCATGCAGGTACGGCATTCACTGGCCACTGGGCCAGGAGGGCGGGATGCAAGGAGGACATTGTCACCCCAAGGGAAAATGGGGGGGGGAGGTGGTGTAAGTGCCCTCCCCGGGAGGGTTTGGTCTTTCCCAGCCGCACTATAGACCACCCATGGTGGCCAGGATTGCAGCAGGGGTTGCTCCTGGGAGTGGGGGTGCAGAGAAGTGGCGGGGCACGAACTCTCCCAGCCACCCAGGCACCGCAGTGACCCTCGGTTTTGTGTCTCTCTCTGCAGGTGGTGAAGGCCATCAACAGGGTGCTGCTCCGCAGAGTCATCCGCCTCACCAACCTGGACGCAGTCATCAAGGGGTTCGGCGCCCTGGGCTTCCCCAACTGTGGGGGGGGGGGAATTGACGGGACACACATCCCCATCCATGCCCCAGACCACCACGCCTCCCTCTACATCAACAGGAAGGGGTACTTTTCCGTGATCCTGCAGGCCATGTCTGACCACCAGGGCCAGTTCACGGACATCAATGTGGGCTGGTTCGGCAAGGCACACGACACGCGGGTGTACCGCAACTCCTCCGTGTGCCAGAGGCTGCACGCTGGGATTTTCTTCCCCGACTGTCACATCAGGGTTGGGGACATGGACATGCCAGTGTGCCTGCTGTGGGATGGGCCCTACCCACTACAGCCCTGGCTGATGAAGCCCTACACGGGACACCTCAACCCCTCCCGGCAGGCCTTCAATGCCAGGCTCAGCAGGGCCCGCATTGTGGTCGAGGGGGCCTTCGGCCGACTGAAAGCCCGATTTAGATGCCTCCTCACCCGCCTCGACCTCTCCCAGCACAATATTCCGCACGTGGTGGCAGCGTGCTGTGCGCTCCACAATTTATGTGAGAGGAGGGGGGAGGCTTTCCTGACAGCCTGGATGGCAGAGGCTGACCGCCTGGCTGGCCAGTATGCACAGCCTCACATGGCTGCCAGCCGGGAGGCCCTTCGGGGGGCTGTCTGCATCCAGGAAGCCCTGCGGGAGAGCTTCCAGGTGGACGAGGACTGAAGTCCTCCTGGTGTGCCCCACTGGGGCCTTGTGCCTTACATTCCATCCCCACCTCCTTCCTCTTTCCCCTCCCTAACCCCCCTTCCTGATATACAATAAAAACACCTGTGTTGCCACAAAAAAATCTCTTTATTTAACATAACTGGGGTGGGGGCAGGGGAGGAATGAGGGTGGGAGAGGGGAGGGGAGAAACCTGGGAGGAGAGAGCTGGAAGGGGGAGGCAAGGGGAGGAAGGGGGAGAGGAAGCTCAGGGTTGGGGTCTTGCCGGCCTTCCCGTCTCACAGCACTGTGGGTGCGGGGGCCTCGGCATTTCCAGGGGAGAGTGAGTATGGAGGGTGGGGCAGGAGGGACGCGGGGGACAGAAGAAGCGGGAGGGGGAGCAGGAGTGGGAGGAGGAGCGATACCTGGGGCGGCCGCAGGGACTGGAGCAGCAGGAAGCAGCAATCGGTCCACCAGGGCCTGCAGGTGCTCACGGAGGGCACGGCCCTGCTCCCGCAGCTCCCGCAAGCTCTCCTGCTGCAGCTGCAAGTCCTCTTGCACCCACTGCTCCTGGCTGTGGACCTGCCATCCCTGTAACTGCAGCTGCTGCCTCTGGAACCCCTCTTGGCTGCGGGTGCGCCTGCTGGCCCGGGTGCGGGTGGATGGTCCAGGCGGGGTGGTGTGCCCTGCACTCGCAGGTGCTGCAGCTGCAGTGAAACAAGAGAAGTGGTCAGTTCTCCCTGGGGACACAGTGGGTGAAACCCAGCCCCCCTCTGCAAGGTGAGGACGGCAGGTCTCCACACCATCACGTCCTGCTATCCCTGGGAGTGTGAGCTGTCCCAGGACTGCACCCCAGCCTCTGTGCTGCCTATAGTGTGGTGTGCATGTGGCCTCTGGTGGCCAGGCTGGCAGCCATGCGGCTGTAGACAGCCACATTCCTGTACCGAGTGTGGAGATCGTGGGCATTGGAGGCCTCCCCCCCAAACCTCAATGAGGCCCACTATTTCCACACTAGACCAGGAAGGCACCCGCCTTTTGCGGCCCCTGGCAGGCTCCTGGGGGCCGCCAGTCTGGTCCTAGGGAGCGGTGGAGGGCTCGGTGGCAGCGGGTTGCTGGCTCATCCTGTGCCAGGTGCACGGTCTTCTGGCTGTGTGCTGTCAGGCTTGCAACTGGCACAGGCACTGTGGCCAAAGTCTGCCCCTTTAAGGGCTCCAGGGGTGGGGGGGAGCAGACGAGTTTTCCTGGTTGTGCCCAGAGTGGCCACCAGGGCTCCCTGGGAAGGGCTGGAGGCACCCTAATTCGAAATAAGTGTCTACACAGCACTTATTTCGAATTAGCTATTTCGAATTTGGTGTTGTTCCTCGTAGAATGAAGTTTACCAAATTCGAAATAAGGGCTCCACTATTTTGAATTTATTTTGAAATAGCGGTTTGCCTGTGTAGACACTATTAAAGTTAATTCGAAATAACTGCTGTTATTTTGAATTAACTTTGTAGTGTAGACATACCCCAAGTGTTTAATGTTGGGCAGTGAGTGGGCTGTTGTAACACCTTTGGCCCATATAATCAACCAAAATCACTGCAACAATACCAGTGGTAAGAGACACTCTACTCCTCCCCACAATATGGAAGAAGCACTTGAATAAGAGTGACTAAAATATACTCAGCTAAAATTTCCAGGATGTGTGTGCAAGTAAAAAATGTCCTCCTTTACCTTCGTCTGTTCCTTCACTCTGCTTCTCCCTTTGCTCCTTTCTTTGGTCTCTATCATGCAATACATTCTCTGCTTCCCTCTCTCTTTGATAAATTCCCTCTCCCCTCTTCTTGTTTTTCATAGAATCATAGACTCCTAGGGCTGGAAGAGACCTCAGGAGGTCATCGAGTCCAACACCCTACCCAAAGTAGGACCAATCCCAACTAAATCATCCCAGACAAGGCTTTGTCAAGTCAGGAGTTAAAAATCTCTAGGGATGGTGATTCCACCCCCTAGGTAATCCATTCCAGTGCTTTACCAACCTCCTAGTGAAATAGTTGTTCCTAATAGCCAACCTATATCTCCCCCACTGTAACTTGAGACCTTTGCTCCTTGTTCTGCCATCCCTCACTACTGAGAACAACCTCTCTCCCTCCTCTTTGGAACCTCCCTTCATGAAGTTGAAGGCTGCTATAAAATCCCCCCCCCCTTTTCTTCTGCAGGCTAAATAAGCCCAAACCCTCAGCCTCTCCTCATAGGTCATGTGCTTCAGCCCCCTAATCATCTTGGTTGCCCTCCGCAGGACCTTCTCCAATGCGTCCACATCCTTTCTATAGTGGAGGGCCCAGAACTGGATGCAATACTCCAGATGTAGCCTCACTAGTACCAAATAAAGGGGAATAATAACTTCTCTAGATCTCCTGGCAATGCTCCTCCTGATGCACCCTAATATGCCATTAGCCTTCTTGGTTACAAGGGCACGATGTTCTCATTCACTGTAATCCCCAGGTCCTGCTGAACTGCTACTTAGCCAGTCGGTCCCCAGCCTATAACAATGCTTGGGATTCTTCCATTCCCAGTGCAGGATTCTGTACTGGTCCTTGTTGAACCTCATCAGATTTCTTTTGGCCCAATCCTCCAACTTGACGAGGTCACTCTGGACGCTATTCTCTACCCTACAACTTATTTACCTCTCCCCCTAGTTTAGTGTCATCTGCAAACTTGCTGAGGGTGCAATCCATCCCCTTATCCAGGCCAGTAATAAAGATGTTTAACAAAACTGGCCCTAGAACTGATCCTTGGGGCACTTCGCTACAAACTGACTGCCAGCCTGACACTGAGACTTTGATCCCTACCCATTGGGCCGGACAATCTAGCCTGCTTTCTATCCACCTTACAGTCCATTTATCCAATACATACTCCCTTAACTTGCTGGCAAGAATATTGTGGGAGACCCCCACCTTCTTCATTTTTAAGTGTCTTCTTTCTAAACCACATGAATTCATCTGTGACATTGGTTTCTGATATGAACATGCAAATCATTGTTGCAGCCACTGTTATATGTTTGCATCAAATCTTGTGCAAAGTGCACCAAGTGAGATGTCTAGAGAAAGGTGTTGATTCACTGATTCTGTTTTTAATGTTTATATGCATGTATCATTCTTGTATTTGAAGTTATGAGAATTGGCTATGTACTTGTATTTCAAATGTTTGCTCATGGAAAATATCAAAAGGCTTCGTCCAACTATTATGAAAAGGTTGTGAATCAAATAAATCAGAATATTTGACTGACAGTGTACATTAAGTGGTGCCAATCCACCGCTGAGGAACCTTTTAGTGAACGTTCAGACCAGCAAGGGAGCAATGGCTGTTTATCTAACAAGGACTAAGTCATGCAAGGACAGGTGACTTTCTCATGTGACAAACACTTGATGTACTTTCACACAAGGAGAACAATGGAATTCCCTCCACATGTGCAAGGGTATAAAGAGGGCCATGGTGGTTCCTTCATCTTTGTCGTCAGTCTGGTCGTCAAGCAGATTGTCATTCTAGCTCATCACTTCAGGAGCATCTTTGCTATGAACTGAGCCCGAAAAGATTGATGGCCCATCCTAGCAACGGATGTATTCCAGAGACTTTGAAGATAGCAGTTTTATTTCATATTTGCACCTGGAACTTTGTAATTCATGTATGTAATTTGTTTTCTTTAACCGTTTTTGCTCACAATCTTTTCTTTCTTTTCTCAATAAATCTTTAGTTTTTAGATTCTAAAGGATTGGAAAAGTGTGGTTTTGGGGTAAGATCTAAGATATTAATTGCCCGGGAATGTGGCTGGTCCCTTGGAACTGGAAGAACTGTCCAGATTTGGTTAGATGGCTTTTCATAATCTCTCATCTGTATGAAGGAAGGGTTCTGATTGAGACACTGGAGAAGCTAGAGTGTCTAAGATAGGGGTGAGGAACCTAAGGCCCAGGGGCTGGATGCAGCCCTCAGCTTGCCTGGATCCAGCCCCTGAGATTTAGGACTCCCCACCAGCATTGTGGAGCCCGCACTAGGCTTCCAGCTCCCCCACTGCCCTGCCACAGGACTGGAGCACACAAAATCTACTAGCCTGGACTCCCATAGACTCTGGTGTGCGAGGGGAATATGTGGAGTGTCTTTCTGCTTCTCAGTTGGCGACCATGTTTGTAAGGGCTTGTTTTTCTTGTTTTGCTTCTCACTTGTTGTGCAGCCCGCACTGATTTTTCTGGGAGTCAGCAGCCCCTGACCCTAAAATGGTTCCCCAGCCCTAGTCTAAGGGAATTGCTTGTGTGATTTCTTGCTGACCAGTGTGGCAAACAGAAGTGCTCTGTGTGACTGGTGTGATGCCTTATAGCAGAGGACCCTCAGTCTTGTGCTGTATGTAGCCCTGTCTTTCAGCAATTTGTCCTGATTTGACCCTCTCAGCAGTGCCCCAGAAAGCTGTTATATTACAGAAACTCAAAAGCACAAGTTGATATCCCATGTGTAAAAGATCAAAGCTTTAATTATAAGGTTCCAAGGCATCTTAAGTCAATTGCATGGAAAAAAAGGAATGATACAGGGCGCAATACATTGTTTTGAGCAAATGTGCTGGACAGTTTTTCTTCAAGCCAACACAGCATCTGCTTAAATGGTCGTCTTTCTTGTCATTAGCATAGGGGGCTAGATCTTTACTTGTCTTCAGTGGAACCACATGAAATTATAACAGCTGAGGCTCTTGCTCTATGACTAATTCTACAATTGCCCAGTGTAAAATCCTTCCTTAGAAGTGATCCTATGTACAATGAAGGCCGGCGTGGTAAAGGGGGTGGGGGGAAGGGAGAGGAGGTGGCAATTGGCCTGAGGCCAGCAGTCCAAAAGAACCCAGAGCTCCTGGCTGTTGCTACTGTGGCAGCACCCACAGTCCCACACCATTTAAATGGCTGCTGGAGTGCTGCGCAGCATGCTCTTGGCAGCACTAAAGGGCTGGCTGGCTGGCACCCAATGTCCTCTGGGCACCACTGAGAGCTGATGGGGCATGCCACAGTCCAGGAGGTGTTGAGTGCTGGCTGCCCCCACCCCTACCTCTTCCGCCTAAGGCCGTGCCCATTCTGGGAGTGTGGAACCAGCCCCAATCCTATACCTTGCCCAGTGGCTCAGTGAGGCTGTCGGCTCCCCTGAATGCGGGACAGCAAGCAAGCATGTTTAAAAAATGCATTCTAGTTCAAGTCAGTCATCTATTACACTTTTAATGCCAGTAAGTTAAGAGGTTGTGACAATAAGGTTTTAATGTAGCCATATTGAAAAGCCTAAAGCCTTCCTCTGCAGCCAGAATGAAGAGCAGCAGCCATTATCTGTGAAGCTTGGAGTCACATATTCACATTCCATCTAAATTGCATTAAAATAGTGTCACCCCAGGCTGTTAAGGAGACCTAATGGCATCCACTGTCACCAGATAAAGGAACAGATCTCAGGATGGGTAAAGAAAACTTAACAGCATTTTGTCTGGCAAGAAACTGTTTATCAATAGTTGGGGTTGTGGAATCCTCATTCTGTGATTGTGGCCCTCACTTTCCTATTGTCTGTCTGTCTGTATGATCTCTGTCTTGTCTGGTGTTTAATTGTTTTTGTCGGTTGTATAATTAATTTTGCTAGGTGTGAATTAACTAAGGTGATGGGGTATGATTGGTTAGGTAATTCTTTTACAGTATGTTATGATTTGTTAGTAAAATTATATTAAAATAAGGTCTGGCTAAGCAGGAAAGAAGGAGATCAGCAGGAAAGGGAAAAGGAATAAAGAAACAGTAAGAAGAAGGAAAAAAGACTTGGGAGAAGAACTCACCACCTAGACACAGCCTGAGAGCAGAGCTTCCAGGACAACTCTGCATGATTGTGACGTGTAGCATCCAGGATCCAGACAAGACTGACCTTGCCTGGCCAACAGGGGAAGTTTGCCTGCCTTGATCAGGATTGGTGAGCATGGCACTGTAGGCTTAGTATGTGTATTCTGCACCTTTGGTAATTGTCAATAAACAGAGAGTAAGAAAATTACTGTGTAAGGCTCTTTCAGTGGTAAAAGATCCTGCAAACCCACAGGAAGTTACTCCTTGAGCCCTAGGAATTAGGTAAGGGTGGGTGTTTAAATTAACAGGGTTGCACCTTGAGCCTTAGGAATTGAGTAAAGGTATATTTTCCTAAAGTGTAGGAGTGATAAAGAAATCCGTGCAAGTAACTGATTCTCCATGATGAATTTGAGGTTCTTTGTATTTGGAGGTGCTATACAGAAAGAATAAATCAATCATTATTAATTTTGTTTAAAAAAAGGAAGGTGGGCATTGAAGAAAGCAAAAGCAAATATTATTGATTCAGCAACAAGTGATGAATTTGTTGTTCAGTAAAGCAAAAGCTCATCTTTCTTAAAACACCCCGTTATCCAGAACCAAGTCATGTCTTCTGATGCTGATTTGGATCAAAAAGTGCTTCAGAAAAGTGAGTGGATATTAAAGCCAGTTTCCATTGACAAAGAATGTGGGAAGTAGAACATTCTACCTCATTTACTATTGGGTAAGGTTTTGCACAGACATTTTCTTCACAGCAGAAAGAAAAAGAAATGGCTTGTGCTGGGGAAATCTGGAGGAGATGCAGAGGAAGGCAGAATGAGAAATGGAAGAGGCCCTCCAGGTTTTGTAAAGCTACTGCACACCTGAGGAGTGACGATCTAGACTAGTGAGTTCTTTAGATCATATGAGGTCTGCTGGAGCTTCAGAAACCTCAGAAGTCTTCTTCTCCAGTTCACCTAGACCTTTAAGTTGGCCACCAGTCTTCGTGCTGAAGTCACCAGTGCCTACAGTTTTAGCTAAAGCAAATAAGAAGTTTGGTCCTGTGATGTACTTAGTGTATCTTGTGAGGTGTGGAGCATCAAATTCCCACCAGTGGAAACTGGTGACTTGACACTTCTCGGATATTAAGCAGCTTGTAGACCTCTTAAGTGTCAATAGGCTTTCACACATACAAACTTCTGTGCATGGAAGTCTTTATACAAAAATGTGGAAACTTCATTACATGAGGACTTCTGGGTGACTTCAGGAGGAAAAACTGGAGGAGGGGAACAATGGAATTCTTAAAATTCCTTGACTTTAGGGTTCTTCTCACACTTTCCTTCTCTCAGAGCATGTCTACAGTAGGGAGAAGATCGACCCTTCGGAGGTTGATCTTCTAGCATTCGATACAGGGGTATCCCTCACTGGTGTCAGGTACTTCTTGTTCTGCGAGGAGTAAGGAATGCTGGCAGGAGTGTGTGCTCCTGCCAGCCTTCCACTGTGTGGACACTGCCATATTTCGGTTTAAGGAAAGCTGATTCCAGCTGCGCATTCTGCATAGCTGGAATTGCGTACCTTAAATGGACCTTCCTGGTCTAGTGTAGATCTAGGCTCAGAACTTCCCCATGGCCAAATCAGAAACCCAGGCATAAACTAGCTGACTACCTGGACAAATGAGGTGCTGATCCTCAAGCCTTTCCAAGTTTATAAAGCCAGCATCCCCACATATTGCAAGTGTCTCCCAGAGACCTTTGGATCAAGGCGGTATACCCCATAACTTAGAACCATCCTCCTGCTTATACGGATGCTGATTATTTTTCACTAAAGCAAGGAAATATTCTAATAATTAGTTGAATACTTTGGAAAGATTAATGGAATTTCATGAAGTGGATGCAAAACTGCTAATATAAGAAAGAAATTTAATTGGCTGAGTTTAAAGAGCAAGTCTATCTTGGGAGAAGATTCCAGCAATAACAAAAAGGTATTCTGTAGGTAAGATGTGTTCCTTTGAAATCTAAGGTCTGGAAGGATGACAAGGGTATTACAAATGAGAGAAACAATTTTTAAAACTACTTTGGATTTTGAGGTCCTTTTTTATTAATACAATGACAAACTAATGAACTGGAAATTAACAATTTGTTGACACCTAAAATGACTAATGACATTTCTTCATTTGTACTTCATTGCTATCTATAGACATTCCTTTTTCTCCTAATGAAAACTGGTTAATCTACAGCATGATTTTAAACAGCCAGATTGATTAGGTGATGGACAACAAACCTTTATGTATTGTTGATGATCTTTCATAGAATATTGTTAGGCTAACACTGAGACAATACAGTTCAGGAATTTAATTAAAAGTGCCTATTATTAAGATAGAATCACAAATTCCTGTCATCTGTTTGGTAGATATTTAGCTTATTTCCAAAGCTAATTATTTTCAACTGATTTGACAAGTTAATCTTTCAAGGTTAAATCAAATGAAAATAAAGTTCTTTCCTTTTGTTTTCTTTTTAAAGAAGATTGAAAATGGCTTATCTCCTGTTTTTCATTAGTTGACTTCTATCAAGAAATATAAAAAAAATAGTACCTTAATAAGATGACAGCATTTATAATTGTGCTATGTCTGGAAATGAGATTTGCATATGCAGATTGCCATCTTGTTATAAACAATGCCATGAAAAACATAGTCAGTTACAGATTCATGATTATACTGGGATTAATTTATATTTCCCTTTCATTAGATGAATATTTTATAGCTACTAAGTCAAATGCCATAAATATAATTGTAAAATTTCTGTAATGAAGCACCATTGTACTTAACTCCTCCTTTTCCTGTTTCTCCTCTGGAGCAAATCACAAGTATACTAAAATAAATGGAGTTACACAAGTCAAATACTGGATAATTCTGAATAGCACCAGGCATTTAATATTGTGTAAGTGCCACCATTTTCGTACAAGACCTCCAGAGCTAAACAAGTCTTGATAGCTTAAGCTAAAGTTATAGCTTGGTGCCGTAACAGTCTTGCATTCTCCATTAATCAAACACATGTAACATATTTATGTGAAACTTAAAAAACAACAAATAGTCTAGTAGCACTTTATAGACTAACAAAACATGTAGATGATATCATGAGCTTTCGTGGGCACAACCCACTTCTTCAGATGACACTGGACTATTTGATGTTTTTTAAGTTTTTCCTGTTACAGACTAACTTGACTACCTCTCTGAAGATATTTAGTTAAGACATTGCTTAGTGTGTACTTTACTACATGCATTTCATACACCTCACTTACATAAACTCTTGGTTGGCAGTCACAGAGCAGTACAGAAAACTTCCAGAAGCTACTTGTGTATCCAATATTGTAGTACAATTCATATATATGAACAGCATGTGTTCATGTCATTTAAGACTGCAGGCTAGATTCCTAGTGGGTGTAAAGCAGCACAGGTCTATCTCTTCACAGAAAATAGTCATTAAAAGGAGCTTAACTTTTCTCTATCTTGCAGCAGAAAGGAAATTTATCTAGAAGTAATCCACAGGAAAATGCATTTCAAAGGGTGACTGGACTTTAAAAGTGAAGGGCAAAGATACTACAAGAATGCTCTCTCATTCTCTCTCTCTCTCTCTTTCTGTTTTTATCTCACACTCACCTAAGAAAACAAAGGAACCAGCCCTTTGACTTTGTGGAGGATCCT
Organism: Pelochelys cantorii; assembly: GCA_032595735.1. Lineage (NCBI taxonomy): Eukaryota > Metazoa > Chordata > Testudines > Trionychidae > Pelochelys > Pelochelys cantorii. The sequence goes on from CM064326.1 coordinate 55,686,156, forward strand.
GGCCTGAGAATTTGGCCAGCCATGTAGCTGGGAACCTATAATAAGGATTTTACCTTGAACCAAGTCTAGCTAATGAAGTTTTAGCTACTAGAAAAATGTTAAGTCATTCTCATATAACCATTTCTGACCTGTACTTGTACTGTCTTAAAATCTATGTCTATGTAGTTAACTGGTGTTGGTTTTTTTTATAAAAATGAATCTACTGTGTGTGTTTAAACTGCACATTTTGGTAAGTCCATTGAAAATAGCAGACTGTTGAATACTGACTCTTTATGAAGGCAATGGTTTCTTATATCTCAGTTACTGAGAGAGGACTGAACAGTGCAGAACACATGTTATGGGGAAAATTTAGAACAGGGAGTGTTTTGGGGTCACTCCATAAGTAGTAACCCAGGCTGCTAGAAACCAGAGTATGGCTGATGTATTGCTGGTGAGAGGGCTGTCTAGAGTGCACATGCACGCACATACTTTTAAACTGTTTGTGAGTGGTCTGGGTTGAGAGCTATAACAGCAAAGCTTTGTGAGGCACCCATAGTTGCAGGGAAGGATGTAACAAAACCTTTCACTGGTCTTGATTGCACTCCAGAATGTGGATTACATTTCCAGATGCTGCGTAGACATTTTGAAGGTCATCTACTGTCTTTAGACAATTTTCCACCTGTCCATGGAAATGTCATAATCTCTATGGCTAGACACCACCAAAACATCTTTTCTTATGGTACTAAGAACTTTGAAGAAAGATAAAAACTTGAAGACAGCAGAAGCCATGAAATTGCCCCAGTCCTCATAGCTATTATAACCTAATTCCAATTGACTTCCATGTGATTTAGGGACATAAATAATTTTGAGGGTCTTCATCTTTGTGCCTTTCCTAGCAGCAGAGTTTCTAAGATTCATCAGAACAAGTAACCATGCTGCACACTTGTCAAAGTAGTGCTACTCTCTCAGTACAATGATCAAGCTTTGAAGTGCCATGGCTCACATCTATTTCATCCTGCCTCTTTCAACAAAGAAGGTCAATTTGTGAAGCTCACACTGGTGAGCCTTTATTACATAAGAATTTCTATTTAGTGAGATTTCTTCTGGGAGTAAGTGCTCATCAATAGAAGTAATAGAGTTGGTCAAAAATGTGTTTATTTTCCAAGACAAATGTTCAAAGACAAAAATTTGCTTGTTTTCAAATCTTTTTCGCAGAAATATTTGTAGGGAAAAACTGGATATATTTTTTTCAGTTAAGACAGCTGAAAACATTTTTCCAGTTGCCAAAACCAAAATCATTTTACTTTCCAAACTTTTTTAGTCAAAACATTTAAAAAAATAGAGATCAGTGACTACAGGTTGAACCTCTCTATTTCAGTACCCTCAGGACCTAACTGGTGCCAAACCAGAGAATTTGCTGAACCACAGGAGGTCAACATTGTCCAGCAGCATTGCCAACACTTCCACTGCTTACTAGCCTCTTAGAAGACATTTAGGGGTAAATTAGAGCTAAATAACAGCACAGAACACTGAGCCAGCACTGGGGGCTGTAAACAAACTTTATGGAACCACAGGAAACTTGGCCACACCCATGGTAAGTGGTCATCCGATTCCCTGAAATCATGCCAGACTACGAATGTTGCCAAACGAGAGAGTGCCAAACTAAAGATGTTCATCCTGTAGTGCTAATGAGCAAGAACCCAAAAAATCTAGCCCTCTTAGGATATGTCTACACTAGGAAACTATTTCAAAATAACTAAAATCTATTTAATAACTCCTGAAATTACAAAATCAAAATATCATGTCCACACTAAGGGGAAGACTCAAAATAATCCAAGGCAGACTCCATTATTGTAGGTGTGCTATCTTGATGTAGAGCCCCAGGAAGCAGTGGGGAGTAAGTACTTTGAATGACTTTGGGAGTAGTTATTCTGAAATAGCAGCAGCGGAGCATCCACACTAATGCTATTTTGAAATAACTATTTCAAAATCAGCATTATTCCCTGAGGAAAAAAGGAGAACAGATTTCAAAATAACCAGCCCGTTATTTCAAAATAACAGGCTTGGTAGTGAGGATGCTCCACTTATCATTTTGAAATAAGGATGGTTATTTCAAAATAACTCCCAAATGTAGACAAGGGCTTAGAGGCACTGGACAAGATTTTCTCCTTCTTTGAAAATAATCCCTAAAACCCTCTCTTTTCCTAACAAAAATAATAAATGGATCCAAAGTATAAGTTACAGTTTTTTCACTTCACAAGGTATTCCTGCTAATCTATCAAATCTCACATACAGGATCTATAGATTTTTTATTGGATTCTCATTATTTATTAACATCCTTTTTGAATGGTGGGGAAATTATGGTGGGGAAATGGTGGTGTTCAGCAATTCTTGCCTCAATAAAACACTAAAGATTTTAACTAGTAATTTCACTTGAAATTAAAGTCAATTATGTGACACATATCTTTGGCCCACCCATTCATTAGCTGTTCATAACAGAATTAATTGGAACAGAGATATCATACATTACTAATATGGAATTTATCTTCAGTATTTGGATGCACACTCCAAAAAATATCCAACCACAAGATAATATCTCTGAATTGCATACATTGCTGTAGTTGTTCATGTAGGGAAAAAATGGGCTCATATAAACAGGGTTTTTTTTAAATGTATAAAAATCTACTTTCCTAAGGCTAGATTAAAATCCCACAAGGCAAACCTAAGTAATTTTACTTGAAAAGGCAAATGCTTTGCTAACCTCACCGTTCAGAAAAGTATTGTTCATGCTGGATTAAAAAAATACAGATTTTAGGTTGTAATTTTGATTTACTGAAGTTCCATTTGAACGGGAGTTTTGCCACTGAATCCAATGGGGCCAGGATTTCACTCTGCTTTTTTAAATAGCTTTTCATTATAATTTGGTTGTTGGATGGGCAACATTTTCTCTTTTCTTTCCAATTGGCATGTATACATTTTGTCCTACTGCTCAGTTAAACCCCAATCCTGCAATTGGATCTGGGCAGGCAGTCCTCTAGATTCCATGCAGAATCCTAATGAACTTATCGGCACTCAGGACAGCCATGCAGACTTGATTGTGGGATTGGGAAATTAATTTCCTCTGTCCTCAATAACTTGTACATTAAAAGACCGCCTGAAGGCAACGTAGTTTAATATCAGCATGTGTCCCAAAGCCTGTGGTGTTGCAACAGTGAATAAGGCCAGGTTGGAAGAGAAGATCCTGGGCCTCCTACTTAGGGACTATCAAGGTGCATGAAGAATATCTATGGCGTGTGTGACTGTTGGGGTGCTCACTGTGCGTGTGTTGAGCAATTGGCACCTCCAGTATATTCCCTTGTTGGTATTTCACCACTGTGCACTATTAGGCACTGTTGCCTTGGCACAAACTGCCTCAGCTGTCTTCTTTGGTACATCAGTGGAAGGGAATTTAGTGTCTCTGCACTGAGGCATTGGCCCAGCAAGCTCTCTGCCACAGTGCTGATGCTACTATTGTTTGCAAAAGGCATATATGCAGGAAGGAAACCTTTCAGATGCTAGTATATTGGCACAGGATTCATCCATATCATAGGTCACCCTCACACTCCTTCCAGCCTGCCCACTGAGGCCTCTCCATTTAAAACTTCTGTCTTCCAACCTTGCCTATCCCACATTCCTGCCTACCTTAAAGGTTCTTCTAGCATCTCTCTTAATTCTCCAGTATGTTTTTCTGGAAAACCTGACAGCACATTTATAAGGAGCCAAAGTGTATGTGTGTGGGGAGATCGGGTTGCCAGCCCTCTGACTGGCCTGGTGTCTCCCAGAATCTTACTATATTCCCCACAAATTGTTTTTTCTGGGGAGGATGTTACCCAACATCCCAGAAAAGCATAATGCATGGACTGAAGGTGTCCCAGTGGGCTAAACACTATTATGTGGCTACCTTACTTTACCATTAACAATTCATGCCCCATCTATCCCTTAGGCTGCATATTCCCTCATAAGACCAATGGACAGATTTTAGTTGTCAATTGTGTTTAATCCGTTATGGTGAGCCTGGGAATGTTAGGCCTGAGACCATGACTGAGGATTGAGCCTTAGAAGCCCTTTCAAATAATATATATATTTGTAGTGTATGGCATATATGTATAGTATGTATATGTACATATGACAATATGACAACCTTATAACAGTTTATTTTTCAATCTGGTATTGTGATTTGGTCCTTGTGGTACTGCAGATAGCAACACATTTCTATTCGGGTATTTATAGTTACCCTCTGTATTTGAAAGAGTTTTGAAAAAGACATTTAAACATAAATGGTTATAGTGTGTCCTATAGGATTAGGTGTATTATGCACATTGTAAATGGTGTACAGCAGGGGTTTGGAACCTTTTTTGGGTCAAGGACCACAACCCACAGAAAAATCAGTCTGGGCCACACACAAGTGAGAAGCAAAAAAAATGCCCCCGACGGAGAAGCAGAAAGACACTCCCTATGGTCCCCTCACACACCAGAGCCAAGGGGGGCTCAGGCTAGTCAATTTTGTGTTCCCTAGCCCTGCAGAAGAGTGGCAGGGGCTGGAGTGCCAGCGCAGGCTCCCCAACGCTGGGGGGGGCCCTGAGCCCCAAGGCCAGATTCAGGCAGGGCCTGAGGTTCCCCACCCCAGTATACAGCAATAACACAATGCAGCAATTATACAGTGATACAGCAGTTTTACACAGTAGCCAAGTTTAAGTTAACTAATAGTCCTTTCTAGATGATTGCCAACTTAATTGTTCATATATGATAGACGGAGGTGTATTTGATCAGTCTCTTCTTTATAAAGTACTTCATTTTTCTATTCCCGATGCTTGGCATTTCTTCACTATATATTACAGGTGGGACCTCATTGGTCCAGCACTCTTGAGACCTGAGTGGTCCTGAACAAGGGGATTTACTGGACCAGGGAAGGTCCCTCCCCTCATGGTCCATGCTGCCACCAGGCTAGGGCTTCAGCCTGCCTCCGCTGCAGCCTCCCCCCCCTCCCCTGCCCCCCACCCAAGGGTCTCTAGATGCTGCTGGAGCCGGAGCTCCATGGCTAGAGCTCCACAGCCGGGGCACAGTTCCGCAGCTGCCTGGCTCTGCAATCGAGTCCAGGCTGCTGCTGGGGCTGGGGCTGGAACTCTGTGACTGGAGCTGGAGCCAGAGCTCCCTGACTGCCACTGGAGTTGGAGCTACCTGTCCATGTCTGGAGATCCATAGCTGCTGCCAGGCTGGAGCTCCCCAGCCACTGGGGTCAAGGAGCTCCACTGAGGCCAGAACTCCCTGCTGGGCTGCCTGTCCACACCCTCCACCTCCAACACTGGGTTCTCAGCTGAGTCACCAGTGCTCCCTACAGCACTCCTGCTTTGCCACCAGACCTCCTTGTTCCTGGGCTCTGTGGTCCAGGAACATCGGTGGTCTGGACCAGGGAGTCCTAGTTAAGGGAGGTACAACCTGTATTATCTTCTGGTGTCTTTATGATATAATATCTTTTGGTGTCTTTGATCTATGGGATGCAACCTTCAAGTTAGTTAACATAATACGGGTTTTTTTGATTGTTTCACATTTCTCTTGTTTTTAGTAACCTTAATTTAATGCACAGAGTAACTTAGTTTGTTTATAATGTAATAAGAGACCAAGTATTTTATAACAAAAGCTATACTTTTGCAAGTATTGAATAGATATTCATTTCCACCTGAGGTGCATTACTAATATTTTATACTAAATATAATGCTTAATTGCTAAAATAGATTCTCACAATTTTCCATGTGAAGGTGTTTTGCTTTCCATTATTGAACACTCTGTTTGAGCAAACGAGTTAATAACATATTTTTACAAAGCTTTTTAGAGTTCATTTGCTTGTGATACCAATTCCACTTTTGGTAGCACACGTTAACAACTACTACTTTTCTTTAATGTAATATGAAAGAAAATATAATTAAAATTAAAATGAATTTAAAAAATAAGTGTAAGTAAATATTTTGAGGGTATTAAACTTTCATGAAGCTGTGTTGTGTTTGGGAGTCCAAGGTGAAAACATGTTGAAAAAGTTATACATGGTTATTTTTAAACATTGCTATGACATTGTTATAACTGTACTTAAAAGTGAAAACAAGTTTATAAAAAACCGCAAAAAGAAATTGAGATTATTAATAATACCTTAATCTCAATGTTGAGGTTTCTCTTACAATTTTATTTGAATTAAAACATAAAAACCAAAATTACGATTAATGAAAGATAATTCCTTGTATGTCTACGCTGCAGAGTTTTTCCGGAAAAACTACACTTATGTCCACACTGCTATTGCGTTCTTTCGACAGAAAGTCGAAAGAACAGAGGTGTTTTTCCAACAGCAGTAAACCTCTTTCTATGAGGAAGAAGCCTGTTTCTGAAAAAGCTTTTTCGGAAAAAGGCATGTGTGGATGCAGAAGAGAGTGTTTTTTCGAAAGAAGAGGCCTCCAGGAGCTGCCCTGGTGGCCACTACATCCACAGTAATCAGAACTGAAATGCGAGAGAGCATCCAACCAATGTAGAAGCTGTCTTCTGAAAAAGCACCTTGCTTTTTCTTTGCACTTTTTGCTGTGTGGATGCTCTCTTTTGAAAAAAGTCTTTCCAAAAAATCTCTTCCAGAAAAGCTTCTTCTGAAAGAAGCCTTCAGTCTAGACATAGCCATATTTGCAATTGCATTATTTCTTGAGGCTGTCAGAGCTGTTCCCCACTCTGGCACTCTCAGTGCAGAAGATGGGGGCCCACAAGAGACCTTAAATACCTTGCCTCCATAGGCTCTGCTTACAAAAACTCCTCAGTCACAGATTCACTGACTTTGGGGGGGGGAAGGTAGCTGCCACACCAAGTGAAACAAAAGAAAACCCCGTTCTTCTTGAACCCAGGAAGAAAGCATTAGATTTTTTATAGAGGGGTACTCCAAAGCTCTTTTACCACAAGAGACCTTCAAAAACAAAGAGAAAAAAAACTGCAGTCATTGGTAGGTGACCTGTTAGTCTTAGGCATGCATACACACACAGAGACCTCCTGTTTCCTTCCAGGACACAAGAATCAAATCATTGCCTTAAAGAAGATGATTTTATTAACAAAACAAAAAGATATACTTGCTAACGCACACTTGGCTGCTAGGTGTTACAGAGCAACTGAATAAAACAAATTAAATCACAGAGAATGACTCTGGGTATGCTCTTAGATAGTGACTAGGAGAGGAAAGGCATAGAATCACACACAGAATTTTAACCAAACAACCAAAACAATGAAAAATACCCTGATCGTGACTAAATACACCTTTCCCCTCTACTCACGATCTGTCCTGTATTTCTTATAGGCATGGTAATTCTGAGTACTGCATTTGCTCCTTCTAGCCTTTAACTTAGAAGACACACAAAGGAAGAGCAGAATAGGTATCTATATCCAATTCAAATTTCAACACTGTATCTCATTGATTCTTCTGGCCCTCTGCCATCACCCTTGCTAGGTACCTGAGTTTAACCCTTTAGTCACCAAGTGCTGGCCAGCACTCCTCCTATCCATCACAGAGGCAAAAATAGATGAACATATATTTGTAACTGAGACCTTTTTGAACTTTGCAAAAAAAATGGTATTCATAATATGAGTATACCCCAAATATAATAGCAGAGCAGTATGGTACCATATTTAAACAAAACGATATAAAATTGACTTTAGCTGCAACAAAATAAAAATAATAAATAGTCATGTGACACAACATTCAAAGGAGAACACATATGACATACAGGAAAACTTACAATTAAAAAAAAATGGTGCCAGAATTCTATTTATAACTAATTTGTTGCATGAATTTAGTAACTTATAGCACTTTCCGTTACTTTGTATTAAACTCTATTTTAAAACTTTGCTATGTTGAAATAAGAAAAACCCATGTTTCAAATTAGTCAGTTGTTAGGATTAGAAGCATGTCTGTTACTTAGCTACCATATCTTCAAAAAAAGTTGGGAGTAATTCTAGCTGTTGTATTTTTGAAGGGTTAAAATAATTAATTTACTGAATATATTTAAAGTAAAGTGTTTACCTTAGTTTCCATTTGTTTCTTATTCTGTTCTATTTTGAATTGCTTTATATTTTGGAGTTTTGTGTAAAACCTATACATTTTTATCATGGAGATAGAGTCAAAATGAGGAGAGATGGGGAGAAAAAAGAAGAGGGTTTAGAGCAACTTAGGAAGGTAATGAGACTTAAGCAGTGTTTCTTAAACTGTGTTCTGTGGCACACTGGTGTGCCGCGAGGCAGTCAGAGGTGTGCCACAGAGAACAACAGAATTCAAAATGGCTGCCCTTAAAGGGGCAGGAGACCTTTTTTTTTTTTTTTTGCTCAATAACTTTCCAACACTTCTTCGATCTTTTTTGGTTCAACCAAAAATCCTTGGTGTTCCTCATAAAAAAATTGTTTGGTGTTCCTCGGTCTTAAAAAGTTTAAGAAACACTGGACTTAAGCCAAGAGAGATTAACTCTGAAAATTGTTTTAAGGTACAGGCAGCAGCAGCAACTTTAGCAAACTGAGAGGCTATAAAGGAACCAGGGCTCGACAAATCCACTCGCCCACTCACCCATGGCGAGTAGATTTTGGCAGCTGGCAAGCTGTGATGGGGTGGAGCCGCCCAGCAGTGGCGAGGGTGACCCGCCCCGCACTTCAACGGCGCTGACCCCCCTGCTGCACGGGCAGCGTGGTGTTCTGACAATGGTCTGTGCCACTTGCTCCCGTGTGGCCACCCAGCTGAGCGGCGTGCAGGGGGGCCGAGTCCTGGGATGGGAGCTAGAAGCAGGGGTGGGGCCACACGCAGGCATAGGGTGGGGCCAGAGTGTGCGTGCGTCCCTGACGTCAGGGGGAAAGATGCTGGCACAAGAGAGCACCGCATTCAAAAGGATAGCAGAGGAGGAAGGTAGAGGGGAGAGGAGACAGAGGAGAGTAACGGAGGGGTAGGAGAGAACAGAGGAGTGAGCTAGAAGACGGCGGTGGGCGGAGGAGTGAAGGGTGAGAGCAGAGGCGAGAGGAGAGGGGAGATGGAGGAGGTCAGAGAAGGCAGGAGGAAGATGAGGAGTGGAGCAGAGAGCAGAGCGTGGGGGCAGAGGACGTGAAAAGAGAAGTGGAGGTAGGAAGCAGCCCAGGACAGGGCTCCTTAGTGTCTCCGCTCTGGGCTGCTTCCTACCTCTGCTTCTCCTTTCACGTCCTCTGCCCCCACGCTCTGCTCTCTGCTCCACTCCCCGTCTCCCTCCTGCCTTCTCTGACCTCCTTCATCTCCCGTCCCCCTCCGCTCTCCTCCGCTCTCACCCTTCACTCCTCCGCCCACCACCGTCTTCTAGCTCACTCCTCTGTTCTCCCCTCTCTCTCTGTTACTCTCCTCCATCTCCTCTCTTCCGCTCTCCTCTGCTCCCCTTTTGAATGTGGTGCTCTCTTGTGCCAGCGCCTCTTCCCCTGACGTCAGGGACGCACGCACACTCTGGCCCCGACCTAAGCCTGCATGCGGCCCCGCCCCCGCTTCCAGCTCCCGTCCCAGGTCTCGGCCCCCCTGCACGCCGCTCAGCTGGGTGGTCGCACAGGAGCAAGCGGTGCAGACTGCTGTCAGAATGCCGTGCTCCCTCTGCAGCATGGGGGTCGGCGCCGTTGAAGTGCAGGGCGGATCATCCTCACCGCTGTGGAGTGGCCCCGCCCCATCACAGAAGCAAACAAGCCATCCTGGTCATCCCATTCTCCAGGTGGCGCGCACCTGCGCGGTGGAGGTCACGTGGTGGGGGTGGCGAGTCCCTTTTTTGTCTGGCGAGTAGGGTTTTCTATAATTTGTCGAGTCCTGAAAGGAACACATACTGGCATGTAAGAATATTTGAGAAAGAAGGGTGTATTCTTAGCTGAGCATGGAGTGTGGTTCCATGAGTGAAAGCAGTTGGGAACCCACATCCTGAGTTTTTATCCTTGCTCTAAAACTAGAGTAGGAGTAGTTATCTGCTCTTTTAAAAACTGATTTTGCTCCCCCAGTGTCTATTAGTTTTGTTTGAATGCCAAATGGAATGCTGTCCATTTAGACCCTGTCCTGAACCTGGGTGGGTATGATCCTGTTATCTGTGGGGTGTATGCTGATACCAGGATGTTTTTGCATGAGATGTTCTGTTATGACCCTTCTGGAATGTGCTTCCAGACTGTGCCTAGTACCTCTTAGGTATGAATGTTTCTGTAATATCAGCCATGTACTTGCCAACTTCCATGAGCAGGGCCTGCCTCTTACCCACAGCTTCACTTTGCTTTATATTAGCGAAGTCTTGACCATTGCTCTCTAGGCGTCAGGCCTTAGACCAAGCCTTACGCCCTCATCTTACTACAGGCATAAGTCTCTTAGAGTATGTCTGCACTTGCTCCCTAGTTCGAACTAGGGAGCAAGTGTAGACGTACCCTTAGTGACTATTGCAATCAATTCTGGAGATTTTAATAGGATATATTAACAAAATGACATTATATCATGTCAGGGGGAAAAAAATCCTGGAATAGCTTCAGTCAGAGTTGGCAACCCATGGGAAGAGAAGTTGAAGAGCCAGGTAAATACAGGGTGTGGGGCACCAGCAAGGATAAGGTTAAGAGGGAAACATGGGCAGCTATATGGAACCATGAGCCATGAGGTGGAAGTAACAGTGCGCAAGATAATAGGGAGTACATGAACAGGGATGTGTAAAAGAGGGAAGAGGGTTAGGAGTGAGGGGAGGGAGCATGAAGGAAAAGTGGGGCTTGAGCTGGCGATGGAGTGTTTTTAAGGTTCTACAATTACAATAGCATTGTGCTTTCCTGAATACAAGTGCAAAAACCAGAAAACAGCCTTGTTCTTCAAAAAATGGAAACACAGACCTAGAGGGAGTTTGAATGTAGCCATATTTTACTTTAGATCTCACTAACACTACACAACTCCAAACGAGGTATGTCAGTTAAAGGGCCAATAAACATTGATTTTTTCCAGTTGTTCCACAATTAGGCAATCACCTCTGTTAAATAAGTTTGTCCTAATGGATGATGAAAAGGAATACCCATAGTGGTACACTATTTCACACACAGTGGTAATTAGATCCAGCAGTATATCAGATTACTGGAGTGAATTATGGCCTGTTGGACACTAAGGGTGTGTCTAGACTACAGGGTTTTGTTGAGACACAGTGGCCTTTTGTCGACAAATCTATACCTGTGTCTACACTACCGCCGAGTTCTGTCGACATAACAACAACAGAATTTGGCAGTTTTGTCGACAGTGGTAAACCTCATTCTATGAGGAATAATGCCTTTTGTCGACAGAGTTCTGTCGACAGAAGGCGTTATTGCATCTACACTGTCCTTTGCGTCTACACTCTCATGCTGACAAAGCAGCTTGCTTTGTCAACAGAACTGGATGTAGTCTAGACGCTCTTTGTCGACAGAATCTTTGTCAACAGTATCTGTTGACAAAGCCTCTGTCGACAAAAGCCTGTAGTCTAAACGTACCCTCAGGTTAGAGTTTAGATCAACTCATGTCTGATTTCTGTGGTTGAGCGATTTTTCACAGAGGGCATAAAATAAAATTCTTAATGTTTGCATGGAGACAATCCTATATCCAACAGTGAAAAGTGAACCTCTTTATATATTTGGTTATTGTTTTAAATCAGGAGCCAAAACATAATCACTCAGCTAAAATTTCTCATTGCGACTGAGGTCACTGCATGAGATCTTGCTTTATTCTGGATGCAAGAGGAGAGACCTAGTTAGGATTTCATCACCTTGCCTTCATGAAATAGATCAACAAACCTTCATTCCCAAAGCTTATTGGGCATTTAAGCTAACGGAAACACTTGCAGTTTACAGGCTACAAACGAATAGTTGAATTTGGAATGCAAGCCTGTTTACTCTGTGATTTGTGAATCTCCAGGAGGATCAGAATGGTGTGGCAGATGGTGTTTGAGGTATGAGTATCACACAATTTGCTGTACCCTGAAAAGCTTTTTGCATCTCAGATATGAGAAGCCCTTTGTCAGTGGCAGGTGCCTCTTTTAATACTCCAAAATAGTATTAATTCTGATTTTCAAAGGATGAAACTGGGGCCTGGACTACACTAAAAACTTCAGTCAAGATTGCTATGATGCATTGAAGTGTCAAAAATTCACATCCCTGAGCAGCGTAACTATGCTGACCTACCCACCAGCCTACACCCTTCCAGGGGAAGAATGCTTCTGTTGACCTACAAACCATAGCTCAGGGAGCTATCTTCCATTGGTGTAGGCAGTGTGTACATGACAGGGTTATGGTGGCACAACTATGATGCTGCAATTGTGTGGCTGTAGTGCCCGTAATACAGATGTGATCTGAGGCAAATAGAAGTTAAATGAAATGTTTTCATACCAGAATTCTGCTTAAAGTAGGTTGAAAGTTTCATACCAGAATTCTGCTTAAAGTAGGTTAAAATGCTTCAGCCCTGACAATTTGATTAAGGAAAAGCAAGATGTTTTCCTCATGGTTTTTTTTTTTTTTAAACAGACTTGACAATTGTTCCATTCAGAAGCAATAGCACCTCCATGCTTTGAAGCAGGGACTGGAAGCTGGGCAGAGGTCAGCGTAGGTGTCTTTTGACATCCCTGTGAAAAATTCCAACATTTAACTAAATTATAAACCTCTGAAAAAACCACAGTAGAGACTTACTGGAATTCTACAGTTGCTCAGAGAAAACTGAATATATCTTATTGTATTTTCTCTCCTTTGCTTGATTTGAGGAGCAGTGAAATAGTTGATGCTGACATTTAAAATACACATCAAAGTTAACACATACTGAAATGAATAAGCTATACTTTTCATACCTCTGAGCTATATTTTTAAACTTTCTGCAAATTCAGGCCGATATTGCTGCATCAGTTGCAAATGTGATCAGAATGTAAGGTGGCCTCAGAAGCATAATAGCTAACACATTTTTCATACGCAAGCAGAAATGCAATATAATTTAAAAACTTTCAGACTGGCATTGCTGACTACAGTCTTCACTCATGAAGATGTTACTTCATAGTAAAACTCTCACTATAATTTTTGTATTTACAGACGTGTTTTCCTACGCGTGGTTAGTATGATCACGAATCCCTACATGTTATTGCTAATTTATTACAAAATGTAGATTGACTGACTGCAATTTCATGTAAAAATGTTGCATGGAGAACTGCAGTTCAAAACATAATTAAGGAGCTTCAGAATTAAAGAGCTTGAAAAGATTTCAGGGAGAAAAGAGAGCAAGCAGTGTAATCAGAAGAGTCTTCAATAAAGCAGACAAACAGCACACACACTGCAGTCTGTTCTGTCATCTGTGTGACTGATAGCTGTGCTGCTTTTGAAGATACCGCATTAGCCAGGACATATTTTTCAGTATTCTGGAAGCTATGCTTTATGCAAAAGTATTATGCTTTCATGAGACTTAAATTACATATAATTTAAGCCCCAATAATGCTTCAAACTCTATCAGCATGGATCCTGTGCCTTTATTTGAATCCCCTTAACCTGAGTAGAAGTCAGTGCAGCGGTATGTGTTAGCAGTTACGTATGCAGAATCATGGCCCTAGAAAGAAATCTATTCATAAAACTGTCAAAATGCTAAATTAAAAAAAAACACTTTACTGGGAGCTGTAAATGCATATAAAAGAAATAAAAATGCAATCTGTTTGACAAAGAAAGTTAACTTTAATGGAAGTGATGGCATCTGGTCAATTAGGAAAAAAAACAAATTTACATCAATCTTTGCAGACAGCTTTCATAATAAAAAAGTATGCATAAATAACTTGCTGGGGAAAGGACGTGAATAGACAAACTACCCTAGTGGAAGGGAATTTGGTCTGGAAAAGAAGAACAGCAACTTCAGCCCATAGCACAATAATAGAAAATTTCTTTAAGATACTTTTCAATGGTATCTCACATCAATCAGGTTACAGAAAAAAATAGAGAGTGAATGGGGATACATGTTGGCAACATGGCAGTAAAAGAGAAGATTTTAAGCAGATATAGAGGACATGTCTGGTCATTAGAGAGCATTGGAATGCAATCCATAAATAGATATCACCAGTGTATTACCAAATGATCTTTGGTAATCCCGCTGGGACTCCCTCGTGGAAGTGGTCACACAAAAGGAAATGAAGAATTAATCTCTCATCTGCTAGAAACTGCTCAGCTATTGGTAGCCCCTCACTGGAAAAAAGAAAAATAGCCCAACTATTGAGGAATGGTTCAAAATATGTGGGAGGCTGTAGTTTTGGAAACATTAACACTAATTACATACCCTAAAAAATAAAGAACAGATAAATACCTAGAAATTTGGTTCTTTTACTTGGTACTCAGGCAAAGTACATTCCTGTGCAAACAAACCAGCACACCTGTCCATTTGTTTTAATTTGATAGCCATACCTGGTCATTAAGTATGTGTACATAGATATTTCACTCAATTTAATAAAAATCACAAAATAATTGTTGTAATGTTGTTTACTCTGTAACAGAATACCACCCTGTTTAAACAGAAAGATCTGATGACTATATAATGTCTCTTTAAGCAAAAGTTATCTTACAGAGATTGTTTTGTTTCTGAAATTTACATGCCAATGATTTTTAAACTTACTAAAACTTTGTAGATAAAAAGGTTTTAAAAATCCTGCACCTGGACCCATAACGTGAATCAAATCTAAATCTACTCAGAGGTATGAAAAATCCTCCTGTGGTTTGAAATATGTGTATCTCTCTGCAACTTAGCTATACCCAACTAAAGTGTGATCCTGATCCCTTTTAAATCATGGGCAAAACTCCTATTGACTTGAATGACACAGCATCAATCTCTTGGGTCCTTCTTTAGTAAGATCCAATTTCCTATGCATATGCTTAACTTGGGTTCAGTGGGACTGGTTGTATGTTTAGAATTGGCCAAGAATTTAAGTATCTTGTTAAACTAGGGTCTTAAATTCTGCAAACCTCAATTGTAACACATTTAAAACACACTGTCTCTATTCTGCCTTACTTCCACCATATGTAAGCTAAATATAACACGTTAATAGAAGTAAAGATAAATAGGAATCTTAATTTTACAGTTGCTGTAATTATTTTCACTGAACAGGTGTGTGAAAGCTTTCAGTGTGCAAACACTGGCATGCTTTTAGGAATCTTGCCAAGGAGCCCTAGCTGTTGGCTTCAAAACATAACTAGACCCTGACTAGCACTTCTCAGGTCATTTAGCACTTCCCATGCTCAAACTTAACTTTCAGATAGCTTTCTCATAGCACCATGATGGGGGACAATTTGCAGTTCCCTCTATTTTGACAGAGCAGGGGGAAAAGCTGGTTAACATTCTCTTTTTAAAGTTTGAAGTAAACATTTTTTTCCACAAATTTCCACCACTTTTTAAATTTTAAAGATTGCTTACATGTTTCAAAATTCAAAATTTTGCACCAATGAAGACTGAGGAAACAGAGTACAGTAGTGCTATTTATCTCTTAGGGTACGTCTAGATTACATGCTTCTGCCAACAGAGGCATATAAAACAGGCTACCCGACATAGTCAATGAAGCGGGGATTTAAATATCCCCGGCTTCATTAAAATAAAAATGGCCTCCATGCTGTGCCAGCTCAGCTGATTGTCAGCACAGCACGCGAGTCAAGACGCAGCTTGGTCGACAGGGAACGCTGACCAATAGCTTTTTCCGAAATAAGCTTGCAGTGTAGACTTACCCCTAGTCTAGTGCCTTATCTCCAGCTAAAATATGTTAAATCATTTATCAGGGAGGCATTGTGGTCTGATAGATTAGTCACAGGCTGGGGTGGTAAGAGTTTTGTCCTTGATTTCTGCAGGAGAAGAATAAGACCCTAAGAGGCCCTGGCTCTGCCTCTGCCTTGCAAGATGGCTATGCTACTGAAGTGACAATATTTACTTACTAAAAACTCTTAATAAATGTATTATTATTTTATTGATATATATTATTATTTCGTCCTCTACCATTGAGTAGCCTTAGATCATGAGATCGACTGGTTTCAAGTCCCATGCTTCCATTTCCAGATTACACAGATCTGGGAGTATCAGCTCTGGTTTCTCTTCCAGAATAGCTTTCAAATGAACAAGATGAATCTTTGCATAAAAGCAACTTTTTGCTGCTTCACTGTGAACCACTTTCAGGTACCTTAAAAACTAAATTTCGGGGGCTTTTTTTTCCTTGTGACAAAAATGCCAAATTGATGGTCAAAGGCTAATTACACTTGACATGAAAAATGAATGGCCCTGTGGCACCTTAGGGTACGTCTAGACTATAGGCTTTTGTCGACAGAAGTTTTGTCGACTGATACTGTCGACAAAGCTTCTGTTGACAAAGAGCGTCTAGACTACATCCAGTTCTGTCGACAAAGCAAGCCGCTTTGTTGACATGACAGAGTAGACACAAAGGACAGTGCAGATGCAATAACGCCTTCTGTTGACAAACTCTGTTGACAAAAGACATTATTCCTCATAGAATGAGGTTTACCGCCGTTGACAAAACTCCTGAGTTCTGTTGATGTTATGTTGACAGAACTCAGCAGCAGTGTAGATGCAGGTATAGTTTTGTTGACAAAAGTCCACTTTTGTTGACAAAACCCTGAAGTCTAGACACACCCTTAGGGTATGTCTACATTAGCCCCCCTAGTTTGAACTAGGGAGGCTAATGAGGGCAACTGAAATTGCAATTGAAGCATAGGAGTTAAATATCCTGTGCTTCATTAGCATGTTCCTGGGTGGTTGCCATTTTGGAAATTGACTAGCCTGGAAGAGCTGTCTGCATCTACATGTGACAGAGAAGGGTGATTCTGAAATACACCCCTTACTTTGAATTAACAGTTAAACCTCATAAGGCTTTCTGCTGTGCTGTCCTGGAAGAGGTGGGACTTGAATCCATAACCCTGCCCTCCCTAGGCAAGCACCCTATCTCCTAGGCCAGGTGGGAACCTGCCCCACCACTTACTGTCATGCTGCCCCTTATGCCTCCTGCCCTGGGGCCACCTGGCTTTTGGCTGTATCGTCCCAACCCGCCTCATGAGGTTTAACTGTTAATTTGAAATAAGGGGTTTATTTCGGAATCGCCCTTCTCTGCCGCGTGTAGACGTGGGCAGTTCTTCCGGGCTAGTCAATTTCCAAAATGGTGACCGCCCGGGAACATGCTAATGAAGTGTAGGATATTTAAATCCCATGCTTCATTTGCAATTTTGGTCGCCTTCATTAGCCTCCCTAGTTCGAACTAGGGGGCTAGTATAGACGTACCCTTTGAGACTAAACAAAATATACAGAATCATGAGTTTTCTTGGGCAAAACCCACTTCATCAGATGATTTTGGAGACATTTGACATGATCTCTCTTCATGTGTGTAGATTAACTCATTCACTAACATAAAAATGTGGTATGCCCTACAACACTGGTCTCCAACCTTTTTTAAGCACAAGATCACCTTTTGAATTTAAGTGCAATCCAAGATCTACCTCAACCTAAATACCCTTGCCCTGCCTCCTTTGTGCCCTTTCTCTGAGGCCCTGTCCCTGTTTACTCCGTCTTTCTTCCCTTCCCCATCCTCCCTCCCTTTCACGAGGCAGGGGCAGAGGGTTGGGACACAGGCTCTGGTCTTGGGCTAAGGGATCTGGAGTGTGAGAGGGGCTCTGAGCTGAGCCTGGGGCAGGGAGTTGGGGTGCAGGAGGTGGTTCAGGGTACAGGCTCTGTAAGGGAGTTTGGGTCCTAGAGGTTCAGGGCTAGGGGGACAGGAAGGGGTTCATGGCTAGGGCAGGGGCTCGGCGCTGACTCCAGCTGGACACTGCTTACCTCAGGTGGCTCCTGGGTGGTGATACAGTGGGGCTAAGGCACCCCTGCTCACCCTCAAAAGCAGCCAGCAAACTCTCTCCATCCCAAGCTCTGTTGTGCCCCCCCTCTGTTCTGTAGAGACAGAATACAGGGTGGGAGAGGGGGCACCCTGACATCAGTGCCTTCCCCCTTCCCTGCCCTACACTGCACTGGGAGGCTCCTGGGGTGAGGGGGGAGGCCAGCTCTAAGACAAAGGGCAGGGGATGCACATCAGTGGGGTGAGGGGCAGTTGAAGTGCTGGCACTTGATAGCCTCTTGTGGAAACCAAACCACCTGTCAGAGGCTCCAACGTCTACCAGTAGATCCCGAGCTACTGGTTAGTGACAACAGCTCTACAATAACTATGTTCACTCTTCTCTCCATCACATATGTGAATCATGCTGTGCAGTCTTCTGTCCTTTGCATGGCACATTAGGCACAATGGAAACCTTTTGACCCCTGAAGCTATGCAGTGGGTAGTGGTCAAATAATAGCTTTTCCAAGTCTCCAGGATTTTTCCCCTGCCTATGAGTTAGGTACATTGTGCATGATCTTGGTTCATTATTTGTATGCTATGTCTTCTGAAAGATTATCAGTTTGAGAGACATTTCCTATTTTTACCCTATGTGAATTATCATGAAACTGTCAAAATGGAAGAAACTTCATTTAAGTGCAGCAGTCATTTATTGTTCCAGTATGCCTTTCTGTATTCTTGTACCCAGCCTATGGCTACTCTGCTAAGTACTATATATTTTCCTATCATTTATGCTGTTAGAGATGAAGAACATCAATGGACGTGTAATGGGTTAATTGGTCCTATCTAGCTGCATTGGTATTCTCTGAAATAAGGAAATTCAAAAATTTCTGAATTCTGTGATGTCTATAGTTACCCATGAGTCAAGGGAACCAGAAATGGAAAAAAGAATCTCAACTTTCATTTAAAAAAGTATTTCTAGCCCTTTGCCTTGCAGAGATTGCTTAAAAATGAAAGTCAATTTGAATCAACATCTGCCGAAGGGTTGAAAGGAATGAAGCAGCTGGACTCCACATCTGCAGGAGAAAGGGATCAGGGAGCATGAAGGGAGCAGGAAGGCTGATGGTCCCAACACACACAAACACACACTTCTGTCTCTCACTTTCTCAATGTAAACTCAGACAATTACACTAGGGATGTACATCAAAACATAATCCTCAAAATCCATAAGCTTCCTTGGGCACAACACTGGGTAGGAATTGGCTGTGGTGGTGGCAGGAAAGTAGCAAAATATCATTTCAAAGTTCTGCCCACTAATGCCAGGGATGACTGGTTGATATAACAACACCTCAGTATGAACCTGACTGCACTGTTGACTACACATCCCTGTTCACTCTTACAGCTGACAGGGAAAGACATGGTAAAATATGGATGAACTTGATATTTCTAATTCTTTATAAAGTCAGTATTTGCAAGTCTGAAGAAAGTACATTTTCTGAAAATATAAGTTTAACCATAATTTAATAAAAAGGGTAAATCCATGTTTAATCATCTTCCAACTTCTGCCATGTGTTCTAATAGCCATCAGAAATTTAGTCCCCATGAAAATCTGTTCAAGCTGTTCAACATTCACAGTTGAACTAAATGCTTAAGCATGTGCTTAACTTCAAGCATTTGAATAGTCTCACTTCACTTAAGAGCAGAAGAGAGAGACAAAGGGGCTGTGTCTAGATTACAAAGAAAAGTCGGAAAAAGATACACAAATTGTGAACCGCAATTTGTGTATCTTTTCCCGCTTTTCTTCCGAAAGAGGCTTTTCTGACATTTGGCCCAGTATCCCGGAAAAACTCTGCAATCTAGACGTACCCCAGGAGTCCCTAGAAATATTCTACACACTGAGAACCATGTTTCCAAATAGAGGTAGTCAGTGATGATTTCAGTAATATACCCACTACACCCATTAGGGTATATTCCCCTACACATTGTTTGGGCTATCATATGCAACTTTGTTTATTTCAAACACTAAACTGTAGTTCTTTCTTCTACCCTTTCTGCTTTTTCTCCATTCACTTTTCTTTTTAGGACAGTGGGGAGTCTATTGGTTAAGTTAGCTATTAGGAAAGGTCCAATTAATACATATCAGAATTAGCTGAAATTAGTAAGAAAGGAATCTTAACGTATCCATACAGGTCCACTTAAAAACCAATGAAGGTGAGCCAACTGGAGTTCAGAGAACAGAGCAATGTTCCAGGAGGTACCAGGGCATTTGGAGTTAAAGGCATGTGAGCAGAAAACTATCAGTCTTTTTGGTGAGTCCAAAGACCAGAGACAGCAGTGGAATGCATGACTTTTAAAACAAAATAAAAATGTCTATTAAATCTTTCTGCAAGGGCATGTCTACACAGCAGGGTTAAAGCTGAAGTAAGCTACGCAACTTCAGCTATGTCAATAATATAGCTTAAGTCAAAATAGCTTATTTCAGCTTTTGGCGCTGTTTACACAGCAAGAAGTCCGAGGAAAAGCACTCTTCCTCCGACTTGCCTTACTCCTCATAAAATGAGGGTTATGGGAATCAGAGTAAGAAGTCCTCCATCTCGAAATTATTTCGACATTATGTCGAAATGACTGCTTGTAGTGTAGACGTAGACTATGTTGTTTCAGAATAATGTTGCTGTGTAGACGTACTGTAAGTGTTATACTGGATACCCTTAAGAGCTTGTCTAATAAGTGCTTTGGTTATCCTTCTAGCATATGTGCCCTTCCACTATTAACAGAGAGGTTGCAACTAAATGAATGCCAGTTTTTAAAAAACTGACATTCTATTTGTTCCATAATTTTTCCTTACTGTAAGTGATTCTCAGTTCTCCAAGAGCAACACTCCTCATAAGAGAGCTGCACTGAAGATTTTCAGACAAAGGCAGTGGTTACCATAGCAACAGAAATCACGTGCAACCTCACAGAACCACTCCTCTTGCACTTAGGTTTCCTTGGTAGCAGGTTCCTGTCCAAGTGCAATGAAGAAGGAAATTAGCATGTTCCCACTAAGAGGGGTGGAAAGATGGATTTCTTCTCCATGTGAAAAATAATCTAGAAAGCTGCCTTCCCTCTATTCCTCTTATACTTAGGAGTGCCTGGCTACATGCTCGACATAACCTACAGAACCAGTGGCCCTTCCCTCACATCACCTTAGACACTCCCCCTGTGTACGAGTCCATATAGAGCTGGACCCAACGTGCTCCCACAACATGCAGATGATGCAGAGGGTGTTACAAGCAGGTGGGAGAAAAAATATTCTCCTTAACTTCTGATGATATGACAAGAAGCAACAGGATTAAATAGCAGCAAGGAAAGTTTAGGCTGGACATTAGGAAAACTTTCTAAATGTCCTGGTGGTTAAGCATTGGAATAAATTGCCTAGGTAGCTTGTGGAATCTCCATCACTGGAAATATTTAAGAACAAGTTAGACAGACATCTATTAGGGACGATCTAGATGGTGCTTGGTCCTGCCGTGAGGGCAGGGGACTGAATGTGATGACCTCTCAAGGTCCCTTCCAGTTCTAGCATTTTATGTAAATGTTTGCTGACCTATAAACTTGCTATGGCAGACTCATTCCTCACTGAAGATCGCATGTGGCTTTACTGGAAAAGCCTCTCTATCCATGAATTCATTTTGCCTCATGAAAACACAACCCACAAACCAGGCAATCACCCCAGCCTACTTAGCCTAGGAACACAGAGTTCATAAATTGGATGTTCCTGTAGGCTGACTGAGAGAGTTCTCACTGCATGATTCTGTTAGGTCTCCAATATAATTAAGAACTAAGTATGTGCACATTTAATTGTGTAACCCTTCTGTCAGGTGGAGCCAGCAGCAGCAGGGATGGAGTCAATATCTAGGGGTTCCTCTCCATCCATCCAACACCAAACTAGCTCAAGTCCCCACCCAGTAATCTGGGAAATTCGCATACCACTGCTGGGTGTCTCTCAGAGGCAATACTATTCCAATTGCAAACACTGAAGTGTGAGTGTAGAAAAGAAATTTTTAATAAAAGGGAAGGAAGTAACTTTGCAATAATTTGGAAAACTCCACAGACAGAATTCATAAACATAAACCATGAGTAACAGTCACACCCCAACTAGGTTGGGCAATGTCCTTTTCCTCTTAGGTTCTTAAGTGCAGCAATGTAAGAGTTCATCTAGACTACAGGCTTTTGTCAACAGAAGTTTTGTCGACAGATACTGTCAACAAAGCTTCTGCTGACAAAGAGCATCTAGACTACATCCAGTTCCGTCGACAAAGCAAGCCGCTTTGTCGACTTGACAGTGTAGACGCAAAGGACAGTGTAGATGCAATAACGCCTTCTGTCGACAGAACTCTGTCGACAAAAGGCGTTATTCCTCGTAGAATGAGGTTCACAGCCGTCAACAAAACTGCTGAGTTCTGTCGACATTATGTCGACAGAACTCAGCGGGAATGTAGACACAGGTATAGTTTTGTCGACAAAAGTCCATTTTTGTCCACAAAACCCTGTAGTCTAGACACACCCTCAATGTTCCTTTCAGATGCCCAACCCTTCTCAGTCTCAAGTGATTTCATCTCCTAGTGATTTCAACTCTTAGCAATCAGGGTTGAAGAAACATAATACCAACACCACTAACATAAGAAAGAGATAACCTTCCCTCACACCTTTTCTCATACAGATCTGAAAGTGGAGCCCCTGCTTAGCAAGATTCTTTCTTCTAACTGTGAGCCCTTCCCTTTGGAACAGATTTAGCACAGTCCTGCTTTTCTGTATTTCCACAAAATTACAAATATTGGCAACCATATTTCAGCTATCCCTGAATTCAGTACAAACATAGTTGAAGTTGGGTCACAAATTCAGTTGATTACAATGAACAAAATGCCACTCCATTTGTTGAATACCTAACAAATCTAAGCAAAGCAGGAGCAAACTATATTTACACAGCTTCAGAGGGGTAGCCGAGTTAGTCTAACTGGAAAAACTTAAAAAACAATGAATAGTCCATCAGCACCTTAAAGACTAACAAAACATGGAAGAAGTGGGCTGTGCCCACGAAAGCTCATGATACCATCTACATGTGTTGTTAGTCTTTAAGGTGCTGCATGATTATTTGTTTTTTGTATTTACATAGATACCCCCAGGGTTTCTCTTCTACTCCAGTTAGCTGCAATGGAAGCATTTCTTCACATCCTCCTTACAATTGTCCAGATGGCACACAGGCTGAGGAGGGTTATATTTTATTTCTTAAATAACTTTAACACAAATGAAAAATGTGCTTTGTGGTATCACACCAGAGCAATAATACTGTCTGAAAATGCCAGATCATCAGGCACTTTCGAAGGAAAATTAAAGATTAAGACCCCAGATGAGAATTTTTTGATAGCTGTTCCCTGCATCTATACAGAACCCCACTAATTCCTAGACAGTCTTTCTACAGAAACAATTTTAGGGGTTTTATATTGAATATAGAAAGTCACTGATTTAAACTAAAACCAGTATCGTAGGTTAAAACTGAAGCAAACTTATGAAAAATTTAAGACAATAAATCTATTCCAACAACCAAAAGAATCCTGGGGTCACTTCAATCAGAATTTCGGGAACTCTCAAAAGTTGGACAGGTGATGTGCCCTTTTAAGGGCTTATTCTGTTTCTGCTGAACTCAGTGGAAACTTTGCTGTTGACTTCACCAGGAACAAGATCAGACATGCTTTATCCTCCCTCCCCCACATCTTCTTCAAACATTGCTTGCCACCATTGGTGTGCATGCCACTATTCCTACTGAAGGATTTTTTGTGACAGTTTAGCTAGACATCCCATTCTAACTTTAATAAAGTATCTCTCTGCTGGACTACTGCTATCTGCCTCCCAATTATTTTTGTTCTCACTAAACTACAGAAAAGCTTCACATTCTTTTAAAGAGCCTGAGGTTTGGAGCCCTACAACGACATTGCTCAATAGAGGCGATGGCACTAGCTAGTACAGCTGAGGTCCTGGTAAAGTAACGAAGTTCAGTTACCTGAAAAAGATTAGGAAACAAATTCTGAAAACAGCCACTGTATTAAGCAGATGAATTTATTAATTCTCTTTACACACAATTTCTGGTAAATATATTTATTGCTTATTTAAAATGCTCCTTTTGATTTCAGTCGAGATGGTCTGCCGCTGTTTCTGGTTTAAACTGCTGCATAGTGCTATTAACCAGCTACTGGATGCTGTAGCAGAAGTGACTTCATTTCAGTGGCTGGTGAAGTGGACCTTCAACTCCATAGCAGATATAGTGAAGTCTTTATACTGTGATTAAGACTTCTAAAGTACTCTGGGAGCTTCATATGAAAAGGTACAATGGAAAAGCAAATAATTGTATTATTATTCAAATCTAGTTTGTTAGTTGTGTTGTAAAATGGATGTTATGGGATTAATTGGGTTATTCAGAGAATTATGAGTATTAATCAGATGCGCCATCTAGTCCTTCCTTCCTATTTTATAAGTGTGGGAGGGGAAATGTCTCCTACTCACTCTTGTCTTGTTATGCAATTGAATAAAGCTGCAAGTGCCCAGCCTTCAGGGCTGTGACCTGAGAGGGTTTTGTAGTTGCACTAAGTGGTCTCTTTTCAAAAAATAATCTCTAACATTACAGATTTGCTTTAGTGTTTTATCCTTTTCAGAACTAGCAGGAAGGTGGTGTTGGTAGCATATCTAAATATTTGCCAATGGGAGTCATATAATCACAGCTGCATATTTTGTGCTCGCATCGATGTGCAAGGATTTTTTGATGACTAGGAGATCCTATGCATGAGAGACAGTGTGAATGTGTTATTGTTCAGACTAAATTATAAAAATGGAAGTTACTGCCAGGATATCTGCAGTACCAAATGGCACTCACATAAACCTGCTAAATATAATTTATTGGGGGAAGATGGAATAATTTTATTGCAGAACTGTCAGTCATTACCAAAATGTTACTCCATTCAATAACAGCCACAGTTGGCCACACACAATCAGTTATTTTGCTTCCAGTGTATTTCAGACATCTGAACAACAACACGGGGGTTTAGTTATTGTTGGACTGGCTGCAGAAATCCAGTATGTGATGTGATAGTACCTAGGTCAGTGGCTCTGCTGATGATAGTGAAATCTGTAATATATTTTATTGTGCATACCTATCTATGGAAACTGTGTTCTGAGGAGAAATATAAAGGAAGGACAAACATTCATGAGGTGCATTTGTAATGTAATGTATTTGTACTGAGATGTGTGTAGTCAACATCCAATTGATTACTGGAATTTCATGCATTAAAACCTAAAAGATCTGAGATTTTTAATTTATATCATTTTCTCAACTTTGGGGAAAGTCAATTAAGGCCAAAAAGACCAGCTCAGTGATGTAAATGTAGCCCAGAGGCACTGAGACCACTGAGAAAGGGAGAGTGAAGCCTGCTTTACAGACTTATCTAAAATGGAGTTGTCTTTTAGTTCATGGCATGAGGTCCCAGATTCAATCCCACCTGCCAACGACCTGGAGCCATTGACTTTATATAACAATGATTGAAATCACTGAGGTAAGATTTCCTTAGTGTATGTCTACACTGCAGTAAAACAAACCTGGCTGGCCCATGTCAGTTGACTTGGGCTCACGAAGCTCAGGCTTGGGATGATACAAGTGCAGTGTAAATGTCCAGGCTTCAGCTGGAGCCTGCACTCTGGGACCTCCCAAATGGGAAGAGTCTCAGAAGCCAGGCTCAAGTCCAGATACCTACCCTGTGATTTTATAGCTCTGTAGCCAGAGTCAGCTCACAGAGACCAGCCAGGGCTGTTTTATTGCCATGTAGACATACCCTTATGTATTGCCAAGAGGCATTGGTTCTTCCTTTAAGGGATTTGGAGGCAATAAGCACACAAATTGGGTGAAGGCATAAAGATTTGACTAAGCAAATATCAGGGTAAAATACAATGCTTAATATTAGAATAAAATACAATGAAGCAAATCTTAGAATAAAATACAATACTTATTAAGCCTAAGCAAACCTCAAAATAAAATGCAATGCTTACTAAAACAATACTATACTTATTAAGCCTAAGCAAACCTTAGAATAAACTGCAATGCTTATTAAGAAAGTACAATACTTATTAAGCCTAAGCAGATCTCAGAATAAAATGCAATGCCTACGTCCCTTCTGCTGCCAGGAACCCCCTGAAGAAGAACAGCAGACGGACCCCAGTGGCCAATGCATAGCACCTTCTGCGACTTTGGTCTATGCCGAGGTTCCAGTGTTAGGAATACCCCCGGCACTTATATACTGTTGGATTCACGGTAATCATGCCTGTTGTTTTGGGAACCTAACAAAATTGTTGATACATTGCATATTTTCCCACATCCAATAATTAGCTTGTTGATACTTTGCATATTTTCCCAGGCAAAATACTTAGCATTATCAGGTGGGAAACATCCAGCAAAGATAGCTATGTGATCTTCCCAAGCTCTCCTGCACTCCCATACCAGGTGCATGGCCTTGGGACCTGTCCCAGAACTTGTTGAAAGTCAACAGTGCAGTCCTACACTGTACCATCTCGAGCAAACAGCTAACTCTTTGAGAATAACAAAAGAATAATAAAAAGCAAAAAGCACAAATGGCTGCCTCGAGCATCCAGGCCTGTAAGAAAATGCAGGCACAAAAGGAATGATTGTGGTACACCACCTAATTTCCTTGACCTCACAATCATCTTCCGCATTTCCACTACACCTTAGAAATGACATGCTCTGATACCACTAGGACAATCTGAGCTCCTCATCTTTCCAAAGGACACAAATTAATGACCGTGCTGTTTTTTTCTGTGTGAGTCTGTTGGATGAGACTTAAGCAAGGTTACACCTCCACATGGGCTCGTAAAGTTCTCAGGGCACTTTTCCTAATAAAACCAGAAGTTCTTCTCAGTAATCTTGGCAAAAGTTTTCACTCCCAATGTTGTAATGCAGTGCAAATGATATAGGTTGGCTCAGTGGTTAAGATACTCTCCTGAGAGATGAAAGACTCCTGTTCAACTCTGTGAGTGGATACAGCCCTATCCTTGGCATCTCCCATTGATGAGCTCAAGTGGCTCCCTGCCTAGAGTGCTGGCTTTTGTGAATGGTGTCCAGATCCACAAAAGGGCTTCAGTGTTGTGATGCTCAGCAGCTGTTGGCACTTAGAACATCACAGGTACAGCACTGTGATCCAAGAAGCCTGAGTTAGACTCCTAGGCTCCTCTACAGTGAATGGGGAAAGAGAGACACCTAACAGTGCAATCCACAAAGCCAGCATACTAGGCGGGGAGCCAACTAAGGTAGCTAGTGAGACACACTGACAAGATGGGTGCATGTTATTCCCTCACCATCTCAAGTCTGGTAGAAGGGTAGCTCCTAGATCTGATTGCAGTTCATGAACCAATGGGTAGTTAGATAATGGTAACTAAGCTGTATTCGTACAGGGGCCAGGAATTAAAAACAGCTGGGAGAGGAAGAGGCGGACCTGGAACTTTCTTATAACCTTTGGACTACTGGCGGGACTTGGGAGACCGGTAGTTCAAGTCCTCCATTCTCTTGACTTGAGTTCCCTGCCCAAGATCATCATTGGGGGATGCTAATAACAGGGGTGCTTGGTAAGACTAACCCTCTCATGAAGACAGGCACATATGTCTGGGCTGCTGAGAGGAACAATGGTTAGATCACTAGTCTACGATGTGGGGGATACAGACTCAATTCCTCTCTCTCCGCTAGAGGGGGGGAAGAGATTGAAATGAGGGTCTCCCACTGCATAAGGTGAATGCCCTAACTTCTCTCTCTCTTCTCCTCTCCTCTGCAAGGGTATGTTTACACTTGCACCCTCTTTTGAGAGAGGGATGCAAATGAAGACATTTGAAGTTGCAAATGAAGCTGGGATTTAAATATCCCACGCTTCATTTGCATATTTGCGTTATGGCGCTATTTCAAAATAGTGCTATTTTGAAATAACAGCCGCTGTTAAGATGTGGTTATTTTGAAAGAAAACCCTTCTCTTGAGATAACCTTTATTCTACATACAATGAGGTTTACCAGTTATTTCGAGAGAAGGGTTTTCTCTCGAAATAACCACGTCCTAACAGCGTCTGTTATTTTGAAATAGCGCTATTTCAAAATAGCGCCATAACGTGAATATAGAAATGAAGTGCAGGATATTTCAATCCCGGCTTCATTTGCAATTTCGAATGTCTTCATTTGCATCCCTCTCTTGAAAGATGGTGCAAGTGTAGACATACCCTAACTGTTTAAGTATGTATCCACAATGGAACAGATTTTGGGCCATAGGGAGAGAGATTCTATAAGGTGGGAGACCCAAGGTCCAGTTTTGCTGCTCCAGTGACTCCTTCATTAGTTAGTCACAGTGGAACAATTGCACCAGAAGAAATAAGGAAAAACTGTGTTAGGATATCCCATAGCTCAGTGGTTGGGAGCTATAAAAGATGTTTGTTCAAAACCTTGGCCCCTCTGCCCGTGAGAGAAAAGGGGGAATTAAACCTTAGCCTTGTCCATCATAAGTAAGAACACTAATCACTGGGCTAGATAGCACTTAAAAAATAATGAATAGTCTTGTAGTACCTTAGAGACTAATAAAAAATGTAAATGGTATCATGAGCTTTCGTGGCCACAATCCACTTCTTCAGATGGATGGAGTTAAGGGGTCCAGTTTTTAAATAAATAGCAGAGAAAGAGAGAGGGTTGAGGGGGGTGGGTGGAGAAGGAAAAAAAGGGTAAAAAATTGTCAATTAGAGTATCCATGCTAAATGAAGTTGATAGTATGGGTATTAAGTGCTCTTAAGTATCCTGTGCTTGGTTTTTTATGTAATATGGGTGTGGAATGTAATGGGCCATCCATGCAAGGTCTTTGTTTAGACCTCTATTGCAGGTATCAAACTTGTTAATGAAATTTAGCTCTGCAGCCTCTCTTTCAAGCTGGTTTTTTAAATTGGTTTGCAATAACATGGTAACTTTGAGATCCATTGAGTGCTCGGGCAAGTTAAAATGTTCCCCAACAGGTTTCTTTTCGAATATCTGATTTGTGTCCATTAATCTTTTCTCATACAGACTGTCCAATTTGGCCAATAGACATGGCAGAAGGGCATTGCTGGCACTTGGTGGCATAGATCACATTAGTGGATGTGCAGTTATATGAGCCTCTAATATGGTAGTTGATGTGGTTAGGTCCTATGATAGTGTCACTTGTATAGATGTGTGGCTAGAGTTGGCACCGGAGTTGATTGCAGGGTTGGGTTCCTGGATGAGTATGATGGAAGTGTGCTACTGGAAAGAATTTGTCTGAGGTTAGGGGGTTGTTTGTAGGTGAGGATTGGCCTGTCCAAGGCCTGTGAGAATGAGGGGTCATTTTCCAGGATAGGTTGTGGATTGTTGATTTTAAGTTGGGGGCTGTAGGTGATGACAAGTGGTATTCTGTTGTTTTCTTTGTTATTTTCTTTTTTGTCTTGAAGAAGCTGATATCTGGGTACTCGTCTGGCTCTGTCAATCTGTTTTTTCACTTTTCTGAGTGGGTATTTTAGTTTTAAGAATGCTTTATATAGATCCTGAAGATGTTTGTCTCTGTCTGTGGGACTGGAGCAAATCCAGTTGTATCTTAGTTCCTGGCTGTAAACAATTGATTGGGAAATGTGTCTTGGCTGGAAGCTAGAGACATGTAGGTAAGTGTAACAGTCGGTAGGCTTCCCTGTATTAGGTGATGGAAATGTGTCTGTCTAGTAATTGTACTGTAGTGTCAAGGAAGTAGTTCTCTTGTGTGGACTGGTCCAGGCTAAGGTTGATGGTAGGGTGGAAGTTGTTGAAATCTTTGGAATTTTTCAAGAGTCTCCTTCCCGTGGGTCCATATGATGAAAATGTCATCCATGTAGCATAAGCTGAGTAAGGGTGCTAGCGGGCGAAATCTGAGGAACACTGCCACCATCACCTCCTCCTCTGGCTTGACTTTGAATGGGACCTGAGCTGGTAGGCAGTCTCTGAGCATGCCTACAGGATTGGACTCCCCACACCACATAAGTAGATGAAAGCTTATTTTTCCAAGTTCATTAATTTACTGGCGACAGGCCTCTGGGGGCCAAGCAAAAGGCAGCAGAATGTATGCCTACAGGCAAACAATAGGAACTTTTACTTTGAAAATGTGTGTCAGGTGAGTTTGTTGTCTAACAGAAGTTTTCAAACTATGGGGTCGCAACCCAGTACTGGGTCACAGAATGTCAGGCACTGGGTCTCGTTGCTACAGGGTGAAGAGTGGGGTTGCTGAGGCAGGCTACCTGCCTGTCCTGGCACTTCAGACTGCGCCGCACCTCAGAAGTGGCCGGCAGCAGGCCTGGCTCCTATGTGGGGGGGGGGGGCAAAAGAAGAGTGCACAGGGCACCATGCACTGCTCCTGCCCTGAGCACTAGCTTCACACTCCCATTGACTCAGAACCTGCTGCAGGCTGTTTATGGGGTGCAGCATAGTCTGGACAAGCAGGGGTGCCAGGACAGGCAGGTAGCTGCCTTAGCACCTCTGCTGCACCACTGACTGGGAGCCACTCAAGGTAAGTCCCTCGGGCCCCAGCCCTAACCCACCCCTAAACCTGAAGCTCTTATCCTCAGCCCCACCCTGGATCTCACGTTTCAGTCAAATGATGTTGGGTCACGGGCAACAGCAATTTTCTTCAGCTGGATCATGAGAAAAAAAGCTTGAAAACCACTGATCTAGCAGGAACAGCAGGGGTTTTGTGGATCACAGTGCACATCAAACTAGGAGTTAGGCACCTAGACTCGAGACAGGCTGCTTACTACCTTTCTGGATCTGGGCCTGCATATGTATAATTAAAACTAGAATGTGTGCTTCATAATTATAGTCCTCTGTGAAACAGGGTGTAAAATTGAAAAGCAAATGTGTATATTCACTATTGTCAAGAGCACACATGGCTGTTAATTTTGAGTTTTTGGCTGCATGAATGTTACTGTCCTAGTCATAATATAACAATTGTAATACTCATAATTAATTTTAGAAATGAGTAGTACAAGTGCAGAGTGGCTGAGAACAATAGTAGGGTTTCATGGTGTCAGACACTATACAAATATAGTCAGAGACAGTGCCTACTCTGAACAACTTACAATCTATATAGGCAAGCAGAGAAAGAGTAAATGGGGAAACAGAGACAGAAAGGGGTGAAGTCACTTGTCTGTAATCACACTGCAGGTGTGTGGCAGAGCTAGCCTGAGAAGTCAGGTCTTTCATCTGCCATGCCGGTGTCTTATTGATTAGATCACTCATGAGGCAGTGTATTTAGTTTGCAATTCATTCAAACAATTCTTTCTAGTCTTTCTCTAGCTGTGGTTTTGTGGGACACAAAGCAGCCTGTTCATTTCTTTCACAATGGGAATAGGAGCTGCAAGAAATTTGCCTTCTTGCATCCCTTGCAAAAGGAACATGTATAATAGCAATTCATAGGCTCTTCTGTGCGTAGGGACAGTCCTCAGCTAATGCTCTCTGACTTGCTGTTCACCCCAAAGAAATCTAAGTGGGACAGAGAAGACTAGTCTGTGGCTTCTCCTGTCTCCACACTGTCTCCAGAAAGAACCTATGTTGTACCCATCCCATGGAGGGCTTGTTTCTCTGGTGTGGCATGGAGCAATGGGGCCCAATGCCTACTGGAGCCTCTCTATTGGGCCTATACAAATAGACACAATCTGACCCCACATGTTATCTCGAAACTGTTCCATGCTGCCTGACTCTCTCTGCTGCAGTGAATGGGAATAGGAAAAGTGCTGGGCATGAGGAGGAACAGAAGCAGTTCCTGCTGCTTGGACTACTGTACTCGAAATGCTGCAATCTATATCCTTATAACTAAGAATACAGACTGCAGCAAAAGTCTCTTCCCTGCCAGCAGTGGGACGGGCATGTGGGATGTCAGCAGAGTTGTGGAAAGACACGATGGTGTGGGGGAGTGAAGAGATTCCATGAGCGTCATAGCCAATGAGTGCACTGGGGTGCGTATGTCATCGTTGGCCAGCTAATCGTTTCCAGTCAAAGAATATGAAATAAGTGAACGTGCTCCTTTGCTCTTTTCTGGCAAGTGTAGAAATTGAATTTAATCTTATTTTTTTGTAGTAATCTAGGAGAGGCTGCTGACAGTGTAAATACTTTGGGCTCTTGGCTGACCCAGCTGTAAATGCTGGCCCTGGGTTAAATTCCACACAGGTCAGGGAGAAGTACATCATGCACAGAAAGACACATTGTGGGCCTGACTTTCACTTGTGTATTTATGCTGCCTGTTTCTGGCAGTATGAAGAGATTCTGAAGTTTAAAGGGACTCTGTGGGAACATCCTGCAGAGAAAATCTGTTGGACAGAACCTTCATGGCAGGTTTAGAACCAATACAAGGTCTTTATACCTATCATGCTTCCAGCTCTAGTGCAGACAGTGTATTGGGAATGGGCCACAGACCAGAGGATAATGGGGCCCATGTGCAGTCAAGTATTGCTATTCTCTGCTTCCAGTGCTCATAACTAGAGTACACAGCACTGCTATCACTGGGAGCCCAAAGGAACAGAGCATTACCTCTATTCCACATACACCTGGGGCAGTGCCCCAGAATACAGGGAGCATAGATTTGGCTAAACTCACCAGTGTTCCTGTTTCAGAGGTGTGTTGGAAAGGCAGAGATGAAGTAAGAGAATTGGGCCCTGGCTATTTCTGAAAAATATGCTTGAACAGTGAAGGAGACTGCTGGAAGCAGGACAAGAACCCACAACAAAGAGGGGAGAGGGAAAATATATTTGTATATCCAATATTTGTACTAATTATAGCATGACATGGGGAATGTGGGAGGCAATCAGTAGCTACTGGTACAAAAGGGTCGGCAGAGCAAGAGGATTTGCATTTTAAGTTTGTTCATGAAACGATAGCTTGAAACAGGAAAGGGGATGAGAAAGCACTAATGGGAAGGACAAAAGAGGAACAATCTATAGACTCGTTTCTTAAAGATATGCTCACTTCAGCTTTAATGCACCATCGGGAGAGGAGAGAGGAGTATCTATCTCTGAGCAGAAGCAAATTACTTTAATGCCTAGAAATAAGTAAAAATACCAGGTCTCCAAATGGAGCTTTCCAGACCTACTGAACTCTGCTTGTTTGTTGTACTTGTTCGCTAATGTCGCAATTGCTCAATAATGACAGCAAAGATACAGAGCTGTGTTTTTCAGTGATGTATCTGATGTAGCCAATCAGCTTAGAAAGAGGAGTTCTGACTGTGCTTCCCTCCTTCCTGGTGGTAAATCAAAGGGCCACCAAGAAGGAAACAAAGCAGTTCTTCAAAGAGAAACCAAGAATGTATTCCCAAAAGAAGAAGATGGAGCAGACTGAGGACGAAGAATTTTCAGGCAGTACGGCAGGTACAGACATGGTAAATTACAGCTCAGAACTGTAAGAAGTTATAAGAAATTTGGGAACAAAGATTCACCTCTTGAGTTAAAGAAGAATCTGGTCTCTGCATTGTTAATAGCAAGCACTTAATTATTGCTATTTTTGTTGTTAAATGTGTAACAACCTGCTTGATACTTGGAGGTAGGAGCCCAACTTGTAAGAGAAGGTACCAGGAAGTCAGTCCTTGCTCATATAGCTAACATGCTAGCTACTGTTACAGCATTTCTGGAATTACTTCTCTTTATTAAGAGCCAGTTTAATTTTACTAGCATGGAGTCCTTTCATATGGCTGCCCAGCTTAAGGCACATGAAATAGTTAGACCAAGCGAATGCAGGGGAATCAAATGCTGTCTGATTGTTTACATAGTGTAAAAGGCAGCACAGTTGGAGAGAACATATGTTTTATTGAGCAGAAGGTGCAATGTCACCAAAAAGAGCCTCCTTAATATATGTGCCCATATAGTTAAATCTGACACTAACAGGAGGGGATAAAAGGCACATGCAAAGTCTTGGGGCCAGACTCAGTAAGGCTGAGCTGACAAAATGTAAAATTACCTCTCTCTTTCACACTGGCAGAGACAGCAGGTAGCCTTTGCACTGCCACTACACAGCAGGTTTTTTTCTGCTGAGGGCTGGACATGGCAGCTGTGAACTCTGCCTTCTTTCTCCAACTTACCCAGCCTGAAGATGGTTGAAGCCACTTTGCAAATCTGCAAAGAGATCAGGCTGATTCAGCAATGGAGGGCCTCTGCTAGCTCTTATGGTGATGCCTGCTAAGCATAAACTCCAGCTGGAGGTAGCTTGCTGTGCTCTTTTAGAGTTGCATTTGGATATCTAAGTGCTTTACTGAAGGGAATTCTGTTATGCATTATTGTATCTCTGCCCTTGATTGCTCATATAAAATGGACTTTCTTCATAAATCTAACCCACCAGTCAAACTGGCGATGTACTCTATACTTCTCTGCATATTGATTGTAATGGCAAACCCTGTTCTATTTCCCTTTAAGTACTAGCTCTCCTTCAACCACGTCTCTACACACTGAATAAAAGGGAAGCATTCATAACCAAGGTTCAACTACTGGATGTGTTTTATTTAAAAGAACAAAATAAACTAGCAGCAATCTCCTAGCTGCTGCAACCTCTTTATCTTAGCCGGGCAGGGTTCAGCTCTATATTGTTTGTCAAGTATATTTGAACTATAATAGGATTCCCTTAATTGCATCCTAGTAGAAAATTGGCAGCATGATACATGATTAATTAGCATAAAATCGAAGAAACAGGCTTAGTTCAAACTTCTTCAATGACTCTAAGGCTATGTCTACACAGCAGCGTTATTTCAGAATAACTGATGTTATTCCAAAATAACATACTCCGCATCTACATAATAAGCAGTTATTTTTACATAATGTCGAACTGGAGGACTTCTTACTCTGATTCCCATAACCCTCATTTTACGAGGAGTAAGGGAAGTCGGAGGAAGAGTGCTCTAACTCAGACTTCTGGCTGTGTAGACAGTGCCAAAAACCAAAATAAGCAATTTCAACTTAAGCTACGCAATTGATGTAGCTAAAGTTGCGTAGCTTACCTCAGTGTTAGCCCTGCTATGTAGCTGTGTCCTTAGAGAAAGATTTAATAGGCATTTTTATTTTGTTTTAAAAGTCATTCATTCCACTGCTGTATCAGGTCTTTGGGCTCACCAAAAGGATTAGCTTGAGTTGCGTAGCTTATTTCAGCTTTCACCCTGCTATATAGATGTGCTCTAAAAGACTGGGAAAATGGCTTTCTGAGTTAAATTCTCTTTCTTGATCTGCTAGGTGTAAATTGGTTAACTAGCACATATTTCCAACTGAAGCCAGTAGGTTTCTCTAAATTTCGTGAATGAGGAATTTGCAACTGTGCTAGAAAGTCTCTCAGAGTGTTTCCTGTGGTACTACTTTCTAAACAGAAAGTCTCTCAGCCCTGGTTGACACTAGTAACTTCCTTTGAAATAATCCCCCCCCCCCCCAGGTCAAATTTATAAGTGGTTTGTCAACACTACCAAGCCCGTTATTTCAAAATAATGGGCCATGGAATTTGAACTCTGTGCTCCTGCTTTTCATCAGGAGTAATGCTAATTCCGAAATAGTAATTTCAAAATAACAGTAGTGTGGATGCTCTAGTGCCATTAATTTAAACTTACTGGCCTCCTGGAAGCCTTCTGCAACTCCCCAGAGTGCTTTCTGAGGCTCTATGTCTGAGGTAGCACATTGACATTAACAGAGCTTGCCTTGGACTAATTTCGATGCTTCCCCATAGTGAGAACACGCTCGTTCGAATCTGTCAAATTGGGAGTTCTTAAGTCAAATTTAGTAATTTCAAAATAGTTTGAAGACATGGCCTCATATTGTTTTCTGTGGTACTACTTTCTAAACAAAAAGCAGAAAAAACATAAAGTAACAGTGCTTCCAAGAGAGTTAATTATGTCTAGGGTAAAGAGAGGAAAGTAACCCAACATGAGGTAGGTTTTTATTTGAGGTAGGCTACCCTTGCAGGTCTGCATGGATATTTAATATTTCTGGCTGTGTTTACATTTCACTGCTCTTGCTGAATTTTGTGTTGTAATATTATAAAAAAAAGCATAGATGCAGATACTGCAGGATTACAAACATTTCTGTATTAGTTGCAATTCTGTTTTTGTACTGTACTTGCTTGACTTTTTTTCCTGGGTTTATTAGGAACAAAATCCTATGTTTGTGAACGGAATCTCTTCCCCTTCTTCAGCTTTTCATCTTCACTGTGTCTCCCAGCAAAATTTATCCCTGCAAGTCTGAAACCTGGCATAATCACTTACTAGACATATTTTTGTTTTCATCAAGTTGTTAACAAGGAAATCTTCTGATGATCAAGGTGTTTTTTAAAATATAGGATGTGTCCAGTGGATTAACTAAAGAACTGCTTTACAGTTCAGTCAAACTACAGTCATGAGATGCTAATTGTATTCACTGTGCATTAAGGAATGATGTTTGCAATCCCAGCACTGCAAAGTATCATAATACTTTCTTTTGTTAGATAATTGCATCTTGATATAAAACTTTCTCCTATTTCTTTTTTCACCCAATAAAGTCTCCGTGCATTTGCCCCTATGCCTAGAACACCCTGGTAACCTGTTCCACCTTGTCTTTACTCTTTCTCCCCCTCCAAGTCCCTATCCAAAACATACTTCTTTTGTGAACTTATATATCATATTCCCTTTCAAAGAAGAAACATAAAATTGTCATGAGGAAAAAAAGTTCATCTATACCACCCATTCTTCTTTAGCCGTACTCTAATATATGCATATTATCATTAGCACTCATCAAAAAAATGTGAACAACCTTTTGCGGGAGGGGGGGGATCGGTCCTGGGGGAGGAGGCGTGTGGGGGTTCCCTGCGCCACGGGGGGGGGGTGTCGGCCCCAGGGGAGGCACATGCTGGCTTCCCCTGCACCGCAGGAGGGGGGGTTCGGCCCCGGGAGAGGCGCGCGCTGGTTTCCCTCGGGGGTGGGGAAATCCTGGGAGGAGGTGGGTGCAGGGGACTCTCTCCCCCCACTAGCACCTTGTTCCCTCTCCCCACTCCCCTCTCCCTAGCCACAGAACTCCATCCCCAGCCCTCCCGTCCCCAGCCACAGAACTCCATCCCCAGCCCCCCCCCCCCACCTCTCCCGGCGATGTGGTGGTAATGGCAGTTAAAGCAGGATAGCGTAATGGACTATTTTGGATTTGTAATAATAAAAATTATAATTAACATTCGTAATGCATTTTTATTTGAACTCGTACTGAAATATTGTCTAGCTGTCATGTACAAATCTATTCTGAAAATTTCGTGTCTCTATTTTAATCTGATCTCAGAAACATTGGTTGGATGGACGGACAAACCGAATAATTATGCCTGTTTAAATAAATATGCTTAAAAAACGTTAAATGGAAAATAGGGGCAAAATGTTTCCCAGTTTACCAAAAACCTCAGCCTATATCTGCCCTTGGAGTTGGAGGGGGGGGGCGCCAATTGCATGGTTTGCCTAGCGCACCAGTTGCTGGCAGCTAATCTAGGGCTGCCCCTGCTGGCTAGCACTCTTTCTATCCATCATACCTTTAGAGGGGGTGTTCCTGGAATACCAAACTGAGCCTCTAGGGAACTTGCTCGGAACTACAGCAGCTATGGTGGCAGAGGGTCAGGACTCTGCTTCCCAGACTGCCTTGGGTACAGGGCAGAAACAGGACTGCCTAGCAACACTACTAGTAACAATCATAAGCTGGAACTCAAAGACAAAGGGTTTAGTTTTACTTTTAGTTTTGGCTTTGTTTGGGGAAGTATCATGGAAAGAATCATCAAAGACCCTGCCACATTTTTGAGAACTGCAATGGCAAAAGGAGCAGACTGTGAGACCACTAGGCCCTGGTCTATATTAGGGAATAATTTTGAAATAACTCCCCTTATTTTGAAATAACAAGTGGAGCATGTCTAGACTACATCCCTTTTTCGATAAAGGGATGTAAATAAGGCACGTCGATATTGCAAATGAAGCCGGGATTTGAATTTCCTGCGCTTCATTTCCATAATGGTGGCCGCCGCTTTTTTTCAAAATGGGGCTTTCCAGATGAGGAGCACAGGATCTTTCGAAATGGGGCATTTCTGTTGAAAGTGCCCCGTCTAAACTGCCGGGTTTTTTTCGAAAAAGTCCCGTTTTGAAAAAAAGTGGTGGCTGCCATTATGCAAATGAAGCATGGGAAATTCAAATCCCAGCTTCATTTGCAATATCGACTTGCCTATTTGACATCCCTTTATCGAAAAAGGGATGTAGTCTAGACATAGCCTACCAAGCCCATTATTTCGAAATACGGGACTGGTTATTTTGAAATAAAAACTGCTTCCCACGAGGAATAACACTTCTTTCAAAATAGTTATTTCAAAATAACTGTAGTGGGGACGCGTCACTGCTACTATTTTGAAATAACTCTTCCCAGAGTCATTCAAACTCATTTCTCCCCAGTGCTTCCTGGGGCTCTAAGTCGAGATAATGCATCCACATTGAGGGAGCCTGTCTTGGACTACTTTTGAGGCTTCCCTGTAGTGTGGACATACTATTTTGAAATAGTTATTCTGGGAGTTATAAATTCGAGATAAGTTATTTCAAAATAATTTCCTAGTGTAGTAGCCAGCAGCTACTCCAGTAATGCCGTACCACTCCCAGCCTCACTCCCCTGCAGCCCTGCCCTCCAATAAAACTACAGTATGGACCACAGAGAGGCAACACAGCTGTGTCTCCTGAATCCAGTCTGGGGTCTAGATAACAGTTCCCTTGGAGGCAGAGCTAGGGGTGGCACAATCATGCTGGAGGAGCTCCTGGTGTGTGGCACCCGTGGCCCCACATTCTGTTTCTCCTGTGTCCCTCAGGTATTGAGTACTGGTTATCAATATCTTACTGCTATGGCACCGGCCCATGCTGCTGTACTTGCACCACTGTCTAAAGAGTTGGTTTCCTAGAATTAACTTAATGTTTTTAGTAGAAAATACGGGGGGGAGGGGAATCCAAAGCTTACAACAGCCAACAGAAAAAAAAACCCAACAACCCTGAGTCCAATAAGTCCAGTATGCCCTTATGTGCTCATCTGAAAACAAAACAAAATAATCCTAAATTACACTGGTTTAAAAAAATAGAAATTGTATAAAGGCAAACTCAGAATTCCCTTTCTGATTGGTTATTCCTTACTTTTCCACTATAGGTTTTATTGCACCTTCCTCTGAAACAGATGGTGTTGGCAACTGTCAGAGACAGGATACTGGAATTAAATGCATGCGCACTGGGTATGCTAGGCAGGGGAAGGCTCTGCCTTCCCAAACCATCAGCCTGGCCCCGCCCACACTCCATACCCCCAGAATGCCTACTGTGTTTCTGCCCCTGAGTGACCACCCTCTCCATGCTCCAGGCCAGGGAGACTGGGGCCACGTGCCACCTGGGGAGGCTGGGCCCACATGCCCTTCTCCCTCCCCATGGTGCTGTGGAGATGGGGGAGCAGCTTGGCTCCTGTTAGGGGGCAGGGCCTGGGCAGAAGAATATGATTAAATGGACCACTGGACTTGACCCACTATGGCAATTCCTATATTCTAAATTGTGGCCTCAACCCTGCAAATAGTTACCTATTTGTAGGTATAGTATCTCATGTCTTTATTATTTCATAGACACAAATGGAACTATATGCAAAGGTTAATAAATTATCAAACTAGTTTATGTTCTGACCTTAATGTAGATTTGGGTCTATTGTATATTAATCACAGCTTAATATAGGAGAGGTTCTTAAAGAGTTGGGGAGGGATTTTTGAAAATGCTGTGTTGGCCTCATTCTCCCTTTCCACTGAAGTTAATGAAAGTTTTACCACTAGTACAACTGCAGCAGCGGTAGGCCATCATCAGTGAGAATTTTTGAAAACCCCAGTGTTGTTCCTCAACATCTTCTGTTCTCTTATGTGATTTCTAAGCAAGATTACTCACACTTTTCAGAGTGATGGTACCATGAAGCATATTGCTTTAAGACTTATAAAATCTCTAGTCCTTTCACTTTTTATTGTGAATTCATCTTTAGAGCTACACCAAGAAGAATTCAGGTATAAAATGCCTCCTGCATCTTTAAAAGAAAGAATGCTCCAGTGTCTAACTATTATATATTTGAAAGGTTGTTGGAGCAGCAGAAGTCTGCACATAAATATATGTATACCTTAAAAGAACTCAATTCAAACTCAAATATTCATTTAAATGCAAAATGTGTATTATACTTAAAAATTAAAACAATTGCTCACTGAGAGACTTTCCATGAGCTTGCATTGGTCAGTAGTGTGCTGGACATTGCAAGACATACATTTGCAAGACACAAGACTGGGACTAAGAATTGGCAGATGTTTCCCTGTAAGTAACTCATGAGTGACTAGTCAGAGTGCTCATGTATTTAGCTGGGAGTGAATTTGTATCTAAAAGGCTGTGTGAGCAGGACACTAAGGCTGTGTCTACACTGGCAGGTTCTTGCGCCAGAAATATGCAAATGAGGCTAAGTGTGGAATATCGCCAAGCCTCATTTGCATACCTAATGAGCCAACATTTTTGCAGAAGAGGCTCTTGCGCCAGAAGGAGCGTCTACACAGCCCCTTCATGCGCAAGAAAAACCCTCTTGCACAATGCCACTATGCTGATTATTTTCAGGAATAAATTCGAAATAAATTCGAAATAAATGTGAAATAGTGGAGCCCTTATTTCGAATTTGGTAAACCTCATTCTACGAGGAATAACACCAAATTCGAAATAGCTAATTCGAAATAAGTGCTGTGTAGACACTTATTTCGAATTAGGGGGCCTCCAGCCCTTCCCAGGGAGCCCTGGTGGCCACTCTGGGCACAACCAGGAAAACTTGTCTGCTCCCCACCCAGCCCCGGAGCCCTTAAAGGGGAAGACTCTGGCCACAGTGCTTGTGCCAGTTGCCATCCTGCCAGCACACAGCCAGCAGACCGTGCACCTGGCACAGCACGAGCCAGCAACCCGCTGCCACCCAGCCCTCTACTGCTCCCGAGGACCAGGCTGGCGGCTCCCAGGAGCCTGCCAGGGGCTGCAAAAGGCAGGTGCCTTCCTGGTCTAGTGCGGAGATCGTGGACATCATTGAGGTTTGGGGGGAGGCCTCCAATGCCCATGATCTCCGCACTAGGTTCAGGAATGTGGACGTCTACATCCACATGGCTGCCAGCCTGGCCACCAGAGGCCACATACGCAGCCAGGAGCAGGTGCGGAGTAAAATAAAAGAACTGCAGCAGGCCTATGCCAGGGCCTCCCAACCAGGGGCTGACCCGGAGGCCTGCCCGCACTATGAGGCCCTGGACTGCATCCAGGGGGGTCAGATGGTCCGTGTCCCCCTGGTCATCATCGACCCCGGGTCAGAGGGCCCTGCCCCTGACACAGGGGAAGAGGAGGAAGAGGAGGACGATGGCAGCCAGGAACCTGCAGGGAGCATGCCCTGCACCCAGGACCCCCGAGCCGTACTAGAGAGCCCGTCAGTAGCCTCATCTGAGGCCGGGGAGACCTCCACATGTGAGTGCCATCACAGTACCCTTATGCAGGACGGGTGGGGGGAGGGAGAGGGGAAGCCCAGGGACAGTGCACGTGGGCCTTGATGACCATGGAGCAGGCAGCAACCTGTGCATCTGCCGTGCCAGCCGCGACATGTGGCCCCAGCTGGGTGCCATGCAGGGGCCCTGGCCTGTTCCCCACACGCGTCTATGCGTGAAGTCACATGACATGCTCCTGACCCCAGGGAGAGACACTGCAAACTGGCCTCCCTCCAGTCGCCCCCTCTACACAGAGGCAGGGCACATCTCTCCTCCCCCCCCCCACACCACACTATACGCAGCACAGGGGCTGGGGTGCAGTCCTGGGCCAGCTCACACGCCCAGGGATAGCAGGACATGATGGTGCGGAGACCTGCCGTCCTTGCCTTGCAGAGGGGGGCTGGTTTTCACCCACTGTGTCCCCAGGGAGAACTGACCACTTCTCTTGTTTCACTGCAGCCACAGCACCTGCGAGTGCAGGATGCACCACCCCGCCTGGACCATCCACCCGCACCCGGGCCAGCAGGCGCACCCGCAACCAGGAGGAGTTCCAGAGGCAGCAGCTGCGGTTACAGGGATGGCAGGTCCACAGCCAGGAGCACTGGTGCAAGAGGACCTGCAGCTGTGGCAGGAGAGCTTGCAGGAGCTGCGGGAGCAGGGCCGTGCCCTCTGTGAGCACCTGCAGGCCCTGGTGGACCGATTGATGCCTCCTCCTGTTCCAGTCCCTGCGGCCGCCCCAGCTATCGCTCCTCCTCCCACCCCTGCTCCCCCTCCCACTTCTTCCACCCCCCCGTCCCTTCTGCCCCACCCTCCATACCCACTCTCCCCCGGAAATGCCGAGGCCCCCGCAGCCACAGTGCTGTGAGATGGGAAGGCCGGCAAGACCCCCAACCCTGAGCTTCCCCTCCCCCTTCCTCCCCTTGCCTCCCCCTTCCAGCTCCCTCCTCCCAGGTTTCTCCCCTCCCCTCTCCCACCCTCATTCCTCCCCTGCCTCCACCCCAGTTATGTTAAATAAAGAGAGTTTTTTGTGGCAGCACAGGTGTTTTTATTGTATATCAGGAAGGGGGGTTAGGGAGGGGAAAGGGGAAGAAGGTGGGGGTGGAATGTAAGACACAAGGCCCCAGTGGGGCACGCTAGGGGGACTTCAGTCCTCGTCCACCTGGAAGCTCTCCCGCAGGGCTTCCCGGATGCGGACAGCCCCCCGAAGGGCCTCCTGGCTGGCAGCTATGCGGGGCTGTGCATACTGGCCAGCCAGATGGTCAGCCTTTGCCATCCAGGCTGTCAGGAAAACCTCCCCCTTCCTCTCACATAAATTGTGGAGCGCACAGCACGCTGCCACCACGTGTGGAATATTGTGCTGGGAGAGGTCGAGGCGGGTGAGGAGGCATCTAAATTGGGCCTTCAGTCAGCTGAAGGCCCCCTCGACCACAGTGCGGGCCCTGCTGAGCCTGGCATTGAAGGCCTGCCGGGAGGGGTTGAGGTGTCCCGTGTAGGGCTTCATCAGCCAGGGCTGTAGGGGGTAGGCCGCATCCCCCAGCAGGCACACTGGCATGTCCACATCCCCAACCCTGATGTGGCGGTCGGGGAAGAATGTCCCGGCGTGCAGCCTCTGGCACATGGAGGAGTTGCGGTACACCCGCGTGTCGTGTGCCTTGCCGGACCAGTCCACACTGATGTCCGTGAACTGGCCCCGGTGGTCAGACACGGCTTGCAGGATCACAGAGAAGTACCCCTTCCTGTTGATGTAGAAGGAGGCTTGGTGGTCCGGGGCATGGATGTGTCCCGTCGATTGCCTGCCCGCAGTTGGGGAAGCCCAGGGCGCCGAACCTCTGGATGACCACGTCCAGGTCAATGAGGCAGACGACTCTGCGGAGCAGCACCCTATTGATGGCCTTGACCACCTGCAGAGAGACACACAAAACCGAGGGTCACTGGGGTGCCCAGGTGGCTGGGAGTGTTCGTTCCCCGCTACTGCCCCGTGCCCCACTCCCAGGAGCAACCCCCGCTGCAATCCTGGCCACTGCAGGCGGTCTGTAGCATGGCTGGGACAGACCGAACCCTCCCGGGGAGGGCACTTACACCACCTCCCCCCCGTTTTCCCTGGGGCGCCCATGTCCTCCTTGCAGCCCACCCTCCTGGCCCAGTGGCCGGTGAGTGCCATACCTGCATGAGCACTGCTCCGACGGTGGATCTCCCCATGC
Organism: Pelochelys cantorii; assembly: GCA_032595735.1. Classification (NCBI taxonomy): domain Eukaryota; kingdom Metazoa; phylum Chordata; order Testudines; family Trionychidae; genus Pelochelys; species Pelochelys cantorii. Next base: position 55,729,769 of record CM064326.1, read on the forward strand.
TGAACTGGTTCTCCATGGATCGGTAGCTATCCGGCGTGGAGAGCTTCCAGAAGGCGATGGCCACCCACTTGTGGAGGGGAATGCGTGTGTCCCTCATGCGTGTGTCCCATCACCGCAGAGCAGGGTCGAGCCACTCACAGAGCTCGAGGAAGGTGTCCTTCTTCATCCTGAAGTTCTGGGTCCACTGTTGGTTTCCCCAGCACTCCAGGATGATGTGGTCCCACCAGTCGCTGCTGGTGTCCAGACGCCAGATGCGGCTGGGCACGCTGGCATCCGGGTGCCGCTCCTCCAGCGCCCGTGGGGGGGCAGGGAGAGGGCCAGGAAGCTGGCATGCAGCAGAAGGTGCCAGGCAGCCTCCAGCAATTGCTGCCAGGCTTGCAGCAAGACGTTCAACATGAGTACCAGCGTGCCCAGGGGCAGCTCTGGCTCCATGGTGCCGAGTGCTGTGGTGTCCCAAATGAGAGCCACCAAAGCAGGTGGAGAGGAAAACGCTTTGCTGTCCCTCAGCAAGGTAGGCAAGCAAGCGGGAAAGCTGAGAACTGGCTGTTCAGGGGGGTCCCTTTAAGCACGAGCCTCAGATAGCCTCAGACAGCAGCCACACAAAGCAACTACTGACCTGATGCCCTGCTGGAACTGGTTTCAGCTGCCCTTAAATGCGATCCAGTGTCCAATCAGTGTGGACGCACTATTTCAAAATAGCAAAATGCTATTTCAAATTAGATTTTGTGTCTAGATGCGTTATTTCGAATTAGCTTATTTCAAATTAACTAATTTGAAATAAGTTCATTCGAAATAGCCCTGTAGTGTAGACATACCCCTAGGGAGTTATTTTGAAATAAACCCCCATATTTAAAAATAATAAGTGGACTGTTAACTCTACCAAGCCCATTATTTCTAAATAATGGGCTGTTTTTTTCAAAATCTGTACTCCTGCTTTCCTCAGGGAATAACACTTATTTAAAAATAGCTGTTTCAAAATAGCGTTAGTCTGGACACTCCACTGCTGCTATTTCTAAACAACTACTTCCCAGTGTAATTCAAAGTAATTACTCCCCAGTGCTTCCTGAGGCTCTACGTCAAGTATCCTCAATAACGAAGTCCAACTTGGACTAATTTCGAGACTTTCCCGTACTGAGGACACACTATTTCTATTTTATTATTTTGGGAGTTATTTCAAATTTAGCTATTTTGAAATAATTTCCTAATGTAGACATGCCCTAAAGGACCTCAAAAAGTCATCAAGGCTAACTCTTTGAGCTGAGGTAGGACCAACTAGTGCTGCACAAGTGTTTGTCCAGCCAGTTTTGAAAAACCTCTAATGATGGGGATTCCACAATTTCAATTGGGAAGCCTATTCCATTGCTTACATATGCTTATAGTTAGAAAAATTGAAGATAGACATATTTTTAAGTACTCTGGTGCATTGGGACCTAGTTCCCAAATTAAACATCAAATTATACGATCATTGAGCACATTTAAATATTCTTTCAAGAGATGAAAATATTACCCTTTTAGACTTAGACTTCAAAGAGATGTTCTCAATCCAGTGTACAACAAACTATTCCCTACAAGTGTATTTGACTAATACTTGTAGACATTTGAAAGCTTCTTCCTGCTTCTTTGTGTCTTTTTAAATGTGAAATATTTAATAAAAAATGTAGCATAAAAAGAAACCAGAAAATAAGAGAAATGTATAAACCTTAGGGGGGTTTTCCCCTTATTTCTGGCTCTCTTCAGTAGAAGAACAATGATTTTAACAGGTTTTCTCTACTTTAATTCAAAGCTATACTTCAGAGAAGATGCATTTAAATGTTATACTGTTTTAATTAAAGATAGACAAGTGATGTCTTTCATTCTTCTTAATTTGTTTCTTTAAAGTATGAGCTATCTTTGCCTTTAAGCATATGCACAGTGGTTTTTCAGAAGTACTGTTATCCTTTTAGACATATGGGATTAGACAATATTTGTGGTCTTTTTGGTTGTGCATCTTAAGAGGAGAATTTGACTATGGATTCAAATTTATTTTAAATAAAGTGGATCACACAAAATCCTGTCTGCTTGGACACAGTATGGAACAAACATAAGGCATTATTCTTGTTGCTAGCTCCAAACCTCATTTTCCATCCAGCTCTCTATTCAAAATCTTTCTCTCTTTGCTTTCTTTCAGGATCATGCTACAAGTGATTCTCTATTCACTTCTGCAGTGTTCTGTCTGTTCTGAAATGTTTCAGAACGTGAAACACTGGTACATGTACATGCACTCTCCCCTTCACCAAACAGTATTTAATCCTTTGTGTTTGCAGTCCCCAATGAAACCCTTCCATCCACCTAGCTCAGTTTCTGACTGGCCTTGCATATGTCCTGCTTTGGGCTGCCGCTCCTCATCTTCCCCCTCTCCCAGCCTCTCCTAATTGGAATGGAAACCCATAATCATTCCAGTGTGAGGTGAACTTTCAAGCCTATGATATTTAAGCAGGTTCAAAATGGGTAATATCAGTTTCTTCTGTGTCATAGTCTAGTCATATTCTAGGCCAAGATCTCCAAAAGTGATTCGCAATTTAGTTGTTTTACTGAGTATTATCTCAGTCTTTGGTTCCACATTTTAAGATTCCTTATAAGGTCCTTAAAAGCACTGTAGTAGGAAGAGAACCTGAAGCATAAGCCCTTGTATTAGAGGCCCTGTGTGAGGGTAGGCCTGGGCTAAAGTAGTGGTCAAAACTTTGCTGATATAATGTGTGATAAAGTTAAGCCCACTGGCCTGCAACAGGGTAGTCCTATTGGAAACTGGGAGGTGCATGAGGATAAGCCAGCCCACATCTAAAGGACCAGCCCCTAGCCTATTGGGAGGATCCACTAAACCCGGGATAAATAAAAAGAAAAACAGAGGCAAGTGTGAAGGTCAAAGGACCAAAACAAGGGAACCAGATAGGGACACCGAGCAAAGAGCTCCCTCCCACATACAGAACACTGGATCTTTAATGTTAAATGAAATGGTGGGGATGGATGGAATGGAATGTGATCGACAGTGCTGGAGGGTGTTGTGGAAAAAGAGTATGTTCAGCTGTCACCCAAAAGGAGAGCAATGAGACTATATGAAGTGCTATTTAAGAGACTTAAAGCTACCAACATTTCCTGAGCACTACAGACAACTTCTGTGCAAAATAAATAAAGGGCCAATATCCACTGGCATGTATTCCTTTCTTCCCTTATTAATTTTAAGGAACGATATTTTTTATACTCAAGTTTTTTTAGTTGTGCTTCTGTAATATCTGGGACTGTTTAACTTTGAGTCTGTATCATTTAAGTTTTTCCCAGGTGAGAAAAAATGAGAGAAAATATAAAAATATTTTATGTCCTATGTTGTTCAATATATGCTAGGTAGGTAGGTGGATGGGTGGGTGGGTGAACATAAATATTTCAACTGGAGTGTTTTATCCTCTCCAGCAGATCCAATCTGGTCATGTGCACTTGTATATTTAGATACTTCCTGGATTAATTATGTTTATATGGTAGGGCCCCTAGTGGATTTATTGTGACTTTTGCTCATCTTCCTTTCATGAGGGAAGAAAGTTATATATAGGGCATTTTTGGTGTATAGGTATTTCTTTCTTTCTTTCTCTCTCCAGAAATCTGTTGATGATGGGAAAGCTCTTTCCAAGAGGAGAATACAACTTGCCCTCCTGAAGAGATATACACTCCGGCAGGGGTGGCCCTAGACTAGCTGCCAGCAACTGGTGCCCTAGGCGAACCATGCAATCGGCACCCACACTTCCAAACCCCTCAATGATATTGTGCCACCATTTGGCTCCCTATTTAGCTTGGCGCCCTAGGCGACCGCCTAGTTCACCTATATGGACGGGCCGCCCCTGCACTCTGGGTTAGTTTGGTTTTCTTTGGAAATTCAGTAGACACACAAATCCTTTCAATCTGAGAGTATGATTCCTTTCAGAGTTTGGAATCAGATTCCTTGTGGATCTAGTCAGACACATATACACACACACAGAAAGCTCATCTAGTTGCTGATCGATGATAAGTGCTTTGTGTTATATTTGTGATCACCTCTAGTATCTGTGGCACAAAACTTCCCCTAAAAAACTAAGCAGGGGAATAGGAAGGAGAAAGGATTCAAATAATTCCCAGGACAGTACTTCACTAGTCTATGGGTCTTTTGTTAATAGATAAGTATTTTGTTATCTTTCATCTTTAACAATCTTTGCTAAACAGTAACTGAGGGCCTGGAGGAGGCCTATGCCATCAATCTACAATGTTTATTAGAATCATAAACACCAAGAAAGTAGAGGATTATTTGTTCTGGTATGCAGACAAGTAACTAGAAGCAATGAACTAAAATCCAGAAAGAGAACATTTATGCTGAGCATCAGTGATTTCAGTCATGCCATAAATAGCTTACAAGTCAGTGTTGGAAGCCCAGTCATTTGGGACTTTGTAAAAAATAAGTTGTACAAAACACAGGAAAATTTACTGCAATTAACTTTCCTCAAGGTGAACTGGATCTAAGTAGTCCTTCTATGAGTCTGTGGTCTCTCCTTTGACTGTGATCCCTCACAATACAAAGCATTTGTTTAGTTACTGCACATCAGGAACTATGGTACAATGCATGTGTTTGAAATCCTGCTTAAAGATTTATTTTTCTAGAGTAGCATTTTATAAATAATGTAATTTTGAACTTTATTCATTTCATTAGATATGTTAGCTGGCTTTAGTGATACAGGGAGAATTTCCCATTTTGCTTTTACTCGTGCTATTGACTAGAACTATAAAAAGAGAAGTTCATTAATAGTATTTGAGTATTAAAGAAAATACAGAACTTTATTTCTGTATAAACTGCATGTTGAACAGCTGCTGGTGCCTATCTTCATACTGCCACCACGTTCTTTGTTGTTGAGCTGAGAGAGAATTTGTGATCAACCTTTTCTGCTGTTAGCAAATATCAGCTTCTGCCAGGTACCTTCTGAGCTAATTCTTGAAGTGAATACCATTTTCTCCTGCTTTGATGAGCTGTCAGATACGTCAGGCCAGATTCTCAGCCAATATAAATAACTGCAGCATATTTAACCAACATGTCGTTCAAGCCATGAGGTAGGGACATATTCTGCAACCCATCTGAATGTTTATTTCTGTTTTTATTTCATATACCTGTAGTCATGTGAATAGTCCCGAAGACTTTAGTGGAACTACTCAGTTGAATAACTGCTATATATCATAAGGGTTGCAAAATTTGGAAGAAAGTCAGTTTTCTTTAACACACATTTTGAAAGGTGTCAGGTAAAAATGTCAGAAGCCTGGGGATAATTTATATTCATCCTTTATTCTATATTTAATAACTTCTATTCTAAAAGTTTGCAGGATCTTCATCATCAGTATCAGCTGTGTTCTGGGATCAGCAGGCTTTCTTTGTGAATCATGACCTAATTAGATCATCTTGTCCCCAAGTCTCTCATGCCCTCGATAGGACTTAATGCTAGGAGGTGCTGATCACCTCACATGGGGGTCTCTATTACCTCAACTCCAACTGAAGTCATTTGGAAGCTCAGGCTGCTCAGCACCACTTAGGATTCAGCCCCAAAGTAAATTCAGTCTATGCTTCCGCTGGCTTGGTACCCGACACCTTCTTCAACAGATTTTAAAAATAAAGTGATAACAACAACAAAATCTGTGGCACGCAAATTTAGGCTGTGAGGACTGTTCACAACTCCCCAGAGTCTTGTTCTAAATATTCAGATATATACCTCCTTTTATTAACAACTTAACTCTTATGAGATACTAATACTTGCTGTTAGTGTGGGACTGAAATCACATTGGCACCAGTTCTTGGCTGGGAGAACTCTCACTCCATTGTAAATTCCACCCCCCCCCCCTCATGAGTAATTTCATTCTTCATTATATGTGTATGAGGCACTGTTTCTTTTTAGAACAAAACTCTGGAGCCATAGGAATCAATTGGGGACTGCAAGGCTCAGGATATTGACATGGAGCTATTGAAACCACTGGCTCACATCTGGTAATGACCAGAAGTCATTCTCATCTGACTATTGTTCAGTGATTAAGCCCTGGTGTATGCTAGGGAGTTATCTCAAAATAACCCCCCTTATTTCGAAATAATAAGCAGAGCATCCGTACTACCAAGCCTGTTATTTTGAAATAACAGGCTGGTTATTTTGAAATCTGTACTTCTGCTTTTCTGGGGGAATAAGCTGGTTTCAAAATAGTTATTTTGGAAGTTACTATTTCGAATTTAGTTATTTTGAAATAATTTCCAAGTGTAGAAATGCCCTTATATAAAATGAGTTGGCGGTCTCCAGCTAACTGCTAGCAGATGCCCACATCACAAAATCACAACTACAAACATCATAATTGCCGGGAGCCTTAGCTGAGAATTCAAGGACTAAATCAGTATGGAGATTTCTCTAAGATAAAAAGGTAATTCAGACACCTGAAGGGATATTGTCAGCAGCCTGGGAAAGCTTACACTGATGTTGACCACATATACATATTAAAATATGTATACTTCAAGTAGTAAAATATATAAAAACGTTTCAGGGCCTTCTTTTAAAATGGTTATAAAATGTTTCATTCACAGAAGTAAAAAGTACCTACCTCAAATCAAGTGAAATAGATAACAGAGGAGCTTTATGACTACAAAATGTTGTTTGGAACTGAGGTCTGGATGTACATACTTCCAAAAAAGATGAAATAACATTCTTCTGATTCTGCGATCTGCACGCTACACTCTGAATGGGTATGTCTTGTGGGGTAACAGATGGGTTATATTTATTCATTTATTCATATAATTATTAATACACTAAACAGTGTTCCAAGTATAGTTCTATGCACGTTACTAATCCATGTTAATGAATTCATATTTCAGTTTTTTGCATGTGGAAATTACCTTTCAGATCACTACAGATGGCACTACAGCACTTTGTGACATGGAATAAAATGAAAAGTATGTCACACGATCATTTTTGAAGAAAGGTACATGCCATAGTTTAAAAAGCCAGCTTATGTTCTGCCTTTATTTTTACTGAGGGACATGCTTCATGCCACTGAATACTGCTACTCTAACAAACTGTTAAGGTGCGTTGGCAGAACAATAGAGAGGCAGTGAAGCCCAGTAGGATAAGCATGGGACTGTGTTTTAAACCCAGCTTTCTGATTGACTGTATGGCCTTGACCAAATCACTTTTCCTCTTTGTCTATCCTCTTCCTTTAAAGTGATTAGTGCCTCAGTTTTTGGATGCCCAATTTATTGGGACCTAGTATTCAAAGGTTAGGTACTCAGCAGATTCCGTATTCCAGTTACCATGAATCTCCCTGCAACCCAGAACACAGCTTCAGGTAAAAGCTAGAATAGTGATAGAGATGAAACCATGTTAGTCTAGTCTAGCTGAAACAAAAAACAGGACTATGTAGCACTTTAAAGACTAACAAGATGGTTTATTAGGTGATGAGCTTTCATGGGCCAGACCCACTTCCTCAGATCAAATTGTGGAAGAAAATTGGCATGACCATATATGCCAAAGGGATACAATAAAAAAAAAGTGAACACATATAAAAAGGACAAATCAAATTTCAGAACAGAGGGGGGATGAGAGGGGAAGGTAAATGTCTGTGAGCTAACGATATTAGAGGTGATAATTGGGGAAACTATCTTTGTAATGGGTAAGGTAATTAGCATCTTTGTTGAGACCCCGGCATAAAGTGTCAAATTTAAGCATGAATGACAGTTCAGAGATTTCTCTTTCAAGTCTGGTGTTAAAATGTCTTTGAAGCAGGATGCAGGTAATCAAGCCATTGAGACAATGCCCTTTCTGGTTGAAATGGCAAGAAACTGTTTTTTCTTTGTGATGCTGTCTGATATCTGTTTTGTGTGCATTGATTCTTTGACACTTTACGCTGGGGTCTCAACAAAGATGCTAATTACCTTACCCATTACAAAGATAGCTTCCCCAATAAACACCTCTAACATCATTAGCTCACAGACATTTACCTCCCCCTCTCATCCCCCCTCTGTTCTGAAATTTGATTTGTCCTTTTTATATGTGTTCACTTTTGTTTATTGTATCCCTTTGGCATATATGGTCATGCCAATTTTCTTCCACAATTTGATCTGAGGAAGTGGGTCTGGCCCACGAGAGCTCATCACCTAATAAACCATCTTGTTAGTCTTTAAAGTGCTACATAGTCCTGTTTTTTGTTTCAGGTAAAAGCTAAGAAAGCCTAACTGGAGAAGTGAGGAACATTTGGAAGAGCTCATATCAGGAAGTCGAGGCCTAGAGAAGCTTTTACACTTATACATGTATTGGTGAGGAGAAACACTTAAAATCCATGTAATTTGTGCCAGTGCAGGAGGTCATCAGTCGTATGAAAAGTCTCCATCTTCTGAAGCTTTTATATAGCTCCATGAGGGGAGCATAGGAACCATCACAACGTGCCTGTCCTACTATCCTGATGAATGAGTTCTGTGTTAGTAGATATTGTCTGCTGAACACATGTGGAGGGATATGGCCACCATGGCAAAGGTCAACACAAAAGGGGAAGGAGGGAAAGAGGGCAGACCCTCTTTAAGCTGGAGTCCAGAGATAGAGAGGTGGGAAGGAAGAGCAGAAGGCCTGAGTAGGTGCAGGAAGAAGATATGGAATAATGGTTGTGAAGAACCGGAGGTCTTGGAACAGATCACCTGGTCTTGTACGTGTTGAGGAGTGGAGGAAAGCTGGATTTTGAGGGAAGAGAGAGGACATAAATTGTAGAGGCCTGGGTATGTGGGAGAAGAAGAGAAGGCACTATAGTGAGAAGAAGGAGAGAGGAGTGAGAAAGATATGGGGAAGAGGAAATAAGTTGGAGGCATGCATACAGGAGGGGGAAAGAGCCAGAGGTAAACATTGTTGGGAGTAGAAAGAGATAGAGTTTATAGTTGTGTATGGGAGGGAAAAACTCAGGAATGAACAGATAAGTAGCTTGAGAGAAGAGCGTAAGGTGTGTGTGGTGGGGGGAGAAGACCTGAAGAGATGCATTGCAGATATGTGTGGTAGAAGGTAAAGAATGTGCAGCGATATGGAAGAAAAAAGCTGGGGGAGTGCAGTGTGGGTGTGTACAAGGAAGAATTGAGACAAGATGGGTGAGATAATATCTTTTATTGGACCATCTTTTGGTGAGAGAAGCATGGTTTCCAGCCACACAGACCTATTCTTCAGGTCTCAGAAACTTGTCTCTCTTACCAACAGAAGTTAGTTCAGTGAAAGATATTACCTCACCCACCTGGTCTCTAATGCCCTGGGACCAACGTGGCTGAGCTATACGACACAAGCAGAAGTCAGAGTCAGATGTGGAATAGAACAGGAAATGCCACCATGGTGTTTGTGTGGAGGTGGTTGAAAAGAGGACTATAGAGAGGGAGGCTGGAAGAGATGGTGGTTATGTATGGGTGACCCCAGTGGTTAATATCTCTCCAGTCCCTCCAGCTGAAGAAAACCTTCCAGCTCCAGAGCCAAGAGAACTCTTTTGTTTTATTTTTCACTGGGCTCTAATAAACGCAGTTTAGGTCAGGATAAGCAAGCAAAGGATCACCCAGAGCAAAGGAAGTCAGATTTTAGAGGTACCCTGAGGAGCAGCCATGACACACACTTTGCAGTGCCCATTTGCCTAGGGAAGAAGCTGCACGGCAAGATATGGCACACCTATTGTCATGGGGCTTGGGAGTGAAGAAGTAGGGCTGTGGGAGGATATGCATAGACACTTTTTGAATTAATTCATTTATTACCAAACTTGGCCTGTAGACTGCACACTTGCTCTCCTCTTTCATGTTAGTCAGTGTGTGGGCAAGTCACAGAATAAAAAGGTGCATATTATTCTTTACAGCATGTAAAGCAACAGCTCACAAAGAAAAAAAAGTCTATGGAAGTTCATGAATTGCAGTGAAAAACTATTTAATCTGCCATCATGAAAGACCTGGTTTGTTCTGCTTAATTTGAACTCCTAAGGGTCATGAAGGGAGAAAAGATTTTTTTTTTTTAAGTACTGGTTCCCACAGGGTACTTTTTAATGTTTGGAGAAACAGCTAAAAAGTCTATTTCAAAGATCCAATTTGTTCCATAATGAAATCACTATAGTTTTCAATGTTCCATCTACTTTACATGTTGAAGACACTTTCTTAGGGAAATATTTACTAGAAATAAAGGGCCTCATTTTTTTTTATCACTTACATCGGTAAATTTCTATTGGCTTCAGTGGAGTTACTTCTCAGGTATTCTGAGAGAAGCAAGAAAAGAAAAGAAAACTGCGAAGCACCAGGAGTTAGAACTACCAATCATTGTTAAAGCCATTAGGAGGTGTAGGCACAGTGGTGAAATACATTTGGAATGTATGCACTTGTACTTTATATAATGTCTCACAAGACAGCCAGACATATTGCTTTGCAATTTTTATTGTGCTCTAGGCAATGTAAGAGGCTCCTGAAAAGCTCCTGGAAAGCTTTATTTTATTATTAATTTGTTGTATTTCTACCATATTCTTGGCACTCTGAATAAAACAGAATGAGATGCTCTCCCTGCCTGGAGGCACGGCTTAGGATGCCCTGGGACACTTGGAAGTATTGTATTATAAATGTTGTGTGGCCTGTACCCTATCTTACTATAATAGTTTAGTTTGCCTAAATAACGACAGTTCTTGTGAATACGGAAGAATACTTTATGTAACTTGGAAAGTCAGTTCTTGTACTAGTGAACAGCACATTTTGTCTTGCAGGTGTTCCATTTCACAGCAGCTTGTTAGGGCCAGAGTGTAATGAGATATGGATCTTATTTCATATGTTCCCATTGACTTCAGTGGGACTGTTTTCACACTGAGGAACCAATCAATATGACTAAGGGGCTCACCATCTGGCCCTTCATTAATGCCTTTTAATAGCCCAATTTTCAAAAGAGCTCAGGGCCAGATTTTTAAGCCTTCAGCACCTGCTGTTGGGGCAAGAATTTTAGAAGTGTTCCTCTAAATAAGGGACAGACTTTCAAAAGCTCTGTGTGAAGATGCATTTGGCAAGACACTTGTATGTTTATCTTGTTTCTCCAGTTTAAAATATGATTAGCCAGATCCTCTGTTGATGTAAATAAGCACTGAGCCATTGAATCCAATGCGCTAACCTAAGGATCTGGCCAAATATTTCCAAGAGATCAGCTGTAATTGTGACAACAAACCAAGTCAAATTTACATTTCATTACGCTTTCTTTTTTTTTTTTTAAGAAGAATGAAACTACACTAATCAAGTCTGAAACCTCCTCTAGTTTTTGTTGTTCACTTGTCATTGTTGAAAGGATGTTAAACCTGAAATAGCTGTTTGCTACCAAACCTTGAATTGAAATACTGCATGATTCTACCTGCTCAGATCCCCACAGAATCCAGCAGACTGATTCTTCTCAACAAGGGCTGAAAAGTGATTTCATTCATTTTAGAACAAGAGAGTATGAAAAGGGTCATATAAATGAGCTAGTTTTAATTACAGTAAAACACATACCAACATTCAGCAGCCAAAGGAGTTCTCTAATACATGAATGCTTTAAGCTACAGCACTCGCACAAGATGCTGTGGAGGGGGAAAACCAGCATTCCTAGATCAGTGGTTAAAAGATTGACCTTTTGACACTGGACATCAGCAAGATAATTATGTATTAATTTTCCTATTAAAATTCTATTTTGAGAAAAGAAAGGTCCAAACACGTTTATTTTTTTCTTCTAGACATATTAACATTCAACTCCTTAAGAGGAGTTCTCTTCCCTTAACTCATGCAAACTTCTGATATTTAATTATATAGGTGTAAAAGACTAATCATAACTGAGCATCCCAGTTTATTCACTATGGGCACATCTACATAGCTTATTTTGAAATAGTGTGTCTACACAATAAGGAAGCCTCAAAATTAGTCTGAGGCAGGCTCCCCTAATGTGGATGCACTACCTTGATTTAGAACCCCACGAAGCACTAAGGAGTAATTACTCTGAACTGCCCTGAGGAGGAGCTATTTTGAAATAGCAGCAGTGGAGCATCCACACTGCAGCTATTTTGAAACAGCTATTTC